>CM062813.1:216788336-218058336 GCA_031772625.1 Pinus tabuliformis
AAAGGGTTTCATCAAAGGTATATATTCTAGAGCAAGTGTAACAAGATTTACCAACAGTTGGAAGAAGAACAAAGTGCCAAAAGAAGGAGGACGAAGTGACGAGGAACCAAGTGCAGAAAGAAGGAAGTGCCAGGGAAAAAAGTGCAGAAAGTAGAAATGACTTGACTTGTGCTTGGAAGACATTCTAGTCAAGGGTCTAGGGTTTGACATTGATCAATAAGAAGCTTCAATAAGAGAAATTTACCGAAGGGTTTTCCTCTCAAGAGAAGAGAGGTTTTGGCCTTGGCAGAGAGCCAACATCTTGTGTTCTTTCTCTTATTTTTGGTAGGAGTTTAATGAAGTACACACACATGCATTAATAATAATAAGAATAAGATTAAACTAACAAGAAAAGTAAAAATACTCCACAAATTGTTATCAAGTCAAGAAGAATCACATTATACTAAATATTACATCTATTTGGTCGATGCAAACATCATGGATAAGTTCATTTGAATTTGAATTCCTATCTTGAGATTAGGTTCTGTGGAATTCAATATACTTATTTTCCATTTTTTTTTAAATTTTATGGATTGAAGATTATCACTGATAATAAATTGTCAAAAACCGATCAAATGTAGGATGGAAAGTAGCTAGTTTCTCCAAAATGGATTTTTTCTACCCCAATCACCATTCAAGTTTAGTACATTTCAGGTAAATGCCCTAACCATGGCATTTAATCTTATGAAAGTACACCTCTGAAAATAACTTGAAATCGATAAGGTGTATGCTTAGCTTGCAGGTTGGATCTGGCATGTGTCTGGCCAAGGATTTTGCTTACATGCAAATGAAAATTGTTGCAGTTGTGCTTATATGTTTCTTCAAATTTGAATTAGTGGAAGGAATGGAGGTGAGATATCGTCCAACACTCACACTCCATATGAATGAGTATGGATTAAATCTGCATGTCAAGTCTAGATTACATTGCTGAGAACAATTTTGCATCACAATAAGGTACACTCTACAATGGAAACTTTCATGAGCTAGGCACAATTTGGAATTTGTTCAGTGATTTAATAGGTTCAAATTTTATCTAGTTGAAGGGATCTGGTATACTGAGTCATAAAAATGTCAAAACCCTATCAAACATATGAAAAACATTCATAGCACCTCGAGTAGTCATATGTGCTGATCTAGGGCACCAAGTTTGCAGTTTTTCTAGTAACAACTTTCTTTAGAGGAGATTTTAAAATATTCCAGGAAATGTGAGCGACTTTTTCCTATGCTACTTGTCTGTAGAATTTGTATTATAGCAAGATCACTTTTAGAAACCTAACCATGTTAGTTTCGACCTTATGGTTACATATTCCAAGCACAAACCCTCATTTCTGCAAACAAACACAACAAACAAACAATGCTACAAACAAACACAACATTGCAACAGTGCCAAAAGAAACATGAAATACACTAAATTTTACATGTATTTGGTTGATGAAAACATCATGACTCCATTGAATCAAAAAAATTTCAAAACTTTTTAATCAAACAAATTCACAACTGTCTTTTTATGACTGGAGAAGAAAATGCAAGGAAAACACAGTGGATGACAAGAAACAAAAACACAATCAATTAAAAAAGTTGATCTATTAGTATGGTAGAATTGTAGAAAATTCAAAAGATGTTTTTGTTACAGAAATGATAATATCTGGCCACTTTTTAAAAACCAAGTTCATGTATGAGGAAAATCATGATGCAATTTATGAATCTAACAATGTCAAAACATCTCAGACTCTTACCTTCTAGTGTGATCACCATATTGTATTCTTTAAACCTAATCATATATTTTAATATTTCAAAAGATAAAGAAGGATGTGGATTACCCTGATGTATTTTGTTAAATCTAATCATATCAAAAATTTCAAATATAAAGAATATGTGCACTTTATACCTTCCTCCTACAGGGTAATACTGTTGATCAGAAAACAAAGGTTAACATGGCATTTTAAACTTAACATATTAAAACTATGTTTTCCACACACAGGTGTACACATAAAAGCATGAGGCCATGTTCACAACCCTTGGTGGTTGTCAAAATGCCAAATTTATACAAGAAGGTAGGTTTATGCTTTACCTTAGGAAAACCTTTATTATGCTTGAAAAATAACCCTAGGAAAACCCTTCTCAAAATTTACAAAAACCTTAGGAAAAAAAAAAAAAAAAAACGTTGTTGTAAGCAAATTTACAAAAAAACCCTATTTTCTGATTTTCCAAAACACTAATTTCCAAATACCAGTAAGAAAATTTACAGTAACCGTAAACAAACTAATTTTTCACTGCCAGAGAAAACAAATTTCCAAAAACCTCAAGTTAATTTACAATAACAGTAAGAAAGTTTACATAAAAATTTAATTTCTCACTGCTTAGAACACCAATTTCCAAAAAGCCTAATTTAATTTACAATAATAATAAGAAAATTTACAAAAACCCTAATTTCTGACTGTCCAGAAGACCAATTTCCAAAAACCCTATTAATTTAAAATAACCATAAGAAAAATTTAAAAAACCCTAATTTTTGACTTCTCAGAACTCCAATTTCCAAAAACCCTAAGTTAATTTACAATAACCTTAAGAAAATTTACAAAAACCCTAATTTATCGTTGTCCATAAACAAGAAATTACAAATAGAAAGATCACATTTTCATAAAACCACCGAATGGACTTGAATTCCCAACACATGTATGAAATGTGTTGACAATCACATAGTTTTAGCTATTAGGATTAAAAATCCTATCGAATAGCCATCGAGAAAGCCACCAATCCGCTCAAAAGTTGTTGCATCAATATTGAAGACCCAAACACCTCACCATACCTAACTTGCAACAAAAACCAAGCTTACCTGCAACAAAAAGCACAAAGGTCTCAAACAAACTGCAAAAACCCCATCAAATCAAGTGGAATTGCATGAAAAATTGAGTGCCAAGTGAATTTACCCTCATGAAAACCCACTGGAGCGTGAAACCTCCATAGCCACCATTGAACCGACTAAAATCTTGTATAGAGTCGACAAAAGACAAATCTACCATGTGTTGGTGTATCACAGGCATGGAGAAACAATCCATGAAAGGCTAAACCCTAAACCACAACCCCCGCAAACTAGTTCTCACAACACAGACGACAATGCAGTGCAATGATCGAGCAATGGGTGAATAACATTAGGGTGTTGGACTTACAACATTCGGGGAAAAAAAACAACCACACAACGGCCCCAAACAATATAACATTAGCTTCCAGACAACCTAAATCAGAAACCCTAAACCACAACTGAAATCTTTTTAATTGAGGCAACACTTAATTGCCTACCCACCACGACAAGTGGGAATCCTAGTCAGCCAAGCGTCATAAAGATGATGTGGAAAGTTGGTCTATTTATGAAGACGTGGAACAGAGGGTGGAAATAGTGTCCCTCCCCTATCTCATTTCCAAATTAAATCAATTTAAAATGAACTTTGAATATCATTTTATTATAAACTCCAACAATTTATTGCCATAATATGTTCCAACTTTCAACAATTCATTATCCTAGTACAGTCCAATACCCATCGATTTATGGCACTCATACAGTACAATCAATTTGATGTGAGGATACAATCTGAGAAGCCTAAATGAATGGTGAATATTTAAGTGGTCAATGAAGGCCAAATAATGTAACTAAAATGAAATAACAACTCATGGGAAACTAATGCTCCATCTCCTTTTCATGGGAACTTTAAAAATGTAAAGTAATTATGACCGCCATAAATCTATTTGTCTGCGTTCTGAGAAACCATAATTGAAAGGATAAATATTAGGATGTAATGGTAAACATATTCTCTGGTATTGAAGTCTTCTTCAAAATTACATTTAATTCTAGACTCATTCCATACCAACTCAGGAGTCCTCCTTCAAAAACAAGAGAAATTCTTAAAATAATTTATGATAGCCATGAACTACTAATAGTAGCGTCTGTCACAATGTACCCCATAAAGAAGGAGAAATAATATATGATGGCCAAAAAATGTTAATGGTATCATCTAATATAGTAGTGCTTAGGGGAGGTATAATTTATGATACCTATTAAAGAATCTATTGACGGTGTTGGAAATTCGTCAACCAAGGGGTCTCCTTGATGTGAAGTCCCAATTAGACCTCACACCATTTGGAATAGGGGGCCCATTCAGAGTATCGACCTAACTACCATATATTATTATAGATTTTCATTGGCTACAAAGTTCAACACAAGAGAGTAATTCACATGTACTTTTGGATCAGTAAGTGAGTATGTCTTGTGAAATTTTAATCTCCAAAAAGTATCAAAGTCGTTCTATCGAAGGGGAAGAGAAACATGTGCTCCTTAGAGACAAGTAATAGTACTAATCTAGAAAAGGCACACGAGCATATACATATGGATGAATCTTTGATAAACCAACAAAATAGTTCATAAGGATGCAATGGTTGTTAAAGCAAATACAACACACATCTTCAACAATATAAGCACCAAAACCACTGAAATAGTTCAATTTCCTTAGTATAGATGGAAAAAACATACATTGAAATCATTCAAAGAATAACCCTGTACAAAAATTAATTGCATACAAATTCTAAAAACATAAAATAAACAATAGCGAGAGCATAACACATAAAACAAATATACACAAAGATTTTTCCCTGGATCCCAAAATCGGGACTACCAGATTGATTTTTCATTATGTTACTTTCAATGTTACAATACATATATATACATGAAGCATCCAATACCATGGACTGAAAACCATCGTGCCCAAAACCATGTGCTAAAACCATGCACAAAACCATGGGTCCAAAAAAAAAAAAAAATCCCCGGGGCGCTGCCCTAGACCCCATAGAGGGGGGCTAACCACCCCCCTGTGACCCCCCGCTGCGCATCGGCGTAATGAAGGGGGTCTCCCTCCCCCCTATAACCCCCCGGTTTATCTAGGGGGCTAGTCGTGGAAAGAATATAACACAACCCACCAAAGAATAGTCTTACAATATTAACGCATATGCATGAAACCCTGTTGGCTCAACAAGCTTATGAATTAAGTAAAAGTTCCAAGATATATCCGAAAATGAACACCACTAGCCCCAATAGTGGAGCATTAGAGTAGTCATTCGCTCCTCCAAAACAACTATCTTCCTCTCCAATGCTAGTAGGAGGAGCCAAGGTGAAAAGTCATTTACATGAGAAATGAGGGTGTATATATAACAAATGGGTGATGATTCACCTTCCTTTTGACTCTTGGACTACCCTCATATATATTTAACTTCTCTGTGACTTTTCAAATTCCCATATGATTTCATATTACATGGGTGACTCTTATACTTCCACTTTACATTACATTTTCCAATATGGAATTTACATATTCCACAAAATGATGTGGCACAGTATGACATGACACTTTAACAAGACATGATAAGACATTGATGACAAGGACTACATGATGACATGGAAATGTCAAGCCATTCTTGTTGCTGCTATCTTTGAGTCTTCTTGAAAAATTGTGCATCTTCTTCTTCCTCCTTAATTTGACTTGAAAGTAAGGAGCCTTCAATGTGGTCTTGATTTTTATCTCCTGTTGTACTCTGGTGTTCCTATGTCTTCTTGCCTAATTATCATTTTATCTCTTCACCTCCATAGGTGTCTTCTAGCATAGTCTCCTTCTCTTTTCCTCCATCATCACCCTGTCATGATAAGAAAGAGTATCTGCAACTAAAAACCACTCATGACAAGCTGACACCAATACAAAAACTCCTAAGCTAACATGTTTCATGAAATCACTTGCTAGAGCTAGAACTAGGTGACTGATTGAGTGATTGCCTTCAGGATTGCATAGTTCTAGAGTCCAAGATCTAGAATTGAGGCTTGAGATTAAACAATGCGCAGTTCATGATGGCCAGGTTCAAAGGATTGTGCAATTGAGGGTCTCAAGAGCTCAAGGTTGGGGCTTTGTAAAATTTAGGTTATAAATTTGAAATTGCTCATGAAGTTTTAATCAAAATCAGAAGACGCAAACCTACACTACTGCTCTGTGGATATTATTTCACAATTTAGAACAAAAATATGAGATATGCAAGAGGGAATAACACACATGCAACAAGCATTTTTATCTGGAGAAAACAATATGCTAAAAAACCCAATGTATGCTTGCATTAATCAAATGAATAGAGTTGTATTACAATTGGTTTGCTCAACTAAGCTCACCTTGAAAGTGCACAACCTATTTCCTTGCATTGTTCCTTGAGAAATTGTAACCTATTATTTAGGAAATTCCCACAATTGAATTGCGCAATTATTTTAGGCTCATCATCCGATTGCATGCAACACCTGTACACTCAATACTAGTCTACAACTGATGTTATGTTACATTGGAATCTCCAACTCAACTGGGTAACTTGAATTCCATGCATGCACTAGCTATTTTGGGTTGATTGATCAGTTAATTGGATGATCATTGAGTTTGAATGACGTCCCACTACTTCACTGACCTTCCACTAGTTCTTCCAAAAGTTGGAACGAGTTTAACTGAAAACAGCATGAGATAACTGACCTTGATTGCTACAAATTAGAAATCACACATGTAGAAATGAACTATAACTCCACTATCTCGAATTTATTGAGTAAACTGGGTGACACAAGCCATGTCACACAATTTAACATCATCCAAGTTGTCTATTAATGTGGAAATTCAAATTTTCTCAATTTAATCAAGGCAAAATCAAATTGAGAATTTCATGTTGCATTTTTCAACACTCCCTCTCAGTAAGAAATAGATTATCAACCACCCCTATCATGCACCTGTGGAACTCAATCTTCCCTCTTGATAAGACCTTATCGAAATGTCAGCATCTTGTTCCTTTGCCAGAATGTCCTACAATAACATTATATGCCTCTACACACAGTCCCATAAATGGTGATACCAGATATATATACACTTGGATCAATCATGAAAAACAATATTTTCAAAGATCTTGATACAATTCTGATTATCACAGTAGATCACAGTTGGATCCATCATTTGACCAAACAATCCAATAACTATCTTTCTTATCCAGATCACCTCACATGCTACTTGAGTGGGAACCATGTATTCTATTATGCTGAGTAGAGTGCCATAGGTTTTTTTCTCATGTTGTACCAATAAACTGTTGCGATCTAACACTAAAAATTCCACCTAATTGACTCTTTCGGTTTGATGGACTCCTCGCCCAATCTACATTTGTGAAGCCACATAACTTCACTCCCTCTGTCCATTTATACCATAATCCAAACTGGGTAGTGCCTCTAAGGTACCATAGAACATGCTTAGCCACCCTCCAAAATAATTTGGATGGCCTAACCATAACTTGGCTCAGTTGGTTGACTGCATAACACATATCTGGTCGGTTGTTCACAAGATACATTAGTGAAACCACCAACTGCTGGTAAATAGTAACATCCACTTCCTCACTTGAAGTGGAATCCTCTTTCCTCCAGTTAATCGCTAGAGGTGTCTCCATGGGTTCGTAATTGTTCATGCAAAACCTATAAAGTATCTCATTGGCATACTTGTGCTGAGAGATAAACAATTCCCCATCACCTTGCCATACTTCCAATCCGAGGAAGTAGTGCATTAGACCCATGTCCCTTCTTTGCCTTTCCATCCAATGCAATGTTTTTCTTCATCCTTTCCCTTGGATGAAGTCCCATCTCTAGTATTCTGCCTTATTTCCTCTTGTACCAAATCAGACCATAACCACTCCCAACATGGTAGTTTCTCCCTCCCATTTACCAAATATTGATAGCTATGCCATCTCTTGGGAAGGCCCAGAAGGGATAAGGTTACCAAGTCCTTCTTCTGGGACATTAACACTAGCCTCGCCAAGTTCATCACGACATTGTGTAAACTTGCTCAGATACTATAGAATTGTGTCATTCTTATGCATATTAATACTTCAAAGTTTATCCTTGAGTGCTAGCTTCCTATAGTCACTACTATTCTCGAAAACTTTCGTCAGTGTTTTCCACATCACGTACGAAGTTTCTTTTCTATGACATTCGAGAAAATATGATCACATACTCCCTCCAAGATTATTCTCCTCACCTTGGCTACATATTTCTTCCACTGAGCAAGGTTATGGGCATTAGATGCTTGAGGTTCTGCAACATCTGTTTTGATGTATTCTACCAACTATTGTCAGCTAATACTTCCTCCATGCAGTCCTTCCATGCAACAAAATTAGAGGTGTCTTCTAAGGCATACTCTAGCCTTAGTCCATTGAAGACCATCTTCTCAGCTCTGAATAAATCCTGCTACAATGATTGTTAAATTCGAACCTCTGAAAAACAACTTCGAATTTCCTAATCTAATATGAATCCAACTCTGATACCATGTAAAAATTAAGTTGTAGATTTTCAAATGCTCATGAAGTTTTAATCAAAATCACAAGACACAAACCTACACTACTTCTTTGTGAATATTATTTCACAATTTAGAACAAAAATATCAAACATGCAAGAATGAATAACACACATGCAACAAGTATTTTTATTTTGGTAAATTAATCTGCTAAAAACCCCAATGTCTGTGTGCATTAATTAAATGAATAGATATGTATTACAATTTCTTTGCTCAACTAAGCTCACTCTACAAGTGCACAACCTATCTCTCTGCTGATTGAAGGCCTCTAACCCAGACTTAGTTAGTTTCTTCCTCAGCTTGAGCTCCTATTTCTTTGTGTTGTTCCTTGAGGAATTATACCCTATTATTTAGGAAATTACCTCAATTGAATTGTGCAATTCCTTTAGGTTGATCATTTGACTACATGCAAAACCTGTACACTCAAGACTAGTCTACAATTGATGTTACACTGCCTTGGAATCTCCACCTCATCTGGGTAACTTGAATTCTTTGCATGCACTAGATATTTTTGGCTAATTGATCAATTAACTAGATGATCACTGAATTTGACTGAAGTCCCACTAGTTAACTGACATTCCACTAATTCTCCCAAAAGTTTGAACTAGTTTAATTGAAAACAATTTGAGATAACTCACCTTGATTGCTACAAATTGGCAATCACACATGAAGAACTTAACACTAACTCCTCCAACTAGAACTTAATGAGTAAATTGTTGGAAATAATACTAAGAGGGGGGGTGAATCAGTATTATTAAATCACTAAAACTTTTTCATTTCCATACTTAGATACATATACGCTACTTCAATTAAGGGAACCCGCGTGTATACGCAACTGTGTCTAATGCAACTAGCATATATCCAGAATACTTATGATTCAGTTAATCCATTAAATGTTGATCTTTAGTTAGTGCATCATAACTTCATTAACCATATGTACAGTAAGCATGTGCAGTAAAACAAAACAGATCATCACACACAAGAAGCACACACGAACACCATGATATAAGGTGGAAACCCAATGTGGGTGAAAACCACCTGCTGCAAGTCGTATCTATCTTCTTTTAATAAGAAACTTCATTTTACAATAGTTCTGTACTGGTGCAGTCTTATACTAGTACATAGGCTTCGACTTGTAGAGGGCTACAACCATCTCTCGTTTTCCAGACCCTTCTGGATGGGAGCTACAACCCCCTTAGCTCTTGTACTAGCTGATCCATTTACTAGTATGTAGGTGCCTACATACTGAAATGCTCCAATCTTCACTCGTTCTCCAGCTGCTACTGGAAGGGAGCTACCACCCCTTTAGCTCTTGTACTAGCTGATGTACTAGTACATAGGCGCCGGCCTACAATCTCCTTTCATCCTCTAGGGACCACATTTCATACATTTTCAGACTGGATACTCCTGAAGCACAACACTATACTATGAAGGCCACGTTTCATCAAATTTTCATACTGGACCCATCAATATAATTGAAACACAAAAACAATCAATACTAGCATCATTAATATCTGAATCACCCAATACTGAATCACTGAGACCCTGTCAACAAAATGCAGTCACCAGAACACACAGAGCAGAACACTGAACTCTGCAACAATATTCAGAACCAACTGTATCATCAAAATCATGCATCAAAGTGCATACGCTACTTGGAAGTGCTGAACCGGCGTGTATACGCAACTTCAACAAAGTGAACCAGCGTATATATCATCAATTACTTACTTATAACTTGATGCACTTCCTGACTCCATACATATCTAGATTATTACATATACAAGGATAATACGTGTGTTAGCAACCAGATCTAGTTCATCAGATCACATAAAGATAAGTCATTTTGATCTTGATCCATTATAGATCTCATCCATCAATACTGAAGCTAAACATAATCAACCAATCTGAATATGCAGAATACTGACACTAGTAAACAGTCATCAAAACTCATCAACAACCAGAATCACCTGTAACTTCAAACATCATAGCTCAAAATGTATACGCTACTATAATGAACCAAACCTGCGTATATACGCGCTTTCACCAAAGCCAACCCGCGTAAAGATCTATAAATATTCAATCATGACTTGCAGCTATTTCAAACTTAAGTTATACCCAGTTCAGAACATTACATGCGTCAGTATACAGATCTAGAACAAGCATAATCAATCATATAGAGATAGTTTATTTCAAACCATTTGATCCCGATCTATCCTTAGATCTTGTTCTTCATCAACAGATGAGATTCCTCCTTAGCTCAAATCAAGCAATGCATCATCAACCCGTAACCTGCGTACTGGCTCTCATGCTTCATCAGATATTCAAGACTTTTTCAATACACTTACCTAATGATCTTCTTCTCCTTTTATAGTCTTAGGCCTTACTCAATACCATGGTCCAAAACCATAACAAACCAATACCATGGACCCAATACTTGGGATCAACACATCTGACGAGATACTATGGTCCAAAACCATAGGTTCAAATACCAAGGACTAACTACCATGGAACAAACATAAGTTCCCGACATGTACGCGCTTTTCTTTGCGTGAAAGTGCATGTATACTCATACGCGTCTTTTCAACGACTAACCCGCGTGTATACATGGCTCGGTCATGATGAACCTGCGTACATATATTTTCTCTTCATTCTTGTAGACTGGTCATCAAATCCTTGTTGCTGACCTGCTGTACTATGATCTGTCATCTGTGTGATTTGCCATCAAGGACAACACTTGTCTCATAATGCCAAAAATCTCCCCCTTTGGACTTGATGGCAAAGCTAACTTGTCACACTTAGAACTATCATCTGATTCCTTTGAGTTGTCCTGCATCCCATGCATTCAGTCACATCTGATATCTCTTCTGAAGATTCATCTAGTTATAAATGAGTGAGATGTTCTTCTATGAGTGGGTTGCCATCAAGTACAACACATGCATCATAATGCCAACAATCTCCCCCTTTGGACTTGATGGCAACAACACCAAATCACTCTCCCCCTTTGACATCAAGGGCAAAGGGCGGACCAAGATATTCTTTTTCCTTGATAAACATTCCGTTGTCCATACTCCCCCTGAGTACCTACTGAAATTTCTGAATGAGCTCCCCCTTTGTATATGCCAAGGTGTACTAATCTGTCCATGCTCCCTTTGAGTACATGCTGAAGTCTCTGCTCTTGCTGAATTGTGTTGTTCATGCTTCCCTGTCTGTAAGCAAGGTCTGCAAAAAGATGTTATACAAGAACATGACTCTATACATCATAAGTGACCTTCCTAGCACCAAAAACTCATACATACATCCATCTCCCAACCTAGTGGGGATATATCAATATTGACTCATCCACCCAACCAAGTGGGGATACAAGAGTATAACATCATTCATCCCAGGCATAGTGGGGAAACCAACATAGGCCGTTACATGACCTTGATATGACTGAAATATTTCATCATCCTTCTTATGCATAAAGGGGTTACAAATTACATCATGTGACCAGAAGAGATTTCATCAAATGACTACAATAGATAGAGACACACTATTACATCATGAGTCTTGATATGACCTTTACATGAGACCAAACATCTAAATAAGACCATGATAGTCATTAGCAACTATCATACACAATGTATGATCTGCTCCATAAGCATCTGTCACCAACATCTAGACCAGCGATCATGTTCTCCTTCTATACCTGTTCCATCTGTGCCAGATGGTTTCTGTCAGGCCCATATCAGACTCTTCTCATTCTGAGTTTGGCCCACTGATTAACATATACGCGACTGTATCCATAGAAACAAGCGTATATACGCGGATACTCCTTATGAAACTCGCGTACAACCATTTCCAGATCAACAACCTGTAAATGTCCTATGACAGGGTATGTCTGCATATAGATATCAACTCATCATCATAAAATCATTCACATTATATCATATGTGTAAAACACCATAGCCATCTTATCAACAAGATCATCCATGTATCATCACTTGGGAATATCTGCATCAATCAACATATGTAAGTATCAACCTATCAACATATAGGTAAGAACTCATCATCATCATGTCTCCAACAATGAAACTTTGAGTAATCATTCATGTATCCAGTGCTATGTATCTTGAGCTCAAGATATTTTGTCAAGGCTTCTTTATATCATCGACTTCAACAATCCTCATCCACAAGAGCACCAAGAACTATAAGAATCCTGCATCATAACTGTATTGTATGATCTTTATGCATATGACGACATCAACATATGAGTGACTCATCATCAAGTAATGAAGTTGTGTATTCAAGCTTTGTACTTCTCCTTATCCTTATGAAGATCACCATGTAAGCATCATATATTAACCATCTAAGAATCAATCCACAAATATGATCTGAACATCAACTATGTAACCCCAAGAATCATATGAGAGTTTGTCATGGACAACTCATAACCACATCATAGCAAGATATATCATTTAGCCATATAAGCATCATCACCAAGGACTATTAACCATAATGCCAACAATGCATTATTAAAGGTATATGCTCCCCCTCAACCTGTGTCATCTGTTTACTATTAGATCTGATCATGCATATATCAACAATAAGCATCAAGTTAGGATCAAAACACTTCTAAACATCTTACAAGTATCAAGACATTTCCACACATCCTCAGCAGACTGTAACTATTAACCAATAGAGCAAATAATGGACTATATCAGACCCTTTTTTCTGAGCCTGTCCCCACTACTTTTCCTCAGACTGACATATACACAACTTTGCAGTGTATAACTCGCGTATATACGCGACTTCCCTTTATGAAACTTGCATATGAGATTTAGGACACTGAAGTTTTACACTTTCAGCTCCCCCTGAGTCTGTGATGTCTGTGTTGTGCTGTGTCTGTGCGGTGCCACATCTTTCTGACTGAACTTCCTTCTTTTTCCATATCTTCAAGCATGATGATGTTTTCTCCTTTTGGTATGGTGCCCGTACTTTGTTCCTACATTCCTTTGCTATATGTCCAAGCTTGTTACAGGCATGACATCTTACCTGTTTCATATTCCTTCTGTAGCAATCAACAGCTTTGTGACCAAACATATTGCAAGAGAAACAATATCCCTTAAAGTACCTGGACTGTGATGATATTTCTGTGTGATGGTCTTGAACCATTCTTCTTCTCCATCTGGCTGCAACATGTCCAAGATTATGACATACATAACATTCAACATTATTCATTGGAGGAGTAAAAGATTTTCTTTTAAGAATTTCTTTCCTTGGTTGTTGATGGGTCGACCTTTCATCCCCTTGTTGAGCATTTCAGATTTTGCATTAGAGTTCCTTGTCTTATTTCCTGAACTAGATTCACCTTCAATAGATTCATGAAAACCAAGACCAGTTTTAATAGCAGGAGACCTTTGGCTACTAAGAATATCATCCAAGATCTTAGTACTAATTGTAAGAGTTTATCCTTTTCTTCTAATTTATCATTTAGAATATTCACCTCAACTTGAAGTTGCTCTTCCCTTTCAAGATGCTGCTTCTTTATGTTTTCTTCAACTTTTCTTTCTTCTTCCAACTGATGTCTTAGTCCAAGAACTACGTTTTCTTGTTTTTCAAGAGCTTGGAGTAGTTCTTTATTCCGCTTCTTTGATTCTTCAAGATCTTCCTTTAGCGAGAGGATCGTAGCTTCAAGTCTTTCATAGTAACTGGATCTATCTCTGAGTTTCTTGATAGTTGTGCTTCTTTCATTTACTTCATTTCTTAATGATGTCACTTCATCCTGCAACTTTTGACATTGATTTTCCTTGTCCTTGAGTAACTTCCTTACCTTGTTTCCTTCCTCTAGTTGAGCTTTTAGTTTGGTAACTTCTTCTTTGAAAGCACATTCCCTTTTGTTCAATAGATCTTGTTGTTCTCTAATTTTGTCTGTAAGCCTTCTAAATACTGCCTCTATTTGATATCTTTCTTGCTCACCCATAAGAGCAAATTCAGTTGCTTCGCTATCACTTTCATCATCTTCGCATGGATGGAAACCAGAGGATAAAAAATTCATACCTGATAGATCTTGTTCATCTTCATTCTGAAGTGATTCTGAACCTGAAGTGCTTCTTCCACATAATCCCCAATCGATGCTCCCACTGTCATAGACTTTCTGAGATGTCTTCTTCTTCTTAGGTGCTTTCTTCTTAAGCTTCTTTCCCATTGTTCCACGGATCTCCTTCAAGCGATCAAGCTTCTACCAAAGGACCTGCTCTGATACCAATTGTTGGAAATAATACTGGGGGGGGGGTGAATCAGTATTATTAAATCAATAAAACTTTTTCATTTCCATACTTAGATACATATACGCTACTTCAATTAAGGGAACCCGCATGTATATGTAACTGTGTCTAATACAACTAGCATATATCCAGAATACTTATGATTCAGTTAATCCATTAAACGTTGATCTTTAGTTAGTGCATCATAACTTCATTAACCATATGTACAGTAAGCATGTGCAGTAAAACAAAACAGATCATCACACACAAGAAGCACACACGAACACCATGATATAAGGTGGAAACCCAATGTGGGTGAAAACCACCTGCTGCAAGTTGTCTCTATCTTCTTTTAATAAGAAACTTCATTTTACAATAGTTCTGTACTGGTGCAGTCTTATACCAGTACACATGCTTCTACCTGCAGAGGGCTACAACCCTCTCTTGTTTTCCAGACTCTTCTGGATGGGAGCTACAACCCCCTTAGCTCTTGTACTAGCTAATCCATTTACTAGTACGTAGGTGCCTGCCAACTGAAATGCTCCAATCTTCACTTGTTCTCCAGCTGCTACTGGAAGGGAGCTACCACCCTTTTAGCTCTTGTACTAGCTGATGTACTAGTACGTAGGTGCCGGCCTACAATCTCCTTTCATCCTCCAGGGACCACATTTCATACATTTTCAGACTGGATACTCCTGAAGCACAACACTATAATCTGAAGGCCATGTTTCATCCAATTTTCATACTGGACCCATCAATATCATTGAAACACAAAAACAATCAATACTAGCATCATCAATCTCTGAATCACCCAATACTGAATCACTAAGACCCTGTCAACAAAATGCAGTCACCAGAACACACAGAGCAGAACACTGAACTCTGCAACAATATTCAGAACCAACTGTATCATCAAAATCATGCATCAAAGTGCATACGCTACTTGGAAGTGCTGAACCAGCGTGTATACGCAACTTCACCAAAGTGAACCAACGTATATATCATCAATTACTTACTTATAACTTGATGCACTTCCTGACTTCAGACATATCCAGATTATTACATATACAAGGATAATATGTGTGTTAGCAACCAGATCTAGTTCATCAGATCACATAAAGATAAGTCATTTTGATCCTGATCCATTATAGATCTCATCCATCAATACTAAAGCTAAACATAATCAACCAATTTGAATATGCAGAATACTGACACCAGTAAACAGTCATCAGAACTCATCAACAACCAGAATCACCTGTAACTTCAAACATCATAGCTCAAAATGTATACGCTACTATAATGAACCAAACCCATGTACATACGTGCTTTCACCAAATCCAACCCGCGTACAGATCTATAAATATTCAATCATGACTTGCAGCTATTTCAAACTTAAGTTATACCCAGTTCAGAACATTACATGCGTCAGTATACAGATCTAGAACAAGCATAATCAATCATATAGAGATAGTTTATTTCAAACCATTTGATCCTGATCTATCCTTAGATCTTATTCTCCATCAACCAATGAGATTCCTCCTTAGCTCAAATCAAGCAATGTATCATCAACCCGTAACCTGCATACTGGATCTCATGCTTCATCAGATATTCAAGAATTTTTCAATACACTTGCCTAATGATCTTCTTCTCCTTTTATAGTCTTAGGCCTTACTCAATACCATGGTCCAAAACCATAACAAACCAATACCATGGACCCAATACTTGGGATCAACACATCCGACGAGATACTATGGTCCAAAACCATAGGTTCAAATACCAAGGACTAACTACCATGGACCAAACATAAGTTCCCCAACATGTACGTGCTTTTCCTTGCGTGAAAGTGCGTGTATACTCATACGCGTCATTTCAACGACTAACCCGCGTGTATACGTGGGTCGGCCACGATGAACCTGCGTATATATATTTTCTCTTCATTCTTGTAGACTGATCATCAAATCCTTGCTGCTGACCTGTTGTACTATGATCTGTCATCTGTGTGATTTTCCATCAAAGACAACACTTGTCTCATAATGCCAACATAAATTGGGTGACACAAGCCATGTCACGAAAGTTAACTTCATCCAAGTTTTTTGTTGATGTGGAAATTCTATTTTTCTCAATTTAATTAAGGCAAATTCAAATTGAGAATTTCTTGCCGCATTTTTCAACAGGTTTGAGGCTTGAGGTTACTCAATGCGCAATTATGGAAGGATAAACTTAAGGAATTGTGCATTTGAGGGAATTGGGAGGTCAAGCTTGAGGCTTGAGATTTCTCAATGCGCAATTTTGGAAGGATAGACTTAAGGAACTTTGCATTTGAGGGAATTGGGAGGCCAATCTTGAGGCTTAAGCCTTGAAGTTTCCCAATTCTCAGTTCTAATAGGTCAAACCAGGTGATTGCACAGTTGAGGGGATCAAGAGCTCAAGGTTGAGGCTTGAGACTTGGAGTTTCCCAATGTGTTCTAGCAGTGGAAAAAGCTGGGAGATTGCACAATTGAGGGGTTCAAGGGCTCAAGCTTGAGGCTTGAGGCTTGAATTTTCCTAATGTGCAGTCATAGAGGGAGAACAATCTCATAGATTGCACAATTGTGGAGTTCAAGGAGAAGGCTGGAGTCTTGATGCTTGACACTGTACAATACGTAGTTAAGGTTGATTGGGAAGTAATGATTGCTAGTTCTAGAGATCAAGGGTCAAGGATAGGCACAGTGACTGTATAATGTGTAGTTCCAAGAAGAAATGTCGGAGATTGAGGGCTGATACTGTGTAATGTGCAATTCAGGAGGGTTGAGTGAAGTCAAGTTGCCTGGTAGTGGATTTTACTAGATGAGGCTAAGTGTGGAATTAGTGAGACCAATGTGAAAAAGGACAAAAATTGAGCATGATCATGCACTTAGAATAGTTAAAGACACAACATTGGTCACTCAGAATACATGAAAAACATACTTCCCTCAATGTGACAACATTGTGACGACTTTCCCCAAGTGCGACACTAAAGGTACACTTTGCGACGACAGTGATGACGCTTGTGCAACAGTGCATAAAACTTTAGGAATGAGTGTAAAACATGTCTACATTACTAGAGGGACTCATCAACACTAAACTTACGCTTTGAAACAATCCAAAATTCCACTTTACATGATAAGCGACACTTCCCATGCCAAAATATGATATTTTATATATGAAGAGAAAACTGCGAACGACACTTATGATATGCGAACAACGATGAAAGTGACACATTCAAAATGAAGATAACATGAAAATGACACTAATTAAAGTGAAATAAAGTAAAATCATAGTAAAAAACATGAAAACGATACTCACTAAAGCGAAGGTGTGCAAAAGCGTCAGTTTGAAAAACTCACCAAAATAGAAGTACAAACAAAACCAGAAGTGAGAGATTGCTAATGTTAATGTGCATTGACTGTTGACATGAATTGAACATTGCACATACACTATATTGATGGATTGTGCTAGGACTTTTCAAGCTTGTGTGAAGGAATACGCTCACGGATTCATTACGGATTGAGCATGTGTGAGCATGTGTCTTTGACACTTACAATCCAAACATGGATCTCAAAGACTTGACGAAGCGTCAACGAACCACGAAGTACTTATAGAATGATCAATCACAAGATCCAGGGTAGGCTCCAAAATTCAAGTGTAGTCCAAATTTTGGAGGGTGTTTGTCGCAACGGCAACACTTGGTGACACAATGGTAGAACTCCAACTTCTCTGCCTTGGTAAATTCTTTGTGCAGGGTCTATTTCTTTTGGGAGTATTGGTGCATCTTTAGGATCACTCCAACTTCCCCACTTACCTCATATGTAAACATAGTCCCCTTCATTCCATCTCGGTTTAACACAAACATATGACCAACGATATCACAACGTTTCAAGATAGGGGAAGGGTAATGTAGTGCACGAGATTTAGATTTTCGAAGTATAGGTTTTCATCTTTGGTGTTGCTCTGGTGCCAATAGGGCTGGACAGTACCTTGATAGAGTCATTTCAGGAATAAAAACATCGCTCCATTGCTAGCGAGCCTAGACAATACCCCGACGAAGTTTCTTTCTTCATCTCCCTACGTAGGAAGCCTTTCTCTCCTTTCATCCTTATTTATTTATTTTATATAGGATTGTGCATTGAAACTTATTCATTTCATGGGTAGAAGAGGGATCCCTAATTATTGAGATCAGAAGAGGTTGTCCCTTTAGGAAGTATGTAAGACCTCTGATATTAGTTTTCTAGTTTAGATTTTCCCATTGTTCTTCTCTACTCGATTGGATCAACGTGGAAGACACCAAAACGTAAAGAACTAAGTGTAGGCATGAGGTTTCTAGAATAGACACATATATCATGGTTCAACACAAAGTTTCCTCATGCAAGGATCATATTTTCCATCAAAACATCATCAACCAAAGGATAACCAAGATGAGGAAGAAGCACTGATGGTTAGCAAAATGTTGTAGTGTCACAAAGCCCCTTTCTATTTTGCCACATTGTATTTCGAGTTGAAGGGAACATACTTCATGCAAAGTCTTATTAAACAAAACATGAAATAAGAGACAAGACGCAACAACAACCAAAACCAAAAGGATAAAGCAAATAGAGGCTAAACCAAAAACATAATGAAAGACAAAAGCTAGAAAACAAAAGAAAGACTACGAAAAGCGAGTACATGATGCATGTGGAAGGAAAACTAATATGCAACTAAAACTACTCCTAACCTAACTAGCTAGAAGTCCAGGGTCACGTATAACGAAATTTCCAATGTATCCATCATAGTTTCTCCTGACCTGCATTCACAGAGATATGAGTAATTACAATAAATATAAAACAATGTGCAATGAAAATGATAAGAGCTTGAATAACTTGCAAAAAAGATATAAGGTCTTGCTTGTCAACAAAAACATATGTCATAGCCACTAATTCTATCCAACTTGTGATCTTACCTTTTCGATGAAGATTATAAACATGCAAACCTTGAAAGCTTCTTTTGAATGCACCTTCACCTATGTCGTCCTTCTTAGCAAACATGTGAAAATATCAAAACTTGTTATTAGCATATGGGTTTGCTAAGTAAAACGATTCTAAGCAATCATAGGTTGTATCATGAAATTCAAAGAAATACTCTTGAAAACCCCACAATCCCTTAAAATATGAATGTTCAATTAAAAGCACAGGGTCAGGATGAGAATCTTGTGAGGGAAAATGGATCTGATCATATTCAGCAAGCACGCCAAGGCAGTGAGGACCAAACACAAACATCAGTGAAGGCTGAAGTGCCTCAGTTTCTTGACAAGTACTTGAATAACAATATGTTAAACCATAAATATCAAAGGATATAAAAAAAATTCACCTGATGTGTCGATGGGAAAATGGTACGCTGAATGATAGTCACCAAAGTTAGAATCATGATTAGATGGGTTTATTAAAGCATCAGATTTCGACAAATATAAATCACTTTGACCAACTCTGCAAATTATCTTAACAATAGAATCAACTTCCTAGCATGCCGAATGTGACAAGCCATTTTCCTGTAACTGGTGACAAACTGTACAAGCATTGCAATCTTTGAAAGAATTGAAAACGAATTCTAGTATAACAAACATATGAAGCCAGTCAAGATGTAATGGATGAAAAAGAGGAACCTGATTCAACAAATAACTCAAGCACTTTCTAACACTCAAGAGGATTTCTGGTGTCATCAAGACATTCACAAGAGAGACTAGGAGCTGACTATCCACCATAACACTTAACATATATGAATTCTTTGGCCAAAGGTAATCTTCAAATTGATCTACTTCATAGTTCTGCATATTCGTGAAAGGTATAAAATCCAAACCCAAATTTGATACAAGAGATTTGCATGAGGATGAATTCACTACAATAATATGATCAGAAACCTGATCTCGAGAAATAGGAAAATTGTAACGAGAAATCCCAAAATCCATCAAGAATAAGCTTTCATCCTGTGAAATAATATGAAAGAAAGAATTGTAGAGAAAATACAGATCTGACATGGGTTAGGAATTTTACCAGGATCGTGAGAGCCTGACATAACCATCAATGAGAGTTGAACTACCTCAACTTCCTGACAAGTTTAAGAACTTTGAAAAGACAGACAAGAACATTTTATAGACTGAGTTAGATCACAAATTTCATGTGGAAAACTGTTATCGATTAAGTTAACATGATTGCCATTATCTAGATGACAACTATCAACATCACTAGTTTGATCATATTTTTCAACTTAAAAAAAAATTAGTCAAGTCATAATATTCTTCTGATCGCAAGTATGAGGATGTATGAATCGTAAAAATCTTGTGATCACATTGATTCGAAGAGTTTCCCTCATACAAAGCAAGAGATGATGAGCGGTGGAATGGATGCTCTACAATTCCATTTCTTTCTTCTTCATCATATATAATATCACTATCCCATGTCATTTTAGATTCAACTCATCAGAAAACAAACTTGAAGAACATGAAGAATTTCCATCACAAGTTGATGTATTAGAAACAATAAAGCATGGAGGATAGGGAGGTGAAGAGGAACAAGTGTTCATAAGTGAATCTTCTTTGAATAAAGCAAATTTGAGATCTAAATATTTCGAAACATAATCTTCTTGAGGAATTGAAAGATAAGTTGGTGCACTTTGACATTCATCATCATATTTATCAACAAAACCATCCTCATCAGAATGATTGTTGCCCAATACTTGGGATTAATTGTGCAAACTGATCACATTTGATTGAATTCCAAGCTTACAAGATTCAATATTAGCCAAGAATGAGGAAACACCATCTTCACACAAAGTATTTTGAAAAAGAAAAGAGAGATTGAAAGAATAATTGAAAGATAAGTTGGTGCACTTTGACATTCATCATCATATTTATCAACAAAACCATCCTCATCAGAATGATTGTTGCCCAATACTTGGGATTAATTGTGCAAAATGATCACATTTGATTGAATTCCAAGCTTACAAGATTCAATAATGAGGAAACACCATCTTCACACAAAGTATTTTGAAAAAGAAAAGAGAGATTGAAAGAATATTCACCTTCCTACACCTTTACCTATGAAATGTGAATACCCCACACCTGATCACTTTTTGGATTTGGGATAAGTTGATCAATCAAATCACGGGGCAAGGGATAATGAGAAAGATATGATAGAGGATGTCAAGAATCCAAATCAGATTCAAGATTAGGTTTATGAGTGTTAATACCATCTTGAGGAATGAACAAATTAATCTTCACCATAGGCTTAATGAACCATTCCGAGATTTCCTTCATGGGATATGAGTCATGAAAAGTGGAAGAAGGATGAGAATATGGATTAGGAATTTGATTTTCATATTTCCCAACTTTATTATCATCGTGAAGAGGCACCCTCATCGGAACTAAAAAAGGAGGAGGAAAAGGAACAAAAGGAATAGTAGGTTCCTCCTCTGAAATTAGAGGTGTCTTACGATTTACAAGATATGGGGAAGTAGAGACATCAAGGAGTTCAGATTCATCGTGCAAAGAGATATGAACCAAACAATTAAACTTTTGTTTAAAGAAATCTCGATCCGTGTCTTCTCCAGGAAATTCATAACAAAGGTGAAGGAATCAATCAGATAAATCCTCAATTAATTCATTAGGCTTCACTCTTAGTTGATTAATTCTTTTAAGAACATATCGGTAATCATACCTATCAAATGCTTTATGAATATCCTTTGCAAGTTACTTGAATGAATGGATAGAAGCAACAGGTAATGTATGACACCATCTCTGAACACAACCTTAAAATGTGAGTGTTAGGCCCCTATACTACTAGTGTAACCCCTTATTGTTATTAGTACAACCCACTTATTATATTGATGTACCCATGTAGTGCCCATATTGTTACTATTGTGCCCCATAGAAGCCCACTATTGTTAGTATTGTGCCCTTACATTATTATTGTTATGTCGGCTCTTATTATGTTATGACCCCTTAGACTCCTATATATAGAAAGGAGGTCTTTTCATTTGTATCATCCAAGAATTTTTCATTTATGTAATGTAAAGGATGTTGCCCCCTCGAAGAGGCTGAATTTTAAGGCGTTGATCTATATTTTCTATCTTTTTCTTGAGCTGGTTTCATAACATTTGGAAGAAATTGCCACTCCTAAAACTCTAGAGATAGAAGGACATATCAAGAAGAAAAATGTTCAATCAACGAAAGATCACATCGAGCATCAACAACAAGTTCTCCAAATTTTAAAGGATAACGCCACTTCGGTGCAAAATCAAACGAAACAACAGGTAGATCAACATCGTAGTGAAAAAGGTTTTGACGTAGATGATTGGGTATTTTTACTGCTACATCTCAAGCAAGCTATTTATGAGAAGGAAATGTTGGCAATACTACATGCACTTAAAAAATGGCGACCTTACCGAATGGGAAGACTCTTCAAGGATGAGGATGTGGAAGCATTGTTTTGTGCTATTTCTATTATCCAACTAGATTGGATAAACGAAGCAAGGGATGAATGGAAGAAGGATGAAGAAGTGTGACCACTTATTCAAAAGTTGCAAAAGATCCCAATTCAAATAATATTGCATAAATTGAAAAGGAAGGAAAAATCATATTGAAACCTGTAGCAATCACAGAAACAAGAACCCGCCAGCTACGAAATCGATCAATTTCAGAGTATCTCATCAAGTGGAAGAACTTACCCGCTGAAGATTCCACATGGGAGGACAAGAATTTTATACAGAAGCATCAAGAACTACTCAAGCGTTGAGGACAACACTTTTTGAAGGAGAGGGGCATGTTAGGCCCCTATACTACTAGTGTAACCCCTTATTGTTATTAGTACAACCCACTTATTATATTGATGTACCCATGTAGTGCCCATATTGTTACTATTGTGCCCCATAGAAGCCCACTATTGTTATTATTGTGCCCTTACATTATTATTGTTATGTTGGCTCTGATTATGTTATGACCCATTAGACTCCTATATATAGAAAGGATTTCTTTTCATTTGTATCATCCAAGAATTGTTCATTTATGTAATGTAAAGGAGGTTGCCCCCTCGAAGAGGCTGAATGTTAAGGCGTTGATCTATCTTTTCTATCTTTTTCTTGAGCTGGTTTCATAACAGTGAGGGTGATAAATCTATCCATGACATCCTTGCAATGTATTCCATTAGAAAAGAAAAAACAGACAACTTGAAACAAATGTTCACGAAGAGTTAATCACCCTTGCCATCAAACTTGAATTGGGACAGGTTATGAATAACGTTCAGAGGGATGGTAAGATCAAGATCTTTAGAAAAACATCTCGAGAATATGATTTGGGAAAGATCCATTTTGGATAAGAGATCCAAAGCAGACTTAATGGGCACAACATGCCATTTGGTCCTCCTAGCGCCATTTTGTTGACGATGCTGGAAAATCATCAACCAAGGGGATCTCCTTGATGTGAAGTCCCAATTAGACCTCACACCGTTTGGAATAGGAGCCCCATACAGAGTATCGTCCCGACTGCCATATATTCTTACAGATTTTTCTTGGCTACAAAGTTTAGTACAAGAGAGTAATGTGTAGGTACTTTTGGATCAACAAGTGAGTATTCCTTATGAAATGTTCAATTGCGGAAAGTATCAAGGTCCTTATACCTAAAGGGAAGAGAAAAGTGGGCCCCTTAGAGACAAGTAATAGTACTAATATGGAAAAAGCACATGAGCATATACATATGAATGAATCATTGATCAACTAATGAAATAGTTCACAGGAAAACAAGAATTGTTAAAGAAAATACAACTTACCTTCAACAAGATAAGCACCAAATCCACTACAATAGTTCAATTTCCTTAGTATAGATGAAAAAAACATACATCGTGAACATTCAAAGAATATTCTTACAATATTCATGACATATGCATGAAAGTGTGTTGGCTCAACGAGCTTCTGAATTAAGTAAAATTTCCAAGATACATCACGATGATGAACACCACTAGCCCCAATAGTGGAGCATTAAAGCAGTCACTCACTCCACCAAAACAACTATCTTCCTCTCCAATTCTTGGTAGGATAATCCAAGGTGAAAATTCCTTTACATGGGCAATGAGGGTGTATATATAACAAATGGGTGATCATTCACCTCCCTTGTGAATCTTGGCCTACTCTCATGTCTATTTGACTTCTCTATGACCTTTAGACTTCCTACATGAATTTTCACATTACATGGGTGACCCTTGGACTTCCACTTTACATTATATTTTCCAATATAGAATTTAAATATTCCATAAAATGATGTGGCACATGTTGACATGACACTTTGACAAGACATGACAAGGCATTGATGACAAAGACTCCATGATGACATGGACATGTCAAGCCATTCTTGTTGCTGCTATCTTTGAGTCTTCTTGAGAGATGGTGCATGTTCTTCTTCTTCCTCCTTCATATGGCTTGAAAGTAAGGATTATTCAATGTGGTCTTGTTTTTTTATTATCTTTTGTTGTACTCTGGTGTTCTTTTGTCTTCTCGCCTGATTATAATATTATCTCTTTAGCTCCATAGGTGTCTTCTAGCATGTTCTCCTTCTCCTTTTCCTCCATCATCACCTTGTCATGATAAGATAGGGTACCTGCAACTGAAAACCACTCATGATAAGTCAAAATCAATAAGAAAACTCCTAATCATCACTTGCTAGAGCTAGAACCGAGTGATTGACTTAGTGGTTACACAGTTCCAGAGGCCAAGGTCCAAGATTGAGGCTTGATACTATGCAATGCACAAATCAAGATGCGCAGGGTCAAAGGACTACGTAGTTGAGGGGATCAAAAGCTCAAGTTTGGGGCTTCAGGATTCAAGTTTCCTAATGCATAGTTCTGGAAGGACAAACCTAAGTAACTACAAAGTTGAGGGACTCAAGAGGTCAAGCTTGAGTGTTGAGCGTTGAAGTTTCCCAATGTGCAGCGCTGAGAGGTCAGACCAAGTGATTGCATAGTTGAGGGGCTCAAGAGCTCAAGGTTGAGGCTTGATGCTTGGAATTGTCCAATATGAAGTTCTGGGAGGAGAACAAGCTCGAAGATTGCGCAGTTGAAAGGTTCAAGGGCTCAAGCTTGAGGTTTGAGGCTTGAAGTTTCCCAATCCGCAATCCTATACAGAGAAAAATATCATAGATTGCGCAGTTCAAGGAGTCAGGCTGGAGGTTTGATGCTTGACACTACACAATGTGTAATTGACGCTAATTGGGAAGCAATGATTGCGCAGTTCTAGAGCTTAAGGGTTAAGGTTGGGAACTGTGACTACGCAATGCGTAATTCCAAGAGAAAAGCTCAGGGATTGAGGGTTGACATTGCGCAATGCATAGTTCAGGAGGGTTGAGTGAGGTCAAGTTACCCGAGAGTGGATTTTTTTGAATGAGGCTAAGTGTGGAATCGATGAGACCAAAGTGAATAAGGACAAAATTTGAGCATGATCTCACACTTAAAACAATTGAAGACACAAAATTGATCACTCAAAATACATGAACAACATATTTCCCTTAATGTGATGATATTGCAATGACTTTCCCCAAGTGCAACACTAAAGGTACACTTTGCGACTTGTGCGACAATGTATACAACTTTGGGAATGAGTGTAAAACATGTCTACATGATTAGAGGGACATATCAACACCAAAGATACCTTTTTAAATAAGCCAAAACTTGACTTTACATGATAAGCGACATTTCCCATGCCAAAAGATGACATTTGCTACATGAAGAGAAAAGTACGAACGTCACTTGCGATATGTAAATGACGATGAAAGAGACACATGTCAGAGCGAAGATAACATGAAAATGACACTAATTAAAGTGAAAGCAAGCAAAAGCGATAGTTGAAAACATGAAAACAACAATCGCAAAAATGAAGGTGTGCAAAAGTGACAATTTGAAAAACTCACTAAAAATAAAAGTACAAATGCAACCATAAGTGAGACATTGTCAATGACAATACGCACTGACTGTCGACATGAATTGAACATTGCGCATACATTGTCTTGATGGACTATGCTAAGCCTGTTTAAGCTTGCGTGAATGAATGCGCTTATGAATTCCTTACGGACTGAGCACGTGTGAGCAAGCATCTTCGACACTTACAATCCAAGCAGAGAACTCAAAGACTTAACAAAGAATCAACTAACCAAAAAGTGGCTATAAAACGACCAATCGCAAGATCCACAATAGACTCGAAAATTTTGAAAAGTGTTTGCCACAACAATAACAAAATCCATTAACCATACTACTCATTTTCTATAGAATTCATCATAAAATTTCATTTCGACGACTTGAACCTGTGGTTCTTTCATCTTAAATCAAGGGGAGCTTTCTTTGTTTCTGAATTCCAAACAATTCCGGTACCATGTAATACATAAAATTTTGTCCTAATGGTTTTTTGTTAATTTTAAATTTAACCGAAACTTGAAAAAAAAACATGTTTATTTTAATTACCTGGGAAACTGAAAATTTCCTCCCAAAAAATTTGGATTAATTGACACATGGCAGAGATGATGCAGGGTTAAATCATTGTTAAATTTGAAAGGTATTTATTTGTGATTTCCTTATTTAACGGTTAAATATTATTAATTTAAAATATGTTTGTTTTTATTTAACTATTAAAGATATATTAAGGGAAAATTTTAAGGATGAAAAATTATCTTGATGTTTAAACACATTGGCGAATGTCACTACTCCCTAATATGTAAACTATAAAAAAATTATTGATATATATGTAAAATTATTTAAATTTATAATGATTTTATATATAGTCTCTATATAAATTTGCCGATTTTAAAAGTAAAATAATTTTATATTGTAAAATTTGGGCGAATCATGTTTAAAAAAATGGAAATTCGCAAATTTTTTTTGGAAAATCATAAAAAATTAACCCACTTCCGAATATCAATCCCTAAAATTTTCTATAAATTATATAGATATAAAAAATAACTTTTATAAAAACCAGAAATTCCAAAATAAACATCATACGATACTACCCAAACAAAATGTCTGCATAGTGTTGAGTATTTAAGATTAACACATGTTTGTTTATAATGGGTTTTTGAACTGGTTAAAAGTTAGTTTTCATTTCCACTCATATCTAGTTTTTTGTATTGTGTAGATTTAAGTTTAAAGCGTGAAGAATGAAGTTTGACTTTTAGGTGCTATGGGTAGGTTTTATAAAATATTAAGAGATGAGAATACGGGTAGGTTTTATAAAATATTAAGAGATGAGAATAGAGTTATTAAATTGAAGGGTTTTTAAGTTGTGAAATAAAAATAATTTTTTTTATTTTTTTATTTTTTTATTTTATTTATTTATTTATTTTTATTTTTTATTTTTTTTAATTTTGAAAGTTTTTAGGTAGTTTGTTATATGTTTGAGCGAAATAATTGTTATTTTTATTTAATTTTAAGAATTTTTTCGTAGTTTTTTTTAAGTGTCGGTATATTTTATATAGATTTTAATTTTCATAAAATGGTTCTATTTATTAGTTTGATTAGAAAATAATTCTATTTAGTGGTTGGATATGGAAATGCTAAATGTGTGGTGACCATGACTATGATGTATTAGATACATTCATTGGATATGGAAATGACTAATTTTTGGTTATTGTGGCTATGATGTATTTGATACGTTCAATACATTTATATTTGAATACGAATACAAGTGAGTTTGGGTCTTTCAATGTAGGGGCACTCATGGAATTCTATTCCTTCTTACATGTCTCAGGATTATGAATTTCTTCAAAATACATGCCTTGTATATATTGTTGATTGAAATGTTATACCAATCTCAAATTCCACTTAAAAAATGCATTTAGACTTGTTTTATTATTTATAATGTCTTTCATTAATCTAACTCATCACTTTGAAAATTGAGATCAATAGTTTTTTTTTTTAAGAATACATTATATTTAATGAATTTGATCAAATTATTTGAGAACTTAAAAAAAAATTCAATGTGATTTGTAAAATTTTAGAAATTACATAAATAATGATTGAACTAAGTGATGTTAAAAATAAAACCATATTTTATGATCAAGTTGGTATTAAAAAAAATCCTTGAAATTATGTTAACCGAAATTTGATTTTCTATTTATGATATTTAATTGATAGGTAAAAATAAATAACAAATTTGATGAAAAACCAGTTTTAAGAGAAAACCTATTATAATTTTTTGTTGAGACTTGTCAAATTTACTTACCGAATAGGAATACTTGTCAAATTTATACCTATGTAGAAAATTTAATTGAATATCTCATATTTTTTTAATAACTACGTTTTTTTTTTTTTTTTGGTAAAAACATTAGAAATATCTATTTAATTTATGTTTCATATAACTAATTATTCATTTCAAAACCTAACAAAATTGAATATTCCATATTTTTTAATGATTTTATGTATTTATTTAACTACAAAACAATTAATTTTCCCGTTTCTCCATTTGACTACACAAAATTTAATGGTATAATTAATAAGATACAATAGTTAAATTTGAAAGCATATGATCTTTAAATTGCATATAAATGCAAATTCATATCAGAGAAAAAAAATGAAAAATGAAAAATATACATTTCAATACGAAAAAGAAAAAGAAAACAAGAGTACATATCTTACGAATTCTTACAAATATAATTTATTATTTTATGTTATACTCAGGGTTGTGGAGGAACACCACACCCCCCCCCCCCCCCCCCCACCACCCCCGAGTCTGCTTCTGGAGTGCGCTCTGCTCGAGAGTGGATAGGGAGCGACCTCAGGAGCGTGCTCTCGAATTTGCTCTCCGCGGAAGCGAATTTCAGGAGCATGCTCCCTTCAAAAAAATTGTGCTCTCTATTTTTAAAGGAGCGATTTAGGGAGTGGTCACTCCCTAACCACTCCCTTCTGCTTCGGGAGCGACCTCAGGAGCGTGCTCTCGAATTTGCTCTCCGCGGAAGCGAATTTCGGGAGCATGCTCCCTTCAAAAAAATTGTGCTCCCTATTTTTAAAGGAGCGATTTAGGGAGTGGTCACTCCCTAACCTCTCCCTTCTGCTTCGGGACCAGAAATTTTGAGGAGGTAACGGTCAGTGGCTCCTGATCGCTTCCTCCATAAAATTTTCGCTCTCAAGAGCGAAAAGTCGCGCGATGGACGAGCGACAGGCTAGAAAAAAAGGGGAGGGGAAAAAAGATAAAAGGTCCTCCTCCCCTCCCATTATTCACCATAATTTACAGAGTGAGAGAGTAAGAGAGGAGGGATTTTTGAATTGGAGGCTTGGAGGTTGAGTTGAGGAGAGAGATTGAGGGAGCTTGAGGAGCTTGAAAGGGAGATTGGAGCTTGGGATTGAAGACCAAAGATGTAGGAAAGGGTGCGGAACCACTAAATTTACATACCTCCAAAAAATAAACACTTACACAAGTTCATACACCCGTTCCAGAAGGCACCTCTGTGGGAAAAGGCCATGGGATGGAGATAAAAAAATAGGAATCAGAGCCTGTGTAAGTGTGTGAGCAACACAAAGAGCCTAATACATAAGTGAAGAGGAGGAAGCCTAATACAAATCTAAAATATCACAGGGTGTCTTTGAACATAACCCACAATCACATGCACAAAGAACTCCATCAACATCCTCCCATGGAAGTGGATATGGAGGCACATGAACAAACATCTCTTTAAGGCATAGAACCATATCATATTTCCTTGACGATGGGTGTAGGAATGACGTGGATTCAAAAATTTACTAGTTTCTCTATGCATGTGGGATACCATTCAATGTTCTTCACACACCTTATTGGCATGAAATGGTTTCTACCATTAATGATGCCCCCAAAGGATACAAGAGCCCTGGGTATGACAAGGCTAGAATCATGGGACTTGATAATGAAAAAGCAAAAATATTACATTCTTAGAGTAAAATGACAAATTATTGGAATGAGCATGGGGTGTCCATTGTATCTGATGGATGGAAAAATGTAAAATTCTTACTATGTCTATTAATGGTGCAATCTTCCTTTCAACATATAATTACTCATAAAATTTCAAGACCGCCATAAACATTGCAGAACCATTACTTGAAATAATTGAATGTATTGGGCCATACAATGTCATCTAAGTCATCATTGATAATGCTTCTAATTGTAAGGCAACAAGAGAAATTATTTAGGATAGATACCGCAACATAGTTTGGTCTGGGTGTTTGGTTCACATAATGAACCTTTTGATGCATGATATTATTAAGAAAAAAACCATCAATACAAATGGATTGGTGATTTGTACAAGAGAGGCAACAAAATGATAAAATTTATTACAAATCATAATAATACCCATGGGGTTTTCCGTAGTCACTCAATATTGGAGCTGTTGAAGATTACGCAGACTAGATTTGCTAGTTATTACCTCACCTTTAGGCCCCTTTTGAAGGTAAGAGTGTCATTGGCTAACATGGTATCAAGTCAACACTAGTAGGTATTAAAGGACAGGGCTCCAACTCCAGTTGACAAATAAGGTTTTGAATAGGTGGAGGAGGCCGTTCTTGATGGTCTATTTTGGGCACATGTGAGGGAAGTTTTGCAATTCACTAAGCCCATTTATAGCATGATTTGTTTTGTGGATATAGATAAGCCAATGATTGGGGAGGTGTATGAGCATATGGATAGCATGTTGGGGCAAATATAAGATATTATTTAGGAAAATGATTCCAACTTGTATACAATGATTCACAATTGTGTGTGTGCATTGTGGAATAAACTTAGTGTTCCACTACATTCCTTGGCATATATCCTTACGCCAAAATAATACTCTCCATCTTGGTTGGTCCAATCTGCACCTGTGGGTGGGGTTATGATCAAACCCCATACATATCTAGAGGTATCTAAAGGATATATGGAAGAATTAGACAGGTTGGCCCCTAAAAAGGAGGAGTGTGCTAATTTATGTCTTGAATTAGGTAGATACTTCAGTTGCATTGGTTCGTTTGTTTCTTTGCATGCAATGGAAGAAAGAGATAAATTTGATGCTCTCACATGGTGGGAAGCATATGGCAGCATGAGACTTTTGCCAAAATTGGCAAAAAAAGTTCTCTCACAGGTTGTAAATACTTCTTCTGCAGAGAGGTATTGGAGCACCTACAACTTCATCCATAATGTGAGTAGAAACAGATTCAATGAAAAATGGGCAGAAAGATTAGTTTATGTGCACTGGAACTTGAGGTTGTTGAGTCATTATTGTGATCAGGCTTATGAGGATACATCATATAAAACTTGGGACAACAACTCAGAGAACGATATTTTGGAGGATGGCACTATAAGTCTAGAAGAATTGGAGGCATAACTTTTGAAAGATGATGATGAAGCAACAATAACCATGCCAACCTCATCATCCAATAGTAGTTCTCGAGTTCCAACAATTGTTCCTTTGTTGTCGTCACCTCCATATACATCCTCACATGGAGGGCATGTGCCTTTTGGTTCCGGATGTGCGACTATTCGGGAGGAAACTCCTAGAAGGCCACCATGACCTGCTAAAAAATTAGACATTTCTCATGACAAGAGGCCCAATAATTAGCAATAAATAATAGATTTACTTGTATTTTCTAGTTTTTAGTAGTTTTTATAATTGTTGAATCTTTCATATTTATTATGATAATTTTTGTAAACAATATATGACAATTTAAGTTTGAAGTTTGAAGTTGGAAATTATAACTCATTGGTAATGAATTATGAACTCGGGGACTCAAAATGCACCATCAACTGGGTAAAGGGGATCTCTTGATTCGATACTCCATTGTTACAAATTGGATGAAGTGCATTCGTTTAGTGGAACATACATTTCAACAAATCTCATACAACCACATCTACAGGGAGCAGAATCACATTGCAGATATGCTATCAAAAAGAGCAGTTGGAAAAACTACAAAAATCATATATTATGCTGCTTACAAACATGACTCCATGATAAACACACGTAATATTTTCACTTCTTAGCCCCTATTTTTTTCCTCGGATCAAATCTTCAGGCACCTACACTTTTTGTTCCACCCTATAGTGTTTACCTATTGATAGAACTATTTAAGCACAAGGAAAAGGTTTTTTGAAAATTTTGTTAGTTTTGTTAGTTTTTCTATAGACTATTATTCATGTTTTCTTTGACATGGAAATCAAGATAATTATGTATTTTCTTGGAGCATTATGAGAAATCTCAATACTGAAGAGAAAAAGAACTATATAACCTGTCTCTTTTTTCATATATAAAATATAACATTTTTTTCTCCAAAAAAAAAAATGAACTTTGAAATATCCCAATTACTCTGTTTGGCACGTAACCTAATGTTTACTATCACATGTCTATCCTCATGTGTTAGGTACATTCTACGACATTTTCAGGTGAGCTTGTACGGTCGATATGTATTTGGCTGAAACATATGAAGATGCAAGTATAAATCTATATGTTCACAGATGATAGCTGAAAAAAATAAGATAAATGAGGGAGATGGAGATGGATATGGAAAAGTTGTTAGTGTGGTTTATGATTCAGAAAGAAACATGGGTAGTGGTGATGTTCATGGTAAGCTTCATCTCATGGAAATATCTTGTGTTCGTTGGGAAGATGATTAGGTAGATAATATGGCGAAAGGTAGGCACACTCACATCATTCTTCCTCAACATGAATGATATTTACGATTGGGTTACTCAGATGCTTCAACATTCTGGCGGAAGCCTGAACTTAAAGATTCAATGAGGGTCTTGGGCATGGGAGTCTTTGCGAACCATTGAAAAATTTGTTGAGAAAATAATTATACACTGACGGGAAGAACTCGCGAGTGGTTGGGTGTTTGGGTAGTTGGCTACTTTCTAGGATATAGACAATGTGGATATTGATAGGAAACCAAATGTTGTGGCTTATAGACAATGTGGCTCTTGATAGGAATCTAAATATTGTGGCTTACTAGTGAATTTCCAACTTTGTATATTTAGGAAATAACAAATAAAAATATTAAAAATCAACATAAGAATTTAGGATAAATTAAATCAAATTTGATAGCTATGATTGAGATAGGAAAAATAGGAAAGCATGATTGGAAAAATATTTTTGAAAATGGAAGAGAAAGGTTTAAAATAGGTAACCAATAATTAATAAATGATGCTCTAAATTAGGAAGTGACATTCTAGAGACTTAAATTCACAATTCTTTAGCTAAAAGTTTGTGATAACAATACCAAATACTTCAACAAGTAAGAAAACCTATGAAGGATAAAAAATCATATCTTTGAGATAACTCTTACTAATGGGAAGAAAACTAAAGTTCATTTAAATTTTAATCAGATTTGTGATGGGGAATTTGAATGATAAAAAAACTATTTAGAACTTCCAGAAGATAGGGACACATCGCAAAAGAACATGTTAGAGCACATATTAGAACTAGTTAATATAGAATGTAATATGATGTTTAAACAGGTAATGAAGGTAAGAATTTGAAGAAATAATAAACCTAATGAATCAAGAGAAAGCCCTAAGCCCCATGCCTAAATGGGTCCCCATGTAGCTTTCAATGGTGTGTACTATCATTAGGCAAGATGTCCTAAAATATGTGAAAGAGGCCTATGAATCAAGAAAGAAGGAAGAAAATAGGGTGTGGCATCAACTGATGTTTCACTTTCCTTGGACTTGGAAGGGTCATCATCTAGAAAATTTTACTCAATTCAAACTTGTATCCTTATGTCACGTGTCATACAAAATATCAACAAATATGATGCCCTTAAAAATCACCTAGGAACATTAATTTCTTAGAAACAAATAGGATTTGTCCTAGGCACAAATACACAAAACTATATTAGTTTGAGGAACCATGAATTCCAACTAAAAGGAAAAGAAAAAAGACACAGTGATAAATTTGGACATGCCATGTGCTTGTGAATAATTTTTCAAGCTTGAGTAGTACAAGGCCTATGAATTTTTTGGCAACTTTAAGAAGTATTAGGGCAGGTCGTCCTTTGTATCCATATTAATAATAAAAACCAATGGTAAATATTTAGAATTAGAAACATAGGCATGTTTCTTCCAGGGATTGAAATTATAGATTCTCTAGAACAAATACATGCTTTTAGTTTGGCAACAACACACTTATCCTAGAAGGAGTTCAATTGACATTGCTTAAGGATTCACTGACCTATTAAAGGATACCTCCTAACATCTTGGGAAAATATAGACAATAGGAAATTCAATGTCTTTGACTGGAATGTGACAATTCCTTAAATAAAATATGCCCAATTATGGACTTTTGGATGGAACATAGCTAAAACTCCATTTAATATATGGGCATTCCACTAGCTAGAAGGAGACTAAATGAAAAGTTTTTATGGAGGAAATTAAAAGGAAAACGGTCAATTGGGGATTCTAATGGCTCAATTTGCATGTTTGACTTATCGTGGTCAAATTTATTCTCTCAACAATCTCTTATATCTTTCATTAGTCCATGTTTCTCCTATGGGAGTTCTCCACGAAATAGAGAAATGATTCAATTACTTCATACAGAAAGGGAATGAATAATCAACTATGAACAAACTTCTCTCACATGGCTTGGAATAAGAACCTACAACACCAACATGTATGAGGCCAAGTATATTGGATCATGTTATCATGAACCAAACACTTGGAACCCTGAGATCTAGGATTTAGTAACAAGAGAATCCTCTTAGTGGAAAAAAATTCCTAAAATAAAAAATTGTACTGCAGTGGATCAAAGGGATTCTACATATGGAAGCACATTAGAGAGTGTTTAAATTAAGGATGCAATCGTTACATTTTCCCACAATCAACATTATTTTATATTTTAATTATATATCTAGGTTTGGTTAGGGTTGATCTAGTGAAATCCATGCAGGTCCATAATGCCACCCAAGTGGAAACATGCTACCTCTTAAGTTGTGTATAAAAACACAACCATTATTTTTATTTTTCACACATTTTAATCATTAATTCATAATTAAACAAATGATGTAGATTAATGCCACTATAAGTCGTTGCGCTCTCATGTTTTTGGTTTGTTCTATTTTTACAATGTTATTGATTTCTCTAGCACAAATGTGTCGGGGTTTATTTATTTCTCTAAGGATGCACCTCTATTAGCTTCCCAATTGCTATTTATCTCTTTATTCATTGCATATTTTAGGTTGGTTTTGGTTTGGATCAATTATCTTGCTAACACTTCTAAATATCAACATGGTACCAAAGCAGGTGTCACCTTCACTCACTCAATTCCAAAGTAGTTTTTAAAGTTGAGAACTCAATCTAAGGTTTCCTTGGGTTTAAAATCCTTTCATAAAGCCAATGCACTCTCCTCTTTTGTTGTAGACTTATGTTTTTGGAGTTCTTGGGTTTCCCTAGGGTTTAAAACCTTACAGCCAACACATTCTTCTCTTTTTTTGCATATTTATTTTACAGAAATTGTTGATACCTCTCCTATCTTGGGTTTATGAAGGATATTTTTTGAAAACTATGTAGAGCCTTGTTCTTTTATTGTTTTAAGAACCTAATGGACTCAAAATGGCCTATTGTCTTATTGAATGGGGCTACTTATCATGCTTGGGAAAAGAAAACCACTACCCTATTATGAAATTGATCATACGTTACATGAGAGATAAAAAAAATATATAAGATAAATATTTCATCAAGGGTGGAATCATATAATACATTCACATCAATTCTCGTCTATTTGGCTAGTAGGTAACCACCTTTTCTTAATGGAATTTGTTAAACCGATGCCCATCGTTATTAAAATTTAAAGCCACTTATATAATGAGTCTTTGTTCCATTTCATTCCATTAGGTATATTAGAGTGTCATACACCAATTCCCCCTCCCAGTGCTACAATTCTAACTATTAAAGTTTGACTAGCAACAACAATAAAACATAAAAAGAATATTTTTCTTAGAAAATATCTATTCTCTGTGGATATGAAATCATGTAGGTATTTCATCATGTTGTCTTATAACCCTTGCAAGGGTATACTTGAGGAACTCCCAAATTTTAAGCTCCCAAATCATTTAAATTCTCAAATTCCCAAATTTTCTTGGATTATCAAGTTTCTGAATTCCCCAAACCGTTCAATTATTGAAATTATTCAATTCCTAAACTACCTCGACAATAATTCATGTTTGACTTGTCAATTGGGTTCATCTCAGTTTGTTGGTAGGAATGATTGTTATCCTCCCCACCCAATTTCAATTCCCTAAAATTATATGACGAGCTCATATTGAATATATTATTGTAATGGCTTTAATCCTTCTTGTAGAACAACTTTTGAGCCCTAAAGAATATTTTACCCGTGCCTATAGGCTCGAGGGTGGGGTGATTTATTACATGAAAAAAGATAAAATAAATAACAACGATCCATGTTGATTGTTACAAATTGGTAGCTACATGATGAATTTCCCCAAGGATAAGCCTAGCTACCCAACGTTGACTTTATGTTTTGGACTGTTTTGACCTATGTTGACTCTCTTTGAATGGGCTATTTCTTTGATGCTTTGACCAAGTTCTTGACTATCTTGGAAGGTTGAAGTTGTAGGAGACTTTGATTGAATCTTTGACTCTGTTTAGGGCACATTTCTGAGGTTGAATGTAGGCCTTTTCTAGGGTTTGACTGTAGGGTTTACTGCCACATTTGACTGAGAATTGCAAGATTGTTTTGAAGGAGTTTTGACTCTTAAAGGATGCTGAAATTGCAGATTGACTTTGACTTTGATTGATCAAAGCTTTATCCTTATTTATGGTTCGTTGACCTATATTGACCATAGGGTTGACTATGATAGTTGATCGAGAGTTGCAAGAGGTTGAATGAACTTCCAAAGGATGAAAGTTGAAAACTGTAATATTTTACTAGAGTTGACTTTTCTCTCTCTCATTGGATTGGTTTTATTTGGTTGACTTGAGAAAGTCAAATTTTGACTTTGGCTAGTTTATGGATGTATTATTAGAATGTATCTCAACTCAACATTTGATGAATATCTAAGAAGAAGAAGAATTGATTATGAGTTCCCCCCTTATGGGGTTGTGCCATGAAATTTGACCAAAAATATACGTGTCTCATTGTTCTTGGCTTTCTTCTATTGTGCATTATTGTTTACTGTTCTATCTATAATTACTTAATTGTTATTGGGGTTAATAAAATTATTTTAATTGATTATATCAACATAGAACACTGTGAAAATTAACATGACATCAGACTTGAGGTGAATATTAGCCATTGGAGACCAAAGATCACCCCTTTAACACTCTTCTTTTGCTGATTAGTGATCTACTCTATTGTACAAGATGACTACCTCCTACTTCAAGATCAAAGAGAATATGAATGACGCCTCCAACTTTGTAGAATGGAGCGCTAGATTGGATCTACTCTTGAAGAGAATGATGTGATGGAGTATGTGGAAGACAAGGTAGTTGAACCTCCTAAGGATGCCAATGTCAATGTAAAATCTAAGTACAAGAAGGGTGAGATAAAGGCTAACAATATCATCATTGATTCTCTTAGAGATCATCTCATCACTTATATGTCCAAGTTGAAGAAGTCAAAGGAGATGTATGACAAATTGATTGGGATGTATGAGGTCAACAATCTCAGCCATATCATTTCTTTGAAAAGTCAAATTCGCGATATCAAGATGAACAAATTTGAATCTATAACAAGATACTTCACGATAATCTTTCAAATAAGAGATCAACTTCTTTCCATTGGAGAAATCATACCTGATAGAGAGCTTGTGCAGATGACCCTTGGTGGGCTCCCCATGTATTAGGAGACATTCATAACAATATTAGTATCATAAAGGATCTCCCTTAATTTTATGAACTTTTGCTTGTATACTTAAGAGGAATCCATGTTCATTTCTAGAAGGAGAATACAGAGGCAAGATGAAGGAGAACCTATAGCATTTGTAACGAATGTGAAGAAATGATAAAGGAAAGGAAGACCTTCTAAATGGAAGTCAAAGAAGCTAGCTCCAACATTCAACAATGAGTTGATTCAATGTAAAAAATGGGCTTGACTCTTCCTTAAAAGGGTTATGGGATTTCCTTCTCCAGGTACAACATGACAAGGTAACCCAAAGGCTCGATACATAAGCTTTAAACTGATGGTGCATTTTTCTATTTGTCACCTTTGAAGGAGTTTATCTAATATCAATTTTATCTCCTTGTTTTTATAGAAAGGTGGTTCGGGCCTATCTAATATATAACCATATTTCCTTTTTATATATTTTTATAGAAGGAACTTGTCCAAAGTCCAACGCTATAGATGTGATAGATTTGGCCACATCACCAGAGATTGTCTTGAAAGAAGAAGTGCTTTGGGGCCCAATACCAACAACAATGACAACAAAAACAACAACAACTTCAATAATAGAAGGAGAAGAGGAGGTTCTGCTACCCATGCAAGTATTGAAGAGACTCAATGTTGTCAAAAGTGGTATATGAATACTAGGTATGTTGATAATGTTGCTAATACTCAATCTGAATATTATCTTGTTGTTGCTCTTTCTAGTTCACCTTCAGATAGCATTGATAGTTGGATGGTGGATATTGGGGCATCTAGACACTTTATCGGGTATCATGAAATCCTCTCAAATTTGTTTTATAGAGAGTCTAATTTGAAAATTATACTTGGGGATAATTCTACTCATCCTATCAAAGGTTTTGGTTTTGTTTCTTTTCATTTGGATTGTTATCTCAAAATCAGGCCCTGGAAGGCTGCAGACCAGGAAGCCTTCAAGTAACTATTTCAAACCGACTTTAGGCTGAGGCTTAGCCTCCTCAACCTGAGAGGGCTCTCTCTTGATGGGTTAATGATTTTTGATTAAAGATAAGATGGCTAACTCTTATAGAACAACTGTGAAAAATATGAATGGTGGAAACACATTAAACAAAACTATCCATTGGGCTTATGGAGTCAACAACACCTCAATATAACAATGAACTCAACCCTGGAAGTCAGGGCATTCAGCATTTAAACATTCAGAACATAAACTCATATGGGACCACACAGTTTATAAATGTATACAGGAAGTCAGAGCACATTCAGTGAATTCTGAGTGATTATACATCCATACCACTGTAAGAATTAAGAAAAGGACAACATCACATATTCTGAACATAAAAAATCCTTCATGAATCCTGAGAAGTAAAGTCAAGCATGTATTACTGAAAATGAGTCTCACATCAGAGCACATTCAGTGAATTCTGAGTGATTATACATCCATACCAATAGGCCAAATACAAGCTTTTGCATAAAATTTCCAACCCTTTGTACAATAGATCTTCTTCTATATATAGAGCTCTTTACATAACTGAGATTCCTCCTCCAGCATGAGGGGAATTCGAATTCATCCTACTATGACACCTATGGATACATAAAACTAATTATTAAATGCAAATGACACCTAACTAGCAGTCCTAGAGACCTAATACAACTAGGAGTGTAACTCCTTATCATGATTCAACAACCTTGTCTAAGCATTTAAAGCATTATTTGACAACTTGAAACCTCAAGAAGTCGAATTTGATGAAGCCTCCCACGTGGTCATCTGACTGCTGAAGACAAACCCTAGAAATTAGGGAACATGTTTCCCTGTTTTTAGGTTTAGATCCTTGAAAATTGACACGTGGGACAGAGCCTTTATCTCTTCATCCATGACACATTTTACGAAACTGAAGGAGTTTTTTGTAGCCCATGTTTTCCAAAACAAAAACCTCTCCTGGTTTTTTAAAAAATTTCTCCAGCTGTCCAGAAACTGTCCTTGAAAAACACGTGGCAAACAGGAAAAATCCGTTTTCTGAAAGTAGGGTCTCAATGAAAGCTTAGTATCTCCCAACTGAAAACACTTATGAATAAAGTGAGATAGGTTATTGTATCTGGAGAGTTTATGAAGAGAAACCTCCCTCATAATTCCAAAATATGTCTTCTTGTAACCAGAAACGGATCTTGAAAAAGACTGCTAAAACTAGAAGACAAAGCTTGACTTTTAGCAGTTTCATAGCGCAAGTTTAACCATAAATTTCTCCCACCTCAGAATGGAATTGAAGAAACTGAAAGAGGTTTATGTAGTGCAGCATGTTAGGAAGAAAAGCCTCTTTCATTTTGCAAAATTAAGTTCTCGGCTGCTCAGGAAAGATTTTGGAAGTTAACTAGTAAAAACAGTTTTTCTGCTAAAACAGGCTGCTACAGGGGTTTCGTAGCGCGCTACGAAAACTCCTAGTTCAGTGATTTTGTAGCTACTTTGAAAATTTCTCCAAAATGATGTGAGATATGACTTATAAACACCTGGTAAGACTTCTAAAACATGGAATGAGGCTGTCAAACATTATTTGGAAAAGAGATATGATCTTAAAAGACTTCTAACCTTATGACCTAACCCTTAAAGCATGAAATGACCTAGAGACCCTTTAACACCATGACTAGAAGAAGGGTTTGTAAATGAGAATGACACTAATTGTGATGAGCTGACTCAAAACTTATAAGACTATGATTAGAAACAAGGCAACTTACCAAAGCTTAGAGACAAAGATTTTAGGGTGATAACAGTGGCTCCACTAGGGATAGTGTGCCCTTGTGGTATACTAAGAACTTGTAGCTCCAGTGCTGCTATCCATCCTCTAGAATAAAACTCTGAACCTCTGCCCAATTTTCTCCTCAAGCCTTTATGTTTTCTGAACGAAGAATTCAAACTGCACCTACTGAAATAGATGCTCAGTCAACCTACCCTGAGCTTATTTGCACATTCCTACCTACCCTATCAGCTGCATTCTCCAATTGTAGCTCAAGGAACATGAAACTTCCAATGAAGCCAATCATCAATCTGATCTGAAACTTGGATCTCCTTACTGTGCTTGAAGCATAAATAAACCAGATACTGAAATAACCAAGGAAGCATGAGGTGTAACTGTTCTTCAAGATGAACATATAATTGGAAGCCTGAACAGTAAATCTTTTCCATGTAGTCAGCTATAGGGTCAAAAAACACATGGTTAGTTTGATGATTCTCATAACATTCTATATCTTCAAACAACTTATCCTCAACCACACAAGACCCCTTTGATGTGCTATCCAACTGCCTTTCTGCATGATGCCCATAGACAATGTAATTTTCCTCACTATTGTGATCATTCTTTGATGTAAGCTGCTGCAAGGAATCACAAAAATGAATAACCTTTTCTTCTGCTTGAGGATTATAAAAAATTTCTTCCAGTATTTCTTCTTGGTATGTGTAATCATTTTTATCTTCATTATGATTCGAAGACTGAGAATACTGCTGCATCTCTTCATTCATATCAAAGGATGAAACATGGTTTTCACAAGTAAATCCCTGCTGCTCTTCATGCTGCATTTCATGAGATGTTATACTTTCTTCTTGGTGTTGAAATGAATTGTTATGAAGAGCCTCTAAAATTTCTTCATCCGTAAATTCATCATCATCATAACAATCTTCCAAATATTGAATAAAACTCGTAGAATGTTTACAACAATCTTTGACCAGCAATAAGGAGGGATGACACTCTATATACATGTCATAGAACACATCATGGAAATCAGCAAGAGAATATAATGAACCATTTTCCAAACTTTTATACCAAGACCATGCTTTTCCTTCTAAAGTGGTCTTAAACATCCTCATGAGACAATCTTCAGGGAAATGAACCTTAAGACTGCGTACATGCATATGAAACCTAACCAAATGAAGAGTAGCATTGTCTTTCTTTTCATCTTTGAATATCGGAAGATCCTCTAACCAATCAACCTTTGGCATAGGATTTGGAAAACCAGGGATATGAGACCGATTCATAGGAGCATACCTGGCATTCATTCTTGCAGTGGAACTCATCTTGAAACTTCATCAAACTATTGATCTTATAGCAGTGGAGTCACCTTCCAATTTCTTATTCGATGTGTGGAGTCGCCAAGGTAGTTTTGCAGCCTCAAATAGATGTCTGAGCTCCTGCTACCTTCAGAAGTTCAACCTCTTAATTTTGGGAATGAATAGACTTCAGGCTCCCGGCAGACGCACCAAAATGTTATCTCAAAATCAGGCCCTGGAAGGCTGCAGACCAGGAAGACTTCAAGTAACTATTTCAAACCGAATTTAGGCTAAGGCTTAGCCTCCTCAACCTGAGAGGGCTCTCTCTTGATGGGTTAATGATTTTTGATTAAAGATAAGATGGCTAACTCTTATAGAACAACTGTGAAAAATATGAATGGTGGAAACACATTAAACAAAACTATCCATTGGGCTTATGGAGTCAACAACACCTCAATATAACAATGAACTCAACCCTACATGGAAGTCAGGGCATTCAGCATTTAAACATTCAGAACATAAACTCATATGGGATCACACAGTTTATAAATGTATACAGGAAGTCAGAGCACATTCAGTGAATTCTGAGTGATTATACATCCATACCACTGTAAGAATTAAGAAAAGGACAACATCACATATTCTGAACATAAAAAATCCTTCATGAATCCTGAGAAGTAAAGTCAAGCATGTATTACTGAAAATGAGTCTCACATCAGAGCACATTCAGTGAATTCTGAGTGATTATACATCCATAACAATAGGCCAAATACAAGCTTTTGCATAAAATTTCCAACCCTTTGTACAATAGATCTTCTTCTATATATAGAGCTCTTTACATAACTGAGATTCCTCCTCCAGCATGAGGGGAATTCGAATTCATCCTACTATGACACCTATGGATACATAAAACTAATTATTAAATGCAAATGACACCTAACTAGCAGTCCTAGAGACCTAATACAACTAGGAGTGTAACTCCTTATCATGATTCAACAACCTTGTCTAAGCATTTAAAGTGTTATCACTGAAAATGCTGTTGTAAAAAATTTTTAGTCTAGCTTAAAGTCAGGGTGTTTTCGCAGCGCCTGAATTCTGTTTAGCAGTTTCGCAGCGCCAGGATTCTTTTTAGCAGTTTCGCAGCGCCACCTGTTTTAGTGATTTCGTAGCGAAAGCACTGATCTTGCATTGGCTGCGCTGCGAAATTGGGAAATGACAGATATTTAAGGGAAGCTTCTAGAAGCACTACACAGAGCTTCACATGTGGCATTGTTGCAAAACAGTGTCTATGGTTTAGTGGCCAATTTTCTTGGTAAATCAAATAAGAGCTTGTGCAGTCTTCGATAGATTATTCTTTTCTGTTGGATGATAATGATATAAGAGGGGAGTCTCATATTAAAGATTTGATGGAAATTCTGTTCTAGCAGCAACTATTGCATGGGATAATTCTCTTTTGTGGACCTTCAACAAAGGATTAGATACGCTTGAACTGACATTGCACCAGGTATCTGCTGAAATGAGAACATCTGAAAACATGCTTCATTTGACCATGATAAACAAGAATAATGTTCCAGATGAGCATTCCTGGGATGCCACTGTGCATAAGGCCTTAGAACTGATAAGTTTGAACAGTGCTGAAGGCTGGAAAAATTCTCCAAAACTTATTCGTAGCATTCCTTTTCTTGATTGGAGCAGCCTTTCTAAGGTTGTTTTAGCTAGGAGGTCAAAGCTTGAAATAGATGGAAACATTGATCCTTTTGAGTTGATATCTTCTCTCCAGGAAAATGATCAAAATGCGTATCAATTCTGTTTTCAGCTTCCCAAACTATCGGCTTTTATTGGAAGCATGCCAGAGAAACTATTTTATAGGAATGACAGCCTTGTTTCAAGTGAAGCAGTTGCTGGAACCCGTGCTCGAGGACATAATAGCATGGAGGATTTACAGATTGGACTAGATTTTCTCTACAGCTCTAAAGATCACCGTGAATTTGAAATAGTTAAAGAGAATATCAAGGAGAAGATGGAGACAATTTGCAAATATGTTAATGTGGAGTCTGAGAAAAGCCTTATAAAGCAGGCAAAGGTGCAGCATCTATATGCCCGTTTGATAGGTGAATTGAAAGATGAAGCTGGTGAATTTTCTCTTTTGTCGTTACTTCATCCAACCCCAGCAGTTTGTGGGCATCTACAAGAGGCTGCAAGTAATTTTATCAGCCATAATGAGATATTTGATCGAGGAATGTATGCTGGACCTGTGGGAAGGTTTGGAGGCTAGGAAGCTGAATTTGCTGTGGGAATCAGATCAGCAATGATGCATCTGTCAAGTTATGGAATTAGACAAGTCGGGTTGGAAGTAGCAGCAGGAGTGAAGGTCCTTTAAGTTTCAGTATCAACAACTTCTAAACAAAATTCTAATAGTCAACAAATAATCGATCATTTATCTCCGTAGGTGCCTTCTATAACTTGGTCTGACACATCAAAAGTTTCAAATGCGAAATCTGCTGTTGGAATTTTTCAGGTTCCCACCGAAACATTGAATGTAGACTTGTCGGTTATATCTCCAACTAAGAAGCGTGGCAGTTAGAAACAACATGAGACTCTGAAGTTGATTGAAATGCGTGGAGTGTTCCCGTCTAATCTCAAGCATTCGGTGTTGCATGTGTAGCGCTCTTGACAAAATGCCATCTGTGTCTTGCGGCACCGTCATCGGAATGGTTGCTCCTAAAGGTGGATACAGAACTTAAATATGGTTCATATGAGAATCTTGCAGCGTTTTCATCTTCACCCTTTATTGTTCACTTTGAAGATAACTAACCATTTGCAGTCGACAAGGAGCTGGTGCGCTATGATGGTGCTGGTTTCGCAGACCAGAACAAAAGATATATACATGTGGGAAGCATAAAAAAAGTGGTAGAGACTATGGTCCCAAACAAATGTTAAGCAATGGGATTAATCCAGAAAGGCAGAAATTGCAGCACTCTGATTTGCACAGTCAGCCTAGGAATATTGCAGATAATTTCATTCAAGAAACAGAGTTTGAGAGGTTTCCTCCACTGGGGCAGAATTCACGAGGGAACAGAAGTAGACAGAAGGGCATTTCACAAATGACAAGCCGTGCAACAAGTGCATACATCCCTAATCTGTCTGCTAAACATGAAAATAATCACATTGTGGACTCCTCATCTGAAAATAGTGCCAAAGATGTTCCATTCAAATGCACTAATTACTTTACCTATGCCTGCAACTTATAAACATAGTTCATATAGTTCGATGCAGTCAAGGCCTAACACAGTTTCAAAGCAAGGGTTCCCTTCAAATGAGAAGGCAGGATTTGCTTCAGGTGAAAACAGCTCTAAGACACTGAGGCAGCTCCATGCTGAAGAAGATGATGAAGAACGTTTTCAAACAGACTTTCAGCAAGCTGTCCATCAAAGTCTTGTGCTGTGGAAGATGAACAAGATAAAAATGAGGAACTTTCAAATTATGACAGAAATGAAGAGGGCTCAAGAGATGGCTTGGAAAATGAATGGGATAACCAGTGAAATATTGGAAAATTGGAAAAGCTTGTTGTATCATCTGGCTAAAGCATCAGGCTTTATGTACATTAAGTTTTCTTCGATGTCACTTTATGTTCTCGAGTTTATGTATTCTAAATTTATTCTTGTTACTCTCAATAGGAGATTGTCATTTCCAAGAAGATATGGGTAATTGAGTTTCTGGGAAAGCATGTATTTGGAATTCTAAGACTTCAGACCAAAACAAATCAGAAGCTCGAGAAGATTTATGTGCAGTTGGTCTATCTGTTGGAGGTTCATGTTACAGGGAATGGGATTCTGAATCTCAGCATAGCAAAGGTGAAGCTGAAGAATGGCAACAGCAGATATACAATTTTGTAAGAAGTTTAAAGGAAGACTGTGTTTTTTTTAATCACACAGCAGTTTCGTAGCGCGCTACGAAACTGCTGTAGGTGATGTTTCCAATGCAAAATGAACAGTTTGACCGGGAATGTTAGAGGAGAGACACCTGTACATCAAGGCAGAATACAACTCATCTGGAGACATGGTATGGTATTTGGTAGCAGCGTTCAAAGTTATTAAAGAGTTGGGAGCATACTTCTACATTTTCGGAAAGTGCTGGGAGACAGAGACCGTTTAAATAGGAGCACATCTTGTGATCAATTAATGAGCCATCAGCGCTTTCAAGCATCCTAAGTCAGCATTCATTGCATCCGTAGCTCAGCCATATCAGATTAATTGAAGGAGGACAGCTGTCAAAGCATTCAAGAAAGCATCAAGCCTGCGAGGAGAATGAAATTAGTATTTTATTTTGATTAGGATAGTGTGTAATTATAGTTCAGCATATTTGTAATTAATGCATTAGTGAGTAGCATGTAGGAATAATTAATAGCCACCTTCGAGGCTCCCCTCATGCTGGAGGAGGATGCTCGAGGTGTTTTAGTTTGCTTGCCTATATATGGGCCAAGGTTAGATGTAGAAAGGGTTGGACTGTTAATACAAAAACAGAGTTTTTTAGAGCTTATGTAAAGACTGTTACAGTAATGGCAAACAGGGTTTTTTCTTCCCAAGATTCTCAATGCATCTTTTTGTTCAAATGTGATGGTGGTTTAGTTTCTTAATGTTCTTTTTACAGCCTTGTTATGGCACAATCCCTCAGAATTCATATTATATGCTCTGACTTCCTGTGTGCTTGACAAGCTGTGGGTTTTGGTGAAGCATGTTTGAACATCACTCAGAATTCATTTTTTAATGCTCTGACTTCCTGTATGTTCAGCAGGCTTTGATTTAGGTAAATTATGTTTGAACCTCTGATGATGCAAAGAGCCTTGGCTTCTATGAGATGACTGTGATTTGGTTTATTAACTGTGAGAGACTCCATAGCCCAATGAAGACCAATTTGATGTATGTCCAACCAGCTATATTTTTATAAATGTGTGAAGAGTTAGCCCTCTGTTGTTGTGATTAATTTTCTATCAAAAGCCTGTGAGAGAGCCCTCTCTGATTAGGAAGGCTAATTCCTAGTCTAAAGTCTGGTCTGAAACAGTTACATGAAGCCTTGCTTGGTTGCAGCCCCTAGTACTGGTTTTGTGATAACATTTTGGTGCGTCTGCCGGGAGCTTAAGATTGGATTTCTGAAGGTAGCAGGAGTTCAAATGATTTTCAAGGCTGCAAAACTACCTTGGCGACTCCATTGTTGAAGAATTCAAGGTTTATATATTCATGGTGATTCCACTGGAGTTATGAAAGACCCAGAAGCTGCTCTTCTTTGTTCAAGGTATGCATGCATAGATTTCTCAGGAATTCATGGTTTCCCAAATCATTTTCCCAAGGATGCATACTTTCTAAGGAATGGTCCAAAATTTAACGGAGAGAATCTGAGTTTAACTTTGGATCATATATCAGATTTTTGTGAATTTGCACAGCTTCTTAGAATTAAACATGAGGATGTTTGCATAAGGTTATTTTATGATTCATTCCAAGGGAAATGCAAACAGTGGGTTGAATGCTTGCCTGCCAAGTCCATTAAGTCATTGCCAGACTTTTGGCTTATGTTCTTGGAGGAATGGATAGATAGGTCAGAGGTGGAAGTAAACTCTCCTTCAGTTGAAGGTTTTAAACAATGGAATAATGATCACAATCAAGAAGAAACAAATGAATCTTTTTCCTTATCCTTGTCTTCATATCTGAAATCCTTTGACTGCAAGTCAGAGGATAAGATGAAATTTTTTGATGAAATTGCCAAAGATATTGAGAAAGAAATTGAAGGTTTAGAAGGACAAATTCAGGCATACAATTTTCATGATCATGATTATTATTCTCAAAAGTTTCCTGTGACAGAGCGCAAGGAGACTATGCTGGTTCCTCTCTCTTTCATGATTGAGGAACTGAACACCGTGGTTGAAGATCAGTTTGCACAGCTGGAAAGTTTCAAGGAAGGACAAGCTGATCATGTGTTCTGGGACCCTATAGCTGATTACATGGAAGAGTTTTACTCTCCAGTGTTTCAGTTTTCATATGAAGATCAGAGACTATTTCAGTGGCAGTGGTCTTTACACTATCACATTGGATTTGAAATCCGATACAGTCAGAAACAGTTTCAGTGGCAGCGGTCATCACACTATCACATTGGCCCTGAACTCCAGGACAGTCAAAGAAATCAAATATCAGATGAGGCTAATGATTGGCTGCATTGGAAGTTTCATATTGATTGAGCTGAAGAAGTTGAAATGGTTAGGGTAGGTAGGTAGAGGTAATTGCAAATAAGCTCAAGTTCAACTGAGCATTTTTCAGTAGGTATAGCTCTTATTCTCCTACAGTCATGCTTGTCAAGAAAATTTCAGTTTGTCAAAATAGATAAGGCACTGGAGCTGCATGTTCTTAGTGTACCACAGGGGCACACTATCCCTAGTGGAGCCACTGTTATCACTAGAATCTATAGTTCATGTATATGGTAATTGTCCATAAGTTTTTATAAAGTCTTGAGGTCTTGTAAATAGGTTTGTTAGCTTATGTCAATTTCAAAATTTGAAATTCAAGAGTTATGGATGAAATTCGTGTAAAGGCAAGGGTATTAGTCATCCTCCATCATTGTTAGTTATGTCATGTCATGTCATTGGTACTTGCGCAGTTTCGCAGCGCGGGTATGATTGGTCAGTTTTGCTGCGAAATAATGTTTGCGTAGTTTCGTAGCGCCCCGTTTGTCAGCGATTTCGTAGCGCATTCCCTTAAATTTGAACTGCCCGCGCTACGAAATCGGGGTTTCAGGCTTTTGTGCAGCGTTTTTCCCTGAATGTCTAATCCGAGAAGTAGTGAGTCACGAATCCGGTCATGATTGTTTCTTCACACCATTTCTATGTCATGATTAGCCATTACTTTGCCATCAGGTCCGAAGTCATAGAGTTAGGTGTCAGTTTGGAGGACGTTATAGAAGATGGTCATTCCATAATGTGTTTTTCATAACATATGAATGTCTTCTGCTCTATGAAAAGCGTGAGCTTTATTCTAAACAGACTACTGCAAGCGAGCCTGATTTCTACAGCCAAAGAGTGTTTTCGTGCTGCAAACCACCGTCATTTCCTTGTGTAGAATTGTGCAAAGAAACATGGAAAGAAAGGAGCACCGTTCGGGTAGATGTGTGAGAACAGAGCCGGAGGGATTAGATGTAACCCTCAGGAATGAAGGAAGCAGAAAAGGCTCAAAAAGAGAAAGTCCCTTCAGACATGCCTAGGACAGAGGCACTTGAAATCTTCTCTGAAATAGTCCAAGCAGCTAAAAACAAGAATAAGAACAATAAGGTGGTTATTAGTCAAAGTGGAAATGTGATTGCCATTAAAAAACAAGCTGGAGCAAGTAAGGAGATACCTCAGGTTCATAATATTTTTAAAGAGAAGGCAGTGAGATATACTAGTTATAAGAAAGCTGTGATGAAAGGTAAAACAAGTCTGATCAGTCAAGCTAGTTTAGTATCAGATGCTTATGTATGGACAGCGCCTGCTCTGAAGCAGGCAAAGGTTATGAAACAAATGAATGCAGGTCTAAAAGCCGAGAACAAGAAGTTGAAGGAAGAAGTCATCAGCCTGAAAGGGAAGCTAGACAAGCTAGCTAAATGATTCAAAGAGGAATGTGTTTTTTCAAATTTTGATATATTTTGAGGCCACCGTCTTTTTAAAAGCTTTTTGAGACTTTTTGATGTCTTCACACCTGTATAGAATGACTGAAGAAATCACAGACTTGAGTTATTGTTGTTTCAAGGTTCATATATTTAATTTTGATGACCTACAGCAGTTTCGTAGCGCGCTACGAAACTGCTGTAGATGACTGGTTAGGTTTAAAGCTTGAGTTGGAATGCTGAGGTCAGCATATATTTAAAGAGATGGTTTAATATCAGCATGGAGATTATAGAAGATCAGTCAGATATTTTGAAAAGGAGGCCAGGTGTAAATATTCAAAGAAAAAGCCGAAGTTTTGTCTTTTGCCTAAAAGTCACTTTATCTCCGAAATTTTAGGGTTTGGATAGAGCTGCTGAGGTGTTAAATGATACACTTGTCCAGTTGTGGGATGGCTGGGTTATGAGTTCTCTTCAGTCACACGGGACTATCCAAGGTTTAAATGGCTTAAAGATGGATCATTAATATATGAACACCGAGGGGAGGCAGCAACCAAGAATATAGGCTTCATTTTCTTTTCGGTTGTTGAATCATCTCTGCATCAAGTATCCGGAGCTGTATATACATTGAATCTGTTTTAAGTTTGGATATGGTTATTATTGCAATACTACAGGTGGCAAGCTCCAAGGACACATCAGGGTATACAAGGAAGAAGACTTAAAGTGCCAATATGATGGAATCCTCTGTTTTCGTAGCATCATATCTCTTGTAATCAATTAGTTTGTTTATGTTATTGTTAAGGTCATTTATGTCAAAAGCCCGAGCTCCCTTCATGCTTGATGAGGAGTCTCGTACAACAGTTTTTTGATAGGCTATATATAGGAATAACTTAGATGTAAAAAAGGTTGGATACTTAATAGAAAAAGTGTGTTGTTTTGGGCCACTGTAAGACCTTTTTTGACAGTAATAGTAAAACAGAGTTATTCTCTTCTCAAGATTCTCGAAGGATTGTCATGGTCAAATGAAGTGATGATGTGTTATACCTTATGTTATTTTATGGTTTTGTTGTATGCAATCACTCAGAATTCATAATTATATGCTCTGACTTCCTGTGTATACAGCAAGCTATGTGTGGTGGAATATGTTTGACTTGTAATGCTAAGAGCCTTGATTTCTATGAGATCACTGTGTTTTTCTTGTCTACTTGATATTATAGACTCCATAGCCCAATGAGATATCTTTTGGTGTGTTTCCAACCAGTTATGTTTTCATAAGTAAATAAAGTGTTAGCCATCTAGTGTGTGAAGGATTTTATCAAGAGTTTTGAGAGAGCCCTCTCTGATCAAAGAGGCTAATCTTTGGTCTAAAGATAGGTTGAAATAGTTACATGAGACCATGCTTAGTTGCAGCCCTCAGTACTGGTTTTGTGATAAAATAAAGCATTATTTGACAACTTGCAACCTCAAGAAGTCGAATTTGATGAAGCCTCCCACGTGGTCATCTGACTGCTGAAGACAAACCCTAGAAATTAGGGAACATGTTTCCCTGTTTTCAGGTTTAGATCCTTGAAAATTGGCACGTGGGATAGAGCCTTTATCTCTTCATCCATGACACATATTACGAAACTGAACGAGGTTTTTGTAGCCCATGTTTTTCAGAACAAAAACCTCTCCTGGTTTTTTAAAACATTTCTCCAGCTGTCCAGAAACTGTCCTTGAAAAACATGTGGCAAACAGGAAAAATCCGTTTTCTGAAAGTAGGGTCTCAATGAAAGCTTAGTATCTCCCAAATGAAAACACTTGTGAATAAAGTGAGATAGGTTATTGTATCTGGAGAGTTTATGAAGAGAAACCTCCCTCAGAATTTCAAAAGACATCTTCTTGTAACCAGAAACGGATCTTGAAAAAGACTGCTAAAACTAGAAGACAAAGCTTGACTTTCAGCAGTTTCGTAGTGCACGTTTAACCATAAATTTCTCCCACCTCAGAATGGAATTGAAGAAACTGAAAGAGGTTTATGTAGTGAAGCATGTTAGGAAGAAAAGCCTCTTTCAGTTTGCAAAATTAAGTTCTCGGCTGCTCAAGAAAGCTTTTGGAAGTTAACTAGTAAAAACAGTTTTTCTGCTAAAACAGACTGCTACAGGGGTTTCGTAGCGCGATACGAAAACTCCTAGTTCAGTGATTTCGTAGCTACTTTCAAAATTTCTCCAAAATGATGTGAGATATGACTTATAAACACCTGGTAAGACTTCTAAAACATGGAATGAGGCCGTCAAACATTATTTGGAAAAGAGATATGATCTGAAAAGACTTCTAACCTTATGACCTAACCCTTAAAGCATGAAATGACCTAGAGACCCTTTAACACCATGACTAGAAGAAGGGTTTGTAAATGAGAATGACACTAATTGTGATGAGCTGACTCAAAACTTATAAGACTATGATTAGAAACAAGGCAACTTACCAAAGCTTGGAGACAAAGATTTTAGGGTGATAACATGGATTATGGTGAAACCATTCATCTACATGATGCAATGTATGTTCCAAGCTTCAAGAATAATCTTTTCTCCATTTCTACTCTAGAAGACAAAGGGTTTAGAGTTGCATTCATTAATGGAAAGTTCCTTTCTTTGCCAAAGATATCTAACTTGAGAGAAACCTTCACTCTTGGTGTCAGAAATGAAGGCCTATATAGAGTATGTTGATGGCCAATCCAATACTTGGTCCATGATACTACTAATTAGAGTGAGCTTTGGCACTGGATATTTGCACACCTTCAATACAAGGGTTTTCCTGACTTGAGTAGGATGGTTTCAGGGATTCCTAGGATTCAAGTAGATAATGAAGGTGTATGTCAGGGATGTTCTAGTGGAAATAATGTTAACAGATCATTCCCTTCTAGTAGCAACAAATATAAAGAAATTCTTCAACACATTCCTTATGACCTTTGTGGGCCATGCTAATGACATCTCTTTCTCATCAAGTATTGGGGGACAAGCCACCTGAAGAAGTTTTTACAGGGCAAAGAAACATCGTGTTCAACTAGGATGTGAGCTTTGATGTTTCTCTTGAAAAAAAAGTGACTCTCCTATCCCTTCCATCATTGAGAGGAGATGATGATATGGATGCATATGTAGAGCCATCCTTGCCAAAGCTTGACCTTGCAGATGAGCCTATGGCTCCTGTGGATGCTTTAGATACTCCTCATTGTGATCCTTCCTCTTCTAGGAAGAGACCTTTATGGATTTGTGATACATTACAAGATACATAGAATGATGTAGATGATGGTAGAATTAATAAGTTCAAAGCAAGGTTCATGGCTAGAGGATTCTCCCAGAAAGAGGGAGAAAATTATGATGAGATATTTTCACCTTTTGTCCGATACACTACCATCTAGTCTATTACTTATATTGTTATTAATCATGGTTGGAGTCATCATCATATGTATGTGAAGACAACCTTTCTTCATGGAATATTGAAGGAAGAAGTGTACCTGGAGCAACTGCAGGGCTTTAAGGAACATGACATAGAAACCCATGTTTTCCAATTGAAGAAATCCCTCTATGGATTGAAGCAATCCCCCAAGGCTTGTTATGCTCAGATCGATGGGTACCTGATAAACTTTGGATTCAACAAAAGAAACCAATTCAAACCTAGACTTCAAGGTTGTCCAAGGTATGCCTTTGATTTTGGTTTTATATGTTGATGAATTATTCTTGAAAGAATCAGAGCCTCTACATATCCAATGTAAGAGGGAGCTTGCCTCCAAATTTGAGATGAAAGTTCTTGGGTTGATGAACTATTTCTTTGGCTTAGAGGTGTGGCAAAGACTTGGAGATATTTTCCTTAGCCAAGGAAAATATGTTTTCAAACTCTTGGAGATATTTGGGATGATGGATTGCAAATCCATGGCCACACCTATGGAGGCAAACTTCAAGAATTTATGTGGTGAAACTACGAGACCAAATATAGTGGATCCTTCTTTGTACCAGTAGTTGATTAGGGCTATGATGTTTGTCATCAACACAAGACTAGATATATCGTTTTCCATTTACACCTTGAACCGGTTCATGGTGGAACCTTTGCATGCTGACTAGGTGGCCACAAAACATGTCTTGAGATATATACATGGAACGATCAATTATGGATTGAGATATGCCTCCGTTAATGATTTGAGACTACATGGATATATAGATGCAGATCGGGTTGACATTAAGGTGTTTTTTTAGCTTGGGATCCCATGATTTCCTAGATGAACAAGAAACATAAATCTATCGCTCTTAGTACAACCAGGGCAGAGTATATTGCAACTAGTATAGCTAGTTGTGAGGTAGTGTGGTTGCAGAAGTTTTTTGCAGAGATGTTTGATCACTTACTAGATATGACCGTGATATATTATGATGAGAGGTCGAAGCACATTGAGATTAAGTACCACTATATCAGAGATATGGTACAAAGAGGAGAAGCGAGGCTCCAACACATCTCGATAGATGAGTAGGTTGTAGACATTCTCACTAAGCCTTTTTTGAAAGAAAAGATCTTATTCTTCAGAGAGCATCTTGGAGAGCGGGAGACTATATCCCTCGCAGAGAAGTGTTGAAAAACACAGCAAAAAATTCTCAATTTGATTTTTCCTTGATTAAATTGAGAAAATTTGAATTTCCACATCAACAAAAAACTTGAATGATGTTAACTTGTGTGACATGTATTTTGTCATCAAGTTTACTCAGTAAATTCGATTTGGAGGAGTTAGATTTTAGTTATGCATGTGTGACTGCTAATTTGTAGAAATTAAGATCAATTAACTTAGGTTGTTTTCAGTTAAACTAGTTCCAAAATTTGGAAGAACTAGTTGAACATCAGTTAAGCAGTGGGACTTAAGTCAAACTAAGTGAGCATTCAGTTAACTGATCAATTAGCCAAAAATAGCTAGTGCATGCAGAGAATTCAAGTCACTCAGTTGAGGTGGAGATTCCAAGGTATTGTAACATTAGTTGTAGACTAGTCTTGAGTTTACAAGTGTTGCATGAAGTCAGATGATCAACCTAAGGAATTATGTAATTCAATTAGAGGAATTTACCAAATAATAGAGGCTAATTCCTCAAGGAACAGCACAAGTAAATAGGAGCTCAAGCCAAGGAAAAATTTGACAAAGTCTGGGTCATAGGCCTTCAGTGAGAAGAGAGATAGGTTATGAACTTGCAGGATGTGCTCAATTGAGAAAAGCAATTGTAATACATCTCTATTCATTTGACTAATGCAAGAAGGCATTGGGGTTTTAGGAAATTCCTTTCCCCAAATAAAAATACTTGTTGCATGTGTGTTATTTCTTCTTGCATTTCTAAGATTTTTGTTCTAAATTATGAATTAATGTCCGCAGAGTAGTAGAGTAAGTTTGTGTCTTGTGATTTTGATTAAAACTTCATGAGCAGCTGCAAATCTACAACCTAATTGATGCATGATATCATAGTTCGATTCACATTAGAGCAGGAAATTCGAAGTTGTTTCTCAGAGGTTTGAATTTGAAGATCAGTGTAGCAGGATTTCTTCAGAACTAAGAAGATGGCCTTCAATGGACTAAGGCTAGAGTATTTGCTTGGAAGACACCTCAAATTTTGTTGCATGCAAGGACCACGTGGAGGCAGTATTGGATGACAATGGATTTCTTGAATATGTCAAGACAAATATTCCAATACCACTAGCAGTTGATGTCCAAGACCTTGCACAGTGGAAGAAATATGTAGATAAGGCGAGGAGAATAATATTGGAGAGAGTATGGGATCATATTGTCTCAAATATCCATGGAAAAGAAACGTTTTTCTTGATGTGGAAAGCACTGACAGAATTGTTCGAGAATAGTAGTGACCACAAGAAGCTGGCACTCTAGGATAAACTTTAAAGTATCAAGATGTAGAAGAATGAAAATATACCACAGTATCTGAGTAGGTTCAAACAATGTCACGATGAACTGGGTGTGGTAGGTGTTATTGTTGTCGAAGATGACTTGGTAAGCCTAGCCCTTCTGTACCTTCCCAAGAGCTCACATAACTATCAAGATTCAGTGAATGGGAGGGAGAAATTACTGAATTGGGAGTGCTTATGGTCCGATTTGGTATAGGAGGAATTAAGGCGAAATACCAAAGATGGGACTTCATACAATGGTGAGGATGAAGACAAATTTGCATTGAAGGAAAAGAAGGGAAAAAGGAAGAAATCCTAATCCAAACCAAAAACTAGTCAAAGGGGCAAGAATAAATATTTTTCAAAAATTAAATGCTTCCATTGTCATGAATTCAGGCACTTTGCCACGAAGTTTCCACACAAGAAGACAAGTAAGAAGACCTTAGGAGGAGAAGTAAATGAAGCTTTGGCTTCATAGCTTGAGCTTGAATTTACCCTCATTGCATGCATGGCCAACACAATGATGGGTAGTGTGTGGTACTTGGATTTAAGTGCATAGTTCAACATGACATGGAATAGAGACTTTTTCAGTGACCTTGAGGAGAAATATTTGCAGATGCACATTGAGATGTGGGATGAAAGAAGGTATAGCACCACTGAGATTAGTACAGTCACCTTTTAGAGGGATTCGGGCTTCCCCCTCAGGTTCAAGGATGTCATATTCATTTCAAGCCTAAAAAAAATCTCATCTCTGTTGTAGTTTTAAAATATCATGGTTATGATTTGATATTCAACAAAGGGAAGGAATTCCTAAGACACATAGCCATGGGGCAAGTGAATCAGATCGGGGTTTGTGTGAAGAACCTATCAAGCTAGATGTGGAGGATTCTGCTGCATTGAGCACAAATGTAGAGAACGTGCAGAGTCACGATGTTGGTGAACTTTGGCATATAAGACTTGGCCATTTTCATCATGGCGCTTTGAAGATCATGCAATAGATAACAACGAGCCTCCCTAAAGGAGCACTTGAGTAGTAGGATGTATGCAAAGGATGTACTTTAGGGATGTACACAAAATCCACATTCCATGATTAGCACAACAAAGCACATGCAATCCTTGAAAGGATCCACTCTGATGTCTATGGAACTTTATCAATAGCCTCCACTGTCAGGCACACCTATTTTGTCATTTTTATTGAAGACTTATCACGAAAGTGTTGGATCTTCTTCATGCAGAAGAAGGATGAGACATTCTCCAAGTTTGTAGAATTCAAGGTATTGGTTCTATTTTCGCTTCCAGAGACAACCTCGGATTGCTTACAAGACCAGTGCCTAAAGCATCTAGATTTTGTGTGTCTCATATGATTCTCTGGAAACTAGGGACATCACATATATTTTGTATATATATATTCAGATATATATATATATATATATATAATAATAATAATAATAATAATAATAAACAACTTTGGTTGGTTCATTCATCTAAAGGCGTAAGCCATGCATTTATGGTAATTCTTCACATATACGACTCACATAAATATATGATAAACTAGTGGAGGTCAAGTAGTTCAAGGACCTATAGTCTAATAAGATTTGGTAGAGCAATGAGAGAGGATAAGGAGATATAGTAACTCATCACATAGAGCTTGAAGTGTCACGAATTATACACTTATCGCATAGAGCTTGAAGCCTCTAGAATTCTACACTTTTGAGCTAAAGGTAGACATAATGGATGAAAGAGGATGGGAGCGATGATTCATGGAGCACAATTTTAAAGATATAATATCAAATATCCATACAGGCACATGCATTAAAGAATCAATATAAATGAATCTGTAAGAACATATGAAGTCTTTCTAGCAACTACAATTACATGAATTCAGAGAGGAAACATGAACATAATGGAATTTAACAGAAGGATAACATATTGTAGTACTCGAAGGAGGAATCACCACCATTTTCTTAATATTCTGAAAGACACATATCATAAAATCATACAGTCTTGAAAATAACATGTAGTTATTTCTTTAGAATTTTGAACCTTTGTGAAGTGTTGCTTCCCCCTATTTATCTGGGGAGGGGAGCATTGAATAGTAATTACAACAAAATATCTCAACCGAGCCTTAACTGTCAAATCGACTAGCTATCTCAGCCTGGGATGGTTCTGTGGCCCAAAAATGACTACAAAAATTAATTGCTTCAATAAATGGTGACACATTATAGGAAGAAAAAAACTAGTCAATCAATCAGATGAACACGCCAACAAAATATCTCCATGCCCATCCCTATGATCTGATGTAGGAGCATTCAGCTTAGAAATATCATTGTATTTTAGTAGACATAGGGGGTCTTGTGTTTCAAGGAAGTTGGTTTCCTATGCATCAAATTAATGTAATTCTAATGTTTTTGAGTGATTTTATGAGAGTAGGATCTAATTAAGTATTGAGAGGCATATTGTAAATGTTCTCGAATGAAGGGGAACATGAGAGAATCAGGATAGTTGAGAGTTCATAGGGATTGATAGATTTGGAAATTAATTGTAGATCTTAAATTAGGAATTAGTTCATGATTTATGGGATTGAGAGGATTCTTAGGGTTTAGTTGAAATTATTAAGGATCTGAACCGAAATGGGTTATAGAACCTTTTGTATAAATGTAAGCCTAAAAGGCATAGAGAAAGTTAGTTAGAGAGTTAGGAATTAGAGAAGTTTAATTGTAAGCCTATGGGTAGATAAGGAAACAGAGGCCACTAATATTGGAAATTAGGCCTGAGAGAAGAAACTGTGTAAATACTTGTTTATGGATATAGAAATTCAATTTCAAACCTGTGTGGAGTACATATGTGATTAAATTGTAATTATTTATAAACGAAGTGTTTTTGCATAAGATATGTGTGTGAAAACAAAATCGAGAAGTTCAGAGTGCTGAGATAGCGTACATAGAAAATCGAAGGTTAAAACAATTCCAATGATGGACTGTAATTAAGCTTAGGAAGGAGTTAAACGGAAGATCAATGACGTAGAAAGTATTAAACACCAAATCATGGAAGCTGTCGGATCGGCCAGATTGATGGATAACAATGACGGAAGAGGAATGGCGGAGAGTAAACTATGTGTTAGCATTAAAGGTTAATATTGAGATTAAGCACTAAACCTTTGGTTAAGAGTCTTCCTTAAATGTTTTGATTTGAGCACGTGGGCAGTTTTCCAAAGGCGGAAGTGGTATCTCGCGTGGTCTAAAGGCTGTAAGTGGTATTTCAAACTTCTATGTGATAAAATGTGGAGGCGACACGTAGCACACCAAAACAACTTTTCTTGCGTGCTTCCGAAATATTATGGGTCATGCTAGTTGGAGTGCGATATTACGCAATATCCGTTGGATCAAGCAGGATTGATCTATGGTGGAGATTTGGGTGCACAAAAATCGAGTGGGTGAGCGATAGCCATTTGATGGGACGAGGCAGATCAATAGTGGAGGTAAATGTGAAAGTCGGGTGAATCAGAAGAATGGTAAAGTAATGAAGGGTTAAATGGTTTATGTGTAATTTCTATTATACAAGAGTTATAATAGAAATAAAGCGGAATAAATATATTATGGGTTAAGTTAAGTTTAACCAAAGTCTAAAGACCATGGTGTGGTTGATAAGCGCGGGTAATAAGAGTTAACCAAAGATATTGAAGGGTCGTATAGTTTCCTCTCAAAGGTTTATTAGAGTTTAGACCTTGGATAATTAAATCAAACGTTTCCGCATAGAGTTAGTGAAGGAACATTAAACCTTGATTTAAAATAATTTTTCCTAAGTATATGACATAAATTCCTGGGACATGAATATGACATGCATTTGTATGCATACTGTGGAGTATTTGCGGCTAAGTCTTCATCATGATCTCCTTTGCTTCAGGTTGTTGCTTGCCCACGGTCTGGTCACCTGTGTCACAAGACAATTCCCGTCACTTCTGCCTTTACTGCTCAGATCATTTGCGCTTCAAAACTATTAGAGGTCAATTATCAATTTAATGCCACAGTACATAAGCAGAGGTCGCCTAGGAAGTACTTTATCTTCCCTCTGCATGGAGCACCATGCTGGATCATCAAGTGCTCCTGAGCTTCCATGTCTTCATTTACTCTGTATTAGTCGACCCTGGTTTCGTGTCACAAGGGGCCTTTTTGGGTCAGCCCATGCCGATTTTGAATGTTGCACCTCCTTTCTTAAATGTCTTATTTGTCGACCCACCATGCCTTTAAAGTTCTATGTTATTTCATCATAGACTTATCGCATCGAGGTTTTCCATTAAAGGTCCTTACGGACGGGAGTGCCTCCCCTTAACAATTGCGATCGTCGATATGCGGGATTGGGCCCACTCGGGATACCGAAATTGGCCATTACATAATATTACTTCTGTTTTCCCTGTTTGGTGACCGTGTTGCTGGATATATGCTGAAAAATACCCTCGTCGTCCCACTAAGCGGAAGCGAAATAACTGTTTTAATGCTCGTTGATCAGGGCCGTTGATCCGAGCCTTTTCAATCTAGTTCGTTGATCCAGGCTTGTTGGTATTGCAATCACAATGCAAGAGAGTGCCTTTTTACCACGTTTCATAGTGCTTGCCAATAGTGCGGAAGAGAAACTTCAATAAATCATGATACATAAAATATCGCATTCAGAACTGAGACTCACATATTGCCATCAGAAAGGGAAGAGGGGCTTGAACATGGATTTATGGCGATTTCCAATGTTCCAGACATGACAATTTATAGAATGTATCACATAAAATATCACATCTGGGAGGGCTCTCGCACATCGCAATCGCCGGTTGGAAGGGACTTCGGCGGAGGAGGGACTTTGACATGTGCGATCCCTGATTGCGATATTGCAATCGAGGGGAAAAGAATTATCACAATCAACAAGAAGGAGTGTTGACAGGTGGATATGGAAATTAGTGGGGGAACTTTGCAATATGCGATATCGACGGAGGAGGGATTCCATCACGATCGATGACGAGGAGTGGTGTTGGGCGGATATGTATCAAAAAAGGGGAAAGGGATGATAGTGATTATCATTTGTGGGTCCTGATGATTAAAAATGGTTTTGCCATGATCTATGAATGTTTTAAAACATTTCAAAGGGGAATGGAAAAGATGGCTAGATTTGGATATACAAGGGATGTCGGCTAGAGTTAGAAATGGGTCACTGCGGCTAGATTTTAAAAACAAAGGAAAAAATGGGGTTTTTGCAAGACATGGTTTTAAGAGAATATGGAAATTTCTCCAAAAAAATTTAAACTGGACCTATTCTTCCTCCTTTAATCTCCAATTTTCAAAGCACACCAACCTCTTTGTACAACTGGAACTCTCTTTTCAGAAGGTGAAAATATTGGCTCCACCTGGGGATGGGGCATTGGATTGCAATGCGTCGAGAACCTGCAGACTGTGAACTTTTCTTTTGGGCATGGAGTCTATTCTAAACAAATGACAATCTTGTGAAAGTGGAATTTTCAACACAAACTAGAAATTTCATATAATAATTATAATACACACACCGGTTTTTGCAATGGGTGCAAGGTAGGTACCTCTAATTCTAGAAATAGAGTTTGAGGAACTGACCATTCACTGACAGCTCCAACGATTCACCATCTAGATTTTCAAGCAGGTACTTATTATTTCCTTTCCCTTTTGAAATTTTGAAAGAGCCGAACCAAAGTGGAATTTTCCGTGTTTACCTTTTTCTTCCCTTCAAACATCCTATCGGAGAACTAAATCTCCTGGTTTAAAATATTGATCCTTGGCCTTATTGCCAAACAAGGATTTCATCTTCTGTTGGTAATTTTCCAATTTATCCCCCACCTGTTCTCTATTTTCATGAAGTTCAAACAGTTGGTTTATCCTTCATGTTAAGGAACTTGGATCTTCCTCGACTTCTTGTAGTAACTTTGCCACTGGCATTGCTAATTGGATTGGGAAGATTGCAACCTTACCATACACTAGCTCGAAAGGAAATTTTTCTAGTGGATCATGTAGGAGTTAATTGGTTAGGCCAGAGGTGAAAATTTAATTGGGAGTTCTAGTTCGTCTGATTCTCTGTGATGGTCATCTTCAACACCCTCACCATAGTTTTATTTGAGGACTCAGCCAAGTCGTTACCTTGAGGATAGTAGGTAGTGGAGTTCCCAATGATATTGAATTTCTGACAGAAGGCAATGAATTTTCTGGATTTGAAGAGTTGAGCATTGTCAGTGATGATTCTGATAGGGCAACCAAAACGCGATAATATGTTTTACTCCATAAAATTAATTACCACTGAGTCAGTAGCATTTCTGGCTGGGATAACCTCTACCCACCGGGGTGAAATAATACGTGGCTGTTAATATCCACTTATGTTGGCCACTGGAAGGTGGGTTTATTTCTCCTATGAAGTCTAGTCCCCACTATCTGAAGGGTTCTTCCACATGCACTAGAATCAGGGGGAGAGGAGAATTTTTTTTCTCTCAGCAAACACTTGGCACTTCTGACATGACCTGACTTGGGAATGAACATTTCCAAATAGTGTAGGCTAGTAGAATCCTACCTTGAGGATTTTATGAGTTGTGGTCTTCCAAAAATAATGACCTCCACAAATTGTTCCATGAAATTCCTCAATCACTTTATGAGTTTCGCCTTCTACCAAACATAACAACAAAACTCCCATCGGGTCCTTCCAATAGAGTTGACCATTGGATATGATATACTTTTGAGCTTGCAGTCTTAGAGTTCTGTATTTGGATTTATCCAGCCCTAGTGGGCACCTTAGGAATAAGAGATAATGGATGATATTCTTATACCAGGGTGATCCCTCATATTTAGCATAGATATTTTGCTCTGATGTTTTAATCCTGTTCTACTGAACCTCTGGTTTGCCTTCCTCTATTATTAGGTTTATCCCCAAACCTTGGCAATTAGATTATGATAAAACCTTGGCCAACCCCTAGCCTTTTATGAGCTTAGTAGGATTTATGTATAACTCATATTCCTGTATCTTTGCTATCCACCTGCCCCTTTTTTCTTCACTGCCTCCTTGCACAAGGATGTCCTTGACTGCTGCTGTTGGGACAAATGCTGTGATTTCCGATTATAGTACATACATTCAAAATGCCTTAAAAGCATTGACTAGTGTATAGGCATGTTTCTCCAAGATTTTATACTTCATCTCAACATCCCTTAGGACTTGGCTAAAGAAGGTGATGGGATGTTCGTAACCATATTTATTCTTCTGTAGTAGAACTATGACAATAGTATGCGGAGAAGCAAAAGAAAAGATATAGAAAGGTGCTGAGTAGTTAGGGTTGACTAGTACTAGGGCTTCAGCCAAAGCTTCTTTAATTCTAGTAAAAGAATATCAGGGGGTAGAGCTCCACTTAACTTCATTTTCCTTTTTTAGCATATCTGTAATACCCTTCACTATTTATGCATAGTTGGGTATGAACCTCCTCAAGAAATTGATTCTCCCCAAAAAGGCTTGGACCTCTTTCTTATTTCTGGGTAGAGGAATATGACTGATAGCTTCAACTCGCTTAGGATTGATTTTCACTCCTTCTTGCGCTACTATGTGTCCTAGTAGCTTCCCCTCACTCAGGGTGAATTGAGATTTGTTGGGATTCAAAGAAAGACCATACCTCCTGCATTTCTCAAAGGTGAGCTTCAAGTGGAGGATGTGTTCTTCTTCGGTATTAGAGAAGACTGTGATATCATCCAAATATACCACTACAAACTTGTCTTGCTCCCCTACAAAAGCTATATCCATAACCCTGTGAAACGTGGCCTCTACATTAATAAGACCGAAAGGAATGCGAGCATACATGAATGTTCCCCACGGGGTGGTGAAAGCAGTCTTCTTCTGATAGTCAAGGTGGACTACCACTTGGTTGTAACCAGAGAACCCATCCATCATGGACATTCTGACTGACCCAACCACCTTCTGCAATATGTAATCTATCTTAGGCAGTGGGTAGTTATCTTTTAACGATGCCCTGTTAAGGTTATGAAAATCTACACATAGCCTTATTTCTCCATTCTTTTTTCGGATTGGGACTAAGTTGGCCATGCACTCCGAGTACCTTAAAGGCACTATGATTTTAGCCTGTAGAAGTTTCCTCACTTCTTTTTCAATGGAGGGGATTAAGAGTGGATTAATCTGCTTGAGCTTCTTCTTGCATGGTTTTATTCCACTCTTTAAAGGAATATTATGTTGTATGATGTTAGTATCAAATGCCTTTAAGTCCTCATAAGACCAAGCGAAAACATCCTTATAGGTTTTGAAGAGATTTAAATACCTTTGTTTATATTGCGAGGGGATTCCTTTTGATAGTCTGACCATCTGGGGTTCATCCTATGAGCTGATATTGTAATATTATACTTATTTTTCCATCTTGGAGCTATTGGTTTGGAGGCTACATCATCCTTGTTAAATAATAATTCTAGTGGGACTAGCCCATGAGGAATGGTATTCCCTTTCAATTATATAATTCTATTTCCAAACATTGTGTCTTCCCATGAAGTGGTTTCTTGATCTGCCTATTTTGCCTCTCCTTGATCAATGGTTGAGTTAGCAAAATCCCCAACAACTTGTATAAATCGTTTGACCTGCTCATCATCCTCGAATATCTACTAGTGCTTGAAATTATCAGGTATAGAGGGTCTGTATCTGACCTCCACCTCGTACTTGAGAAGCGGATTTTGAGGGGGTTTGAAAATGCTTGCTGATAAAGCAAGGGAATCAACCATTAAGTTTCCTTCTCTGGGAAAAAATTGGATATTGAAGGCCAGGAAGAAGTTATCAATCAAATCCCACACTTCATTCTGGTAAGTCCTCACTCTAGGGTGTTTAGCAAGGCACTGATTTCAGATTTGCTTTATAATCAGCAAGGAGTCTCCATGCACAATTAAGAATTCAATATGAATATTCCTTGTTGTTTGTAGCCCAAGGAGAAATGCTTCATACTCCACCACGTTGTTGGTTGCCTCAAACTCCAGCTTGAATGATAGAGGTATCAAGCTGCCCTCAGGACTTACCAAAAACACTCCTGCTCCATTTCCCTCTTTGGAATTTGCTCCATCAAAGTATAATTTCCATACTTTGTTTTTATTTGTGGGATGGTTGTCTAACAACATCGTTATAAGTACTTGCATTTCTTCTAATATGGTCTCATCTTCTTCTAGGAACAGTCAAGAGAGGTCGCTTTCTTTTCCATACATTGGAGAATTTTTAGAACCTTGTGCTGGGGTCACAATTTTTACAAATCTGGACTCCCTGTACATCCTCCTTTCTTCGCCTACAAAAGTGGGAATAATGGCATAAATTATATCTAATTTGATAGAGCCCCCAACCTTGGAACTCCAAGACCTGGATAGGAGCATGCTGAATCGAGGGGGAATATTTTCCACTATGATATCCATCACTATGCTCTTCACAGAGATTTGAGCTAGGTTTACCACCAGATATTTTATCATTCCCAAGCATTTGACCCTGTTAGAGTCAAAGGAGTATAGGTCCTTGTAACGCCTAGTGATCTGCAAGCCAAGTTGTTCCATCATGGCTAAGGGCATGAGGTTATGCGAGGCTCTGGATTCCAACATGCAATTATGCAATAAGAGGTCATGGACTACCAGGGTCACGTAGAAGGGTGCAATGGAGGGATCAAGTTCTTCAACATTAGGCCCAAAAACAACCATTGGTCTTTCTTCTTGAAGGTTTAAAAAATCATGGGTCGGTGCTGAGGTGGATGGAAGCATGAACTGAGAGACCTGAGCTTTATAAGTGGGTTGCTTTAGAAGTTCAATACGAGTAATCAGAATCTTTACCTTTTCGAGTTCCTTCAAAATATGAAATGTAGGTTGGGATTTCTCTACACCTCCTGGCTCTGATTCTCTTTCCTTATCACTAGCAGTTTTTAGCAAAACAGGTGCCTTCTTTTCTGTGTGTTCCTTGGAGCTATTTCGTTCCTTATTGGAGGAGAATTTTACCTTGGATGAGTTTGGGTTCAACTTACATTTCCCTTTATCTGGCACTGGGGAAATATCTTGGGGAGCAGTTCCCTCTTGTTGTTCTAGTTCCCTCGACCTCTTTCTTGAAGATCTTAGATCATACTTTCAGTGTAGTTGTGCTTTCATGAAATCCACAAATTGTTTACAATAATAATCTATGTCCTCCTTATTTTTTGTTGCTTCTCTATCATTACTTGTCTCGTGGTGAGCCATATTTTCATGTTCTTCTTCAGCAAAAGAGGAATACAAGTTTCCTTGCATCTCATGTGTATCCGATGATTTTTCATCAGGGTCATCTTCTAAATATAGAGGATGAGGGATCTGATCAAGTTGGTCCTTTCTTTCCCTTGGAAGTATCTGCAATGGTGGCCTTCTATATTGTGGGTTATAACCTCGGTTGTTACCTTGATCATTCGGTTTCGGGAGACTCTTGTTCTCCAGCTCAAGCTTCACCACCTTATGTGATAAACTCTTGATGAGTTTATCCATTTCTTCCCACTTTAGATCTGGTGATTCTTTAGCTTGACCAGAGGAGGATGTTTCTTCTTTCCCCCTTTTCTTCTCAGTAGGTTCATCCTTACCTCTTGACTTCCCTACCGAGGTGAAATTTTCTTCTACCTTAAGAGCATCAACTTGAAGTTGATCCAAAGTGCGAGACTTCCTTTCTCTTAGAGTAAAACCAAAGTCGGATTCAAAGGCTCCGGTGAATACTACGGGAGCATCATCTTGAGGAGGATTTATCTCACCAGGTAGGTTATTATGATGCTTAATTGAACCTTTTTATGAATTCTGAAATATCCTCTTCTGGATTCTTTCTAATAGCATTGAACTTTGTGACATACTCATGATTTCTCTTTTCAGCCCACTTTTGTGTGAAAGAGTTTTCGAGTTCCTCCTAGGTAGTGATGGGGGCATCAGGCAGGGCTTTAAACCATTTTCTGGCTTCTCTATCGAGGGATTTCACAAAGATTATCAAGACCACATCCAATTGTTCTACATTTAGATTCTCAGCAAAAGCACATAATGTTTCAATATGTCTCTGTGCAGTGTTTTCATCCTCCCCATTAAACCTAGTCAAAAGCTTTAGGTAGTCTTGAGGCATAACACTTAGAGCTTGAGGTAAATCAAGAGGGGCATATTTATTCAGTAAGAAACCTGAAAAAAACCATGTGAATTAACGGAGCAGGGTATGTAAGGATCTTAGGAGAAAATCTTGAGTAGTGAATGACAGTGGGTTGGGAGTTGGATGAGGAAGCTTAAAATAATGATGAGACAATAGCATAGGTAGTAGGGGTTTTCTCCTTCTGGACTCTCCTAAAAATTAATTTCTCTAAGTCAGATACAAATGGGGTTTTCTCCTGAGAGGTATCTGAGTGAGTGTGAGACTTTCTAATATCTAGGATGATAAATGATAATGGGATTTTTGGAGTCGCCAAGGTGATGAGGATGAAATCAGAACGTATTTTCTCACCTAAACAAAGAGTGCTTAAATTTTCGTATCCCAGGGGGAAAATCCTTCTATACGTTCCCTAGAAATGGCACCAGAAGATGCTGTCACTTCCAAAGAGAGCCTCATATTTCTTACAAGACCATTGCCTGGAACATCAAGATTTTGTGTCTCATATAATTCTCGGGAAACTAGGGACATCACATATATTTTTGTATATAATAAACAAATTGGGTTGGTTCATTCATCTAAAGGCGTAAGCCAGACATTTCTGGTGCTTCTTCACATATACGACTCACAAAAATATATGATAAACTAGTGGAGACCAAGTAGTTCAAGGACCTACAGTTTAATAAGCTTTCGCAGAGAAATGAGAGGGGATAAGGAGATAGAGTAACTCATCACATAGAGCTTGAAGCATCAGGAATTATACACTTATCGCATAGAGATTGAAGCCTCCAGAATTCTACACTTTTGAGCTAGAGGTAGACATAATGGATGAAAGAGGATGGGAGCGATGATTCATGGAGTGCAAGTTTAAAGATATAATATCAAATATCCATACAGGCACATGCATTAAAGAATCAATACAAATGAATCTGTAAGAACATATGAAGCCTTTCTAGAAGCTACGATTACATGAATTCAGAGAGGAAACATGAACATAATGGAATTTAACAGAAGGATAACATATTGTAGTACTCGAAGGAGGAATCACCACCATTTTCTTAATATTCTGAAAGATGCATATCATAACATCATACAATCTTTCAAATATCATGTAGTTATTTCTTTAGAATTATGAACCTCAGTGAAGTGTTGCTTCCCTCTACTTATCTGGGGAGGGGAGCATATCTCATATGAGCCTCAGTTGTTAGATCGACTAGCTATCTCAGCCTCAGATGGCTCTGTGGTCCAAAAATGACTACAAAAATTAATTGCTTCAATAAATGGCGACACATTATAGGAAAACAAAACAACTCAATCAATCAAGTGAACATGCCAACAAAATATCTCCATGCCCATCCCTATGATCGCCTTTGCTTTAGGTTGTTGCTTTCCCACAGTCTAGTCACCTGTGTCACAAGTCGATTCCTATCACTTCTGCCTTTACTATTCGGATCATTCGCTCTTCAAAACTGAGAGCAGTCAAATATTATTTTAATGCCATTGTACATAAGTAGAGGTCACATGGGCGGTACTTCGTCTTCCCTCTGTGCGGAGCACCATACTGGATCATCAAGTCCTCCTAAGCTTCCATGTATTCATTTACTCTATATTCATCGACCCTGGTTTCATGTCACAAGGGGCCTTTCTAGGTCAGCCCATGCTGATTTTGAATGTTGCACCTCCTTTCTTAAATGCCTCAGCTGCTGACCCACCACGCATTTAAAGTTTTGCGTTACTTCATCGCAGAGCTATCACATTGGGGCTTTCCATTAAAGGCCCTTATGGGATGAGAGTGCCTCCCCTTGACAATTGCGATCGCTGATATGTGGGATTGGGTTCACCCGAGATATCACAATCGGCCATTACATAGTTTACCTATGTTTTCCTTGCTTGGTGACCGTGCTGCTAGATATATGTTGAAAAATACCCTTGCCATCCCACTGAGCGAAAGCGAAATTGCCATTTTAATGCTCGTTGATCTGGGTCGTTGATCCAGGCCTGTTGGTATCCTAATCACAATGCAGGAGAGGGCCTTTTTACCACATTTCATAGTGCTTGCTAATAGTCCAGGCGCAAAACTTCCATAAAGCATGATACATAAAATATCGCATCCGGAACCAGGACTCGCATATCGCCATCAGAAAGGGAAGAGGGGATTTAACATGGATTTATGGTGATTTTCGATGTTCCAAATGCGACGGTTTATAGAATGTATCACATAAAATATCGCATTCGGGAGGGTTCTCGCACATCACAATCGCAGGTTGGAAGGGAATTTGGTGGAGGAGGATTTCATCGCAATCGGCGAGGAGGAGTGGTGCCGAGTGGATATGTATCACAAAAAGGGAAAGGGCCAATAGCAATTATGGTTTGTGGGTCCCGATGCTTAAAAAGGGTTTTGACATGATCTCCGAATGTTTTAAAACATTTCAAAGGGGAATGGAAAACACGGCTAGAGTTGGATATACAAGGGATTTCAGCTAGAGTTAAAAATGGGTCACTATAGCTAGAGTTTAAAAACAAAGGAAAAAATGGGGTTTGTGCAAGACATGGTTTTAAGAGAATATGAAAATTTCTCCTAAACAATTTAAACTAGACCTATTCTTCCTCCTTTAATCTCCAATTTGAAAAGCACAACAACTTCTTTGTACAGTTGGAACTCTCTTTTCAGAAGGTGACAATAGGTTGAGAAAGAAACAAGCACGAAGGTGAAGGCTCTCAGGAGCAATAATGGAGGTGATTAGGTGTCGAATGAATTTAAAATTCATGTGCAAAATAAGGCATTCAATGAGAGTTGACAACACCCCACAACCCATAGTAGAATGGGGTGGCTGAGAGAAAGAACTGTAGCATTATGGGAGCAACAAGGGCGATGTTGCATGATCAAGGCCTACCTCTGCATTTGTGGGCCAAAGCATGCAACATAGTAGTCTATTCGTAGAACAAGAGTCCTTATCAGATTTTGGACATGATTACACCAGAGGAGTCTTTCTCATAGAGAAAGTCAGATGTGTTGCACTTCAGGATTTCTGGAGCCTTTTTTTATTGCCACGTCTCTAAAGAATCAAGGAAGAAACTAGAGTCAACAAAAAAATTAGGGGTATTTGTGGGTTACAAAGAAACTCCCCACAACTACCATGTGTACTTTCCATCCCTCAGAATGATAGTTGTGCTAAGGGATGTGGTGTTCTATTGAGAGGGAGCTTTAGATCTCATCAGAAGAGGAGCTTTTAGCTCCAAAGGAGGAGCCTCAGGAAGTTGTGGAGCAACCACAAATTGGGGAGCTAGGAGTGGAGACAACCACTCAAGAAGAACCATCCAGGAAAGGTAGGAAAAGGACCAGGGAAGCTGAGAGACTTGTGCAGGGTGTGAGTGAGAATGTGGGTGCTCCATCAAATTAGTGCAAGCAAAGAATGTCACCAGATCGATACACTGGCTACATGGCTCTAATGAATAAACTTGTATAGACTGAGCCATCCTCTTTCGAGGAAGAAATAGAGAAACGTGTATGAGTTGATGAAACGGTGGAGGAATACAAATCCATTATAAAGAACATTGTTTAAGAAGTGGTCCCAAGACCAGTTGATAAATCAGTTGTGGGTTCAATATGGATCTTCAAGGTAAATCATGCAGCAGATGGAAGCATAGAAAAGTACAAGGCCATATTTTTGGCCAAGGGGTACTCTCAAGTTGAGGGTATTTACTATGATGAGACCTTTACTCTTGTAGTAAGGTACTCATCCATTAAATTAATTCTTGCTCTAGCTGCGAATATGGGGTGGAAGATCCAAAAGATGGATGTAAAAACAACATTCTTCAATGGATTTATTGAGGAGGAGGTGTATATCGAGAAACTGGAAGGGTTCGAGACTTTTGATTGGGAGTTTCATATGTGCAAACTGAAGCAAGCATTGTATGGTCTCAAGAAAGCACACCATACTTGGTACACTAGGATCGATAACTATCTCACCAGTTTGGGCTTCAACAAAAGTGAAGCGGATTCAAAAATCTATAATATCTTGGTAGAAGGTAAATTTTTTATTATTGTCTTATATGTTAATGATTTTATTTTAACTTGTGATAAGCAGTTGATAAAATATTGCAAGGAGTACCTTTTAAGAGAGTTTGAAATGAAGGACATGGGTCTCATGCACTACTACCTCGGATTAGAAGTACGGCAAGGAGATGGGGAATTTTTTGTCTCTCGGGGCAAGTATGCCAATGAGATACTTCAGAGGTTGCACATGGATACTTGCAAATCCATGGAGACACCTCTAGCGACCAACTAGAGGAAAGAGGATGCCACTTTAGGTGAGGAAGTGGATGCGGTGGGTTCACTAATTTATCTTGTGAATACACGACGGATATGTGATATCCAGTCAACCAATTGATACAAGCTATGGTTATGCCAACCAAATTATTTTGGAGGGTAGCTAACCAGGTTCTATGGTACCTTAGAGGCACTACCCAGTTTGGACTATGGTACAAACGGACAAAGGGAGTGAAGATATGTGGCTCCACAAATGCAGATTGGGGAGGGAGTCCATCAGACATAAAGAGTACACCAATTGAAATTTTCAATGTTGGGTCTGCAACGGTTTCTTGGTACAACATGAAGCAAATATCTGTGGCACTTAGCTCGATAGAAGCAGAATACATAGTTCTCAGTCAAGCAGCATGTGAGGTGAACTAGATGAGAAAGATACTTGTTGGATTGTTTGGGCAGATGATGGATCCAATTGTGATATATTGTGATAATCAGATTTACTTCAAGCTCTCTTAAAATCTTATTTTTCATGATCTATCCAAGAATATAGATATCTGATATCACCATTTACGGGACTGTGTGCAAAGGCGAATAATGTTGTTGTAGTACATTCCAACTGAGGTACAAGGTGTTGATATTTTGATAAAGGCCTTGTCAAGAGGGAAGTTCGAGTTCGAGAGGTGCAGGATAGGGGTGGTTGATAATGCCCCTTTTTTCTGAAAGGGAGTGTTGAAAAATGCAGCAAGATATTCTCAATTTGATTTTTCCTTGATTAAAAGTAGAAAAGATTAATTTCCACATCAGCAGACAATGTGGATGATGTTAACTTGTGTGACATGGCTTGTGTCACCCAGTTTACTCAATAAATTCAGTTTGGAGGAGTTAGAGTTCAATTATGCATGTGTTATTGCTAATTTGTAGCAATCAGGTCAGTTATCTCAGGTTATTTTCAGTTAAAATATTTCCAACTTTTGGAGGAACTAGTGGAAGGTCAGTTAAGCAATGAGACTTGATTCAAAGTCAATTATCATCTAGTTAACTAATAAATCAACCAAAAATAGCTAGTGTATGCAGAGAATTCGAGTTACCCAGGTGAGGTGGAGATTCCAAGGCACTGTCACATCAGTTGTACACTAGTCGTGAGTGTGCAGGTGCTACATGCAGTCAACTGACGAGCCTAAGGAATTGCAAAATTAAATTAGAGGAATTTCATAAATAATAGGGGACAATTCCTCAAGGAACAATGAAAGGAAATAGAAGCTCAAGCCGAGGAACAATTTGACTAAGTTTGGGTCAGAGGCCTTCAGTGAGAAGAGAGACAGCTTATGCACTTGTACGGTGTGCTCATTTGAGAAAAGAATTGTAATACATCTCTATTACTTTGATTAATGTAGGCAGATATTGGGGTTTTTAGCATATTCCTTTCCCCATATAAAAGTACTTGTTTCATGTGTGTTATTTCTTTTTGCATGTTTGAGATTTTTGTTCTAAATTGTGAATTAATATCCATAGAGCAGTGGAGTAGGTTTCTTTCTTATGATTTTGATGAAAATATCATGATCCATTACAAATACTGTCTAATTTCTACAAGAAGGAACATTGTTGTCGATAACACTTAGCATATGCTCTTCCCCCAATATTTTAACTAGCCATGGACTTGGTGCGGGTGGGGGGAATGAGCAACGAGGATCCTGGGTGTGAAGGTACTCCTTAAAGCCATGGATTTGACTGAGTACATCCCTAGTATAAGTCCTACCCACAAGTCACCTTTTGTTCTTTATTGACCAATGGCCATATTGAGATTGTTAAGCTTGTCAGGATTTCCACCCATCTCTAGCTAGTGGGTGAGGATAGGAGTGTGTGTGATCTTTACCAAAGTCAGGCGCGACTACCATGGACTTGGTTAAGGTAAATTTATCTCTCTAAGTATTGGATGTAGGTGTTCTACCACTATATTATTGAGGATCAAGTTAGGTGAGGGTTAACCAATGGACATAGGGTGTGTGTGATCTTTACCAAAGTCATTTATGACTCCCATGGACTTAGTTGTGGTAAATTGATCTCCCATATTGCCATTGTGGATAATTTTTGTTCTTCTATGGATTGAGACATCATTTTTCAGTTGAGATGAGATATACTCCTTCAGGTCATGGAGCTTGATCTAGTTTTGGAGGTCAAATGTAACCCTTAGAAAGATAATTATGAAAATTGGATGTAAACGTAAATTGGAATGTATATGACATGAAATGTAATTCAAATACTATGAAATGTACATTTCCAAGTGGAGGGAAAGACAATTAAAGATATTTTTAGTAAAATAATAAAATATTCCCTCTTAAGTTTAGGGTTAGGGATTTTTTGTTGTATGGGGAGATGAACGAGAGTTTGGAGTTTGTCTTTTTGATAGAGGATGCATAGAGAGAGTTTGGAGGTTGTGTAGTTCCCATTACGTGGGTCTGACCCCCACCTTAACTTTTCATCTCCATCATACTATAGTACATTGTCGTAGGTGCATCTGAACTCCAAGAATATGATTCACTACCCCCTTATTAATTTCTTCTCTTGATTCATTTCTGGTGGGCCTTCCCCAACATTGTGTGCTATCTATCTGGAGCACTACCCTTACATTGAACTTTCTCCAACTCTTACTCCTCTTCTTCAAAAAACAGGGTTAGTTTGGTCAAATCCTCTTAAACATTCTTATCAATAAATTCAATGAAAGTGACTATCAACCATGAAAACTGAACCTTAAACTATACACACCATACTTTTATTTATATGCATAGGGGTAGTACCCCTTTCATATTCTCCTATTTGGGTTGGTCATCTTTCAGGAAGCTTAAACATATTTTGATCTTGCTCGCCTTCTTATTTAGCATAACTTACAGACTTATCCATACAATTTCTTCCATGGTTTCAATAATGCCCTTCATTTCTTTAAAAGTGTCAGGGAACAGGTCATGGTAGTCAAGTAACAAGTCTACGAACTTCTCAACTTTCTCGTCATCCCAATAGCTCACAATTGCTTCCGTATTCAGAATATCCTCTATCCTAATGTTCACTTTTCGAGTCCTAATAGGCTACGCGTACTCGGTAAACTGCATTGGATTTGGATATTCCAGGGATCATCCTCATCTTCTCCCTATTCTTCCACATTACAAAACTATAGAAACTCTTGTACCTGCTATAGATGTTTATGTGCAAGACAAAACGACTTACTCCTATCATTATCAATTCCCTTATAGTGAAAATCTTTTGTTGCAACACCTTCACTGCTTTGTCAAGTGCTGGTTCCTTTGATTAAAAGCTAAATGTGGCTTTGAAACTCTATGCCATCTCGTTTCAGTCATGCATTCCATTGTTCAATTCTAACTCGACATACCAATTGGTAGGAACAATGTCTAGCATCTGTATGAATTGGTGTACCAACTCCTGTTGTGGCACACGTCCTTTTGTTGATGCTACAACACACCACTTCAAGTGCTTTCTTTGGCATTTAATGCCTAATTACTTTTCCCCAAGGACCTCAGAACTAGCCCCAAATCTAATACTTATAACTTATTTACCCGATTTCCATCCCATGACTTGGTCCTTATGCGCAACCCACCATCTAGTTGGGGTTGCGCACAATGCAATATCTAATGCGAGAATCCTCTAATGCTCTGGTATTTGGTCTTAAAATCATATAAGAAAATATTTTCATTAGATAGTGTGTTGAATCGAGGTGGATTGTGCATCTTAGTCCCTATCCAATGCACCATTCTAGTGATATTTGCGCACCTCCACGTATTGACCTCATGCAATCTTTTTTACCAATTTTCCAGTGCTTCTTCTAGATCGAAGGCACATAACCCAATGTTGTGCCAAATCAACATTCCATCAGCTGTGGGATTCATGCAGTCCTCTCATTTAACTATGCCATTATAGATATTTTCCAACTCCTCTTGAATCAACTCGTCTTTAACTTTCTCAGCATACCCATCACCTTCGTGCGGATCCACCGGTGCTATCACTTGACATCTCCACCTTCAAAGATATCTATATATATATATATATATTTAAATTAATGATTACTTGATTATCAAATGCCCAATTGATCCCCAATAGGGAAACGTATGGATCAGTGTCATCCACAATATCTATGACTCCAAAATAGGTAGTGCTTGACACCCCACCGATATCTACTTGCACTCTCATTAGTATTCCAATAGGGAAGATATGGTGTTGATCCAATAAACTCAGTTGAATTGGAGACCTAGTCAACTTCGTTTTCCCCTTCATCTCCCAAGCATTTTGGTAAAATACCAAGCACATTTTGGTAAAATATTTACATATGACCCTAGGTCTAGTATAATATTGTCAATATCATACTCCATGATCTATGCATTGAATCATAATTCTTTGTTGGTTCTTTTCCTGCGAGCCACTTGGTTCACTATGCATGGTGAGGTTCGCGTAATGGTTTCTTCAAGGCCTTTGACACACTGCTCCACCAACCTCCTAAATTTTTCCAGCACATGGGTGTCCTTTATTAAATCTAAGCAACACTGAAGAAGATTCTGAACTGGATCTTCCCCTGCCACTGGTTTGTTTTCCATGATGTAATCATAGATGGTCGTCATGGTTGCTTCACAAATTTCCTCTATTTTTTCCCATTCCATAGCAACCATCTCCCTTTGTGCCTCCTTGTATGTTGTTTTTTCCTGAATAGGGTCGAAATTTGGAGGGGGTTCAACTGCTCTCCTCACCCACTGCAGTTGTGGTGCCCTAAATTTCACAACATTTTACCCTGTCTTGACACCTCCTCAAGTCGCCATGCCAACCCCATATTGGGTTCGATGGGGTTAGACATCTATCATCTACACATTAGGTCCCTGCTTCTCCTGCCACTTGGCGATCAATTGTGGACAATTCTCAGTCGGGTGATCCAACGCCCGAAAATAAGTACAAATGCACCAGGGATTAGTGTAGTCCCACACAAGATGTCCCTATTGTCCATAATTATAATAGACTATTATGCCCCGACCTTGATCGAATCCTCCTCTTCCTTGACTCGGTCCTCCAAGTCCTTTGGCTTCCATTCCATGTACTCGCCCATATTGATTGTACTATCGAGATTTGTTATACCTTATTTGATTAAATCCAACTGGCATTGCTTTGGTCCCTTCGGGTCCTTGCACCATAAATGAATCAAAAGTGTGTTCACGCATTAACTCCAATGCGTGAAAATGGTGGATACTGTGTCCCACTTATTTGCAGAAATCACAAAATAGAGTGCAGACTATAGTTTCATGTTTATGCATCATTGGAAAACTCTTAGGAGTATGGCCCCACACTTGATAGATTTCACACCACGTTCCTCTACCCCACACAAGCAGGTTTGTTGCACCAATCGCCATATAATTTGTTAGCAATTTACATTCGTTCCTGTGGTGACCGTTTGCCCGAAAGATGGTACACCATACCTCCTCCTGCTTCTCTTTACCCTTAGTCAAACCTTGAAGTTGTGAGGTCAACGCAACCAACTGTAACTGCACCTGAGCCATGCCCCTGCTTTCTTTGCCTCCTACTAGCGAAGCCTTCAACTTTAACGTGATCTCTAAGGCCTATGATTGTGTTCCTATTTGTTTCTTTGTTAATGGAATCCTTATATGGGGTAGCAATCTAGCAATAAACCACTCTTTTTGTTGTGCGTCTCAAATTTCAAAAGTCAACCTCTCCTTAAGAATCTTAAATTATTGATCAAACTCCCATACTGATTTGATTGAGCCTTTCTTGATCTCCTTTAGTTTTGTAATGCACCAGGACTCTTATTTTGGCTTCTAATATTCCCTTATGAAGCCTTGTTCGATATCATTCAAAGTTTGGTTCTATCTAGTTGGAGTCGCAATCTTGAGTTTTGTGTACCATGTCAATGCAAGGTCTCTGAAAGTTGCTTCCAACTGCGTGATCTTTGTAGCCTCATGATGGACCTGCTTGTCTATCCAGATGGCCTCACACACAAATAAATGTTTCTCTTGGTATTTATTCCTAATGCTATGAAAAAATGGCATTCTTAGGTCTACATGTGCCATTTTTCTTTTTGAGGTACCTCCAGATGAAGTACTTCCACCTGCACCTGCTGAACTACTAGAAAAATATGCTCTCATCTATGAACCATCCTAAAATTAAAAATCCTTTGACGATCCCCCTATAGTCTGACCAATCCCACGACTATTAGTGTTTCCCCCTCCTTGCCTATAATTACCTTCTACACTAGTCATGTCAGTGTCTTGAGTGCTTACCTCTTGGTTTGTGAAAGTGTGTAGGGTTGTGGGTTCGGCACCAGGCACGTATGATTTTGTTGTCCAAGATCCAAAGACTCGGTGCTGCGTGGACTCAGCTACTCTCCTTCCTCTTATTTTGTGTGGGAGGTATTGAACTATGTTCCTTTATAACTCATGTCATTGACACCGCTCTTCATCCTTTAGAAACCTCTCCTAGCCCCTCTCTCTTGGATTCTCCTCTCTGCAAGCATCAACGTTGACTAGCATCCTCCCACATCACCTCATCAAAAACTCCTTCCACTCATCAAAGTTCCACCCTCAAAACTCTCTATCTCCATATTGTCTCTTCACCTACATTTGTGTAGTCTTGTACCCGTTGTCAGCTTCCACTGAAGTCTCTCTACCTTTTCTTTGTTCCCTCTTCTCAGACAATCTCCTGGTTCTCCCCCACTCCTCTTGGCACGTGAACAGTTGAACTTATCATGGTATCTGATTCGAAAGGCATAAATCCATGATCATATCGCAACATATTAATGGCTAATGGAAATGACCGTATAAATCTGCCTCGCGATACCTTCAGAAAATTCCTCTATGCCATATTATACATTAATATCACTTCCACTGCAAACTCACCAATATACCCCTTCAACACTATTAGGTCCCTATAATACTAGTGATTCCCCCCATTACTATTATCATTGTAGCCCTTATTGTTATTGTTGTACCCCTATTTCCCCCTATTGTTATTATTGTGCCCCATAGAAGCCCACTATTGTTATTGTTGTGCTCTTATATTATTATTGTTATGTCGGCTTTGATTATATTCTGACCCCTTAGACTCCTATATATAGAAAGGAGGTTTTGTCATTTGTATCATCCAATAATTGTTCATTTATGTAATGTAAAGTAGGTTCCCCCTCAAAGAGGCTGATTTATAAGGCGTTGATCTTTATTTTCTATCTTTTTGTGAGCTGGTTTCATAGCATTTGGTATCAGAGCTTTGGATTCTAGTGTTTCGCTGCTCCAAACCGGCCATCGTGGAATTTTTGCTATAAATTTTTTTCTAGGATGTTTCTGAAGATAAAAAAAACCCATTTGAGCCAAAATTGTACCGAATCTCGGGTCTGCAATTTCAGGTCTTATGTCGCTATATTTTCGAATATATGATATGAGGAAGTTAGGGATTTTGCAGATTACCGAATTACATTCCAAATAGGTGACCTTTGGAAAATTGTCATAACTTTCTCTCTGAGCATCAGATTGAAATTTCGTAAGAAGTTACAGAAAGAGGATAGGCTGTAGTTTTCTTTGTATCATTTTCAGATCCAAAGGTCGAAACAATGACATGTGGAACATCCTACAAGTTCACTCTACTGAACAATTATATAATCAGGTCAGATTGGGAGATTGGGCATAACTCTTTCTTGGGGAATCCAATTTTGATCAGACTGGTGGCATGGGAAAGAGGACTTGGAGGGCTACCGCAGGAAGAAATTTCAGACCTTGGAGATATGAAATTATAGAGATACAACAGATTCAATATCGAGCTTCTACAAAGTGAAAAAAGGTGTGTAGCCTTTTAAAAAAATTTCATAAGTTTGGGTTGAAAAATTAGTTTGAAGTTCAAAGGGCTTAGTGAAGCATAATTATCATTAATTGATGCCCCAAAGAAATAAAATGGAAACACCTAGTAAGCAACCTGAAAGCTCTAGCATGACTCATGAAGAAGAGGAAGAAATGCAACTTGATATATCAAAATTACGAGACCAAGGGCAACAAATTTCACTCTCACAAAAGGTAACAAAAGCTAAGATTGATGGTTTAAAGAAAGTCGTGGAAGCTAAGATGAATGGCGTGGAAGCTAATATGAATGGCATGCAAGTTAAGATGGATGGTGTGTAAGCTATGATGGATGGCATGGAAGCTAATATGAATGGCATGGACGCTAAGATGGATGATATAGAAGAAAAACTGAAAGGTGACATGGAAGATTTGAAGATAGATTTGACTAAATTGATACACAAAATGCTTACTAATGGTGAAAGGGTAGTAAAGGAAACTCATGATGAGAATAGAAGAGATGTTAATCATGATTTCATAGACTATAATGTTGGATTGAAGACCCACCATGTTCCAAAGATCGATATGAGGAAGTTTGATGGCAAGGATCCCGTAACATGGATACTACAGATGGAGCAATATTTCGATATCCATAATGTGCAAAACAAACAAAAGGTACGCATTGCAACTTTATATATGGAACGAAATCAATTTGTATGGTATCGATGGCTTTTGTCTCGTAAACAAATTGTCACTTGGGAAATTTTAACGGAAGAAATGATAACACATTATGAGGATACAAAAAGAAACACTTTTTTTAGCCAATTGATAAACCTCAAACAAAAGGGTTCAATGATGAAGCACATTGAGGACTTCCAAAAATTGAATATAAGGGTAAAATATATTCCATATGAGCATAGGATTGATGTGTTCATAGGGACTTTAAAGGATAACATCCACCATGAGGTTTTCCTTTGGGAACATCACTCATTGGAGAAGGCATTCAGTTTGGCAAGAAAATTTGAAAGCAAAATTATGGCAACAAGGAAGCCTACCACTCACAAATATAAGGATGGAAGTGTTGTTTCCCCTGGACTTTCATAATCTACAAGTTTGTCACCCCAACAATTAGAAGAAAAGAGAGCAAAAGGGCTTTGTTACAGTTGCGATAACAAATACACTAAAGGTAATAAGTGCGTTGAGAAGAAATTATTTTACATAGATTGTGAAGAGGAGGAAGAAAAGGAACAAGAAACGTCAAAATAAGAGGATATACACTAGTAACAAACCCTAGAGAAAGAAGAAATGAATCCAACCATATCTTGTAGTGCACTGGCTGGAATTACCACTCCTCAAACTATCAAGATAGAAGGACATATCAAGAAGAAAAATGTAATAGTGTTGATTGATTCGGGAAATACCAATAATTTTATTCATTGTAAGATAGCCAAGGAATTGAATTTCTTCATATATCCAGCATCACAGTGTCAAGTGATGGTTGCAAGTGGAGGAACCATAAATTTCTCTGGAAAGTGCCATAATATAAAGCTATCCATGGGAGAATATGTATTGAATAGCCCAATGCTTTCCATTCCAATGGGTGGTGTTGATGTTGTACTAGGAGTCCAATGGCTACAATCCTTGGGTACAATAGCTCTTAATTTTCAAGAACTTTTCATGATATTTTCTTTGAAAGGAAAGGAAGTTGAATTAAGAGGTATCACAGGGAAACCAGGAAAGATAATTAACTCTAATGGAATGGCAAAGCTTCTAAAGAAAGAACAATGAGGCGTAATTTCACAACTATGTTCGCTAGAGGTTCCCACATCGAGATCATCTATTTCTCCAGATCTCCAAAAAGTCTTGAACAATCATTCCAAGGTATTTGATACTCCCAAAGGTCTCCCACCTATTCGTGATCATGATCATGCTATTCATTTGATTCCATGAAGTGTTCCTCCAAACATCAGGCCTTATAGATATCCTTATGCCCACAAGAGTGAAATTGAATGTATGGTTGTAGAAATGCTAGAGGCTAGTATAATTCAACCTAGTCAAACTTCTTTCTCTTCTCCACTAGTATTGGTGCACAAGACGTATGAATCATGGTGCATGTGTCTGGATTATAGGGAGCTCAACAAGCTCACTATTAAAGATAAATTTCCCATTCCTGTCATTGATGAACTATTGGATGAACTGCATGGATCAATTTACTTCACCAAGTTAGATCTTAATTCAGGATATCATCAAATTAGAATGAAGACTGAAGACATTCCGAAAACAGCATTTAGAACTCATGAGGGTCATTATGAATTTTTGGTCATGCCTTTTGGCCTTACCAATGCACCTTCTACATTTCAAGGTTTGATGAATTCCATTTTCAAACCCTTCCTTAGAAAATTTGTTTTAGTATTTTTTGATGATATACTAATCTATAACAAGCCTTGGAAGGATCCTGTTCAATATGTTGACAGGGTGTTCAAACTATTGGAGGAGAAACAATTATATGCAAAAAGCTCCAAATGTTTCTTTGGAGTACAAGAGGTGGAATATTTGGGTCATATTGTATCTCATGGAGGTGTTAAGGTAGACCCTAGCAAAATTAAAGCCATTAAGGAATGGAAATCCCTACATCGATAAAGCATTTGCGAGGATTTCTCGGGTTGACAAGGTATTATCGCAAGTTTGTTAAGAATTATGGGAGAATAGTAGCACCTCTAACAACATTATTGAAGAAATATGCATTTTTATGGACTTAAGAAGCAATGAAGGCCTTTGAACATGTTAAAGAGGCAATGTGCCAAAGCACTAGTCTTTGCTACACCGGACTTCACAAAAACCTTTATTGTGGAATGTGATGCCTCAGGAAATGGAATTGGTGTTGTTTTAATGCAAGAAGAAATACCCATTTCTTTTGAAAGGCGTCCAATCAAAGGAAAGTATTTACACAAAGCTATTTACGAGAAGGAAATGTTGGCAATACTACATGAACTTAAGAAATGGTGATCCTACCTAATGGGAAGACACTTCAAGGTAAAAACGGATCATGATAGCCTTAAATAATTTTTAGAACAAAGATTATCTTCAGAAGAGCAAAAAAAATGGGTCACTAAGATGTTGGGTTATGACTTTGAAATCATATACAAAAAAGGGAAGAAAAATGTTATGGAAGATGCACTCTCAAGAAAGGATGAGGATGTGGAAGCATTTCTTTGTGCCATTTCTATTATCCAACCAGATTGGATAAACGAAGCAAGGGATGAATGGAATAATGACGAAGAAGTGTGGGCACTCATTAAAAATTTATAACAAGATCCTAGTACATCTGATACATTTAGCTGGAAAAATGAATCGTTATGGTACAAAGATTGCTTAAACCTATGTCAAAATTCCCAACTCAAACAAAATATTCTTATGGAATTGCACACCTCTCCCTCAAGAGGGCACTCGGGATTTTTAAAAACTTACCAAAGGATTAAGAAGGAATTTTTTTGGGATGGAATTAAATCTGATATGCAAAATTTTGTGGAGGAATGTTTTGTTTTCCAACAAAATAAAGTTGAAACAATTAAGACCTCGGGTCTATTACAACCTTTAACCATTCCAAGTCAACGTTGGGAGGAGGTTTCAATGGATTTTGTCATAGGTTTACCCAAGTCTGAAGGAAAGAGTGTCATCATGGTGGTAGTTGACAAACTTACCAAGTATGTACACTTTTGTGCATTATCTCATCCATTTAAATCCAGTACAGTTTCTACTCCATTTATGGAAACACTTAAAAAGCTACATGGAAACCCAAAGATTATTGTAAGCGATAGAGATCCCATTTTCAATGGATATTTTTGGACTAAATTATTTTCTTGTCTTGGTACTCAGTTAGCTCATAGCTCATCTTATCATCCTCATTCTGATGGGCAAAATGAGATAGTAAACAAATGTTTGGAAGGATATCTTCTTTGTTTTGTATCTGATAAACAAACACAATGGGTCAAATGGTTGCCTTTGGTTGAATTGTGGTATAACACTTCCTTCCATACTGCAGCAAAAATGACCCCATTTATGGAACTTTATGGATATCACCCATTGTCCATCACATCATATTTAAGAGAAAATTCTAAGGTTCAAGTAGTGGAAGATCACATCGAGCAACAACAACAAATTCTCCAACTCTTGAAGGATAACCTAACTTTGGCACATAATAGAATGAAACAACAGGCAGATCAACATCGAAGCAAAAGAAGTTTTGATATAGGTGACTAGGTATTTCTATGGCTGCAACCATATAAACAAATGTCCCTCAAGCAATCTAAGAAAGATAATAAATTATCACCAAAGTATTATGGTCTATACAAGGTGTTGCAAAAGATTGGTACTATGGCATACAAATTGTAGCTTCCTGCAACTTCCCGAGCGCACCTAATTTTCCATGTTTCATGCTTAAAGAAGGTTATTGATGACAAGCTCCCAGTTCAAACAATATTGCCAGAACTTGACGAGGAAGGAAAATTCATATTGGAACCTGAAGCAGTCACATAAAAAATAACTCGACAGCTGCGAAATCGATCAATTTTGGAGTATGTTGTCAAGTGGAAGAACTTACCCACTGAAGATTCCACATGGGAGGATGAGAATTTTATACAGAAGCATCCAAAACTATTCAAGCGTTGAGGAAAACACTTTTTTGAAGGAGAGGGGCATGTTAGGTCCCTATAATACTAGTGATTCCCCCATTAATATTGTCATTGTAACCCTTATTGTTATTGTTGTGCCCCTATTGTCCCATATTGTTATTATTGTGCCCCATAGAAGCCCACTACTGTTATTGTTGTGCCCTTATATTATTATTGTTATGTTGGCTTTGATTATATTGTGACCCCTTAGACTCCTATATATAGAAAGGAGGTTTTGTCATTTGTATCATCCAAGAATTGTTCATTTGTGTAATGTAAAGGAGGTTGCCCCCTCGAAGAGGCCGATTTCTAAGGCGTTGCTATTTATTTTCTATCTTTTGTGAGTTGGTTTCATAAAAAACACACTTTCAGACCAAAATTATACATCGTGTGAAGTTTTATTACTTACTTCTTGTAGTTGGCATACCTCCTCTAGTCTCCAACTCCTTGGTTCATCATGATGATATGTCAGATTGTTATCATTTAGCTACTGAACCCACTCTATCAAGAGATTCATGAACTCTCCAAAGAAAGCTTCGTGGAACTCAGCGAACATGTGCCTCTGTAACCATTTCTCTATGTTGTATCTCTTATCCCTAATATTTTTCACTTCAAACTCATGTTTCTTCTGCTTAAACCACAGAGTAATCTCCTCCTTGGTGAGATTCCATGGCTTCCACATTTGTACAAGACAATCCCATCACACAACTAGTGAGCTCCAATATTGCAGCAATGATGTTGCAACTCCTGGGACTCCCTACTTTACTTTTATCAACCCGGTAGTTCGTAACAAACTTGGAAGCGACGGTGCTATATGCACAAGTACTAGCTCTTACTGCAGGCTGTCACTTGATCAGCTGGCACAAGTTCGCTAGGAGCTTAAGCCAAATTCTATGAGTTCTTAGAAGAAGCTTTTAACTGTGATGGATGAAAGCTAACTCAAAAGAGGCTAGTCTACTTGTAGAAAGAAGATGAAAGCTAGAAGGAAACGCAAACCCTAGTTTTATCGACTAACCCTACTTGTGCAAGAAAAGAGATGTAAACTATTGAACTGGATGCCATTGACTCTTGAAAAGGTAAAATGCATGTGTTTAAGCTACTTCTGAAGGAAAATATGGAAAAATCATCTTTTTGTATTTTTGAGCAATTTTATGCAGAATTATTATGCATGTGTTTTAGCTATTTGTGACTGTGCAGAGGTTTATTGGTGAAAGGAAATGGAGTGGGCATTTGCAGGAGGTTGGGAAGGTGTGGAGAGGACCTAAGGGGTCCCTAGCACCCTTCTGGAGATTTCCACCATGATCAGATTTCGAAAAATCGCTCGCATGAACTTCTACAGGAGGCTGCAGGGGATCTACAAGAAATTCTATAGGAAGTTCTACAGGAACAGGCCAAAAGTGGTTTTTAGAGGGTTGAAGGTGAAAAACCGGTGGGAAAGTGGAAATGAAGGATGGATAAGGATGTTAAGAGGTCTAATACCTGGTAAATGAAGCTCAGGAGTGAAGAATATGGTTGGGTTTGTTCAAAGATGAAGACAACAATGTTGCACAAAAATGTAGAAATTAGGGCAAGTTGGGAGAGTATGGCGAATGAGTGAAGGAAATATTGAGAGAGGGGCTAAAGCAGGTTGTATGATGGAGGAAGGACAGGCTGGAGTGTCTTACCAGTGTTCTGCACACCACTTTCCAAAACTGATCCAAGCAAAGACTAAGAAAACAGAGATTTACCTATTTTGACCTAAAAACTAGAAAAGTGATGAATAGAAATTTATAGATAGGAATTCATGCAAGAAAGTTATGGAAATTGAGCAAGAACAGATCTAAGCATGAAAACACAACTGATACCAACTTTTCCAACTCAAAATCTAACACTAGCAATTGCATTGGAAGGCAAAAACAGTGTTTTTGTGGTAGCAAGAGTGTCTTGGTCTCAATTCATGGTCCCAAGGAGGGAGAAAGGAGATCAAGGACTGCTTGTTAGCCTTTTTGTGGATATTTTATGTTACCAAACTATCAAATCAACCTGAAGCATGAACAACTATCTTAATCATAAAAAACAACCTAAGTAACAAAGCAGGATTTAACCTAAATAAGAGAAATTATTATATGAATGCAATAAAAACACATAGAAGTACACAAAGGAGGTACTGGGCACTTGGGTTGGGTCCAACCCCAAGAGCTATAGCCCCCTAGTAAAGATCAGAACTAGTTCAAAGCTGGATTCATCTTCATTGATCAAAAAAATAATAGTTACATCACAAAACTGTCTGCAAGAGGAAGCTCGAAAATGAGTTGATTACAAGGCTGCACTAAAGTGCGAAAATAGACTATAAAATGGCTAAACTACTAAGGCTTGAAGCCTTCCTCTTTATGCATGTGAGGACTCCCAACAGTCCTCCTAAACTTTAGGAGCTTGGCTGCCCAAAATTGCAGATAACATCGACTTCACTAGACCTGCTCGGCTGCCCCTTGAAATCATCTTTGGTGGGTTGTTGAACTCTGAGCTGTTGGTGGAGAACTCGAGGAAGGGGTCTTTTAGTGCAAGAGACACCCCTCCTATAAATCCTCAGCTTTGTTTCTTCGAATTTGGCTGTCAATCTGCTCATAAATGCCTGATCTTGGTCCAAAAATGTCCAAAAATATGTAATGAGCACCTATTAGACTTTGTGGTAAAGTGACTATTCCCATTCACTCAATTAACATATATATATTCAAAATAATGCATAAAACTATGGAGAATGGTGGATTAAATGAGAATAATAGGAAAAATGAGCCCATATGGTTACCCATTTTCGGGGCTTATCATCAACCCCCTTGCTGAATGTGTTGCTCATCCTCTGAGCAACTAATCCAGTTCATCATCTTTTATTGCTTTGACTGCCTCTCTGACATCCCCGGCCTCTGAGGTGATGTCCTCTTCTCTGTCATGAAAACCTGCCTTTCTGTCCACTTCCTCCCATTGCTTGTGTTCCTCTTCTTCCTTGACCCCTTCTAATAGCCCTAACAGTAGTGGAGGGCTAAACTTAAGGCCAATCCAGTTGGATTTCAAGTTCTGCATTGATTGTTTGTATAGGGGTACTCTTCTCATAGCCTCCCTCATTCTGGTTCGGGAGTGATACTCCCTTATTTTCAGACTATGGGACAATGTATTCCATCTTCTTGTGCAAGAATGAAGGCAGTTATCACCAAACAATCTTTCCATATCTTCAAAGTGAGCAATGGCCTGTGCTTGCCTTTCAACATAGTCAGGTGCAATGTGAGGGTTGTCTGCAAGGTGCCGATGGGCATATATGAGGGTTGAGGGATCTTCTGGTTCTGCCCTTATCATGAGTGGCTCACTTAGCTCCCTAGTCATAATCTTCTGAATCTCTACTGCCCTCTTTTCCTCATGGCTTAACCAAGAAGCCATGGCCATGAGTTGTAGGTCACCTAATGCAGTGTTTGGGTCCCATAGATTCATGTTAGGAAGTGCCAAGTTGTGTAAATAGAATTCTGCTAACTTGGCCTTATCTTCAGCTGAGCTATTGTCACACAAATGCATAAATTGATTGTAATTCTGGAATGGGATGGTGCCCCTTTGGGCCAATGTTTTAATTTGAAATTACAGCCATTGGTCTTTAAGATATAATGCATAGGATTTAGCAGGTTTCCTACATTGCAAGGCTTCTATTGCCCAGCTGGCCATGCAGGCCATTTGGGCTTCTTTTTCTTGTAACTGTTGTTTTAAAATCTGCACTTCTTCTGCTGCCTAAGACTCCTTTTCTTGCAACAGTTTTGTTAGCATCTCAACATCAGCTTGTGGCTCTCCCTCTTTCTATTGTTTCTCAGTTGTTTCCTTGTTTGTTAGAGGACCTTCTTGCTACTGCTTCCCTCCCAAAATGGACAACCTATCTCCCTTATGAACTTCCTATAGCTGCAACTGCTTTTTCAACAGTTCATTCTCTTCCTGTAGCTGGGCTCTTTTACTGCTTTCTATGTGCCTTACCATGGCCAACTCTCCTCTTAATTCTCTTAGCTTGTCCTCCATGTGGCCTATGTCCTCAACTCCTTTAGATTTAGTGATTTGGATCCATGTGTGGGTTCTGACCCTCTCTTTTTCCAATTCGAAGAATAAAGGTACATCAAATTTCTGTGGGATGATTTTCCCATCCTCTAGCAGATTGTAATAAGATCCTAAATTAGGCTGAGGGGTTGGTTCAGGTATTTCTTTAGCCTTGCTCTCCCCCTGTGACTGTTTGGTTGCCTTCTCCTCCAATTTCTCAGTTTCTTTTAACTTGGCTAGAGTTTCCTGTAGAGATGTTTCAGCTTCCTGTAGAACTACCTTTGAGTCCATCAACTTAATTCTCTCTTTCCATGTGGAGGTTTTTGGGCTTCCTCTTTCATAGGTGATAGATATCTTGGAAGGAGACTCTTCCTTCTTTTTAGTGGGTGTGTCCTCAATGACAATTGGTTCCTTTGATGGTGGCTGGGGTTTGCCCACTTTGATCCTTGTGCTTTTTCTGGCTTTAAAATACATGGAGGTTTGCCTTTTTCTTTTCCTTTTTGTTTTGTAGGTGTGCTTAATGTAGCAAGCACAGCTGCTGCTTCCCTTGCCAACATTTCAAGGGATCTCTATTTCTACTGTTCTTTTCCTTCACGTCCTGTAGCCTTGTCTATGACCACTGTTTCTTCTTGTGTCACTGATATCTTAGGGTGTGTCTTTTCTTTTTCTTGTTGGGTCCCTGCCTTGGCTGTGGCAGTCTTTTTTTGGGCTTTCTTGGCCTTTTTCCCTTCTCTATTTTTAATGTTGTCTCCTTTTCTGCCTTAGGCTCAGTAGTCTTGTCAAATTCCTCTTTTTCTTCCTGTTCTTCCTCTGTTTTGCCCTCTTCTTGAATGTCTTATGCTCCCTCATCATTGTTCTTCTCAATTTCTTCAGTTTTCTCCTCCTCATCACTGTTGGATGGGCTAATGTCCTCAGTCAAAGTTCTGATGTCATCATCCCTGGACATATTTCTGAAGATTTCCCAAGTTATGGGAATAATATAGGTGTGTAAGGCATCTTCCACCAATAGTTTGATGAGCCCATGGTGGGCCAACTAATCTGGGACTCCTACATTTAACTTTGTACCACATTCAATTAAAGACTGAAGGAGGAAATATGGGATGCTCAATTTTCTAGTTGGAGGCAAGTCCATCCCATACCTCAATTCATGTAACAACCTGAAATGATAACCATAAATGATGTTGAACCTCCCTTCACATGTGATATACTTCATTATTTGGTAACTGAATTCACTCTAAAGAGGAGGCAAGCTTGTCCTTCTGACCCCATTTTTATCTTCTACAGGATGCTCGTCAGGCAGAAAAAATGTCTTCTTAGCAACTTGTCCCAATGATTTCTCCTCTTTGCTCCAAGGGAGCCTCAACGGGAGACCAGTGATTCTACTGATGAAATCAAGTGTAAGCTCTAGGGTCAAACCCCTAAAACTAAATGTGGCATGTGTCTTCGAATGTGGTCTTAGGGACATCAAAAACTCTTCAGTCACCTCCTCATCATAACCCTGAATTCTGTCAAAGAAGGATATCCAGTTTTCCCTAGTGAAGAGGGCCACCACCTCAGGGTGCTCATACAATTTGCTAGAGTTTAAAGGTTCTTTTCTCATGAATCCTCCTGGCATGGTGTTGAGTGCTTCTTTTTGTGTTTTAACCAGAAAAGAAAATGCTCAGGTGGAAAAAAAAGTCAACATTGAAACAGAGGATAGTTGAATTCTGTCTTTTTCTGAGATCAAAGAAGGAATTCCCCATGTGCTTCTCCTTACAACATCAAATTGCAATAATTCCCCTATTTTTAAACTGCTGTTATCCTGAATTTGGCTTTCTGTTTTTGAAAAGATTTTTTTTTATAGAACAGAGGATAAGGACACAGGTTCTTTTTTAGCAAGTAGATAGATATGAAAAATTGGTTTTTCTTTTCACACACACAGGCTGGCCTCTACTGTTGCATGTATCTTCCTTACAGGAGAATTTGAAAAAGGAGGAGGCAGATTTCAGAGAAGAAAACAGAAACTATGTAGACTCAAGGAAAATATGCAGGCAGACTTTCACTTTTTTTCAATGTGCAGGCAGACTTTCACTCTCTTTTTTCAATCTAATGTCGTGTTTAATTCACCACCTTACTCAAACAAGTCATATGCAGAGAGGTTTTCCCGAGCCTACCTCGTTTTGAGCTTGAATTTTGACGAAAATCCCAGGTTTTCCTTCTGCAAAGCTGTTCTCTGCCTTTCCTGTAGAAACCTTCCTGTAGAAATCTCTCGGCTCCTGTAGAATGAAACTGTGCTCCTGTAGAGCCCGATAGGCGGGAGGTTTTTAAAAAATGGCAAAAAACTGGTAGAGGACGACTGGTTAGCTACTCTGGAAGTGGTAGGTGCATACTCTAGTCGAGGACGTCGTGAATGCAAAATGAGCAAAGGGTGGCGAAGGCCTCAACGAAGCTGTCTTTTAACTACTGGTGTGATTCGTGGTGAGGAGATGAGGTGGCCAGATGGGTACGTTATCCCGATTCGGACCATTGGTGCTATGCCATGGTCATAATGTTTCTACATGCTGTCTGACCGCCATCACCTCCTTTACTCCCGTTATCCACTACCACCACTACCAGTCCTGAATGTTTTTTCCTGAATGGACATACCACACGTGCTGACTGCGTATCTGATCGGCAACTTTGAATTTGACGGGGATCGTTTGAATTCCACGAGGATGTGTAACTGAACGAGGGTGGCCAGTTAAACGGGCCACCGATTCCATTCAATCGTAACCATTCCCATAGTCATGCATCCTTGAAATATCATTCATGCTCAATCGCGGAATAGGTTTAGGCACTTACCTGCTCAATCGCGGAATAGGTTTAGGCACTTACCTGCTCAATCACGGCCGTGTTATGCATATTTCGGATTTTGTAACCCATTTCTTCACTTTTGTTGCTGCTTTCACTTTGCATGCTCGGACTCGGGCTTTTTCTGATGATCTCGTATTCAAACAGAGCTCCTTGCATGTTTCATACGCCCTACTTTGCTAACCCTATCTCTGGAGTATGCTTTTCGGAGGGATCAGCTGCTACAAGAATCCTGTAGGATTTCTTGTAGCTGCTTCTCCTTCTAAAATTCAAGCTAATATCTGAGTAGGGCTACAACTATTGACGAGGGTCTTGGCTGACAAGAAATCATAGATGGAAGGTATTAGGTAGGGTGAGTGAAAAGGTTGCTGCTTTTATTTGTCATTAATTTTTTGTTTGCAGCATGAAGGAAACAAAATTTTTGTGTGTGACTGTGCAGGGACATAAAAAAGAGTGTAATGAAGGCGTACAGAGATGGAAAAGGTGACATAGGGTGATGGATGGAGGCAGGGAGGTTCACAGGCCTCATAGACAGATTTACAACTTTTGGGCTCTCCTCTAAGATTGATTTTGGCCTTTCTGTAGTTTCTATAGGATCTTCCTGTAGAAGATACAGAGTTTCCTGTAGGATGCGAAATTTCAGACCAAATGAGACCAAAACTTGGGAAAGGGTAGTGGTGATGGAAGAATGGACTGTGAGGGATGCATGCAGCCTGGTCATGTCCTTTGTCTTTTTCTTGTGTGATCCTCCTAAAACCTGCAATGACCTTCCTGCAACCTGCAATTTATTCAAAAGAAATTAGGTTTATTTTTTCTTTTTTCTTTTTTTTGTCTGAGACAGCTGGGGCGCCTCTAGGAGTTTTTCACCCTCACTGTCTGCCCTGGGTGCCTCCAAGAGGTTTTCACCCAGGGATCTTTTATTCCTTTTTACTTTTTTGTGTTTTTTTGTGTTTTTGTTTTGCTCATGGTGTAGGTGGAGTGGAGACAAGGACTTGCTCCACTACTAATACTGATTTACCAAGAGTCTCAATGAACTCCTGCTTGGAAAGGGGCTTCCTGTAGATCTTCAATCTATGCCCATTGATGAGCATGGGGATGGCTTCTTCATCAATGGTCCGAATAAGGACTGAACCATTGTCATTTCATGTTTCCACTGTATATGGTCCCAACTATCTTGTCCTCGGTTTGCCCTTGAAATCCTTGTATCTTGAATCATATAGCAGCGCCCAATCTCCTGGCTGAAATTACTTTTCTTTGAGGTGCCATTCATGCCATATCTTTCTTTGAAGTTGGACTACCTCTGAGTGGAGAAGAGCCTGCATTCTCTATTCATCTAATCCATTCAGCTGAAGTAATCTTTCCTATTGTGCATGGCTGAGATCTAGGTCTAGCTGAGCTGCCAGCCTCAATGTGTTATATTCAAATTCTATGGACAACAAAGCCTTCTTCCCGTAGACCAACTCATAGGGTGTGAAACCTGTTGTAGTTTTCCAAGTAGTGTTATAGGCCCAGGTGGCCTCAACCAAGTGATCTGCCCAGTCTTTTCTGTTGTTGCTCACTACCTTAGTCAAAATCCCTTCCAAAGCTCTGTTAGTAACTTCCACCTATCCATTTGCTTGTGGATAATAAGGGGTGGAAGTTTTGTGCTTAATCTTGTGATGGGTGAGTAGGTATTCAATCAGGTTAAAGGTAAACTGACTTCCTTGATCTGTGACTAATTATCTTGGGTAGCCAAACTTGCAGAAGATATTTTCCCTCAAAAACTCAACTACTTTTTATTCTTTTGCTGCTTTGATTGCCTTTGTTTCCACCCACTTTGTCAGGTAATCCGTGCACACAATGATGTAGGACTTCTGTTTTGAAGGAGGGTTGATAGGACCCACAAAGTCCATGCCCCACTTCTCAAATGGCTCGAAAGTCACTTGAGGCTGCAAGGGCATCTCATCCTTTGGAGTAGGTTTCCCCATCCTTTGACATCGGTCACATTGGCTGATGTATATCCTCACATCTTGATGAAGAGTGGGCCAATAGTACCCTGCTTGCAGAATTTTGAAGGCGGTTCTCTTTGCTGCAAAGTGGCCCCCACAGGGCCCATCATGACAGGTTAGGAGGATGTCAAAAACTTCATCCTCCCTGACACATCACCTCAAAATCTAATTTGGGCCAAGTTTAAAAATATTGCCCCCAATCCAAGTGAATGGGGCACTTTTCCTCACGATCTTGCTCTTCTCTTTTGAGGACAGGTATGGCGGAAACTGTGCTGAAACCAAATAATTTGCTATATCAACAAACCATGGAGAGAGTACTAAAATAACAAATAGGTGTTCATCTGGCATTTGATCATCCACCATCCCTTCTTCACCTGCAGGTAGATCTAGTCTAGACAGAAAATCAACAACAATATTTTCCTTACCTGGCTTATCAACAATGGTCAGATCAAATTGCTGCAATAAAAGTAACCATCTAATGATACGAGCATTTACATCAGGTTTATTCATCAAATACCTAATTGCAACACGATCAGTATACACAAATGTTTGATAGCAGTGATGTAGTGTCTGAACTTGTTTAGGGAATGGACTACAGCCAAGAGCTATTTCTCGGTTACCGTGTAGTTTAACTCTGCCTTGGACAGGTTTTCACTGACAAAATATATGGCATACAGTAGCTTCTCTTCAACTTGTCCTAAGGCCACTCCTAAAGCATTGTTTGAGGCATCTATGTGAATGTGGAAAGGTAGGGCCTAGTTTGGACCTCTCAAGATTGGGCAGTTATCAATTTACCTTTCAAAGCATCCAGAGCCTCTTGACAGTTGTCAGTCCATATGAACTCAGCATCTTTTCCCAAAATACCAAACAATGCAGAGGCTAGCTTACTGAAATCTTTAATGAATCTTCTATAATATCCTGCTAAGCCTATAAAACTCCGAACATCTCTTACCTTTTGAGGAGGCAGGACCCTTTAGATGATAGCAATCTTGTTGGTATCCACCTGCAAACCTTGCTGAGAAATTGTGTGACCTAGCACGGTCCCTTCAGTCATTAGGAATTCACATTTATCAGGACCGAGGGACAGGTTCATTTCAATACACTTGGCTAAAACTTTCCTTAGGTTAGTCAAGGCTTGTTGGAAGTTAGAACCAGAAGGAGTAAAGTCATCCATATAGATTTCCACTGAATCATGAACCAGCTCAGCAAATATACTCAGTACTGCTCTCTGGAAAGTGGCAGGAGCATTGCACAACCCAAAGGGAAGGACTCAATAGACAAAGGTACCCCATGGACAAGTGAAAGTGGTCTTATCTTGGTCTTCCGCATTGATTTAGATCTGATTGTATGCGCTAAACCCATCTAGGAAGGAAAAGAACTTCTTTCCTGCCAGGCCATCTAACACTTGATCTATGAAAGGAAAAGGGAAATGGTAATTCTTGATGGCTTTGTTAAGTTCTCGATAATCTACACAGATTCTCCACTTCCCATTTTTCTTGGGCACAAGAACCAAAGGAGAAACCCATTCACTGTCAGAGATGGGGTAGATGAATCCTACATCCAACAACTTTTGCAGTTCTTCTTTGACAATGTCCTTAAGGGCTAGATTCATCCTCCTTTGAGGTTACTTGACTAGTTTACAATCTTCTTTAATGTAAATGTGATGAGCATAAACTGAAGGGTGGACTCCTTTCATCTCATTATAGCTCCAAGCAAAAGCATCCAAATGGTTGTTCAATAAGCTACACAACTCTTTCTCCTGAGAGGTGGATAGGGATGAGTTGATATTCAAGGTTATTTTAGGGCCAAACTCTACATTCTTAACTCGGAGAGAGGTCGGATCAGCCACACAGAGATCAACTAAAGCATTGGCTTGGGTTTCTTCCACCAACTCTTCTAATGGTAGCACACTAGGGGGTGGATTTTGAATCAAATTCTCAATAAGATCATCCTCGGTTTGAGGACCTCCCCTGGTGGCTTCCACTGTGCACAATGGTGCGGAGTAGACTTCATCCTCATCTTCCTCCTCCAACCAGAGAGGTAAGTCATGTTCTAGCAGAGGTTGGGTAGGAGGATATAGGACTAGCTGTTTGGACATATGCCCATTCTTGATGGTCATGCTCCCAGCTCGACAACTAATGTAAGCATCTGCAGTAGCTAACCAAGGCCTTCCCAAGATGAGGGGATACCCAGTGAGTTTTTCCTTTGGCTGAAGAACCAAGAAGTCAGCAGGGTACTCCCAGGAATCAATGGAGACCATGACATCTTCCACAATCCCCTCAGGAGTCACAGTGGAGTGGTCTGCCAACTGCAGTATTGTTGAGGTATTTCTTAGGGAACTCTAAAGGTTGAGTTTAAGCATAGTGTCCCTGGTCATTACGTTAATGACAGCCCCTAGATCAATCAAGGTGTGGGGGATTATGGTGCCATTGATGTAGACATCGACTACAGGACTCCCAAGGTCCAAATATTTTGGATAGATTACCTATCCCAACATTAGGTTAGACAGTTGTCCTATGACATTGATAGTTGGGACATCTCTCTTGCGCCTGCCTGGGTGCCTGAAACACTTCTCTTTGATGAACTTGTTGTAGATTGGTACATATTTTATGGCCTGGAGAAGTGGTATTTTCACACATAACTGTTTAAGTTCTCCCAGAAGTTCAGTTTCTTCTGGGGTTGGTTGCGTGGTTCCAGTTAGTCTCTCAGGAAAGGGTGGAATGGCTTTGGGTTCACTTTCTTGTTTTTCTTCCTCATCCTCCTCAGGAGGAGGTTGGCTATCTGGGAGGACCTTCCCAGATCGTAGGTTGATCTCATGAATCTCCACAACATAGGTAGGGCATGTTGTTTATCCAATATATACCTGTTGGGCCTGTCTGTTATTGGGGTTCAGGTTTGGTTGAGCAGGTATCTAGGGTTGTCTTGGAGGAGAAGGAGGTAATGGTTGTGGTTACATAGGTGGTGGAGGTAAAAGAGTGGGAGGAGAGTTGTATTGGGGCCTCCACCCCTGATGAAGTGCATTCCACTGAGGTTGTGGCTGAGCGTGAGAATGAAACGAGTGAGCAACTAGTTGAGTATGGTATTGAGATGGATACGACCAAGGAGGGGGTGTGGACCAAGAAGGATGAGCAGGGGGACCCCAAGAAGGCATGGAAGTGGCTTGATTAGGGTTGTAATAAGTCTGGGATGTCCCTTGCATTCCATGCTGGTAAGGTCTGGGTCCATGTGGCCTCCTTTGGTTCATGAAGTAGAGTGGTTCAGTGGTTCCTTTAGCCCCTTGGTACATAGCCTTAAATCTGGGTAAGAAAGGGCACTGATTTGTAGGATGGTCTTCTTCATAGACAAAACACACTTCTACAGAATGCAATGGACATTCGTTCCTAGGATGCTTTCTAGTGCACATAGGACGAAATATGGCGAAAGCCCTTTCGGCTTCCTCTTGCTTCTTTTGGATTCACAAGGTATCCATTTGCATGGCAATAGTCTGTCTCATCTCGCTTTTGAAATTTTCCATCTGATTTTCAAATTCATTTTTAAGGAATGAACTAGATAAAGGGGTACTGGCTAAGAGTTGACTTCCCCTACCTCTCTTTCTGGCTACCCTAGAATGGTTTCTAAACATAGTTTTTATGTCATCATAAGGTAGCTGGTAGGTGTCTCCCTCGGCCAGCAAATGGAGGGTATCTAGAAGGTCTTCAGGGACTCCTCTGAGCAGGACCAACTTCAGAGATTCGGGGTCAAGTGTGCACCTGACCCTTTTATAACTGAGTTGAAACCTCTCTTCATAGTCTTCTAAAGACTCATCACTTTCCATGGTCATTCGAAAGATTTCTTCCTTTGTATCCTTTGACCTACAGTAGTCCCAGTATTTGTTGTTAAAGGCTTGCTGCATCTGAGCCCAAGTTGTGATACTGTTTCCAGGCAGCCCCATGAACCAGCATAGTGCTACATCCTTGAGGGTGGAGGGAAAGAGTTTCAACTTTTGCTCGTCTTCTGCATAGTCATAAGTTTGACAAAGGACAACAAACTCAAACAAGAAGGTATCAGGGTCTTCAGTGTTCAATCCATGGAAGTGAGGTAAGGCTAAGGGACTTATGTTTTTCATTTTTGTGTCCCCATTGGTCTCTCGGATGGGAAAGGCACCTTCTACTCTCTCCCCATTTCCTCTACCATTTCTGTTTTCAGCCATGGTCTTAGGAGGAATGGTTTCTTGCTCTTCTTCTGTTATAGGATCTTCGTATATCTCTGGAGGTTCACCTATAGGTTCTTATGGATCACTGCCACCAAAGAAGAGAGAAGGGTGACTTAGTGATGTGGTGGGGGTGTTGGGTAGGAATTTTCCTGAATTGTCTCTATTCCTATGAGGCATGAAAGGAAATCTCTTTTTTGGGTGATTTTTGTTTCTTTTTTCTGCTTGTACCTGAAAAAACTGAAATAGATTGAATTGCAACTAACTAAAATATATCCTGCTAGAATGAAAATGCAAAATTGAAATGAAATCAGGAAAGAACTAATCTATGCTTGCTAAAATGAAATTGGGGAATTGAAATGAAAGCAGGAAATGCTAATCTACGCTTGCTAAAATGAAATTATGGAATTGAAATGAAAGCAGGAAATGCTAATCTACGCTTGCTGAAATGAAATTGCGGAATTGAAATGAAAGCAGGAAATTATAATCTACGCTTGCTGAAATGAAATTGTGGAATTCAAATTGCAGAATTGAAATGAAACAACTACTCTACTTTTGCTGAAATAAAATACTTTAGCAAAAGTTTGCAGTAGAAAATAGAAGAAAAGCAGTAATCACAAAGCACTCTGATGCTTCCCTGGTAACGACGCCAAAAATATGGTGAGCTCCAGTATAGCAACAATGATGCTTAAACTCCTGGGACTCCCTACTTTACTTTTATCAACCCGGTAGTTCGTAACAAACTTGGAAGCGACGATGCTATATGCACAAGTACTAGCTCTTACTGCAGGCTGTCACTTGATCAGCTGGCACAAGTTCTCTAGGAGCTTAAGCCAACTTCTATGAGTTCTTAGAAGAATATTTTAACTGTGATGGATGAAAGCTAACTCAAAAATAGGCTAGTCTACTTGCAGAAAGAAGATGAAAGCTGAAAGGAAACGCAAAACCTAACAAATCCTAGTTTTACCGACTAACCCTACTTGTGCAAGAAAAGAGATGTAAACTACTGAACTGGATTCCATTGACTCTGAAAAGGTAAAATGCATGTGTTTAAGCTACTTCTGAAGGAAAATATGGAAAAGTCATCTTTTTGTATTTTTAAGCAATTTTATGCAAAATTATTATTCATGTGTTTTAGCTATTTGTGACTGTGCAGAGGCTTATTGGCGAAAGGAAATGGAGTGGGCATTTGCAGGAGGTTAGGGAGGTGTGGAGAGGACTTAAGGGGTCCCTAACACCCTTTTGGAGATTTCCACCACGATCGGATTTCGAAAAATCACTCGCATGAACTTCTACAGGAGGCTGCAGGGGATCTACAGGAAATTCTACATGAAGTTCTAGAGGAACAGGCCGAAAGTGGTTTTTAGAGGGTTGAAGGTGAAAAACCAGTGGGAAAGTGGAAATGAAGGATGGATAAGGATGTTAAGGGGTCTAGGACCTGGTAAATGAAGCTGAGGAGTGAAGAAGATGGTTGGGTTTGTTCAAATATGAAGAAAGCAATGTTGCACAAAAATGTAGAAATTAGGGCAAGTTGGGAGAGTATGGCAAATGAGTGAAGGAAATCTTGAGAGAGGGGTTGGAGTATGTTGTATGATGGAGGAAGGACAGGCTGGAGTGTCTTACAGGTGTTCTTCACACCACTTTCCAAAACTGATCCAAGTAAAGACTAAGAAAACAGAGATTTACGTATTTTGACCTAATTCTGACCTAAAAACCAGAAAAGTGATGAACATAAATTTATAGACAGGAATTCATGCAAGAAAGCTATGGAAACTGAGCAAGAACAGATCTAAGCATGAAAACACAACTGATATCAACTTTTCCAACTCAAAATATAACACTAGCAATTGCATTGGAAGGCAAAAACAGTGTTTTTGTGGCAGCAAGAGTGTCTTGGTCTCAATTCATGGTCCCAAGGAGGGAGAAAGGAGATCAAGGAGTGCTTGGTAGCCTTTTTGTGGATCTTTTCTATTACCAAACTATCAAATCAACCTGAAGCACGAACAACTATCTTAATCATCAAAAACAACCTAAGTAACAAAGCAAGATTTAACCTAAATAACAAAAATTATTCTATGAATGCAATAAAAACACATAGAAGTACACAAAGGAGGTACTAGGAACTTGGGTTGGGCCCAACCCCAAGAGCTACAACCCCCTAGGAAAGATCAGAACTGGTTCAAAGCTGGATTCATCTTCATTGATCAAAAAAATAATAGTTACATCACAAAACTGTCTGCAAGAGGAAGCTCAAAAATGAGTTGATTACAAGGCTGCACTAAAGTGTGAAAATAGACTATCAAATGGCTAAACTACTAAGGCTTGAAGCCTTCCTATTTATGCACGTGAGGACTCCCAACAGTCCTCCTAAACTTTAGGAGCTTGGCTGCCCAAAACTGCAGATAACAGCCACTTCACTAGACCTGCTTGGCTGTCCCTTGAAATCATCTTTGGTGGGCTGTTGAACTCTGAGATGTTGGTGGAGAACTCGAGGAAGGGGTCATTTAGTGCAGGAAACACCCCTCCTATAAATGCTCAACCTTGTTTCTTCGAATTTGGCTGCCAGTCTACTCATAAACGCCTGATCTTGGTCCAAAAATGTCCAAAAATATGTAATAAGCACGTAATAGACTTTGTGGTAAAGTGACTACTCCCATTTACTCAATTAACATAAATATATTCAAAAGCATGCATAAAAATACGGAGAATGGTGGATTAAATGAGAATAATAGGAAAAATGAGCCCATATAGTTACCCATTTCCGGGGCTCATCAATAACCATCATAGTATCGACAACAAAACCATTTGTTGGTGTGTGAGATTCTAAAAGACCCGAAATTTGTTGCACAGTGGCCAACAAAAACCCACTCAACATTGGTACTTTCAGCAACACCCACCATGTGGGTGAAGTCTCACTCGATATGCTAATGGGCGATTGTCAGAACTAGGTTTCCACAGTCTGATGAGATTTTCAACAACTTTAGGCACTATAATACCACCTATAGGGTACAAATTAGACACCCACTAGGCAGAGACTTAACCACCGTCCTAGAACTATGCACTGCACAGGACCTCCAAACTCTATTGTTCACTGGTTAGCATACAAGTCACAAACAACAATATGCTAGAGGTTGAACTGACTTATGCCTTCCAACAAGTGGGATGACATTAACAACAACATACATTATTCATTACATAAACACGATAAAGCATTAATACCTTATCAAACTTTCACTGACATATTCATTCAAACATTCACATGTACTTAGAGTTGGATTGGAACATTAGATGCATGTTAAATGAACATACCATAACCAAAGAGGTACATTCATTCATAAAACATGATATTAAGGACACGCCAAGCATCCATTGTATTATAAATAAGTAAAGGCACCAGGTGCTATAATGCAAATGATATATGATCTGTCTCACCAACCATTATTGTCTGCACAAAGCTAAAAAGGGAATAGACACACAATACAGTACCATCCAACATTTAATTTGTATGATCAACTTTAGCCCAGGGGCTGCAGAGCAACTACAGACTTAGAAATTAATGCTTAAGACTACAAACACAAGAAATAATATACATGCACAGTATCATTCTTCACCTTCAACAGTTTTCTTCCCATCGTGCATTCCGTTGATCAAGCTTCTAACCCTCAGTTTGTCTTGAGCATCCATTTTTATCTATTCTAGTGGTTGCTCAAACCTTCTCGACCTACTCCTCCTTCCCTCCATCTACCCTCTATGTCATTATGGATTTTTCTGATATCTCCCCTAGCTGGCTCATGCTTGCTAAAAATAGCTCCTACCAGTTTCCTCCACTTCACTAACCTTCCTCTGCCTACAAAATATCTCTAACTTCTTCTTGCCATGACACCCCTCTCCACCTTCACCGCAAGTGCAAAATCCTAACTACCTCCCCTTCCTTGCACACATCCCTCTCTCTAGATGTTAACATCTCCTACCTTCACAATAGCTTCCTATGTTATGCCTCTTCCTCCTATGCCAAATCCCTTTGTTTTGCACCATCTGCTCCTTTCGCGCTCCTTTATCCTCCTCCATGATCCTTTACTTAAAAAAATTTAAACAAAAAAAATTATGGGCTCTAACACCTGGAGACCAGTAGGGTGTGTGTGATCTTTACCAAGGACAAATGTGATTTCCATGGACTTGGTTGTGATAAATCAATCTCTCCTATCATCGAATGTGGATCATTATTCTATGAGATGATATGAAATGAGATTATCTTATGATACAAGTACATCTGAGAAGAGAGTTATGATGCAACTAGAAATTCCTCCCTAGTTGGGAGGGAGTGTTAAAAATTAGTAGCTACAGGATGAATTTCCCCAAGGAGAAGCCCAACTACCCTAAGGAGCAACCATTCTACTTCAAAATAAATTCGAAATTGGTCAAAGAAAATTTCTATTTTATGTTTGCTCAAGCCGGCCAAGTGATGGACAAGTCGTCTCAAGTGAAAAAGACCCTTCCTAAGATGCATATAAATAACCTATCGTTGGATGTCATTTGGAGCATCAATCGTCCATCACATCTTAAACAATTTAGCCTGATATTGCAGGAGGCATCCACACATGCAAAGGAGGAGAGACAAACTCTACTATGACCAATGTTAACTTTTTGTTTTGGACTATTTTGACCTACGTTGACTCTATTTGACTGGGTTATTTCTCTGTTGCTTTGACTGAGTTCTTGACTATCTTGGAAGTCCAGAGTTACAGGAGAATTTGATTGAATCTTTGACTTTGTTTAGGACATATTGTTTTAGGTTGACCACATGCTCTTTCTAGGGTTTGACCACAGGGTTGAATGACATATTTGACTGAGAATTGCAATCCTATTTGAACTGAGTTTTGACTGTTAAAGGAGGCTTAAATTATAGATTTAATTTGACTTGGATTGATTGAAGCTATGTCCTTATTTTTGGTTCGTTGACCTACATTGACCATAGGGTTTGACTAATAGTTGACTGAGAGTTACAAGAGGTTGACTAAACTTCCATAGGCTGAAAGTTGTAGACTATAATATTTTACTAGAGTTGACTTTTCTATCTTACTGGATTGATTTTGATTTGATTGACTTAGGAAAGTCAAAGTTTGACTTTGACTAGTTTATGGATGTACTATTGGATTTTATCTCAGCTGAACATTTTATGAATATCTAAGAAGAAGAACAAATGATTTTGGGTTTCCTTCTATGTTGTTTTGCCTTGGTCTTTGACAAAAAGTCTTTGTCTCATTATGGTTGGATTTCTTCTATTGTGCATTACTATTTACTATTTTATCTATAGTTACTTATCTGTTACTTGGGTGAATGAAATTGGATGAAATTATTTTAAGTGATTATATCAGCATAGAACACTATGAAAATTAACATTGACTTAGCCTTTCTTTAATTCCCTCATATATTAAAGATTTGATCACACAAGTAATGTCTTCTATTCCATTGTCACATTTCTCAACTTCATAGTATGTCTCAAATGGAAAGCACTTTCAAAATATCCTTCATTTAGTGTTATATTTTTAGCCTAAAAAGAGATGATATGATATTTTTAAGGTTGTGAGGGCATCTTAGTCAATGTAAAAATAATAGCGTTTTAAGTAGAAGGTAAGTTATTTAACAATAGGGTTTTTGCATCTTCTTCTTATAATTTTGCACCAATTTTTTGAAAACTATCATATAACTGACTTCAAATTATTTATATGGCTAGACAAAGTAGTTTCTTAAACCATTTTTAATCTAAATAGTTGTAATATTAAATAAAATTGTAATTACCTTTTATGCACTAAACAACTTTTGTAATTCCTACCAAGTTTCTTGAGAAAATTTATCTAGATCAACATGACATAATTCAAAGTTTAAAAGAGTAAAGGCAATGGTTGAATTTCCATTATCATCTTTGTTTTCCCATTAAATCAATTTAACAAGTCATGCAGGTTTTGGTTCAATGCCTTTGATTATTCCCTACAATTTTTTACTAATTAATTGCATTTGAATATTTACTTTCCATGCGTGAAATTTATATCCATTGACTTTTTCTAGAGAAACTTCCATTATGAAAAAATGAGATGAATAATATGTAAATGAAACTTTTCAAAATTGGTTGAGATAAGAAATTATTGTAAAGGAACACAAATGATGTTTTAGATTTTATACTCTCACATGATTGGAAAATTGTCACAATAATAAAGTACCTCTGAATGTTGTGTTTCTCTAATGTAGGCATATTCTCATCGCTCATAAACTAATGTTATTTTATGTGGGTATGAATTTATGCTCTATGTTACAATACCTTTAGTCTCATGAATGGTGTTTTTTTTATATTTGATAATGACCATTGGTTTTCTTCTTTTGTGAATGTTTTCTGGTTTATAAGGGGGTGAAGTTGATACAAGTTGGTTGTGGATGGCTAATAAGAAGTGGATCGAAATCAACAAATGGTTGCATGACTCATTTTTAGTGCTTGCAAGCCAATTCTAAAATTTATGATGGTTGGAAAACTATTAAAATCAATACAATTCTAATAAGTAAATAAGACAAAAAGAAAAGAAAAAAAATATAGTTAAATGGAACAAGGAAATAGAATATGAGAGACCATTGAGGAATGGAAAATTATGGGTCATGACTAACCCCCACCCCCCCACCCTACCCCATCTATCCCTATTTTTTCCATTGGTTGGACTTTGAAAGGGATTTTGCTAACTAAGAGGAAAAACTGCGTAGGGAGCCGAAAGGTATATTTTACCATATATTTCCAAAATGAGAATTGAGCCTTCATGCAAATTTGTTTTTCTAATTAGTATTTCCACGGTAAAATCCATGTGTTAATTATGGGTTTATTGTGATGTGTGTGTGCATTTATTGGTTGTTGTGTTGTTTTTTCCTACAACTTGAAATGGAATTTCCCTATAGTCTAATGGTTGCCCATGTCTTTTTTAACAAAGCAAAATTCTTTACCAACTATGTTTTAGGTTGTTGTTTTCATTCTTACAATACCCATAAGTTGAAAAACCAATCCAACTACTCTTTAATTTTCTTTTTACATCCATATCAAAGATAGTAGATCAATGCTTCATCTTTTCGAATTATTGCAAAAGAATAAGGAGTTGATAATTTAGTTTTCTTGTGGATATTGGTATATGTATCTCCCTTTCAAGTCACCATATCACTCCCTAAGATATATTATTTGTATAATGGTTAAGCATCATCTATTCTCCTAGGTCATACTCCCCACTCTAGGTAGGTTATTCTTGCTAGCTAGTGTTATCTAGATTTCCAAGGGTTGTACACTTTATTTTTCCTCCTAACTAGGCGTCTACATCTTACTTCTAAGTTGCATACACTCCCTAAACCACACTTTCTTTTTTGGCTACTATGTTTGTAATTCTTTATTGGTTGTACATCCTCCCTAGACTGTGTATTCAATGCCTAGCTATATTTGGTTGATTCTTGACTAAATTTCCTTTAGCATAGTTATTGGTCGAATTGATTCCTCCCTAGGTTCTTCTTCTCCCACCCATGTGGCCATACATAGCAAGGCCATTGCGTGTTCTCTCTTTGATTGTGTTACACTCCTTAACTGTGTAAGTCTCCTTACCTAGTCAATATCATCATCTAGTCAAGTTGTTCATATCCTAGTCGACTTCATTTTGCGGTTTGGATTGTTCACAATTTTGTTGGACAATTTATACTATGATTTCCATTATTTCCTTGGGTGATTTCTACTATTATTTCCACTAGACCTTACCTTTTTTTTAAGTAATGGACTTCACAATGATTATACGAGCCTCTACCTACAAGCTTGTGGATAATGTGGTTTGATTTTTAACTTTGTTACAATATCCAAATCGTATATCTAGAATTATTTAGGAATTGGGGATACATTGCATGGATTTTATAAATTATGTTTCATCTCCTTATAAAATTCTTCAACAAGGATTTATCCACTGATTAGAGTGTATGTTTTGTTCTGATGAATGGTGCAATAATTCAATACATTAAAAGGTGTGGGGAATCTTAACATTGAATTTCACAAATATTGATGAAATATTTGGAGCTAATTAATGGAAGCATAAACCATTTCTATGTGAAATTAGGCCAATAGAGAGTCTTCTTCTAATTAGGAAGAGAATATATCGAGAACTAAGGGTGAAAGTTATGAGGAATAAACTGAGAAATATGACTAGTAGTTATGGTATGCAGTAGGATAAAATTAAACAATGAGATGTATGCATATTCCTTATTATCAGATTATTGAGAAACATGGCCATTGAGAAAAGAATTTCTAGCCTATCTTTGAGCATTGTATCATTTTAATTATTGAATTTCAATTGGAAATTGGATTACCAACTTAAATTAGGAGCATATTTCCATTTCCTTGTATCTTAATGAAGAGACCACCAAAGATATGGGTGAGAATTATTGAGTTGATGGATTGATTTTCATGTTTACGCATTACTTAAATAATGTTTGAAATATAGTAGATACACAAGGGTTTTGTTGTGTAGGCACACTTGGACAACTAGATCAATGTGGCACTCTTGGGTGATAAACATTCTTGCACAAAGTATTAATTAACAATGATAATAGGCCTTCTAGTCATCAAAATAATAGACATCCTTGTACAAGGAAAAGGAACAAAGACCTAGTGGCCTATTTGAAGATGGACCTCTTTGTGCAAGACTAAGAGGGAGATAAAGAAAAAAAAACTTTTATAAAGGATCCATGTTGGAGAAGCAAATTGGATATAAGTCCCTCATTTACAAAATGGTTGTGGCTACTTCAAATTAATGAATTGATACATATGGCTTATTTGAGCCCCTACAAAATGATAATGGTTGTGTCATTGTGTTTCCTTATGGCAACTTGGCTCCTTTGAATTCGGATATGGGTTATGATGGCTCCCTTCCTTCAATATGAGGGGACACTTCTATTGTTATATCCTTTACTTATAGTAGAATATAGGGCACTTTTCGTCCCATGTTCCATATAACACGCGTTGTGGCAACTCTTCCCCTTAAATATCCTTATTAAATATTTAAAACCTTGAAACTTTAATAATATGTTGTAAAACAATAATTCTTTAGAACAATAAAAATGGGTGGTAAGCACAACTTTCAAAAGTAAGAAAGACTTTATAATCATAGATTTCCTTTTAACATATTCAATTATTGAATTATTATTTTGTTGAATTTGGAAATTGGTCTCTAATGCTCGAAGATTACAAACTTAGTTTGCCACTTTCATGCCAAGTTGTGAAATTGATCATACATCACACGAGGGATAAGCAAAAGATATGAAATGAATATTTCATTAAAGGTGGAATAATAATTACTTAACTTGAATTCTCTTTTATTTGGATAACAAGAAAATGCATGACTTAACTTCCTTTTCTTAGTGATATCTATAATGTAAAATAATTCCTATCATTATTAAATATTAAATATACCTATATAATGTACCTTTATTGCATTTCATTACATTTGGTATATTGGAGAGTTATGCTCAACCATGGATTGTTGCCCAAATGCAAGTAGGTAATTGTCATGTTAAGGTAGAGCAAATCATTACCTTTCTTTAAAATATATCTTTATGAATATATTTGTCAAAACCTCTTCATCAAGTTAGCAATGATAGATACAACCTTGCATGTCCAAAAAAGGATGAATCCCTTGATATAATCACCCCAAATTTTGAGCTATCTAACTCATCATACTAAGGACAATAAAGTATAAAGGAATTCAGGTTTTCCTTCAAAAATCCCTTTGGTACTATGAACACTACAAAAATCCCTTTGGTACTATGAACACTACAAAAATCAATAGATTGGAAACCCAACTATAAATCTAAATATGGGGGACTTTTAAGGCATTGAGAAATATATTGGGAAGTTTAATAATCTATCGATGGCTCAACAACTCCCCTTATTTTTTTCTCAAAAATAAAGCCCCCCCATCTAAAGTTGGAAAATATCACTTTGTATGGCGTTGGTTTTGTATTTTGGATTATTGTTGGGTTTCATAATTTTCCATTTTTTATATTTTTATCATCTACTCTTTGTCAAGACCCTTCCTGTGATATAAAATTTATCCCATTTGATTCCTGGATCAAAAGTTATTGACTTTCAAATTTTTTCCTTTTTCACTATTTTGATGAGGTGGCATGATTATGTGACAATACTAACTTGGCATAGCCCACGTGGAATTTTTTTACATGTGGAACTTTCACGTAGATGGCACACTTTTCCATGTGCCACATGCAACTTCCACATAGATGACACATCAATGTTGTATGAAACATCACTGCCACATGGCACCTCTACGAGGATGCCACAATGGCATATAAGGCACGTCATATTGGGTGATCGCCATAGCCCATTGATATTTATTTACATGATCAAATTGGGTGCAATAGAGCGAATTAACTTCTTTACATTATCAAATTGGTGCAATAGAGCGAATTAACTAGGGTTTAGCACCGCCTTACCACGTCTAAACTTAGGTTTATTGGCGCTAGGTTCATTATTGAAAAAAATTTATCACCAACACCACTTCTTATCTCATTCAAGGTTTGACGTGATGGATTTTTCAATGGTGCTATGGCGGGGATCATCAAAAACATGTTTATTATCTAATTATTTTGGTTTGCAGCGCAACCATTGCCAAATATTTCATTAACATAGAGTGGTGATGATGTTGGGAGGAGGCCTTAGGGAAGTGTATTATTATATTTAGCACATCTAACATTTCACGTTAACGTCTCCACCTAATAATTCATGTACTACACCTAAGCTCCACCTACCATGCCACATAGACCTCTACACCTAAGTTCCACCTACCATGCCACATAGACCTCTACACCTAAGATCCACCTGACATGCCACATAGATCTTTACACCTAAGCTCCACCTACCATGCCGCATATACCTCCACCTTACCACTCCACTCACTTGGCACGGGGATTTATGATTATTTAATTTAATTATTTATCGGTTCCTACCTCCACCTCACCACTCCACTCACTTGACATGAGGATTTATGATTATTTAATTTACTTATTTATCGGTTTTGGTTTGCACCGCACCCATTGCCAATATTTCATTAACATAGAGTGGTGATGACGTTGGGAGGAGGCCTCAGGGAAGTGTATTATTATATCTAAGACATGTAACATTTCACATTAACGTCTCCACCTAATACTTCAAGTGTTCTACACCTAAGCTCCACCTACCATGCCGCATAGACCTCCACCTTACCACTCCACTCACTTGGCATGAGGATTTATGATTATTTAATTTAATTATTTATCGTTTTTGGTTTGCACTGCACCCATTGCCAATATTTCATTAACATAGAGTGGTGATGATGTTGGGAGGGGGCCTTAGGGAAGTGTATTATTATATTTAAGACATTTAACATTTCACGTTAACGTCTCCACCTAATACTTCAGGTGTACTACACCTAAGCTCCACCTACCATGCCACATAGACCTCCACCTTACCACTCCACTCACTTGGCACGAGGATTTATGATTATTTAATTTAATTATTTATCGTTTTTGGTTTGCACCGCACCCATTGCAAATATTTCATTAACATAGAGTGGTGATGATGTTGGGAGGGGGCCTTAGGGAAGTGTATTATTATATTTAAGACATGTAACATTTCACGTTAACGTCTCCACCTAATACTTCAGGTGTACTACACCTAAGCTCCACCTATCATGCCACATAGACCTCCATCTTACCACTCCACTCACCTGGCACGGGGATTTATGATTATTTAATTTAATTATTTATCGGTTCCTACCTCCACCTCACCACTCCACTCACTTGACACGAGGATTTATGATTATTTAATTTAATTATTTATTGGTTCCTACAACTCTTACCAGGGAAAAGTATAACATATCACACTCCATTATTCCTACCATTACATGCTTACACAAATATATGCCCATAGTTTCATATTAACACTAAAACTCTCAATTTACCTCGTGCATGTGGGATCAACATTTTGGAGTTTTAACCAACTGACATAATGCACCTTCCAATTGCAAAATGCACCTGCCAATTTATGAGTTGTTGCATGGCCTCAACTTCTAGAGGCCATATCTTGTTCCACGAGGCACGAAATCAGGCCCGTGATAAATCGTTGGAAATATGAAATTAAGGAGAATAATCTAGGATGGTTTATTTTGGAAAATATGCAAGATAAATGCTCCAAAAATTAAGCAGAAAAAAAGGCTACGAAATATGGTCAAACTAAGATTTTTGAGTTAATTTTTGGAAATAAAACTAGACATCAAAACGTTTTGTTTCTTTTGCCTAATCAAAATGTTTTCTATTTATCATGATTGTAATAGAAAAAAATAACTTGGTTTATGTTATGGATTTTTTTGCTATTTTACAGGAATTGAGTTTTTCTTAAAATGATTAGTTTCAAATGTTTTTAGATCTCAGTTTTTCTTTCATTTTTAATATGTTTTTAATGATAGTTTTGTGAATATTTTGCAGATATTTTGGAGGGAAATTACCAGCTAGAGTCTCAAGATTGGTTAATGGGATATTCAAATTTAGAAAAAATTGTTCTCTCAACCCCTAAAAGGAAAAAATGAATCTTCAAAGTGGGAGGGGAAAATATATTTCTATTGGGGAGAATTGAAGGACAGGAATATAAAGAGAAGACCTGTAGAAGAAAAAGAGGGAGACCTCAAGAGACAAGAGATTTTTGGAAATACTTTTGAATTTCAGAGGTTGAACTAGTGAATAGAGGATTTTGTAAGTGGAGAGATCGATTTGATTGCATGAAGGAAATTGTGCTATCACAGTTTTGTTCCTAATAGAATAACTATATACTTCTACATTTTTATCTGGTTTATAGGACTTATAGAAGGCTCAAAGGTCTATGTTGTATTTAGATTTGATATTGTTATATATTTAAGTATAATAAAATATTTCCATTATGTTGACAAATTTCACTTTGGATATATACAATTTTGTATATTGTGCATTGTTGTCATTTATGCAAACTTTTGTCTATTTAAAATTAATGATTAGCTATCTATCATGGTTGGTTTGAATTTGTTAATCTTTGAATGTGAGTATACATATTAGTTAATTCCCAGTAACTGTTTATGAGGATGTTTACTGGTTTGTATTGATCTAATGGTTGTTTGGATATGTGAATTGTTTCCATAATCTGATGGCTTATGTTGATCTCATTTTCGATTGATCTTAATCCATGAGTATGCAACTCTATCTTTTCTTAGTAATTGTTTATTAAGATAAGGCAAAAATGTATTTTTAATAATTGTTATTACATTATATGAATTATTTCTATAATTTGATAATTCATCTTATAACCTCATGTTCAATTGTTGTTGTTCTACATGCTCTCAATTGGAAAAAGAAATGATTTTCTTATCCCAATTGAGATAGGTTAGAATTAGAGTAGAGATTTATTAATGCATTTTATTTTTGCATTATAGCCTAGGACCGCATTTAGGAGTTCGAAGAGATTCAACAAAAGTCTCCTTTCGAGGAACAATATTTCCCTTAGTGGAAACCAAGCCCACATACTGGTTGGAGTCACTACACCAAACATAAAAGGGTTTAATTAGGGTCTTGACTAGGTGATCTCCCTAATGTTGGCTTGGTCATTTTCAAGCATCAACAAAACCTAAAGCATAAAATATTTAGAACATTAAGAGGAAAGGTGAAAATAGATTTAGCATATGTAAGTATTATTTTGAATGATCTCTCTTTAACTTTTAAATCCTTTGGTATAATGTTTTATAGTATCCCATCAATTGTGAAGGGATAAAAAACTTCTATGGAGGAGGGTTTTTCTAATTATATCCAATATCATGTCATATTCAAGAATATGGGATAATTTCTCCCCACACCACCTCAATATCAAGTTGATTCAAATATTACCTCAATCTATTGAGTAAGATAAGGGGTGAAACTCAAAATTCTTTAAGAAGAAGGTAGTCATATCCAACTATTGTCATATGGAGGAGCATGCCTTCAAATGTTTCATCATTCATATTCAAAATATTGAAGCACTTACAATGCCTATAGTCAACAATGAGGATTTTTGGAAGACACTATTGGATCTTCTCACCATGCACCTTGAGTTGTGCATCATGCATATTGGTCATCTTCTCCATAGGAATGGATTGTTGATTATGGAGCAGAAATCATATGACCAAACAATGAAATCTTCTCTCTAATTATTGACAATAGCATCATGGAGAGGAATAATAATTGGTGATGTTAGCCCTATATCTAAACCTAGAAACATAGGTCTAATTAGACTTACAAATTCAATTTTCCATTGAGAATTATAGTTTGTACTTTGTTGTGCTGTACAAAAACCCCCCATTTCATAAATTTTTTCTTTAAAAATAATAATATGAAATGGGTCCCTTTTAAACATAGATGTGTGAATAAATTGGTATTAACTTATTATTAGAAAAAACCCTCATCAAAAGGTCTGACTGAAATATGATATCCCTTTTAAACAATGATAAAATAGGTCTTTTAAACAAATCATAAAGCTTTTTATTATTGCGATAAAGCGATCGCAAGATCGCATATCACAATAATAAGAAAAACATATATAAGGACCCATTGAATTACTCTGATCCGAAAAGGGAAATCGCTATCGGATATTGGGGAAAGGCAAAGCGCATCGTATATATAAGGCACCCCCTCCCATTCCTCCGATGCGAGAAAAGGTATCGCTATCGACAATTGGCTATGGCAATCAATTCATTAACCGTGACACTTTCAAATCCTCCGATGCGATAAGGCGTATCGCCATCGGCGATCGGCGATTTCGCAATAGCGTAAGTAAAGTGACCCGAGCCCTATCCCAATTGCGATACATTAAATCAAGGCATGTGTTTCTAAGTATATTAAATATTGGCATGAATTATACCACCTTTGGTGATTAAACGATATTTTGGACTATTATTAAAACCCTCCCTTTCACGTCACCAATCATCAAATGCGATTAGCCGCCAAAAATCTAAGCCATGCTTGAATCAATTATTCACCATATAGACGTTATGATGGATATTTAAAAGCTCCCTTATCATGATTGACAGGTGAAGCGGCCAATTAATGAAGCAGTTGTGCCGAGATTTTCCACTCGGATTCTATCTACGGCAATTTCACTATGATATTTGATTATTCGTTAAAAGATATAACTCTTTCATATTGGCTCATGTTATCTATTTCTCTGTATCACTCTGGTTTCCTTCCTTGTTCAGAATTTCGTCGAAGTATCAAGTTTTAAGCAAATTGGAAAGAAATCCAAGAGATTCGCTGCAGCAGTGACCCTTGCAGTAACAGTGCAGCCCACCAGTGACCCAGGACCAAGCAAAAAGGGCCTAATCTCAGACACTACATGTCTCGGCCTTGGAAATACAAGCTGGAGAAGCATCTATAATTTAATTGAGGTAGAAGAACCAGAGGAAGTGTCGGAAGAAGCTACTGCAGGCTCAACTAATAAATCAGACGCCTCCCTGAAAGATCTAGCCGACTCATTTTTGCATAGGATAGCAGCTCGGGAGAAAATTCTTCCTTACACTGATGTGGTCAGATGGTTGGTCGAACAAATTCCTATTTCTAATAGGACGTTTTTCACAGTTGATGGAAGATTTTTCGGTTCATTTCAACTTGACGACTTGAGGAAAATGTATCATTTGCCCGATCCTGAAAAGAAATACAACAAACCCTTTCTGGAGAATTTCGCAGAGGAGAATGAGACAGAATCAGCACCGATTAGACAATGGAGACATAATTTCTAAAAGCACAAACATGAATCATCGGGTAAGTACTCCGTGGATTCCTTGGCATCTCCTTCCTGTTACGCTGGGGCAATGATGTGTAGGATGTGGGGAATGCATGATTCAGCAAAATTTACTATCGAAATGGTTCCTTTAATGGAAGCAGCTGTTAGTAGTTATGTCATGGATTGGGTGAATATATTTTCTGATAAATTAGCCTCTGCAATTCTTGATTTTAGATTCAATTCACGCAAAACCACCAGGACTATTCCCCCCTTCTATTATAGTGCTTATGTTATGGATATGCTTTGCTTTAATTCTGAATACCCGATACTTGGGTGGAGGTGGACGCCACAGGACCCTAAGCCAATCCACATCTATCATCAGATGTTATGGAAGGCACATTATAAAGACCACTTGTATCAAATCTGTAATGGTTTCATGTTGCCTATCTATTATGCCATTTTTGATAAGCCTGCCCCAAGGATTTCCGAGGAGGCAGAAGTTGACTTGACTGCTGTGGGGAATTGGTTCGGGGAAGATAAGTTCACATATATAAGGGTGTTTGGTAGCGCCACAAGACCCCATGTCCTCCCATTATATGTACCTGATAAACTGTTGGCACGAGAATTAGCTTACCAAATAACAACCGCTGGAACATCCAAAACTCTTAGGACTTCCAAAAAGCAGTTATGGCCCATATTCCCTTTGAGATGCGGTGTTTATACTCTACTTGATTACAAACATGCTGAGAAGGAGACAAGAAAAATAAATATGCTCAATCTTGCGACCATCCCTAACAGGCAATTCGATCCCCGGAAGGTTGCCTATAATGTGCTTGAACAGGCCAAACTTACTAAGTTTGACCATGAAAAAGATGAATTTGATGATCTATTTTCTTCAGCAGAATCATTGTCTCAGGTTAAAACATTGGCCAAGATGAAATATAATGATGAAGGACTGGTAGAATTCAATAGGCTCAGAGAACAGAGGTTGCAAACTCTGCCTCTAGACTTATTGGCTACTACACCAACAACTAAGTCAAGCGAGCCTGAACAGAAGAGTATTGACGAGCCTCCTGCTACAGAGAAAATTCCCGAAAAGGGAAAAGAGCCAGAGAAAGGAAAAGAGAAGGAAACAGAGCAGGAGAAAGAAAAGAAGCAGGACAGTGAAGTTATTGATTTAGAGACTCAAATTGATCCCAAACTCCTCAAAGAGTGGCAACAATTTGACTCTATTATAAACAATCCCGAGACTTCACAAGGATTCGGCACACCCCAAGTAAAAGTCAGTCAAGAAATGACCACGACTACGGTTCCAAGTGAAGGGACCAGCGGCCTACCCAGTAGCAAAGATGCGGAAATAATTCCCAAAGATCCATCCGATCAGATTGTTTTACAGATAGAAGACATACCACCATTAGATGTCTTTTACAGTCCTAAACACAGGGTTGTGGTGAAAAGACAGAGGAAAAGGAGGAGACTTGATCAATCTTCCCTTTTGCCAGATCAAACAGAGATGGCTACTGTGGTGTGGAAGGAGGAATTGAACCCTTCCGATGACCTTACGAAACTTTCCTAGTATGTCGGAGCGTATTCGGCAGCCACCATGGATAAAACCTCGGAAGTAAGTAATCTCCTTAACGAAAAAGATCAAGTAATTGGTTCATTGCAGTCACAAGTGTCTGAAGCACAGAGGAAAATAGAACAGTTAGAACAACAACTATCAACACAGCGACAAACAAACAACCAATTAAATGAGAAATTGCTCAAAGAGAAACAGAGGATAGATTCGAGTGCAGTACATAAACAAAAGGAATTGTCCAAAGCATTGTCCAGATTAAAGGCGATGAATGAACAAATGAGCAAGACTAAGGATGAGCGAATCGCTCAACTGTCACAAAGTAGAAAAGTTCAGGAGCCTTCCTCAAGTAGCAGAGTTCAAAACAGAAGCTCTACAAATCAATAAGGCATTGATTACGCAGATAAAACTGCTATGTCATAACATTTCTCTGGCTGAACCTCTTTGTGAGATTACTACATCAATAGTGGATAAATCAATTGAAGCTAGGCAGGATTTAGAACAGGTCGATGAGACCTTAACCAACTTTCTTGCTTGGCAAGACTCCCGTGAAGGAAAAGCTTCGGATCTGCCCAAAATTCTAGAGTCACACAAAGACATCATTTTCCTAGAATGGCAGTCGCAACTAATGAAGGCAGAAAGAGAAACCTCAAGATGTCGGTTATCTACTATCAATTTAATTGAATTTGTCAATGACACTCTTTATCTGTCTAACATGATTTCACAGTGTAATCCAGGTAAATTGACATCGGCCAAAGCCTTGGAACAAACATGCAATCAAGAATTGGAAAAGAATGGAAGACTAATCGCCAGCATCCAAAGTTTAACTTGGGATGCCTTTTGGTTTTTCTTAATCAAGCCATATAGTCAAAGGGCCGCACTCAAATGTTTAACTTATGCCATCAGTTGCATGATTCCCGAGATCCAATATGCCACATATTCAGCCCAACTGAATTCTCGTCTAAGTCACCCTCAAGAATTGCAACCGATGCTAGATATTTGCCAGCTCAAGCTGAAGGGAGATCACCCGAAACAATGAATCATGCTGCCGACTGAGAACAAGCCGATTTTGAAGAGATATTCATATTATAGTTGTACCAATTAAATAACACTTTTATTTTGTAATTAGTTAGCTTAATTAGTATTTATAGGCCCTTTCATGCATTTGGAAAGGGTCCTTAGTTTTTGTATAAACTCAAATCAGTAAGTCACACTATTGTGCTTCTGATCTATTTTTTATGAAGACTGGGCCAATATTCTGAATTTTGACGAAGAAAGCTTTGATGACATGTGCACTATTGCCTTTTGTGGAAGTGTTTCTAAGTTAAAAGAAGGAATTTGAATGCGGTTGATATCGGGAGTGATTCAAATAACATATGGTACTATTATCTATGCTCTTGTGTCATTCTTTTATGTGAATCAGCATTCGTTTAAATTTTGCTATCATTGAATATATGTATGTGTTTTAACAGCAATCCTTGTACTTTTCACTATTGAATGTCTAAGGACTGTTATTCTTTCAATCATATCTATGTCTATGATATATATGAGGAATAGTGTAATAATGTTTGCTTGATTGCTTTGTTCAACTATTTGGGCTTAGTAATTATCATATGAATAAATATCTTTGTTTACCAACAAGAGTCATCTATATGCCTGTTTGTGGATGAAGACCATCAAAAGTTACGCTAAAAGCAGCAATTTCCCGGGATAGGATAGTTGTTTATAATTTTATTTTTAGATTAAATCATTCATCCATTATCATTAGATATTAGAGAATCAATCATTTATCCATCCTATTTACCAATCATTGGGAAACTGGTCCCATTATATCCAGTCGAAGCCACCACACCAAACGGAAAAGGAGTTGCCTTTAAGGTCCGGACCGGGTGGTTATCCCTGATGTTGATGCAGCGATTTTCAAGGCATCAACATTTTTGGTGCTAGAAGGAGGGCATGAACTGTGAATGGCGAGCAAACCCAAACCTATAACCCATTCTGAGAGTAAATCTCCCTCCACCTCTCCTCGTACCTCCCGTTTGCATGCTGGAACTCCAGTATTCAAACCCGAAGAAGAGGAATCAACTACCACTGCTCAAACCCACCATACTTCAGAACGATTAAGTCCTGAATCCCCTGAAGTTCAGTCTCTCATCCATAAACTTCAAGGCTTTTTGATATCACCACAGAAATCTGAGGTATCTCAAGGCAGTGAGACTTCGCAATTCAATCTACCTCACCCTCTCACCAGACTTCAGAGCGAAAAGCTCGGTATCGAACCTACTGAGTTGCCTTTACCTAAAAGGAAAAGGGAAATAAAGAATACTGAAGGATCTGACAATGAAAAATTCTCATCAACATCTTCCATCTCATCTTCCCCAGCGCGAAGTCAACCATCCACTCCTCCATTACATATTGTTGTTCAACAAGGATCAGGAACTTCAACATCCCAACCCATTCAATCCTCAATATCAACTCCTTCCCAAACATCTGGAATTTCATCAGCAATATCATCCACTACTGGTTTTTCAATGGCTCAGAATCCATGGAATAGTCCTGGTGCGGTCACCATGCCTACACCATTACACCCATTGCCTGATTTCCCTGAAAAATGGTTACCCAAGTTTAATCCAAATGTTGGAACACAAGCCGAAGAACATATTAATAATTTCATGTTATCAGTTAATTTGAAAGGAGTGACAGAGGAAGATGTTGTCGTTAGGCTTTTCCCTTATACTTTGCAAGGATTAGCTGGGTCTTGGTATTTTTCCCTACCCTCTGGATCCATTACTAGTTGGAACATTTTCCAAGAACAATTTCTTACTAAGTACGGCGATGATAGATCTTTAGCCACCTTAATTAATGATCTCTCCAATCTTAGGATAGAGTCTAATGAACCTATTAAGGAATTCAACTCATGATTTAATAAACTCTTGAATAAGATTCCAACCGCCTCTAAACCAAGTGAGAAAATCAGAAGCAAATGGTATATAACTGCCCTACCTTCAAATATAGCTATTTTTGTAGACAGGGCTGCAAAACCAACTTTAGCTGAAAACATGAAAGAGGCACTTGCGGTAGAGAAACGTATTATTGCTTTAGAAAAGAAAGCTGCTCTTGAAGATAGAAAATCCAAAAAAGTTTCTTTCAAGGATGATTCAAAGAAGAAAACCCCTAAAGATCCATATGATATGGAAGGTTTACAAAAAGTCCTCAAGACTATGTCAAATGAAATGGTCGAAATCAAGAAGCAAGTAGCTGAAACCTCAACAAAAAGGCCATTTAGAAATTTTAAGAAACCTGAATCAAAACCACCAAATGTTATATCCAACGCAGATTCAGATCCTGAAGAAGAAGAAGAAGATGAAACAGTCTTGCCATCTGAGGAACCCGAAGAAGAGGAGACTGTCGAATGTCATGGGATGTGGGATTTTATTTTACCCACCTCCGATACAGAAAATGAACAAGAAGCTTTCCCTGTGACTACCAGGAGTAAAGGTACTCCTGAACCTGTCCAGACAACTTCGAAGAAAAGGAATGCAGGTTCCACTACTACCAAAGAAAAGATTCCTACAAAGAAAGCTTCAGCGATACCATCCCAAAATCAACCATCATCTTCAAATCTACCTTCAACATCTAAGACATTGGTAGTGTCAGATTCTATGGACTACAATATTATCGAAGATATGAAGAAGACTAAGGCAAATATTACTATGTTTGAACTTAGAAAACTCAAACATCAACAGAAATTACTTCTTAAGGAGTTAAATGTCATTCCTTCTTCACCTCTTCCTAATGTTGTATTGTCCAAAGCTGCTAATGATTCAGGCCAACCACCTTCTGGTAGAGTGGAAGCTACTGATGCGGTCTTAATTGGGGATAGATCAAATTCTCATACTCCTCCTTTCCTCTTAACCTATGAGATCTATAATAGAAATCTACACAACTGTTTGATTGACTTAGGGGCTTCCTCTAATATAATGCCAGCTTCAGTTTGTTCGAAACTGAACATCGAACCCCAAAAGTCTGCAATTCATATTGTACAGTTGGATAGAACTAAGGTCCAGGTTTTAGGGGAAATCAACTCAGTAACTATTAGGTTATCAGCTGATCCTAGAGTAGTTCAAAGAATTGATATTTTGATCGCTGATATACTTGAATTCTATGGGTTGATTTTAAGTAGAGATTTGTCTGAAAAACTCCATGGTTATATTTCTACCGATTGGTCCCACATGTGGTTACCTTATAAAGGAAAACCAAATCAAATCAAGATTGATCGGGAGAAACACATGACCCATACAGTTACCGAGTTTGAACAAGAAAACCAACCAATAGCATTCAATAACAATATTTTGGGGAATTATTCATCTGAATCATTCTTTGGCAATTTCACTGCCCAACCATCTCCTTTCCCAGTTAATAATTTCACATCTCAGATCGAAAACTTTTCACAAACAGATAGGTCAAGATGTGTTAATGTTGCTGAGGAAACTGTAAATAAAATTGTTGATAATTCTTTATTTTGGTCACTATATTTTGACGGGTCTAAGTCTAGTGAAGGCTCAGGAGCAGGATGTATTTTAGTTAGTCCTCAGGGAGAAAAAACTATGTTATCATGCAGACTGGAATTTGAATGCACAAACAATACAGCTGAATATGAGGCCCTAGTTCAAGGACTCTACAAAGCAATTGGCCTCAAGGTTCAATATCTGAAAGTGTTTGGTGATTCAGAAATTGTTATTAAACAGGTTAGAAATTCAATTCATTGCCTTTCTGGTCATCTCAAACACTATCAGTCTCTGGTACAGGAACTCATCTCTCAATTTTTAGCATTCAATATTTCTCCCATCCCTAGGTCCCAGAATGCAGCAGCAGACCTGCTAGCTAATGTTGCTTCCAGACTCCTACCATTTGAAGATTACAACCCGAATAGATTTTCAGTAGAGTTAATTTTTAGACCATCAATTCTCGATAATGTCACCAATTGGAGATTATTCAATCATGATGAAGACATTTTAAATTTCTAGACTTCCGACAAGTCCTATGATGACCAAATCATTGATGAAAGTGATCATGACCTTCAGATGAAATAAAAGCAAGAGGAAAACTCAATACCAAAACCAGTGGTCAAGCTTGAACATTTTATGATATTAAAGACAGGTTTAAACGGGTGACCAATTCAAAACTCCAGAGTTCCACTTTAAGATTTGAATTGATAAACCTAGGTACTGAGGAAAACCCTCAAAAAATCAATTTGGGACTAGGACTTTCTTTAGAAGAAAGAACAACATTCATTAGGCTGTTAACAAAAAACAAATATGTCTTCGCTTGGAAATATGATGATTTGAAAACATACGATGCATCAATCATTCAACATACTATTCCAACGTTTTCTGAACAAAAACCAGTGCAACAGAAGTTAAGAAAGATTCATCCTAACCTAGAGAGTCAAATAGGCTAAATTAAATAAACTCTTGAAGGCTAAGATAATTTTTCCTGTGAGACATTCAAACTGGGTCTCCAATATGGTGCCAGTTAGAAAAAAAATGGCGATATCAAGATTTGCATTGATTTCAGAAATCTTAATAAGGCAAGCCAAAAGGATAACTTCCCTTTACCTACTATGGAGCAGACATTACATTTGGTAGTTGGTTCAGAACTAATGTCCTTTTTAGACGATTTTTCAGGATATAACCAAATTCTGGTTCATCCTGATGACAAGCTTAAAACTACCTTCAGAACTAAGTGGGGAACTTATGCCTACCAAAAAATTCCTTTTGGACTCATCAATGCAGGAGCTACATTTCAGAAAGCCATGGACATAGCGTTCAAAGGATTGCTCAATAAATCAGTAGTTGTCTATTTAGATGATATTACTGTATTTTCCAAGAAAAGGTCTAATCACTTACATGATTTAAAACAAATCTTTGAATGTTGTAGAAGGTATGGTATCTCTCTTAATCCAAAGAAGTCATTTTTTGCTCTTAATCAAGGAAAACTTTTAGGCTTCATTGTTTCAAAAGATGGTATCTTTATTGATCCAGACAGAATTAAAGAGATTTCTGAAATTCCATTCCCTCATAATAAAAAATCCATGCAGTTATTTTTGGGTCCAATTAACTTTGTTAAACGTTTTGTTCCAGATTTTTCCCAGATTATTTTACCATTGCAAATGATGATTAAGAAAAATTCGGTGTTTAAATGGGGATCTGCAGAAAAAGAGGCATTTGATTCCATTAAACAATCAATAATTAATGCCCCTGCTTTAAGCACTCCCAATTTTTCTAATCATTTCATACTATATACCCTCGCATCCGCTTCGTCATATGTAGCAGTGTTGACTCAAATTAATGATCAAAACTTGGAAGCACCAATTTCGTTTTACAGCTCAAATCTTCAAGGTGTTGAACTAAATTATTCGGAAGTTGAAAAAAAAGCCTTTGCTGTGTACAAAGCCATAAAACACTACAGACCCTTCCTCTTAAAAGCTCATACAAAAGTTATAGTTTCTTTTTCAGCAGTAAGACAATTACTAGTTCAAAGGGAATTAGGAGAAAAGAGAGCGAATTGGGTCATAGCATTACAAGAATATGACTTGGAAATCAAGCCAGCAAAGATTGTCAAAGGCCAAGGTTTTTGCAGGTTGTTAGCAGGAGCATCCAACATTCAAGAACCTGAAAGTACAAAGGATACTGAAGAAATCAATCAGATAAGTACCCCAGGTTCTTAATCACAATATTCAGATCTGATTTTCTATTTAAAAAATGGGTACGCTCCTTCTAATCTCTCCTATAAAAACAAACGTGCCATTAGATTGAAAGCAAAAAATTTCACAATTATAAATGATGTATTGTTTAGGTGAAATTATGATTCAATTTTATTAAGATGCTTAGAAAAACCTGAAGCACAAAAAGTTTTGCAAGAACTTCATGATGGACCAGCAGGAGGACATTTTGGAGCTGACACCACAGCTCACAAAATCATTCATGATGGGTATTATTGGCCCACCTTGTTCAGAGATACTCATGAATATGTAAGGAAATGCCAAAGTTGTCAAACATCCAGTGGAAGACAAAGAAAGCCAGCTTTCCCTTTGCAACCAGTCAACATTGAACAACCATTTGAGCAATGGGGGTTGGACATCATTGGAGAAATCACTCCACATTCATCCAAACAGCATAAGTATATCCTTACTGCCACTGATTACTTTACTAAGTGGGTTGAAGCAATTCCTTTAAAGACAACAAAATCTGAGGCAATTATGGAATTCATAGACCAAATCATTATTACCAGGTTTGGTGTCCCGAATGCTCTTGTTTTTTATAATGCATCTTATTTCTCTGGAAATTCTATGTTTGAGTTCGCTATAAAAAGGGGATTTAAATTGAGGTATTCTTCAAATTACTACCCTCAGGGCAATTGTTTAGCAGAACCCATCAATAAAAACCTTATTAGAATTATTAAGCGAACTATTGAACAGAATCATAAAAACTGGCATAAATCTTTGATATTTGCACTATGGGCTGATAGAATAACTCAAAAACCCTCTATAGGCACTTCTCCATTCAATCTAGTGTATGGAAAGGAAGTTGCCATACCATCCAACTTAGTGCTTCCATCCTTAGCTCCAGTGCAGTTTATTGAAGAAAGTCCCTCATCTTCTATTCAATTAAGACACGATCAAATTTTGAAACTAGAAGAAGAAAGGGACAAAGCCAGAATTATACATGCAAAACATCAGCAAATTATCAAGTCATCTTTTGATACAACTTCAACCAGTTCAAAACAATTACAAGTTGGTGATCTTGTTTTGAAATGGAATAAAGCCCATGAAGATAAAGGAAAACACATAAAATTCCAGAAAATGTGGCTCGGACCATTTCAAATCAATGAGAAGATAGGCCCTTCTACTTTCATATTGCAAGATCTATCAGGAAAGAGAGATTCTCTTCCTGTTAACGGCCTTATCTTGAAAAAAATCTTCAATTGAGAAGGTAACCCCTTCTCCCTTTGTAAATATTCAATTTTCAGCTAAATTTTTGTACATAGCTTAGATTTTTAGGATTGTAGAAAAATAAAGTTAGCCTTCCATTGGTCTTTACTATATTGAAAAAGTTTCTCAAAAGAAACAGTTATGATATTTGCTTTTAAAATGGAAGCCTTAAACGAAAGAAAGATTTCTAGGAAATTAGGTATATTTAGATTCTGAAAACCCATTTTATTTTTCTAAACTCTTTTCAAAGATTAGAAGTACTGTAAACCATTTTAATGTTTTTAAGAAGCCTGAAAACGGTTATCAATACAAAACAGATACTGATTCAATTTTAGAATCTTCAACTCTTATCCTGTCATCCATATTCTCTTAAGGAGAAAATTGTTCATCCCATTCATCAAGGGTTATAATTACTCAGAGTGTAATTCTAAAATATATTTGAGGTGAAAGATAAGAGGTCTTATTACAAGCCTGCTTACCATGATCATAGGGAAATAATTCAACTGACATTACCAAAACTGCATATCAAAACAGGGTAATGGCTTATAATTATAAGACAAGGGGTCTCATCACGAGCCAACTTGTTCAGTTAAATTACAACCAGTGAATGGCATTGTCAAATAGCTGGCTACCAAACCAGGACAATGGATTTTTATCTTACAAAATAAAGAAAAAGAAAAAATGATACAAAAATATGAAAACATATTTCTGGATTCATTCTTTTTTAATTATACTCTAAAATGGATGGGATAATGAACGATCAAATGGTTAAAAGGTATCCCTGTCGAGACTATAGACGTTTGCTGGCAGCAGAGGCTCTACCTATGACAAAGGAGTCATTATAAAGCTATGTTGGAAAAGTTATGTTTTATCATTAGCAACCAATTAAGGCTAATTTAAAACATAGAATGTATTTAATTCTAACACGAGAAGAGAATAGCATAAATAGTTATCATTACATTGAGAATTTATGTTTGCCTAGTTATATTAGAATTTTTCTCTTGGATAAGATTTTCAGATTTAAAAAGTTTAATTATTTTAACTTTTCCCAGAGATAACTGTTTCTCCCCGTGAATCGCCAATTGTTGTGTTGTACAACAACCCCCCATTTCATAAAAATTTTCTTTAAAAATCATAATATGAAATGGGTCCCTTTTAAACATAGATGTGTGAATAAATTGGTATTAACTTATTATTAGAAAAAACCCTCATAAAAAGGTCCGACTGAAATATGATATCCCTTTTAAACAATGATAAAATAGGTCTTTTAAACAAATCATAAAGCTTTTTATTATTGCAATAAAGCGATCGCATATCGCAATAATAAGAAAACATATATAAGGACCCATTGAATTACTCCGATCCAGAAATGGAAATCGCTATCGGATATTGGGGAAAGGCAAAGCGCATCGTATATATAAGGCACCCCCTCCCATTCCTCCGATGCGAGAAAAGGTATCGCTATCGGCAACGGCTGTGGTAATCAATTCATTAACTGTGACACTTTCAAATCCTCCGATGCGATAAGGCGTATCGCCATCGGCGATCGGCGATTTCGCAATAGCGTAAGTAAAGTGACCCGAGCCCTATCCCAATTGCGATACATTAAATCAAGGCGTGTGTTTCTAAGTATATTAAAGATTGGCATGCATTATACCACCTTTGGTGATTAAACGATATTTTGGACTATTATTAAAACCCTCCCTTTCATGTCACCAATCATCAAATGCGATTAGCTGCCAAAAATCTAAGCCACGCTTGAATCAATTATTCACCATATAGACGTTATGATGGATATTTAAAAGCTCCCTTATCATGATTGACAGGTGAAGCGGCCAATTAATGAAGCAGTTATGCCGAGATTTTCCACTCAGATTCTATCTGCGGCAATTTCACTATGATATTTGATTATTCGTTAAAAGATATATCTCTTTCATATTAGCTCATGTTATCTATTTCTCTGTATCAAGCTGGTTTCCTTCCTTGTGCAGAATTTCGTCGAAGTATCAAGTTTTAAGCAAATGGGAAAGAAATCCAAGAGATCCGCTGCAGCAGCAGCCCCTGCAGTAACAGTCCAGCCCACCAATGACCCAGGACCAAGCAAAAAGGGCCTAATCTCAGACACTACATGTCTCGGCCTTGGAAATACAAGCTGGCAAAGCATCTATAATTTAATTGAGGCAGAAGAACCGGAGGAAGTGTCGGAAGAAGCTACTGCAAGCTCAACTAATAAATCAGATGCCTCCCTGAAAGATCTAGCCAACTCATTTTTGCATAGGATAGCAGCTCGGGAGAAAATTCTCCCTTACACTGATGTGGTCAAATGGGTGGTCGAACAAATTCCTATTTCTAATAGGACGTTTTGCACAGTTGATGGAAGAGTTTTCGGTTCATTTCAACCTGACGACTTGAGGAAAATGTATCATTTGCCCGAACCTGAAAAGAAATACAACAAAGCCTTTCTGGAGAAATTCGCAGAGGAGAATGAGATGGAATCAGCCCCGATTAGACAATGGAGACAGAATCTCTAAAAGCACAAACATGAATCATCGGGTAAGTACTCCGTGGATTCCTTAGCATCTCCTTACTGTTACACTGGGGCAATGATGTGTAGGATGTGGGGAATGCATGATTCAACAAAATTTACTATCGAAATGGTTCCTTTAATGGAAGCAGATGTTAGTAGTTATGTCATGGATTGGGCGAATATATTGTCTGATAAATTAGCCTCTGCAATTCTTGATTTTAGATTCAATTCACGCAAAACCACCAGGACTATTCCCCCCTTCTATTATAGTGCTTATGTTATGGATATGCTTTGCTTTAATTCCGAATACCCGATACTTGGGTGGAGGTGGACGCAACAGGACCCTAAGTCAATCCACATCTATCATCAGATGTTATGGAAGGCACATTATAAAGACCACTTGTATCAAATCTATAATGGTTTCATGTTGCCTATCTATTATGCCATTTTTGATAAGCCTGCCCCAAGGATTTCCGAGGAGGCAAAAGTTGACTTGACTGCTGTGGGGAATTTGTTCGGGGAAGATAAGTTCACATATATAAGAGTGTTTGGTAGCGCCACAAGACCCCATGTCCTCCCATTATATGTACCTGATAAATTGTTGGCACGAGAATTAGCTTACCAAATAGCAACCGCTGGAACATCCAAAACTCTTAGGACTTCCAAAAAGCAGTTATGGCCCATATTCCCTTTGAGATGTGGTGTTTATACTCTACTTGATTACAAACATACTGAGAAGGAGACAGGAAAAATGAATATGCTCAATCTTGCGACCATCCCTAACAGGCAATTCGATCCCCGGAAGGTTGCCTATAATGTGCTTGAACATGCTAAACTTACTAAGTTTGACCATGAAAAAGATGAATTTGATGATCTATTTTCTTCAGCATAATCATTGTCTCAGGTTAAAACATTGGCCAAGATGAAATATAATGATGAAGGACTGGTAGAATTCAATAGGCTCAGAAAACAGAGGTTGTAAACTCTGCCTCTAGACTTATTGGCTACTACACCAACAACTAAGTCAAGCGAGCCTGAACAGAAGAGTATTGACGAGCCTCCTACTACAAAGAAAATTCCCGAAAAGGGAAAAGAGCCAGAGAAAGGAAAAGAGAAGGAAACAGAGCAAGAGAAAGAAAAGAAGCAGGACATTGAAGTTATTGATTTAGAGACTCAAATTGATTCCAAACTCCTCAAAGAGTGGCAACAATTTGACTCTATTATAAACAATCCCGAGACTTCACAAGGATTCGGCACACCCCAAGTAACAGTCAGTCAAGAAACGACCACGACTACGGTTCCAATTGAAGGGACCAGCAGCCTACCCAGTAGCAAAGATGCGGAAATAATTCCCAAAGATCCATCCGATCAGATTGTTTTACAGATAGAAGACATACCACCATTAGATGTCTTTTACAGTCCTAAACACAGGGCTGTGGTGAAAAGACAGAGGAAAAGGAGGAGACTTGATCAATCTTCCCTTTTGCCAGATCAAACAGAGATGGCTAATGTGGTGTGGAAGGAGGAATTGAACCCTTCTGATGACCTTACAAAACTTTCCCAGTATGTCGGAGCGTATTCGGCAGCCACCATGGATAAAGCCTCAGAAGTAAGTAATCTCCTTAAGGAAAAAGATCAAGTAATTGGTTCATTGCAGTCACAGGTGTCTGAAGCACAGCGAAAAATAGAACAGTTAGAACAACAACTATCAACACAACGGCAGACAAACAGCCAATTAAATGAGCAATTTCTCAAAGAGAAACAGAGGATAGATTCGAGTGCAGTACAGAAACAAAAGGAATTGTCCGAAGCATTGGCCAAATTAAAGGCGATGAATGAACAAATGAGCAAGACTAAGGATAAGCGAATCGCTCAACTGTCACAAGAAGTAGAAAAGTTCAGGAGCCTTCCTCAAGTAGTAGAGTTCAGAACAGAAGCTCTACAAATCAATAAGGCATTGATTACGCAGATAAAACTGCTATGTCATAACATTTCTCTGGCTGAACCTCTTTGTGAGATTACTACATCAATAATGGATAAATCAATTGAAGCTAGGCAGGATTTAGAACAGGCCGATGATACCTTAACCAGCTTTCTTGCTTGGCAAGACTCCCGTGAAGGACAAGCTTCGGATCTGCCCAAAATTCTACAGTCACACAAAGACATCCTTTTCCTAGAATGGCATTCGCAAGTAATGAAGGCAGAAAGAGAAACCTCAAGATGTCGGTTATCTACTAGCAATTTAATTGAATTTGTCAATGACACTCTTTATCTATCTAACATGATTTCACAGTGTAATCCAGGTAAATTGACATTGGCCAAGGCCTTGGAACAAACATGCAATCAGGAATTGGAAAAGAATGGAAGACTAATCGTCGGCATCCAAAGTTTAACTTGGGATGCCTTTTGGTTTTTCTTAATCAAGCCATACAGTCAAAGGGCCGCACTCAAATGTTTAACTGATGCCATCAATTGCATGATTCTCGACATCCAAGATGCCACATATTCAACCCAACTGAATTCTCGTCTAATTCGCCCTCCAGAATTGCAACCGATGCTAGATATCTGCCAGCTCAAGTTGAAGGGAGATCACCCGAAACGATGAATCATGTTGTCGACTGAGAACAAGCCGATTTTGAAGAGATATTCATATTATAGTTGTACCAATTAAATAACACTTTTATTTTGTAATTAGTTAGCTTAATTAGTATTTATAGGCCCTTTCATGCATTTGGAAAGGGTCCTCAGTTTTTGTATAAACTCAAATCAGTATGTCACACTATTGTGCTTCTGATCTATTTGCTTTGATGACATGTGCACTATTGCCTTTTGTGGAAGTGTTTCTAAGTTAAAAGAAGGAATTTGAATGCGGTTGATATCGAGAGTGATTCAAATAACGTATGGTACTATTATCTACGCTCTTGTGTCATTCTTTTATGTGAATCGGCATTCGTTTAAATTTTGCTATCATTGAATATATGTATGTGTTTTAACAGCAATCCTTGTACTTTTCACTATTGAATGTCTAAGGACTGTTATTCTTTCAATCATATCTATGTCTATGATATATATGAGGAATAGTGTAATAATGTTTGCTTGATTGCTTTGTTCAACTATTTGGGCTTAGTAATTATCATATGAATAAATATCTTTGTTTACCAACAAGAGTCATCTATATGCCTGTTTGTGGATGAAGACCATCAAAAGTTACACTAAAAGCAGCAATTTCCTGGGATAGGATAGTTGTTTATAATTTTACTTTTAGATTAAATCATTCATCCATTATCATTAGATATTAGAGAATCAATCATTTATCCATCCTATTTACCAATCATTGGGAAACTGGTCCCATTATATCCAATCGGATCCACCACACCAAACGGAAAAGGAGCTGCCTTTAAGGTCCGCACCGGGTGGTTATCCCCGATGTTGATGCAACGATTTTCGAGGCATCAACATACTTGTCCCCAAAAAGTAACACTTTCTCAAAGGCATTTACAAACATTTCCCAAGGAAGTTCCTTCAATGTTGTTTCTTGTTGTGAGAGACATTTTTAGATGTATTGCACACTATTTTTGGCTAGATCTACATGCGATTCTAAATTTTTCTTCAAATGTTAGGTGTTTCTCTATAACAACATGTTTTGGTGCTAATCTTGATACCTTTTAAAGGAAACATGAATGCAATTTTCAAGATTGTCTCATACCAACAATGGCATATTTTCCCATGTGTTTATTGAGGATCCTTTAGGCACATTTTCCAAGGTAGAGATGAGTATAATTGGAAGGGTGTATTTCCCCATGTTAAGCAACAACATAAGACAATTTGTGGGATGAGTAAGCCAAAAAAATATACTAATATAAATGGTGTCATTTTCAAGGACCAAAGTCTAGGTTCCCGATAAATAGCTTAAGGGATACGCAATACATTAGTGAGTAGAACATTTTAATATTTCATTGTTCACCTACATACTCCAATAAGGAACGAAATCTCTTTCCTTTTGGAATTGAATAACCTTTTGCTTGGATTTAGAGTGAGAACACACAATGGCATTAAAAAAAATATATATCTCACCTAACAACTCTATTGTTGAGGTAATTGTGTTCATATCACAAGTTTTGGGATGGGATTGTGGAAATTTTAGACAGCTGGGAAATTAATGCAAAATTGAAATTTGACCTTCTTCTTAGAAGATTTCCCAAAACATATCCTTATAATTTTTAAATTTTAGGACTTTCGTAAATTAGAGTATAAAACAACAATTTAAATATCACAATAAATCACTTCAAACAACCCTGAACTTCCTGACATTTCAAGGAAAAATATATCAAACAAAAGATAAGTTTCAGATTCCCCTTCTAAGGAAAATTATCAACCAATAATCAAATCTGAAATGCATTGTTATAGTAGTATAACAACAATAAAATCAGCCCTTTATATTCTTCCTTGGATGTCAAATCACTTTAAAAAAATCTCTTTTACTTATGTCCAATCAACAAGGCATTAATGGATGCAAATAGTGAAGTATAAACACATATATAACTAAAATTTATATATTAAAATAACACTAGATGTAGACAAATGGAAACTTCATATAAAAAAGTCCAAGATGAAGTAGAGATGCACATAACATCCTTCTCTCAAGGCTAGTACAAAAAATCCAACTATCTAAACATCCCTAGATAGAGTAAATCATCAAAACCTAGATCAACCAAGAATCTCCAAGTGAAAAAATCTCTGTGATCTAATCTTCAAGGAAAAATATCTTCTTATTCTCTTCATGTTCACAAATCCAACCCAGTAATTTCTCTCAAAACCATAATTTCCAATATGGAAGGGATACACCCTAACCTTATAAATCTAATATGCTCCAAGAAAATCCAAGAAGACTAAGAAACCCTATCACCTCAAGAGAGAAGAAAGTACAAATAAAAGTGAATACTCCGTAAAGAGAGAGAAAGTGTGCACACTCTTCTCTTAGGAATATCTCATAATAAAACTGAATATAAGTGATTGAATGAATACTTTTGACCATCACCTCCAATGTCTTCTTATCAAGATAAAACCCTATCCACAAGAGAAAAATACAAATAAATACATCTTGTTTCTCTTGTATAGATTCTCCCAGGATTTCCTCATGAACCCATGAATTATATAGCAAATTCTTCCAAGAAGATAAGTACAAAAAAAGAGAGTATAAATGATGATTTAATGGAAAACATATATTTTTCCTCTATTTATATGAGTAGTAAGGAATTCCATCAATACTGCGTGGGCCTAAGTTATAAGAAATCTACATGAGCCCTTATAGGCCACACCAGTGAGATGTACACTCTAGAGTATGAGTTTCATGCTTGAATGGTGATGTCATGCACAATAATGAATCCAAAATGATGTAGCTATAGAAGGCAGGTCCACACCACTCCATAAGGAGCCTCCTTGCCTTAATCTATCCTCCAAAGAAATATACTCCACTAAATTAACTACCTCTTCAAGAACACTATTGAAACCTCAGGTATCACTAACCCATCTCTAATCCTTTGAATAGGAAACCAAGCTACTGCATTCCATATTGGGATTAAATCCCCCCTCCATGATGCATGATGCTCCCTATCCATTTGATGGCGCTCTCTAAACTAATGTCTACTCCATGAGGCCTCATTGAATGGTGTCCAACAAGTTACAAATAGATCTCCATTGCCCAAGGAAATAACATTGGGCCTACAATTAACTAAGTAGAAGCATCTACTAGGCAAGCTATCTCAACTATGCATATGCATCATAAATCAATCCTCATCCTAGATTCCATATTGGGCTATCTAGGGGTTGAACATACACCATGTACCCAAAATCTCATGAAGCACCCTGAAACATAGTGTAAATACTTTAGTAACTCAAAAATATAACAAGAAATTGGCAATAATTGTTATATACTCTAGATGTTATAAATTGGTGTAGGGTTTGCAAGTTCCCACACCTAGAGGATTCATATATCATATTTCTAATACTTTGATGTAGGGGTTGGAACCCTACATAAGGAGAATTCATATCCTATATTTGAGAATGTTTATTATTTGAAAGTAATGGTGAATAGGCCAGGCCTCCTCCTAAAACATTAATAACACATGCACGTCATTTACTTGTCGATCAGTTGACTTAAAGGTGTCTTGGATGAAGGGATGTGTGGTGAACATGTGTAATTAACTAGAGAAAATTGAAAAGGGGAAACAACATAATAAAAATAAATTTTAACAGGAATAGGAGATATAGTAGATCATCTATTAAGATTTATTTCAACATGAGAATCCATCCCCCTTTTCTATGATAAAATCCTTTCAAGGGGAGCATCCCATAGAGATATTGTTGTAGCTCAAAGAATACTCTAATTGGGTTGTATTTTCTCATTCTAATTGTATTTCAACATGTATTTTCCAACCAATTCCCAAGTTTGGGCAACTATGTTAATACTAATGATCATTACAAGGAGAACTTCTTTTAGAGGATGAAACATGTTGTTGATTGATATTTGATCATGCTTCGAGTTGTGAGCTTTAATCTCTAGTGCAAGACCTTGTTCAATTGTTTCCATTAGCAAAATCTCCTATTGTTGATATTTGACTACTCTTTCTTGTGTTTTCGCATTTTGGGTCACCATCTTCGCCTAATATGTCCTTTTCTTTCCCTCTTGAGACTGATGCTTCTAGTTTTCAAAGGCTCAATTACTCTTACTCATTTAGTGTGCTATGAGTATGTGTTGAAAATAGCAACAAGAAATGCTAAATATAGAAGTGATAAATTTATTATTGTTATAAATAGCATTTCGGGATACCTTCTTATTTTAGTCAGTCCCTAAACAAAAATAGAAAAGTAAAATTCGAATTTGATCTTAGCAGCTGTTTGTAAAATAATTAATTAATTCACCATGAGTTAATTAGTTAAGGAAAATCATACATGAAGTCTATGTGGGGACATGCAACAGTTTTGCCATTAATTGGGGAATTTATCCATCAGTTAAAGAGATAAGGATGAGTTGTAATATTGAGTTGTAATTAGTTGAATCAGTTAACTGAGTCAAGTCCAGTTAGATTAATTCAAATAGTTTGTTGAATTAATGTGAGTTTAGTTAGTTAATGCATGCATGCATGTAACTACTGCACTTCAGATAACTAAATATTCTCTCATAAATAACTCATGCATGTCAGTTCAAACAGAGACCTAGTTGAGATCATATGGAGGGGAAGTGTACTATTAGTTGCTAGAATATTCCATTGCGAATATTCCTTGCATGCAGAAGGAATTATTTCCTTGAGTATTGCGCAGTTACTTCTTCAGGTTTTGTGAGTGTGATGAGGCAAATTCACACATGTGGCTTCACTAGACCCCAAGAAAAACTGTGCAAGGAAATAGGAGGCTTGGTTGGCTTGAGGAGGACATATACAGTGTTTATTCAATCTCTGAGTTGTATTGTTTTGATTGCAGAGAGAGAAGGATAGCTTGAGAGCTGATTCTTTTTGTAACTTGAACAAGATTTCCACTTGTATGATAATACAGAGATTGGGGTTTTAAGCTGAGGCTTTCCCGGGTTATTTCTTCTGTGTTATGTGTGATTGATTTCTCATTCTCAGTTATATGTGTTCTCTTGATCTTGCTCAATTCGATTAAGCTTCCGCAAAGTGTTGTAGAAGTAGATCTTGTATTGTGTTTTAGTATATTGCATAATCTATTGATCTACAATGGGAATTTCTACATGGTATCGGAGCAAAGGTGATCAAGGCAAAGAACAGTATACAAGAAGGAGAAGTTCGAAGTTTGTAGTTCCTAAATATAGAAATCGAGTTCTTATCACATCTCAATTTCACCAATGGCGTTCAGTGGTTTAAGAATCGAATATGCCCTTGATGGCAGCTTGAATTATATAGCCTGGAAGGATCGCATAGAAGCAGTATTAGAGGATAATGGTCTAAAGGACTTCATTGATCAAGAAGTCCCCAAGCCGACTGATGCCACTCAACTGGTAGAATGGACGAAATGTGTGGCTAGACCAAGGAGAATCCCCCTGGAGGGATTTCGAGACCACATTGTCTCGAGCCTCCATGGGAAGGAGACACTGTTTTTGATGTGGAAAACATTGAAATATCTATATCAGAACAACAACGACTAGAGGAAGCTGGCGCTGAAAGACAAGCTTCGTAATATCAAGTGTGAAAAGGGTGACACGATCTCTACATATCTGAAAAAGCTCACCACCTGTAGGGATGAGCTTGGAAGTGTAGGGATCACGACCGCTGATGATGACATGGTGAGTCTTGCACTCCTCGGTCTTCCTAAGAGTTGGAATAGCTACCAAAACTCGGTTAATGGAAGAGAAAAACTGCCAAATTGGGAACGACTTTGGTCGAATCTGATGTAAGAGGAATAAGAAGAAGCACCAGAGATGGATCCTCATCGAAGCAAGATGATGAGGAAAATCTAGCCTTAGTGAGTAAGGTGAGGGAAGGGAAAGGGAAGGCATCCCATCCCAAATCCGGTTCTTCCCATGGTGGGAAGAATATTGACAAATCGAAAGTGTGATGCTTTCATTGTCATGAAGTGGGCCATTATGCTACAAATTGTCCACAGAAGAAATCCAAGAAGGGTTCCTCGAAGGGATCTGATGATGAGGCATTGGCCTCACAGTTTGAGTTGGATTTCTCACTTATCGCATGCATGGTTTCATCCATGGTGGGATGTGCGTTGTACCTGGAAAATGGGGCTTCATTCCACATGTCAGGTGACAAGAATATTTTTAGTACCTTGGAGGAGAAGGATCTCCAGATGTGGATTGAGATGGGCGATGATGGAAAGTATCGTGTTTTAGGTGAAGGTACAGTTGTGTTTCAGAGGGAGCATGGAGCTCCCCTCACCCTGACTGATGTAAAGTATGTACCAGGTCTAAAGAAGAATCTTGTGTCTGTTGCTATTCTAGAAGATTAAGGTTATGATGTAGTCTTTAGTAAAGGAAAGGTTTTCCTGAGGCATATCGGTACTGGACAGACAAAGCGAATTAGGATTCGAGTAAAGAATCTCTACAAGATGGAGGTAGGCGACAGTGCTGCTTTGAGTTCCAAAGCTGATATGGTGCAGAGCCAAGATGTTGGCGAGCTATGGCATATAAGACTGGGCCACTTGCACCATGGAGCCCTGAAGATCATGCAGCAGATTTCTACTAGATTACCCAAGGGAAAACTTGAGCAAATGAATACATGCAAAGGTTGTACCTTGGGTAAGTATTCGAAATCTTCCTTTCTGGATCGAGACAGTAGAGCTGGAGCAATCCTGGAGCGAGTTCACTCAAATGTTTGTGGACCCTTCTCTACATCCTCCACCGCTAAACAAAGGTACTATGTTATTTTTATTGATGATTTTTCTCAAAGATGCTGGATCTACTTTATGAAAAAGAAGGATCAGACCTTCTTGAGGTTTTGTGAGTTTAAAGCCTTGGCAGAGAAAGAACCTGGAAAGAAAATAAAAGCCTTGTGTAGTGACAATGGTGGAGAGTATGTCTCCCAATAGTTTAAAGACTTCTGCGCTGCAGAAGGAATTAAACGGGAATTGACGACACCCCATAACCCACAGCAGAATGGGGTGGCTGAAAGGAAGAACATATCAATTGTGGGAGCAGCTCGAGTGATGTTGCATGACCAAAGCCTACCACTGCATTTGTGGGTTGAGGCATGCAATACAACAATATACTTGCAGAACAGAAGCCTACACCGTATACTGGGAATGAAGACACCTATGGAGGCCTATTCCGGGAAGCAACCTGATGTAAGTCATTTCTGAATCTTTGGATCATCAGTTTACTGTCATGTGACCAAATATGCCAGGAAGAAGCTAGACCCAACAGCTGAGTTGGGAATACTTGTGGGGTACACAAATACACCCCACAACTATCGGGTGTACCTGCCTTCCACTCAGAGGACTGTGATACACAAGGATCTGAAGTTTGACGAGCAGAAAGCCATGCAAGTGTCACTTGAGAGGGAGCTCAAGTTGCATGCAGAAGAGTAACTTTCAGTTCCTACGGAGGAGGAGCCTCAGATTGATGCGGAGCAGCCGCATGCAGAGGATCTGGGAGTGGAGACATCCACTCATGTTGATACTTCCAAAAATGGGGGCAAACGCTCAAGGGAAGCTAACAGTTTGATGTTGGATGTGCGGGAGAATGTGGGACAACCATCTTCTCAACGCAGATAGAGGAGGTCGCCCAAGCGGTACACTGGGTACATGACCCTAGTTGGGGAGTGTGTAGATACCGAACCTTCTTCATTCGAGGAGGCAGTACAGCAACCGGTTTGGGTTGATGCAATGGTAGATGAGTACGACTCTATCGTTTGAAACAGTGTGTGGGATGTTGTCCCAAGACCTCAGGGTAAAGAAGGCAGCTGATGGCAATGTTGAGAAAAATAAGGTAAGGTTTCTTGCCCGGGGTTTCTCACAGGTCAAGGGGATCGACTACGATGAAACTTTTTCTCCCGTAGCAAGGTACTCATCGATTAGATCGATTTTGGCACTATCAGCTCAGATGGGGTGGAAGATCCACTAGATGGATGTGAAGACAACATTTCTCAATGGGAAGATTGAGGAGGAGGTGTACATTAAGTAGCCAGAGGGTTTCGAGACCTTCGATCGTGAGTCGCATGTGTGCCGGCTCAAGAGGGATTTGTATTGGTTGAATCAAGCACCCCGTGCTTGGTACACCAGGATCGACAGCTATTTAACCGGGTTGGGCTTCACCAAGAATGAAGCAGATGTGAACCTTTACCACATTATGGTAGAAGGTAAACCATTGATCATTGTTCTTTATGTCGATGATCTGATTTTGACAGGTGATGATCAGCTGATACAGTCTTACAAGGAGGACCTTACAAGAGAGTTCGAGATGAAGGACATGGGCCTTATCCACTATTTTCTAGGCATGGAGGTGTGGCAGAAATATGGTGAAGTATTTCTGTCTCAAGGCAAGTATGCCAATGAGATACTCAGGCACTTTCACATGGAGAAGTGCAAGCCCATGTAGACTCCTCTAGCTGGGAATTGGAGGAAGGAGGATGCCACTTCAGGTGAGGTAGTAGCTGCTATTATTTATTGGCAGTTGGTGGGTTCACTTATGTATCTGGTGAACACATGACCCGACTTATGCTTTGCGGTGAACCAGCTAAGTCAAGCTATGGTTCAGCCTACCAAGCTGTTTTGGAAGGTAGCGAAGCATGTGCTGAGATACCTCAGAGGCACATCTTAGTTCGGATTGTGGTACAGACGAACAGAGGGAGTGAAGCTTCAAGGTTTCACAGATTCAAATTGGGAAGGGAGTCCATCAGACTGGAAGAAAACTTCTGGAGGAATCTTCAACCTTGGTTCAGTTGGAGTTTCCTGGTACAGCAGGAAACAGAGATCAGTTTCACTTAGCTCAGCAAAGGCTAAATACATGGCTGCTAGTCAGGCTGCATGTGAGGCCATTTGGATGCGGAAGATTCTAGTGGGATTGTTTGGTCAGAGGATGGATCCTACAATGATCTACTGCGATAACCAGAGTTGTATCAAACTCTCTGAGAATCTAGTTTTTCATGACAGGTCCAAGCACATTGATATCTGGTATCACCATCTTCGAGACTGTGTGGTCAAGAGGATCATGTTGTTGTTGTATGTTTTGACCGAGGAACAGGTTGCATATATTTTGACGAAGGCATTCTCAAAATGCAAGTTCAAGTTCCATAGAGACAGGATTGAGGTTACTGATAATCCCTTTCTTGTTGAGAGGGAGTGCTGAAAATAGCAACAAGAAATGTTAAATATAGAAGTGCTAAATTTAGTAATGCTATAAGTAGAATTTCGGGATACGTTCCTATTTTAGTCAGTCCCTAAACTAAATTGAGAAGTAAAATTCGAAATTGATCTTAGCAGTTGTTTGTAAAATAATTAATTAATTCACCATGAGTTAATTAGTTAAGGAAAATCAAACATGAAGTCTATGTGGGGACATGCAACAGTTTCTCCATTAATTGAGGAATTTATCCATCAGTTAAAGAGATAAGGATGAGTTGTAATATTGAGTTCAGTCAAGTCTAGTTAGATTAATTCAAACAATTTGTTGAATTAATGTGAGTTCAGTTAGTTAATGCATGCATGTAACTATTGCACTTCAGATAACTAAATATTCTCTCATAAATAACTCATGCATGTCAGTTCAGACAGAGACCCAATTGAGATCAGATGGAGGGGCAGTGTACTATCAGTTGCTAGAATATTCCATTGTGAATATTCCTTGCATGCAAAAGGAATTCTTTCCATGAGGCTTGCGCAGTTACTTCTTCAGGTTTTGTGAGTGTGATGAGGCCAATTCACACATGTGGCTTCACTGGACCCAAAGAAAAACTGCACAAGGAAATAGGAGGCTTGGAGGGCTTGAGGAGGACATATACAATGTCTATTCAATCTATGAGATGTATTTTTTTTATTGTAGAGAGAGCAGGATAGCTTGAGAACTGATTCTTTTTGTAACTTGAACAAGATTTCCACTTGTATGATAATACAGAGATTGGGGTTTTAGCCTGAGGTTTTCCCCGAGTTATTTCTTTTGTGTTATGTGTGATTTATTTCTCATTCTCAGTTATATGTGTTCTCTTGATCTTGCTCAATTCGATTAAGCTTCCGCAAAGTGTTGTAGAATTAGATCTTGTATTGTGTTTTAGTATATTGCATAATCTGTTGATCTACAGTGGGAATTTCTACAGTATGTCCTTGCATTTAATCCTGCTAAACAATAATCATCAGAATTTATTCTTTGCAAGAGAATCTATAGTTTGGGGCAAGTAAAATAGAGTCGTAGCACTGATTCAAACTACTATCTTATGATAAATAGCTTGTATTGATGAGTGCACAGAATTCCTTGAAGCTTGTTTGGTGCGACTCTCTTCATATCCCTGACAATATTCCAAAAATTCTTCAAGTAACATGCACTCTTATACTAGATGCTAGTATATCTAATTTCATGTATTTTTCCCTGTGAAATATGTGTTGAACCATAAATTCCCAACTTTCCTTCAAAACAAGGGTTTTGGTTTAAGTTCTAGGGAGTAAGTTAGCTCATGTCCTCTTTTGTGGGAAAGAAGGTTGAGCTTTTGTTCTTAGGCTAGGTGATAATCTATCATAGCCAAATTGTAAATCCAAGGTGGCATTCTTAGCCTTCCACTTCTTACCATTTCTTTTAATTATTATGAAGCTCCATTAAAACCACTTGAACCTATTCCTACGATTACACAAGAGATATTTCAGTCTAGGAGTAGCCCTTCTAAGTAGGGTTATAATCCTAGCAGATAAATTTGTGTATTTGGAAAAATTGGACATATCGAGAGTATCCCCACAACGGGTCAACACTTCATAGGACATGGAATGAGATATTGTGTTAGTTGATAGGTGATTTATAGGATAGAGATCTAGCTTCTAGGGCATGCCATGATCTATAACCTCTTGTGTTGATATATATCATCGTACATTTTCACCCAAATGAAAATCCGCCTCTAGACACTTTTTACTTGACGGAATCTTACCTCAGGCTGATTATATGGATTTGATTGTGTGATTGTTCACTTCTATGAATGTGCTTGGAATAATTAGTTGGTCCCCTCAACCACTATTGAGGTCATTTTATTCTAAAGAAACTCCTAATACATGGGATATGGCCTAACTAAATGTGACATAAGTTATGTCTTGTTTCTAATGAGATTTTCAGTCTCTGGATCACATGATTAATGCAAGGCTTACATTATTGGTTTGTAGGGAAAGGAATTCAAGGAATTTTCCTCTAGAGGTACGTGATTCAAAGACAAGTTAGGAAAAAATCTTATCACTAGAATACTAAAGGCTCTATGATAGCATTGCTAACACATCATTGGGAACATGTCTAAAAATCAAGGCATTATGACTAGGAAGGGGAATAAAAGCCAATTTGTAGATTGGAAGGCTTGGAACACCATGAGAGTTTCAGTTATACACATGGTATATGAAGAAGAGGGATTTTATTCACTAGAAAGAGAAAATACAAAAGGGGAGTTGAGCGGCATTGAATATGAAAGAGAGAAACACCACTTGAGCACTGATATCACCAACCATACATGTGGATGTATGGAATTAGTATGATAAATTTCGAGTGTTGACTGCCTGCCAAACCTCAATTTTTTTTCATTCCATACATGTGGGTATTCATACATAGATTGAATATGAGGGCATCAATGAATCACTAGTTATAACAGTAGAGGGTCATCCGATAGTGAGAGCATTGCCAATTGTACAGATTGATTATTATCTAGTAATTAGAACAAAGGGATCAATGGAGGACCACTACTGCATGTGAGGTGAATGCTCCAATGTAAATTTTCTCTAACCATACACATGGATGGTTCACGAGGACTCAAGGGTGAGGGAATAAAAAAAAATTAGTTGTGTAGAAGTGGAACCTGCATATCAAAACTTCTATTTGTCATCCATGTGGACAACTAGCAACAAATTAATGAAAGGAGTCATCATAGAAATGTGTGTGCTTAGGGAGAGGTATGATTAGCAATGCATCGAAATATCAGGAATTGAAATTACCAATTTGGACTAAGGAAAGGTCTATAAACAATGAATCGATGCTAGGTTGACAAATGGATGATTGGTGGAGAAACAAAGGCAAAGGTAGATTGAATTGATGACCTACACTACTTCCACTTTAGAGTGGTTGGAGTTGGGAAAAAAAAAAAAAATGACAAAATTATATGGAGGGAGCTCAATAACACATTATAAATGACACAATAGGCACATATTGGTCAATTTGAAAATCAAACAAAAATCACAAATAAAATTGGTCCCCAAGAAAACATCAAAGTCACACAAATTTATCGGGTCTATTAAAGCTTCAACATAGCCTTAGCATCAATATCGTTTATACTCCAACAAAATATAGATAATTCACCCAAATTTTTCCTCCCTCCAACCTACAAATTTTCAATATTCTTAGCCTTCTTAATAAATATTTTATACACTTGAACTTTTGATTTTCAAATGAGGAGAGCGCATCCTTTTATATCCTTTTTTCCTAAACTAATTTTACAATAAAATATTATTTATAAAAGTCCAAAGAGTTGCAGATCCTTCTTTTCTCCAAAAAAATATTAATAAAAGATCATTAGAATGGTCTAGAAATGCTGCTTGTCGTTTATAGCATAAAAAATTTTCTTGAATATGCTTTCCCTCTTGGATAAATGGGTTTCTCTAGGAGATTCTAAGTTAAGTTATTCTTTATCTATAACCACTCTTTAAGTACCCTCATAAAATAATAATAGATGCCAAGTCAAAGAGGGAATTATTCAAGGTACGGAAATACTCATTGGGGTGATAAAATAATGCTGCTATCTTCATTAGAGTTAGGGAATTCCTTCAAATCATTCAAGCTAAGTTCTTTAAACATGACTAAGATTTGCAACAAATTTTAAATAATCATGACTTCCTCAATATTGATTGGATTTTCTGTTATGACAAAAATATGAAATGTCATAGCCACTATGCATTTAGTTGCACTAATCTGGTAACACTTTGAGCGCTATATAAAAATATATCAACATTGGATGATAAGCATGTCTATCAAACTCCTTAAAAAGTGGATCCCATGGACATATGTGCCCCTAAAATAAGGATATCATAGAAAATGGAGCCAAAATGAGCATTCCTCTCTAAAAGTGTGCCAAAACAAGTGTAAGTACATTCTAAGTGAAACCTCCTTCCTTGGAGAACCCTTAAAGAAGTTCATCTTCTAGTCATGTATATTAAAATAACAATAAAGGACCAAGTCAATGGAGCACTCCTGAAAATGTGGTTCCACATTTCCACTGGGATAACAAAAAATTCCAATTGTCTTCATGTAGTGCATGACACTCTCCTAAAAGCTTCAATGGTGAGAAATGCCTCCAAATACATGATTCATGCATTGGAATATGTGAAATGCCTCCAAATGCATATTTTATTCCTTGGAATATGTGAAATACCTCCAAATATGTAACTTATTCCTTGGAACATGTGAAATACCTCCAAATATGTAACTTATTCCGTGGAACATGTGAAATACTTTAAAGTACAATTCAAAGTAATAAAATGCATCATCGTATATAGAAGGCACCCCAAAAGGTGAATTACTACCACATGTGCAACATTGCCTTCAAATATGTGAACTCAACCATAGAAGATGTTTCAAAAAAACATGAGCACCATAAGATGTGAAAGAAAAATGAAAAAAGGTAGATCACCATCTTTCCCAAGCTTGATGAACAAGACTATGTTAGCATGCACGACACATGCCTTTCATGTTACACCTTATACTGTATGAGGTTTGACATTGTGGTTTTCATCACATTGATGGAGGTTTACAACTAGTACTCTTGCAATATTGGGAAACTTGGGGGGATACATCTTCATGGAATCCATTTTCTTCATGGCACTAGATAATATAACATATGTATTTATTTGGGCGAATCTAACTTCTCCTTGATTAGATGATTGTGTTTGTTGGCTTAGTGGTCTTCTCACATGTACTTGCTTAGTTAATCACCCCTTGGTCTTCACATTTATGGTGTGTTTTGGTATAACATTTATTTTGGATGTGATACATCTTGTTCTTGGATGATGGGATTGGTCCCCAAGGGATCAAATGATGATGGTATATTAGGAGGTGGATTTTTTATGATGTTGTAGTTTCCTAGTGACTTTTGCATGATGATGTTGTATTATATTTGTCACTAGGAGGGGGGTCTTTGACATATTCCTCTTGCGTTGGATGTGTAGTGGGGGGATACTTGATGATTGGATGGGTTATAATTTCAATTGTCCTTTTTTTCTTATGATTTTTACATGGCTAGATGAAGAATGTGCTATGGTAGTGCACTTTGTTTTTGTGGCATTTGCCTAGGTGTATGACTTGATATTTGAACATTGGGTAGACATCACTTAGGTAGAATGTGTTTAATGATTTTATATCCTTATGTATTGTAATTTTTCATAACTCAAATTTGACTAAGGGGGTACTACATACATCTTGGATGATTAAACCGTTTTCTAAGGCTTTATGAGGTATTACCTTGTATAGTCCTTTGGGCATGCACCTTAGGTTCAAACCTCAGTAGAACTTCTATTTTGTCTCATGGTAGGATTTTATAAGAGATACAATATGTTTACATGTCAAAACACTTGTTGGAGCCCCCCTCCACTCTCTCTCTCTCTCATTGGCACACATTTTCTTATTGGTTAATTAGTTGGTGACTATTGGAAAGTTAGAATATGGCTTTAATTAAACATTAACTTGTGTGCACACATGCTAAGGTTGACTTAAATATTTGTGGTTAAATTAATCCATTTTATTATTATTATTATTATTCCTAGTAACACCCCTAGGTGAGCCCACCAAAAGGGGCCTCATGCCCAGTCGACCTAACTATCGAGCCTAACCCTGATAGACCCAAGGAGAAATGAACTTGAGCCTCATGGCGAAGGGCCAATGACTTGGAGGGGGGACTTCAATCAATTTGGATACCCATTAGGGCTAAATTAATCCATTTTACTACCTTAGAGGTTAATAGCTTGAGCTCCCTAGTTTGCTTGGTTGATGCTCACACTTGGAAGGGCTATTTAAATTTTGTTTAACACTTTATGATGGGGTGTTCCTCCCTCATGCACAATTTCCAAGGAATTCATGATTATTTTACTTTTGGAGAGTGTTGTTCCTCAAGTTGGCCCTGACGAATAGATCAATTCAAGTTAACTTATGGAGGTTAAATAAACTCCCCAATTTTAGTTCCAAATATGCACTTGAACTAGAGGGTGTAACCCTCTATGTGAATTAAATTTTACTAGTACCAGCAATAATAAAGAAGGTTCAAAGCCAATTTTAGATAATGAATAAAAAATTTACAATTGGACAAATTTAGTGTAAAATATTTGAATAAATAGGCCTAATGTATATAACTTTCAAAAAACTAGATCAACATATCAAATATCAATTTGAAAAGTTGCAACAATCACATAACTAAAAATAATTTAGTTACTATGTGAGAAATGAAATGATCCACCACATACATGTGTAAAGAGAATTTTTGATTCAAAATAAGAAAAATGAAATAAGAATAACCATAAAATTTAAAAATAAAGAAATAGAAACACAAATGTAGTTCAATCTTTCAACTAAATGAAAACTCAAATGTTGATAATGAGTATCATCACAATTAATGAGATTTACTTCATTCAATTGATATTTTCATACAATTTTGACTGTCATAACATTGGTGCCATAGAAAATTATATGAAATGAAATGCTAAAGAAATGATTCTATAAATAACAAGTCTATTTGGAATCAAATGTCATAAGTACATTACCTTCAACTCATCATATGAACACTACAAAATTTTACTGCCAACTTCAAAATTAGATCATTTAAAAAAAATGTTGTCTGTAATGGAACTTTGGAGACTCTGTAAGTCTCATTGTGTGAGCTCTTACATAAATAAATTGTATCCTAGATAATGAAAGTGTCAACCCCTTACAACCTACCCCAATCTATTCTTTTAAAGCAAAATATAACAACTACCCATCCCAACCATACAATAACTAAATACACATGTAGAATGTTTCTGTAATTATCTACATTGACTTTTTCGTCAGTGGGATTGATTTACTTGTAGACTCCTTGTGTTTTGATACCTTTTATTTTCCTTTAGCAGATGTGCTTGATGTTGGCTTCCTAAGGAATAGGCTATTCTTTTGTTATGACACATGAACCAGACATAATCTTCCTCCTCCTCATCTATGACTTCTTCCTGTGTTGATTGTAAGGGAACCAAAAATTCTTCTCCTTGTGTTCCTTATGAAAGAAACTATATTTTAGACATGCCCTTCTTGCATTTCTTAAATTTTTTTTTTCTGATTCAATGGGGGTGATTAGTTATTGACTTTTGAATTTAAAATAAGCCACCTCAATGTTGGATCTAAAAAGATATGGTGTTGTAGGCAACTGATGTATTAATTTTATTTAAGAGCGCTAGAATATTGAATACACTACTTATAGTTACAAAAATCAATTGTCTTAAGACAAAGTCTTTCGTTGTCTCTAGAATATAGATTTAGTCTTCTTGAAATTCTTTAGGGATTCTAAGAAATGTTCATCTGAGGCTAACCAGCCATCCTGGCATGTGATATTTCCGAATTCATTTAACCAATTTCATGTTCCTTAAGTTTCAAGATAGATATAATAGTTTCATATCTAGTTGGGAGCCCCATAGCTTGAGGTATGTTGTCTAGAGTAGAGTTTAGTCATTGAGCAGTGGAATCAATTTCTGATATTTTTCTATCAATGTCTAAAGTTAGATTCTCCATATGCAAGAGAGCATGGACTCACAATTGTGCATAAATGTAATACGAAACTTGATTTCTTCAATTTTATTATTGATCATACTCCAATTTGCTTTTAGATTCCATAAGATTTATCCTTCCTATGGCTTTTGAGTTAACTATCTCCCATAAATATTGCAACTCAATCTCTTTATGTTTGAGGATGGCCTTTATTCCTTCAATAAATGTTTTTATGTTTACAAGTTGTATCCCGTGATATCTCCATTTGTTCGTATTCTTCTTTGAACCTATTAACCTGTTCCTCCAGTTCAAACTGTGAATATTCCTAAATCGGAAACCATACTACAACAACTGATGATATTTATCCTGTTTGTTAATTTCCTTTAAACAAATTACATATGGTCCACTATGGAAAATATTGAAATACATACACTACATCCTTCACTTAATTAAATTATATGCAGAAACAGGAAATTGAGTAGGAAAGAAAATATAAAACAATAACATCGTTATTTTTGGACAAATGTCCCAGGAAAAACCCAATGTGGGAGAACTGGTGCAACAAATATGAGGGTTTTATTATTATGTAGTATTAAATCTTAGTACAATTCATTGGAAGCCCAACCGACTCTCTGTTACAGAGAGAAACTGGAAAAAACAAACAGTGAGATGATCTCACCTTGTCACTGGAAGAATGTGACCCCGATCTCATTGGAAGGAGGCTATGTGTCCCTTCTGCGTCAGCGTTTGCGTAGATCTGTGTCAACCCAATGCAATATCTGTGTCACCTCAGCTGGGACTCCGCTTCTCTTCCTCTAGATCCTCTACTGGACATAAACTTCGATTTCCAGCCTCCCGGTCTCAGACCCCGGCTCCCAGCTTCTGAAACTCAATTTCCTCAATAGTAATTCAATCTTCATCTAGGCTCTATGTTGCCACTGTGTCAGCTCTGCGTGAGCCAATGTCAGCCTCTCTCTGGACGTCGTTCTACCTTCTCTTCCTTGTATTCTCTGGCCCAGGAAAAATTCCTTCTTCCGTATACTATCTATGCCCCTCACTGCAAAAGATCACTATCAAAAATCTCTCTGGTAGTTGCTCTGCTTTAGAAAATCAAACTTTTGATCTCTCTCTCTGTGTTTTCCAAATGAACCTTAAGCCTCCTTAAATAATTTTCTCGTTGACATTCAACGCCCCAGATTAGAATCTAATCAATGGATAAGATCATTTCTTCTTTACCCTTGTCTTCTTCTATAAGTTACACCCACAGTTAGATTAATACCCATTAATTATTTTAATTTCCTAAGTTTATACTTAGGGACCCATTAAAAATAGTTAATTATTTTAATAAAATTGTCTCCATGTGGAATTTCCGAAAACGCTTTCTGGGTTCTTTGGAATACATGTGCCCAAGACTCCCTGTAAAATCTGAGACTTATATCACATCCGATGCTACCCAAAATCAACACGAACAACTTAATTTGGAAGCATCGTAATTTTCAAAATGATTATTAGGAGATATATCAAGTAGGAATGGTAATTTTTTGTTTTACAATTGATTCCAATTTAGACTTATATTCATTCAATTTATTGTGATATCATTTGTATTTTCCTAGGAACTCTAGAAGCTAATTTTGCTTCTCTTTTGACAAGATTTCTATCTGAGATTTCTTCATTGAGTGATTATTTTGTAGCTCTCATCTTTCTCAAGCCATCTCATCCTTCTCATTATACGAAGTGTCATGCCAAGTGATTACTTATGAATGTAGATTTTATTGCATTAATGAGAACAAAATTACTTAACATAAAGAGCAACCCTTGGGATTCATCTTCCAAGGTCGATTCTTATTCTAATTGTACATATTTCCCTTTCATTTACATATTTACATGTTATTCACCCAATCCTCGATGATTAGGTGTATAACATTCCACCACTTAATTTGAAGGGGTGTTTGTGATTCCAAGCATCATTGTAAAATTTTCAAACTTTTCTCTTCGAATTGCTTTGGTGAAGATGTCTGCAATTTTCTCATTTGTGGAATAATGTCTTAGATGAATAGTCTTGGCCTCTACATGATATCGAATCAAATGATATTTTTTGTTGATGTGTTTGGTTCAATCATGGAATTTGATATTCTTGGCCAATTTAATTGTAGAAGTGTTGTTAATTAGAAGGGGCGTAAAGCTCTCTTGTTTTTTTTGCAAGTCTTCAAGATTTTTCCTCAGCCACACGATCTCTTTTGTTGCTTCTACAACCACCACATACTCTTCCTTTGTTGTGGAATTTGTTGGAACTAAATTTTTGCGTGACCTCTAGGAGATAGATCCTAATCCAAGACTCATAGTATATCCTGAAATAGACACTCTATTTTCTTTATTTCCATTAAAGTCAAAATCAGAATATCCAATGAAATTGAAATCACCACCCATGAATATTTGAGTCCAAAGTCTTGAGTCTATTTCAAGTAATTTAGAACACGTTTTGTAGCAAATTAATATCTTTCACAAGGATTTTGCATTAAATTTTGAAAGGATTTGAATAAAAAAATGAAATATTTGGTCTAGTTGTGGTAAGGTGGATGAGACTTCCCACAAGCTATCTATACTTAGTTGCATCCTCAAATTTATTTCCTTACTTAGATGTGAGCTTCAGATTTTGTTCTAATGTAGCAGAAAAAAGATTGTATTTAGCCATGGAAAACTTATTTAAAAATTCTCTAATGTACTTATTTTTAGAAAGTAATATATATCTTGGATGTTGGGTCTCTTAAATGCCCTAGTAGTAGTGAAGGTGTCTAAATTATCTCATTTAAAATCATTTCTTCAACTCTATATTTATGGATGCAATATAGTTTCATTGCTCCCTGTTATGAATAGGAAAGGTAGACAAAAAATTTGCCAATTTTCTTGACAAACTAAGTTGCATCATCAAGATTAAAATGTTTGAAGTTTAATTTTAGAAGATCCTCAGCTAACTTTTCATACTAGGCTCACGATGCTTGTTCTAGGCCATATAAGGATTTGATGAGTTTGCATGCTTTTTGTTCTTGTCCCTTCACAAAAAAACCTTTTGGTTGAGACATGGATACATTTTCTTTCAATTCTCCATTCAAGGATGCAATTTTACATCCGTTTGGTGAACTCTTCATCCATTCTAAGTTGCCAAGGCAAAGATATTCTAGATGGTAGCCCATTTTTCTATGAGGACAAATATTTCTTAATAATCGACACCTTATTTTTGTACAAAACCTTTTGTCATGAGCCTTGCTTTGTGCTTTTCAAGTGAGCCATTTGACTTGCTCTTGTAGGCCCACTTGTAGACAATTGGCTTAGTTCCAAATGGACTATCCACCAACTTCTGTGTTCCATTATTTACAAGAGCATCATTCTTCCTTTGCATTGCTTCTTTGTATTCATCAAGAGAAGTGTTTCCGCAAAATCTAGCAGGCCTTCGATAGGGAAACCCTACAAGGTATAAACTAGACCAAGAATCAACAATGGGGAAGTGTCCCACTACCACCACAACCAAAACCCCTTGTTATTTATATATTCTCATAGATGGGAGGAGTCTCAGTAGGGAAAAGATAACTTATAATAGGTAATATAGGGTTAAGGTATGAAGCAATCTTGCTAGTAGATATTCAAGAAAGACACAATTTTGGTATAAGACTTCACTAGGAACCAATTCACTTTCTATGAAGATACCCAGAAATAGAAGCACAAGACTTAGGGTTTGATCTATTTGACGAGTTTTGGAGTAAATCAAGGTCAAGTCCATGATAAAATGTTTCTTACAATGTATATTAGCTAATCCAAGGCTCATGAAACCTTTAAGAAAGTCCTTAAGTTGAGAGATGAAAAAATAGGGTTTCCCTCTTAGGAAAAACACTTAAGGAAAGAAACATTATGGATGAAATTGAAGTGGATGCCCTCTAAATTGATAGGTTTTTGGGAAAACCATATCTACTTAATTTTTAGGCTCTCCAACCACCAAAATACCTCTTCCATACAACTTTTCCCTAATCCCTAGTTTCTAGCCCTAGCCTTGAAAGGACGACTTTAAGAGAGAGAAAATATGGTTAAGATATGAGATTGATCACCAACAAATTGGACTAGTGCCTTGTCCTTTGGGAGAATGGAGTCAAGGATGATTTAGGATAGTCAAACTTATTCCTAAGGAGGCCGAAATTTGATGTCTTAGCAAGAAAATTTCAAGCATTTACCAACTCAATGGAAAAATGGATTTTATGGGAGAGCTTCAATGAGTTCACCACTAGGAATATTCAATACATGTTGTACAAGAGTAATGCATGCAATATTCATCTAGATAGCAACATTAATTAATTGTCAAAAAACTAGGGAACAATTTTGCGTGACCTGGAATCAACGTTGCAGGAAGCGCCCCCCCCCCCCCCCCGGATCCTAGGCCGGAATCCCGCTCCGTACGGAAGCGTTTAGGAAGCGCCCCCGGAAGCGCGATTCCAAAAACTGCGAAGCGCGATTCGGAATTTTTAAAGCGCTTCCTGGATTTTAGGAAGCGTGGGCCCCGAAGCGCGCTTCAGATGGCGCTTCGGGCCTCCGAAGCGCCACGCTTCGGGCCTGGAAGCGTGCGCTTCATGCAGCGCTTCGGAGCGCTTCCTCCAAAACCGCATGGCCAAGGGAAAAATACATCATTTTTTTAAAAAAAAAATTAAAGTTAACTTAAGTTAGCATTGAGGGGGTGGGTTAGGGTGAGGTTAGAGTGAGGTTAATGTGAGGAATGAAAAGAATAAAGCCCCCATTCATTCCTCATTTTCTCACTTTGAGTTTATGAGAGTTGGAGAAGAGAAGAAAGGAGAGGAGAAGAGAAGAGAGGAAAAGAGAGGAGAAGAGAGGAGAGCTTGGAGGAGTGAAGAAGGAAGAGCAAGGAGAAGGAGGAGGAGCTTGGAGCAAGAGCTTGGAGGAATTCATCTACAAGAGCTAAAGAGGTAAGTTCAAACCCCAAACTCCCTTATTTTTTGTGACAATTTTTTTGTATTTTTCTCCTCCCTCTCCTACTCTTTCCCATTGTTTCTACTTGCTCCTTTATTTACAGGTTGTCCACCACCTATATCCATATTCCAAGATGGTGTTCTTTTGGCTTCTATGTATCATTCCACTCTTGGTTTTAATGATGGCAAGGGTGAGGAATAGAAGGGAAGAAACAGAAGAGGACATTGGTGATGGTCCTAATAGTAGTGACCCAATGTATGATGAGGAGGAAGGGTTTGAAGAGGAAGGGGATGAACTTGAAGGGGACACTGAAACACAATATGGGAAAGCTACATCAACACCCTTGTGGAACTATGTGACCAAACTTGATGGGGGAAAGGGTGGTGGATCTTACAAATTTGTGTGCCCTCATGGTTGTCATGGAGGAAAACCATATTGTGGTTCATATACCCGTCTGAGGAGGCATCTTTGTGGGGTGCTGGACAGTGATGAAAAAAAGGGTTCTGTGGGGGTACAAATTTGCCCAAACATTTCAACTGAAGAAAGAAGAAAATACATCCAAATAGAGATGGCTGCACAACAAAAAAACAAGAAACAAAAAACTCATTCTGAATCAAGTGCAACCTCTAAATTTGGTAGTTGCTCATCTCCTCATGGTACTTCTGCAAGCTCTGGAGGTAGAAGAACAATAGGGGATTTCCTTAATGTTGTTGGGAGGGATGATGTGGATGGAAAGATAGTCCGTTTTCTTTGTGCTTGCGGTGTACCATTCAATGTGCTTCGCTCTCCCTATTGGCATGAAATGGTAAAGGCCATAAATGAAGCCCCAAAAGGATACAAGGCCCCCAACTATGAGAAAGCTAGAACAGTGTTATTAGAAAGAGAAAAAGCTAAGGTTCAAAGAGCTTTGACACGTTTTACAAATGAGTGGGTAGATTCTGGGGTATCCATTGTATCAGATGGGTGGACAAATATTAGAAACCAACATTTGATAAATGTTCTTGGTGTTTCTTCTAGTGGTGCAGTATTTATTGCATGTCATGACTCCTCCTCCATCACTGCATCTGCACAAAACATTGCAGATCTCCTATTGAAATCAATCAAAGATGTTGGTCTGAATAATGTGGTTCAATTGATCACAGATAATGCAGCAAATTGTAAGGCAGCAGGAAAAATTATTGAGCGTACTCATCCACACATCTTTTGGTCTAGGTGCCTGGTTCACACATTGAACCTTTTGATGCATGATATTGTGAAACACAAAGATTGTGGGTGGATTGCTGAGGTTTACAGGAAAGGTAAGCAGCTCATTAAATTCATCACAGGGCATACAAGGGTAAACTACTTCTATGGCACTTACACCAAGTTGCAATTGCTTAAAATTGCAAAGACAAGATTTGCTAGTTATTACCTCACCTTTAGGCGGCTAGTGAGGGTGAGACAAGCTTTAACTAATCTGGTGTGTGCTGAAACATGGGATGAAATTAACACTGACACAGATGGTGCTAATGCAGTCAAGGACACTGTTCTTGACAGTTACTTTTGGTCACAGGTTAAATATGTTTTGCAATTCACCAAACCAATTTATTACATGATCAAGTTTGCAGATTCAGATCGACCAGTAATTGGGGAGGTGTATGAGCAAATGGATAGCATGTTGGGGTAGATTAAAGACATTGTTGAGCCTAGAGATACCACCTTGTACAATTATATTCGTGTAGAGGTGAAAAACCGATGGGAAATGCTAAATATTCCATTGCATGAATTAGCATATGTTTTGACACCTAAATACTATCATCCATCATGGCTTTCAACACCAGCACCTGGGGGGGGAAGCAGGAAAAAACCACACCAAGATAAAGAGGTTCACGAAAAATATATGGCTGCATTGAGTAAATTAATCCCTGATGACGAGGAGGCTGCATTGGTACAGAGACAGGTGAGCAACTATACGCTCAACACTGGTCCATTTGGGAGCATGCATGCAATTAAAGATCGAGAGACTTTTTCTGCTCTTGAGTGGTGGAACATGCATGGAGGGGGTACTCCACTTCTACAGAGTTTGGCATTGCGGGTGCTATCACAGGTGGTAAACACTTCTTCTGCAGAGAGGTGTTGGAGCTCTTATTCTTTCATCCACAGTGTTAAAAGGAACAGGTTGAGTTTAGACCGGGCAGAGAGCTTGGTTTATGTTCATTACAACTTGCGATTGTTGTCCCATTACTGTGAAGATGCAAAGTCTAATAAAGACTTGTTGATTTGGGACAAGAATCCAGAGGAGCCCAATTTGGAGGATGGAGTGTTGCGACTAGAGCAATTAGAGGATGCTCTTTTCCAGGTATGTCCATTGTGGTATTAATTTTCCAATTTTCCCTTATAAAGCATTTCTCTAATTCATGTTTTTAATTTTTTTGTTAACTAGTGTTTTTTTTTGCATGAATTTTTTGAGCGATTCTAGGATGATGATGACCGTGTTGATATGCCACCACCCCCAGCCCCATCTGGTCCCTTGGTTCCTAGGTTCCATGGTTCAACACCAACAGCAGGGGGTTCTTCTTCATTAGTTTCAGTGCCACGACTTCCACAGGCACCATCTTCTTCATTGCCACCACGTGGAGGCCCGCCACCACATTCTATTCGTGGTGGAAGGAGGAGAGTTTAGTAGATATATTCACAATCTACTACTTTTTGTCATAGATTACTCATTAGACTTGTAGACTTGTGAATTTGAATTTTGAACCTTTTTGGCTTGGCGGTGACCAAGTGACATATTTTGTAAACATTATTATTTGAATTTTGGACATGACAAATGTTGACAGTTGCTCACTTGCTAGATAAATCATAATATGCTCTATGTTTTATGTTTTATAATATGCTTAAATGTTTTATGTTTTATAATATGCTTAAAAATTTGATGTATGTTTGTAATAGCTAGAATATAGATGATTGTTGTACATACTAGTAACTACAATGGAATCATGGATGCCATATCTATCTTGATTTATGCAAAAATATGCATGTTTTCATGTCTTCTACAATTAATTTGGTATTTGGGATGTTTGTTTTGAGTATAAATGCAAAAAAATATAAATATATATATATATATATATATATATAGCAGACACTTCCGCGGATGCTTCGCTTCCTAGATTTTTGGAAAATGACGCTTCCACGCTCCCGCTTCCGCTTCCGCTTCGCTCCCGCTTCGTGCAACATTGCCTAGAATCAATAATTCCATACATTAGACATAGAAAAATAAATCTTCAATAAATTAGGGCACTTACAAGGCAACATGCAAGAATTACTTCCATTATGCCAAAGAATAGCTCCAAATAATATCCAATATTAACTCCAAATATCAAAATGTATCTGAATATTAAATTCATCCACAAAAGAGCAAGTGTGAGTTCTTTTATGAGTCTGAAATTCCAAGTATGTTGATGATGAGGAATCCGGGGGGGTCTGGGGGCTAGCAATCCCCCGGCGGGGGTTGCTAAAAATAGATGTAAAATTGCCTTGTAAAAGTCTAGTAATTTCTAGTCAATCTTGGTCGTTCATTAGGCAGATGATCTGATGGTAGAAGGTATGTTTAATTTAGGGTTTTTTTCCCTATAAGGCAACCCCTCACTATATATGATGGAATTGTATTGCGTCTATGTACATCTATATTCTAAGTGAGGAAGAGAGAGGATATAGAGAGCGAAGAGGGTGTTACAACGGATCTGCTATAGGTTGTATCTCTTCAGTTTGCTGGATAATATGATAAAAGAAGGACTGGCTGTTTCTCCGTGGACGTAGCCCAAACTGGGTGAACCACGTATATCTGTGTCTCTCTTGTTTTATGCATTTTCTGTGTTTGTATTTCTGCAATATTTTATGTGTTCCATTGCTCCATAATATATAATTTTCTAACAATTGGTATCAGAGTTGAAGGTCTATTTGGCTAATAAACTCACAGGAGAGAAGGGTTCCTGGTTCGAGTGGGAGCAATGGCAGAAGATGGTAGGTTTGGGGTCAAAAAATTCAACGGCCAAAACTACCAGCTGTGGAAGATGCGGATGGAAGATTATCTGTATCAGAGAGATATATACCTACCATTGAGCGGAAAGACAAAGAAGCCGACGAGTATGACAAACGCAAAATGGGATATTCTGGACAGAAAGGCACTTGGAACAATACGACTGTGCCTAGCAGCGTCGGTAGCATTTAATATTTCAAAGGAAACGACAACACAGGATTTAATGTCAACATTAGCCAAACTATATGAAAAACCCTCGGCGTAAAATAAGGTATTTCTTATGAAGCGTTTATTTAATATGAAGATGTCAGAGGGTGGATCTGTCACTGATCATTTAAATGATTTTAATACAGTTACAAGTTAGTTAAGTTCTGTAGGGGTAAATTTTGATGTTGAAGTTAGGGCTCTGTTATTTCTGTGCTCATTGCCAGAAAGTTGGAATGGTTTAGTTATGGCCGTTAGTAACTCTATCTCTGGGTCTAGTACTTTAAAGTTTGATGATGTTGTCGGTGCAATCCTTAGGGAGGAAATGCGACGGAAAAGCTCCAGTGAGACATCAGGTAATGCTTTGACTGCAGAGACTAGGGGAAGAAAAATGGAAAGAGGAAAGAGCCCAGGATATCGCAGTAAGTCAAGAAAAGGTAGACCCAAGTCCAGATCGGGGATAGTGTGCTGGAAATGCGGGAAGAAAGGACTCCTGAAGAAAGACTACAAGTCTAGGAAGGGAAAAGAAGGAGATGCGCATCAAGAAATTAATCATGAAGCGAATGTAACAGGTGATGTGTTGCAAGATGCTTTGATTCTTTCATTAGAAAATATTATTGATGCCTAGGTGATAGATTCGGGGGCATCATTCCATGCCACACCTAATAAGAAACATTTTCATGATTATGTTCAAGGATATTTTGGACAAGTTCGATTGGGTGATGATAAACCCTGTAAAATCATTGGAATGGGTACAGTTTTCATAAAACAGCAAAATGGAAATCAGTGGCTATTGAAGAAGGTAAGACATGTTCCAGATCTGAAGAAAAATCTGATTTCAATAGGGCAGTTGAGAGGTGAAGATTGCGTAACTACTTTCACAGATAAAACCTGGAAGGTCACTAAAGGATCCCTGGTAAGAGCGAAAGGAGAAAAGGTTGGTACATTGTATTTATGCAATGGTATTTCTAATTCTGTTAATGCTTTAACCTCTACGGGAGAAGATACGACATTGAGGCATCATAGGCTCAGGCACATGAGTGAGAATGGGATGCAGATTCTTCACTCAATAAATTTGTTACCAGGTTTGAAGCATGTTGATTTAAAATTCTGTGAGAATTGTGTTTATGGAAAACAAAAGAGAGTCAGATTCCTTAGAGTTGGGAAAGAAAAGAAGAGCGAAAAATTAGAGCTTGTGCATACAGATGTATGGGGACCTGCTTAGGTATCATCTCTTGATGGCTCTCATTATTATGTTACTTTTATTGATGATGCAACCAAAAAAACCTGGATTTATTGTATTCGAAATAAATCTGATGTATTTGATACTTTCAAGAAATGGAAAGCTTTGGTTGAAAATCAGATAGGGAAAAAGTTGAAGTGTCTCAGATCAGATAATGGAGGTGAATATTGCAACAAAGAGTTTGATAGGTATTGTTCAGAGAATGGAATTTGCAGAGAGAAGATAGTTCCAGGAACACCACAAGAAAATGGTGTGTCAGAAAGGATGAACAAGACAATCATGGAGCGTGCAAGGTGCATGAGATTGCATGCAGGATTGCCTTTACAATTTTGGGCAAATGCTGTAGATACTGCTATTTATCTAATAAACAGAGGGCCTTCAATTTCCTTGGATGGTGGTATTCCAGAGGAGGCATGGACAGGTAAAAAGGTAAACTACTCATTTTTAAAGACTTTTGGTTGTGAAACTTTTGTCCACATTAACAAAGAAAATAGAACAAAGCTTGAGGCAAAATCAAAGAAATGTACCTTTATTGGATATGGTGTTAATGATTTTGGTTATCGCTTATATGATTATGAAAATCACAAAATCATTAGGAGCAGAGATGTAATATTCAATGAAAAGGTCTTGTATAAGAATCAGTTGCAGGAAAAGAAACAAGAAAAAGAAAACAGAGAATACACAGTGCTTGACGATATCACAGGAAAAGTGATGGTGCCTGAAAATCATAATGATCAACAGCCAGAACAACAACCACAACAGCAACAAGCACTTCAAACACTTGAAAGTGGTGTTAGAAGATCTACCAGGATAAGTAGACCCCCTGAACGATACTCTCCTTCATTATATTATGTATTGTTGACTGATTCTGGTGAACCAGAATGTTATGAAGAAGCAGTGCAGGTAGAAACCAGGAAGAAGTGGGAGCAAGCCATGAAAGAAGAGATGGACTCCTTAGCACATAACCAGACTTGGGACTTAGTCAGGTTGCCTGCAGGTAAAACAGCATTGTAGAATAAATGGGTTTACAGGCTGAAGGAAGAAGATGGAGGAAAACAGAGGTACAAAGCTAGACTTGTGGTGAAGGGGTTTGCACAAAAGAAAGGTATTGATTTTGATGAAATATTTTCTCTTGTTGTTAAAATGACTTCAATCAGAACTATTTTAAGTCTAGTAGCAGCTGAAGATTTGCATCTTGAGCAGTTAGATGTAAAGACAACCTTTCTCCATGGGGATTTGGAGGAATAGATATATATGCAACAACCACAAGGATATGAGGTAAAAGGGAAGGAAAAACTAGTGTGCAGGTTGAAGAAGAGCTTGTAGGGCTTAAAACAGGCTCCAAGGCAGTGGTATCTAAAATTTGACAGGTTTATGTCTGAACAAGATTATACTAGATGTCACTCTGATCATTGTGTTTATCTCAAAAGGAAAAATGATGGCAACTATATTATATTGTTATTGTATGTAGATGACATCCTTGTTGCAGGTTCTAACATGTAGGAAATAAATGTGCTCAAAAGGAAATTGGCAAACTCATTTGCAATGAAGGATTTGGGTGCTACAAAACAAATCCTTGGTATGAGAATAACTAGAGACAGGAAGAATCGCAAATTAACATTGTCTCAAAGTGAGTACATAGAAAAGGTGTTGAAAAGGTTTAATATGCAGAATGCAAAACCAGTTAGTATACCTTTGGCTAGCCATTTCAAATTAAGTAAGGAGGCGTGTCCCAAGACTCAGGAATAAATGGCTCATATGTCTAAAGTTCCATATGCATCAGCGGTTGGAAGCTTAATGTATGCAATGGTTTGCACAAGGCCTGATATTGCACATGCAGTGGGAGTTGTAAGCAAGTACATGAACAATCCAGGAAAAGAACATCGGATGGAAATGAAGTGGATTCTCAGGTATTTGAGAGGTACCACAAATCAAGCATTATGCTTTGGTGGTTCAAACATTGCTCTACAGGGATATGTTGATGCAGATATGGTAGGTGATAGAGATAACAGGAGGAGCACAATAGGGTATGTGTTTATTGTAGGTGGAACAGTTGTCAGTTGGGTTTCAAAAATCCAAAGTGTTGTTGCACTTTCAACAACAGAAGCAAAGTATGTTTCTGCTACAGAGGCTAGTAAAAAAATGATTTGGTTACAAAAGTTTCTGGATAAATTGGGAAAGAAGCAGGAGTTGGGCAGGTTATACAATGATAGCCAGAGTGCCATACATCTTGCAAAGAACTCTGCATTTCATTCCAAGACTAAACATATATAGCTCAAGTACCATTTCATACGGTCAGCATTGGAAGATGGATAGTTGAAGCTGGAAAAGATACACACTAGCCAGAATCCTGCAGATATGTTAACAAAAGTTGTAACCCGTGAGAAACTGAGAATCTGCTCAGTTTCAATTGGTCTTAAAGTATGATGAAGAAGATGAGAAACAGCCAGGTCCAAAGTGGAGTTATTTTCTAGCAAATGAAGTAGCGGTGGAGTTGCTATAATCAGTCTCCAAGTGGGAGATTGTTGGGTGTGGAGCCTGATTATCTTCCTTATTCAAAGGTTTTAGCTAGATGTATACCCCAGGAAGACTATACACCCCTCCACACGGGGGGGACTTGTCCCCCCTGCGGGGGTCCGGGGGCCAGCAGTCCCCCGGCGGGGGTTCGGGGGCAGCACCCCCGAAGCTAAAAATAGATGTAAAATTGCCTTGTAAAAGTCTAGTAATTTCTAGTCAATCTGGGTCGTTCATTAGGCAGATGATCTGACGGTAGAAGTTATGTTTAATTTAGGGTTTTTTTCCCTAGAAGGCAACCCCTCACTATATATGAGGGAATTGTATTGCGTCTATGTACATCTGTATTCTGAGTGAGGAAGAGAGAGGAGATTGAGAGCGAAGAGGGTGTTACAGTGGATCTGCTATAGGTTGTATCTCTTCAGTTTGCTGGATAATATAATAAAAGAAGGACTGGCTGTTTCTTCGTGGATGTAGCCCAAACTGGGTGAACCACGTATATCTGTGTCTCTCTTGTTTTATGCATTTTCTTTGTTTATATTTCTGCAATATTGTATGTGTTCCATTGCTTCATAATATATAATTTTCTAACACAAATGAGGTCTCTCCAATATATGTGTGGTCTAACATATCCTTTTGTAGCCTACAAGCCCCTTTAATAATAAAATAATGTGAAAGTAAAGGCCTAGGTCACAAGGTGACCTAGTAGCTTTTACAAATTTAACTTTATATCCACAAATGCTAGTTGAAATGTTCACGTCGTGATTGCGTGACAATCTAGGGGGCTAATATTGAGGCATTTTGGTGCCAGGAAAAGTATAGAAGGCCTAAAAAATCAAGATCTAGGGTTTTGCCCCTGTATCTCAATGCAAATCATCTTGTGGCCCCAAAATGTGGGTTTGGGGCACAAAAATGGGACTCATGAGTCTCGAAGTGATATAATATTTGTCTCTACTCCAGCATTGAGGACACTAAAAATGGTGCTAGCCCTCCCATGTCTCAAGGCATGAGACAAGCCTAATCTAGGCCTTGGATCAACTTCCACACCATATATATATATATATATATGTATATGTATATGTATATGTATATGTATATGTATATGTATATGTATATGTATATGTATATGTATATGTATATGTATGTATATGTATGTATGTATGTATGTATGTATGTATGTATGTATGTATGTATGTATGTATATGCTAATCTTGATGTTTCTAGGGAAAACAACTTAAAATATTTTTCTTCGTCATCAATTAGTATTAATTTCACATATCATTCATTCAATGTCATTAACCAGTTATACAAGAGATAATTCAACCATTAAACATGAAAGAAAAGTAGAAAATAACTGCAAAATCATGAGACAATAGACACGGAGATTAGGCATGAGGCCAGGGAAAAACCCATAAGTGGAAAACCTAGAAATATTTCCTTGTGTGTGTGTGTGTGTGTGTGTGTGAGAGAGAGAGAGAGAGAGAGAGAAAGTTAAATTTTTCAACAATACATAAGAATAAGCAAGAAACAACATCAAGAGAATAACCAATCCAGTAATCAATATTAAATGCCAAGCCTTCATTTTTCCCCTTCTGATTTCGGCCCCATATAATCCTTTCTTATACATTGGAACATAGATCATCTTGAGAAAAATCGATGATCCAAATGAGGAGAGATGATATCTATCTATCTATCTATCTATCTATCTATCTATATATATATATATATATATATATATAAAGAGGCCCAACCAACTTGTACAAAAGGGAGGTCGATTTGATGTATTTAAGAGTCAAAAATTTTAATTTCAATTATTCTTTTTCTTCATATGAAAAATACTAACCATGGCTACCATATTTCCAACACTCCGTCTTATCCAGGGAGGTATTTTTCATTCTCTCTCTCAACATCAATCTCCTCGACCAATCCATATGTCTCTCTGCCCATAGCCTAAGGGAGATATTACAAGTAGAAATATCTCTCTCTGTCAAGATCAAACTCCCTAACCAATCCATGGATCTCCGATCACATGACCTAAGGGAGAGATTATTAATCTCATAATAAGGAAATATACATAGCATCCAACACATCCACAAGCCACCATCCCATGGCATCTAGGTTTGTGCCCTACTGGCCAATGGGATCAATTAATGAAGTTAAACTGTCGGGTCCCTATAATACTAGTGATTACCCCATTACTATTGTAGTTATACCCCTTATTTATATTGTTGTGCCCCTATTACCCCCATATTGTTATTTCTGTGCCCCATAGAATCCCTCTGTTGTTATTTTTGTGGCTTTATATTATTATTGTTAGGTCGGCTGGATTACATTATGACTCCTTAGACTCCTATATATAGAAAGGAGGTTTTGTCATTTGTATCATCCAAGAATTGTTCATTTATGTAATGTAAAGGAGGTTGCCCCCTCGAAGAGGCTGAATTATAAGGCGTTGATCTATCTTTTCTATCTTTTCTTGAGCTGGTTTCATAACATTTGGTATCAGAGCTTTGGATTCTAGGGTTTCGCTGCTCCAAACAGGTCATCGTGGCATTTTCGCTATAACTTTTTTCTGTGACGTTTCAGAAGTCGGAAAAAAAACCCATTTGAGAAGAATTGGCACTGAACCTTGGGTCCGAATTTCAGAGCTTTTTGCGTGATATTTTTGGAGATATGATCTGAGGAAGTTGGCATTTTTGCAGACTCCTGAAATACATTCAAAACAGGTGACCTGGGGAAAATCGTCATAACTCTCTCTTTGAGGATCAGATTGAAATTTTGTAAAAAGGTACAGAAAGAGGATGGACTGTAGTTTCTTGTATGTGTGTTTCAGATTCAAAGGTTGAAACAAGAACTCGACAGCTACGAAATCGATCAATTTCAGAGTATCTTATCAAGTGGAAGAACTTATCCGCTGAAGATTCCACATGGGAGGATGAGAATTTTATGCAGAAGTATCCAGAACTACTCAAGCGTTGAGGACAACACTTTTTTTGAAGGAGAGGGGCATGTTGGGTCCCTATAATACTAGTGATTACCCCATTACTATTGTAGTTATACCCCTTATTTATATTGTTGTGCCCCTATTACCCCCATATTGTTATTTCTGTGCCCCATAGAATCCCTCTATTGTTATTTTTGTGGCTTTATATTATTATTGTTAGGTCGGCTGGATTATATTTTGACTCCTTAGACTCCTATATATAGAAAGGAGGTTTTGTCATTGGTATCATCCAAGAATTGTTCATTTATGTAATGTAAAGGAGGTTGCCCCCTCGAAGAGGCTGAATTCTAAGGCGTTGATCTATCTTTTCTATCTTTTCTTGAGTTGGTTTCATAACATAAACCAAGCATATGCACAAGGTACATCTCCTTGAACATAAACAAGGTCTCCCGACGCATAGCCTAGGGGAGGAATCCCTACCTCAATCATATATACTAAGTACAACTTCTTGACCACAAACAAGGTCTCTCGGAGCACAACCTAAGGGAGGAAACTTCAAGATAAATCTCCCCGACCAAACCATAGGTCTCTCGGTCAACGCCTAAGGGAGAGATCACAAAACAATGTCCTGACCAAACTCGTCCCCTGATAAAAACCTAAGGGATCACTTCAGGCCTCATAACCAACCTCCCCAGCCAAACTCAGTGACCTCCTAATCATCCAACCTACGAGAGTGAAAATCTTCCCGACCAATCCATAGGTCTCCAGGAACACAACATAAGGAAGATTCATGATGTTATACAATCAATGATCCTTCTCCAATGGGAATCTCAGCCATTCCAGGCTTCTCACATAAACTATAGTAACCTGCTCAACAATAGAAAGCTAGCCATGTTTGATTTCAACTCTTTATCAAACATTTCAGCAAGAAACTAAACCCAGTTATTTAGTGATCTTAATTTCGGGCTTGTCACAGAAGCAAACATCAACAACATGCTCATCAACAAAAAATTGTGCCATAGTCGAATCCAACAGACAAGTGGCTTCTCAGAGAAGAAAATATTAACAACCTTATCACTAACACAAGATCAAATAGATCAACAACCAACTTCAAAAATCAGTTGCATTTCCATCTTCAATTACGCTATATGCAACAGGACCATCCATGTCATCAGGTGGTTCAACGAGCCAATCATAGGGATTCATTAAATCAACAATAGAGTCTCATATCTTTTTCAAATTTTCCTCAAGCAAGTGTCCATGGACTCACAGTCCATTATGCCACAACCTGAGCAAGGAGTTCACTAGGCTCATGTCATGTCTTACAATTCTTCAATCAACTCCCTCTTATACTAGACAAAGAGGACCTCATTCCTTGTCAAAAACATGTCATCAACACATAGCACAAAACTCACAAGTTCTTCTTTAGTAGATTTGGATCAACATTAACCTTCAAGACTTCAAGCCATCTTATCATGGATCAAAACATGCTTCAATTAGATTGATCTTGTTTGCTTCCTCAAAGTCCAAATCCCATCCAATCACGATTCTTCTCATCACTTTTTTCTTCCATATTTTCAACAATTTCCATAGCATTGACATACTTCATCGCGTTCTTGCAATCCTCACTAAGAGGCAATGGAAGAACAACTACAACCAAGAAAGACATACAAAGATAAGGGACTCACAATGAAACAATAATAGAAACAATCAAGAAAGTACTTATCTCTTGAGAGTGTGTCAACTCCCTCTTGATCTTAGTTTTCTTGGGTCCAGTCAACCTTGTTCAACTCATCAAGGAGTTAATCTTTTCCACATCATCATCAAGGAGTCCATAACATCATCAAGAAATCCATATCATCATTAGAAAATCACATCATCATCAAGAAATCCATATCATCGTCAAGAAGTCTACATTATCAAGAAGTCCATATAATCATCAAGGATTTAGGGTTTCTTCTTTCAAACATATATAATCAATTCTAGGATTTGGTCCATAATCCTTAGATTTTCTTCCAAACCCTACCTAGGGTTTACAAACCATAAACAATCTAATGTCAGTAATGATTAAAACACTAAAATAAATACAAGAGACTTGTCTTTTGAGATCATGACAATTCCCTCTTGACCTTTAGTCTTCTGCATTCATCCTACAAATCAACCTCATCATCAAGATGTCCAATCTTCTAGAAAATAAGGTTCCTTTATTTAAGTGGAAGTAATTAATTTGTAAGCCCTAGGCTTTCATTGCCAACCTCTTTTGGTCTTGATAGGTTTTTCAATCTGATTGGATAGGGTTTTAGATTTCAATCTTGATCCAGATCTTGGGGGGAGGCGCCCAAGATCTAAAAGATTGAAATGGATTTTGGGGGAGAGACCCCCAAGATTAGAAAAATTGAAATGCCAGAAGAAATAGAGGAGAATTCCCAATAAACAAACCACAAAGAAAATTTTTATTAAAACGGATAAAAGCTACATTGTGGTGGACAAACTATCCTTTTACAAAATGCAAATTGTTACTTATAGTATTTTTCAGTTACAATATCATGGGTCAATTCCATGGGTGAATGAATACCATGGGTGGATGTCACAATACCATGGGAAAATACCATGGGTGGATGTCACTTACAATACCATGGGTGGATGCCACTTACAATACCATGGGTAAATTCCATGGGTGGATGAATACCATGGGTTGATGCCATTTTCCATTCGGATCATTCCTCCCTCCTTAAGAAGCAATGGTCCCCATTGCGTGAAGTTCCCTCCTACGAAGCCTTTGTTGAATATGAAGAGCCACTGAAGAGAAGGGTTTTATGTGGTTAACCCATAACCATGATGAACGAAGATCCGAGGATAGAGATACCCTGTAATGCTTGTGCCAAACTATGATATTGACAGTGTGTGGCCTAGCAATTGGACTTCGATGAAGTGTGGGTTTGTGGATGACCCATAACCATGATGAACAAAGATTCAAGGATAGAGATACCATGTAATGCTTGTGACCAACTGTGATACTGATAGTGTGTGGCCTAGCAAATGGACTTCGATGAAGTGTGGGTTTGTGGATGACCCATAACCATGACAAACGAAGATCCAAAGATAGAGATACCCTATAATGCTTGTGACCAAATGTGATACTAACGGTGTGCGGCCTAACAAATGGACTTCGATGACAAGGATTTTTTGCAGTTGACCCATAATCGTGATGTTGGTTGTTGATGATGTAACAGCTACCTACATAGCCTGGGGTGGGAGGGCACGTCTCCAAAGAACCTAAGTCGAATGTTGATATGCTGAAACTGATAAATGTGAAGCAAGTGCCTACTAAAGCAAGGTGGGAGGGCACGTCTCCAAAGGGAACCCGCTCTTAGTGCTGCTCCAGAATTAAAATGGACATAACTCGGTCAATATAACTCAGAATATTTATTATAACCTGTTTTTGGAAACATAAGGACCATTTTTCATCTTCCCATGAGTTGGAAATCGCTATCTGGACACTCTAGAATCTAAGATTCATGCTACAACTTTTCCGTCGTCACAAAAATTCTGGAAAAAAAATAGCTGATTTTAAATCAGCGATATCTCCCACATCCGAACTCTGATTCGATCCATTTTTTTTTTAAATTGAGATATTGTTTGGGAGGAGCTCAGATCCATAATCACTTTTCTTAAATTTTTCACAAAAATTGCAAAAAAATATAGGAGAGTTGTCGTCCATGAATTGTCATCAGAAACATTTATGCAACATAGCTAATTTTAAATCAGAGATATCTCCCTCATCCAGACTTCGATTCGGCCGATTTTTTTTTTTTGAATTTGGGTATTTTTTCGCAAAGAATCTAGATCTGTTATTTGTTTTTTTGTAAATTTTGCACCAAAAAGTTCAGATCTGATTTGCAAACTACCGCCCAAAAACATTCCTTCAAAAAAAATGAAAAAAGTAAAATTATTCCTGCTTGGCCCAAGAAAATGCTCGGTAGAGGACGTAGCACATGCCTGAAGTTTTTTGAATATTGCTACAAAATTTGAAATTGAAATATGCATCAAACCCTCATTCCCATGGAATCATAACCTGCTCTGATACCATTGATCCAGATCTTTGGGGCAAGCCCCCAAGATCTAAAAGATTGAAATGGATTTTTGGGGAGAGACCCCAAGATTAGAAAAATTGAAATGCGAGAAGAAAAAGAGGAGAATTCCCAATAAACAAACCACAAAGAAAATTTCTATTAAAATGGAGAATAATTGTAAAAGCTACATTGTGGTGGACAAACTGTCCTTTTACAAAATGCGACTTGCTACTTATAGTATTTTTCAGTTACAATACCACGGGTCAATTCCATGGTTGGATGTCACTTACAATACCATGGATGGATAAATACCATGGGTGGATGCCACTTACAATACCATGGGTAAATTCCATGGGTGGATAAATAACATGGGTGGATGAATACCATGGGCTAATGCCATTTTCCATTTGGATCAAAGCCCTAATAATTAACTAAACCCTAGATGTGGAACATTCATCCTTCCATTATTTGATTTCAATATCAACAATCCTAGGGTTACACAAACCCTATGGATTTCGTGTTCAAACCCTTACTAGAGATCTGCAAACCCAAAACGTTTTAGACTTGCAAACCCTAGATGATGTAATCTCATCAAGACTCAAATCCTCAGCAATAGATTGATCAAACTTTCAGGCCTTAACCTCTTATTATTTTTGTCTTGCGTGCATTTGATTTCACCATCCAAAGCTACATTCATACAATGAGTTTTAAATCAAGAAATTATGTTATCACAGCAACATCAGTTCATCATTCAAGTATAGGCTTATTCTCAAACATAGGATTTTATCCAACTAGAAAAGAAACAAGAAACATCTATATATATTTTGCAGGCCTTTTACTTAATAGAAGCCATATTGCATATTTTCAATTTAATCGTCCTTTATAGAGCCACCCATCACAACACATTCAGGTTTTAAGCGTACAGAATTTGTGACAATCTTTATTTCAATGCAACTTCTCAAGAGTATATAACTTTCTTAGCAGAAGATGTAACCTTGACATCCCAGCTTCATTATCCTAGGGTTTTTGTCAACAAACCCTTGGTCCATACTTGTTCAATTTTTTTTGCTACCTTAGATTTTTCGATTAGGAAATCCTTTCATTCAAAGCAGCATTCAAATCTTGAACCCTTTGAAATCAATGGTCTTCCTTATTTTCTATTATAATTCATATGACTTTAAGAACTTTTGTTTAGAAAAATATAAATATGAGGATCCAAAAGTAATGCAACATTTTTGAGGTATTCAGGTCATTATTCATATGTCTCGGACTTTCACATTTCAAGATTCACTTCATAAGAAAAACAAATTTCAGGTTATACTTCATAGGAGTCAAGAATTCAAATGATACATAGCAGATTAGACAAGTCAGATGTTTCAAATCAATCAGTTCAACATGCTTCAATTGTACTTTCACTTATATATATAAGAGATACATACTATTCGAGGTTCAAATTTGAATCGTACTTCTCAAATATTTTTAGATGTGATAGAGACATGCCTTTGGTATTTAAACTTGTCGTTGATCCATTCAGACAAACTATTCCACAAACTCAGATCAATTTAAGGTTTGTGCTTGCATTATGAAGAGATAAGGAAATTCAAACTAGGCTTCATCCACATAGACTCTTAGTTTAATGGCTTCAAACTCCGATATTAGATATATAATGAACCTAAGGATCCCTTTTCACACATCAGAAAGCCAGAAGACTTTGTATTAATCTTAGGCTCGCATGGATTCCACAATTATAGTGTTAGGTTCCTTGAGCACGAAATCCAGAAGTCATGAGATATGTTTAAACTACATTGTTGACTTCAGAAAGAGATCTTTATCTCACAATACTTATCTCAGGGAGATTGGGATGTCATCTTGGACCACAGAGGAAACTTGGATCAATTTGAAAACAAGGTTCAATCCATGACTAGGATAAAAAGTGCCTCGTGATTGCATATATTCCACATAGAGGTGTATGCCTTAGAGTATGCATAAGAGTTTCCACAATTAGCTTCACATACCAAACAAAGAAGCTTGCATAAACCACTAAAAAATCTTGCATGAAAAAGGCTAAGTTCACATGAACCATAGAGAGGCTTGTATAAAAGAGATAATTCATGCCATAGGAAGATTGCATAAGTGCCACAAAAATTCACATTACAAGAGCTTGCACAACATGCAAAAAAGATGCTCACATAACAGATATGAGTGTCACATATCAATTTTCATTGTAGTTAATTGAATCATAGAGCTCAGATCCATACTATCATTATTGGATCATCAATGTAGGTCATTAACATTTGTAAAGTGATAATAATACAAAGATATACAAAGTTCGGATGCCTTACCATAGAAATAATTCACATAGTTCAACTGCAATATATGTGGCCTCAAACTTCGAGTTATTCTTCAGGGAAAAAAGAGCCTCAGGAATGTGTATTACTTCCAAAGAGATCAGGTTCATAAAAATTCCAAAGAGAATTGTGCCCATACAAAACCTCAGACTAGATGCTCCTTACAAAGATTTAATTTGGATATCACATATTTGACAGAAGGGTTTGGATGCCACTCGATGACTTGCATGTCTTAGGAACAATTTGAATGACCAGGACATAATTCAGCTGAAGTTAACATGTCCCATTTTCTAGTCACATGCTTGTCTTCTTCAAACAACTCTTCAACTTGTGCTCTGATACCATGTTGATGTTTCTAGGGAAAAACTAGAAATATTTTTCTTCATTTTGATAACTACTTCCAATTATCAGTTTGCATCAATTTCACATATCATTCATTCAATATCATTAAGCAGTTATACAGAAGAGAATTCAACCATTAAACATGAAAGAGCAATAGAAAATAACCATAAAATCATGAGACATGAGACACTGAGATTAGGCCTAAGGCCAGGGGAAAACCCACAAAGGGAAAACCCAAAAATCATTCCTTATGTGAGAGAGAGAGAGTTCAATTTTCCATCAATACATCGAAATAAACAATAAACGGTATCAAGAGAATAACCAAACCAATGATCAAGATTAAATGCCAAGCCTCCTTTTTCCCCTTCTGATTTCGACCCTCTATCATCCTTTCTTCTACGTTGGAACGTAGATCATATTGAGAAAAATCAATGATCCAAATGAGGAGAGATGTGCTCTCTCTCTCTCTCTCTCTCTCTCTCTCTCTCTCTCTCTCTCTCTCTCTCTCTCTCTCTCTCTCTCTCTCTCTCTCTCCAATTTTCCATCAATACATCGAAATAAACAATAAACGGTATCAAGAGAATAACCAAACCAATGATCAAGATTAAATGCCAAGCCTCCTTTTTCCCCTTCTGATTTCGACCCTCTATCATCCTTTCTTCTACGTTGGAACGTAGATCATATTGAGAAAAATCAATGATCCAAATGAGGAGAGATGTGCTCTCTCTCTCTCTCTCTCTCTCTCTCTCTCTCTCTCTCTCTATATATATATATATATATATATATATATATATATATATATATATATATATATATATATATATACCAAATGGGGTCGAATGGATTCCATCAATACATCGAAATAAACAATAAACAACATCAAGAGAATAACCAAACCAATGATCAAGATTAAATTCCAAGCCTCCTTTTTCCCCTTCTGATTTCGACCCTCCTTTCTTCTACGTTGGAACATAGATCTCAATGATCCAAATGAGGAGAGATGTGCTCTCTCTCTCTCTCTCTCTCTCTCTCTCTCTCTCTCTCTCTCTCTCTCTCTCTCTCTCTCTAATGGGGTCGAATGGATTCCTTTAAAGAGGCCCAACCAACTTGTACAAAAGGGAGGCCAACTTGATGTATTTAGGAGTCAAAATTTTAAATTTATATTGTTTTTTTTCTTCACATGAAAATATTGATTGTGACTACCATATTTCCAATAACTAAGCCGGTTGGGAGAAAATTGGTCCAAGTGCATCATCCCATGAATAATATCTCTCTCTCTATGAAATGGGTTCGAATGGATTCATTTAAAGAGGCCCAACCAGCTTGTAGAAAAGGGAGGCCAACTTAATGTATTTAGGAGTCAAAATTTTAAATTTATATTGCTTTTTCTCTTCACATGAAAATACTGATTGTGACTACCATATTTCCAATAACTAAGCCGGTTGGGGGAAAATTGGTCCAAGTGCATCATCCCATGAATAATATCTCTCTCTCTATCGAATGGGGTCGAATGGATTCCTTTAAAGAGGCCCAACCAACTTGTACAAAAGGGAGGCCAAATTGATGTATTTAGGAGTCAAAATTTTAAATTTATATTGTTTTTTTTCTTCACATGAAAATACTGATTGTGACTACCATATTTCCAATAACTAAGCCGGTTGGGGGAAAATTGGTCCAAGTGCATCATCCCATGAATAATATCTCTCTCTCTATCAAATGGGGTCGAATGGATTCCTTTAAAGAGGCCCAACCAACTTGTACAAAAGGGAGGCCAACTTGATGTACTTAGGAGTCAAAATTTTAAATTTATATTGTTTTTTTCTTCACATGAAAATACTGATTGTGACTACCATATTTCCAATAACTAAGCCGGTTGGGGGAAAATTGGTCCAAGTGCATCATCCCATGAATAATATAATGCAAAGTGTAAAATATGTGGGTGTTGAAGGTTCCCATGGCTATGATAAGAATAGATGGCGCTGTGCTATCTCAATCATGGATTTCCAAGTAGTGCCCCTTCCTAAAGCCATAGGTCATTAGGGGAGGTACTGTTGGACTAGAATAGAAAATTAACCCGACCTTTTAAGGTGAGGGAACAAGCCTATAACCAAAACCCTTATTTCTTCCAAATGACCCCATAATCCATTCAAAATTCCCAAATACAAACAAGAATAATGATTAAAATCCCATCTTCCAACACGTGTTCTTAACAGGTGGGTAAGGAAACATATGACTGATGCAAGTGGTGTAGATATAAATAGCATGTCACAATGGCTACAAAATGGCTCTAAGGGTTTGTTGGTTACTGGTTGTAAGAGATGAATAGGAGAAAAAATTCTCCTGAGGATCACCCACTTTTTGTGGGTAACAAGAAGAAACTTCCTTAAAGGAAATTGATTCAAAGTTAGTAAATAAATTCAATTCACAATCATATGAAACATCCATATCATCAACAAAATCAAAATTACATCACCTCCATTTTGTTTGGTGGAACTTCTGGTTCTCGTCTTTTCAACCTCATGAGGGTGAACACTTTCAAGTGTTTTGGTAAGCCATTTTGGGGGGCTTTATGAGATGGTCCAAGTTTCTCTATTGATTGGCATGGGGTTGCATCAATATTTAGCCTGTAATCCTCTCAATGACATCACTCAAAGGGTCTTTCTGATTTGAAGAAGTGGTCAAATATTCATGAGGGGGAGACAATGCTTCAAAAGGAGATTCCATAGATTGATCCAATATAGGGATACCCCTTCAAGATGTGGAACCTCACTATAAAATTCATGATAATTTTTTTCATGATTGAATATACCAAACGATCAAGTTGAAACTCAACGATGTTGTCGGTCTTTGAAGATTCAAGAAAAATCACATCTCTAGAAAAATCACAAACTTCTTAATTACCTCATTGTAAAGAAGTTATGATTTGGTGGTATGTGAATACTCGAAGAAGATGCATTTCCGACTCCTTTCATCAAGTGTGTTTCTTTGTTCCTTAGGAATCAAGGCATAGACATACGTGGAACCAAAAGCTTGAGGTGCCTTATTAAAGGAATGTGGCCATACCACATTTCATAAGTAGTCTTATTTATGAGAGCATAAGATGGATATATGTTTTCACATATATTTCACATAGAATTGCATCATCCTAAAACATCAATTTCACATTTATGAAAATCATAATTAAACGAAGCATATTTAAGATAGTCCTTTTCATTCTTTCAACTACACCATTATGTTGAGGATTGTATGGAAATGTAGTTTGATGTTGAATACCATGTTGGAAAATATAGTTTTCAAATTAATTAGAAGTATATTCTTTTCCATTATCAGTACAAATAGAGCTAATATGTTATTACGCATCATTTTCAATACATTCATGAAAATTTCTGATAGTTACAAAAGCTTCAAATTTAATTTTCAACAAATATGCCAACACATCCTAGTGTAATCATCAATAAAGGCCATCATATATCTATTTCCATTTGTAGAAGAAATAGGCAAAAGGCCAAAAAAATCAAAATGAATCAAAGCAAGTTTTCTACATGCTCTGATACTGGAATCATGAAATGGTTGTTTGCTATGTTTTCCTAGTATAAAAGCATCACATTGGTTCAATTTCTTTGCAATAGTTGGTAAACCAAAAACATAATTATTTTTCAAAAAACAAAAAATATCATAGTTAATATTTTTGAATCTTACATGCCATAGAGGATTGGATGGAAATGTACCTTCATTGTACTGATAAATGCATGCACAATTTTTTCCTCGTCTACTTCAGTCATGACAATTGTGTTATTAGATTTTGTCCTTATCTATTCTTTCCAATCAAACATTTGAATAGAGTGGCCTTGTTGATGAATTGAACAAGGGACAATAGGTTTCTCCATGATTCTAGAAGGTAGAGTACATCATGCAGAAGAAAATTAGGAAGTCCAAGTGGTTTAAGCATGATGGTGCCAAGTCCAAATGGATTGAGACTTGATTTGTCTCCAAATTACACTTCTCCATCTACATTATCACTAAGATCTTCAAGGAAGTGTTGGAATTTGGTTGTCATTGATGTAAACCAAAGTCGTAACTAGAAAAATCATTATTTTTGATGATGAAAATCACAAGGAAGATCAATGTTTTTGTAAGAAAGACCATCAACATTCGATTTTCCTCATCGTCATGATTCCAATGCTAGGTGGCACCCCTCACAAATCCTTATGGTTGAGGAGATATTCCTGATCAAATTTTGTGCGAAAAAATTATGGTCAAGATCCATAAAATTAGAGGATGAAGGCAACTTGATGTTTGGTTAATTAATGGTATTTATTCTCAAGAAAAGTTGACTGAATAATGTTGCGCTTCTCATCCCTCCTAATAAGGAATATCCTGATCAAATTCAAATTGGAAGGGAGGTTTTTATTAATTGTAAAAATTGGCATTCAAGTCAATCTCCATAGGTGATTAAGTTTTGGCTCCAAATTTTTTAAATTTGAAAATTAAAATTTCAATTTTTATTTAGGCCATCTCAGGGCTTAAGTCCATGTCGACCCCCTCTAGAATCCCTTTCTTTCTCTATAAATTGAGACTCGGATCTCCTCAAAGGATTATCTTTCATTCTCAAATATTTCATGTATTGTCTGATTTCCTGAGGCCTTATGTAGTCATGGATATCTGAGGGAGTGGGGCCAAGATTTTGAAGGAAGTTCATGATATACTTTCTTTGTGGGTTTTTTTGGATGAGGCAAAGCTTTATGGATTGTTTAAGGGCCAATCCTTGGGCTTAGTTGTTTTAGCTAAGATTGAGACTGACTTCTGTGTGGCACTTCAGTTGTCTTGAGGAAAAGTTTGTGGTAGATATGTGGCTACCTCAAATGTTGAATTTCGGCCCCCTCTAAGACCATACCTCTGAGACAAGGGTGAAGACTCTGAGGAAAGTGTTTGCACTAAACAAAGGGGAAAACGAAGGCAATTATGTAGCACGGTTCTCGACCCTCCAAGAAAAACCATCTTAGATGATTCCACATTGTTTTAGGTCCCTCTTAGACTGAACAGAGGCCTAATTCAAGAGCCCCCTAATGTATGAAATAAGATCATATATAATCTAAACTTTTCATGAAGCTTACATTCACTAGTTGCAAAGTCTGATTAGAGGTTTGCTTCGGCCCTTTTAGGCTTGTTCTGAATCATGGCATCTGTTGGAGACAAATTTTGTTGATATTTTGAAGACATATTTGAGTATTTTTCTTCGGTCAATTCTGAATCATATTGAAAGGGTTGTAGGTCATTACAAAGTTGTTTTTTCTAAGGATATTCATGGATTTATCCTTATCTGTCCTGCTCTAATTTGTGGCTTATTTCAAGGCTTATTCCTAAGGATGTATTGCAATTTTTCAAGGGTATTCCAAGCACTGAAGTTTGATATTCATAAATTCTCTTCATCGCTAGACAAAGACAAAGTGGGAGCCAATTTGCATCAAGACTAAGGTACTATTTAGGGAACTCTAGGACAATTTTACACTGCTTCTAAGGTCTATTTTAAAGACAATTTATTGAAGGTTTATTTGGAGTTAAGGTTTCTCTGTGGCAACTTTCAAACTTATCTAGGGCTCATTAAAGGATTTGTTCAAAGACCATTCTAGCATTACTCAAGCAGTATAATCTCGGTCGTCTTCAAGCCTTGTCTAAGATATTAAGGAACTAGGTTTGTCAAGACAGTAAGTCAAGAAAGGATGAGGTTTGGTTGTTGAAACAAGCAGCCAAATTGTTTTTCTGTTCCCTCGGGTCAAATTTTGGGTCGTTACTGAGGCATCTTCTAGAGGTAAAGCTTGTCTTGGATCAATTATTGAAGATATTAGTAATATATTCAAGTGTTACATCAAAATTAAACTTTTCCAAGGCTTATCTAAATTAAATTTTAAGGAGTGATCTATTCACAATTTGAAGTGTTGATTAGATGAAATTTTTGAAGTAAGCACATAAAGCAACCAGTGGAAAAAATGGCATCTTCAGGGGAAAAACATTTGGAAAAATTGAAGCTACCAGTGGCACACTTCTCATCAACAAGATTTACTAAGGTATGACACAAACCTAGTTAGTTTATTACTAAGTTGTTGGCAACATACAAGGAGTAGTTATGAAGTTTGGCAGGTGATTGTACATCCGATGCATATATCAGTAGTAAGGGGACTTTATTGATTGTCTTTGTAAGTGGGTCATTGTCCTTGGTATGAGAGCCAACAATTATTTCTCTATTTTTATATTTTGAAGGTGGTTGTGCGGTGCAACGCAGGAGAGTGAAGTCTCCCTCACGTTGGAGCCTAAAAATACTTCAAGGTGGCAGGGTGATGTTCGGGAATTTGGAGCTTGCAAGGTGTTGGAGCTGATAAAACTAGGGTGTTGGAGTGTCCTTCAAGTTGGAGCTCGTAAATTAGGGTGTTGGAGCATCCTTTCAGGAGTTAGAGCTTCCTGATAAATTGAATGTTTTTCTAGAGTACTAGGAAGTTGGAAATTCCCTTTCAGTTGGACTTGAGAAATATTGTATTGATAAATTATATTAGAAAAACATTCAGTGGTTTTTCTCCCGAAAGGGTTTCCATCTAATAATTTCTTATACTGCTCTTGTGATGTGTTAATGACTTATGTTTTGATCTAATATTAGTTCTATGAAATTTAATAAATGACTAATTGAAAGTGAAAATTTGATTCAACCCCCTCTTAGTATTTCCAACTGGAAGTCTTTCTGAAAGGTCATATGGCACATTGCACCTGTATCGGCAACCATGCATCTCTTCAAGAAGCAAATTAAGTATGAAACAAATATTATGTTACTTCGATATTGTAATGAGAAGATTCAAGTTCTTTACATTTTGTTGGATCTGGTGTTTTACCTTTATCTTCTTTGCAGTCTTGTTTGATCATCTCCGAGTGGATTTTGTATGTAGATGCATTATATCTATATTTGTTGTAGTGAATGCAGTGAATATCAAATGTTTCTCCTTGATGGTGTTTAACCCCCTACCTCTATGATTCTTCCTTCCATGTCCTCTTATGTTGCCTCTTTTTTTAGGAGAATCACGTGACTAATTATTCTGTTTTCGAGAAAGGCACATTTCTTCTTCAAAAGGGATAAGATTATGTCTTCCTCTTCCTGAATATTTCTCTCATTCTGCAAACTTCTCTATAAGAGATTCAAAATTAATTCCCTTGAGGTGTGTACTAGCTTTTAGGGATTCAAGATAGTGGGAGTATGTGGGATAGAGAGCCTTGACAAAGGTTGTGAGAGGAATGTCCATCTGAACTTCAGCGGCATTTACATCATGCATGATAGCTCTAATCTCTGAGTCGATGACCACTAGGTCATCATATTTCAATACAAGGTTGAACAATTTGACCATTAACTAAACAAGTTCCAATTCTTAGTGTGAGTCATAATTCGTTAGCTTTTTCATTGCACCATAAGAACTTGTAATTGAAACTATATGAAAACGCACATATCCACTTACAGAAGTAGATATTAGAGAAAATGCTTTGTTTTTCTTATTTTCCCAAATGGCTAACTCTTTGTTTGATGTGGGTTGGACAAGTGCATTGTCTTCCTCTCCTTCACTTATGTCTTTCCATATGTCATTAAAGATGAGGGTATTCCTTATCTTTCTTGACCATTATTTGTAGTTATCTTTATTAGTTATTACTACTCCAACAATGAAAATGAGAGAATGTATATTTTCCACAAACATATAAGCTTAGGAATAAGAGAAAATGTTTTGTAGGTCAGATCAACGGAGATGTTGAAAACACATTGACGACCTAGAGGCTTGCAAGAATTTTCCAAAATCCCTAGGACTAAAAACCATGGGAAGACATAAACCATGAGAGAGTGTAAATCTCTTTCAAATATCACATTTATCATTAACTCAAAGTGAAAGCAATATATAAAACTAAACTTGTGAATTTTGATAATTCACAACATAAGTCACGGGTAACCAAAATAGAAATAATCATTGAGAAATTCTTATCCAGACCTTTGAATGCAACTAGGACAATTTTAAGCCACTAAAAAATATTCCCACAGAGGGAGGACATAAAACCCTAGCTTGAAATTAAGCCACCCAAAATCTTCCCATAAACCACAAGTAGTCTTGTTCACATGGATCATAAACTGGGAAAAAAACATTGGATAAACCACATTGAAGGATATATGTTGCCTTGATAACAAAGAGTCACATTATTGACCTAAACTTCATTGGAGAATCCATATGTGAAGCAAACTAGACTTACAAATAATAGGTGTGTGTTTACATAAAAATGGGGGAGAGATGCACCACACCTAAGTTTCTCCTAGTAGAAAACCATTGTAGAGAGGACTTGGCTTTTTTGGAGAAATCAGATTGGAGGAAACTTCTGGAAATGGGCCTTAACAATGGTTGTACCAGGGATAAAACAATGATTTATGGTAGTAGTTGAGATATGAAGCAAAGTTGGATGTTATTCACGATGTATTGTTTGTGTCTTCACACACTACCAACATCTCGATTAACACAAGATACCCCTGCATCTCAATCTTCTGGAATCCATCTTCAGCTTTACTACCAAAAAACGTTCAAAATAAAATATCAAAGGATAAGAAGGAGCCATGCACAATAATCTACAATAGGATCCATAGACGAAATATGTGATGAGATTCAAATCAACATGCAACTCTTATTTATAGGTCATGAAACACTTAGGCCAACAAAAGTGATAAATCCGACGGGAAGATAGAGGATATGTTATACCCTAGACAATAATGGTGGGCCTATGGAGGGATGTGTTTTTGCAAGGAAAAATATGTTAGAGAGGTGACATAGGAGAAGAAAAATGTCAGATAGTTAGAAGAAACCTTTAAACATGGCTATGATACCATGGTAGGCCAAGGAATGGCTCTTGAATGTGAATTATATTGCCTTAATGAGAATATAATTATACAACATAAAGAGCGACCCTTCAGATTCATTTTCCAAGGATGATTCCTATACTAACTATTCATATTTTCCTTTATTTGCATATTTACAAGTTATTCACCGAATCCTTGAGGATTATGTGTCTAACATAATTAAAATAGAAAATTAAAAATCTATACATTTATAAGTAGATTCAAAACCATTGATTTATTTTTCCTTAGAGTTAAGTACCATCTTGCATTGTTTCCATCCTTTGGATAGCTAGAGATAGAAATGATCTAATTTTCCAATTCTTTGATTCTATTGGATTTGGTCCTCAGAGCTACTTTCGCAGTGTTCAACTGACTTTCCAACTTGTGCAAAAGAACTTGTAATTTCTTAACGTTAATTATGGATCGAATCAATCTTTTTGTCACCATTTCTCTAGTCTTTACAAGTTATTCACTGAATCCTTGAGGATTAGGTGTTTAACATAATTAAAATAGAAAATTCAAAATCTATACATTTATAAGTAGATTCCAAACCATTGATTTATTTTTCCTTAGAGTTAAGTAGCATCTTTGTATTGTTTCCATCCTTTGGATAGCTAGAAATGATCTAATTTTCCAATTCTTTGATTCTATTGGATTTGGTCCTCAAAGCTACTTTAGCAATGTTCAACTGTGTGTCCAACCTGTGCAAAAGAACTTGTAATTTCTCAACGTTAATTATGGATCAAATCAATCTTTTTGTCACCATTTCTCTAGTCTACCTATGCCATTCAACCATGTCATTTGCATTGATTTGGTTTAAATATACCTTGAAAAAGGTAGTTTAGGAGATTATAAAATCGATACTTGATTTACCTTATGGTTGAATCAAATCAAATTGAACATGTTTCTATCAAAATAAGTGGATGAAAATAAGCTTGGAACCAAAATCTCCTCTGAACTACCCAATGTAATGGGACCCACTAATTTATCTTGTTTTGGGATTTTCGTAGTATCTTGATTAGTAACGAGGAGGGCTAATACTTTCATGGGATTGGTATTTTGTTACTCTAGCTGATATAATCACAGCTAGAAATCAGGTTTACTAGGTTGAATTTCATGTAATAAGTTGCTAACATGTTTTGGCATTCCATCATTTGTCTCTTGAGTAGGGTCTCCCTCCCTGACATTAGTTTTTTCACTCTTCTCACTTGTTTCATCTTCTGCAACTATTTTTGGTAGTTTTATCTTTTGTGAAGACTCTAGAACTATACTTCCAACTGAATACATTTTTACCATTTTTTTGGCCATCTACTTGATAGCACTTGTATAGGGCTTGCTCCTACCATGTTGTTTTTTTTATTCTACCATCTCTATATCAATCTCAATCTAGTCAAATCTCTTTGTTTCATGTCTTAGATTTTCCAAACTTTCCTACTCAAAGAACCTTCTATACAATTATCACGATTAGCTTGAATTTCCAGAGTAAGGTTAGTAAAATGTTGATAGCTAGAAAGTCCCATTTTCCTTCTTTGCTCAAATATTATATGAAAAGGATCGTATTTCCATGTGAAACCTTTTTGTTATTTAAATGATAAGAGACTTATTTCTAGGAGATCATAAGCACTTTTGTTTTTAATAAAGAGTGAAAATTTCATATGGTAGAGCAAGTATTGCTTTCTTTCTCTTTGATAGAAAATACATTTCATCAACTACAAGCCTTTGTCTAAATACTTCTAAAGAAAAAATTTATGGGGTAATGAAAGCAAGCAAGCAAAAAGGTTCACCCTTAAATCCATATATCCTTATCACTGTGTGATTTTTGAACATAAACCAATCCCCTATTCTTGTCTCTTTCCTTAGTTGTAAAATCATTTTAGATTATTATGTCTCTTCATGGGACAACGGGGTGGTTGTCTCACTGGTAAGTTAACCCCTCCACCCAATTTCAAATCCCACGAGGGTACAACATGGCCCATCATAGTAACGCTAGAAGGTTAGGCGTCATGTTGGAGTCTAGGATCCCAACTCCAGTTTCTAGTGGTCTCTTGACATCTCAGTCCTAGGATAAACTATGAGTTTCTAATATATGTGGGTTGCTGCATATATCCAGGGAGGTTACTAGTTCCCCATCAACCATTTTTCTTTGAAAAAAAATTCCTTTTATATTATTATATCATTCTTAGACGAGTTTGGTTTTGTTATTAAAAAACAGAAATTTGCCCCAAAAAAGATTAACATTTTCCAAATAATCTTCTTTTAAGTTTCCTGAGTATATGATGCACTATATTGTTTTCTTTTCCTTCATTGTTGAAACTTAAACTATCTAGATAATTGAAAAAGACTATGTGCACTAAGTATGCTTGATATCCAGGAAAAAAAATGTTAATAATATTAAGTGCAAGTGAATGGTATTATCAATATATTCGGAAAATTAAAGACTATATTGGCAGGATTAACCATTATTTCCTTGGCGAAAATCAACATTTATTCATTGATTTCCTCATCATCAATGCATCCTAAAATTGTTAGGAGAGAAGCCATGTAAAACTCCAAGTCCCAAAGTATTGGTCTTAATTGGAAATTTCACTTCAAAAATGCTAGCAGGATTTTCTGGAATATTTTTCATAGCTTGTAACATATCAATTTTCACTCAATTACCTGACATAGGTAACCCTAGCATCTTTCTCTGTGACTTGAGAGGTTATTTAGATAACGACTTTAGAGCTATTTGGGTAAATTATACTCTTTCTTTCCAGGTCGTAATGCATGGACAAGAACATAACAGTGTCTGGGTCTTTATGAGTTGGAAGTAGCTAAACCATAGTTTAAAAATAAGAAATCTTCAATCTATTAAAAATGCAGTAAGAAATTCCTAAATTAATTTTGTCCGCAATTAAATTAGGAGAAAATTGTAATTCTACATCACAACACAACAAGAATGAGTTAACTAAGTTAATTTCACTCAGTTGGCTCAGTTAATTTGAGTTGAGGGCCTAACTTGAGTCATGTAGAGTAGTTCCTAAATTTTAGGAGCCTAAGTGAGTTAAATTTGAGTTGTAATAGTTTAATTCAGTTAAACTAAGTTAATGTTAGTTAAACTAGTTCCAACTATTGGAGGAACTATTAGGAGGTCTAGCAGTGGGGTGCAGCTTCAGTGTTCAACCAGTTAACTAATCAATCATCTTAAATTAACTCATGCCTCGAGTTACCCAGTTGAGATTGGAGTTCAAGGGAAGTGTACTATCAGTTGTAAACTATTCCAAGTTGTACATGTGGTGCATGCAGTCAAAGGAAGGGCCTAAAGGAGCTGCGCAATCCAATGCAGAAAAATTCCAATTAAATAGGGGCTAATTCCTTATTGAACGGTGCAAGGAAATAAGGGCTTAGAGGCCTAGGAATTTGGCTGGGTATTGGAAAAAGGCAGTCAGTCAAGCAGAGGATAGAAAATACTTGTGCAAGTTGAGGTCAAGGTTAAGAAGATCATATTATATTCATCCATCTTCTTTGATTCCATGTAGAAATTCCTTGTAGATTCAAACTACTTATGTAATATGCTAAAACAAAAGACTTGAATATACTTTAATCAATAGCAAAAACACTTAAACGATCGAGAAATCACAACATAAACATGAGACAAGATTCAATCACATATGCTCATATATTTATCTAAGGGGAAAGAAAAATGCTCAAAACCCCTTCCTATCTGTATTGCATTAGTCGGAAAACAGAGAAGAAATACAATGCTTGTTCAAGCCCGAATAATATTTTCACAAGTATAATTTATCTTGCTATTTCACAAGTTGCATCTGGTCAATACTTAACCAATTTTGTTGCCTACTAAGATCCTATTTCCTTGTGTTGTTTCTCAAGGAATTAGCCCCTTATTAATTAGGGAAATCCCCATCCTAAATTGTGCAATCCCTATGGTTAATTCTCTGACTGCATGCACCACCTGTACAACTCGTAAAATTATAAAGTTGATAGTACATTGCCCTTGAATTCCAATCTCAACTGCATAACTCAAATTTCATGCATGCATGAGTTAATTGTGGTTGATTTATCAGTTAACTAGTTGAACATTAAAATTGCATCCCACTAATTGACCTTCCACTAGTTCCTCCAATAGTTAGAACTAGTTTAACTGACCATAACTCAATTTAATTGAATTAAATTATTACAACTCAAATTAAACTCACCCTAGGCTTCTAAAATTTAGGAGCCACTCTACATGGCTCAAGTTAGGTCCTCAACTCGAATTAACTGAGCCAACTAAGTGAAACTAACTTATTTAACTCATTCTTGTTGTCTTTTGATATGGAATTACAATTTTCTCCTAATTTAATTCAAGGGAAAATTAAATCAAGATTTTCTTGTTGCCATTTTCAATGCTCCCTCTCAACAAGAAAGGGATTCACATCTACCTCGATCCAACACTTTTGGAGTGTATTGCATGCAACACTTCTCACTATTGTTGTTGCTACTACAACATCTACAACTGCGAATAAAAAATAAATAAAAATAATCACTGAATCAATCCGCAACTAAAAATAAAAAATAAATAAAAATAATCATTGAATCAATCTGCAACTGTTTACTAGGAAAATTGTGATGTTTCTAACTCTGCTACTGAGCTTCATGCTTTGTTGTCAACACTGCTCTTCACTCCTCATTATCTTACTAACATTGATCCTCCTCCTACTAAATATTTTGGGCCCCCGTAGCAAGGTAATGATCCATGAGACAAAAACACCTCAATGGACCCTCCCCGGATTTCTACAACTCTTGGGACTATTGCTTCACATCGCCCGACCTCACACCTGGAGGTATGGTTGCATGTGATCCCTCTACCAACTTAGATCGAAATTTCCCCCTATTGGAGGTCTCTGCTTGAGTGGATGTTTCCACTTTGTATCCTCTCTGCTTCTCTAATTGTGGTTGCTCCACAATTTGCAGAGGATACTTCTCAGTCTCCATTTTGAGACGTAAATTATGCTCCCTCTTAACCACCAAGTCTATAACCTTTTCCTTTCTCCTCATAACTTTGCATGGATATTCAACCTCAAGTGAATATAGGTTATTGACTCACACACCAATCTGCTTCACCTATCCCATGGCGATGTGTCTAAGGAAAACCTTTCCTTTGCTAAATATCACAATGTAGCCATGGTCTTCCAATACCACGACTTAAACAAGATTCTTCTTTAGACCCAGAACAAACATCACATCCTCGAGTCTGAGAGGGGAGCGAGACTCCCTCTAAAATTAATTGTACCAATATCAGTCGCACTATACCTCTCGTCGTCTCCAAACTCAATGTTCTTCTTGAGGTCTTTCTCTTCCAAGTCATTGAAGAGATCTCTATTCCCCGTCATATGGAACGAGGCATCATTGTCAAGATACCACATGCTTCCCATTATTGTGATTTCCATGCATGCAATGAGAGTAAAATCAAGCTCGAATTGTGAAGCTAGAACTTCACCTGTTGCTGCTACTGTAGGCTCCTTCTTGATTGCCTTCTTTTGTGGACATTTCGTGGCATAGTGCCCGAATTCATGACAGTGAAAACATTTGATGTTGAAAAAGTATTTCTTCTTTCCCTCCTCACCTTGGGACTTCTTTCCCTTGGCTTTATTTCCTTTGCTTACTAATGCAAGGTCCTCTTCCTCTTCTTTGGATGAGGTCCCATCTCGGTTCTCCCGCCTTATTTATTCCTGCACTAGATCGAACCATAACCACTCCCAAATCGGTAGTTTATCTCTACCATTCACGGAATCCTGATAATTGTACCAGCTCTTGGGAAGACCCAATAGAGCTAGAGCTACCAAATCTTCTTCAGGGACAGTCCCAAGGAAATAACGCAAGGAAATAGGATCTTGGTAGGCAGCAAAATTGGATAAGTATTGGCCAGAGTTAGCTTGTGAGGTAGTGAGATATATTATACTTGTGCAGAGATTGTTCAGGTTGAACAAGCATTGTATTTCTTCTTGATTTTATGATCTAATGCAATATACAGATAGGAAGGGTTTTTGAGTAGCAAGCTTTCTCCTTAGATAAATCTCTGAGCATATGTGATTGAATCTTGTCTCATGTTTATTTTGTGATTTCTCTATCAATTAATTGTTTCCGCTGATGAGTAAAGTAGATTCAAGTCTTTTATTTTAGCAAATTACATAAGCAGTTTGAAACAAGGAATTTCTACATAATATCAAATCCAGAATCACTATAGAGCAGATTTCACAATAGAGAAAAATTTCGAACTTGTTATTGCAGGAGGGTCGAACTTGCAGGATCATTTCTACAGAGCTAGCAAGATGTCTTTCTATGGAATAAGACTCGAGTATGCCCTTGAGGGAATCTTGAATTATGTTGCTTGGAAGGACCGCATGGAGGCAGTGCTAGAAGATAATGGGTTGAAGGAATTCATTGATAATGATATCCAGAAACTGGTAGCAGTTGATGCTCAAAATCTAGCAGATTGGAAGAAGTGTGTAGCTAGAGCTAGGAGGATCATCCTGGAGGGTGTGAGAGACCACATAGTCTTGAAACTACATGGAAAAGAGACTCATTTTTCTATGTGTAAGACTCTCAGTGAACTATTCGGAAATAGCAATCAAGCCAAGAAACTTGAGCTGATGAAGAAATTGAGGATTGAAGACAATGGGTATGAGGTAGTCTTTAGAGAAGGACAGGCATACCTCAAGCATCTTGCTTCATGTCAAATAAATAAATTTGGTGTTAGGATCGAGAGCCTCTACACATTAGAAAAATATGCATGCACAACCTTGAGGAGAAAGGAAGGGATTAGAGATGTTGTGGTTGAGAGGGAGCATATTTTAGCTCTCAAGAGGAAGCCTCAACTAGTTGGAAGTTGGGTCGACCAGAAGGATGATGATGAAGAAGACCAATCAGAGACCTCTAGTAGGAGGCAAGTTCGATCCAAGTGTACAGAGGTAGCACATGCAATTATACCTCCAGGTGTGAGGTGGAGCGATGTAGATCCTTAGTCCAAGAGTTGCAAAAATTTGGGCAAGGTCCATCGAGGTGTGTTTGTCTCATGGATCATTACCTTGCTATGGGTGCCATAGTATTCAGTGGCAGGAGGATTAGTGTCAGTGAGATACTGAGGAGTGCATAAGGGTGTTGACAATAGAGTAAGAGGCTCAATAGAAGAGTCAGTAGCAACACAGTTTTCCTGGTAGACAGTTGTAGACACAATTGATTCATTTTGTTTTTTGGATGATTTTTAGTTGCAGATGTTGCAGTAGCAACAACAACAGTGAGAAGTGTTGCATGTAGTACATTCCAAAGGTTTTGTATCAGGGTAGATGTGAAACTCTTTCTTATTGAGAGGGAGTGTTGAAAATGTAGCAAGAAATTCCTAACTAATTTTGTCCTTAATTAAATTAGGATAAAATTGCATTTCCACATCACAAGACAACAAGAATGAGTTAACTAAGTTATTTTTTCTTAGTTGGCTCAGTTAATTCAAGTTGAGGGACTAAATTGAGTCATGTAGAGTGGTTCCTAAATTTTAGTGTTACAAAATTATATATTACAAAGAAATGGAACATATAGAATATATTGCAAAAATATAAACACAGAAAACACATAAAACAAAAGAGACACAGATATATGTGGTTCACCCAATTTGGGCTACATCCATGGAGAAACAACTAGTCCTTCCTTTTATATTATCCAGCAAAATGAAGAGATACAACCTACAACAGATCTGTTGTAATTCCCTCTTCGTTCTCACACAATCCTCTCTCTCTTTATTTCTCAGAATACACATATTCATAGCTACAATACAATTCCCTCATATATAGCAAGGGGTTTCCTTCTAGAGAAAAAAAACCCTAAATTAAACATAACTTCTACCGTCAGATTTCTACCTAATGAATGGCCCAGATTGACTACGAAATTACAACAATTTACAAGGCAACTTTACATCTATTTTTAGTTTTCACCCCCCTCGTGTACCGCCTTGGAGGCGTGCATAAACGGGCAATGTTACCGCCACATTACGAACTGGGGCCCAATGCGGCGATACCTCTAAATAAAGAAGATAATCAAGCTCCACACCCAACATTTAGGAGCCTAGGTTGAGTTTAATTTGAGTTGTAATAGTTTAATTCATTTTAATTGAGTTAATGTTAGTTAAACTAGTTCCAACTATTGGAGGAACGAGTAGGAGGTCTAGCAGTGGGGTACATCTTCGGCGTTCAACCAGTTAACTAATCAATCAACCTAAATTAACTCATTCATGCAGAGAAATAGAATCACCTAGTTGAGATTGGAGTTCAAGGGTAGTGTATTACCAGTTTTAAATTATTCCAAGTTGTACAAGTGGTGCATGCAGTCAGAGGAAGGACCTAAAGGAACTGCAAAATCCGATGGAGGGAAATTTATATTAAATATGGGCTAATTCCTTATTGAACAATGCAAGGAAATAGGAGCTTGGAGGCTTGGAAATTTGGCTAAGTATTAGCCAGGGCAGTCAGTGAAACAGAGGATAGAAAATACTTGTGATGGTTGAGCTCAAGGTTGAGAAGAGCATATTGTATTCATCCAGCTTCTTTTATTAATGCAATACATATAGGAAGGGATTTTGAGCAGTGGTTTTCCCCTTAGATAAATATCTAAGAATATGTGATTGAATATTGTCTAATGTTTATGTTGTGATTTCTCGATCAATTAATTGTTGTTGTTGATGAGTATAGTATATTCAAGTCTTTTGTTTTAGCATATTACATAAGTAGTTTGAATCTACAAGGAATTTCTACACAATCCCTAGTCCAAATTCGACTCAATTTCACTTTTAAGACTATCTATATCAAAACTATTTACATGTGTAGCCCCCGTCCTAGCTAGATTGTTTATGAAACAACAACTTTTCTTTCCCAAAATTGCTTTCAAGGTTACAAAGGTAATTCAGTATTTTCCATGATAAACTAAGTTGTTTTCCATTAGTGACCTTGCAAGTTGTGACCCAATATGGCATAAGAACCGTTGATCATGAATGATAAGGATCATCTGATCCATCAAACATATGTTATCATTAACATTCGGTCAAGTTACAATTCGATATCATATATGAACCGTCAATCTAAGGTGTTGGTCACCGTCGGATCCATTGTGTTTGAAATTCATGATTAACTCACATTCATGTTGTGATCCGATATCATGCTTCCACTGTTTGATTAATGCTATCATGACCGTCCAATTTGAGAGTGATAAACTTAAATTAAATTACCATCTCCTTTTGATTTTTGATCTGTTAATTGTTTAGAACTTGATACGGTAAGTTATCAACATATTAATTGGAACGCTGACTCATATATTCATCCATCATGAATGTGATTTTCATTACAAACACGCTTGCATTTGACAACAGAATTTCCATTCGAATTAATTAGTTTCCTCATCATAATAGTGGATTAGTATTTTAATTAAATGTTGCAATGACATGAAAAACTTGAAGTTTTGGTGCTTCAATTGAATTACCTCCACTTTTTATGTGCTGATTGAAAATTATCTACGATAAAGAGGTTGGCACATTTTTCGAGGGCATATGGTTTGATGGGATCAATAGATGGTATTGGGAAACAACACATGATTTTGACATAGATATTGATGGATTCTAACCATTTTAGCACTTGTTTCCAAGGCATGATTTATGTGGAGATATTTTATTATTTGTTGGGTGGTTGAGGTAGTTACATGGCACATTTTTTTGGGGCACAAACAGGCCTGGAATTTGACGTCCCACAAGACATATTTTGTATTCGAAGACGTATTTGATAGTTGGTTTCCACGTCAAACCTGGCGTGTCTTATAGATCGATTGCCTGTCATTTTGACATCCAATTTCTGATTTAACCCATTAAAATATATGGTACCCATCTTAAGTTAGAAGCACCAACAAAGGTAAGGCTAGCCTAATGGGTCTAACTTGCCAAGCTTGAGGGATACCACTTAGCATGAGTTAAATGAGTTGTGGACATCCAACTACTCGTATGCACTCTCAAGCACTCTAGTGTCCAGTATTAACTCCAATACAGTAAAAGGTGATAAATAAATGTCCAATGCAATTATGCCATATCGTGGAGTTAAAGGAGTTGTGGGCATATAACTACTCTTCTACACTTTCAAGATCTCTAGTGTGCTTGTATTAACTCTAATACAATGAAAGGTGATTAATGAATATTCAATGCCATATCACATAATATTAGTGCATCAAGTTTGTGTTCCAGTCTAATATTTCTAAAATACAAGTCAAGGTGCTCATTGATATTGTTCGCATTGTGGGTGTTGCCAGTTGAGATTTTTGAAATGGAATTCAAAGCCTCTACCTAATGTTTTTGGCGTTGTGGGTATTGTGCAAAAATGGAATGAGAGGAGGATATGACACAATTTTTTAAAATTAAGGTATGCCTCCATTGTCAAAACATGATTTATTATATTAATGCAAATTGGAAATTAAGGAAGGTTATTTATTATGAATGGTTCAGATGGTTTTGTGAGCTTAGTAATGATACATATATAAATGACAAGAGCCCCTACTCTCTTGTCTCTTTTATCATCTCATTGTTCAAATATCTGAACATTGTTAAGTATGTGAGCATTAGTTCATTATCATGACCGTATGTTTCCAAACTCGATCTTTGATTTTCTTTGTGCATAGGTATCCCTTTCTATTGTTGTTTCTTTGAAGTTCTCATCTTTCAAGTCAATTTTTTTTCAATACAATATGTGGTCTAACATTTTACAAACAGTTTTTTTTGGAACACTAACAAAAATCTTTGGTAACATATTTCTATTTTTAGAAACCCAAATGCAATTGATCTTTTATCTAAATTATTCTTGTCAATTTGATTTTATAGGGTTTAATTTGTTCTATAATTCAATGTTGTATAACACCCATAATTATCTCTGGTTAGAATTTGTGTGTTTATAGCTGGATTGGTTGAGGGTTCAAATTTTGTACAATCCCAATAGTCGAATTGTTGTCTCGACTCAAAATTGTTGAGATGATTTGTTAAGGAGGACTACATATGATTATAAGTTTTTAAAATGGTTATCATATCATACAAGCCCAAACACATCTATACTACGGTCTGACATTGACCTCAAGGTTGCATATCTCAAGTTCCAAATTTGATATGTTGGTCATTTGTGTGAACTTGTCATATGCATTTTGGAGCTTCATTGATCCAAGTTTAAATGGGTTGCGGATATCATCCATACTAATTGTACTTAATGCACCATATAAAATTTATATTTAATGATTCGTGACATAAGTGCACTTGCACGCACTTCTTGAGCAGTTGATGGGCCATCCCACTCCTACCCCCACACAGGCTTTAGAATTATCTATATTGTACATCATTGCTCTCGGTGCATTAAAGAACTACAGTATTTTGAGGTGTTTTTGACTTGTGAAAGTAATGCTTCTTACAATAACAATCTAAATTGAATTGTTTAAGAAGCAGTGAGAAGTTTAGAATTGTTAAACCAAATATGTTGACTACTTGTTGTATTTTAATAGGAATCAAAAAATGAGATAATTGTAGAGATCATACGAGCTTGAGTTTGGAATTGCCATAATTCTCGTTTTTAGGACTGCATTCAATGGCTATGTTGTCAAGTTTAGTCTATTTGTGGAAACTCGTTTGATTGTAGCAACATCATGGAATTTTGTTCAGTTTCCACATAATAAGCATTCATATTAAATACGTCCCCTCCCATTTTTCTATAGATTGGAGCATTTCATACTTTTGAAATTGATGTGCCATGGCTCTTTCATGTTTTAAGAAATGCAAGTTATTTTCTTGATAGCAATGAATTTTAAATGATTATTATAATTTTGTTGGAAATTTTGATCACTTAATCTAGCAAGTTACTTTATCAACAATCTATTGATTATGGTGATTGCAATATCCAAGTCTTATTTTTGTCCAAGGTTTGATTAATAAATAGATATTTATGAGTTCTTATGGCATTCTAATGTCTTTATTAAATCATTGTTATATTTTCATTTGTGGTTGACATTTTAGGTTATGCTTTGTTTGTAAAACAACTTCTAATATCACAATTAATACAACAATATGTAAAACTATCATTTCATAGAAAAATAACCATGAAGAAGCATTATAAGTCATTTTGAAACTTACAATACCAAAAACATATACATGTTATTAAACATTCAAATTCTCACTAAGATCTTTTAGAAATACCAAAAATCATAAGCACAAGTTTTAGTACTAGAAAACAATTAAAAGCATTAATTTATGTCTTGAGGGTTGCATTAACAATATACATAACCATTGTTACTTTAAACACAAGCTATCATAGATTGTAGCTACAAGGTCAAATGTGTCGTGATTGGGCTAAGCCAACAAGTCATTTGTGATGGGCCATGGTTCTTTTACAGTGAGTTACTTCCATTTAGTATTTTCCTCTTAATGTAGGTTTGCCACCTCTAATATGGATAGAGGGATGCATAAATCCATCTCATCAAATGGTGGTTGAGGATCCTCATCATCCTAATTATGTGGCCTTCTTTAGTGCCTTTCACATGTTAAAATTGAAGTACATAATTAAAACTATTAACCCCTAAAAATTTTAAAGCCTTATAAAATCTTAAAAGTATGGTCGTATGTTATCTCAAAACACATATGCTAGCTTAGGAAAAACCAAGGCACTCTCAAAGGGAGATTAATGAAAGTTGAGATGCAAGAGTAGTTGAAAGAGAGTTTCCAGATAAGGGGAGGTTGACACTCACAAATTTGCGTAGAACGTAAAATGAAGGACATGAAAAATGCAAAAACGTCATCAAATTTTCATTTGACGGGTAGAGGGGATTTGAAATTCTAGGCCTGGGCACAAGTCTCCTAGGTTCTCTCCAATCTATATTAAATGGTTATTTCAACTAAATTGGTCATATTTTAACCTTCATTGGAGAGATAACCACCTCTTTGACTTTGCACATATATCATTTTAGTTGAGGTATTCATGGATGGGATTTTATTAGGAGGTGTGTGGCACACTTGGAGGGCCACACAAAGGACACATTGCATGCATTTACTTGGTGATCTTATTATGCTTGGAATATCTGTGGAAAGTGCACTTGTCGAGACAATTATTGTTATTCTTAGAGGTGTATATTTCATTATTTCATGTAGTTATGGTATGGTCAAAACCATAATTCACCTTTTATCTCCTTAGATTTATCTTCTTGGAGATGGTCCACTCGCTATTTCGGGGTTCAACTACTCCATTTCTTGTGGAATGCTACATCTACTTGGCACAATGCATATTCATACATGGAGTTTGGTTGCCTTAGGATTCACACATTTGGATTGGTTACATGCATTTTGTTGGCCACTTGTTATTTTTGGAGGTTGGTTATGGAGCATTCTCATATGAGGACTATTTTATTGTTATTTCTCTCATGCAACTTGGAGGGCGCACTTTGTAAGCTTTCTAAGTAGGCCCTTAAGCAACTCCTCCTAGGTTGAAAATTAATTTATTATATCTATATGCATCCATTCTTGGAAGGTGAATTATATTTGGACATATTGCATGTTGGCATAGTTATATTGTCCATTCTTAGTATTATGCCCTCTCCTGGAGACTCCTAGAGTAGCATTTTTTCACTTTTTGGAGGAGGTAAAATTCTCCTTGAGAGGCTTATGTGCACATATTGTGATATGGTCAACCTTCAATTGAGGAGAGATCTAAGTACTACAATCTTTTATTATTTCTTTGACTTGGCATGGAGTGAGTTAGAAAAAAATTATATTTTTTTGAATGAGAAAAGAGACTCACTCTATAAAGAGGAGATTCTCTCCATTGTAATGGTCTTCAATACTTTGGGGGATTGAAGAGCTCTACTCTTGGACTTCATTTTTATCCCACATGATTGGACCTTTATCAAATATTGGAGGTACATTTTCATTTTATGTGAAACTTTTATTGTGCACTTACTCTTTCACATGTTGATTTCTATTGTAGGGGGACCTTGTATTGTTGATGTGATTTCCTTGTAATGAACCATGCTTCATTTGGATAGAACAATGTGAGGATGTTATTCTTCTTTTTGCCATTTTTATCATGCTAGCCTTGGATCTAATAAACCTAATTGTTGTTATATTAACATGACATCACCTGCATACCAAGGTTTTGAATTTCACTCCCTAGCTTTCTGAGGACAATTTTCAGCAAAATAAATTAGCAAGCTAGAGCAGATTTGTGGCATGCATAGCAAGCCCTACTTCCTTACATATTCATGCATCCATCCTCTTTGGTCTATGCTTCATTGACTTCATTTGACCAAGGTGTGATTTAATACTTGGTCTTGGGGTTTTCCTTCATCTTTCCTTCTCACACCATTTATTCTTCCCATTATACTACATCCACTTGTTTTGTTTAGACTTACTCTTCCCTAACTCACCTTGTATCTCCATGTTATAGCTTAACAATCCTACCTTTTAGGGAATCCCCCTGTGAGTTGGAGAAGAGCCAACCAAAAGTGAGAGGAAGAGCTATTGTGGTAATAGTGGGTAGCCTTCATGAGTTGCACAAGACTAGCCCCTTAATGCTTGGGACTATACATCATATAAGGGTGATAGATTAAGCATGCATCTTCATCATTGTATGGCTAAGAAGAATGCATCAAAAGTGTAAAAATGTGTATTTGCATTTTTAGGCAGTAACAAGTACGTTGATTCAAGGGTATTTAGACACTTTTTTGACAATATTGATGGGTATCTTGGTTTTGTTGAGGATAATTTCAATCTAATTATATTGTGTTGAGTAGCAAAGAAGAATATGAGGTTAGAGGGATGGGAAATGTCCCACTTCAGCTAAGAGGTGGGAATGTATGAATTAAATCTTATGCCTATCATGTCTCTTGTTTGCAGAAAAAATTGTTTTCAGTTAGTAGTATAATGAAGCATAGTCCACACTTAGACGTAAACTTAACAACACTGGGTGTTTTATTGTTGACAAGAATAACAAAAAATTGGTTTCCATGGGTGTGGTAGAAGAGAGTTTATCCTGGTTGATAGAAAATGAGAAGCAAGATTGGTTCAGCAAAAAGATGGTTGTAATTTCACTGAAAAAAATTCCATATTTATAGGTTAGAGAGATGTTAGGTGAGACGGAGCTCAAAGAATGAAGCCTTAGATAATGTTTTTGTGGAAATAAGTTCAAATCAGAAAAGAAGAAATTAAAACAACAAGCATATCATGCATTATCAATTGTACTTCATAAAATGAAGATCTTCAAGGAGGGTGAAGATGAAGTTGTAAAACAAGATACTACTTCCTTAGAGAGGTAAACAAACAATTTTTATGTATTGAACCGCCAATATGTGGAGAAGGAGAGTTCAATGAACAAACCAAGTTGTTACACCCCTTTTTAATTCCTAAGTGATTATAATTGATAAGGTTGGGTGACCAACATGGATATTTTTCCAAATTTCCTTGATGTATATACTCATCCTCTTAGGCAATCAACACAAACCTTGATGCCTAAGAGAAAAGTTGTAAGGGGATCTGGGGAAATTTCCTATCTTACCTTGAATTAATTGTCTTGAAGTAATAACCTCTAGTTGAGTTTTCATGTAAATAAAATAAAAACCAAGGTCATGGGACACGTATTCCAAGCTGAATGGTGGGTAAACTTTGTAGTGGGCATCACTTGCGGTTTATTAATGGCTATGGAGGTTGGCAAAGGAAAAGAGACAATAATTGGCATTTAATTAAGGAAATAAAGGAAAATAGGAGAAAAAGAAGATGAAGAGACACAAATATGCATGCAAGGGAAATCAAAGAGAAAATAAAGGAAAATGAAAGAAATGGGAAAGGAAGAGACTAGACATCAATGATAAAAAGGCATCAGAGAAATAGTTCACAACTTTTGTCAGTTGAGTTTTTTTCAGTGCTAGCTTGGGATCACTTTTATAAATAAAGATCTAAGGGAAGTAAGAGGAATAACTTGGGTAAGAAAGCAAGCAAAGGAAAGCAAAGGCACACAAGGAAAAGCTTGGAACAACAACTACAACAGGTGTGCATTGCAGGTAACAGGTTGCATGTGTGATTTCCTTACTGAGATTTGGATGCATGGTACATGCATGCGGTTCTTTGGTTATTTTGTTGTCATTGGCATGGGATTTTCCTGGATTGACAGTGGTTTCAACATTTCCTTGTTATTTCCTAGATAGCTATGATGTAGTGGATTCTCTATTTTGATTAAGCTTTGGATGGTTAGTAAGTTGGATCTCAGTTGAGGTAGTCTCGGGAAAATTCCCAAGGGTCAAGGGTGGAGATGGGATTTCTCCTGGAACTCTTGACGAATGGGTGGAGATAGGAAAATTCCTCTAGAGTTGGTGAAGGAAGTCGAAGGCATCCAAGCTTGTTTTGATGTTAGTGATTTCTAGACCAGTTTAGGTGAAATCACGGTGGTTGAGGGTTGAGGTGGTTTGGTTGGTTCTTTTTTAGTTTAACCCATATGATCCCACATTAATGCTTGGAATATGACACGAGGGTGATTGGCTGAAAGAGAGATTTGGTTCAGCCCAATCCATAGTCAGGTGGTACGTGGAAGTCTTTGACTTGGTTGGCTTTTTCATATGGTTAGTATGAGTTATTTTATTATTGTGATTCATGAGCACATGTCTAGTTATTATGTTGATCTTATGGTTGATTTGTCATGGATTCTATTCTGGTTATATGATGGTTATAAGCATGGTTGAATGATGTGTTCTTACTATGGATCTTGTTCATGATTTGAGAAGTTATTGAATGGTTAATGTATTAAGGGATAACAAGTGTTGTGGCAGCTAGCTTGAGAGGGCTCTGAGCCTTCTTGATGATTCTCTAATGAAGTTAAGAAGATCATGATCATATATGCATTCATGACCTGTAGCTACTATGTTTACCATATGTTTGACGAAATGTCTATCATGTATTAGGCATGTCTTGGACAAGATCTAGCTTTAGTATTGATTGATTAGACTTGTGATTATTCTAAATCTGATTATGGAAAGTTCTGGGCTATTCTAGATAGTGGCCTGTGAGCCAACCCTGAAAAAGTGGCACAGATCTCGCAACCTCACCCTATGAATTGAAGAATTTCGGTTATAATCGCATGTAGGAAGGCTTATGAGTGCGGTTGGAGCCTTCCAACTGCATGCACAGTGTGTCAAGCATGCGGTTGGGGTGTAAAGTCTGAGAAATGAAAGTTCCATCTTAGGGATTGATCTCCAGTAGTTGTTGTCAGTCACCTGGTGATCTAATGTCCTTAAGGGATGGTAGTATGTTTCCAGTTAGTAGACCCCACTTCCATAACTGGAACTTGGAGGTCGGGTCATGTCATAGTAACACTCAACTCATGTTTACCTTGGAGAGCTTGTAAAAGCGGGTAAATGCGAGATGAGGTGGTTACACCTTATTTATGATTTGGTAGTTGAACTAACCAATTAACTAGTAGTTATGAGAAGAATGGAGGAAATGGTATTCAACTCTAGAGACTTTTGGTTAACCATGTAGCTCAAAGAGGGACCCCAAATTCTTATAGTGGGCACAATGCGAGGGGTTAATGGTAATTTTGGAGAGATAGAAGAGTGAATATAAACAAACAAAAGCACTCGTGGGGGTGTGTGAGTAGAGTAGAGTAGAGAAAACAAACAGAATAGACAAACAGAGAGACAAAGAAGAAGAGTAGAACACTGAGTCTTGTATGTGAAGGAGAGTGGCCTTCATATCCTCTACCCAAATTTGAAAATTGTAAAACCCTGAGAAAATCTTCCTCTCAAGGCATCAAATTTGGCTCGGGGGTGGCCAATTGCAAGAAATACTACAATCTAGTGAGCCTATGATTGGGTGGAGAGTGGCTCTCTCTTCTCCAACTTCCAACAAGTTTAAGTGATTCAGATATTTGTATCTATTTCTCTGCAAATGAAATGAAGTTGTTGTTTTGTGTTTCATGATTCTTGTTATGTAGGTCATTATGTATGTTTTTAATGATGAGTTCAATGTATCGTATAATTTTGCTTGGATGTTAGTTATTGCTTCTTTTATGAATAAATGTTGTATGTAGAGATAAGATTTCAAATATGTTATTTGTGATACATGTCTGTGATATGAGATGGTAAATATAATTGTAATGGTTGTATAATATTCACATTCTTGCCTAATGATCTTAATTTGCTCTTATGATGTGTTAATCATAAGAAAACCATAATTAAAAAGGGAAAAATTAGATAAAAAAATCTTCACATAACATCTGATGGAAAGTGTTAAAGAGTTCATGAAGAACTCATGAATGATAGAAGTCTATTGAAGGACGTAAAGTAGGCTTGTGTGTCCCTTTCATGATTGTGTTTAACCTTCACTAAGCCAGTTGATGGATTGAACAATTATCGATATCCCTGTTGTATTGCTAATTAGTTGAAAGGTTTCCCTATTCGGGATGAAAAGGTTTGAAGACCTCAAATGAGGGCAAACAATGAAGAAAGGTCCCTTTGATCCTTTGGGAGAATAGCCTATTACAGAGGTTTTGGAATGAAGGTTTGATGGCCTTATAGGATTATGAGAATCTTAGTGTCCTTAGAGAATTTGGGCAGGATATTTTCCCTATTATATTCATTTTCAACTCCTAGAAATTAGCCTAAATTTCCTATCAGAAGCTTGACTATCGAAAATTTGGGGATTAGAGTCTTCAACTCTAATCATTAGTCATATGGACCACTAAGGGCTTTGTGACAAAGAGTTAGCTAAAAGGGGCTTAAGCCCGAGAGGACAGGAGATTGGATGTCAGGGTATCGAGTATCGGTTTCAGGTAACACTTCAAACAACTACTAATGCAAATCCATAACACTGACGGGTCTAGATAATGTTTGTCAACTAATGGAGACTTTCCTGTTAGCTGATGTTCATCAATTGGACCAGCCAATGTTAGTGAATTCCTTGGTTTCCATATGGTGTGAACCTTCGGTGGGCTAGCGGACCGGTTGATAGAACATATGGGTAATAAAGACGAGAAGTTTGGGACTTTACAAGCAATGAGATATCAAGCTTTCGGGGTATTGGGCATCGAGTGTCCAGTAACACTTCGAACAACCTCTAGCACAAACGCCTAATGTTGACAGATTTAGAAACTCTAATAAACGAAAAGACAAGTCCTATCAGTTGACATTTTGTTAATCGACTACTGGGCATCAGTTGTCAGACTATTGTCTATCAACAATTGAATGATTTGGCCAATCAAGCCACAAACTTATTGGCCTGGAGACTATCATGTGTCAAAATACTAGCTTAACAAGCTGGCGACAGGTGGGTTTTAGGACATTGACTTATCAATATATTGTTTATTGGGATATTAGGCCATTAAAAATTAAGGTGTCGAGACATCAAGTATCCACAAATTGGGTGAATGGTATGTGTATGTTGTCATACAAACTCATGATGCTAATAGATCCTTATAATGTTTCTTAACTATCAAAGAAAAGTATGTTATCGAGACCACATATTTTTGGGCTATCAATGTTTGAGATATTTGTTGATTGAATATTGGGAGTTTGGGATACTGTGTATTGGGGTCTCCTCCTGATACTGACATATCTCGATAATGTTTTAAAGTGGCATGAAGCAAGTCTTGGGTGATGTGGCATGCTTACGTGGTACTAACATGGCATGGGTGATGTGGATTAGAGTGTGCAACAATGCTGAGGTGGAACATAGGTGGCCATATGAGGTGGTGACACGTAGAAAAGAACTGCCATGTGGCAATGGTATGGATGTTGACATGGCACTTGGAGGGAAGAATTTAAAATAAGTATAACTTTGTGTCTAGAGCTCGGATTTGAACGAAATTGATAATGTTGGAAAGCTCTTGACAACCAAAAGACAATGGTGGTCTCAGAGATGAATTTTAAGTTGGTTGAAGGAAGAGGAATTTTGATAACCTGATCTTCATCAAGTAACCATGGAGATCGGGGTTGGATTGCCTCATATCCTTAATTAGACATTATGGGGTTGTGTACGTTACACAAGTTCTATGTCAATGGTAGAAAGACTAACTATATAGCCAGCAATGGCTCTCACTAGGTTGGTGAGTCAATGGTAAGAAAAAAGAACACTAATGTAAGTTGTACTTCAACTACCTTGTTGGATACATTTCACTTTTAGTCATAGTTTTGAAGATCTTATCTTCAACAAACACCTTTTTTGTCCAAAGATTTGGTCTCTTTGTATTTTGAAATTATAAAAGGATATTAGAAATAATTATCATATTTAAAACTTAAACACTAAAATGTCATTGAGATAATGACGAAACATAGATTGTTGATTTTGGAGGATAAAGTAATCCTCATGATATATCCCTTTCTTCTAGAAATAAATAGAAGTTAGAATAATTACAATGTATGCACAAAATTTGCCATATTTCATTATTTCTTTGAGACATAAGCATAATACTGGGCCATTGGAACTACAAACGCAATTACGAGAAGGCCCCCGACCACGGTTGTGAACTGTCCTCTTTTCTCCTCTGTTTCTTTCTTTGTCTTGTAGTTTGACTCCCTTTTGGCGTCCTGGAACTTGGGACCACCAGGGTCGGGCAGTCCATCAATGGCTGCTGCAAGTCGTTTGGCAGCACTGAACATAGCCTCATTGTACTTTTCTTCAGTAGCAAGAACTGCATAATATAAATTAATCCACCTCATTAGTAACACTGGCACTATTATCTTTCAAAATTGGACTGACAGAAAGAAGAAAAAACAACAGCTCACTGTTTAAGGGCATATTAGAGTTCACCCAAAAAAAACTGCTATTAATGTATTTTTACGATAAAGTCTGAAATATCCTTTAAAATCAGTGAAGATCGATTCAAACAAAAACAGTACAGGAGTTTTTTGCGTGACTTCTATGCAGTATGCACCTTCACTACAATGTCCATGATATAGAAAGCCTGAAAGAATAAATGTCACGAAGGTGGACTTCCAATAATGAAAAGCCTCCCACACTATTAGTAGCTATGCTATCAAATGATGGGCAGTTCCTCGGTATCCTTTTGGTGATAATTTCTAAGTCGACCGGGGCAACTTTATTTGCCCCGATTCCCATGTAGCTTTTCAGGTGGTCTTAAATTATTTTTGTTCACATTTTCCAATGAAAATTTGTCCATAAATATCATTGTACAAATAAAAGAAGAGAAATTGCAGCGTGAAGCTTGAGAGTAATGGCCAGATTCAAATTAATAACTGAGTAGGAATCGCACTATGCAAACCACCCACTGTCGTCTGACTCGCCATTCTGAAGAATGCACTAACCATACATGCAAGATACAAACTAACAACCTCTTTGGTATTTTATTTTAATTTCATTTTATTTAAATATTATCGTCTGCAAGTGGCCAAAAATGGCCAGCGGGACTCTCAAAGCACAAAAGTAAGTGAACATTGAGAACGCTAATGCATCTCCAAGAGAAATGCCAAAAGAAAACCTAAGTTGCAGAAAAGTTGGAAATGGTACGGTAAATGAAACAGAGACAGCATGGAACAGGGCTGACATGTCATCAGATCTGTGCCACATATTGTACCTCCTGGTGATGAAAAAGCTGAATATTTTATACTACAATACAGATACCATGCCCTACTGTTTGGTAAGGGGTCAAGTGTGTTAGCACAAGACTGAGGTATCCTCACTTGGATCAATGGATTATCAGTGATACCTTCTTGCATGCATGCATTGATCAAGCTTCTGAGCTCATCCAGTCTGTTAGGAGGGGACCTTGACTTTAGATTGTTAAGTTTCCTTTAACAAAACATGACTGCTTCGAAGGCAGATGTGATTCAAGAGGCTTTAACATCTCAAACTGTCCCACAGTTGGTTTTCCTAATAGATCGTGGAATCATCACAAATAATCAGAATTTTCTTGCGAGGATCCTGAAGCCTACTCTCCTTTACATATGTTAGGAAGAGTTGCTGATCCTCGAAAAGAGAAATAGCCTTTTCAGCATCTTCTTTCAAATATCCAATTAACTCTAAAAGTTCTTTTGAAGCCCAACTGCTGAACTCTTTAGTCAAAGATATTTCTTTCCTCGTCGTCTCTTGTTCCCCAACACACTGATTCAATTCACTGTCAGAACTAGAAACCGATGCATCAATTCCATCGAATCTATCTCCATATACAACTTCAGCATTGTATTGGTAACCATTAACTATTGAGAACCTTTATTTTCTGAGTTTGACATAATATTGATATCAGTCAAAATAGTGAAAAAAACAACAACAACAACTAAGGGAACCCCTCTTGCAAGCTATGGGGAAACACTATATACAACATTTTTTTCATCATGTGGTAAGGAAAAGTGAAGAAGAAAAGACAGGATAGTTCACGCCAACTCTAACGCAAACCAAACAACTCAAAAAGGAATCAAGATACCTATAGGAACAAGGACAAGTGTAGCTGTTATCAATCTGGTGAGAAATGAAATTTTAAGAAAGATTGCCCGAATTGAGAAAAATAAAGACTAAATGAATACAGTTTCTTGAAGTGGTTCAATTTAGTTGTTCACAGTCACAGTGCTATCAACACTAGCAAATGCAACTTTTCCCAAGTGTTGGTACTAGGATTTGGGAGCTACTCATCATATGATTTCTGACAGAATCTAGTTTGTGAGGTATGAAGTGATATTGGATGGGAGAAATTTTACTTCTATTGACTCAAGTAAGCATGAGCCAGCTAGAATGAGTAAAGGGAGTTGTCTCATTGCAGATGTTGGATGAGCCATATAAATCTAAAATGTCCTACATGTGCCTACCTTGATCAAGAGTATGTTGGCAATGAGAAAGAATATTGAGGCAGGGTTGATTCTGTAATTCAATTTCATTTATGATCTGCATAAGCTTTGTGTGGAGGTGTTAAAACTCGCTTTCATAGTTGCAGTTGATGAAGTGACATAGTATCACCTGGCATCATATATATAGGTACATAGGCACACAAATATTGGAGCCTTCAAGAAGAAGCGACTTGAGGAAGACCTAGAATTACATTTCGCCAATCATTTTGTGCATATGTGACAAGTGCAATCTCAAAAAGCAACATATACATTCTTTCTCAAAGGATCAAAGAAGTATAATCGAAGGGAAAATGGAGTTGGTACAATCAAACATTTGTGCATTGACGTGTCATTGTCACATGGTGAAGAAAGGTATTTTATTACCTTCAAGGATGATTTTCCCAAGAAGACACTTATCTATTTTCCAAAGAAAAGACATGGCATAGAAACATCTAAGATGTTTAAATCCTTTGTAGAGAAGCAACAAGATTAACCATTGGAAAGATGGACATGTGATAATGGGGGAGAAGAAACTTTAAAAGTATTCAAGAATCTTTGCACTGTTGAAAGAATCCAGTTGGAGTAAATTGTATTCTCTATGGTGCAATAACATGGCAGAGAAAAAGAACCATGTGACAATAACGCTACTAAAATGAAAATCCACGACAATAATTTATAGAAAAATCATTTCACCATATATGGTCTAAATCATATGGCACACTACGCATGAATATAGAAAATCAAACAAATACACATACCATGGTAAACTACTTGGGAAGAAGATCAACTCCAAGATATTGATTAAGTAATAAATTTGTAAAATAATAAAATGTGTGAAATTTTAATATTGTTGCAGTTAATGGTTATTATTCACCTATCAAATTTGATTATTCATCTTCTGCAATTTGTATGCGGCAAATATTAAATAAAACACTACTGTAACTTCACAAAAAATAAATAAACCATAGGAACTAAGAAAATATTGCACACACACACACAAATAATGAACACCAATATTTTTTGGACAAAATGTCCCTCGAAAAACCTCAGTGTGGGGAAACTGGTCCTACAGATAAGTATTTTATTTATTCTTCAGCAAAATCTGTCTTTGAAAAATTACAATTGTTTTCCGTAAATTAGCAAACCTCCAGAAATTGTTTATTTCACTTTTGCAAGTCGATTTGGCTTCATGGAGACAACTCGGCCATTCTGATCCAATTCAGCCCTCCTCTAGAGCCTCGAACTAGTCCACACATTTGGCCCTGGCAACTTGGCCCTCACTAGCAAACTCACACTGGCTGGAAATAAACTCAGCCTCCTCTGGAATTCGACTTCTCCTAACAAACTCAACTTCTCTTATTCAATTTGATCACTTTATGCAAGTTTCTCCTTGCTCTGACAATTCAACCTCTCTAAAGCAATTCGTACTACTGGGAAACTTGACCTCTTATGTAGATAAAATCGACCTCCCTCTATCTCTAAGAAACTCGAAATCGTTGTGAAGAATTATCTCCATCAACTCAGTGTTTAATCACTGTTAATCTCAATCTGTTGGTGCCCTCACGCTATCACTGCGCCCTTGCTATCACTACAAATCTGTGTCTCTAATGTGTTCTCCAAATGCCCATTGATTTCCTCTTATAATCTCTTGTTGAGCAACCAACGGCCGCGATCTAATCTCAATCAATGGTTGAGATCATCTTGACCCCTTCAAATGACTTTTCTAGAAGTCACTAGAGGAAAATCGATTTGCCTCAATTAATCTCGATTAATTAAGCCATTTCCCTAAGTTAGACTTAGGAAAATAATTAAACTAACTAATTAATTCTAATTAAGACATTGTTCCTTAGAAACTTTTTCTGGGTATTGGAGAAAATTAATCCATTGTGTTCTTTAGTCTCAAAGACACCATCTGAAACTAGAACACTTGTCTGAGCTACACAAACTCACAAAATGAAGGATGTAAGATTGTTAAAGATCGTGTGGAAATTTCTTGGAATTCAAAACTCAATGCAAAACAGAAATTTCACCTTTAACCTAGAAGGTTTCTCGCATCTTATCCTTGTCAATTTTCAGCCTTAGGGATGGTGTAGAGCAAGGTACAAAACAACAACAGAAAAAGTACATCGTTTCAATTACAAATAGCCCAAACCTTTTACCAATTCAAGTAGAAAATATTCCAAACCAAAAGTAATATGTTTCACACTATTTAAGGCAACTTATCAACCAATAGCCAGATCTGAAAAATACTCTTTTACAGTGGTAATAATAGCAGTACAATATTATCACACAAGAGGATATAGATTTTGCATTAAATGAAGGGCCATGGTTTTGGGGTAGAGCAAGGCTCTTTATTACTCCATGGTTTCCATAATTTGATGCAACAAATATGGTTGTAACAACTCTACTGTTTGGGTGAGACTCCCAAACCTCCCTCTTCCTTTTTGGCACCATAAGGTTTTAGAGGGCATTGGGAATACTTTGGGCAAGTTCAAAAAGAGCAACATGGAAAGAACAGAGAAAGGTATTTTTACCTTTGCTAGAATATGTGTAGAGATTGACCTGAGCAAAGGCTTACTGGATCATATAATCTTGAAACATCAAAATTTTCAATGGTCTCAATCTTTAGACTATGAGAATACAAGATTTAGGTGTCATTTTTGTTTTCAAACAGGACACCTTCAAAACTCTTGCCCACAGGCTAGAATGAATCCAAAAAAGTAAAAGGTGCACAAGCCAAAGGGATGGCAGTTCTGAGATCCACATTTATCTGATGAAGAAGACGAAGACAATGTGAAGAATCCTGTAAAAGAAGAAGGGGGTACACAGGAGAAGAATGATAATACTATTCTACATCAGAGTGGGACAGTTTTAGCAGAAAATCAGGAGATAGATCAACAGATAAATTTGGAACACAAAGAGGATGGGATGGTGGGAACAAAGCGTGTACACATCTCAGATAGCTCTGATTTGGACAAAGAGCTCCTCCCAGAGATCCATTAACGATATGGCACTGGTTCGAGTGGAGCCCAAACCCGGAGATTGGCAACAGGTTCAGAAAAAGAAAGGAAAGAAGGGGAAGATAAGCGACTACATGGCTTGATCTTCCCCCATGTATTATAGTTACATTTTCTTTTTTAGTTTTTATTTCTATTTACTGGGTCCTTGTGGAACGAACTTTTTGTTATGCTTTATAAGCATATGTTTCTGTAATTTTTACTTAGCCAATCATGGATCTGGGCAGATCCAAGTGAATGTACACATCTTCGTGTGTGTATGCAAAACACATTTTCTTTCAAATATGAATAGAAGTACGAGTTTCTAATCACAGGAAAAAAATAACAATAGTACAATAGCAGTGTCACAACAGTAAAATCATCCCATTGCATTCTTCACTTAGATGTCAAATCACTTAACAATTGTCCTTATGTCAATTCAACAAGACATATATGGTGTTAAATAATATTGCATAAAGACGAGATATAGCTGAAAATCAAAACTGGAAATTACACAAGTATTGGACAGCTAGAAATATTATTAATATGTTCAAGATGAAGTACATATACATACCACAACTTTCTTTCGAGGCTGGTATAAATCCTATTAGCTTTCCAAACCCTAGCTAGGGAAAATCAGCAAATCCCTAGCACCAAGAATATTCATATGCAAGAATTACTCCAACACATCCTCCAAGGCAAGATGTCCTTTCCTCTTCTTCTTTATAATTCCACCCTAGGGTTTTATCAGAAAACCCTAACCCAATCTTAGGGGATAAACCATAATCCTAGACCTCCAAGATGCTCTAAGACATTCCAAAATTACCAAGAAAGCCCAATGAACCAAGAGAGAGATTGAGCACATGGGAAGACTCTAAAGAGAAAGAAGCTAGTGTACACTCTTCTCTCGGTCACATCATCACAAGAGTGAATAGAAGTGAGTGAATGAACATATATGAATGGAAAGAATCTCTTCTTGCTCTATTTATATGAGAGGTAAGGGAAGGCCAACAACAAAATATGGGCCTTAGCCCTTACAAGCAACATACAATAAGTACTCGTAGGCCAACACAAATGAAATGCTACAATGTAAAGTACATGTATCATGCTCGAAGGTCATGTCATGCATAATAATGGTACACAGGACAATTGTACATCCCTCCATCACAAGCATCCATAGACCCCATTAGTCCTCCTAAGCAATGTACTCCAAAAGTTCAATGAACCCTACAAGAATATTGTCAAAACCTCAGGTGTCCTCGCCCCATCTCCAATCCTCTAAATATGATTCCAAGCTTTTCCACATGCCAACTAGCACCTAATGTTCCATAATGCTCCTCATACCATGTCAAGTTCTCTCTAAGTAAGTGGACGTTTCATGGGGCCACCATGAAGGACATCCACCACATTGTTAAGAGAACTCCAACACCTAAGGGAAGAACATAAGCGAACAACAATCTAAAATCAAGTATCCGCTCAGAAAGCAATCTCAATTGTTCAAATCCATCAAGGAATATCTCTCATGCACCAATCCATATTGGATCATCCAAGGTTTGAATATCTACAATGGACACCAAATGTCATGAAGTACCCCAGGCATAGTGTAAACACTTTTAGTGTAACCCTAAAAGTTAACACTCCCACTTTACAAGGATAGTGCTTACATTGACACTAGTTGACTCCCTTTGCAACTCCACCAAATCTTCTACCTTCTCTAATCTAGGCACTCCTATATTCCCTTAAATCTCTAAATACGGAATAACAATCTCCACTCTCTCCTCAATCAGTGAAGGAGAATCCTAAGAGCTAAAAGATCTCACATCCTCATCAACACAAGATGTTATCAGAGAATTTGTAATTAATTTGAACTTGGTTGTATGACCTCTCTGCCATGCATATGCCTCAAATCTAGAAGGCTCTTCCAACCTCCTACTGGAATGTACACATGCCACTGGATCAACAAGTGAACTATAAATGCCACCCTTTCTCACCTCTACAGCCAAAGTTCTCATACTAGGTAGACTACAATCATCGAGGGTGCACTATTCTCCCTCAAAGGGAACTCTCCAATGTATATGTGCCATACAAGAAACTGAAAGGAGGTTTTTCCTCAAACTCGTTACCAATAAAATGTGAACCAACTCAAGAACATCATCTAGAGGCATCAGAAATGAAATGGAGCCAACTTTGCTTACAAGGTAAGTGACATCATTGACAAGTTCCACAGCCATGCCTTCCTCTTGCTCTTGATTCTAGCTAATCAAAGACCTCTCATATGATATGTGCCTAGAAGTTCCACTATCCACATACCAACCAACACTAAGGAGTCGAATTGACTCAAATTTTCCTTGGAGGTCCATATTCCCTTTGCTTATGTCTCCAGAAAACCAAAACTACAGAATAGTAAACTTTGAACGCTCAATGTCAAACTTGGAAAACTCGATTTGGTCCTCTTGGAAGTCTATTTGGTTGAAGAGAAGACCCTTGACTTTCTAACAACTAGATTTTTGCACATTCATCAATTTCTTGGTCAATAACACCCCAATGTTCCATTTAACTGTCCATAATGGCTAGTTGACTTGACCATTAATGAATAGTAAACTTGACTTCACCACCTTTTTGCTTGATCTCCAATGCCTTAGTGAATTTGATGATTCTGCCACCTAGGTTTGTTGTAATCTACCTTGATTTCACTTAGGGTCTTGCTCTGATTTTCCATATCATGCCTTGCATTGCCACATCATCATTGCATTTTCCATGTCATCACGCCCTTATGTTAGATCTATAATGCCCTGAGGAACCTGAAAAATCTGAGACATGGGTATTATTCCTCTTTTCTTGTAGACCACTTTTGACATAATGCATGTCCAAAATTGCTCAATGATGTCCCTGTTTTGCCACTTAGAAATCTGTTATACCTGTTGACCAACTTTGACCACGTGTAATTTGACGATGCCTTCATTGGTTGGAAAAAAAATTGCATGGCATTTCATCTTCTCATCAAGCTAAGCAATGAACTACCATAAAAAACATAAAAATTTGACTTTGGGAGACTGCCACGTAGAGAATTATCTGAGGGATACTGCACCAAGGACAAGGCCACATACAGTCTTAACAGACACATAAACATGCAGTAAGACATAGGTGCACCCTGATGTAGATTAGATTGGCCCATACACTAGTGATCACCCCCTACATAAGAAGGCCTTTTTAAAACGTAAGTCCTCAAGTAAGCCCATTAAAGGCCATCTAATCCTATTGTTACACACCCAAATGGGTAACCCCATAGAAGAAAACTTTTCTCCTACATTTGATAGCTAGTTGGTTAGCCTCACAGCCAGCAACCCCTGACAGCCACCCTTGGCTGATGATATGCCTCTTATCTCCACCGCTTGCATCAACCACTTGCTTCTCACCCATCTAGCATGAGCACATGGATGAAGGTGGGCTTCCACTCAAAAGGTGTTGAAAAAATGTAGCAAGAAATTCTCAATTTGATTTTTCCTTGATTAAATTGAGAAAATTCAAATTTCCACATTAGCAAACAACTTGGATGCAATTAACTTGTGTGACATGGCTTGTGTCACCCAGTTTACTTAGTAAATTCGAGTTGAAGGAGTTAGAGTTCAGTTAAGCATGTGTGATTACTAATTTGTAGCAATCAAGGTCAGTTATTTCAAGTTGTTTTCAATTAAACTAGTTCCAACTGTTGGAGGAACTAGTGGAAGGTCAGTTGTGCAGTGGGACTTCAGTAAAACTCAATGATCATCTAGTTAACTGATCAATCAACCCAAAATAGCTAGTGCATGTAGAGAATTCGAGTTCCCCAACTGTGGTGGAGATTCCAAGGTAGTGTAACATCAGTTGTAGACTAGTCTTGAGTGTATAGGTGTTGCATGTAGTCAGATGATCAACCTTGGGAATTGCGCAATCCATTTTGGAGAAATTCCTAAATAATAGGGGCCTAATTTATCAAAGATTTGCGCAAGGAAATAGGGGCTCAAGCAGAGGCAGAAATTGACTAAGTTTGGGTCAGAGCTTCTCAATCAGCAGAGTGATAGGTTATTCACTTGCAAGTTGTGCTTAGTTGAGCAAAGCAATTGTAATACATCTCTATTCATCAGATTAATGCAAGAAGGCATTGGGGTTTTTAGCAGATTGCTTTCCCCAGGAAAAATATTATGTGCATGTGTGTTATTTCTTATTGCATGTCTGAGATTTTTGTTCTAAATTGTGAATTAACTTCCACAGAGCAATAAAGTAGGTTTGTGTCTTGGACTCTTGTGATTTTGATTAAAACTTCATGAGAAGTTGCAAATCTACACCATAATTTCTACATGGTATCAGAGCAGGATTCACATTAGAGCAGGAATTTTGAATTTGTTTCTCAAGAGGTTCGAATTTGCAGTTAAATGTAGCAGGATGTCTTCAGAGCTAAGAAGACGACTCAACAGGCTGAGGCTAGAGTATGCCTTGGAAGGCAGCTCTAATTTCATCACATGGAAGGATTTCATGGAGACGATATTCGATGAAAATGGATTGCTAGAATACATCAAGAGAGATGTTGCAAAACCAGCGGAATTTGATGCCCATAACTTTGCTCAGTGGAAGAAAGATGTAGCCAAGGCGAGGAGAATAATATTGGAGGGAGTACAAGACCACGTTGTCACCGATCTCCATGGGAAAGAAACTCCTTATGCAATGTGGCAAGCATTGATAGATCTGTTCCAAAATAGTAGTGACCACAAGAAGCTAACGCTTAAGAATAAACTTTGAAATATCAAGATGCAAAAGAATGGCACTATCTCGCAGTATCTGAGCAAGTTCACACAGGTTCATGATGAGCTTGCAAGAGTTGGTGTTAGTGTTTCAGACGATGACTTGGTAAGCCTAGCCCTTTTGGGCCTTCCCAAGAGATGGCATAACTATGAAGATTCAGTGAACGGGAGGGAAAAACTATCGAATTGGGAACGCTCATGGTCTGATTTGGTACAGGACGAAATAAGGCGGAATACCAGAGATGGGACTTCATCCAAGGGCGAGGAGGAAGAAATCTTTGTATTGGTTGGAAAGGGAAAGAAAGGAAAAGGGAAGAAATTTCAAACTAAACCAAAATCCAGCCAAGGGGGCAAGAAGAAAGATTTGTCCAAAATTAAATGCTTCCATTGTCATGAATTCAGGTGTTATGCCATGTGTCCACACAAAGAGACAAGCAAGAAGACCTCATGAGGAGCAGCAAGTGAAGCCTTGGCTTCACAATTCAAGCTTGAATTTACCCTTATCAATGCATGGCTAGCATAGTGATGGGGAGCGTGTGGTACTTGGACTCAGGTGCCTCATTCCACATGACAGGGTGTAGAGACCTTTTCAATGACCTGGAGGAGAAAGATCTCCAGATGCACATCGAGCTAGGGGACGATGGAAGGTACAACGCGATTGAGATTGGTACAGTCACCTTTCAGAGGGAGTCGAGTTCCCCTCTCAGGCTCAAGGATGTCATGTTCATTTTGGGCCTAAAGAAAAATCTCATCTTTGTTGCAGTTTTGGAAGATCGTGGTTATGATGTGATCTTCAGCAAAGGAAAAGCATTCCTGAGACACATAGCCATGGGACAGGTTAAGCAGATCGTGTTCATGTGAAGAACCTATATAAGCTAGATGTGGAAGACTGTGCTACATTAAGCACGAAGGCGGAGAAAGTGCAGGGCTGCGATGTCAGTGAACTTTGGCACAGAAGACTTGGCCATTTGCATCATGGCGCTTAAAGATTATGCAACAAATAATCACTGGCCTCGCCAAAGGATCACTTGAGCAGCAGGATGTATGCAAATGATGCACCTTGGCGAAGTACACAAAATCCATATTCCATGATCGAGACAACAAAGCACATGTAGTCCTAGAAAGGATCCACTCTGATGTCTGTGGACCTTTCTCGACAACCTCCATTGCCAGACACAAATATTTTGTCATTTTTATTGATGACTTCTCATAGAAGTGTTGGATCTTCTTCATGCGGAAGAAAGATGAGACATTCTCCAATTTCGTAGAATTCAAGGTATTGGTTGAGAAAGAAACTGGCAAGAAGGTGAACGCTCTCAAGAGAAATGATGGAGGTGAGTACGTGTCGAATGAATTCAATAATTTATGTGCGAAAGAAGGCATTCGACGAGAGTTGATATCACCTCACAACCCCCAGTAGAATGGGGTGGCTAAGAGAAAGAACCATAGAATTGTGGGAGAAACGAGGACGATGTTGCATGACCAAGGCCTACCTCTGCATTTGTGGGTTGAGGCATGCAACACAACAATCTATTTGCAGAATCAGAGTCCTCATCGAATTCTTGGTATAATTACATCAGAGGAGGCTTTCTCGAGGAGGAAGATGGATGTGTCACACTTCAAGATTTTTGGAGCCTTTGTTTACTGCCATGTCTCCAAAGAATCAAGGAAGAAGCTTGAGTTGACAACAAAATTCGGGGTATTTGTGGGTTATACAAAAACTCCCCACAACTACCGTGTGTACTTGCCATCCCTCGGAATGATAGTTGTGCGAAGGGATGTAGAGTCTGATGAGGAGAAAGCGATGTGGTGCCCTCTTGAGAGGGAGCTTCAGATCCCACCAGAAGAGGAGCTTTTAGCTCCAAAGGAGGAGCCTCATGAAGTTGTGGAGTAGCCACAAATTGAGGAGCAGAGAGTGGAGACACCCACTCAAGCAGAACCATCCAGAGAAGGTAGGAAAAGGACCAGGGAAGCTGATAGACTTGTGCAGGATGCAAGGGAGAATGTGGGAGCTCCTTCAAATTTGCATAGGAAGAGAAGGTCACCTAATCGGTACACTAGCTACATGGCTCTAATGACTGAACTTGTAGAGATTGAGCCATCCTCTTTCGAGGAAGCAGTAGAGCAACCTATATGGGTTAATGCAATGGTGGAGGAATATGAATCCATTGTAAAGAACAGTGTTTGGGAAGTGGTCCCAAGACCGACAGATAAATCAAATGTGGGTTCGAAATGGATCTTCAAGGATAAGCATGCAGAAAACGGAAGCATAGAGAAGTATAAGGCCAGATTTGTGGCCAAAGGATTCTCTCAAGTTGAGGGAATTGACTATCAGGAGACCTTTTTTCCTGTAGCAAGGTATTCATCCATTAGATTAATTCTTGCTTTGGCTACGTAGATGGGGTGGAATATCCACCAGATGGATGTAAAAACAACATTTCTCAATGGAGTTATTGAGGAGGAGGTGTACATCGAGCAACCATAAGGTTTGAGACATTTGATTGGGAGTCTCATGTGTGCAGGCTCAAGCGAGTGTTGTACGGTCTCAAACAAGCACCCCGAGCTTGGTACGTCAGGATCGATAGCTATCTCACCCAGTGTTGCAGGAAACGTCCCCCCCTCCGGATCAAAACCCTGATCCGCGATCCGTACGGATGCGTGGGGGAAGCGTCGTCCGAAACGCGTTTCAGTTTTTTCGAAACGCGTTTCAGTTTTTTCCGAACCGCGTTTCGGACAGCGCTTCAACTGTACGAAGGTTCAAGCTTCTGAAAAAAATTATAAAAAAAATGCAAAAAAATATATATAAAAAATATATATATAGCAAAAAGAATATAAAAAAATAAATATAAATATAGCAGACGCAAGTTTTGAATATAAATGCAAAAAAAATATAAAAATATATATATAGCAGACGTTTCCGCAAACGCTTCGCTTCCTAGATTTTTGGAAAATGACGCTTCTGCGTCCCCGCTTCCAAAAAACGTCCCTGCTTCGTGCAACATTGATCTCACCGGTTTGGGCTTCACCAAAAGTGAAGTGAATGCAAACCTATATCACATCTTGGTAGAAGGTAAATTGCTTATTATTGTCTTATATGTTGATGATTTGATTTTAATTGGTGATGGGCAGTTGATCAGATCTTGTAAAGGAATTTGAAATGAAGGACATGGATCTCATGCACTACTTCCTCGGGTTGGAAGTATGGCGTGGCGATGGGGAACTATTTGTGTCTCAAGGAAAGTATGCAAATGAGATACTATAGAGATTCTGCAGGGAGAGTTATAAACCCATGGATACACCTCTAGCGACCAACTGGAGGAAGGAGGATGCCACTTCAAGGGAAGAAGTGGATGCTACCATTTATCGGTAGCTAGTGGGTTAACTAATGTATCTCGTGAATACACGACAAGATATGTGCTATGCAGTCAACCAACTGAGCCAAGCTATGGTTAAGATAACCAAATTATTTTGGAAGGCAGATAAACATGTTTTACGGTATGTCAGAGGCACTACCCAGTTTGTACTATGGTACAGACGGACAGAGGGAGTGAAGCTATGTGGCTTCACAGACGCAGATTGGGTGGGGAGTCCAACAAACCGAAAAGTACATCAAGTGGAATTTTCAGTGTTGGGTACGCAGTTGTTTCCTGGTACAGTAAGTGATCCAGGTGGATGTTGGTGGCCACCCACCTATCCCATTTGGACCCCCACAACTGTCTCTTTCAGCATTTTCAGTTCCCTAAATTGTAGCACAGTTTACTATTTTTAGCAGTTTTTCGGGTCCTGAACTTCTGGAGCCGTTTTGAGGCCCTAAACGACGTTTTTTTGGGAATCTGGGACAACATGGGTCAATGGACCCATGACCCATGTTGCCTCCCAAAGTGGTAGTAGTAGTACTCGGATAGATCTTTCTAACGAGTTATCGTACGCGTCAAACGGAGATCGTATGCCAAAGTTACGACCCCGGGAAATTGAAGTACCAATTTACCCAAACGGGGCCCACAATTTGGTGTTTCATCTTCTAGGGTTAGGTTTCAGGATGTGAAGGGTTTCCCATTGTTTCTCAACAATAAATAGGCCTTCAAGCCTCATTGTAACACAGTTCAGAACAGTTCAGAGGCATGTAACCGCACATCTCTTCTCAGAGATAAGCTACCATCGCCCTAGCTGGTTTATTTCCATTTCTGGTTGTAAGCATATTTCAGTATTTTACAGTAATAAAATGAAGTATTATTTCCGTTGCATCTTTGTGTTTATGGTTATCTCTGTATTTTATTGCGTTCCTGTTTAAATCCGGATCAGTGGTATCCAAACGGTTCGTTTTTTCTCTGTTTTTCTTTGCATGTCCCCAACGAGGTCGGGATATAAGGATTTAGGGCTTGAACTGGTCGAACCTTTGCAAGACCAGCCTCGCAAATCCCGACGGCCTCCCATGGCGGATGAGAAGAAAGACGAGGGGGCAGGAGATCCTATCAAAATCTTGCTCGAAGAAGCGCTCGAGCGGCAAAGGAACGCGATGATGGATAGCTTTGCGCATATCCTTCAGCAGCTACCCAGAGGCGATGCATCGGCTTCCAACAATGACTCTGAAATGCCACACCCTTCAAGGTACAAGTTAATTTTGAAATCCCCATCTTCGAAGGTCAAATAGACGCAGATGTCGTAGATAAATGGTTAAATCTGCTAGATGGGTATTTTTCTGTTCATGAATTTTCAAGTCGAGAAAAGATTGTTTTCGCTCTTCTCAAAGCAGCCCCCCACGTCAAGGACTGGTGGGAAACCTACTGCGAGCAGAAGGATGAAAGTACAGGCTCACTATTTTCAGCCACACCCACTTGGAATGACTTCCGGGATGCCATCAAGGAGCAGTACTACCCTGTCGGAAGCTATGAGGACAAATACATCAAATGGACCACACTGCGGCAGGGACGAGACCAAGATGTGCCGGAGTTCACAAACATTTTTCATACCCTTCGCACACAGTTGGGTATCAAAGATTCTAACCTGCATCTGGTACTCAAATACCGCGGCTGCCTACACAGATACATCCAGGAAGAGATGGGGTTCTTGAACATCTCCTCACTCGGCACAGCATACCGATACGCTGTCAAAATCGAGCAAAAGTTCAAACAGAAGAAGCAAGACTTTGGATCTGCAAATCTGAAGCCCAAAGGACAAAGCCAAGGCGGGGTGACCCAAGACAACCCGTCGAAGCCGCAAGAAAAGAACAACACCATGAAGCCGAAGAAGGACACAGGGAAGTGGTGTGAGTTCCACAAGAGTCCCACTCATAACACAAGTGAGTGTCGGACCAATCAGTCGTTGGTGGCTGAGTTGAAGGCTTCCGAATCAGATGCATGTTCCGACCCTGAGCCAAAACCCGACAAGGGGAATGGCAAAGGGAAGCAGATCATTGATGCGGATCCCAGCGCCACTGTTGCCACCGCCAAGATCCAGAAAGATGAGCTCGAAAATCCAGAGGAAGGGGAGCGTCTTTTCCACTCACAGATGTAGGTGAAGCGTTCGCCGCTACAATTCATTGTCGACAGTGGCAGCCAAAAGAACCTCGTTTCAGCAGAGGTCGTGAAGCAGCTAGGCCTACCGACTACACCACACCCACTGCCGTACAGTATCAGGTGGCTGCATGAAGGACGAGATCTCAAAGTTTGCCAACAATGTCGCCTTCCCTACAGCATCAAGCCCTTCACAGACGAGGTATTGTGTGATGTTACACCTCTGGATGTTTGTGATGTATTATTAGGCCAACCATACTTGTGGAGGCGACATGCTGTGTATGAGTCAAGGCCTCGTGCTGTCATTATTTCTTTAAATAATTCATTATACAAGATACCAGAGGTAGCCCCACCTACTGCCACATCTTTGATCACTGCTAAGAAAGGCAGCCAACTCATCTCCCATACCAGGAAATTTATCTGTCTGGTTCACTCCCAAAGTAAGGGGAAGATCGTTGCTACATCCATGACCCCTGCAAAGGGTTCCTCCATGCAGCAGCAACAGCAAAGGGATACAATCATGACAGAACACAGGAACAACTTCTCCTCACCCACAGGGGTACCACATAAGTTTCAGGTGGGAAACAAAGTTTGGTTACATCTGCAGAAAGAACGCCTTACAAGAGCCCATCAAAAGCTCCGACCACTCCGACATGGTCCTTACACCAGTACCAAGGCTACGGGAAACAACGCTTTGAAGCACAACATTCCTCCATTCCTTCGCTTGCACCGAGTGTTCAATGTGGACCATCGCCGACCATGCTTCCCACCATTTCTGGTCACAGCAAAGATTGCAGAACAGCTCACCAGAGACCCAGCTCAGCAGAAGCTTCCTCATCTCAAGGAGGAACTCAACGCAATGGGGACCATTGCTTCCTAAGGGGGGAGGAATGATCTAGGTGGATGTTGGTGGCCACCCACCTATCCCATTTGGACCCCCACAACTGTCTCTTTCAGCTTTTTCAGTTTCCTAAATTGTAGCACAGTTTACTATTTTTAGCAGTTTTTCGGGTCCTGAACTTCCGGAGCCGTTTTGAGGCCCTAAACGACGTTTTTTTGGGAATCTGGGGCAACATGCGTCCATGGACCATGTTGCCTCCCAAAGTGGTAGTACTTGGATAGATCTTTCTAACGAGCTATCGTACGCGTCAAACGGAGATCGTATGCCAAAGTTACGACCCCGGGAAATTGATGTACCAATTTACCCAAACGAGGCCCACAATTTGGCATTTCATCTTCTAGGGTTAGGTTTCAGGATGTGAAGGGTTTTCCATTGTTTCGCAACAATAAATAGGCCTTCGAGCCTCATTGTAACACAGTTCAGAACAGTTCAGAGGCATGTAGCTGCACATCTCTTCTCAGAGATAAGCTACCATCGCCCTAGCTGGTTTATTTCCATTTCTGGTTGTAAGCATATTTCAGTATTTTACAGTAATGAAATGAAGTATTATTTCTGCTGCATCTTTGTGTTTATGGTTATCTCTGTATTTTATTGCGTTCCTGTTTAAATCCAGATCAGTAAGAAGCAAAGATTTGTGGCACTCAACTCAGTATAAGCAGAATACATGGTTGCAATTCAAGTAGCATGTGAGGCAATCGGAATGAGAAAGATACTTGTTGCACTGTTTGGTCAAATGATGGATCCAATTGTGATCTACTGTGATAATCAAAGTTGCATTAAGCTCTTTAAGAATCCTGTATTTCACGATCAATCCAAGCATATAGATATCTGGTATCACCATTTACAAGACTGTGTGCAGAGGCAAATAATGTTGTTTCACTACATTCTGACAGAGGAACAAGATTTTGACATTTTGACAAAGGCTTTGTCAAGAGGGAAGTTCGAGTTCCACAGGTGCAGGATGGGGTGGTTGAAACCCTTTTTCGCTGAGAGTGTTGAAAAAATACAGCAAGAAATTCTCAATTTGATTTTGCCTTGATTAAATTGAGAAAATTCGAATTTCCACATCAGCAGACAACATGGATGCAGTTAACTTGTGTGACATGGCTTATGTCACCTAGTTTATTCAGTAAATTTGAGTTGGAGGAGTTATAGTTCAGTTAAGAATGTGTGATTGCTAATTTGTAGAAATCAAGGTTAGTTTTTTCAAGTTGTTTTCAGTTAAACTAGTTCCAACTGTTGGAGGAAATAGTGGAAGGTCAGTTGTGCAGTGGGACTTCAGTCACACTTAGTGATGATCTAGTTAATTGATCAATCAGCGCAAAATAGCTAGTGCATGCAGAGAATTTGAGTTTCCTAGTTGTGGTGGAGATTCCAAGGAAGTGTAACATCACTTGCAGACTAGTCTTGAGTGTAGAGGTGTTGCATGCAGTCAGGTGATCAACCTGGGGAATTGTACAATCCATTTTGGGAGAAATTCCTAAATAATAGGGGCCTAAGTTCTCAAGGATTTGCGCAAGGAAATAGGGGCTCAAGCAGAGGCAAAAATCGATGAAGTTTGGGTCAGAGCTTCTCAGTGAGCAGAGAGATAGGTTATTCACTTGCAGGTTGTGCTCAATTGAGCAAAGCAATTGTAATACATCTCTATTCATCAAATTAATGCAAGCAAGCATTAGGGTTTTTAGCAGATTGCTTTCCCCAGGAAAAATATTGTGTGCATGTGTGTTATTTCTTATTGCATATCTGAAATTTTTATTCTAAATTGTGAATTAACTTCCACAAAGCAATAGAGTAGGTTTGTGCCTTGTGATTTTGATTAAAACTTCATGAGCAGTTGCAAACCTACATCATAATTTCTACAAAAGGTACTTTGGTCATTTTGCAATCGGGTACTTGTTTGTTTTGGGCATTTAGTATGGATTATGGGGTGATATGGAAGATTGATAGATGTTGACCGTGATCTTGTTCTCTCACCTTACTTGGGGGGTTAATCTTTGATCTTAGTCCAATGGGACCTCCCTTAAGGTCCCTTGGGTATAGGAGGGGCACTACTTGGGAAGCCCTAATTGAGATAGTGTAGTTCCATTTTCCCATATGTCATAATTAACACCTTCCATCTTACATTACAAGTCCATATCTCACCTCCATTCTTTGAGTTAAAGTTGTCATTGGTTCTTTCGGATTTGGAACTCATATGTCCAGTGTCCACATACTTGGGTAGGGCCCAAAAACTTTGCCTTGGGAGGTTGATGCAGTGAAAAGAAACAGAAAGAGCATATCATGGCCAAAACAAACCTAAAGAAAGAAAAATCAAAATGCAAAAGATGGCCACGGGCATAAAGATTAGCAGGTGGGCAAAAGCCTAGCATAAGATTTACCTCACTCATTATGGCCATCACCTAGTCCTGAGCACATTGTTTTCCATTACATCAAAGGAAGTAACCCTTGCATGTCCCAACCCCGATAAGCGATAAACTAACTCATCTTAAAAGGGTAGTACAACTACTACATCATTCAAAGCAAGCTCTAACCCTTGAGCTATAAGCAGTAATACAAAGAAAAATCAAGAAGTAAAAGGTGCACAAGAGGGGTGAAAACAAAGGTCGAGTTGGTAACTCATGCATCCATGAATGCTTCCTCCTCACATCTATACAGTCAGGATGTGGACACTTCCATCAATTGGTCCCTTTGACCATGGCACTTGGCCATGAGGTCTTATCCCCTTTGTTACCATCCTTATTATTCACTAACTGTGAAAATTCCACAACTGGAATCCTATTGCAGCGACTAGAAATTATTTTCTAATTGTTAATTTAATTTAACAATTTATTTATTGTTTGCTGCGACAAATATTGAATAAATCACACTGCAATCTACACAAATAAAACTGCGAAAGAATAAACGCTGGAAGAAATGCTAGCACACAAACATAAAAATAACACAGTTATTTTTGGACAAAAGTCCCCGGAAAAACACAACTTGGGAAAACCTGTGCAGCAATTGAGGGTTTTGTTATTAAGCAGCAGTGAAATAATCTGAGTACAATCTGGATGCCGAATACTGGAAATCTTGCAAAGAAAATACAAGCAAAAATCTAGTGAGGAAATTTCCTCACCCCACAGGAAAATCCAGACTTTGAACTCAGCTCCAAGGGAGTTGTTCAAGCTGCCTCTGCGTAGCTACTATGTCACCCTAGCGCAGTCCCTCCTACACACTATCTGAATCACTCTCTCCTCAAGCCGTCTAGTCTACCGTTGTCTGGGAAAATGTCTCTCCTGGCCTTCGGAACCTCTGTCCAGCTTCTGGCACTGAAACTCGTCTTTCCCCAACAGAATTGAAACTACCTCTAGAGGTTACTGCATTGCCCAGTGTCAGCCTCTCTGTGGCTCTTCTGCCTCTCTACAAATGCACTCACCAGATCTGGAAATCTTCCTTCGGCTTCATTGTCTTTGCCCCTCTCTCACTACTTCGATCTCAAGCTCTCTCTCCGACAACACACTGCTGCTACTCTGGAAATCAATCTGCTCATGAAATCAAACCTCTCAAGTGTCTTCTCCATCACCACATCGACCTCCTCTTATAATCCTCTATTAGAGCACCAATGGCCAAGACTAAAACATAATCGATGGCTAGGATCATCTTGGAGTCGATCCGTGCGAATTTCTAAATCAGTCACACCTTCACTTAATTAATATTGATTAATTAACCATATTCCCTAAGTTTAGGCTTAGAAAATATTAAAAAATTGGTTAATAATCTAATTAAGTCATTTCTAGGCGAAATTTCCATAAACGATTTCTGGGTTTTGGAGATTTCATGTATTCTAGCCTCTCCACCAAATTTCGTGGCTAGAACACATCTGATGCTACAAAAACTAACACTAACACCTATCAATTGAAGGGTGGACCAGGGAAATGTTACTGCCCCTTTGAGGGCTAGAAGAACCTTATAGGGTTGACCTTTAGCCACCCCTACCTAGGGAGAAAACACCATTGAGAGATGAAGGTCCTGAGTTTGGAAGTGGATGTTTGTTTTAAGTATTAATTAGCCCTTGACATTCATGTTTGGTTCGCTTAGATGCACTAATTATCTTTGTCCCTAATGACTGATTGCTTTCACTAGAATACACGTTGTTCTTGTTAGGATGTTCAATAGGCTAGATCTTGGGCACCTACTCCACAAGTAACAAAGCCTTCCAGAGGAGTATATTGGCACAAACAGGTGAAGCCTTGAGACTCTTGGACCTCCTAGCAACAACATCAAATGACACATGTCCCAGAGCACCTCCTGCACCCAAGACATTCGATGAATTTGTACCAAATTTGATGATTCTACAAGATGAAACAATTCGACCTAGCATGCCCCCATGCCGACCATACATAATTTGAGGAGCAACCACTGATCCAAAGCCCATAGGAGGATGGTCTCACATTGAGAGACCAAGGAGAGCTTGTTGCACTTGAGAAGCCCTCAATGTTGGAGCAGAGGAGGCCACTTTTAGTGGTTGGAGAACCATGGAGATCACTTCATGGTTCCCCAGCTAGATCTTGGGACCCCACAAGAGGCAAATGAGATGAATTTGAGGGCCAACCCTCAAATCATAGATTTGACATGCTTCTACACCATCCTAGACACCTCATCACCCTTGGACATGCCATTTGGAGCTTATACATTAGATGGCGTCAACCCTAGAGAGCTTACAGCTCACATGTGTGGGCTAATTAGGACATATTTCATAAAGTTAATGGGTGGGTTGTAACCCAAACATGTTTTAGCATCAAACTTGTTGTAGGGGCTTTCATTAGGCCAATTATTAGTCCTACTACTCATATAAATAGAAGAGAGGTTCATTGTGTTAGATCATCATCACTTGTGACATATTTCAGCCCTCTTAGAGATTTCAGCCTTCTTGGATTCTTGTGGAGATGTGACTCTATGGTGTATTTTGGCATATTGGAGCTATTTCTTGGCATTGGAGATGTTACTTTGGATCAATAAATAATTGTTCATGCATTTTATCTTGTAAGTGAGCCTTGTATTGGATAAATCTTTGTTCTTATGTCTAATGAATGGAATGATTTCTTATCTAGGTTTTTTATATTGTGCTAATTATTATTGAAGGTCAATTGTATAGAATCTAGATAATGGCATTGTATGCATTACTCATGTATAAGATGTGAATGACAATCACTTTGGTGTATCTTTGGAGTAGCTCTCCCAAGTGACTTTGATCCATCACAAAAGTAATAGCTAGGGTTTTTAGCTAGGACTTCAAAATACCCTTATTCCTTACCAATATTTAGCTAATTTTTCACTCCTATAGACTCCATCATCCCAAGGGACTTTGATACACCACAAAAGTAATAGCTAGGGCTTCAAAATTCCCTTATTCCTTACCAAGATTTAGCTAATTTTTCACTCCCATAGACTCCATCATCCCAAGGATTAGGCATTGGCCTTGTCACTTGGTTGATCACTCACAAATTTAACCCTAAACTCACTTTCGCTCTCTTTTTTTTTTCAGCTCTTTTAAGGTCAAGCCGCTACCTAGGGCTAAGGTGTGAGTTGACCTAGAGTTGGAATTTTGACTTATGGAAGGATTCAACATTGAAAGGAGCCTTGATTTCCTCAAAATTAACTCCCTTTTGTGGCCAATCCACATTTTAAGGCTAAGTTCTCTTTCCCTAGGTAAATTTTGTCCTAGGAAACACTAGTTTGCCATAGGCTTCAACTTGGGGCTTTGTAATGTCCCTTCCTAAATTATTTTGGAACATGATTAATTTCTACATTTTGGGGTCGATTTTGGAGGTGATGGGGCCCATTCGATTTTATTAGGAGGCTAGACTTAGTAGAAGTTATTTTGATGTGGTTAATTTGTACATGAGGGACACCCACACTAGGAGAATACACATTCCCTAGTTCGATTTACATGGAGGGGAAATCGATGGTTAAGTGAGGGACCCACAATGGAGGGAAAATGGAGGGAAAAGTGGTCCATGAAATCTATATAAGGAAGGCAACTCTCCTCATTTCAGCATCTTATCTTTTGACATATTGAACTCAATCTTAGTTGCTCGAGCTGCTTAGCCAGGTTACTATGTTGTTTAGCACACGAATGTCTTCGAGCGGAGATCTCAACCCTTGCTTCGGTGGACTTCAAGTGCCAGCCCTAGAAGGGAGTTCTTCTTCATCTCAGTTCGTAGCAGCAGCAAGGAGACGAGTTATAGCAGTTGTAAGTCGAGTACTAGCAGCAGGGGGAGTAACAACAGCACAGGGATTGCGCAGTCACAGCATGAGGCACTCTGAGAAGTTGGGGAGACAGGAGCATCCTTCATCATTTTTAAGAGTATAGAGGGCAACTACAAACAAGAGGGCCATCCTACATGCAACTCTCATTTCATCACACGCAGGACTGCATCATCTCCTCCATGACTACGCAGTCATTGGAGTGAGACTCTTTGGGGCAACACCATCCGAGGGAGTTTGGAGCTGGGAGGCTGGGAGATCATTTGGAGGGCCATTTGAGGAGGATTGTTGGAGTTGGGAGAGCAGAGATTGACAGGATCAGTCATAGCAACATAATTCGAAATTGGAGGAGGGCCAAGCTGTGAAGGGTCAATTTTTGAAGGTTGGAACCAGGGAAACCCTTTCTGGGTTTTGTTGGGTTTTGGGCAAGGTTTACACTCCTAATTTTATAGAATTTTCTGGGAAGATCTAAGGTGTCAAACAGGGGTCCCAACTCAGCTAGCAACTAGAGGAGCTAAGGGGAATTTGGGCCAAAATTATGTGGTCAACATTTGGCCAATTCCTTCGTGGGTTATTCTGGGTATTTGGTGGAGAGGCCAGGATTAATTTCCCATAATTTTCTGAGCACCAGAGGTGGGGTTTCCAGCGGCATCTTTGCAGCATATAGCACAGTTTCACAAGGGCAGCGTAGAGCATCATTGTAGCGGTTATTTGTGCCATTTGGGCTTGACATATTACCACCTGGGCTTGATCACGCTTGCCATTGAGGCAAGCCCAAGTGCACCACTTCCAAATTATTGTACTTCTCACAGATTATAATAAAATGGCTCAGTCGTTGGTTATTCCTGGACTTTTTATGGGTGTGCACTGAATGTTTCAATTTTATGGTGTTGTTTTTATTCTTTGCTTTGCATAGCACTATTTTTCCTAGTTTGGAACATTACAGGCTTGTTGAAGGTTTCTTGGTGCATTTGATTGCTAATATTCATTGTTGGGAAACCTTTTCTTGGCCTCCTGAACCTAGGCTAATCCATTTGGCTTGCTATCTCTCAAGCCCTAGATCAACTGTGCCTTAAAAAGGCCTTAGTAGAGGATGCAAGTTACCTTTGCTAGCTTATTGAGCCTCATCCTTAAGAAGAGTTGTCCTCTATAAGCTTCTTGTCACCATGATCCTTGTATTTGATATATCCATAGGTGACTTATTACAGGGAAGCTTCCCAGTGGTGAAAGTCCACAAAGAGAAGGGTGTAGTAGTTGTGGTGACAGTGGGCCACACCTGGTTGCTGTCCCTTAGTCTAGTTCTTGCCTTTTAGGTCACTGCTTATGAGGCCTGCTAGATTTTGAGGCAACATTTTTGGCATCATTGTCGGGGAGGATTTGAATCAACCTCCTCGTTAGCTAAAGTATGAGCTTCATTTCATTGATCAAGCTTATCCCATAGACAAAGATAAATCTACTCATTTAGCAATTCCATTGGAAGAAAAAATCAGTAGTTCTTCATTGAGCTTTAGAATTTAAAGGCTTGTAGGGTGAAGCAAGCATCTTTTAAGGCATTTCAAATTCACCATGGCAACTCCCCGTGTGATTATTATGCAAGACTCAAGGAAATGGCTCCTTGGGGTTTGGGTGATATGTACCATTCTTTGGATGTCAGGGATATTACTAGATATCCTAATAGTTGAGAAATAGATATTATGCAAAATGTCCCCAAATTTGGTGGTGATCCATCTTTAGCGATTGATCATATAGCAAAACTTGTTGATTTTTGGCAGTTGTAGTTGGTATTCAAAAGGAAGAAATTTAAAATTCAAATTTTGAATTTAATTTGCCTCCAAAAGGTCAGGTTGGTCCAGCATAAGGAGACGTGCCCCTTGGGCACCTCATGATCACTATTTATACCTACTCTACCTCCTCATTTGGAGATCAATTCGGATCAATAGATCAACTATTCTTCTATTCACGCATGCCAATTGAGGAGGATTTTTTAAGAAGACGAGTTTTTGGAGCAACCCAGTTTGACCAGCGTTGACCAAAGTATTTCTGGGTTGAGTTGACCAAATTTCTGGGTTGATTTTCACTGAGATTCTAGGCAATTTGACCGAGAATATGAGGCAGCTGTAATAGGCCAAAATAAATATCTAATTAACTTTCTAATTAACATTAAATTTAAATCAAAGTGGCACTTACCTAGCCAAATAAACATGTAATTAATAAACTAAATTCAAACTATGAATAGTGCTTACCTGTGGTAGAAGTAGGCTTACTGCAACAAGGTTTTGGGGACGACTTTCCTCCCAACCGTAGGCTCAATTGCGCAAGGTCTTGCTACAACTGGCCACCCCCGAGCCTTCAATCAACGTACTGCTGCCAGTGACTCCTATGTCTTAGAACACCATTCTCCCAAGAGAATGAAAGATAGAATCTTGGAATGATGGAATGCCTCCCATCCTCCTCACCATCTAATAAATAGAACAAACATTGGATGGGAAACCACATGTACGCACTCCATGTGTCTACATGCGACTTTCATTTTAGCTTTCTTGTTTTATTTCTTTACTTTTCTTTTGATTTTTAGCTTTCTTGTTTTATTTTCTTCTTTTTGATAGTTTTCTTGTTTTATTTCTATTTATTCTTATTTAGAGCTTTAGTATGGTTATTACTATTTTTATTTTTATTATTTTTATTTATTTTCTTGTATTATATTTTAATATCATTTATTATTTAACATTTATTATTTATTATTTTGTATTATTTATTATTTTTTTATTATTTATTATTTATTATTTATTATTTATTATTTATTATTTATTATTTATTATTAAGGGGAGGGATATTACATACTCTCCCACTTTAAGGAACTTCGTCCCGAAGTTAAGTTGAATTATTTATTATTTTTTTATTTATTATTTTATTTACTTCATGTTACCAACACCCTCTACTGAACGAGTATAACCAGCGGGCATTGAAAGTCCCCAACACCCCGGGAAATCTCAAGGAATCTCTGTCCTTTTTCCCACTTTCGGCACCAGGCATAAGCCTGACCCGGTCTATATCCTAGTCCAAGGCTGGCCCCAAGGCTCGCGCCTAACTCAAACCTCATCTGCCCCAAGGCAGGCATCCGGTCCGATACTCAATGACCCCGGGCATCTCGCAAGGCTGGCCCACTCCCTCCACAACTACTAAGGCGCACAGCCCCATGCATCGAAGTCCTTTACATCCCTTCGAGACTTCGGCATCCCAATCCAATAACAGGCACCTAGCCTAGAACATTGGGCACTTGGCCTCCTCAAGATTAACCAACGTTGACCAAAGTATTTCTTGGTTGAGTTGACCAAATTTCTGGGCTGATTTTGACTGAGATTCTAGGCAGTTTGACCAAGAATATGAGGCAGCTGCAGGAGATCAAATTTCAGCCTCGTTCGCTGAGTTTGACCGAGATTCTGAGGCAGCTATAGAGGCCAAATTTCAACCCTGTTGACTGAGGTTGACCGAGATTCTGAGGCAGTTGCAGGAGGCTGAATTTCGGCCCTGTTGACTGAGGTTGACCAAATTTTGAGGCAACAACAGGAAGGTCAAATTTTTGGCCTGTTTGACTAGGTTTGATCTTTGTGGTTTCTTTGGTCTGATTGACCAAGTTTGACTCGAAAATCATATTGTACTTTTGCTTAATGGAATAATTTCTCCTAAGAAAAGAATGTTGGGTTTTTCCCGAGTTTGGGTTTTCCCAGGGTAAAATTTGTGTCTCTTTTGTGCTTGGTTGTCTCTTTATGATCCTACTACCATTATTGCATCACTGTTGAGATTTTTTATGTGTAATTGCTTACTGATGTATGTAATATAAGTGAACTTGGTTAAAGAAATCATTGGAAAGTAATTATTAGTATAGAAGATAGATTGCTTTAGAAAATCAACATGGTATCAGAGCCTAGGTGAAAGAGCAACCATTAAGGAGACTTGAAGAAGCCAAGTTTTAGGAAAGTCTGCTTTGAAGAGGTTTTCAACAGATCAAGATTCAAAAGGGGGGAGCAAAGTTTGAGACTTCTCTAAAGGACATGTTTGTGAAAGAAAAGCTTGTTGACCATAGGATAAATTAGTGGCATCATTTGATCAAGAAATTTGCTAGAACTTGTTTGAGGTTGGATTTGCATTGAAGATCTAAAGGAAGCCAAGAATCTAAAGAAGGGTTTCTCTGTTTAATGTTCTAGACAGGATTGTTTTGTAGCTGTATGGGAAAGCAGGATTAAAGATCATTTCAGATACTTGTTTTGGTCCTGCCTTGAGGACTAATTCAGGACACCTTTGTGATAGATCTTTGAGATACATCACAGGCTATATATGGAACCTTTCCTGAGTCTGATCCAAGCTCCTCTTTGGAACAGAATTCAGCCCCTTTCAAGACCTCTCTTGAGACATAGTCTGAACTTAATTGAGGCTTGTTTTAAGCCTCTTTTGAAGCAGGCCAAGATTCTAATGAGCTTGAAGCAGAGACAGACCTTTGAGGAATATTCGAATATGTGGCCCTATTTGAGAGGCTAAAATTCGGTCACCCTTTGTCTAAGGCATTCCGAAGATCCGAGCTCTGTTTTTGAAATTTGTCCAAGGCTGAATTAGGGCCTGTCCTATAAAATTTTACTGTTGATGTATAGACCAAGCCCTTTCCTGTTGATGACTTGTGCTTAAATAAAATGGGCGAGTCCTACTGTACCTGAGGCAGAATCTGAGATTCCAAGGCTTATCTTGAGGCGGCTAGTTGAAGTTAGGGCTAATTGTCAATGCATTTAGAAGGTATGAGTTGGCTGATTTGATCAAAAGGAGAAACAATGGCTATATGACGATATGAATTTTTCTTGACACATTTCATACAAGTGTTTTTAAGCAACAATATTGAAGTATGACTTTTTGCAAGACAATCATTCTTGGGCAAGTTGATAGTGTTGTTGACCATAATCCATGCATGTATTGACAAAAGTTAACAATAGTGATATCATTGACAACAGACATAATTTGCACATGACATGTTTTGTTGGACTTACAAATAGTGTTGATCAAATTTGAAAGTCTTAAGTTTTGTAAACCCTAGAAGTCTAGAAGGATATGACTTGTATTGAAGTTTTTAGTCCTAAGGGTTTGTGAAACCCTAAAATGCGACCAAGAATGTTGAATGCTAGTAGGAGCGTATACTTGGTAGCAAGAAAGTTTCTTAAACTGCCTAACTCAAGGACGAAGGAACCCTAGCTCATACAATTCATGCAAGGAAGGAAAGGAAAGCTACATGCATTAGAAGTTGATGATGAGGACGAGGATGAGCATTTCTAGCTTGATGAGTTTGCAAAAGGAAAGGATCAAGAGGGAGCTAACAATTCACTACAATCCTCAAGATCAAAAGATAAGTACTTCATATCTTTTCTTCCTTGATCATTATTATTTTAGTCAGCCTCTTGTCTCTGTATTTTTTGCATGGTTATAATCATTTCTTCCATGGCCTCCTAATGAGGTTTGTAAGTACATCATGACAGTTTCCAAGGCTTTGGAAGCAGATGAAATCATCAGGAAGAACAAATAAAATTTTGTGGCAAGAGGATTCTCCCAAGATCGAACATAAACTCAACTAGAGTAATTTGTGTTCAAGAGGGGCAAATTGTACTGACATCTAGAACCGTGCCAAGAGCTCCTAATTCAAAGAGAGCATGCAGGTCAACAAATTTGAAGGATGCCATGATTGAGGAAATTGTGCCGAGACCTAAAAAGAAGTGAAAGGTGACTTCCAAGTGGATCTGCAAGATCAAGCATGCAGTAGATGGCAACATAGAGAAGTACAATGCAAGATTCGTGAGGGTTATCCCATAAAAAGGGAGAGGACTATGAGGAGACATTTGCTCCAGTTGCTAGATACACCTCTATTAGAATTATTATTTCTATTGCTTCTGTTATGGATTGGAGGTGACATCAGAGGGATGTAAAGACTGCTTTCCTCAATGGAGGAATCGAGGAAGAAGAAGTGTGCATAGAGTCACCTCAAGGCTTTGAGGTACATGAGAGGGAATCTCATGTTTGTAGACTAAAGAAAGATTTGTATGAACCTCAAGCATGGTATTCATGGATATCTGATGAGTCTTGGTTGTGTAGAATTTCCTTGAAATTCTGAAGCAGCTTGATGAACCAATTGAAACTAGGTTTGATTCACCAAGACCCATAATTTCTCTACTAAAAATTTGCAGCAGAATAAACACAGAATTGAAAGCACGGACACACAAAACAATAACACAATATTTTCTAGGGAACCCAACTGGGAAAACCCACTGCTAGCTGTAGAATTTTATTGACAAAAAATAGAGCAATCTAATATCTTTTAGAATGCAATTGTTTCTACGGAGAATACAACTTTAAAGCTTCATGCAAGGCTCATCCTTCTGCTCCATATTTCCTTGCGCAACCTTTGCTCTTATCTCGCTGGAAATCTCCTATTTCCTTGTGTTGAGTAGGCCCCTATTATTTAGGAATTCTTCCTAAATCCTAGTGCACTTATGCAAGGAAATTATCTACCTCAAATCTGCGTCAAGGCTGCTCCTGAATACTCTCTTCCCACAACAACCTCTCACACACACAACCTGTGCATCCAAGAATAATTACAAAGGTGCCTTCGTCCTCCTTATACGCAATTCGACTCAGCGTAATCTGGCAAGTTAATTTTGGAACTCAGACTTGTGATTGAATTGTTAACTTAGTCAAACTGATTCTTCTAACTCATCTTGCCTCAATTAGAAACTAAAACTCACTAACTTGTCCTTTTCCAAAAATAAACTCGCACTTGGAGACAAACAAAACTGAGCCTACAACTCCTGCGCATGAGTTAACTACTCATCCTAATTTCTAGGAACTCATGCATGCTAAAGGAAGAATATTTGTGGTCATCTTGACTATGGCACGAGTCAAGAAGGCCTTCACTCGCTACTTTTCAACAAGTTGATATTGTTATTATATGACTTGTTTCTGACGGATCAGAAGGACTCACATGACAGAGGGAGCAACAGTGACAGGAGGATTTGCTTCCGTGATAGAGGGAGCAGTCAAGCCTTGCTTCAGTGTCGAAGGGAGTTGACCTCTAAGTTCAAGATGAAGGATCTAGATTTGATGCATTACTTCCTTGGTCAAGGGAAGTATACTATTGAGATCCTTCAAATGATGGACCGCAAGATTGTCAGACTAGATGCTTAGAGACGAGAAGTCTCTAAGAGCAGTATGCCTTCTATGAGTGGACCATGCTAGACAACAAATATGCTTCAATGTCTAGGAAGAAGGAGTGGAAAAGGTGTGAAAATTCCTTAAACCCATAAGGAATCTCTACTGCAGCAACTGATTAAACTTCTCCTATTTGTTAATTACTGAAACAAATTATTTACTGCTTCCTACAGCAAATATCGAAGCTAATACACTGCAACCTACACCAATTAAATAATATGCCCAAAACAAGAACATAACAATAGAGAAAGATACACACAGGTGAGTTATTTTTGGAAAAATGTCCCCGGAAAAACCCAATGCGGGAAAACCAGTGCAGCAGCTCTGAGGGTTTTTATTATTATGCAGTAATTTTCTGAATACTACTCTGGATGCCCTCCCGGCAATCCAGTTACAAAGAAATACAACTAGTGGAAGAAATTTGTGAGATTACCTCACTCTACCCAGCGAGTCCCGGCTAATCCGGCAGCTGAACCAACATGTCCCTGACTATTTCTGCATTGCCCCTGCGTGGGCTCTATGTCAGCCTCTAAGGCTCTGCGTCAGCTCTGCGCTGGGTCGATTTTCTATCCTAGAGATTTGATGTCAACCCTCCTAGCTCAGATGTCAAACCCCAGCAATTTTTCGGACTTCTGCTAGGAGGATGGCGCTGCCTCTACGTGAGCCCTTCTAGCTCAGCGTCAACCCCTCTTGGGTACTGCACTGCACCCTTCTGGTGTCTCTCTACCTCTCTGTTGTGTATCCTGGCTCAGGAGAAGACTCTCCAACCAAAATTATCCTTGCCCCTCACTACAAAAGCTCACTATCGAAATTCTCCCGGCGGCTGCTTTGCTTCAGAAAATCGAACTTCTAAACTCACTTTGTGTGTCTTTCCAAATGACCCTCAAGCCTCCTTAAATAATCTCCTTGTTGACATTCAACAACCCATATTAGAAGCTAATCAATGGCTAAGATCATTTATGTTTGATCCTCGTCTTCTTCTAGAAGTTACACCCACAGTTTATATTAATACCCTTTAATTATTTTATTTTCCTAAGTTTAGACTTAGGGTCCCATTAAAAATAATTAATTATTTTAATAAAACTGTTTCTAGGTGGAATTTCCCAAAACGCTTTCTGGGTTCTTTGGAATACATGTGCCCAAGCCTCCCTGCAAAATTTGAGACTTAGATCACATCTGATGCTACCAGAAATCAATAAAAGGGAGCAGTCAGGATTGCCACAATAGGATTTGTTTCAATGTTAGAGGGAGCACCAGTCAGGTTGACCGCAAAGTAGTTGTGGTGATGGATCTAGTGAAGGAAGCTGGTTAGTTTATGGTTGAGCTGAGGCATGCAGCATAACATGTGTTGAGGTACTGACATGGTACAGTTGGATATGGATTGAGATGTATCAAATGATGAAGTACAACTATTGGGATATACGGGTTCCAATTGAGCAGGGAGCGTTGAAGATAGGAAGAGCACATCAGGATGTTGATTCAGTTTGGGTTCTGCAAGAAGCAGAAATATGTCGCACTCGGCACTACAGAGACTGAGTATATTGGAGCTAGTTTGGCGAGTTGTCAAGCAATGTGGCTTCAGAAGCTGCTCTTAAGATTATTTGACTAGGTGCTTGAGACGACCGTGATGACAAGTTGAAGCACATTGAGATCAAGTACCGAGACATGGTACAAAAGGGAGTAGTGAAGCTCCAATATAGACGAGCAAGATGTTGACATTCTCACAAAGCCTCTATCCCAGATGAAGTTTGTTTGCTTTAAGGACAAGCTTGGAGTGGTTGAGAATGCTTCCCTTAGTTAGAGGGAGTGTTGATGTTGTAGCATCAAGGGCAAACATTCTCCCTAGGTCAGGATATTGACAAATCAAGGGTATTGACCAAGGTCCATGTAATGTGGCTCTAAAGAATGGCCCAGAGAGCATCAAGGCCTAGACTGCTCCCACGGTTAGAAGGTTCTTACCATATTGCCAAGAGGTACTTGGTTAGTGGGTAGAGTGAGTGCCTTTAGCATCGGGCAAGTGTTTTACCATTCAATTGGCATGCAGAATGGTAATTGGCCCAGGGTTTCACCATTTTTTGGTCAAAGGTATTGACCTTGCTCCAAGTGACGACTTGTTGAGTTGGTGACCCGGGACTAGTCTTATTGACCCCGGTCAGAAGGTTCTGACCATATCGCCAAAGGGTTTTGGCTAGTGGGTGACTAGATCCATTTGCAAAGGGGATTTGACTAGTAGGTGACTAGATCCTTTGCATGATGTTGATGCAGGATGCTTTCCACATGGTTCTAGATTAGAACATGAAGTGGATGGATACATTAACATAGCTAGCTCATTCAATCTTTTCTTTGGATGGAGAAATTGTTCAGCAAAGAGGACATTTGAGAAAGTCAAAGTGAATACCTCCCTAGCTAAGAGGGAGTGTTGATTTTTGGTAGTTGCAGTTGGTATTTAAAAGGAAGAAATTTAAAATTTGAATTTTTGAATTTAATTTTCCTCCAAAAGGCCAGATCAGCACGAAAGTACAATTCGGCTCAACATATGGAGACATGCCCCTTGGAGATCAAACTTTTTGGAGGGCTAGTTCACCGGGAAAATGATATCCTAGGTGACCCAATTTGACTAGACCTAGGAATATGTGAGAAAGGTATGATTTTAGGTGACCACCTCTTGGTAGATCGGTGCCTTAGTCTTGGGAGAATGGAGTCTATGATGAATATGAGTGAGGACCTTTGGTTCTTGATCAAGGAGGCCTCAATACTACTTGGCTAGCCTTCTAGGTCAAAGAGAAGCAATCTTGCAGCTTTTATACTTCAATGTGCAAAGGAGATGGCTTGTCAAGGTCAATTTGTTAATAAAATTACCCCTAGGAGATTTCATTCACATTACATGGCCCATACATTGAGAGATGCTATAATAGAGACAAAATTCTACAATTTAAAGCAGTAAATGCATGTAGCAATTAGCCCTAAGAATAACGAAAATCTCAGTTCAATGTATATGACAAAGTAAAACAAGAATAACATTAAAAGCGTGTACTTACATGTAACCGAATATATCCAACCATCCACTATTGACAAAAGAGAAGCTCCAAGATAAGATAGACCAATATCCACACATCAAAATTCATCCATAAAGCTCCAAGATAAGATAGACCAATATCCACACATCAAAATTCATCCATAAAGCTCCAATTCATCCTCTAGAAAAAGTGTGAAATTCTCAAGAGAGAGAAAAGATCCAATCCAAAGTGATGATGAGATAATGAACTCATCTCACTTGTATTTATACACTAATGAGGAGTTTGAATTAGCCTCCTTTGCCTACATAAGCCCCAAAAATAAAATAATGTTCTAATAATCTAACTTTTGGTGACAAGCCCACCAAACTAGCTCATAAATGAAAGAATAAACCTCTCAATAGGTCAAATAATAATCTATGCATGCATGTCATAGGGCCCTCTAAGAGGCCTAATGAGGTCCATAGCTGCCATAATGAATAATAGGACCCTCAAAAGTGATGGACAAGGGGTTGGCCCCTTGTTCTCCAAACAATAAACATGTGGTGCTCCCAATGGGTGTGAGGGCACAACAATAACCTCATGGGTCTCCAAATGAGTCGAATATGCCTGTAGATCGTTTGCAAGGGCTTTGATGATGATGTAGGGGATGCCACATCATCCTACAAGTCTTGGGTCAGCGACCAAGTGCATGATACATATGTGGGGCCAACAGGGCAAAAATGAACCAGGTGCATCTTCCTCGTCCAATGGGAGTATCTGGAGCATCTTTGACCATCCTCAGGGATCCATGGAGTGTTGTCTATTGCTATGGAGACCCATGGCTCTCAACACACACCCTACATGTGCCAATGTAGCCCTCTAGAGGGTTAGGACCCGTATAGGGAGACCAAACCCAAGATGGAGGCCATTTGCAATCCTGCATAAGATCCAACGCGTCCCCTAGCCTTCCAGTACAACAAGTCATTAGAGAAATCGAGTAAATGAGTTTACCAATCATGGACCACAGGTGGGGACTTCATAATGGTCTGCCCTTCCATAATGGGCTTCGGGATGTGCCAATGTCTCCTAAACTCCAAATGGGGCTAACCAAGTATCCTATTAGGTGGTTTCTACTTCTAAAGGGGATAATATGTTTAATGTACATCCTTCAAAAGGTGGTGGCATGTGACAGATAGGTGACTGAAGTAGGGGATGAGAAGGGGAAGCCCTGGGTCACATGTTGGGGTACAAAGGTAGCTAATAAGAGGGAAGCCCAGACATGGATATATAATGTATAGAAGGGAGCAATCGTGGTACATGGGGTGCCCCGGCCTTGATTTTTCCACCCTTCTTTATATGCCTTTTGCCTTTTTATGATTTCTTTGATTAACTGATTGGGGTTCAAGGGGTAAGAACATGACGCATAAGATATGGCAGTGAATACCCCCCTTTAAGGTAGGGAGGTTCATTGCCCACCAGGGGTTGGGACAATCATGGGTTCCTATATGATGAAAGAGGCTCATAAAACCTGTAGGAAACAAGGTGATGGCCATGATGATGGGGTAGAACTCATGTATTGGCTTTTTCCCACGTGCTAAATGTGTTTGTAGTATGTACCGACCATCTTTTGCATTTTGTGGTACATTTTCCTGTTGAATGTGGCCAAATATCCTTTTGTCTTTCTTTTTAGCTGCATCAACCTCCAAGCATCATTCCAGGCCTAACTCAAGGTGTGGGCAAGGGGAAGGGGCGAGCTAACCCTATGTGGACCTAGTGGAGGAATGTGGGCCCAAGTGAGAGAAATGATGAATTGGGTGATAATGCGTGGAAAGGGGGTAATATAAGCTAATAAGGGAGCAGGACGACGCAACCAAAATCGGGGTTTCCTATGAAATACCATCCCTAAAGACAAATGGTTAGTGAAAGAGATCCCACATGACTAGAATCCAAGGTTAATATCCAAAAGGGGTCTAGGAGACAAGAGCATAAACCTAACCCATTCTTCCACCGAATCCCCCCATTAATCCATGCCCAGAAGTGTCCATGATAAGCAAACTACAATACTCAATTACCAAATGATAAGGCATACCTTTATGTTCGGGAGGCCCACCTTCAAACATATGATCATGGCAGATGGGCGAGGGACCACATGGCTAGCTCAAGTGGCGGAGAAATGGAATAGTGAGTAGCTGGTGGCTGCAAGGGGCTACTGGCTGTCGGTTGAGGACCATCTTGGAGAAAAAAATTTCTCCTGGGGATATCACCCACAAAATGGTGGCTAACAAGGCCCACAAGGGCATTTTGGAAGCTCTTTGACAAAAAGAGAAAGAGGCACTCATTTTGGTCATTCATGAATATTAGACAATTGTCTTAGACTAGCACTCTTGAGATGAAGCCAAGTTTGCAAGTGTTGTTTAGCACAAGAGTGTTTTCGAGTGGAAATCTCAACCCTTGCTTCAGTGGACTTCGAGTGCCATCCCAAGGAGGGAGTCCCATCCATTCTAGTTCAAACCAGCAACAGAGAGTGTGAGTTTGAGGAGAGGTTCCAGCAGCAGCAACACAGGAATTATGCAGTTCTTGGAGGAGTCACACTTGGAGGTTGAGGAGAGAAGGGAGTTTGGGGCTGAAACTTGAGGAGGAGTCCGGGGAAGTGTTTTGTTGGTGATTGTAGCCATTTTTGGGGATTTTTGCAACAGGATTGACAGGTGGGTCAAATATCCTAGCAACAGAGCCATTGAGGGAAAATAGGGCCGAAATTCCAATGTCAACCATCGGCAAATTTCTTCGTGGGTTATTCTGGGTATTTGGTGGACAACCCGGGGTTAATTTCCCAGAATTTTTTGAGCACTGGAGGAGGTCCTAGCAGCTATTCTACACAACCAGCAACTCATTTTCTAGGCATTTCAGCGCAAAGCCAAGGAAGACCAACCAGTACGCTTGGGGGAATTTCACATTCATCATTTGGGCTTAGCTTGCTTACCTTGGGCAAGCCCAGGTGCATACTTTCCAAGCACCCATTGTACTTCATGCTTAATCAATAAAATGGCTCAGCAACACAGTTTTTGGCTTTATTTGGTGTTTTGATGTTTGAGTAATTTTTTGTGTGTTTATGTCTATGCATGCTTTGTTTATTACTGTAAAATTTCCTTAGGGATATTACAGTGGTATCAGAGCTCATAGTCTTGGCTCAGCCTGTGGGGAGCAGCATCAGTCTATGACACCAGAAGACCAACAAAACGTAACTTACAGGAGGCAGAGGTATAGAAGCAGAGAGAGACAACTACAAATCACCCAAGATCCAGAGGTTACTGAACCAGAGGTCGAAAGGCCAAACATGGGGGATAACATGGGAGACAGGGGGAGTAAAGAGGAGGAGTTTGCCCAAACTCTTCTCAAGGTCGTGCAGGATTTGTCCACATGTATTGAGGAGCTAAGGAAACAAATTTGCAGCAACAACATGGGCAAAGGGATTCAATGGGAATTCCAGATTGGTGAGGGCTCTGGTACTTCGCATCACCAAGGAGGTCATGACCCAACGCACCCCTCATTCCCAACACACCACCCAGGTCCACCATTCCTAAATTTATAGCATTTGACGCTAGAGGGATGCAAGGGCAAGAGGAGATGCCCATGGGGGACTATTTTATAGAGTATCAGTCATATGGGCTTGAATTTAGAGAGGCCATTACCTTCAGGGACTTTTGTCAGCTGAAAGGTAATAACAAGGGAAAGGGACAAGGTGGAGGAAGCTACACTCATGGCACCGATCTACAGCACACCATGGGGAGATTGTTCCTCCCAAATTTCGATGGGGCGTCCAAGAGTTCAGAAAGAGCGTGGGTGGAGAACTTGGATGTCTATTTCCAGCTCATTCAGATGACAAAAGGATAGGCAATTAAAATTGCCACTTTGCATTTAGAGGGAGAAGCCCACGACTGGTGGTTCCATGGGCTAACCATGCTGGGGCATGTCGGAGTGGCAACCTATGAGGAGTTCACTAGGAGGGTATTGGAGCGTTTCAAGAGGAGAGACTCGCTAGAGCATTTTGGGGAGCTAACAAGGCTCAAACAGATGAGAAGCGTTGAGGCCTACATTTCAGAGTTGCTGAGGTTGTCAGTAATGGTGCTTGATCTATTGATAGAGGCCAGGAGGGTCTTCATGTATATAGAGGGGCTAGCAAAGCCACTGAAGGGACTAGTGAGGTCCAACAGACCCACTACCTTGCAAGACGTAGTGGAGAGGGCTCAAGATTTGCTGGATGCCCTACCTAGGTCTAGAGCACCATTTCCACCTAGACAGGGATTCCAGCAGAGGGGACGAGGCACAAGGGCTCCACCACCGAGAGCCAACCAAAGGCGAGGGTAGCTGGATGAGGAGACCAGGAGGGGCCTCCGAAGGAGGAAGTTGTGTTTCACTTGTTAGGAACCATGGACACCAAGCCATAGATGTATAGCAGGCAAGGCCCATTACATTGAGGTCTTTTCCAACAGTGACCTGGAGGACAAGGTAGAGCTGGAAGTGGGTGGAGATGACAGCGCAGCACATGTGGAGAGGGGACCACCACCACCACCACCACCAAGGGGAGCTCCTTTCGCACCAGCAGGAGGGGTCCTTGCATCTTTGCGAGGGGTACCCAAGTTTTTGACCTTGAGGATCAGGGGTACGCTGCAGAGGTAGCGCGTTTCAGTTTTGGTGGACAGTGGGGCTACCCACAACTTCATCAATGCACAGATGGTTCAGAGGAGGGGCATCACAACCAAGGAGTTTGAGGGATTTTCGGTTCTTGTGCTGGGAGATAGAACCATGCAGTGCACTCGCTATGTTCCCGCCTTGACAATCACCATGGGGAACTATTAAGTGATAGAGCACTTTTTTGTGGTAAATGTACTAGACACCAACGTGGTAATGGGTGTCCAATGGCTCTATTACCTTGGCCAAGTCACTATAGATTAGAGGAAGTTGGAGATGGAGTTCACAGGGACATATGGAAAATTGGTTTTGCTAAGGGGTATGCACTCTTACCAACCACAGGTTATTTCGGCCCATAGGATGGAGGTTGATTTGAGGCATGGTGATATTGAGTGGGTCGTGGAGTTAAGGGTTTCTGAGGCTAGGGGTCAGCCCAAGCCACTACACCCAGATATACAGGGTATTTTGGATAGCTACCCGGTGGTGTTTGGGGACATACCGCCCAGGCAACCTCCTAATCGGGGTTTTGAGCATACCATTGAGTTGGAGCCAAGGGTATAGGCCGTGATCACTACACCATACAGACATCCCAAGGCATACAGGGATGAGATTGAGAGGGCCATCCATGAGTTGTTGGCACTTGGGCACATCAGGCCTAGCTCCAACCCTTTTGCTTCATCAATTGGTTTGGTGAAGAAGAAGGATGGGTCCTTACGCATGTGCATAGATTATCAGGCCCTCAACAAGAAGACCATGAAGAACCGTTACCCCATCCCACGCATAGATGAGCTGATGGATGAGTTGAGGGGGGCTAAGTTCTTCTCGAAGATTGACTTGTGCTCGGGGTACCACCAGATTAGGGTGAGGGACCAGGATGTCCCTAAGACAGATTTCAGGTGCCACTATGGGCACTTCGAGTTCTTGGTTATGCCCTTCGGGCTGACCAATGCACCACCCACCTTCCAGCCTTGCATCAACCACGTATTTCGTGGGCAGCTGCAGAAGTTCATGTTGGTGTTCTTCGATGACATATTGATCTACAGTTGGACCTCGGAGGAGCACTTGTAGCATGTAGAGACAGTGTTGCGAATTATGGAGGAGCGACAGTTTTACGTTAATTTGTCCAAGTGTGAGTTCAGTTTGACAGAGATGCTCTATCTAGGGCACATTATTGGAGAGGATGGCGTGAGAGTTCATGAGGAGAAGATCAGGAACATCTAGGTGATCCAGGGGATTAGTTTAGTGCTCAAAATTCTAAGTGTGCGACAAAGCTCGAAACCTAAATGACTGGATAGATCTCGGCGATCTGAATCCAACACAACTCGTTTCACTCAAAACCAATATCATATGCTCCCGATATCGTGTTCTGATCAAATTGCCAAACTGCTAAAATTTTAAAAGTTGGGTTGCAGGTACGCCCATTTAGTAGTCCGTACGCTGACTAGGCAAGTGACTAGACAAGCTCTATGCATTTCGGGCCAGTGGTTGCTTGCCAAGTGTCCTCCATTGATTGGTCGAAATTTCATGGTTTTAGATTGGCTGTTGGTGTTTTTGATTCAGACCAATGGTGGAGGGCCACGTGAGCCAATGGTTGGCTGTCGCGTGGCCTCTTTGGACTGGTGTAAGATTTTGTTTGGGCCGAAATGAGCCTGGCAGGGATCGAACACAAGACTTATCGTTGTGCGGCGCAGGGTCTTACCACTCCGCCACGGGTGTTGCTTAACCCCTATGGACCGCATACCCTATTTAAACTTTATTGCAATGCGCATTTGGGGTTGGGTCGGGGCTAAGCCCCAATCTTGGTCACTGCGCCCACAGTAATCAAGGGGTGGGACCAAGGGCCAGGGCTTAGCCCTAGCCCCATGGTCACAACCACCACACCATAAGATAACACTGGACCAATTGCACAGGACCGACAGCGGAAAATGGTATAGGGGCCAGCCCCCAAGTCACATGACCCTCAATGGAACCGAGAGCGTGGAAGAGTTAAAGGGGGCCAGCCCCAAAGAGCTAGCCTCAAGTCACATTACCATTGCATGACCGCGAGCGGAGAGTAGAGGGGGGCCAACCCCAAGCCACATGCGACCCATGCAACCACAAGCGGGGGCGAGTTTGAAAGTTTGGGCATGCGGAGTTAAAACGCGAGATTTTAGGCACTAGGCCTGGGTTTTATGGGCACGACATGAACGAGCGCTACATGTTGGGGGCCTGGCCGACAGGGGCCGACAGTTAGTCCCGGCCCCTAGGCACGTGGTCCCCATGTGACCCTAATTTTTCGGAACTAGGCGTTAGAGGACAGTTTAACTGCACTACAATTTCACCCGTCGGGTGGGATTGTAGGCCAGATTTGCACGCTGGTTTCAGGTTTGGGGCGCTCAAGCCAAATTTGGGTCAAATTGTAAAATGACTAGCTAGTAGCCATAGAATTTGAAAAACACTTGTAACAGGCATAACTTTCTCAAGTTTTGGCCAAATGAGGTGCAGAAAGAACCCAGATGGGGGTTTTTGATAGTTATGAATCCATTGGAGACATCAGTTTTTCTTTTTGAGCATTGTAAAATAATGTAAACACACTTTTGAGTACTTAATGAAAAAGGCCCTGCATTGGAAGCTGGACCAGGAGATGTAGCCCAAGAGAGGGGTGAACTACTTTATCATGTTTTGTGTTATGTGTTTCAGATATGGTTATTTGTCTCTGTTTGGCTGTAAAATTTGGTTAAAAATAATTTGTTTATGTGTTTAGTAACTTGATCCATTACCCAAAACACATAAAAATTTCACTTGCAATTTGTATATCAGCTTCAATTTTCAATTACAGATCATTTTGGTATCAGAGCACAGGTTATTGTGAAGGTTTGATTTGTTTGCAAGTGTTTTTTTTATGCTTACAAGGTTGAAGCTTAAAAGAGGAGAAGGAGAACTTGTGGAGCCAAGATCTCAAATTGTTTCAAGGAGAAAACGCACACCTCAAGCTTCAATAGTCATGGCACATGAAGAAAGCCCTGAACGGATGTTTGAAGATGAAAGAACTTTCAGAAAAGCATTCTTTGAGATGTCTGAAATGGTAAAGGTTCTTTGTGAAGAGATAAATGCAAGGTTGTATGGAGAGAGCTCAAAACCTCCAGATGGGAATGGAAGGACTGGTGACAAACCACCACCTTCACCTCCATCCTCATCCTCATCGTCATCTTCTACTTTTTCTACCCTTTCACAAACACCTCCAAATTATCCCAAAGGACATGGTAAAACTCCTTTTCTTAAGCTTGATATAATGTTTGAATTTCCTATGTACAATGGAGAAGCAGATGCTAAGAAATTAGATAATTGGACTCGTCAGATTGAAGTGTATTGTGCAATACAAAGAATCAAGTATGATGAGACCAAAATTCAGCTTGTTTCTCTTAGATTGGAAGGTGCAACACTTATTTGGTGGGAAGCCAAAACTCAAGAGGACATGAAGAAACGTGGTCGTGTTTTATCCTCTTGGAATGATTTTGTTGTTGCAAGAAGAAGGCAGTTTTATCCATTAGTATACATGCAAAAAGCTATCATGGATTGGCCAAACTTTAGGCAAGCTAAAGGTCAAAATGTGCACAGTTATACTCAAGAGCTTAGGAAAAGAGCTTTCATTTTGGGTATAGATTTGTCCTCTCAAGATACTTTGCTCAAATACATTGGAGGATTACATAGTTACTTGAGACATACCATTTTCATGTTTAACCCTACAAAACTAGATGAAGTTTGTGCACAAAGACAACTCATTTAGAGGCAAGAGGGAAAAATGTTTCTAAAGAAACTAGTGAGAAGTCATTCAAGTATGGAGAAAAAGGAAAAGGGAAATTTAAAGGCAAGGATAAAAAGAATGTTGCAATTAAGAAAGAAGGAGAAAAGCTCACATGTAAACATTGTTCTAAAGAAGGCCATGATGAATACCACTGTTGGAAACTTCATCCTGAGATGAGACCCAAAAAGTTTAATAACAAGGAGAAAGAAAAGATTGCTGCAACTACATAACAACATCTAGGATTTGATTCCAAAGATGAAACAAAAATCATAACTATGGGATTGAAAGGTAAGGATTCAATTGCAAGCACTACTTCTTCTAGCAAACCCATAGAAACTCAAAATGAAAGAGAAAGAATAGAGTTGTTCCATATTAGAATCATCACAAAACATAACAAGGTAGATACTTTGTTTGATAGTGGTTCACAAACAAATCTCATTTCAGAAGACATTGTCAAGAAATTAAATTTGGAAACCACTCCTCATTCTAAACCTTATCCTTTGTGTTGGGTATGTGACAAGCCAAGTTGCAAGTGACAAGAAAATGCATACTTAGATTTGCCATCACTGCAAATTTTATTGATGAGGTAGAACTTGATGTGGTACCACTTGACATTTGTGGGATTGTTTTGGGAAGCCCATACTTACATGATAAGAAAGCCATCTTTCATCGCCATGAGAACAATTACCACTTGTTTAAAGATGGGATTGAGTACATTGTTAGAGCACATAGCAAGAAGATGACTTTATCTCTTATGAATGTTGGACAAATGAAGAGATTTGTGAATGCTAGTCAGAATTTTACATTGTTGATGATTAAACATAAAGATGTTGATGAATCTAAAGTCTTTCAAGGAAATGAATCAAATTTGAAATCTGATTTCATTGAGGTTGCTAATCCCTGTGATAAGATGTTTTAGGAGTCTCACATGTTGCCTCCTAAACGAGGAAAACAATAAGAAGTTCATTTGCAACAAAATGCATCATTGTTGAACATCAGTATGAACAAGAAGCCAGTGTTAAAGAATGCAAGGGTCAAAAAGCAAATGCAAAAGCTATTTGACAAAGAGAAAATTGGTTCTGAAATATCTTCTTGTGGATTTCATAATGTTGTGGCTTTGAGGAAGAATGGTGCATGGCAATGGCGTTCACATTTGGTGAAGAGTCGAGCCAAAAACAAGTCTAGACATGCTAAACATCGTTATGACTACAATGTTCAAGGTGGAGTTAACTTGAAATTGAATATGTCTTCTTTGATTGTAGTTCGAGGAGAGAATGTTCAGATTTCTTTAACATAAGTTTTCTCTTCTAAACATCTTGAAGAATTGCAGCAAGGTCCTATCTTTGACAGAAAGACAAAGAGTTCAAGAGTGAAGTACCTTCATGAGAAGCTCAAAGCGACAAAAGCAAACAAAACCAAATGGGTTGAGGTTGGAAGGGTGAGGGAACTATACCCTCATCTATTTGTTGACTGAAAATGAGCTTTTGGAGGTCCAAAAGCTTCCAATGGGGAGGAGTGATCCAAGGGATCAATTTAGTGCTCAAAATTCAAAGTGTGTGACAGAGCTCGAAACCTAAACGACTGGATAGATCTCGGCGATCTGAATCCAACGCAACTCGTTTCACTCAAAACCAATATCGTATGCTCCCGATATCGTGTTCTGATCGAATTGCCAAACAACTAAAATTTTAAAAGTTGGGTTGCAAGTACGCCCAGTGAACAGTCCGTACACTGACTACGCAGGTGATTGGACAAGCTGATAGTGCATTTCAGACTAGTGGTTGCTCACCAAGTGTCCTCTGTTGATTGGTCGAAATTTTGTGGTTTTCGATTGGCTGTTGGTGTTTTTGATTTGGACCAATGGTGGAGGGTCATGTGGGCCAATGGTTCGCTGCCACGTGGCCTCCTCAAACTAGTGTAAAAAATTGTTTGGGCCGGAATAGTGCTAGTAGGGATCAAACACAAGACCTGTCGTCAGGCAGCGCAGGGTTTTACCACTCCGCCACGAGTGTTGCTTAACCCCTATGGACCACATACCCTATTTAAACTTTATTGCAATGCCCATTTGGAGTTGGGTCGGGGCTAAGCCCCAGCCCTGGTCACCACACCCACAGGAACCAAGGGCCAGGGCCTAGCCCAAGCCCCATGGTCACAACCACCACACCATAAGAAAATAACGGACCGATCGCGCAGAACTGGCAGTGGAAAATGGTATAGGGGCCAGCCCTAAGGAGCCAACCCCCGGGTCACATGATCCTCAATGGAACCAAGAGCGTGGAGGAGTTAATGGGGGCCAGCGCCGAGTCACATTACCATTGCATGACCGCGGGCGGAGAGTAGAGGGGGGTCAGCCCCTAGGGGACTAGGCCTAAGCCACATGAGGCCCATGCAACCAGGAGCAGGGGCTAGTTTGAAAAAATGGGCGCGCAGAGTTAAAACGTAGAATTTTAGGCACCAGGCCCGAGTTTTTTGGGCACAACATGACCGAGCGCTATGTGTTGGGGGCTCAACCAGCAAGGGCAGGTAGTTAGCCCCGACCCCTAGGCACATGGCCCCCATGTGACCCTAATTTTTCGAAACTGGGCATTAGAGGACAGTTTAATTGTCCTACAATTTCGCTCGTCGGGCGGGATTGTAGGCCAGATTTGCGCACCGGTTTTGGGTTTGGGGCACTCAAGCCAGATTTGGGTCAAATTGTATGATGACTAGCCATAGAATTTGAAAAAAATTTGTAACAGACATAACTTTCTCAGTTTTTGGCCAAATGAGGTGCAAAAAGAACCCAGATGGGGGTTTTTGACAGGTTTGGATCCATTGGAGACATCAGTTTTGTTGTTTGAGCATTGTAAAACCATGTAAACACACTTTTGAGCACTTAATGTAAGAAGCCTTACATTGGAAGTTGGACCAGGAGATGTAGCCCAGGAGGGGTTAAACCAGTGTTGCAGGAAACATCCCCCCCTGGATCTAAACCCCGAAATGCGATCCGTATGGATGCGTGGGGGAAGCGCCATCCGAAACGCGCTTCGGAAAAACCGAAACGCATTTCGGACTGATAAACACGCTTCCTGGAAATTCCGGAAGCATGTGTCCGAAGCGCGTTTCGTATGGTGCTTCGGTCGTACAAAGCGCCGCGCTTCGGAGGGCGAATCGTACGGATCGCGTACGATTCCGTATGCGCTTCCTTTTTTTCCGCCGCGCAGCCCAAAAATCATTGTTTTTTTAATTATTTTTTTATTTTTGTGTGAGTTGGCTTGTTGGGGGTGGGTCCACCTTGGGTTAGGGTGAGGAATGAAGGGATTAAAGCCCCCATTCATCCCTCATTTACTCACTTTGAGTTTATGAGAGTTGGAAAAGACAAGAGAGGAGAGGAGAAGACAAGACAAGAGAGGAGAAGAGAGGAGAGGAGAAGACAAGACAAGACAAGGGAGGAGAAGAGAGGAGAGCTTGGAGGAGTGAAGGAGGAGGAGCTAGGAGAAGGAGGAGCTTGGAGTAGGAGCTTGGAGGGCTTCATCTACAAGAGCTAAAGAGATAAGTGCAAACCCCAAACTCCCTTATTTTTTTGACATTTTTTTTGTATTTTTCTCCTCCCTCTCCTACTCTTTCCCATTGTTTCTACTTGCTCATTTACTTGCAATTTGTCCACCACCTATATCCATATTCCAAGATGGTGTTCTTTTGGCTTCTATGTATCATTCCACTTTTGGTTTTAATGATGGCAAGGGAGAGTAGGAATAGACGGGAAGAAGCACAAGAGTACAGTGGTCCCAATATGAGTGACCCAATGTATGATGAGGAGGAAGGGTTTGAAGAGGAAGGGGATGAAGTTGAACCTGAAGGGGAAACTGAAACACTAGAGGGGAAAGCTGCATTAACACCCTTGTGGAACTATGTGACCAAACTTGAAGGGGGAAAGGGTGGTGGAAGCTACAAATTTTTGTGCCCTCATGGTTGTCATGGAGGAAAACCATTTAGTGGTTCATATACCCGTGTGAGGAGGCATCTTTGTGGGGTGATGGACAGTGATGATAAAAAGGGTGCTATGGGGATACAAATTTGCCCAAACATTTCATCTGAACAAAGAAGAAAATACATCGAAATAGAAGAGGTTGCACAACAAAAAAGCAAGAAACAAAAAACTCATTCTCGGATCAAGTGCAACCTCTAGATTTGGTAGCTCATCTCCTCATGGTACTTTTGGAAGCTCTGGAGGTAAAAGAACAATAGGGGATTTCCTTAATGTTGCTGGGAGGGATGATGTCGATGGAAAGATATTCCGATTTCTTTGTGCTTGCGGTGTACCATTCAATGTGCTTCGCTCTCCTTATTGGCATGAAATGGTGAAGGCCATCAATGAAGCCCCAAAAGAATACAAGTCCCCCAACTATGAGAAAGTTAGAACAGTGTTATTAGAAAGAGAAAAAGCAAAGGTTCAAAGAGCTTTGACACATTTTACAAATGAGTGGGTAGATTGTGGGGTATCCATTGTATCAGATGGGTGGACAAATATTAGAAACCAACATTTGATAAATGTTCTTGGTGTTTCTGCTAGTGGTGCAGTGTTTATTACATGTCATGACTCCTCCTCCATCAGTGCATCTTCACAAAACATTGCAGATCTCCTATTGCAATCAATCAAAGATGTTGGTCTGAATAATGTGGTTCAAGTGATCACAGATAATGCAGCAAATTGTAAGGCAGCAGGAAAAATTATTGAACATACTCATCCACACATCTTTTGGTCTGGGTGCCTGGTTCACACATTGAACCTTTTGATGCATGATATTGTGAAGCATAAAGAATGTGGGTGGATTAATGAGCTTTACAAGAGAGGAAAGCAACTCATTAAATTCATCACAGGGCATACAAGGGTAAACTACTTCTATGGCACTTACTCCAAGTTGCAGTTGCTTAAACATGCAAAGACAAGATTTGTCAGTTATTACCTCACCTTTAGGCGGCTAGTGAAGGCGAGACAAGCTTTAACTAATATGGTGTGTGCTGAAACATGGGATGAAATTAACACTGATAGAGATGGTGCTAATGCAGCCAAGGACACTATTCTTGACATGTACTTTTGGTCACAGGTTAAATATGTTTTGCAATTCACCAAACCAATTTATTACATGATCAAGTTTGGAGATTCAGATCGACCAATAATTAGGGAGGTGTATGAGAAAATGGATAGCATGTTGGGGCAGATTAAAGACATTGTTGAGCCTAGAGATATCACCTTGTACAATTATATTCGTGCAGAGGTGGAAAACCGATGGGAAATGCTAAATGTTCCATTGCATGCATTAGCATATGTTTTGACACCTAAATACTATCATCCATCATGGCTTTCAACACCAGCACCTGAGGGGGGAAGCAGGAGAAAACCACACCAAGATCAAGAGGTTCACAAAAAATATATGATTGCATTGAGTAAATTAATCCCTGATGAGGAGGAGGCTGCCATGGTACGGAGACAGTTGAGCAACTATACGCTTAACACTGGTCCATTTGGGAGCATGCATGCAATTAGAGATCGAGAGACTTTTTCTTCTCTTGAGTGGTGGAACATGCATGGAGGGGCTACTCCACTTCTACAGACTTTGGCATTGCGGGTGCTATCATAGGTGGTAAACACTTCTTCTGCAGAGAGGTGTTGGAGCTCTTATTCTTTCATCCACAGTGTTAAAAGGAACAGGTTGAGTTTAGACCAAGCAAAGAGCTTGGTTTATGTTCATTACAACTTGCGATTGTTGTCCCATTACTGTGATGATGCAAAGACTAATAAAGACCTTAAGATTTGGGACAAGAATCCAGAGGAGCCCAATTTGGAGGATGGAGTGTTGCAATTAGAGAAATTAGAGGATGCTCTTATCTAGGTATGTCCATTATGGTATGAATTTTCCTTATAAAGCATTTCTCTAATTCATGTTTTTAATTTTTTTTGTTAACTAGTGTTTTTTTTTGTATGAATTTTTTGAGCGATTCCAGGATGATGATGATCGTGTTGAGATGCCACCCTCATCTAGTCCCTTGGTTCCTAGGTTCCATAGTTCAACACCAACGGCAGAGGGTTCGTCTTCATCAGTTTCAGTGCCACTGCCACAACTTCCACAGGCACCATCTTCTTCATTGCCACCACGTGGAGGCCTGCCGCCACGTTCTCTTCGTGGTGGAAGGAGGAGAGATTAGTAGATATATTCACAATTTACTACTTTTGTCATAGATTAATCATTAGACTTGTAGGCTTGTGAATTTGAACCTTTTTTGTCTTGGCGGTGACCAAGTGACATATTTTGAATTTTGGACATGACAAATGTTGACAGTTGCTCACTTGCTAGATAAATCATAATATGCCCTATGTTTTATGTTTTATAATATGCTTAAATTTTTTATGTTTTATAATATGCTTAAAAATTTGATGTATGTTTGTAATTGCTAGAATATAGATGGTTGATGTACATACTAGTAACTACAATGGAATCATGGATGCCATATCTATCTTGATTTATGCAAAAATATGCATGTTTTCATGTCTTCTACAACTAATTTGGTATTTGGGATGTTTTTTTTGAGTATAAATGCAAAAAAATATAAATATATATATAGAGAGAGCAGACGCTTCGCTTCCTAGATTTTTGGAAAATGACGCTTCCGCGTCCCTGCTTCCAAAAAACGTCCCCGTTTCGTCCCCGCTTCGTGCAACATTGGGTGAAACCCTTTATCATGTTTTGTGTTATGTGTTTCAGATATGGTTATTTGCTATGTTGCCAGGAAACGTGGGTTCGGGGACGGGGACGAAATTTTTGGAAACAGGGTGCATGGGTTCGTCGGGTAATATAATAATATTAAATTTTAATAATTATATTTTATAAATTATAAATTTATAATTAATAATATATATGAAATTTGAATTTGTATATTTTTTCAACTTTAAACAAGAAAACTTTAATGATAATCATTTAAACATGCACATCATTGAACATTCAACATTGAAATTGAAATTTCAAAATTTATCACCAAAAAATTGTTCATTGTTTACCTATTAACATGAATCATGATATGGGACAGATTTTGTCACACACAGTTGACTGAGATACACTAGCCAAGTTTCCTACAAACTCAGGAGAACGCTCAAAAATCCTAAAGTATTCTGAGTTCTCAAAGACTCAACATTTTAAACTTTATTTTATTGGGCTGCCTTGTGTGTTTGGTGGGACAGTAGTGAAATATATGCTGCCAGCAGCCATAATTTATACTTTAATGTAGCCACAAGCCTAAAAAAAAACCACAGAATTTATATGTTAATGTAATGATTCAATTTTTCGAAAATTAAAATATATATACTATGAACTGTTTTACTTTTTCCTGAACAAATTCTGAACCATTTAATTGGATTTTGTTGATCCATGGTGAAATTACATTGCAAGGGCAAGCAACACCATTGTTAGAGGGTAGATAATGAACTGGCTTGAATGTTGTGTAGATGATTGAGTTGAAATACATTCTCACTGAACGGTTTATATTGTAAAGAATAGCACAGAGCTATATTTAGTGTATGAATGCATTTATGTAATGCCATTCATTAATGCAAAAAATGATGAAGATTTTCTGCGCTTTATTAATCTAATTGCAACTATTTCAGGTTAAAAGAACTGAAACGTATACTTCTCATATTATAGTATATAGTATAAAAAATTAAAAATTTAACAAGTCTGGGCTGAGTAGAGGTAAGTTTGTGGCATTGTCATCTCTGTTTAGGGCTTCGGTTGGGTACAGGAGTCTGCATAGGGAGGCCGAGGTCTGTTCCTTAGTGAACAGTGAGTTGTTTTGTGTAAACAGTGGTATGAACCAAGTCCTACAGCTCAGCGTTTGACAACAACGAGGAGGAACTATGTCGCAGCGGTAGGAGGCAAATTGAGTGTATAAAAGTGGACTGACAGTTGTGGCTCATGTTGCAGACAGTCCGAAACAGCAAGAAATTGTGACATTCATTCTGGCAAGCCTTTAAAAGAACCCAACCTGAAGAACCCATTAAAGGAAAAGAACCCAAATTTTTTTTTTGAAGAACCCGGTTCTTCTGGGTTCTTCTGGGAAGAACCCGTACCCGAATCTGGGACTTGGGTGCGGGAACCTGGGACGGGTTCGAGAACCCCACCCCCGAGTGCGGGAACCCATGCAACATAGGTTATTTGTCTATGTTTGGTTGTAAAATTTTGTTAAAATACTTGTTTATGTGTTTAGTAACTTGATACATAAACCAAAACACATATAAAAATTTCACTTGCAATTTGTATATCACCTTCAGTTTTCAATTACAGATCATTTTGGTATCAGAGCACAGGTTATTGTGAAGGTTTGATTTGTTTGCAAGTGTTTTTCTAATGCTTACAAGGTTGAAGCTTAAAAGAGGAGAAGAACTTGTGGAGCCAAGATCTCAAATTGGTTCAAAGAGAATACGCACACCTCAAGCTTAAATAGTCATGGCACATGAAGAAGGTTTTGAAGGGATGTTTGAAGATGTCTGAAATGGTAAAGGTTCTTTATGAAGAGAGAAATGCAAGGTTGTACGGAAAGAGCTCAAAACCTCCAAAAGGGAATGGAGGGAATGGTGACAAACCACCACCTTCACCTCCATCTTCATCCTCATTTTCTATTTCTTCTACCCTTTCACAAACACCTCCAAATTCTCCAAAAGGACATGCTAAAACACCTTTGCTTAAGCTTGATATAAGTTTGAATTGCCTATGTACAATGGAGAGGTAGATGCTGAGAAATTATATAATTGGATTCGTCAGATTGAACTGTATTGCAGGATACAAAGAATCAAGGATGATGAGACCAAAATTCAGCTTGCTTCACTTTGATTGGAAGGTGCAACACTTATTTGGTGGGAAGCCAAAACTCAAGAGGACATGAAGAAACATGGTAATGTTTTATCCTCTTGGAATGATTTTGTTTTTGCAATAAGAAAGCAATTTTATCCATTAGCATACATGCAAACAACTGTCATGGATTGGCCAAACTTTAAGCAAGCTAAAGGTCAAAATGTACAAAGTTATACTCAAGAGTTTAGGAAAAGAGCTTTCATTTTGGGTATAGATTTGTCCTCTCAAGATACTTTGCTCAAATACATTGGAGGATTACATAGTTACTTGAGACATACCATTCTCATGTTTAACCCTACAAAACTAGATGAAGTTTGTGTACAGGCAACTCATTTAGAGGCAAGAGGGAAAAATGTTTCTAAAGAAACTAGTGAGAAGTTATTCAAGTATGGAGAAAAAGGAAAGGGGAAATTTAAAGGCAACGATAAAAAGAATGTTGCAATTAAGAAAGAAGGAGAAAAGCTCACATGTAAAAAACATTGTTCTAAAGAAGGCCATGATGAATACCACTATTGGAAACTTCATCCTGAGATGAGACTCAAAAATTTTAATTAAAAGGGGGAGAAAAGATTATTGCAACTACACAACAAGATCTAGGTTTTGGAGATGAAACAAAAATCATAGCTATGGGATCGAAAGGTAAGGATTCAATTGCAAGCACTACTTCTAGCAAACCCATAGAAACTCAAAATGAAAGAGAAAGAATAGAGTTCTTCCATATTAGAATCATCACAAAACATAACAAGGTACATACTTTGTTTGATAGTGGTTCACAACAAATCTCATTTCAGAAGACATTGTCAAGAAATTAAAGATTGGAAACCATTCCTCATTCTAAACCTTATCCTTTGGGTTGGGTATGCGCAATACCAAGTTGCAAGTGACAAGAAAATGCATACTTAGATTTGCCATTACTGCAAATTTTATGGATGAGGTAGAACTTGATGTGGTACCACTTGAAATTTGTGGGATTGTTTTGGGAAGCCCATACTTATATGATAAGAAAGCCATCTTTCATAGCCATGAGAACAAATACCACTTGTTTAAAGATGGGATTGAGTACATTGTTAGAGCACATAGCAAGAAGATGAATTGATCTATTGTGGACAAATGAAGAGGTTCGATTGCTAGTCAGAATTGTTGAAGTTTCTAATTTTCCTTAGTTTAGAAACCCTTCATGCACTTTTTCTGATTTATTCCTACCTAATTGTTATTTTTCTTTAACAAGTTATTTACAAAGTAAATACTGAAAATAAACACCAGTGCGTGCTCAACATATTACAGATTAACAACTAAAAGAAACAAGAACAAACACACCACATGACACCATTATTTTTGGACCAATGTCCCCGGGAAAACCCAATGCGGGAAAACTGGTGCAACTATCTGAGGGTTTTCTTATTAAGCAATATCAGAGTACAATTTGGGTGCCGAAACTGGCCAACCCAACAGAGAATTTCCTTAGCAGCTATATCTCACAGTTTGAAGGAAATCTCCTGGCTAAAACCTTGGAAAATCCTTCTGGCAGCTCCTCAACACAAAACTGCTCTGCAACCCCAGCGTCTGCCCAATTTAGACTGCGTCAGCCCCTCTCTGTCTCACACTAGCCCTGCATCAACCTTTCTTGGCCTGCGTCAACTTTCTAGGCCTCTGCGTCAGACACGCTGGCCTCTCTGGTGCTCTGCACAGCACTTGGCTGCCTCTGTATGGCTCTGTGTGAGCCCTTGCTGGCTCTGCGTCACTCTCCTTGGCTAGTGCGCTGCTCTCCTGGCACAATCTCTGCCTTCTCTGTTTCTCTGTACTCAATGCCCCTCAGCTTCTCTCCCGATCACTGATTCTATCTCTCTTAGCAAACCCTACTCTAGAGAATAGAATGATTGATCACTCTGGTGTGTTCTCCAAGTGACCCTCAAGCCTCCTCTTATACTTTTCCTGTTGACATCTCAACGGCCAAGATTAAGTCCCTAATCGACGGCTAAGATTAGATTTGGCTTGATCCATGTCTTTTGGACCACTTTAACACAGATTCATATTAATACACATTAATATTTTATTTTCCCTAAGTTTAGACTTAGGGACTCCATTAAAAATATTAATTATTTTAATATCTCCTGATCTGTTTAGAATCTGCCCAAACCCTTTCTAGGTATTGAAGATCTCATGTGCCCCAACCTCTCCACCAAATTTCGTGGCTAGAGCAAATCCGATGCTACCCCAAATTAACAAGAATTTTACATTGTTGATGATTAATCATTAAACATAAAGATGTTCATGAATCTAAAGTCTTTCAAGGAAATGTATCAAGTTTGAAATCTGATTTCATTGAGGTTGCTAATCCATGTGATAAGATGTTTCAGGAGTCTAACATGTTGACTCTTAAAAGAGGAAAACAATGTGAATTTCATTTGCAGCAAAATGCATCATTGTTGAACAATGGTATGAACAAGAAGCCAACGTTAAAGAATGCATGGGTCAAAAAGCAAATGCAAAAGCTATTTGACATTGATTCTGAAATATCTTCTTGTGGATTTCATAATGTTGTGGCTTTGAGGAAGAATAGTGCATGGAGATGGCATTCACATTTGGTGAACAGTCAAGCCAAAACCAAAGCTAGACATGCTAAGCATCATTATGACTACAGTGTTCAAGGTAGAGTTAACTTGAAATTGAATAAGTCTTCTTTGATTGTAGGTCAAGGAGAGAATGTTCAGATTTCCTTAACATAAGTTTTCTCTTCTAAGCATCTTGAAGAATTGCGGCAAGGTTCTATCTTTGATAAAAAGACAGACTTTAAGAGTGAAGTACCTTCATGAGAAGCTCAAAGCGACAAAAACAAACAAAATCAAATGGGTTGAGGTTGGAGGGATGAGGGAACTATACCCTCATCTATTTGTTGACTAAAACTGAGCTTTTGGAGGTCGAAAAGCTTCCATTGGGGAGGAGTGATCCAGGGGATCAATTTAGTGCTCAAAATTCAAAGTGTGCGACAGAACTCGAAACCTAAACGACTGGATAGATCTCGGTGATCTAAATCCAACGCAACTCGTTTCACTCAAAACCGATATCGTATGCTCCCGATATCGTGTTTTGATTGAATTGCCAAACAACGAAACTTTTAAAAGTTGGGTTGCAGGTACGCCTAGTCAGCAGTCCATACGCTGACTAGGCAGGTGACTGGACAGGCTGATTGTGCATTTCGGGTCAGTGGTTGCTCGCCGAGTGTTCTCTGTTGATTGGTCGAAATTTCTTGGTTTTTGATTGGCTGTTGGTGTTTTTTATTTGGACCAATGGTGGAGGGCCACGTGGGCCAATGGTTCGCTACCACGTGGCCTCCTCGGATAGGTGTAAAGTTTTGTTTAGGTCGGAACGGCCCTAGCAGGGATCGAACACAAGACCTATCATCAGGCAACGCGGGGTCTTACCACTCCACCATGGGTGTTGCTTAACCCCTATGGACAGCATACACTAATTAAACTTTATTGCAATGCGCATTTGAGGTTGGGTTGGGGCTAAGCCCCAACCTTGGTCACCGCACCCACAAGAACCAAGGGGCGGGACCAAGGGCCAAGGCTTAGCCCTAGCCCCATGGTCACAGCCACCATACCATAAGACAGCATCAGACCCATCGCGCATAACTAACAGCGGAAAATGGTATAGGGGCCAACCCCCAGATCACATGACCCTCAATGGAACCGGGAGCACAGAGGAGTTAAAGGGGGCCAGCCCCAAAGAGCCAGCCCCGGGTCACATTACCATCACATGACCATGGGCAGAGAGTAGAGGGGGGCCAGCCCCAGGCCACATGATGCTCACGTAACCACAGTCAGGGGCTAGTTTGAAAATTTGGGAGTGCAGAGTTAAAACGCAGACTTTGAGGCACCAAGCTCGAGTTTTATGGGCACGATATGACCAAGCGCTACGTGTTGGGGGCTCGACGTACGAGTGCGGGCAACGTGGCCCCCATTTGACCCTAATTTTTCGAAACTGGGCATTAGAGGACAGTTTAATTGTGCTAAAATTTCACCCGTCGAGCGAGATTGTATACCCGATTTGGGCGCCGATTCCGGGTTTGGGGCACTCAAGCTCAATTTGGGTCAAATTGTAGGATGACTAGCCATAGAATTTGAAAAAAAACTAGTAACAAACATAACTTTCTCAATTTTTGGCCAAATGAGGTGCAGAAAGAACCCAAATGGGGGTTTTTGATAGTTCTGGATCCACTGGAGACATCAGTTTTGTTGTTTGATCATTGTAAAGCCATGTAAACACATTTTTCAGCATTTAATGAAAGAGGCCCTGCATTGGACGCTAGACCAGGAGATGTAGCCCAGGAGAGAAGTGAACTCCCTTATCATGTTTTGTGTTATGTGTTTCAAATATGGTTATTTGTCTTTGTTTGGCTGTAAAATTGTGTTAAAAATCACTTGTTTATGTGTTTAGTAACTTGATCCATTACCCAAAACACATAAAAAATTCACTTGCAGTTTGTATATCACCTTCAATTTTCAATTACAGATCACTAGCATTGGCCAGACCCCGAAATGTGACGGAGTTGAGGGATTTTGCGGGCATTTGCACCTAAGATCGAAAGCTTGTGAAGGGCTTCTCGCAGTTAGAAGTTGCTCTCACCGATGACAAAGAAGGGGGCGTTTGAGTGGACAAAGGGAGCACACGAGGCTTTTGAGCACCTCAAACACGTCATGAGCAGCTTCCCGGTGTTGGCACTCCCTGATTTCGCACAACCATTTGTGCTTGAGTGTGATGCATTAGGGGATGGTATAGTGTTCATTTGGGGTAGCATCGGATGTGCTCTAGCCATGAAAATTGGTGGAGAGGCTAAAGCACATGAGATCTCCAAGACCTAGAAATGGTTTGGGCAGATTCTAACCAGTTTGGGAGATATTAAAATAATTAATATTTTTAATAGAGTTCCTAAGTCTAAACTTAGGAAAAATAAAATATTAATGAGTATTAATATAAAACTGGGTTAGAAGGTTCCAAAAGCCAAATCTAATCTTAGCCGTTGATTAGAGATTTAATCTTAAACGTTGATGGACCAACGAGAAAAGTATAAGAGGAGCCTTAAGGGTCAGTTGGAGAATACACCAGAGTGATCAGTCATTCTATTCTCTAGAGCGGGGTTTGCTAAGAGAAATAGAGTCAGTGATCAGCAGCGAGGGGCAATGAATTCATAGCAAAGAGGCAGAGTTGGTACCAGAGAGACAGCGCAGAGCCCGGAGAGGTTGACGCAGAGGCAGATGGGTGCTACGCAGAGGCGCCAGGCGCTGCGCAGAGCTAGGAGAGGCCAGCATGTGAGACATAGAGGGTCTAGGGGCTAACACAAAGGCTCAAGAAGCTAACGCAAAGGCTAGCAGAGCTAACACAGGGCCAAGAGGTAGCACTGGAAGGATTTTGTGGGACACACTGGGTGCTGGTGAGCCGGATAGGGTGACGCAGTCCCTATCAGAGTGATGCAGAGCAGTGGGAGTTGCAATTGTTGCTGTGGGATCATTCATCCAGTGATTGATCAACCGGAATATCTGTCTCCGAAGAGAGGTACTACTGTCGAGGGCATTCTCTGTTGGGTTAGCCATTTCTGGTACCCTAGTTGTATTTTGAAAACTACATAATAATAGAACCCTTTGAATAGTTGCACCAGTTTTCCCGCATTGCATTTTTCCGAGGACATTGGTCCAAAAACAACAGTGTCACTTGTGTGTTTGTTTTCTTTTAGTTGATGATCTGTAGATGTTGATACTGTACTTGTGCTTATTTTCAACATTTACATGGTAAATAACTTGTTAAGTAATTAAACAAGTAGGAAGAAATAAACCAGATAGTACATGAAGAATTTCTAACGGGTTAAACTTAGAAATTCGAACATGGTATCAGAGCGTGGTTGCAGATCACAGGATAACTGAAGGCATCAGCTAGTAGAGCAGTAGCAGCAAATTTAGTTGTCCTGAGTGACAGAATTAATCCATGTAGAAGGCGACAGAGGAAGGAGTGATGCAGACAGACAACGTCATCATTATGGGCTAGAGAAAGGAAGCGCAGAGGCTAAGGGAGGTAGAATTAGGCTCACGCAGAGCCACGCAGAGGCCAAGAATAATTACAAAGGTGCCTTCGTCCTCCTTATATGCAATTCGACTCAACGTAATCTGGCAAGTTAATTTTGGAACTCAGACTTGTGATTGAATTGTTAACTTAGTCAAACTAATTCTTCTAACTCATCTTGCCTCAATTAGAAACTAAAACTCACTAACTTGTCCTTTTCCAAAAATAAACTCGCACTTGGAGACAAACAAAACTGAGCCTACAACTCCTGCGCATGAGTTAACTACTCATCCTAATTTCTAGGAACTCATGCATGCTAAAGGAAGAATATTTGTGGTCATCTTGACTATGGCACGAGTTAAGAAGGCCTTCACTCACTACTTTTCAACAAGTTGATCTTGTTATTATATGACTTGTTTATGACGGATCAGAAGGACTCACGTGATAGAGGGAGCAACAGTGACAGGAGGATTTGCTTCCGTGATAGAGGGAGCAGTCAAGCCTTGCTTCAGTGTCAAAGGGAGTTGACCTCTAAGTTCAAGATGAAGGATCTAGATTTGATGCATTACTTCCTTGGTCAAGGGAAGTATACTATTGAGATCCTTCAGATGATGGACCTCAAGATTGTCAGACTAGATGCTTAGAGACGGGAAGTCTCTAAGAGCAATATGCCTTCTATGAGTGGACCATGCTAGACAACAGATATGCTCCAGTGTCTAGGAAGGAGTGGAAAAGGTGTGAAAATTCCTTAAACCCATAAGGAATCTCTACTGCAGCAACTGATTAAACTTCTCCTATTTGTTAATTACTGAAACAAATTATTTACTGCTTCCTACAACAAATATCGAAGCTAATACACTGCAACCTACACCAATTAAATAATATGCCCAAAACAAGAACATAACAATAGAGAAAGATACACACAGGTGAGTTATTTTTGGAAAAATGTCCCCAGAAAAACCCAATGCAGGAAAACCAGTGCAGCAGCTCTGAGGGTTTTTATTATTATGCAGTAATTTTCTGAATACAACTCTGGATGCCCTCCCGGCAATCCAGTTACAAAGAAATACAACTGGTAGAAGAAATTTGTGAGATTACCTCACTCTACCCAGCAAGTCCCAGCTAATCCGGCAGCTGAACCAACATGTCCCTGACTATTTCTACGTTGCCCATGCGTGGGCTCTATGTCAGCCTCTAAGGCTCTGCGTCAGCTCTGCGCTGGGTCGATTTGCTCTCCTAGAGATTTGATGTCAACCCTCCCAGCTCAGATGTCAAACCCCAGCAATTTTTCGGACTTTTGCTAGGAGGATGGCGCTGCCTCTACGTGAGCCCTTCTAGCTCAGTGTCAACCCCTCTTGGGTACTGCACTGCCTCCTTCTGGTGTCTCTCTACCTCTCTGTTGTGTATCCTGGCTCAGGAGAAGACTCTCCAACCAAAATTATCCTTGCCCCTCACTGCAAAAGCTCACTATCGAAATTCTCCCGGCAGCTGCTTTGCTTCAGAAAATCGAACTTCTAAACTCACTTTGTGTGTCTTTCCAAATGACCCTCAAGCCTCCTTAAATAATCTCCTTGTTGACATTCAACAACTCATATTAGAAGCTAATCAATGGCTAAGATCATTTATGTTTGATCCTCGTCTTCTTCTAGAAGTTACACCCACAGTTTATATTAATACCCTTCAATTATTTTATTTTCCTAAGTTTAGACTTAGGGTCCCATTAAAAATAATTAATTATTTTAACAAAACTGTTTCTAGGTGGAATTTCCCAAAACGCTTTCTGGGTTCTTTGGGATACATGTGCCCAAGCCTTCCTGCAAAATTTGAGACTTAGAGCACATCTGATGCTACCAGAAAACAATAAAAGGGAGCAGTCAGGATTGCCACAATAGGATTTGTTTCAATGTCAGAGGGAGCACCAGTCAGGTTGACTGCAAAGTAGTTGTGGTGATGGATCTAGTGAAGGAAGCTGGTTAGTTTATGGTTGAGCTGAGGCATGCAGCATAACATGTGTTGAGGTACTGACATGGTACAGTTGGATATGGATTGAGATGTCTCAAATGATGAAGTACAACTATTGGGATATACGGGTTCCAATTGAGCAGGGAGCGTTGAAGATAGGAAGAGCACATCAAGATGTTGATTCAGTTTGGGTTCTGCAAGAAGCAGAAATATGTCGCACTCGGCACTACAGAGACTGAGTATATTGGAGCTAGTTTGGCGAGTTGTCAAGCAATGTGGCTTCAGAAGCTGCTCTTAAGATTATTTGACTAGGTGCTTGAGACGACCGTGATGACAAGTTGAAGCACATTGAGATCAAGTACCGAGACATGGTACAAAAGGGAGTAGTGAAGCTCCAATATAGACGAGCAAGATGTTGACATTCTCACAAAGCCTCTGTCCCAGGATGAAGTTTGTCTGCTTTAAGGACAAGCTTGGAAAGGTTGAGAATGCTTCCCTTAGTTAGAGGGAGTGTTGATGTTGTAGCATCAAGGGCAAACATTCTCCCTAGGTCAGGATATTGACAAATCAAGGGTATTGACCAAGGTCCATGTAATGTGGCTCTAGAGAATGGCCCAGAGAGCATCAAGGCCTAGACTGCTCCCACGGTTAGAAGGTTCTTACCATATTGCCAAAAGGTACTTGGTTAGTGGGTAGAGAGTGATTGCCTTTAGCATCGGGCAAGTGTTTTACCATTCAATTGGCATGCAGAATGGTAACTGGCCCAGGGTTTCACCATTTTTTGGTCAAAAGGTATTGGCCTTGCTCCAATTGACGACTTGTTGAGCTGGTGACTGGGGACTAGTCTTATTGACCCCGGTCAGTTGGAGAATACACCAGAGTGATCAGTCATTCTATTCTCTAGAGCGGGGTTTGCTAAGAGAAATAGAGTCAGTGATTAGCAGCGAGGGGCAGTGAATTCATAGCAAAGAGGCAAAGTTGGTACCAGAGAGACAGCGCAGAGCCCGGAGAGGTTGACGCAGAGGCAGATGGGTGCTACGCAGAGGCGCCAGGCGCTGCGCAAAGCTAGGAGAGGCCAGCATGTGAGACACAGAGGGTCTAGGGGCTGACGCAGAGGCTCAAGAAGCTAACGCAAAGGCTAGCAGAGCTAACACAGGGCCAAGAGGCAGCGCTGGAAGGATTTTGTGGGACACACTGGGAGCTGGTGAGCTGGATAGGGTGACGCAGTCCCTATCAGAGTGATGCAGAGCAGTGGGAGTTGCAATTGTTGTTGTGGGATCATTCATCCAGTGATTGATCAGCCGGAATATCTGTCTCCAAAGAGAGGTACTACTATCGAGGGCATTCTTTGTTGGGTTAGCCATTTCTGACACCCTGGTTGTATTTTGAAAACTACATAATAATAGAACCCTTTGAATAGTTGCACCAGTTTTCCCGCATTGCATTTTTCTGAGGACATTGGTCCAAAAACAACGGTGTCACTTGTGTGCTTGTTTTCTTTTAGTTGATGATCTGTAGATGTTGATACTGTACTTGTGCTTATTTTCAACATTTACATGGTAAATAACTTGTTAAGTAATTAAACAAGTAGGAAGAAATAAACCAGATAGTACATGAAGAATTTCTAACGGGTTAAACTTAGAAATTCGAACATGGTATCAGAGCGTGGTTGCAGATCACAGGATAACTGAAGGCATCAACTAGTAGAGCAGTAGCAGCAAATTTAGTTGTCCTGAGTGACAGAACTGATCCGTGCAGAAGGCGACAGAGGAAGGAGTGACGCAGACAGACAACGTCATCATTCTGGGCTAGAGAAAGGAAGCGCAGAGGCTAAGGGAGGTAGAATTAGGCTCACGCAGAGCCACGCAGAGGCCAAGAGGGCTGACGCAGTTGGCTAGGGGAGCTAATTTGTCGGTGCCAAGATTGCGTAGAGCCAAGTGGCTCAATCCTTCAGTTGCTAGGGTATAGGAGGCTGCGGGTAATTTGTGGAGCGAAGCTGGTGGGGTACTGTGGTCAGAACAGTACCTAACAGGGCAAGACCAAGGAGGAGGGATTTCCATAAGGGAAATCGAGACTCAGAGGGAGTCAAACAGAGGACTTCCAGGAGGGAAGTAGAGAGACTCAGAGGAGTTGAAAGAAGAGCAGCATAATGGTCGTGAATGGACTAAGAGATCAGGATAGGTTGGATGGAGCATCCAACTTCGTGGTCTGGAAGGCCAGGATCTTGTCCATTCTAGACAGATATCGCATCAAGGACTTCGCCTTGAAAACAATAGCGATCCCAATTGACCCAACTGAAAATGAGAAGTACGAGGAGGCAATGGCCAGGGCAAAGTGCATCATCCTTGATGGGGTCAAGGATCATGTGGTGCCGCATATTTCCGAGAAGGACACGGCAAATGAGATGTGGGATGCTCTAAAGAAATTGTACCAGCATACTTCCATGCAAAGGAAGATGCTACTTGAAAATCAACTGCGGTCATACCAGATGCAAAATGGAGAGCAGATAGATGTCTTCCTCAGTGGATTGAAGGAGATCTGTGTTATAGACATTTTTGTGCCTTACAGCATTGAGCATGAAATGTCCATAATCTAAGGGATCCAAAGTCCCTAAACATGTTGTTCCTACCCCTAGAGGAACAAGGCTAACAAACCACAGCAATTCACAGAAGTTCTCCACCAAAAACTGCTCAAAACAAGTCAAATCAGGATCATTTCAGTGGCTACACTAGCTGTTTGCGCTGAATGTCAAAGCCAACACTGGCTACCTGCGTTGAATGTCAAATGGAACACTGGCTACCTGCGTTGAACGAGAGTGGACATGTGGCAGGCTCATTTCTCAAGGTGTCAAAACCCAGGAAGCTTCAAGAATGACACTTGCCTCAGGGAATTCGACTGGTGATGAGTAAGAGGTTCCAAATCTCCAAGTGGAAGCAAGAACCTCCAAGTGGAATCAAGAACTGACAGAGGGAGAGGACACTAGTCAGATCTCAAGCTGACTCATCCTCTCTCCAAACATCTATATATGGATCTCTCCTCCATGAGATCTAGCGGCTGGAATTTTGTTATTGCAAAGAATTGCTGTTGGTTTGAGATTGGAATCATTGGGTGCTTAATGCTTCGAAAGGGGGTGAAGATAGGAATTCCATTTGCTGGGAAGGAGATGCTGGATTGGAGCCCTCTGGGTTGTATCTCTTCCTGAACCTTGTTATTCATCAATAAAGCTATCTTGGTTTCTCCTATATACTGATGTATTCTTGATGTATGATTGCACTAGTGTATTTGGTTTATTTCTAATCCTAAACCAGTTATGAATGTGAATATCTGTCTTTGTGTAGTGTTCTTCTCTTGTCGCAAGTAGTTGTTCTCTTGTGATCTTGCAGGAACCCGGTGGAGCTGGACAAGCAAGAAGGCAAGTAGCTGTTCTCTTGTGATCTTGCATGAACCTGTTGAAGCTGGGCGAGTGAGAAGGCAAGTAGCTGTGAACTCCCAAAGAGAAGAGAGACCGGATCAAGGGACAAACAGAAGACACCGGTAAGTCCATTTATCTCTCTTCTTTCACATTTCATAAAGGAAGAAACCGGAATAGCTGTATCTGTTTGTTGCTAAGGCACTGTCACACCTTAGGTGGATAGGATCGTCCTGCATAGGCATTTTTCCCCACAACAATCTGTGACCAGCGAACTTCCATAGGGGCCACGCCGGATCAGGAACTGATGGTGAGGACCGCATTGAACACAGTCTCAGAGGATTGGGAGGTATTTGTCTAGAGCATACTAGGCAGGTCGAGCCTTCCAGATTGGGAGGAACTGTGGGCGGCTCTTCGTCAAGAAGAGATCAAACAGGTGACCAAGGCGGGAAGTAGCGGAAAAGGGGTCAGAATCAAGGAGGAGGAAGAAGAGTATGCGGCTCTAGCATCTGCAAGAAAGCAGGAGAAGAGAAGAAGAAGGACTTCTCCAAGGTCAAGTGCTTCCATTGTGGGGAACTGGGTCATTTTACGAACCAGTGTCCTAGGAAGAAGAGCAAGGGAGAGGCTTCTGAGACCAAGGCAATGCCAGCAAGGGCAGAGAAAGAAGTCAAAAAGGATGATGATTGTGCCATGGGTGCTCATGTGCCACTTGAGAAGAAGTGGGGAGCACAATTGTTGGTAGAGTATTCCCAGGACTGTTTTTCATGTGAGGTCCTTGACAGTGCAATGGTGGATGATTGGTACCGGGTGATGAACGAGGTGATCTACTTCAGGAACAGTATTTATTTGGTACTCAACTCCCAGTTAAGGGAGAAGATCCCACAGTCAGCCCATGACTCACCATTATCAGGGCATCAAGGGTTTACCAAGACTTACGGGACCATCAAGGAGCGGTTTGCATGGAAGGGCCTCAAGAATGATGTTCTGAGGCATGTTCGGGAGTGTGACACATGCTAGAGGAATAATGATAAGCAAACACACCCTACTAGGCTACTAAAGCCTCTTCCTATTCCTGAGGGGAAGTAGGAAAGCATGTTAATGGACTTTATCATTGGGTTGCCCACAACACAGGGTAAGGACTGCATATACGTGGTGGTGGACCAGTTGACGAAGTTTGCACACTTTTTCACCATCTCAGTGTTTGAAATACTAAGAGGGAGGGGTGAATTAGTATTCCTTTTCAATTGTTACTTTTACCAGTTAGATCACTTATATTTAGAACACAAAATGAACAACACTAAGAATAAATGCTTTTATTAATTTCTTCAATAAATCAAGTACAATATATGTAGGGCTCCAACCCTGGATGAAGACACCGATCTTCAATCTCCCAGGCTCCAACCTGTATTTGCCAAGCACCAACTTGGACTTCCAAGACTCCAACCTTGTCAATTCTGAGGCACCAACCCCAAGGGCTCCAACCCTATATCTGGTTTCAAGCTCCGACCTAGTTTCTTAAGGACTTTGATCCTCTAGGGCTCCAACCCTATATCTGTTTTCAGGCTCCAACCTAGTTTCTTGAGGACTTCGATCCTCTAGGGCTCCAACCCTATCCTCCAAGGCACCAACCTTGTCTTTTTTAGGCTCCAACCCTTGCTTTACTTCGTTAAGATATGTTTGGTTATCATTCATAGCTCCCAATGTCTTCTTCAATGAGCCTTGTCAATCTTCAGTTATCGTCACTTATCATCCACATCACATCATCAATGGCAACCTTGTTCTCTTAGAAGGTGTCATCACTGCTCTACATTGTACCCAAAAAAAGTTTCTTAAGGTTACATCATAAGGGCCTTCAACAGTGCATCATCGAGTCTTCAATAATGTCTCCAAGAGGCTCCAATTCAGCTGCTACAAGATAGTTCTAACAAGGTCTTCAAGAGGTTGTTGAGGGCTGCTCTTCAATCAACCTTTTCTGCTCCAAAAAATACCCCTCAAAAGGTAAGGTCGACAAGGCCAACAAGTCTGCTTCAACAAGGCTTCTTCAAGAGTACTTCTAAATTGGCTTCAATGGTATTCTAACAACGCTGCTCCAAGCTTCAACAATGCTCCACTAGATTTATAGGTTGAGATAAATTCACTACATGTTTGTTCCCATAAAAGCTTCGAGATTATGCTTTTAAAAGGTGTCCGAGTTTAAGGACTGAGATGAGATGTTAACCGAGCTCCAAAAGGTCTGTGGTAGTGATCTGAGCCTCTTTTCACACTACAAGTCCAGCCTTAGATGTTGCCCAAACAAAGATACCTTCAAGGACACTGTTGTCCGAGCTTCTTCACACAAGAACTGCTGCAAGGCTGTTGTATAACTCAGCTTCTTCAACAAGGATCTGAGCTCTAAATGACGATTGCTCCAATGTATCACTGCTCCACATAAATCCGGACTTCTTCAGCTCAATCCGAGCTCTTAAACACAATTCAAGCTACTTATTTTCTTCATCAATAGTAGTTCTTCATAGGTATGTTACTCCCCCTGTCATGGTGCTCTTCCTTTTGGAAATGTGGTCCATGATAGATGTGTTTACATTTCTTCATGTGATGAACCAACTCCCCCTACCTGCATAAACTCCTCTAGCTTCTTTAGACAAGAAATATTTTTGCCTTGTGATCAAGTGGAAGAAATCTTCAACAATAGTCCATCGGATAAGTAAGGAATCATGTTCTTCAATGGAGTTGCTCCCAAGAGATAATCTATCAAAAGATGATTGTCCATGTGTGACTCATCAAGAATTTTATAGGGCCCATTCACAAATAGCTTCTGCAAGAATGATTAAGAATCATAAGCTCTCCCTAATAGTATGCATGATCTCCTTTGGCAAAGTCTCATTATCAAACACTTGGAATATCAAGGATGATTTCATCAAATCAACATGTGTTGTTGTTTGGAGTGTCCAAGAGACTTTCGGATCCAATTTGCTTCTTTCTCCATATTTGTGTAACTTTCTTTTCTAGCTTGGTTGTCATGGTTCTAGCATGTGTAGGGACCCAAGTCAAGTTACAATCACGTGCCATATGTCCAATGTTATGGCAATTGAATCACTCCATCTTGTTTATGAATGAGTAATCATGACTTCTTCTTACAAAATTGCTTCTAGGAGGTTGACGAGGACCATTATATGTGTCTTTGTGATGTGCCCTACAATCCTTTGCCATGTGCCCAAAGTTTGTACAAGAATAGCAATAACCAAGAAATATACTTTGGTACCTGGGAGATGAAGATTTCCTTGATGTACTTTTGAAGTCTTTTCACCTTGGGATTCTTTGATGATATTCATTGCCTTTTGTATTCTTGACAACATCTGCAAGTTTCCTTGGAGTAGGATTCCCTCCATTGTTGTCTTCTCCTTGCCTTTGCTGGAACTGGGAGCATCAACATTTCTTTCTGGCTTCCTCACATCCTTGTTTTTTGAAGCATTATCATTCTTTCTTGAGGATTCACCTGCATAGCCAAGACCTGATTTATCAAGGGGAGACCTTTGATGACTTAGGATGTCATCTAGGGTTTGAGAGCTTTTCAAGTTCTTATTCAGCAAGTCAACTTCCTTTTTAAGAAAGACAATTTCTCCTTTCAACTTTTCACAATCTTCATCTTTCATAACTAGTTGCTTCTTCATTTCTTCCATCATCCTTGTTACTTCATGTGTTTCGATTTTTAGAGAGATGACATTTGATTTTAGTAGGAAAATCTCTTCATCCTTTTCTTTTAGTTGACATGACATAGTATTTCTTTCTTTTTTGCTTCATCAACTTGTCCTTCTATGAATACCAAAGCTTCCATCACCTTCTCAACCCGTTGTGCTTGTTTCCTTGCTTCTTCTAGTTGAGATCTAAGGGAGGAGACCTCTTCCTTGTATTGACCAATCTCTGCTTCAAGTTGTTCCAAACTCTTGAGTCTTTGTTCAAGGTGGCTTGACAAAGCTTTTTCCCTTTTCTTTGCCTTATCCACTTCAAAATAAACACATTCAAGTATGAAACCAAGCCAAAGAAGACAAAGTGCACCATCGATAAGCCTTCGAGTCAAAAGATAAGTCAAACTAGTTGCTAAAGAGTTGAAATTAACCTTAAAATGTGTGCACAAGAGGAGTGCTCCATCAAGGGGTGATATCCATGACACAATGACATGAAACATGTGGCAAACAACCCCAAATAAACTAGGGTTCACACGAAGGAGCTCACACCACATCAACTACCAAGGTCCTAATACTGCTCAATCTAGCAAGGATCCTAGGAGGGGTTCCTAAGGGGCAACTACTAGACCAAATGCAAACAATGGGACAAGGACCCATTGTCACCTCAGTCGATGTGCCCTGTTCTTTACAGACCTTAACCGATGGGAGGAGTCCTAGTATGAAGGAAATCACAGGAATTATAAGGTCAATGACTAGGTGTGGTGTGATTTCCAAAGCCCATTCAAAGGAGAGGCTCAAATAATAGCAAGATCGCTTCAAAAAGAAGCTAATGGCTCTCGAAGAAAGGCTTATATGGAGACCTAGACTTAGTGTTTATGATATCCAATTATGTCAAGGAAACATAAGTTCAAGGCTCAAAGATGATTAAGACTACTCAAGAAGCTTTTGAATGATGCTTATATGCCTTAAAATAGACCTTTTCTATTCTTGAGAAGCCTAGAGTGGGACCACACGAGACCTAGAGTTTATGTGTAATCATGGGAGAAGACTCTCCAAAGTGCTCTCTAGGTCAAGGTGGGATGAAAGAAAGGGTTCTCAAGAATAACAAAGGTCTATTTTAAGGCATAAAAGCATCATTCAAAAGCTTCTTGAGTATTCTTAATCATCTTTGAGCCTTGACCTTAGGTTTCCTTGTCATAATTGGATATCATAAACCCTAAGTCTAGGTCTCCATATAAGGCTTTCTTAGAGAGCCATTAGCTTCTCTTTGAAACAATCTTGCTTTTATTTGAGCCTCTCCTTTGAATGGGCTTTGGAAATCACACCACACCTAGTCATTGACCTTATAATTCTTATGATTTCCTTCATACCAGGACTCCTCCCATCGGTGAAAGTCCGTAAAGAGCATGGGACATCAATTGAGGTGGCTGTGGGTCCTTGTCCTGTTGTTTCCATTAGGTCTAGTAGTTGCCCCTTAGGAACCCCTCCTAGGACCCTGTTGTAGTTGTCGCAACACCCTCCAAAATTTTGGCTTACACTCAATTTCGGAGCCTTCCTTGGTCTTTTACATTGTTGTTGCAAACACTAGAGCTCATTTCATGAGCATTCTCACGGTTCTTTGGTCCCTTTTGCATGTTGGGTTAACTGTCATCTTTTGGCATGATTGGTTGTCGTACAATGTTTGCGAGCCTTTTCTGATGGTTTCAGAGGTCAGTGTTTCTGTATATGAGGTGTTCCAACCATGTAAACATATGTCGCATCCATACACAAAGTCTTGAGCACTATCGCACAAGTGTCGTCACGGTCGTCCTAAAACCTATCTTAAGTGTCGCACTTGTCGTATCTTGTTGTGAGGCAGTCACACGGAGGTAAATGCTTTGTTTACATGTTCCGATGATCTATGTTGTCTTGTCGTCAAAGTATGCTAAGTGTGTGATCACAATCAAAGTTCATCACAGTTCATTACCCATCCCACACTTGGCCATTTTCAGAAAATCTTCTCAACCAAGCAACTTAGCTTCATCGAGCCCCGACTGAACTGTGCACTGCACAGTATTAACCCTCTAAGTTGTGACCTTGTTGCTTGGAACTGTGTAATGCATAGTCCCTGTCCTCCAGGGTTGTTGCTCTGCGTAATTCCTGTGCCCAGCTCCCGATCTTGACCCCCAAAATTGCGCAGTTGTGTCTCCCAGTCTGCCTTGAACTGCGCAATGCGCAAAATCCTAGCCTCCTTTGGCATCCAAAACTACGCAGATGCTTCTCTCATTGTCCTTTCCCTCAGCTGGACCCCACTGCCTCCAGAAACTGCGTAGTTTTGTCCTTCAAGCCTCCCTGAGTTGCGCAGTCTCAGAGCCCAAAATCTTCCCTTGACTGTTGGAACTGCACAATGCGCAATCACTGGGCCCCTCTCCCTAGTATGTGACTTGTCCCGAGCTCAGTCCATGGATAAGAATGCATCATCTTAGACTAGGGAATTTTCGAATTGATGTGGTCCCGTCATGATTGAGTTGCAAGAACAGGTACACTATTAAGTCATGGCGAAGATGATGAAGAAGGAGGAGGAGGGAAGCATGCCTAAAGACTCTCTTGTAGCTAAACTCACAAGTGGATCAATCAAGAGGAAGTAAAAGGACATAAATTTGCAACTGCCATCCAAGACTAAAGATCATTGAAGACTCTCCATCACCAAGCCATGCAAAGGTGAAGAGAAAGTATATCCAAGAATACATCCAGCACTCAGCAACAACAGTGACTTGACATTGCCACATCACCAAGCAGTCCATGTTAGTAGTGTCATTTCATGTCGTGTCATGAGTGGTCATATGCCACATCACTATTGTGGACCATGCATATTGTATTCAAATGTATCGTAAAGTGGAAGTCAAAAGTACACACATGAATATGGAGAGTCATGTAAGTTGAAAAGTGATAGGAAGTTGAACAATAATGAGGGCAGTCAAAGAGTCACAAAGGGGAAGCATCACCCCTTGGTTATATATACCCCCTCATTGTATGAGCAACGAAATTTTTCACCTTGGCTCCTCCCACAAGGCATTAGAGAGATCAGCTAGTTCTTTGAGGGGCAAGGAGTGGCTCCAATGTCCCACTCTTGGGGTTAATGATGTACATTGTAAACATGTGTCTTGGAACTTTTGCTTAATAACTGAAGCCTTTAAGGCCAGCACGTTCTTCATGCATGGACTACGAATGTTTGTAAGACTATTTTGTGGACGTTTGTATTTCATGTTTGCTTTCACATGTACTAAGATAGTTGAACTATTTCAGTTATTTTAGTGCTTATCTTATTGAGAATGTGATGTAATGATTGTTATCGTTGTCCCATCCTCATGGACTATTCTGCAAGATATTAGACAGATCTTTCCCTGTTTGTTGGTTGTAACGACCATCGCATCCGTTGTGGACTATTCTGCTGGATGTTAGACGGATCTTTCTGGTTCATGTGTGTCTCTTCCTGGTTGGTACTATTACCTCTCACTTAGAGGCTCACTCCCCCCCCCTTGCAGTGAAAGAACCTTGACACAGTTGCAATTGCACACTCACCAAGCACACCTCCCTTGCTTTTCGAAGACACCATTGCATCCCTCTCTCGTGCTGACAGCTAGAGCCAAGGCAAATCTTTAAGGATTTGGCAACCGGGCCTTTATACCAGATGGGACTCCTACACCAAACGGTGTGAGGTCTAATTGGGACTTCATACTGGGGATATCCCCTAAATATTGGCAGTTCCAGCACCATCAACATTTCTAGTGCTGGAAGGAGGGCAGCCAGTATTTTATGGTTGATAAACCCACTGACCCCATCATTCCATCTTCTGGTCAAGGAAACAACGTTCATTGCACCTCCCCTACTCGTGCTTCTGAAGTTGGTGACTCTTCTCAGCGCAGACCTGGACGTGAAATTTCGTATGATTAGCTTCAAGCCATCTGCCCTATAACCCGTCAATTTCCAAAAGTTGTTGGATTGATTCCGGGAGTAATTAGTCTCCCGTATTCTCCAAAGAAGAACAAGACCACCTCCACGAGGATAGTAGTTTTGAATCTTGAAGAAGTAGTTCTTGCCACCCTTGAATAATTAGTAGACTCTGTGGAAAATCAAGAAGATCCTCCACTCTTTTATGGCGGTGATGAAGACAACGTTCTACTCTTGGACACATTTTTTCGGCAGTACAGGCGGAGAAGAAGAAGAGGAAGAAGAGCCATCAGATTTTGATAAAGAAGAGGAGGACAACGAAGAAGAAGACATGGCAGACCAAATCTAGACTGGATGACTCAAGGCCCACTCGCACTTCCGAGTGTCCTACACAAGATGCCAAGGCGTTTAGAGAAGCTTTTAACGAAGTATGACCCTGATAAGACAGTGAAGGTTGAAGACCATTTGGACAACTTTTACCTACATTTGCAAACATTTGAGGTACATTACGATGATGTTGCATGTAGACTCTTCCCATGTTCCTTGCATGGTAGAGAAGTTGTATGGAATCACAGCGTTCCTCTGAACTCCATCCAGAATTGGAGGGGGTTCAAGAAGATCTTCCTCGAAAAATTTGTTGATGATATGACCCTCACCATGTTATTGAAAGAGTTGGGTAATCTTAAGATGAAGCAAAAGGAAAAAGTGAAAGATTTCAACCAAAGGTTCAGTTGCATCTTGAACAAATTTTTGGAAAATACAAAGCCTCATGACTCCATATTCTACTTCTTACTGCACCAAGAGACAACTCCTGATCCCATGTGGAAGCAGCAACTTGAAGTGCTTTTCTGATCTACTGTGTTCCTTTCCCAGACTGCATTAATATAGCCCACCAATCTGACACCATCACCTTGAGCATATCTGATCCCATACTCAAATGTACCACACAAATACCTCAACAAATGTTTAGCTACTATCCTATGCGCTCTCTTTAGCTCCACCATGAACTGACTCAAAGAGTTAACTACATAGGATATGTCTAGCCTAGTGTTGACCAGATACATGAGAGAGCCTATCAACTGTCTGTGCAAGGTGGGTTCCACATCCTTCTCCCTGGATGTATCTATCTTCCTCCAATTGTTGATCATTGGTGTAGACAAGGCCCTACAATCCTCCATCTTAAAACTCCTTTAAACCTCTATGCAGTATCTCCCTTCACCAAGGAATATCTCGCCATCTGTCTGCCATACCTCCATGCCTAGAAAATAGTGCATTAACCCCAAGTCCTTCATCTCAAACTCTGCTACAAGATCCCTCTTGCATTCCTCGATGAGCCCCAATGAACCAATCCAGAATAAGTCATCCACATATAGGACAAGAATGAGAACACCTCCCCCAACCACCAAGTAGTAGAGGTTGTTGTTCGCCTCACTCTTCACAAAGCCCATGCCCTGCAAGTATCTATCGATGCGCTCATACCACACCCTGGGAGCCTGCTTGAGCCCATACAAAGCTCTCTTTAACTTGCACATGTGGGTCTCTCTACTGTGTGCCACAAAGCCCTCTAGTTGTTCTATGTACACTTCCACTTCCAGTTCACCATTCAAAAACGTCGTCTTGACATCCATCTGATGGATCTGCCATCCCATCTATGTTGCTAATGAGATCACGACTCGTATAGAAGTGTACCTAGCCACAGGAGCAAATGTCTCCTCATAGTCTATTCCCTCCTTCTAAGAGAACCCCTTGGTCACGAACCTAGCCTTCTATTTCTCAATGCTGCCATCTGCACCGTATTTGATCTTGTAGATCTAGTGTGATTCAACCACCTCCTTATTTGTCGGTCTCGATACAACCTCCCAAACATTGTTCTGCGTGATTGAGGAATACTCCTCAACCATTGCATCCTGCCACGCTTGCTGTTGTGCGACCTCCTGAGAACTGGAAGGCTCGCTATCTACCGCTTGACTAACCAATGCCATGTAGCCAATGTACCGCTTTGGTTGTCTTTGCTCTCTCTTGCTCGTCCTAGGAGCCCCCACAAACTCTTGAGCATCCCTGAGTGTAGCTTGAACCTCTTGGTTCCTCCTGCCAACAATGGAGTTAGGAATATCCACCTCCATGTCCTCTTGATGCATCTCCTTGATCTACTACATCTGTTGCTCCATGTTCTGTGAAGCCTCAGGAGCACTCGCACCTGAACTCGTGCTCATACTGGTCATTGTACTCGTGTTCTGTTGTTGCCTTGATTTTGTTGTGCAACTGTGGGAGCCTTTGTTGGTTGCTCACTCTGATCTTCAGTTGTTGGCAACTCTTTGGACCTTTTGTACGCATTGTCCTCCATGAACATGACATCACACCTGACTATAATCCTCCTAGCCCCTAGGATGAAAATCTTGTATGCCTTCAAGGTTTCGCTATACTCAACAAAATAACCTCGCCCTACAGTGTGATCCAACTTTGAACTGTTGATTTCTGGCAGCACTGGATGTGCTCTAAGTCTCAAATTTTGTAAGGAGGCTTGGGTACATGTATTCCAAAGAACCCAGAAAGCGTTTTGGGAAATTCCACCCGAAGACAGTTTCATTAAAATAAATAATTATTTTTAATGGGTCCCTAAGTCTAAACTTAAGAAATTAAAATAATTAATGGGTATTAATCTAACTGTGGGTGTAACTTCTAGAAGAAGACGAGGATCAAGCAAAAATGATCTTAGCCATTGATTAGCTTCTAATCTGGATCGTTGAATGTCAGCGAGAAAATTATCTAAGGAGGCTTGAGGGTCATTTGGAAGACACACAGAGAGTTGATCAGTTAGATCAAATTGTTGAGCTATAGAGTAGTGCAGCGATTTCGTGGTGATCACGCAGAGAGGGGAAAAGATAGCTTTCGCTGGAGGATCTTCTCTGGAGCCAAGAATACTCGCCAGAGAGTCAAAGAAAGACATAGAGGAGGCAACGCAGTGCCCAATGAGGGTGACGCGGAGCCAAGAAGGGCTCACGCAAAGTAGCGCAATGCCTTCCAAGAAGAAGTCCGAGATTTTGTTGGGGGTTTGACGTTCTGAGCCGGGAGCGCTGAAGTCGAAGCTCCTAAGAGCAAATCGATCCAGCAGAGAGGTGACACAGTGCCTCAAAGGCAATGACGCAGGCCCACGCAGTGACTGTGTAGTGGCAGTGCAGAGGTAGCCAAGGACTTGTTGGTTCAGCTGCCGGATCAGCCGGGACTTGCAGTGTAGAGTGAGGAAATCTCACTAATTTCTTTTGCCGAGTGATATTCTCTATACTGGATTGCCAGCGAGGCATCCAGAATTTGTATTCAGAAATAACTTTTGCTTAATAATAAAAACCCTCAGATCTGCTACACCGGTTTTCCCGCATTGGGTTTTTCCGACGACATTTGTCCAAAAACAACTGTGTCAATTGTGTTGTATTTTCTTTCTTGCTCAGTTTCTTGTTTCCACGTTATATTTAATTAAGTGAAGGTTGCAGTGTATGTATTCGATATTTTTCGTAGTAAACTATAAGTAATTTGTTTAAAGGAATTTAACAAATAGAAGAAATATCATCAGTTGCTACAGTAGCGATTCCGGTTAAGGAATTTTCACATGGTATCAGAGCAGTGCAGGTGAAACAAGAAGAGCAGTGCCAGATAACCTAGCGCTGAGCAGAGAAGGAGGTCGGATAGCTAAAGGAGGCAGCAGTTCAAATCCCAAGAGGGATTGCGTAGTCCAAGCCAGGAACGCTGAATTTTCGAGGAAAGTCTCTCTCTAAGTGATTCGACAGAGAGGAAGGGCTTCCAGACCAAAATTTTGTCGTGCCAGAGGGAGCAGCGCAAAGCCTCAACGTGAGGAAAGAGCTGGTGGGACACAGTTTTCAGCAGGCAGATTGTTGGGTTGAAAGATGTCAGAAAAGAGAGAAGAAGCACAGTTGAGGGAATTTTTTCTCAGTAGACTTCCCGCCAAGAAGTTCGTTTTCTTATTGTCTGAGCAGCAAAAGTAAGAGACAAAGAGAAGCAATTCGACATTTTCGTGGCAAAGATGGCAACCAGTGGGTTGAGAGATCAAGACAGGTTGGATGGGGCATCCAACTATGTGATCTGGAAGGCAAGGATGTCGTGCCTTCTAGATGATTATTTTCTCAAGGCCTATGTCGACAGCGTGGTGGCTAAGCCCGTGGATCCAGATCAGCTGAAGAAGTACAAGGGAGAAATGGTGAAGGCAAAGAGAATGATCCTCGATGGAGTGAAGGATCATGTGGTTTGTCACATCGCTAGCAAAGGGACTGGTAAGGAGATGTAGGATGTGTTGTCTATGCTATATCAAGGATCTTCCGAGCAACGGAAGATGTACATAGAGCAGAAATTGAGATTTGCACAGATGCAGAAGGGGGAGCGCATTGATCCGTTCCTCACAAAGCTTCAGAAGACCCAGGACAAGTTGGCAGCTGTGGAGTTTACACCTCAAGGTTCCGAGATGGTGAGACTGGTCCTAAACTCAGTCTCAGAAGAATGACAAGTCTTTGTCCAGAGAATTCTAGGCAGGGCAGCTTTACCAGACTGGGATAGTATGGGGCAACTCTCAAGCAGGAAGAGTTGAGGAGGGATCTAGTCAAGTGTAAGCTTGACAAAAGCAGCAACAGTGGGTCGAAGCCCAAGGAGGAGGAAGAGAATGCAGCCCTTGCATCCAAGGAGCAGCAAGAGCAGCGGAGGCAGAAGAAGGACGTCTCGAAGATCAAATGCTTCAGGTGTGGTGAAATGGGTCACTACGCAACACAGTGTCCTCTCAGGAAGGACAAAGATGAGAAGCACGATCTGAAGGCTGCACCCACGAAGATCAAAGAGGAAGAGTTTGCCATGACAGCCGAGATACCTCCACAAGGGAGGTGGGCTGATTTAGAGTTGTAGTTTGAAAGAGCTATAGATGGGTAGGATCCTTGAGGAGCCCACCTCTCAAATCAATTCCTTTCTACAGGAGCCCAGATCAAAAGTAGCAAGATGAACTAGTGTCAGTTGGTGCAAAGGAGTGTTGGAGCGACAAATGCAATGGCTAGAACGCCAAGTCTGAGCAGTGTAGTGCAGAGTTGCAGCAATGCAAGGAGGCACAGTGCAGTAGCAGCAGCAACGCAGTGGCTTCAAAGGGATAGCGTGGGACTAGCAACAGTCAGATCTTCAACATCAAGATGCATCTATGCTGAACACTTGTTCAGCTTTTGGGATGTTTTTCAGTTGCAGTGCAGATGAGTGTTAGCAGTGGCAGTGCTAGCAGCAGCATAGATGCAGCGCTTGAGAGGGGGTTGTAGTACGGATGCAGTGTTGACAGTGGCAGTGTCAACAACAGTACAGTTGTAGCAGTAGCATAGTAGTTGGTGGACAGCATGTCAGACATCAGCAGCGCAGAGGACGATGTTATGAAGTCAGGGTGATGCTTTAATGGGAGGCATTGCTAGAGCACATTCCTCGCTAAGAGGGATTGTTGACTTCTGGTAGCATCAGATGTGCTCTAAGTCTCAAATTTCGCAGGGAGGCTTGGGCACATGTATTCCAAAGAACCCAGAAAGCGTTTTGGGAAATTCCACCCGGAGAGTTTTATTAAAATAATTAATTATTTTTAATGGGTCCGTAAGTCTAAACATAGGAAATTAAAATAATTAATGGGTATTAATCTAACTGTGGGTGTAACTTCTAGAAGAAGACGAGGATCAAGCAGAAATGATCTTAGCCATTGATTAACTTCTAATCTGGGTCATTGAATGTCAACAAGAAGATTATTTAAGGAGGCTTGAGGGTCATTTGGAAGACACACAGAGAGTTGATCAATTAGATCAAATTGTTGAGCTAGAGAGCACATTGATTTTGTGGTGATCACGCAAAGGGGAAGAGATAGTTTTGGCTGGAGGATCTTCTCCGAAGCCAAGAATACTCAGCAGAGAGGCAGAGAAAGACACAGAGGAGGCAGCGCAATACCTAGTGAGGGTGATGCAGAGCCAGGAAGGGCTCACGTAGAGCAGCGCAGTGCCTTCCAAGCAGAAGTCCGAGATTTTTTGGGGGTTTGACGTTATGAGCTGGGAGGGTTGAAGTCGAAGCTCCTGAGAGAAAATCGATCCAGCAGAGAGGTGACGCAGTGCCTCAGAGGCAATGACGCAGGCCAACGCAGTGACTGCGTAGGGGCAGTGTAGAGGTAGCCAGGGACTCGTTGGTTCAGCTGTCAGATCAGTCGGGACTTGCAGTGTAGAGTGAGGTAATCTCACTAATTTCTTTTGCCGAGTGATATTTTTTGTACTGGATTGCCAACAAGGCATCTAGAGTTTGTATTCAAAAATAACTTCTGCTTAATAATAAAAACTCTCAGATCTGTTGCATTGGTTTTCCCGCATTAGGTTTTTCCGGGGACATTTGTCCAAAAACAACTTTGTCACTTGTGTTGTATTTTCTTTCTTGCTCAGTTTCTTGTTCCACGTTATATTTAATTAAGTGAAGGTTGCGGTGTATGTATTTCGATATTTGCCGTAGTAAACTGCAAGTAATTCGTTTAAAGGAATTTAACAAATAGGAGACATATCATCAGTTGTTGCAGTAGGGATTCCCGTTAAGGAATTTTTACATGAACGTGTCTGACCTGGAATATGACAGTACATTAGGTAGCCAAATATCCTAAAATGACTGACATTTGGCTTTTTCCCGATGAAAGCCTCCTCCAGAGTCATCTTGCCAAGCAGTCTATGTGGGACCCGATTTTGAATATAAACCATTGTACTGCATGCCTCTGCCCATAAATAGCATGGGAGATCCTGGTCATACGACATAGCTTGCTCTACCTCCAAAATCGATCAGTTCTTTTTCTCAGCAACCCCATTCTGCTGCGGGTTGTAGGGAACCATCCACTCTCTTTTGATTCCTGCCCTGATACAGAACTCTTGGAACTCCTTGTTGGTATATTCCCCTCTGTTATCTGATAGAAGAGTCTAGATATTTCTACTTGTCGCATTCTCCACTAGAGCCTTAAACTCTTGAAAGCAATTGAAGACCTCATCCTTGGTCTTTAAGAAATAGATCTAGGTCTTCCTAGAGAAATCATTGATAAAAGTACAAAAGTACCCTTACCCTACGAGAGATCTCATAGACATCAATTCACATATGTCTAAATATACAAGGTTTAAGATACCTTGTGATCTATTCTCACTCCTAGGAAAAGATGCCTTGGTAAGCTTCCCCATCACGCATCCTTTGTGTTACCGCTCAATTTAGCAGGGGTCCTACGAGGGTTCCAAAGGGACCACTACTAGATCAAGTGGCAACAATGGGACAAGGACCCACTATCACCTCAGTCAATGTCCCTTGCTCTTTATGGACTTCACCAATGGGAGGAGTCCCGGTATAAGGAAATCGCTAGGAATGATGAATCAATGATAGGATAGGTAGTGATTTCTAGGGCCCATTCACAAGAGAGACTCAAATAATATGGTTTTCTTGCTTTAGAAGCAGGGTGAAAGGCTCTCTAAGAAAGGCTCAAGGGTGGCTTAGACCTAGGGGTTAGAGGTGTTCATTAACAAAAGGTGTCCTCGACCTAAGGCTCTTGGAAATGGAAGGACCTCTCTTCAAGGTCTTGTGAGATGATAAGCATAGAAAAGTTTGGGACCACAAGAGAGACCTAGGGGGTCCAAGCAAGGCCTAGGGTTTTGGGATGGTCATCAATAATATGACTAGGCCAAGCAAGGATAAGAGGAGGGGTCAAGAGAGATTAACTTCCTTTGAGTTTTCAAGCACAATAGACCCCTTGGAATGTTGCTAACCTAGAATGACCTAAACCCAAACAATTTTGGAGCTAGGGCTTGGTGTTTCTCACAAACCGATCGTGGGATTGGCTTCAAACTTGGAGGGCTAGTGGGAGACACCCCAGCACAGTTCCTTGCCAACTTGCTCTGCAAATTGATGGCTCAAATGGAATTCGTTGGATGCCCTAGCTAGGTCGTTTAGGGTTAGGGCAGAAAAAATGTGAAAAGGGAAGAATTTAGGGTGATCATCAAGGATTGAGACCAGTGCCTAGCCAATATTGGAGAATGGAATGAAAGTGAATTTGATTCAAGATTTTCGCTCTACCAAGGAGTCCTGCAACTTTGCATGCCCTAGAGATACAACAACTAGGTGAAAGGTGAAAGGTATTAACCCACCCCTAGGAATAGTTCGATCTTCTTGCCAAGATGAGTAATATATACAAGCCAAGATTGCATGTGTTTATGAATTTTACATCAATAATTAGGGTACAAACACATAAGAAAGCAGTTACATGACAAAAATATTATATCCATCCATTTGATTTGCAATAATTAAGCTCCAAGGAAAGATAGCAATCTTTCCAAACATCAAAATGCATCAATTAACATCCAATTCATCCAACAATAACAGGTTTGAGTTATTTTCTCCAAATTGATCCCAATCCAAGTGATGATGAAAGGTGAAATGATCCTCTCTTATATTTATACACTCCTCTAAGGAGTTCAAATGGCTAAATTAGGCCTAATAATGCCCCTACAATAAAAATAGTGTGCAAAATAACATCCTTTGGGTGACAATCCCACCAAATAGCACCATAATATGAAAAATAAGTCTCTCAAAAGGGCCGAAATGATAGACAAGTAGCTAGGAGGGCCGTTGGGAGGCCAAATGAAGTCCAACATGTGCCAAAATGAATAGAAGGGCTCCAAAAATAGTGATGAAGGGGATGGCCCCTTGATCTCCAAGCAAATGACCTGTGGTGCCCCTAAGTGGTTGTGGGGGCACAAAATCATCCTCATGGGTCTCCAACTGAATTGAACAAGCATGTATCCCATCTGCAAGGGCTGGAACAATGATGCAAGCCCTCCCTTTGTCTCCCATGGTGAGACACAACCCCATCTAGGCCCTGGATCAACTGCCAAGTGTGTGGTGCAAGTGTGTAGCCAGCTAGGCAAGGTGGTCTGAGTGCATCATCACCATCAAATAAGTGGAACACAAATGAGCAACGAGTGGTGTTGAAGGATCCCATGGTATGGATATCTGTTCTCTACTATAATGGAGGCCCATGGCTCTCAACACACACCCTATAAGTGCCAATATGACACTCTGGAGGGCTTGGACCCTGTATAGGGAGACCAAACCCCGAGATGAACACCCAACTGCAATCCCGTATAAGATCTAATGTGTCTCCTCACCTTCCAGTACAACAAATCATTAGTGTAATTGAGCAAATGAGCTTACAAGTCATAGAACCAAATGGGCATTCATAGTGGCATACCTTTCCATAATGGGCTTTGGAGTGTACAAGTGTCTCCAAGTTCAAGAAAGAGGTTAATCAAGAACCCTATTAGGTGGTTTCAACCTCTAATGGAGTGACAAGTCCATGGTACATTTGTCAAATGGCAAGTGTCATGTGAAATAGTGATGGAACGGAGTGGGGTAACAGGGAAGGCTCCAAGCCACATGCCATGGTACAAGGGTAGCTCTAATGAGGGAAGCCCGCACTTGGGTGTCTAGATGTAGGAAGGAACACTTGTTGTACATGAGTTAGCTCGACCTTTGTTTTTCCACCCTTCTTCATACCTCTTTTGCCTTTCATTGATTTTTCTTTTTATAACTGCTCAGGACAATCTAGGAGAACAAAATTCCTTATGGGTGTCACCCACAGGTGGTGGGTAACATTTTGCATACATGTTCATGCTTTTTGCTCACCTCCGGAACCCTTGTCACTGTCTCATGAAGCAATCTAAGTGCTCCATGATTAATATGGCCCATCTACCTATGCCATAGTCCCCCTAGTCTCTCGAATTGTCGCTACTAACTAGTGCCTTAGGTGTGTCTAACTACAACCTGTATTGCCGACCGCTTCTCACCCCAACTTCTATAGGTGATCTCTGTGAAATTTTGTTTGAAATTGCAGCAACTGGAATTTATTCTCTTAACAGATTAGCAGTTTAATTGTTTATGGAAATTAACAAATAAAGCACACTGCAATTCTTCACAAAATAAATACGTTGCAGGCAGTAAATAAGGAACTGAGAAATAGATGCACACACAATAAAATGACACCAATATTTTTGGACTGAAAAGTCCCCAGAAAAACCCCGAAGGGAAAATGGGTGCAAGAGATGAGGGTTTATTTTATTATTATGTAGCAAATCTTTGAGAGTACAATAATATGGATGCTCAGCTGGCAATCCTCTGGCAAATATCTAGCCAAAATAATATGGAGAAAATTTATCCCTTCTGCAATCAATTCGACCTCCACTAGCCTGCCTGCACTCCTCACTAGCAACTCGACCTTTGCCAGAAATGCGCACTGTCGGCTTGGAATAACTCGCACTGCCTGCAAACTAGCCCCAAGTGAGTCGTCTAGCCTCCCTTTGCCCTTGGAAAATATTCACTCTGCCTTCCGGATGATCTCTCGACCTCCGACAACTGAAACGACTCCTTTCTGGCAACTCGCATTGGGGTTTTTGGCTGCTCGCACTGCCTTTTGCGGCCCTCTCTGCAGATAATTCGGCCTCCTTTCTCCTGCCAATCAAGCATTGGAGAAACACTGCAAAATTCCTCGAAATCCTCCTAAATTTTCTGTTGCTCCCTCTCTCTGATGCTCTCTCTCTGGCTCGAACTGCGCCTTGCTAAATCACTGCAACTAGGTAGCCCAATCTGCATTAACTAACTCGCTCTCCCTCTTGTATCTTTCTCCATCCCATCAACTTGCTCTTATAGTCTCTCGCTGGATCATCAACGACCAAGATCTAATCATGATCGATGGCTAAGATCATCTTAGACTTGATCCAAGTCATTCTCTGAAAATCTCTAGAGCATAAGTCAATCTCCTCAATTAATTCCCATTAATTAATCAATTTTCCTATGTTAGATTTAGGCATTTTTTAATTATTGATCAATTAATTTACTTAAGTGGTCCCTAGGTGTTTTCTCCCAAAACCTTTTCTAGGTTTTGGAGATATTGTGTTCCTTAGCCTCTTAGACACAAATAAAGACTAGAACACCTGTCCAATGCCACCATATCATCCAAAAACTAACAATCTCCAATCCTTGTGCTTCAACAGCACCTTCGCCCCTCTAAAGAGAACATCATACCCTTTGTCCTGAAGGACATATACAGAGATCAAATTCATCCCCAAGCATAGCACATGTAACACATCATGGATAAGAATTTGCTTGTTGTTCTCCCTTTGAAATAGAACAATCCCTTGTGCTACAGGACTGCACTTGGACTTGTTCCCCATCTGAATCTATAACTGATGTCCTCCTCCTTGTAACCACAGAAGTAATTTCTATCTCCTGTCATATGAAATGACGCTTCACTATCTATGTACCAGACACCCCGTGGAGTCGAGCTAATCAGGTAAGCGATCAATGCGAACTCCTGCTCCATCCTGCTAGAGAGTTCATCTACATCTGCTAAAGTTGCAAATTGCTTCTTGCCCTTCTTCTTCCTCGGTGGATAATCACTGACATAGTGGCCAAACTCATGACAGCCATAGCACTTGACCTTGGATAGGTCCTTTTTCTTGTTCTTCTCTCCTTTGAGCGATGTCCTTTGCTGGGCCTCTTTTTCGCTTTTCCTTTCCTTGCTAAGGCAACGTTCTCCTGCTCCTTCTCAACCTTCGATACCTTGTCGCTGCTATCGGTAACATTGCCTAAGTTGAGCCTAAGCACCTCCTGAGTGAAGTCACTACATAGCCAATCCCAATCTGAAAGCTTGTCAGATCCTAAAATTACCTGAACGAACATTCGCCATTCCTTGGAGAACCTATTGAGTGCTATACACACTAGCTCATCATCATTGGGTTTCTCTCCAACTGCAGCTAGTTCATCTCTGACAAACTAAACTTTGGTGAGATAGGAAGTCATGTCTTCTCCCTTATTCTGCTTGATGGTCCTTAGCTTCTCCTTGAGGATCAATTTCCTATTTTCTGAAGGATCCTGGTACAGTTTGATGATGGCATCCCACATTTCCTTTGTTGTCCCTTTCTTTGTGATATGTGGAACGGTGTGATCTCTGACTCCATCAAGAATCATCCTCTTGGATTTGGCATTGTCCCTCCTGTACTCATGAAGCTAGATGGGATCTATAGGTAAAACAATAATTGTTGTAGCAAACTCCTTCATGCCATACTCGTCCAATAGGAACACCATTCTGGCCTTCCAGACTCCAAAGTTAAAGCCTCCATCCAACCTGTCCTGATCTCTCAATCCTATTGTGGCCATCTCTGGAAAATCTGTGAACTCAAATAACTGGAGAAATAAACTGAAGAACTCGAACTGAGTATGAATTGAATTGGGTTTTAACCCTTGTGTGCTTCTCTTCATGTGCCTGCACTGGTTTCTGCAAACCCTTAGATCTGCGAGTTCCACCTTCTGCCCCTCAGATTAGCTCTGATACCATGTGAAATTTTGATTATTGTTGCAATTAATGGTTATTATTCTCCTATCTTTTTAGATTATTTTTCAACTATTTGTCAACTGCAATTAACTTGCAGCAAATACTGAATAAAACACAACTGCAACTTCACGTAAAATAAACATTACAGGGACTAAGAAAATAATACACACACACACAAATATAAACACCAATATTTTCAGACATGAAATGGCATGAAATGGTTACTGCCATCAATGATGTCCCTAAAGGATACAAGAGCCCTGGGTATGACAAAGCTAGAATTGTGGGACTTGATTGGGAAAATGACAAAATAAAAAATGCTTTGGGTAAATTCACAATTGCTTGAAATGAATATGGGATATCCATTGTATCTGATGGTTGGACAAATGTAAGAGGCAAGCCATTGATAAGTATTCTTAGTGTGTCTGCTACTAGTGCAGTCTTCCTTTCATCTCATGACTTCTCAGATAAGTTCAAGATTGTTGATTTTGTAGTAGACAGGTAGACTAGAACAATTTTCTATCTGATAACTACTTCCAATGATACATTTTAACTTCTTATAGCATTCAAATCATCAAGTAATTACACTTGGAAAATTTCAACCATTAAGATCAATAGAGCAGTAGAGATCACAATGAAACAAGAGACACCGACAATTACCCTGGGAAAACCCCACTCCAAGGGGAAAAACCCAACAACCTTTCCTTATGAGAGAATGTCCAATTCAACCAATTTGTACATCAGAATATTCCAGTGAAAAAGGTCAACCATTGACCACATTAAATTGCAAGTCAAATAGAGTCAAAGGAGAGAGAAAATCAGCAATCTGCACACAGTTCATAGTCTGGTTAAAGGGCCGAAATTTGGTCTGCAACACCACAAAAGAAATTTGGTCAAACTACAGGGTTTGACCTCTGCTCAACCCTCGGTTAATGCAGAGTCAAAGATGCTGGGAATATTCAGCCTTCAAAACAGTCAAGGATTCGGTAAGACAACAGAGAATATACGCCAGGTCAACGCAGAACACAGAAAAATCAACTCGATGGTCAAGATGGTTTTCTTCTTCTTCTTACGTGTGAGCATATCTACTGTGGAACAGGATGAATTGATGAGTTGAAGTGATTCCCAAATGAGTGAGTCGAATATAAATTTGGCAATTCGACTCACTCATTTGGGAATCACTTCAAGTCATCAATTTGCCCTGTTCCATAGTAGATCTGCTCACATGTGTGAAGAAGAAGAAGACCGTCTTGACCAGACTCACAAAGTCAAACTCGTTGGTCAACTTTTGACTTCTTTCTCCTTCGATGAGAGAGAGGTCAAACTTGCTGGTCAACTTTTGTCTTCTTTTTGAAACTTTGAAACTTTAAGGTTGATGGGAATTGAGATGTTGTGGACCTGTGGTTGATGAAGATTATAACTACTAGATGATTGATGTTATATGGTTTAATTCATGTTTTTATGATTTTTATAATAATTCATCATCCTACATGATTTTGTTGATATATATGCATCAAAATATATAAAAATATATATTATATTAAAAACGCTCCCGAAAACACTCCCAACCCGGAAGCTTCTGAAAATTGTCGCTCCCGCTCCCGCTTCCAAGCCGCCTTGCTTTCCCCACTAAGAGGACATGTTAAAGTTTTGCCTATTTAACTCTGTTGTTTCCACTGCACTAGAGAACATGCAGTAATAGGTCTGTATAGCAGCAGGATTGTACAGCAACCTGCCTAGGTTCATATGCACAACAGAGAGGAGGCACAGTTAGGTAGTGAGTAGAGGGCGCATACACGCCTTCAGCACACATGCACCAACCTTAGTATTTTTCCATTTTTATCACCTACAGTTCGCTATTGTTCCAGAATTAGAAAGTGCCACTTCAGTTCATCTGTTAGATCTGTTCAGTTGAGAACACTGCATGATCTATTCTAGGAAAGGGCATAGATCGCTAGGTAGTTAGAGCCCTTGTACTAGGATCTGAGTGATGGTGCAAATCCGAGGAAAAGTGAGGGTGCAGGTCCCAAGGAGAAGTGTGCATTCATACATGCCACAACCATCCTCCAGTTGTGGAGCACATCAACTATGGCACTGTTATCCATGCAGGAGGGCACACTAGCTGTACTGTTTAGAGTTCAAGTTTGACTCTGTGAATTGGGGGTACAGTGTACCTCATGCATGAGTCCACATACATCATATCTACTCTCGTCTCTTATTCTGTAAAAAAGATAAATGGCTCACCATTGAGCTAATTAACAAGTTAGAGATTTGAGCTTTTCCTTTATGATTTTATTCTTTACAGTTAGTAGAATATAAACGCTATTTTGAGAGTTCAAATCAGTGTGTTTGTTTTTCATATTATCAGCAGTATGTGTTTGTAACTTTGTAGGTCATACTCTATAGCCGTTATTTTGATTGGTGTTTTCAGTTTTTAGTTATCTAGGCTTTTAAGTTAAATTCCTGACTGCAGAACCTGCTTACTATGGTCTGATTTTTGACAATACTCACACTCTACTAAGGCTGGATTATTTGTACATTGTCAATTATATTTAAACGCTACATCAAATGAGCCAGACTTCTTAGCCAAGTTGACCCAGCACATCTTCTAAAAAACTTGCAGTTTTCAAGTACATTTAACATTCTATTTTACTCTGTCCTACGTCTCTTCTGTTGATTCCTTCTCTCCAAACCGTCCAAATTTGCCCGCAACGGGTTTCACCATCACGATATGGAGTTTCTATTACAAATTGCAATTATACATCTCAGCACATATTCACATTATATAGCTTCCAAGATTTTTCCTTGTTTGGCATACCATGCACCAGGCAGAATCAAATATGGTAAGCCAGAGCTTCATTGAAAACGGTTTCTTTTAATATGTCATGTCTCTCAAAATAATAAAAGGTAGGAGAACCCTCTAAATTTTTGTACATTTACAGAACTTGTTATAAGTTTATGAAGTATATAAATCTCTCTCGTATTTGAAATGCCAAAAAATAGCATCACTTGTAATGATGTCTCGTAGCTTCTTTTACAACCCTTGCAGGGCATCTTTATATTCTGATCTTGGTATCTAACCGTGAGAATTGATCTTTGTTGTGCTCTATAATATTCTGTAACTAGAACTAGAAGGTATTGCAGGGCTTTTGTTTTCTACAGTGTGTCACGATTTGTGTCTTACATCATACATGAAAATTACAGTTGGCAACTGCTCAAATATTTCCCTTCCTCCCTCCTTTAATTGAGTAAATGTATTGAAACCAACATATCATAGCTGCTTGAATGTTGAGACTGAATCTGAAGTAAAGAGATAGTTATGATTGTGAAGGGTTCACTGGACTAAACTAGTCACTTGAAATAATACTCCCTGTTATTACAGCCAGAGTTCGACTAAGGGTTGACTTTACCACTCATTAGATTAAGATATAATTTAGCTGATTTACTTCCACTATGGACATTGGCTTACTGCTTTTTCAGCCTGTCCATTGAATATTACTTTATTCTCATCCAATAGACAAGATGAAAAGGCAATGAACCAATGATTGGCTTAGTGCATGGTGCTAAATATTTGCGTACTCTTGTGACCAATTTTGCTAAGATAATTCAAACTAATGTTTCATGAAGATATATTGTGTTTTGCTTTTTCTAGTAACCTACTTCAAGCGATTTGACACAGGTCCCATCCAGAATGGTATGTTAACAAGACCATACCTATTCACCAAGGGGGTGATTAAAACAATGTGCAAAATTACAAAATCATCCTGTTAATTAGCCTCTTTGCCAAGCTATTCGGCACTATTCTAAAGGTAAAGATAGGTGCACAGAAGAAGGCGCTATTCTAAACAGAAAGATACGTGCACAGAAGAAAACAAGGATAGGGCTTCTTCTCAAGCAGGATTTCTCCCTGAGCACTCAACTCTTGACCAATGGCAACCATTAGAGTTGTTGCTGAGAAAGCACAAGGGAAAGGCAATGTTATGCTTCATGGATTTTGCAAAAGTTTTTGATGCAGCTCTTCAAATAAAACTTTGGGAAGGAAAGGACAAATCAGGAAATTTAGTTGATTGGAGAGAGACTATTTCCGCCTATATGAAACAGGTTCTTGCAGAAATAGCAGTGCCTATAAATGATAAGAATGGATGCAAGAAAGTCAAAATCAATAGTAATGTTCGTGCGAAACAAGGATGCCCCTTCACCAACATTATTTGATTTATTTATAGATGAATTAGAAGACTGGATTAAGAAGGATGGAGGAGGAGATGTATCGCAATTTATGCTTCTCTATTGTTGCTTTATGCCAATGATGTCATCTTGTTAGCAAAAGACAAATATCACCTCCAAAGACATCTGGCTACATTCAGCAAATTTTGTCACTACTTTGAAATGAAAGTTAATGTAAACAGAACAAAGGGAAGGGTAACTAGTACTTGAAATAAGGATATTTTCATCACATCCAATGATAATACTGTCAAGGTAGATCCTTCTTACAAGTATTGGGGCGTCAAATTTAACTCTAGTTATAACTAGAATTCTTGTGTGAAGAAACATGTAATAGGAGGTGGCAAAGCTCTTTATTCTATGCAAAATAAATGCAAATTAGTTCAATTGTGGAATTGTAAATTAATGAGGCTCCTCTTCATAACAGTGGTGCAAAACAGTTGTCTTATACGGTGATCCTTGGGGTCCAGATCTATCAAAAGAATCTGGGAAGAAAGTTGACGGAGTTCAGAAATGATTTTTATAGAAAGACTGTGTAAAGATACAAACCCGTTACCCTATAATGTTAGTAAAAACATGTACGCGCCACTGGAATGAGAAACATTACGTCAATATATGACTTATTTAATCATAATAAGCATATGAACATGTCACCAAGCAATGACTATCATTGCAACACAATATAAAGGTGGGTAAAATGACAGGATGAAATGGATTAGAAGATGGAAAATTGGAATGAAAGAATTGTGTAATGCACAATTAGCGATCCAAGACTTGGTTAAAAGAAAGGTTCTAGAGAATCAAAATGAGATTTTGTCAATGTAAGATCAACCCAATGATCACTTACGCAGCACCACAATATTTGCGAGAGAAAATCTCCATGTATAAAAACAACATAATTTGTCAATTTAAACTCATCACCTAGCAATGAAAAAGAGAGACGGAAAAATATAAATCAAGAAGAGTGCCTATACTTGCTTTGCAAGAAAATAGACACTGAGGATTAGGTGCATGCGATGCTGCAAGTAAGGGAGAAACACTCAACAAAGCATTAATATTTCAACCTGTTAGCTCTGCTATGTTCTTTGATATTTGATGGATAAAACAGGTTGCGCAGTGCTGATTTTGGTTGCAAAGGAGCCCGGGGCTGTCTATTGGATCCTTCCTCCTTCATTTTCATTATGCCCTTATAACTCCCGCCACCTCCATTTCCTCCTTCCTCTTAATCTTCCTCATTCTCCTTTAAACCCCACTTAAGCCCTTTTTCCGGCTCCCAGGCGTTTTTTGTTTTAACACTGTAAAAACCGCATAAACCCATGTTTATTTAGGCTCAGGCGTTTAAAACATGAACCCACGCCAAACCCTCTGTTGCTTTTGAAATCTCAGCCGTTGATCACCCAGATCTAATGATCTCCACGTTCTCCGCCCGCACGTTAACACTCATGCACTTTCCTTGTCATCTGACCGTCCATCGCACGATCAACGGTGGACGCTTCCCCCGATCGCGCGACCTGCGCACCTGTTAACCTGCGGGGGCGGCGGTTTTTGCCAGCCATGTGTTATATTTCTATTAGATCATTGCCTGTTATACGGATACCGCCTCCTCCGATAGGCGGTGCGGGGAAACCGCTTACCGCCCTTCCCGTACGACCCCCCGCTTGTTAATCGCCGCGCTCCTTCCGCTCCCGTTAGCCGTTGGATCATGCCCGCCGCGATCCAACGGCCATCGTTCGCTCATCCTCGTTACCTCCCGATAACCCCTCCGATTCAATCTCCGCCGTTGATCTCTGCGATCCGACGGCTCATATTCACTCCGCCCGTTTCTTCCCAATTCCTCCCGCCAGCAATCCCCACCGTTCATCTGTTGGATCCAATGGTTGTTGTCTGTCTTGTCTTGTTCCTCGTCCGCCCTGAAGTCTCCATGCTCCCGACTTGTATCATGTTCCCGAAGGAAGAAGGAGGCCAGAATCCGGCTATGCGCAGTTAAGCTTCAACTACTGCATTCAACACAGAATGGTCGAACGACAAAAAGGACCATCCTCGAGTAGTTCAAGCATTTATCAATGATGGAGCATGTTCCATATTATATTCCACCTGCTCAGAGAAGGACCGTTGTACAGCAAAATACCCAGAAAGGCCAATTTTTTCCATAAAAACAGTTAGAGCATAGCAGAGCCCCATATCTAAATTGTAAATGTGGTTGTTGGCCCATTATTATCCTTCCTTGTATAGCGCAGCAGAGCAATTTTGTAAAGAAACTCTATATAAACCCAAAAAGAAGATCTGTTGAGGGTTGATGAATGTTATTTTGTTGTAAGCTTCAACTTCTGGAGACTGTAACTATTGTGATACCTACAGCGTCTGGTCTGCATTTTCAGCTAATGCAAGCTTCTTTTGTTGTTAATTGCTCACTGTCCACTTCTTCTTCTTTGTTCCAGGCTGTGCCTGTTATGCATTTATTCATGTGCTATAGATGTTTAGCATTAGAGGGGCTGTCATCCCACCTCTGTGTTAGAATCTAGCTTGTATCATTGAATTTGTATGCAGGTTTCTGTTGTTTTAATGCCAGAGAGTTGTCATCCTGTCTGTGCATTAGGAAATAGATTTACAGACCTTTTAACTAGTTGCAGCCGGCCATCACAGGGTCCTGTGCATCTGCTGGTGTGGTCAGTCTTCTCCATCATCACATTTTCCTTAAACTGTGAGTAATTGGTGGTCTAAAGCCTTGTAGTCTGGGGGTGTTCACCCATGTCTGGGGTTAAGCATAGTAGAAGTGGTTATCTGGCTTGAATATGCAGCATTTATTTCATTCATCCACCATTTTTCCAACATTTTTGTTGAGTTTGTAATGTTCCCGAGCATCTCTGAGATACAACCTAGGAGAGTTTCTTGAGGTGATAACATTAATTGGCGCCGTTGCCGGGGAGAAGAAATTGAAGTTCAGCTTCCCTGGGAGAACGACACAGCTTCAAGCTTTGATGATAGACAAGGTTTGAACACAGTTTCTGGTTGTAATCATCTATTTGGCGACTCCATTGGAGGAAGACCATCCTTTGGCAACTCCACATTGCAGTTCTGGCGCAGCTGGTGAGGTATGCTCGGAGATATCTTCAGAAATCACCAGCTGAACCAGTGCCTGATCCTGAGAAAATCGTTAAGCAGAAGAAAGTATCGTAGTAAGGAGCATCAGAATCAGGTAAGCCTTGGAATTTTTATGTATCTCTGCTAGTGTAGAAATACCTTCAGAGATTCATACAGCTCCTTGTTATTCATTTCCCTTTCGGACCTCAGTTGAAAGAAGCATCCATATTGTCCATTGTTTTCCTCTATTTATGTCATTCTCTTCATTGATTCATACCCCTCAGCCCACCCGTATCCTTTCATACGCCCTAGTCATGGCAGGCCAGCAAGCCCTCACAAAGATAGAAAGAAAAGTTGCCACTTAAACACTGAGGCAGAACATAATTCAATGCTCAAGGCTGAAGCTGATCATCTCAGTCTTGATATTTTGAAACCTGCTCAGGTGGCCTCCACTCAGATTGAAAAGGCAGCTTATCAGATGACAGAGGAAGAAAATGTACAGTTTTGGGGCTCCTTTTTGGATGAGGATTGTTCAAAGAAAAATATAGGAGCAGATAATGTTTCTGTGTCCCCTACACATGAACATATTGGTGCACCATTCATATTAATTGTGCAGGCCACAGATGATAAAGATAAGTACACGGTAGCAATGATTATACAACAGGTGTACAAAGGCTCCCATGAAGAACATCCAAGGAGGAAAATACACAGAAGGGAGATGAAATTTAATCCATATTTACCTATTAAGCTCAAATGTCCTAAACTTTTTGAGGTAAAGGATCAAATTAATCCTGTTTTGCAGCTCTATGATGAAGGGGCCGAGAGCAGGAGAAACAATTTTGCTGGCCCAGCAGATGGGCAATTTTGAAATTTTAAGTTTTCAGTCTTAATGTTGTAATTGTGTTCTTTTAGCATAGACTTGGTTTGACTCCACGCCCAATGGATACTAGGCATAGTTTTTAAAGCTGGTTTTGCATGAAGGCATTGGTCTGCAGGTTCTTGAGACCTCACAGGGAGGATCTCATCCCCAGAAGGAGCCAGTGTTAGCTCTGCTATGTTCTTTGATATTTGATGGATAAAACAGGTTGGGCAGTGATGATTTTGGTTGCAAAGGAGCTCGCAGCAGTCTATTGGATCCTTCCTCCTTCATTTTCATTATGCCCTTATAATTACCGCCACCTCCATTTCCTCCTTCCTCTTAATCTTCCTCATTTTCCTTTAAACCCCGCTTAAGCCCTTTTTCCGGCTCCCGGGCGTTTTTTGTTTTAACACTGTAAAAACCGCGTAAACCCATGTTTATTTAGCTCGGGCGTTTAAAACATGAACCTGCGCCATTTTAACCCTCTGTCGCATTTGAAATCTCAGCCGTTGATCACCCCGATCTAATGGTCTCCACGTTCTCCGCCCGCACGTTAACACTCGTGCACTTTCCCTGTCATCTGACCGTCCATCGCACAATCAACGGTGGATGCTTCCCCCGATCGTGCGACCTGCGCACCCATTAACCCGCAGGGGCGGCGGTTTTCGTCGACCACGTGTTATATTTCTATTATATCGCTGCCCGTTATACGGATACCGCCTCCTCCGATAGGCGGTGCGGGGAAACCGCTTACCGCCCTTCCCGTACAACCCCCCACTCGTTAATCGTCATGTTCCTTCCGCTCCCGTCAGCCATTGGATCATGCCCACCGCGATCCAACGACCATCGTTCGCTCATCCTCGTTACCTCCCGATAACCCCTCCGATTCAATCTTTGCCGTTGATCTCTGCGATCCGACGGCTCATATTCACTCCGCCCGTTTCTTCCCGATTCCTCCTGCCAACAATCCTCGTCGTTCATCTGCTGGATCCAACGGTTGTTATCTGTCTTGTCTTTCTCCTTGTCCGCCATGAAGTCTCCATCCTCCTGACTTGTATCATGTTCCCGAAGGAAGAAGGAGGCCAGAATCTGGCTATGCGCAGTTAAGCTTCAACTACTGCATTCAACACAGAATGGCCGAAGGACAAAAAGGACCATCCTCGAGCAGTTCAAGCATTTATCATTGATGGAGCATGTTCCATATTATATTCCACCTGCTCAGAGAAGGACCGATGTACAGCAGAATATCTAGAAAGGCCGATTTTGTCCATAAAAGTAGTCAGACCATAGCAGAGCCCCATATCTAAATTGTAAATGTGGTTGTTGGCCCATTATTATCCTTCCTTGTATAGCGCAGCAGAGCAATTTTGTAAAGAAACTCTATATAAACCCAAAAAGAAGATCTGTTGAGGGTTGATGAATGTTATTTTGTTGTAAGCTTCAACTTCTAGAGACTGTAACTACTGTAATACCTGCAGCGTCTGGTCTACATTTCAGCTAATGCAAGCTTCTTTTGTTGTTAATTGCTCACTGTCCACTTCTTCTTCTTTGTTCCAGGCTGTGCCTGTTATGCATTTTTTCATGTGTTGTAGATGTTTAGCATTAGAGGGCCTGTCATCCCACCTCTGTGTTAGAATCTAGCTTGTATCATTGAATTTATATGCAGGTTTCTATTGTTTTAATGCCAGAGAGTTGTCATCCTGTCTGTGCATTAGTAAATAGATTTATAGACCTTTTAACTGGTTGCAGCCGGCCATCATAGGGTCGTGTGCATCTGCTGGTGTGGTCAGTCTTCTCCATCATCACATTTTCCTTAAACTGTGAGTAATTGGTGGTATAAAGCCTTGTAATCTGGGGGTGTTCACCCATGTCTGGGGTTAAGCATAGTAGAAGTGGTTATCTGGCTTGAATATACAGCATTTCTTTCATTCATCCACCATTTTTCCAACATTTTTGTTGAGTCTGTAATGTTCCCGAGCATCTCTGAGATACAACCTATGAGAGTTTCTTGGTGTGAAAACATTAATTGGCGCCGTTGCCGGGGAGAAGAAATTGAAGTTCAGCTTCCCTGGGAGAACAACACAGCTTCAAGCTTTGATGATAGACAATGTTTGAACACAGTTTCTAGTTGTAATCATCTATCTGGCGATTCTATTGGAGGAAGACCATCCTTTGGCGACTCCACATTGCAGTTCTGGCGCAGCTGGTGAGGTATGCTCGGAGATATCTTCAGAAATCACCAGCTGAACCAGTGCCTGATCCTGAGAAAATCATTAAGCAAAAGAAAGTATCGTAGTAAGGAGCATCAGAATCAGGTAAGCCTTGGAATTTTTATGTATCTCTGCTAGTGTAGAAATACCTTCAGAGATTCATACAGCGCCTTGTTCTTCATTTCCCTTTCGGATCTCAGTTGAAAGAAGCATCCATGCTGTCCATCGTTTTCCTCTGTTTCTATCATTCTCTTCATTGATTCATACCCCTCAGTCCACCAATATCCTTTCATACGCCCTAGTCATGGCAGGCCAACAAGCCCTCACAAAGATAGAAAGAAAAGTTGCCACTTAAACACTGAGGTAGAACATAATTCAATGCTCAAGGCTGAAGCTGATCATCTCAGTCTTGATATTTTGAAACCTGCTCAGGTGGCCTCCACTCATATTGAAAAGGCAGCTTATCAGATGACAGAGGAAGAAAATGTACAATTTTGGGACTCTTCCTTGGATGAGGATTATTCAAAGAAAAATTCAGGAGCAAATAATGTTTTTGTGTCCCCTACACATGAACATATTGGTGCACCATTCATATTAATTGTGCAGGCCACAGATGATAAAGATAAGTACACAGCAGCGATGATTATTCAGTAGGTGTACAAAGGCTCCCATGAAGAACGTCCAAGGAGGAAAATACACAGAAGGGAGATGAAATTTGATCCATATTCACCTATTAAGCTCAAATGTTCTAAACTTTTTGAGGTAAAGGATTAAATTAATCCTGTTTTGCAGCTCTATGATGAAGGGGCCAAGAGCAGGAGAAACAATTTTGTTAGCCCAGCAGATGGGCAGTTTTTGAAATTTTAAGTTTTCAGTCTTAATGTTGTAAATGTGTTCTTTTAGCATAGACTTGGTTTGACTCCATGCCCAATGGATACTAGGCATAGTTTTTAAAGCTGGTTTTGCATGAAGGCATTGGTCTGCAGGTTCTTGAAACCTCACACGGAGGATCTCATCCCCAGAAGGAGCCAGTGTTAACTCTGCTATATTCTTTGATATTTGATGGATAAAACAGGTTGGGCAGTGCTGATTTTGGTTGCAAAGGAGCTCGCAGCAGTCTATTGGATCCTTCCTCCTTCATTTTCATTATGCTCTTATAACTCCCGCCACCTCCATTTCCTCCTTCCTCTTAATCTTCCTCATTCTCCTTTAAACCCCGCTTAAGCCTTTTTTCTGGCTCCCGGGCTTTTTTTGTTTTAACACTGTAAAAACCGCGTCAACCCATGTTTATTTAGCTCGGGCATTTAAAACATGAACCCGCGCCATTTTAACCCTCTGTCGCTTTTGAAATCTCAGTCGTTGATCACTCTGATCTAACGGTCTCCACGTTCTCCGCCCGCACGTTAACACTCGTGCACTTTCCTTGTCATCTGACCATCCATCGCACGATCAACGGTGGACGCTTCCCCTGATCGCGCGACCCGCGCACCCGTTAACCCGCGGGGGCGGCGATTTTCGCCGGCCACGTGTTATATTTCTATTAGATCGCTGCCCGTTATACGGATACCGCCTCCTCCGATAGGCGGTGCGGGGAAACCACTTACCGCCCTTCCTGTACGACCCCCCGCTCATTAATCGTCATGCTCCTTCCGCTCCCGTCAGCCGTTGCATCATGCCCGTCGCGATCCAACGGCCATCATTTGCTCATCCTCGTTACCTCCCGATAACCCCTCCGATTCAATCTCCGCCGTTGATCTCTGCGATCCGATGGCTCATATTCACTCCGCCCGTTTCTTCCCGATTCCTCCCGCCAACGATCCCCGCCGTTCATCTGCTGGATCCAACGGTTGTTATCTGTCTTGTTTTGCTCCTCGTCCGCCATGAAGTCTCCATGCTCCCGACTTGTATCATGTTCCCGAAGGAAGAAGGAGGCCAGAATCCGGCTATGCGCAGTTAAGCTTCAACTACTGCATTCAACACAGAATGGCCGAAGGACAAAAAGGACCATCCTCGAGCAGTTCAAGCATTTATCAGTGATGGAGCATGTTCCATATTATATCCACCTGCTCAGAGAAGGACCGTTGTACAGCGAAATATCTAGAAAGGTCGATTTTGTCCATAAAAGCAATCAGACCATAGCAGAGCCCCATATCTAAATTGTAAATGTGGTTGTTGGCCCATTATTATCCTTCCTTGTATAGCGTAGCAGAGCAATTTTGTAAAGAAACTCTATATAAACCCAAAAAGAAGATCTGTTGAGGGTTGATGAATGTTATTTTGTTGTAAGCTTCAACTTCTGGACACTGTAACTACTATGATACCCGCAGCGTCTGGTCTGCATTTTCAGCTAATGCAAGCTTCTTTTGTTATTAATTACTCACTGTCCACTTCTTCTTCTTTGTTCCAAGTTGTGCCTGTTATGCATTTATTCATGTGTTGTAGATGTTTAGCATTAGAGGGCCTATCATCCCACCTCTGTGTTAGAATCTAGCTTGTATCATTGAATTTGTATGCAGGTTTCTGTTGTTTTAATGCCAGAGAGCTGTCATCCTGTCTGTACATTAGGAAATAGATTTACAGACCTTTTAACTGGTTGCAGCCGGCCATCACAGGGTCCTGTGCATCTGCTGGTGTGGTCAGTCTTCTCCATCATCGCATTTTCCTTAAACTATGAGTAATTGGTGGTCTAAAGCCTTGTAGTCTAGGGGTGTTCACCTATGTCTGGGGTTAAGCATAGTAGAAGCGGTTATCTGGCTTGAATATGCAGCATTTCTTTCATTCATCCATCATTTTTCCAACATTTTTGTTGAGTTTGTAATGTTCCCAAGCATCTCTAAGATACAACCTAGGAAAGTTTCTTGGTGTGATAACACAACCGATTACATAACTTGTTGAATTTGCCCTTTAAAGAAGTAAATTATTATGTCAAGGATGTTTAATTAACTTGAAAGATGAGTATTGGCAGTATCATAGAGGAAGAAGAGACGGCCTCAAGGTAAATGGCAGCTAAGCTTCATAAATCTTCTACAAATCATATATTTAAAATTTAAGCTGTCCCTTAGATCCGAGCTCTGCTGAGGAAGAAAATATAATTATTTATTTTATTCTACAAAGAAAATGAATCTCTGAATTTCAGTGCAAAGAAGACAGTGCTAAACTACTTTGTCGTGCCTGATTCCAATTCTTGAAGAACCAGGGTAGGGGAATGCTATTATTTTGAATCTTTAATTTACCAGGCAGGTTTTCTGATACGACTCCCTCGAGAATGTTGTCTCCAACAGCCTTGATAAAGGCCGGTCCGCCTGTTACGGCTCCCTCTTTTTGAGTAGTCACCAGCAGAACCACCCCTTTGTTATTTCCTTCTTCCACACTAGGATACCATCGCTCCAGCACTTGGTCCGCAAATTCGAACGCATCGGCTTTGCTCTACATGATTTGATAACAATAAGCAAACAGTGATCATGAAGAGATTCGATTTTCGCCTCATATTTCAATCAGTCCAAATGAGTAGTGTGAACAATAATTTCAATCCTTACAGTGAGTTTGCGCAGCGTGACACAGTTGATGTGATAACCTTTGCGACTCTCCAGGTCTGAGAGGAGGCGTTTAATGTCGGACTTGGTTACACGATTAACGACGCCCGCATCGTCTTCTACAAATGTTTCCGTTGGGGGACCTCCATTCAGAATGTCGAATTCGCTGGCATTAGCATTGGCTACTACTTGTGGAGGACACAAATGCAGAGCAGCTGTGAGTGCCAATGCTGTCAGTCCCTTCTGGCCAAATGTTACCCATCGTCTGTAGCTGTTCTCAGTGGCCGTGGCAGCTCTGGGGAATGCCACTACTCTCTTTCTTTCATTAATGTTTATATGTCTCTCCAGATTGCACTGGAAGAAGGGAGAGAGGGAATTTCGAGGTAGAGATGATAAATGTGAATAGCTACTGTTGCAGAGGGCCAAAGAAGAGTTGTGCGACATCAGCTCCATGGCGGTTTGGCCACGAGACGGAAACAGAGTTGCAACGAGAATAATAACGTTTTGGATAAAGGTAAGATATTGGGATTGGATTAGATTGGATTGGCTTGGCTCAGATTTCATGGAGTTTAATTTCCCAATTCTCTTTCCTCTCGTAATACTTCGAAAGTTCATCGGAGCAACATGGCGAATAACGTCAAAGTCAAGTAAATGTTTTGGAGTTGTTTATGTGCATATATATATATAAGCTTTATTTTTTAAAATGTTAATGTGCAGTAATAAGGCAGTGCCTTGTATAGGATAAATATGACAAGGTAATGGCATTTCTAATTTTTGTGCTTTGGTAAAAAGAAATGTTTACTAATATATACTTAATTGTTTTTATAAGATAAATAGTGTTTTATTATAAGATTTTAATTATACTTAATTGTTTTTATGAGATAAGGAGTGTTTTATCATAAGATTTCAAATGGGATATTGAATAGTGTAAGGAGGGCATTAGCGTAAGAGTGTGTTTATTATGAGATTTATTAGAAATTAATTAACAGAGTAATGGTTCATTCAATTTGGGCTACGGAGAAACAGTCGTCATTCCTTTTATATTATCTAGTGAAATGAAGATATACAACCTACAACAGATCCGTTGTAATTTCTTCTTCACTCTCACACAACCTTCTCTCTCTCTCTCTCGCTTAGAATAATCATACGCAGTCGCAATACAATTCCCTCATATAAACTGAAGGTTGTCTTCTAATGCAAAACACCCTAAATTAATATAAATTATACCGTCATCTCATCCGCCAAATGAACGACCCAGATTGACTACGAAATTACAATATTTTACAAGACAATTTTTCATCTATTTTTAACTTCGAGGGTGCTACCTCGAACCCCCGGCAGGGGGGCTCATTAAAAATAGTCGTCGCCCCCCGTCCCCTTACGGCGATCATACGGGTGGCATTGTTGCCCCATTTAGGAACTGGGGTCCAACAACTGAGACCTCTGAATCAAGAAGATAATCAGGCTCCACACCCAACAATCTCCCATATGGAGATTGATTATATAAACTCCTTCGTTGCTTCACTTATTGGACAATGACTCCGCTTGGACCTGATTTTTTTTCATCTTCACCATCATACTTGAAGGCCAATTGAAACTTAGCAGAATCTCAATTTCTCCCTAGTTATAACTATTGTTAACATATTTGTAGGATTTTGGCTAGTGTGTACCTTTTCCAACTTCAATTGTCTATCTTCCAACACTGACCGTATGATATGGTACTTGAGTTGTATATGTTTAGTCTTAGAATGAAGAGTTGAGTTCTTTGCAAGATGAATGACACTGGTTGTCACTGCATAATCTTCCCATCTCCTGCGTCTTGCCCAGTGCATCCATAAACCTTTGTAACCAAATCATTTCTTTACTAGCCTCTGTAGCAATAACATACTATGTTTCCGTTGTTGAAAGTGCAACATTGTTTTGCAATTTTGAAACCCAACTGACAGTTGTTCCACCTACAATAAACACATACCCTGTGGTGGTGCTCATGTTATCTCTATCACCTTCCATATCTGCATCAACATATCCCAATAGAGCAATGTTTGAACCACCAAAGCATAATGTTTGATTTGCGGTACCTCTCAAATACCTAAAAATCCGCTTCACTGCCATTCGATGCTATTTTCCTAGATTGTTCATATACTTGCTTACAACTCCCACTGCATGTGCAATATCAGGCCTTATGCAAACCATTGCATACATTAAACTTCCAATTACTGATGCATATGGAACTTTACACAAATAATCCATCTCTTCCCAGGTCTTGGGACACATCCCCTTAGTTTGAAATGGCTAGCCAAAGGTGTATTAACTGATTTTGCATTCTGCGTATTTTATCTTTCCAACACCTTTTCTATGTACTCACTCTAAGACAATGTTAATTTGCGATTTTTCCTGTCTCTAGTTATTCTCATACCAAGGATTTGTTTTGCAACACCCAAATCCTTCATTGCAAATGAATTTGTCAATTTTCTTTTGATCACATTTATTTCTTGCATATTAGACCCTACAACAAGGATGCCATCTACATACAATAGCAATATAATATATAGTTGTCATCATTTTGCTTTTTAAGATAAACACAATGGTCAGAATGACATTTAGTATAACCTTGTTCAGACATAAACCTGTCAAATTTTAGATACCACTGCCTTGGAGTCTATTTTAAGCCATACAAGCTCTTCTTCAATTTACACACTAATTTCTCCTTCCCTTTGACCTCATACCCTTGTGGTTGCCGCATATATATTTCTTCTTCCAAATCCCCATGGAGAAAAGTTGTTCTTACATCTAACTGCTCAAGATTCAAATCTTATGCCTCCATTAAACTTAAAATAGTTATGATTGAAGTCACTTTAACAACACGAAAAAATTTTCATCAAAGTCTATACCTTTCTTTTGTGCAAACCCCTTCACCGTAAGTTTAACTTTATACCTTTGTTTTCCTCCATATTCTTCCTTCAACCTGTAAACCCATTTATTCTGCAATGTTGTTTTACCTGCATGTAACTTGACTAAGACCCAAGTCTGGTTATGCATCAAGGAGTCCACCTCTTCTTCCATGGCTTGCTCCCACTTCTTCTTAGTTTTTACTTGCATTGCTTCTTCATATCTTTCTGGTTCACTAGAATCAGTCAACAATACATAATATTATGAAGGAGAGTAACGTTCAAGGGTTCTACTCATCCTAGTAGATCTTCTAACACCACTTTCAAGTGTTTGAGGTGTTTGTTGTTGTTGTTGTTGTGGCTATTGATGATTATAATTTTCAGACACCTTTACTTTTTTTGTGGTCTCATTGAGCACTGTGTGTTCTTTGTTTTTTTCCCTGTTTCTTTTCCTACATCTGATCCTTATACAAGACTTTTTCATTGAATATAATATCTCCATTCCTAATGATTTTGTGATTTTCATAGTCATATAAGCGATAACCAAAATTATTAACACCATATCCAATAAAGGTGCATTTCTTTGATTTTTCCTCAAGCTTTGTTTTATTTTCTTTATTAATGTGGACAAAGACTTCACAACCGAAAGCCTTTAAAAATGAATAGTTTACCTTTATACATGTCCATGCCTCCTCTGGAATACCACCAACCAAGGAATTTGAAGGCCCTCTGTTTATTAGATAAACAAAAGTATCTACAACATCTGCCCAAAATTGTAAGAGCAATCCTGCATGAAAACTCATGCACCTTGCACGCTTCATGGTTGTCATGTTCATCCTTTTTGACACACCATTTTCCTATGGTGGTCCTGGAACTGTATTCTCTCTGTGAATTTCATGCTCTGAATAGTAGTTATAAAAGTATTTGTTGTAGTATTCACCTCCATTGTATGATCTGAGACACTTCAATTTATTTCCTGTCTCATTCTCAACCAAAGCTTTCCATTTCTTGAAAGTATCAAATAGATCATATTTATTTTGAATACAATAAATCCAGTTTTTCCTAATTGCATCATCAATAAAAGTAACATAATAGCGAGAGCCACCGAGAGATGATACCTGAGCAGGTCTCCATACATTTGTATGCATAAGCTCTAATTTTTCACTCTTTTTTTTTTTCCCAACTCTGATAAATCTGACTCTTCTGCTTTCCATAAACACAATTTTCACATAAATCCAAATCAACATGCTTCAAACCTGGCAACAAATTTCTTGAGTGAAGAATTTGCATCCCCTTCTCACCCAAGTGCCTGAGCCTATAATGCCACAATGTCATATTTTTTCTTATGGAAGTTAATGCATTAACATAATTAAAAATACCATTACATAAATACAATGTGCCAACATTTTCTCCTTTTGTTATTACCAAGGCTCCTTTAGTGACCTTTCGGGTTTTGTCTATGAATGTAGTTACACAACCTTCACCACCTAACTGCCACGTTGAAATTAGATTTTTCTTGAGTTCAGGAACACGTCTTACCTCCTTCAATAGCCATTGGTTTCCATTTTGTTGTTTTATAAAAACCTTACCCATTCCAATGATTTTACAAGGCTTATCATCACCTGGACGAACCTGTCTAAAATATCCTTGAACATAATCACGAAAATGTTTCCTATCAGGTGTGGCATGGAACAAGGCCCCTGAATCTACCACCCAGGAATCAATAATATTCTCTAATGAAAGAATCAAAACATCTTGTAACACATCATCGGTCACATTCACTTCATGATTGTTCTCTTGTTGTCCATCTCCTTTTTTTCCCTTCCGAGATTTGCAGTCTTTCTTCAGGTGTCCTTTCTTCTCACATTTCCAACACATTATCCCTAATCTGGATTTGGATCTGTCTTTTCTTGACTTAATGTGAATTTCTAGGCTCCTTCCTCTTTCCATTTTTCTTCCCCTAGCCTTTGCAATCAAAGCACTACCTGATGTCTCACTGAAGCTTTTCCGTTGCATTTTCTCACTAAGGATGGCACCAATAATACCATCAAACTTAAATAATAGATCCAAAGATAGAGTTACTAATAGCCATAACTAAGCCATTCCAACTTTCTAGCAATCAACACAAAAATAACAGAGCCCTAATTTCATCATCAAAATTTACCCCTACATAACTTAACTGACTGGTAACCGTGTTAAATTCATTTAAATGATCAACAACAGATCCACCTTCTGACATCTTTATATTAAATAGACGCTTTATGAGATCGAGGGTTTTCATAGATTTTGGCCAATGTCATCATTAAGCCTGCTGTTGTCGTTTCCTTTGAAATGTTGAATGTCGTCGACTTTTCCAAATATAATTGTATTGTTCCTAGTGCCTTTCTGTCGAGATCTCATTCTTCATTTTTCATACTTGTCGACTTTTCTTATTTTCCGCTTAATGGTAGATACAAATATTTCTGATACAAATAACCTTCCATCTGCATCTTCCACAGCTGATAATTTTGGTCGTTAAATTTCTCGACCCTAAACCTACCATCTTTCACCATTTCTCCCACTCGAACCAAGAACCCTTCTTTCCTGTGAGTTTATCAACCAAATAAACCTTCGGCTCTGATACCAGTTGTTAGAAATTAATTAATGGAGCAATGAAATACATAAAATATTGTGGAAACACAAATACAAAAACACATAAAACAAGAGAGACACGGATATACGTGGTTCACCCAATTTGGACTACGTCCACGGAGAAATGGGCAATCCTTCCTTTTATATTATCCATCAAAATGAAGAGATACAACCTACATTAGATCAGCTATAATTTCCTCTTCACTCTCATACAACCTCCTCTCTCTCTCACTCACTCAGAATAATCATACACAAACGCAATACAATTCCCTCATATAAACCAAGGGTTGCCTTATGTTAAATTATGGTATGTTCTATACTTAGAGCAATTTACTTATCTTTCTTATTATTATCCACAGATTAGCAATCACATGTACATTAAGTAAAGTGCAGATAGAACATTAAACGATCGATAGAAAACAAACCAAGACAAGAGACACAAGATGTGGCGGCTAGCCAGGGATAAACCCCAATATGTGGAAACCCTTTGATCAAATCTTCTTTTATCTTCAATAATTCAGCAAAGAGAAATAGTACAAAAATCTTATTTATATCAGCAGCAGCAAACCCTAGATCAACGCCAAACTAGGGCAGTCGATATCTGTCAAACCGGCGGTCGAATCACCTTGATTCCTTCACCAAAAAATGTGTCCTTCCAAAGAGAGTTAGCTTCACCTACTGCGCAGTCCAGAGAGAGAGAATGTTGGTCAACGCTGGTCAAAGTTCCTTTCTGCAGCTGCAGCCCTAAAATCTGCGTCCCTTTTCCACACATGTGAGAGATAGAGTCTTTTCTGCGCAGTTGAGAGAGAGATGTGATGAGAAGTGAAGTGTGCAAATGAGGAGGAGACATCCTGTATTTATATGCAAACGTTGATGATGAATAGATGTGTCTGTTGGGCTTCTGAGCCTACATAAGTTGCTGGTCGACTTTGACAATTAGTCCATAATCAAAATAAATTCATATCCCCATAAATACTTATCGGAATCGGATAATCTTTAGATCAATCATACACCTCTCGACGAGAGGAATCTAGTAAAAATATTATCATCCATGAATAAGGTGACCCACATGAAGTTTGGCCCTAGTTGCCAATTTTAACACTCCCTCTCAACTAGGGAGAACTTCATCTGCAATCTGTTGGACTGTCACTATTGTCCATCCATCAAATGCATTGTCCTGTATGGCTTGACCCTACTTGCTTTGCTTGAATTATGAAGAAGAAGAAATGATCGAGGATGTATCATACCATCCTCCACTGACCCGAAGTCAATCTCAGAGTGTGTACCACTCCCACTGGTCCCAGACCAGTATCATTGATCCTAGATCAATGAAGGTCATCCTAGCATAGGGAGTACAGTAGATACAACGATGCGTCCATTGGTACTACTATGGTCCCTATCCTCATTTCCCTGCTCATTGATCAGATGAGAGGTACTTCCCATGAGTCCCAGATTGCATGGATAGGATGCCTCAACAGGAGAACTAATCATCCTATCCATAGGAGAGTGAATCATCCTGTCCGGTGGATGCCACGAAGAACTAATCATCCTGGCCCACAGGAGAACGAATCATCCTGTTCCACAATTGCCATGGATAACACATCATCCAGGCCCACAGGAGAACTAATCATCTTGTTCCATAGTCGCCACGAAGAACGAATCATCTTGGCCCACAGGAGAACTAATCATCCTGTTCCATAGTCGCCACGGAGAACAAATGATCCTGGCCCACAAGAGAACTAATCATCCTGTTCCATAGTCGCCATGAGGTGTCACAGGGGAAGGTTGAACCGTTTATCCTGTATAGGGTGCACCAACAAGGGATGGTGAGTCACCCTGTGGTCATATGTCACTCCAAGAAGTACCTCGCGCCCCCTGGAGCTCCCAGAGCTCAGTACATCATACTTGACCTTCATCAGAGGGTCTCTGAACGACACCAAGTTGTTCTCAGAAAGTCAAGAATTTGACCTTTCCTAGGGGCTTTGTTAGAATGTCGGCGACCTGTTCATCTGTACCGATGTTGGAGCCTTATTGCTCCTCGCTGCACCATATCTCGAATATAGTGGTACCTGATATTGATATGCTTGGAGCGATCATGAAATACGAGATTTTCTGATAAATGGATCCCACTCTGGTTGTTGTCACATAGAATCACGATGGTATCCAATGTAAATCCAAACAGCTCACTGAAGAGCTTTCGCAACCAGAGTGCCTCACAGGAGGCCATGCTAGCAGCAATATACTCTACCTCGGCGGTGCTCAAAGCCACCGGCTTCTGCTTCCTGCTCATCCAGGATATCGAAGCAAATCCCAAGGAGAAACAGCACCTGAAAGTGCTCTTATGGTCCACCACACTGCCTGCCTAATCAACATCAGTATATCCAAGTAGTCTCACATCTCCGACAGTGTATCTTAACCATAAGTAATTGTGCTACGAAAATATCAACAGATTCTTGGCACCAATCCAATGTATGTGGTGAGGTTCAACCATATGTTGACTCAACGTGTTGACTGCAAAGCATATATCTGGACGGGAGTTCACTAAGAACATTAATGCTCCGACGAGTTGACGATACTTGGTGGAATTTCGTAAAATAGGTCCAACAGCACTACCGCTTAACTTTTTGAAGTCAAGCTCCATCAGGGTAGTTACGGGCTTGTAGTCCACCATACCGAATCTTTCCAATATATTCACCACATATTTTCCTTGAGATAGGAAAATTTCCCATGGCTTCTGCCAAACTTCAAGTCCTAGGAAATAGTGCATCAGTCCTAGGTCCTTCATTTCAAATTCAGAAGCCAACTCCCCCTTACATTTGTGAATGAGAGGGTCTACACCTGTTAGAAAGAGCTCGTCAACATACAACACCAGTATGAGAGGTTTGTCATCTTCAACCTTAAATTAAAGGTTAGGATCGGCTTCACTCCTAGTGAATCCCAGCTTCATCAAGTAGCTATCGATCCTTTCATACCATGCTCGGGGTGCTTGCTTCAGCCCATAGAGGGCCTTCTTCAACCTGCACACATGAGATTTTCGATCATAAATCTCAAATCCTTTGGGTTGCTCCACATAGACCTCTTCTTTGATCAAACCATGCAGGAACGCAGTCTTAACATCCATCTGATGTAGGTTCCATCCTTGTGAAGCTGCAAGGGCTATGATCGAGCGGATGGTGGTATATCTGGAAACAGGTGTAAATATCTCGTCATAGTCTAGACCTTCCTTCTGGGAGAAGCCATGAGCGACAAAACGAGCCTTATACTTTTCTGTACTTCCATCAACTGCATGATTTATCTTGTAAATCCATTTAGAAGCAACAATTGTCTTATCCAGGGGTCTGGGAACCACTTTCCAGACATCATTCTTCATAATAGCATCCTTCCATACTTGATGCTTGATGGAATTTGAGAATGATGAAGGCTCATTTTGAATGATCGTGCTCATGATGGTCAGGTATCCCTAATACCTGTTTGGTTTCTTACTTTCACGGAAGGTTCCTCGGGGTGCAATATGCCCTACAACATCATCAAGTGTCCCCCCTAAGCCATGAAGGCCTCTTTCCAGAAGAGGAAGGCTCAGGTGGAGGAGGATCAATAGGATCCATGGGTTCTTCCACATCGGGCATTGTTTCATCATATTTTTCTTTCGGTTCCTTGGTATCAGCTTCTTGAGAGCTCCTCACAGTAGGAAGCTTGTTCACCTTGTTGAGGGCCATATCTTCATCAAAGGTGACATCATGACTAATCATGACTTCCCTTTGACCGGCTACATAGATTCTATAGCCCTTAGTATTTTCACTATAGCCCACGAAGATTCCTTTCTTTCCAGATTTACCCAATTTATTCCTTTTCTCTTTCGGCACATGAAAATATACATGGTTTCCAAAAATTCTAAAATGAGATACATCAGGTTTCTTACCAGTGAACATTTCTTCAGGAGTCTTGGAACCCAATGCTTGATGGGGGCATCGGTTTTGTACATATACGACAGTGTTTATAGCTTTGGCCCATAGAAACTTCGGAAGTCTTTGATCATGGAGCATAGCACAAACAGCTTCCACAATCGTACGATTCTTCCTTTCCTCCACACCATTCTGCGCAGGAGTATAGGGTGTAGTGGTCTCCCTCTTAATGCCAGCCTCTTTGCAAAAGTCATGAAACTCATTGGATTCATATTCAGTCCCATTATCAGTCCTTAGGATCTTGATATTCTTTTCGGTTTGCTTCTCGATCAAGGCTTTGAAGTGTTGAAACCAGGAGAACACTTCATCTTTCTTTTTCAAGAAATATATCCAAGTCTTGAGAATAATCATCTATAAAAGTGAGGTAATATAAATATCCTCCCAAGTAGTTCACAGGCATCATACCAGATATGTCTGAGTGAACTAACTACAATATATCAGAGGTCTTGGTTTGGCTTGAGGGGAATGGTCCCCTTTTTAGCTTTCCTTTAGCACATCCGGGACATACACCTTCTTGCTCTAATCTGAACTCGGGCATGTCGGTCACCATTTTTCTTACATCAGGTAGAGCTTTATAATGAAGGTGACCAAACCTCTGATGCCATAGTTCAGACTGAAGAGATGTGTCACAAGACATTACACCTAGCGGACTTCCTCCGACCCGATATAATGAATCAACTCGAAACCCAAGAGTGAAGGCATCTTTAATATTGTTTTTCCATACACTTACCTTGCCATCACTGAAAGCCACCTTGTAGCCTTTGTCTTCCATTGCCGAAATGGACAAGAAGTTCTTTTTGAGATAAGGTACATATAATACATCATGTAGGTGGATTGTATTACCTTGATTCAATTTAAGGGAGACATTGCCTACACCTTTCACAGGATATTTCATATTATCTCCAAGGACAATTTCCAGGTTGGTTTATTTCTCTATCAGATTTTGGAGAACTTCTTTGTAAAAAGTGAAGTGCCTTGAGGCACCACTATCAATAAGCCAATTTCCCAGCGAGTCCGGAGGAGCAGAGGTAGATAGAGCAACTGGTAGATAATATTCATCTTGCTTATTATCAACAGTGTTAGATTCATACCTGGAATTTCTTGGCTTCTTGAATGGTTGTCCTCTTCCTTGATTTCCAGCATTCCTTTTACCTCGACCATTTGACCTGCCATTTATTTCATTGCCTTTAGAGGGATTTTGATCATCATCCCTATGTGAGTTCCTTTTATCATGACACTCCCTTGCATAATGACCTGGTTTATTGCAATGGTAACATCGTCCTTTTCTTCCACCCTTTGGTCCAGCCTTTCCTTTGGATTTAGCCTCAGAATTGTTTCTTCTTTTAGCATGAGAAGAAAAGGCAGCGGGATGACCTTTAAGTGTGGGCATTTCCTGTTCTTCCATCCTTGCTTCTTCTTGAATGCATCTTGCCATTAATTCCTCAAATCCAGGAATTACATTATTGTTGAGGAGAGTAGTCCTGAATATATACCATTCAGATGGTAGTCCTCCAAGAGTTGTGAGTGCCATTTCCCTATCAGGAATTACTTCCCCAATAGATAGGAGATCGTTCTTGATCTCGGTGATTCTTAAGAAATATGCTTGCATATTTTCATCTTTGCCCTTCTTAATTTCCTTCAGCTTATTTCTAAGAAACAGAACTTGATTTGCATCATTAACTTTAAATAAACTCACCAGTCTATCGTAGATTTCCTTGGAGGTGTTCAGCTCAGAAACATAGGCCACCAAGTGCTTGTCGATAGAGTCCCGGATGATCTTCTTTGCTTTGACTTCTCCCTTGGTCCATTTGTTCCTGGCAAGTTCCTGGCAGCAGCAGATGCATTTGATGGAGGCTCAACAACTCCGCCTCTCACATGGTCTAGCACTTCTTGTTCTTCTAATGTTAGATCGAGAGACATCTTCCATCCATGGTAGTTAGACTTCTCACAGAGTTTTTCTTCAGTAGGGAAGTGTGTTGAGGACCCCATAGTTCTTTTTAGATAACCTTGCCAACCTTCTCTTCGATGATTGCTCTTGCTCTTGCTTGGGCTTTGTCTTCACCTTAGCTCTAATACCATATTAAATTATGGTATGTTCTATGCTTAGAGCAGTTTACTTATCTCTCTTATTATTATCCACAGATTAGCAATCACATGTACATTAAGTAAAGTGCAGATAGAACATTAACTATTGACAGAAAACAAGCCAAGACAAGAGACATAAGATGTGGCGGCTAGCCAGGGACAAACCCTAATATGGGGAAACCCTTTGATCAAATCTTCTTTTATCTTCAATAATTCAACAGAGAGAAATAGTACAAAAATATGATTTATATCAGCAGCAGCGAACCCTAGATCAACCTTAAACTAGGGCAATCAATATCTGTCAAACTGGTGGTCGGATCACCTTGATTCCTTCACCAAAAAATATGGCCTTCCAAAGAGAGTCAGCTTCACCTACTGCGTAGTCCAGGGAGAGATAATGTTGGTTAACGCTAGTCAAATTTCCTTTCCGCGGCTGTAGCCCTAAAATCTGCATCCCTTTTCGACACGTGTGAGAGATAGAGTCTTTTCTGCGTAGGAGAGAGAAGAGACTCTTTTTCTGCACAGGAGAGAGAGAGATGTGATGAGAAGTGAAGTGTGCAAATGAGGAGGAGACATCCTGTATTTATATGCAAACGTTGATGATGAATAGATGTGTATGTTGGGCTTCTGAGCCTACATAAGTTGCTGGCCGACTTTGATAATTAGTCCATAATCAAAATAGGCATGCACAATTGTTTCATCCTTGCCACACAAGACATAGTCAACATCTATATGGAGCTAACATTTGTTGTGGCATAAGCCACCCACAAACTTTGTGCTTACAAGAAGAACACGATTCTAGATACAAAAGGATCTCCTCAACCATTGTGTTATATACAAAATCAATGATGTGTCTTACCATATCATAAAGATCCTTGGAAACGCAGATGTAAAAGAGCTTTTCATTCCTCCATCTCCAATCCCTCTGACACAAACTCGATTAATTGTATTTTAAAAGACACTCTTTAGAGATCATGCAGTAGAGGCCCTCTAAGACAAATTTGCTTGAACTAGTGATCTTTTGAGCTTGATTAATAGCCTATCAAATAGGAGATTGTTGTTTCTTATGCTTCCATAGATCCTTCCACAAAAAGAGACCTTTTTTGGTTAATCTTTTCCAACAAACCTAGGATAAAGGCAAACCCAAACACTAGGTGTTAGGTTCCTATACCAATAGGAGTCATAATTTTGAATGACTAAGGTTAAGCCTTGTAATATTATACATACCTTTGCTTTTTGCAAATGTTTTCCATATTAAAAAATTAAAAAATGTAAAGAGGATATGTCCTAAAAGAAAAATCAACGGACAAAAGAATAAGAGAAGGTCAAAAAAATGAAAATATATGAACCCCAAAAACAAAAAGGGACCATGAAAGTGTGCAAGTCTAAATGCCACTACTATTTACTTTTATGCATAATAATGATTGTGTGCAGCTTGTTATTCATGCCACAACCCATGGTAATCAAACTATTTAATCTTGGTTATTTCATGCTTTGAATTTGATGTTTATAGTTAGAGAATAAAATTTGACCAAACAGTTTAATCTTGGCAGATCATAGATAGGTAGGAAAAATAAAAGGAGCTCATAAGTTTAATTTGAGCCCTTGGATGATATAAGGTTAGAAATATATAGTTTTTTTATAAAAGAAAAGATAGAATAAGGGTTTGCTAGCCTAAATGCCCCCAAAGAAATGAAGAAAACATGTTAGGGTAAGAAATGGGTAAGTAGAGGAAAGGTTGCTAAACTATAAAGTTGATTGGATCAAAACACATGCATCATGCTTTGACACAGATTTCAATATGTATGATCAACTGTGGAAGCAAAAACAAAGGTTTGCAAGTTAATGTGATTAACTCCCCCTCATTCATTTTTCCCCTTACTAATTTCCTATCCACAAGCATGTTCTAGTACTTTTAATCCTACAAGTCAAAGAGGCTCAGAGCATTTCTCTGACTTTTGGTGGGACCGGACCCTCGGCTTAATGACTTATATACACAAGTGCTAGAATCCCCTTCATAAAATCCATTCCCCCCTCATTAACCCAATAAAACCCCTTTCCCTAAGGTTAAACACCATTTGCCTAAGAAAAGTGAAAACCCCCACGTAAATCCTATTTCTCTCAAAAAACCTGCAAAAAACATATTATCCTAAGTATAAGGCGAAGTGTGAAAATATTACATTTTACCTTTTTACTTAAGGAGATACCCACTCCGCCACATTTCATATTAATTATTAACTTTATTATATAACTCCCCAATAAAATATTTTCCCATATATTAATTAAATCCCTATGTAAATACCCCCAACCCTTAGTTTTAATGAAAACTATACATTTACCCCTTATCCTGACAAGACAAGCAAAGCCCCTCATTAACCTTAAATAACTGCAAATCACTTGTGATTAAAGCATCGGGCCCCCCTAAGCCTCCGTACATTTCATCCGTGCTATTTCACCACCTGACCACCATCCGATTTTAGCTTATGGGATTTTAGGATCAGAAACAAATGGTCAGACCACCCGACCACCGTCTGTTTTCTGATTACCTTTTGTTCCCCGTTTAAGTCCGGTCTGAGAATTCTTAATTGCTCTCTCACCCTGATTCAAACCATTTCACCCCTCTGGCCCAAAGACCTGCACTCTACTATGCTATCTTGCCCTTTGAACATTCCCTTTAGTGAGTTGATCCAGTTGTGTTGCCCTTTTGTTGACTCCATAGCCCAATGGTCTAGAGACATCATTCTATCCATCTGTTTAAAGAATCCCACCACCCAATCTTCAATACAAATAAAAAACCCCTCTGAACATTCATAACTAGCCTAGAATTCAAACAAACAAAGATAAATCATATAGAGAGAGCCCTCTCTGAGCATCAGGAAGGCTAGAGCCTATGCTCCAAAAGTAGTTTGTGGTTACCTCGGTGACTTCTTTCTTTAACCCTGGGAAATTACTGAGTGATAACACTAGGAAAGAAGAATGGCCAAACCCATCATGGCACTTGATCCCCATGCTACATCACTCAATAAACTCTATAAAATCAAAATATCTTTTGTACAAAACCAAATGAACATGCAAACAAGCCATTACAAAATTCCAAATTTAAGCTTCCCCACAAGCACAATGAACATACACTTCCATTAACAACATAACATTTACAAATCCAATGTCATCCTTTTCATTTTGCATACAAATTGGCTTATAGTTCACCTATAAGCCCAAATCATCCATCCAGGAAAACAATACAACTCTTTCCCAGGTTCTTAATACCATAAGGTAATCATCAATCTCATCTTAGCGCATAAGTGTTCGAGTCTACTTTCAAGCCCTCATCTGAAGCCACTATCAGAATTATTTACTTCCTCCATGTCCCAAGGTCATATAACAAATATTTGCTTCATAAACCAATAAGAGTATTGGTTTTCTTTATCAATTTCAAGACCTAGAATATTTAGTAAACATTGTTAAAAATAACAACAATAAATTCCAATTTAATTTGTCCTTGAATTAAATTGTGAATCAAAATTGTAATTCTAGTCTCATAACAACTTGTAATAGTTAATTAAGTTAAATTGACTTAATTGACTTAGGAAATTCGAGTTGGAAGTCTATCTAGAGTCATGTAGAGTGATCCCTCAATTTTAGGGGCCCAAGTTGAGTTCTTTGGAGTTGTAATTAGATAACTCAGTCTAACTGAGTTATAGTCAATTAAACTAGTTCTAACTGTTGGAAGTACTAGTAAAGGTCTAGTAGTGGAGTAGTGCACCAGAGCATCCCCAATACCACATCAGCTAACTGAAGATTCACTGATAAATAACTCATGCATGTCAATTTAGAGGAATACCCAGTTGAGATTAGAGTGTAGGGACAATGTACTATCAGTTGTATAATTTTCCGAGTTGTGCAGATGGTGCATGCAATCAGTTGAGGACCTATGTTTGGATTACACAGTTATGGAGGAAGGATTTCCCAATTAAATATGGGCTAATTCTCTCAGGAATTATGCAAGGAAGTAGGGGCTTGGCAGGCAACATAATTGGCTAAGTGTTGGCTTGTGAGGCAAAGCGTTACATCATACTTGTGCAAGGATTGTTATAGTGTGAACAAGCATTGTATTTTCTTCTCAGATCTTATGGTTAATGCAATATAGATAGTTGGGTTTTTAGTAGTTGCTTTTCCTAGAGAAATATTGTTATTGTGCAATTGACATTCTTCCTCTTTTTGCTTATTGTTTTCATTGACCATTGTAGAGTTCCATAACTATTTTATTTTGACACCCTTTTTCCTCCAGTTTCCTCTTTTCATCATTGTTGTCAACTCAATAAAAGCAGTAAAACCATAGATTTTGATAAGGTAAAAACTCTCATATATCTTAATTTTCATATTCGTTAATGTGTCTTATTATTATGTTAAATATTGCATTAGCTACATAATTAACATGATTTTGTAGCTATTTTACAAATCTGCAGCTATCTCCATGGTTTGCGGGGTTTTGGTGCGCCAACGAAGCAAAGAAGCACATGGGTGGTTGAGGATCGATCCCCTCATGGATCTCCTCCTATTCGCTCGAGAAAATTCACTGAAGGAATCATACAGTGGCGCGGTCAAAGGAATGGGTCAATCATGTAGCAGCAAAAGTCCAAATGCTTCACGTTTCTCCAATTTTCTTTCCAAATAGCAAATCGTCGAGATAATGCTTTTACTATTTAAGTTTCAAATTTGAATAAGGATTGATTAAAAGACCTGTAGGCGTAGAAGTCTCAAACTGTTGAGCATGCATTTTATATATAAACATGTATCCTCTGTAAAAGAGGGAAGGAAGTAATAGTTAATCTCTGAAGAAATTGTGTGAAACAGACCTTTGTTCTCATATTGAATTAAAGTTACATTTATGTTATTCGATGCGTATTTGAGTGTGATTTACACCTGCTATATGCAGAGGGCCCCTTCAGACAGTCGAGGTTTAGTTTATTTCACTTTATTTCTTTCTATTATCGCATTGTCATTTCGTTCTAGCTTAGTTTCCTTACTTCACTATTTCATCATTTCGTTATAACTCAATTAAATCTCGTTATTTCGTTTGCACTTGAATTTCTTCACAGTCATTTTATGGTTTAGTCTCTTCAATGATTTTCGCTTAATTAAAATCAATGTTAAAAGATTGTTTTCATGCTTTTAGAATTAGAATTTGTATATACTTTGTAGTCAGCGTTAGAAGATTACCTACATGATTTTTAGAATCGGAATTTGTATATAATTTGCAGACAACTTTTAAAGGATCGTTTTTTTGCTCTTAGAATCATTTTAATTTCAATACTCTGTTTTATAGCAACAAGATGTTTAGGATAGGTTCATAATTTTAGAATGATTAACATAAGATATTTTAGAATGATACTCAATATAGATATGACCTGGTCGATTAGTCTAACAATAGCTTAACTTCCACTCATTAATTTGTAGAAATCTAACTCTAATCTAATAGCAACATAAATAACAACTAAAATCCCTAAAACAAATATAACCATCATCTTACAAACTGAAAGAAAGGCTTCTAGCATATATAGTGCACTTGCACTTCATAACTTTACCAACTCCAGTCGATAATTTACGCTTGCAATTTAAGAACATTAAATTGACCAAACAATCATTTTTGGTTTCCGCTGAGAAGAGTAGAGTAGATTCTTCTCTTGTGTTTTAGTATATCACATGAGCTATTGAATCTACAAAAAAATCTACATGGTATCAGAGAAGCAATATGTCTTTCTACGGGTTGCGACTTGAGTATGCCTTTGAGGGTAGCTAGAAATACATAGCATGGAAGGATAAGATGGAAGCAGTGCTGGAAGATAATGGCCTCAAGGAATTCATAGATCATGGCATTCCTAAGCCTCTAGCATTAGATGCTAAATATCTAGCTGAATGGATAAAGTGTGGCAAAAGTGAGAAGGATTATCCTTAAGGGAGTTCGAGATCACATTGTCTCGAGTCTCCATGACAAGGAAACTCCATACTCAATGTGGAAGGCATGGACGGACCTGTTTCAGAATAGTAGTGACCATAGGAAGTTGGCACTAAAGGATAAACTCATAAAGGTCAAGATGGAGAAGGGCAACTCTATTTCAAAATACTTGACCAAGTTCACTCATTGTCGTGATGAGCTTGGAAGTGTCAGGATTACTGTTTCCAAGGATGATATGGTGAGCCTAGCTCTTCTTGGAGTTCCTAAGAGTTGGCACAATTATCAAGACTATGTCCATGGGAGGGAGAAGCTACCAAATTGGGAATGACTTTGGTCATATTTGGTAAAAGAAAAGATTAAGAGGAACACCAGAGACAAATCCTCATCAAAGACTGATGATGAGGAAAATTATGCCTTAATGGGTAAGGAAAAGAAATGGAAAGGGAAGGTGTCCCATTCCAAATCAGATTCTTGTCATGGAGGTAAGAAGAAGGACATGTTGAAAGTCAAGTGCTTTCATTGTCACGAGTTGGGACATTTTGCTACAAATTGTCCACTCAAGAAGTCCAAGAAGAAGCCCTCAGGAGGAGCGGCAAGTGAGGCTCTTGCCTCACAATTCAAACTGGACTTTACCCTCATCACATGTATGGTGTCATCGATGATGGGTAGTGTATGGTACCTAGACAGTGGAGCTTCTTTCCACATGACTGGTAACAAGGAGCTCTTCAGTAACTTGGAGGAGAAGGATCTCCAGATGCATATCAAGATGGGTGATGATAGGAGGTATAGTGTTAACGGGATTGGTATTGTTACCTTTTAGAGGGAGTCAGGTGCTCCCCTCACTTTGTGAGATGTTATGTATGTTCCTGGTTTGAAGAAGAACTTGGTATATGTTGCCATGTTTGAGGATAGAGGCTATGATGTGATCTTTAGTAAGGGAAAGGTGTTCCTTCGTCACGTAGCCACAAGAGAGGTAAAGAGGATAGAGATTCAGGCGAAGAATCTCTACAAGTTGGAGGTAGAAGATTGTGTTTCCTTGAGCATGAAAGTAGAGAAGGTGCAGAGCCAAGACATCGGTGAGTTGTGGCATAGGCAGTTGGGTCACTTGCATCATGGTGCTTTGAAAATCATGTAGCAAATTTCTACTGGTCTTCCCAAAGGTACACTAGAGCAAGTTGACACATGCAAAGGGTGTACTTTGGGAAAATTCACCAAAGCTTCCTTTCATGAAAAATACAATCGAGCACAAGCGATCCTTGATCGAGTCCATTCAGATGTGTGTGGACCGTTCTCGACAACATCCATGACCAAGCATAGGTATTATGTTATATTTGTTGATGATTTTTCTCATAAATGTTGGATATTTTTCATGTAGAAGAAAGATCAGACTTTTGCAAAGTTTTTTGAATTTAAAGCATTGGTCGAGAAAGATACTGGCAAGAAGGTTAAAGCTCTCAGGAGTGATAACAGTGGAGAGTATGTGTCGAATGAGTTTAAAAACTTCTATGCGATAGAAGGCATTCGATGAGAGTTGACAACACCTCATAACCCACAGTAGAATGGGGTGGCTGAAAGGAATAATAGAAGAATTGTAGGGGTAGCACGGGCGATGTTGCATGATCAGGGCCTACCACTACACTTGTGGGCCAAGGCATGCAACACAATATTTATTTGCATAACATAAGCCCTCATCGAATTCTTGGGATGAGTACACTAGAGGAGGTTTTCGCAAGGAAGAGACCAGATGTGGGTCACTTTAGGATTTTTGGATCATCAATATATTTCCATGTGACCAAAGATGCACGGAAGAAGCTTGAGCCCACATAAGAGTTGGGAATATTTGTGGGGTACACTGATACACCTCACAACTATCGGCAATACCTCTCAACCAGTAGGATGACAATGGTTCGTAGGGATGTAAAATTTGATGAAGAGAAGGCCATGAGATGTTTCCATGAGAGGGAGATTCAACTACATGCATTTGATGAGATTTTAGCTCCTAAGGAGGAACCTCGGATTGATGTGGAGCAACCACATGTAGAGGATCTGAGAGTGGAGACATCCACTCAAGTAGAGTCTTCTAGAGATGGGAGAAAGTGCACTAGAGAGGCTGGCATGTTATTGCATGGTGCGAGAGAGAATGTGGGAGTACCCACATCACAACGCAGGTAGAGGAGGTCACCATAGAGGTACATTGGATACATGACCCTTATGAGCGGATGTGTTGAGAGAACCATCTTCTTTTGAGGAGACGATGAAACAACCGGTTTGGGTTGATTCCATGGTTGAGGAATATAACTCCATTGTCAGAAAGAGTGTTTTGGATGTGATCCGAAGACCAGTGGAAAAGTCAGTGGTGAGTTCTTGATGGATTTACAAGGTAAGGAAAACAACGGATGGCAGTGTGGATAAACATAAGGCCAGGTTCGTGGCCCAAGGATTTTCTCAGGTGGAGGGGATTGATTATGATGAGACCTTTGCTCCTATTGCAAGGTACTCATCAATCAGATCCATTTTGGCATTGTCAGTACAGATGGGTTGGAAGATACATCATATGGATGTAAAGACAAGCTTCCTTAATGGAATGATTGAGGAAGAGGTGTATATTGAGCAACCTAAAGGTTTTGAGACCTTTGACCAAGAGTTGCATGTGTGTTGACTCAAGCGAGCATTGTATGGGCTGAAGCAAGCACCCTGTGCTTAGTACACCAGGATCGATAACTACTTCACCAGGTTGGGTTTCACCAAAAGTGAAGCAGATGTGAACCTTTACCATATTATGGTTGAAGGTAAATTGTTGATTATTGTTTTATATGTCAACGATTTGATTCTGACAGGTGATGATAAGCTGATCAAGTCTTGCAAAGAGGATCTTGCAAGAGAGTTCGAAATGAAGGACTTGGGGCTCATGCACTACTTTATGGGCATGGAAGTATGGCAAGGTGACGGTGAACCTTTTGTCTCTCATGGAAAGTATGCCAACGAGATACTGAAAACGTTCCACATGGAGAGAAGTAAACCATGGAGACTCCTCTAGCAGGTAACCAGAGGAAGGAGGATGTTGCTTCCAGTGAAGTAGTGGAAGTTACCATTTACAGACAGCTTGTGGGTTCAATCATGTATTTGGTGAACACACTACCAGACATGTGCTATGTAGTTAACCAGCTTAGTCAAGCGATGGTTAAGCCGACCAAGTTGTATTGGAAGGCGGCCAAACATGTGTTGAGATACCTCAGAGGCACTACTCAGTATGGTTTATGGTACAAACAAACAGAGGGAGTGAAGCTTCAAAGCTTCACCGATGTAGATTGGGTAGGGAGTCCATCTGATAGGAAGAGCACATCAGGAGGGATCTTTAGTATTGGGTCAACAATTGTTTCTTGGTACAACAGGAAACAAAGATCAGTTACACTCAGTTTAGCAGAGGCAGAGTACATGGTTGCTAGTCAAGCAGCTTGTGAGGCCATTTGGATGAGGAAGATTCTAGTTGGTTTATTTGGTCAGTAGATGGATCCAATTATGATTTACTGTGACAATCATAGTTGTATCAAACTCTCTGAAAATCCAGTTTTTCATGATCGGTCCAAGCATATTGATATATGGTATCATCATCTTCAAGATTGTGTGCAGAGGAGGATTATGTTGTTGGAGTACATTCCCACAAAGGAGCAGGATGCAGATATATTGACAAAGGCATTGTCAAGATGTAAATTCAAGTTTCATAGAGACAGGATCGGGGTAGCTGATAATCCCTTTCTTCTTAAGAGGGAGTGTTAAAAATGGCAACAAGAAATTCCCATTTAATTTTTCCTTGAATTAAATTGTAAAATTTTAATTCTAGTCACACAATAACTTGTAATAGTTAATTAAGTTAAATTGACTTAATTGACTTAGGAAATTAGAGTTGGAAGTCTATCTAGAGTCATGTAGAGTGATCCCTAAATTTTACGTGCCTAGGTTGAGTTCTTTCAAGTTGTAATTAGATACCTTAGTCTAACTGAGTTATAGTCAGTTAAACTAGTTCTAACGGTTGGACGAGCTAGTAGAGTTCTAGTAGTGGAGTAGTGCACCAGTACATCCCCAATACCACACCAGCTAATTGAATATTCACTCATAAATAACTCATGCATGTTAGTTCAGAGGAAGACCCAATTGAGACTAGAGTGTAGGGACAATTTACTATCAATTGTATAATTTTCCGAGTTGTACAGATGGTGCATGCAATCAGTTGAGGACCTATGTTTGGGTTGCACGGTTATGGAGGAAGGATTTCCCAACTAAATATGGGCTAATTCTCTCAATAATTGTGCAAGGAAGTAGGGGCTTAGCTGGCAACATAATTGGTTAGTGTTGGCTTGAGCTGGCTTGTGAGGCAGAGAGTTAGATCATACTTGTGCAGGGATTGTTATAGTGTGAACAAGCATTGTATTTTCTTCTCAGATCTTTTGGTTAATGCAATATAGATAGTCTGGGATTTTTCCAGTTGCTTTCCCCAAAGAAATATTGTGTTATGTGCGATTGGTATTCTTCCTCTTTCTGCTTATTATTTTCATCGATCATTTTTGGTTTCCGCTGAGAAGAATAGATTAGATTCTTGTTTTGTGTTTTAGTATATCACAAGAGTTGCTTAATCTACAGAAAAATCTACACCTGTCATAGGGCTTGAAACAAGGTTGGTAAGAGATTGCATTTTCAATTAAGGTTTGAATCATTGTTTAACTTCTTACATAAACAATGTTTTGTTACACACATGGCAAAAATCTATAATCATTTAGGAAGGAAATATGCACTTGATCTAATTATGTAATGTAATGATCAAGCACCAATGAATGATCGAGTTGGTCCATCTAGCAGATCCAACAAATATTGTTCCTCCAATTGATTCTTTTTATTCTACCAAAGCTTACAAATTACTAGGCCAAAGTGTTTAGAATTACACCAAGCCCCAAACATGTACGCATTTTCTCTGCTTTGGGTATTTTCCATGGCATCAAATTCAATCATGAGAGGACATTAAGGCCATAGTAAACCATCCATGATTCATTCAACCAAGGAAATCATCCCTCTAAGCTTGAAATGGAAGTACTACATATGATAATATATAAATCAATATGCTCTTGAACTGGCACTTCAACAACCCTGCTATTGAGTCAAGTTGATCCAACTTTGTAAGGCAGGGAAGGTCGGGTGACTAACATAATCTAGTAATTAAAAAAGGCTTGCAATTCCTTTTGAAGTGTTCATCTGGAAATAGATCTTGTCGTAGTCTATATATTATGCATTTTGGAGGTTTCTCTGATATATTTTCTAATCTAATTTATCAAGAATTCGACAAGGATTTGCTAGAATCACAGGTTTAATTTGTGAACTCTCCATAATCTCTGAGTGTCACAGGGATTTTTCAGGGTGTTGAATCTGTATATGTAGTCGAAAACCAATTTTAAATAACAAAGGCCAAGATTTGACCAAAGACAATTTCGTCGGATTTCAGCCAGAAACTCTAAAACATATGATTGTTAGACAATTCCATAGATATCAACTAATTAATTACCAACCATTAGTTTATCTCAACTAATTTGATTACCACAAGTTTCATGTTATTGTTTTTAAGCATTACAAAACTTATATAAATTCAAAAGTCAAATTTTAAAAGAACATATTATATTATGTTAAAGCAAAGATCACACTGATAGGGGGGTGTGACTCAATGTAATGGAAATCATTTCAAAACCATTTAATCAGTAATTGAATATATAGAAGTGCATCAGAAAATAATGTGCATGATAACATTGACTGAAATTGTGCATCAAGAAATTGCTACCACATCAACACATAAGAAAATCAGCTTTATGTGGAAACCCTTGTAAGAGGAAACCACAAATTTACTTATTTATTTATTTTTTGCTTCAATTTGCTTACATAGATTTTCAAGTACCAACCTGCTGGAGGCACAAACCCCAAAAAGAAAATTCGCAAGCACCAAATTGTTGGAGGCACCAACCCCCAAAATGTGCAACCCACTTGCATTAGGTTGCAACCTGATTGAGGCATCAACCTAAAAATGTGCAAGCTTCGACTTGTTGTAGGCTTCAACCTGATTGAGGCACCCACCTCCTTCAACTGGGTGTGAACCAATTTTCACAATATTTCATACAAGATACACAAGCTCAAATAATATCCAATCAACTTGCGTTATGTTTTCATGTCAAAAACCTATTCATGTACTCATATTACCAATAACCATGGCCTCCCTAATCCCAACAATTGTTTCCAACTTCCCTTTATCATATTATGAAGAAACCCAACCAAAATTACCTTTTTAAAATCAATATGCCCTAATTTAAACCCCAAAACATTAGAAAAAATAATTGTTCTACAAAACAATTCTTTTTTGCATGCATTCTTCAAAATGCACAAAGTTCAACAGTTAATCTACAAAATGGGTACCTTTAGTTGGCTTAAATGTTCGACAAAATGGCTCTCCATTGGAAAAATAGAAAATAATAAAATAATCAACCTTCCATTGGGTTCGAACCCTCGACCTCATAGGGGAGAAATTATACACCAACCAATTGTGCTACAACATACCTCATACAAGATGGAACCATCAAGTTTATTTGAATTTATCTGAAGGTCCTTGCCACATCAAAGCCCAATAACCAACCAACACTAATTTTTCTTTACACGTCAAGATAGAATCAAGTCCACCAAATAATCGAACTGTGTTTCTCTACATCAGGACCAGGGAGAAATTGTGCTCTTGCCACTCTCTGTGTCATACCAGAGCCAAATCAATAAACAATCAAAGTACTGTGTTCTTAGTGTTCTTCATATCACAGTAGGGATGATCAATAACCAATCAATGAATTATTCCCTCAATGTTCTCCATATCACACCAGAGTCGATCAATGACAATCAACAAACTATGCTCTCGGTGCTCTCCACGTCACACCATGGCTAAATCAATAACCAATCAAAAAATTGTGTTCTCAACACTCTCCATGTCACACCATGGTCAAACCAATAAAAAAAAATTATGCTCTTGACACTCAATGTCACACCAGGGCCAAATCAATTACCAATGAACTATGCTCTTGGCATTTTCCACATCACACCAGGGCCAAATCAATTACCAATGAACTATGCTCTTGGCATTTTCCACATCACACCAGGGCCAAATCAATAACCAGTCAATGAATTGTGCTCTCGACATTCTCCATGTCACGCTAGGGCTAGACTAATAACCAATCAACAAATTATGCTCTCGACATTCTCCACATCACACTAATGTCGGTCAATAACCATTCAACAAACTATGTTCTCAGCATTCTCCACATCACACCAAGGTCGATCAATAGCCAATCAACAAATTGTGCTCTTGGTGCTCACCATGTCATGCCAGGGCCAAATCAATAACCAATCAATGAACTGTGTTCTCAACGCTCTCCACATCACACCAGGGCCAAATTAATAAATAATCAACAAATTGTGCTTTCGACACTCTCCACGTCACAAGAGGGCCAAAACAATAAAAAAAAAACTATTATCTTAGCATTCTCCACATCATGCTAAGGCCAAATCAATACCCAATCAACGAATTATGCTCTCGACATCACACCATAGGGTTCCACAAAGTTTCGACCCTACAACCACCTGAACCATGTTGCCTCAAACTAGCTACGAAGGCCAGGCCTTCACCTTGTTCTCCACACACTTCTTCAATACTATTTGTTATGAGCCATGTGACCATTATATATATATACATATATACATATACACACACACACACACACACACATATATATACACATACATACATACACACACACACACACACACACACACACACACACACACATATATATATATACCGGGAGCCCCATTCGGAGGAACAGGTTGACGTTTGATAGCTCCATGGAACCACATCAAGTGATTGGGATAAGGGTTATTAGGCAATCGATTATTGACATCACTATGATGTCATACCTTTGGCATGTGGCGTATGCTAAGCAGGCCACATGTCACCAATTTTAGCGCTTATTGGTCAGCTGAAAGTGTCATATTATCATGCCATGTGGAATCATGACAGGATAATATGTCATCCTCGTCGTGCCACATCATCATCACTCCCATGTCATCATTTCCTGCCACATCATCTTCTTTGAGACTGTCAAAAGCTACCACATGTCATTGTACTGCCATTTGGATCTGCCACTTCAATGTCCTCATCAAAGATGTTATGTGGCATTGCCACATTATCACTTTGTTGCCATGTCATCATCTTCTTGTCTGCCACGTGTCGCTACCATTTGATCAATCATATCCAACCACATGTATGTCCACTATATATATGCCTTGTGTCAACATTTCATTGGTCCGAAGAAAACCACATGGAATATATGGTTGGCATTCCCTATTGAACGTCGTGTATCTTTGCATACGATCCACCATACATGCTATCACTCATCGATAGATCAATCGAAAAGTGCACAATGTTTAGTTGCATTAAACAATGCACATGTTCATGCGCCCAATGTCATTGATTGTTTACCAACGTTTGGATTTGTCCTCAACATGTACCGTCTTTAACAAAATTTTGTGTTTTTCAAATAAATTTGGTGTTTTTGGTCCTCATTACGACTGTCAACTTCAAAGAATCATAAATTCTCAACTGGGAGGAGTTTTTCCAAGTGTGATATATCGTTAAAAAGGTATCAGAGAAGACTATCTAGCCATGCCATCCATAGATTCATTTCAGCATCACAATTTTGACAAAAACTCAATAACCTTTGGATAATTTTGGCTTCATGTGATGAGAGCATGAAATAGTTGAACTATCATGTTGCTTCCTTGGATTCATGAATAACACTGCTACTTCCTTAGCCATCCCATTTGACATCAATGACACTAGTTTTCATCAATGAAAACACTATGTCCAAGAGTCTCCCCATTTTCCATTGATGGCAACACCACCATACATTGATAGTTATTGATAACAATGGATTGAACTCCCCTGACATGTTGTTCGGAACTTGATCTCGATATTTTCACTTCAAGGATGCATAAATAATTGCATTAAAAGAGAATGTAACCATAAAATTCATACACCTAAAATAAGTGGTAATGAAAGGCAACCATGAAACACAAAGACACACACAAGTTGATAACATAGTTCGCCTAGTGTGGGTTACGTCTTCAGGTGCTCATTGCGGGGAGGCCTTTTTCATTAATCTTCAATGAAATTAAAATGCATGCAATTTACAAATGACACCTTATACCTCCACTTCCGGGATGGCCTGAAAATGCACTCCTCTGTTGAAGAAACAGACTACACTGTTGAAATCCTGGCAAAAACTCGTGAAAAATGACTATAAAGTCAACCTTATTCTGTGCTAGTGACCTCTGGACCTTTAGGGAATATTTTAGATTCCCTGTAGATTCCCTTATGGGGAATATTCTTGTAAGATTCTAGAATCTCTCGAAAAACGTGCCTAGGCAGGGTGCAGTTCCAGTATGCACAAGGTTTCGGGGCTCAGCCAGGGGGTTCCAATTGGATTGTTTTGCTCCTCTCCTCATTGCAACACCTTTCAAAGGCTTATATACAAATTTGAGGTGCATTGGTTATAACGAACCACTTGGCCCAACGATTATCCGTTGCGTGGTAAGTCACTGGTAGGCTAGAGGTCACGGGTTTAACCCGTCGAACCCACCAATCATACATTATAATTTTTTATAATAAAATAATAACCACCAGTTGGCGGTTCTACTGGTCTTAACCATCGCTTTGTCATTGTTGTTTACATGGTATGTTGAGGGTTAGAGGTTGGCGATTTATCCGCTAATTGGTTCAACCCTCGTCCACCTAACCACCAAATATAACAAAGGTTTGATTAGGTCTGCCAATTTGGTGGCCTGCCAACCAAATCTAGCCATCCACCAACGAATTAACACATGTCTGCTAGAATTGCCTCCAAGAATAGCCAACCAACAAAGTAGTTTCTTCCAATTTCCTGTTAGCGTCTCTACCATATCTAGCCTGGTCGAGGCCCATTAGCCAATCATGGGTGCCACGTGGCACCCTATGATTGGGCCACGTTACTGCGCTGGTTTGGGCCTTATCTGGCCAAATCCAATCTTGCCACATGGTAGCATCAGATTTGCTAGAAATATTCTCTAGATTATCTAACTGGGTTGTATGAATGTGCCACGTGGCATTGTACGGACATGCCACGTGGCACTTATGGGTCCTGCACCTGCAAAAAAATTATTGTTTGCCAAAAACTTGAACAAGACATAACTTTCACATACAATCTTGGATTGAGGTGTTATTTGTGTTGTTGGATTCAGAATGACGAGATCTAAAATTGAGATAGTTTTCACTGAGTTTTGAAGACTTTGAAAATTTTGCCCTTTAGGATCCTCCTAGACCATTCCTCCCCACTAAGGAGCTTTTGGTCCTCCAAAAGCATGTACACAATCTACAATCTGTTGTACTCCCCTATCTGCACAACAAGTGCCCTGTCAAGCCACACTTCCTTCTCATTCACCTTTGAACTTCAGAGTCATAAGCGATGAACCAATACCTACATTCTATGCAAACATGTAGTACAGTTTTTTGCAAAATACATGTTCTTTATACAAGACTAATCATGACCCAAACAACCCTATACTTGCAAAGAGTTTATATCATACTCATTGGTCAAGTTACATCATAATCATAATAGAAATCAATACTAAGTTATCAACTAAAAAGGCCAAAAACATCATCATGTTGCATTCATAAGTGATGACAAACATGTTGAAAAGTGTGCAACAAGAAATGCTTGTTGATAATGCAACAAGATGATGGAGCTTAGTGGAAAGGAGTCGCCCTCACTAAGTGGGCCCGCAGGCAAATTATGGCGCAAAGTCTATTTTTGGATCACAGGAGGAGTGATCATAGCAGGAGTGATCACAACAGGAGTGATCACAACAGGAGTGATCACAGCAGGAGTGATCACAGCAGGAGTGATCAGAGTCTATTTTTAGACTGCTAGTAAAAAATAGAAAAGTCAAATATTATTGTCTCATAATAATATTTAGACTATAAGCTTTATCTTATCCTCTTGGAGCACTTCAGTTTGAGCTACAGATGTGGCACATGCAGCTGACATAAGTAAATACGTTTTCTTATGTGTTAGTTGAGCTATTGCATGTAGGACATCAGTTAGAAATCATGTGGTTGAGTTCTGTGGAGTTGGATGAGCAATTAATGGAGTTGTGTTCAGTTTGACTTAGTTGAACTAGTTGTATTTAGTCTAACTGATCAATAGACTAAGTGATGAGTTGTGTGAATTAGTTATTAATTAATTCACTAATTATTAACTCATAATGCAACTGAAGAATACATCAGTTAACTCAGTGCATGTACAGTTCAGTGGAGACAGGTGTTAGAGGTTGAGATTGCTATCAGTTGTGCATGAGATTGTGCACATGCATGGGATTGAGTTATGCCAATGATCTCTGCGTAGTGTGGGCCAATACCAAGTGAAATATAGCTTGTGCTCATGTGATTTACAGTGTGGGTGATTTTCACAAGGTAAATAGGAGTTTGGATCAGCCATTCTCATTCATTCTCTTGCAGGATTGTGCAGTGGAGGCAGGCAAAGCAGCGGGGGAGATTTGGAGATCAGATCTGAGCTGTATTGTGTGTAACAGGTGGAGATAGTACTGAGTACTTGTGAGGAGTATTGTACTATGTTTGTTACATGTTCTCAATCAATATAATATACAGATAGTTGGGGTTTTTAGCGAGATGCTTTCCCTGGGAAAATACTGTGTTGATATGTGTGATTGATGCTTCTATGTGCGCATGTTATTGTTTCTGCTTCTGTAAATTGATGATCAACGTAGAGGAGGTTATGTATTATGCATGTATTCCGCAATAGTGTATAATCGGGATAATCTCTGTGAATATGTGTCATATTATTCAAAATTTCTACAAAACACTTCATCACTTTTACAAGCATTTCGAAACATGTGATTTACAAAATGCGGCCATGACAAGCTACTATCTCTAATACCACCATCCTTCATTCAATAAAGTGAAGGGGTATTTCTCCTGTAACTGAATCTCTTGAAAAAATTCTCTAGTCAGTTCCTTCATAGGTGCTTTCTGGTCATGGAGTAACTGACATGTGGCTCTTTGATGTCTGTCCTTGTTGCAGTGACTGCAATAGTCCTTCCTCCTCCAAAATTTTTGGACCTTCTTTGAACACATGTTCCTGGTGCATCCTTAACGAGGAGAACTTCTTATGGAATCCTCACTGCCACTGGAATGTTGTGATGTGCTTCCATAATCCATCATTGATTGGTCACTAGTTGTCTTGGAGCATTCTCCAGCCTCCTTTCTAACATAACCAAGTCTTGTATAACAAGGTAATTCCTTCACTTTGATGGGATTGACAATACCCTAGCCATTAATGCCAAGGCACTTTCCTTGGCACCCCATTTTCTTCATCAACTTTGAACCAATTTTGGTAGTCTTTTTTGCAAAAGTAGCAAAATCATCATCATAGAGAGAAAATGAAATTAAAGAATCACTTGTTACCTCAGGCTTGTTACACTGCAACTTTTCCAACGTCTCCTCCTTGGCTTGTAACTAATGTTGTAACCTTTTTTTCTCCTTCTTTTCTTCTTGTAGGATTCTTTGTAGTTCAACATTCTCTGCTTGAATGCCTTAGTTGATCTCTTTGAGTTCTTGGAACCATGTTGTCTTTGGTTCCCTTCTCATCTTTGGCACAACATCTATTGAAATATTTGTCTCATCACCTAAGTATGATCCCAGGTCAATTGGTCCAACACCTGCAAATCCTACAATTGTGATCTTCTCCTCATCCTTTAATTCAAATTCTTGGTCTTGTTGCATGGTAGCGACTGTCTTTTGCTTCTCTTTTCTCTCATTCCTCTTTGGCTTAAATTCTGGATGCAATTTCTAGCAATGCTCCTTATCATGCCCTTCTTTCTCAAAATGAGTACAAGAGGGATTTGCTTCCTTTCTCCTAGTTGTTGTTGTCCTATTTGGGTGGTCATCTTGCTCATGCTTCCCCTGCTTTCAAGATGTACAACCTTCACACTAACTTCATCAAGAGATTTAGGTTCAAATAATAACAATGAATAACACAAATAATTATGCAAAAAGACAATTTATTTCATCAATGTCTTAGGAGAGTCTAATGGGACATTCAATGTTAATGCCTATTTCCTAAACTCATGTATAAAATTATAAACATTTTGAATTTTACTTTGTTTCAAATGTTTCCATTCCATCATGGCCTTATGTCTGTAGCCCAATGCGTAAAATTGTCCTCTTAAAGAAAAAACAAACTTGAACCAAGATGAAAGAAGTTTATGATTACTCTTACCACCTTTCTGTAGCTTGCTTTCCCACCATACGAGAGCAGTGCCACTTAGTCGAAGGGATGCTGACTGGATCTTGGACTCATACTCTTTAATTCATTGTATGTGACAATATACTTCAACCTGTCTGATCTAGTTATCTAGATTTTTTGCATTAGATTCTCCATTAAACACAGACAAATCAAACTTGACATCCAACTTGAAAAAATGCTTTTTATGAGATTTTCTACTTTTAGAATGATGAGAAGATGAGGAAGAAGTGGATCATTCACTAGTAGATGGAGATGGGGGTTCAGGAGGCTCTTCTCCTCATTCTCCTTGATTTACTAAGGCATGATTGTCTGGCTCTTTCTTCTCTTGCTTCACCATTGTATTCTCATACTCCGCAAACATTTTGTTAATTTTGTCGACCATGCCGTAAAAGGCTTTGCGAAAGTTTCGTTCTTCCTCCAATCAAGCTTCCTAATCTGCCATTTTTTTTCTTCATGTTGCACGCCCCGCTTCTATATCAAAGGACTTGAGTTTTCCTTCACCTCTTTGGAGCTTTTCCCTAGTTATCATACACTTGCAATTCACCTCAATAGAAGACCCACTTTGATACCAAACTTGATCCAAATCTTCTCACTTCAAGGTTGCATACAAAATTTCATTTAAAATAGTATGTAACCATAAGATGCATACACATAAAAGAAGCATAAATAAAAGGAAACCATGAGAAATAAACACACACACAATTTTATAACCCAGTGTAAGTTACATCTCCGGGGCCTACTTAGTGTGGGGAGGCCTCTTTCATTAATCTTCAGTGAAATCAAAATATATGCAATTTAAAAATGACACCTTATACTTCCACTTCCGGGGATGGCTTGAAAATGCACACCTCTACTGAAGAAATAGACTACACGGTTAAATTCTTGGTGAAAAATCGTGAAGAATGACTATAAAGTCAACCTTTTTTTGTGTATGTGAACTCTGGAGCTCTAGGGAATCTTTTATATTCCGTGTAGATTCACTTCTAGGGAATCTTTTAGATTCCATACAGATTAAATTCTAGGGAATATTCCTATAATATTCTAGAATCTCTCGAAAAATATGCCCAGGTGAGGCGAGGTTCTAGCATGCGCAGGGTTTTAGGGCTTGGTCAAGTTCCATGGTTGGACCATTGCACTCCTCCCCCTGTCATGGCACATTTGAAAGTCTTATATACAAAGTTGAGGAACATTGGTTATAATGGCCCATTTGGCCGAACGATTATTTGCTACGTGGTAAGTCGTTGGCGGGCCGGAGGTCACGGGTTCAACCCGCTGGACCCGCCCGTCATATATTACATTTTTTTATAATAAAATAATAATTTCTAGTTGGTGGTTCTGCTGACCTTAATCACTGATTTTTCGTTGTCATTCACATGGTATGTTGATGGGTTAGTGGTTGGTGGTTTATCCGTTGGCAGGTTCAACTCCTGTCAAATCAACTACCGAATATAACAAAGGTTTGGCCAGGTCTGCCAACTTGGTGGCCCACCAATCAAATCTAGCCATCTGCCAATGAATTGACACCTGTCCATCAGAAATGCCTCCAAGAATAGCTGACTGCCAAACTAATTGCTTCCAATTTCCCGTTAGCATCTCTGCCATATCTAGCTTGGTCTAGGCCCACTGCCCAATCGTGGGGTGCCACGTAGCACCCTGTGATTGGGCCACGTGGATGTTGGATTGGGCCTTATCTGTATAATATGAGCTTGCCATGTGGCAGTGTTGGATTGGCCAGGAATATTATCCAGATGCTCTGACTGGGTTGTACGGATGTGCCACATGGCACTATACAGACATGCCATGTGGCACTTATGGGCCTTGCACTAGCAAAATTTTTATTGTTTGCCAAAAAATTCAATAAGCCATAACTTTCGTATACTGTGTTGGATTAAGGTGTCGTTCTCATCATTGGATTCAAAATGATGAGCTCTTCGATTTGAGATAAGTTTCACCAAGTTTCGAGGGTTTTGAAGCCTTTTAAGATCTTCCTGGATCAGAACTCTCCCTAACTGACTGCAAAGATTCTTTTTGCTTGATTATATTTTTCTTCTTCAATACCCTCTTTGTCTCCAAAATCCTCCCGTTGTTTTAATTGTTGCCTTAAATGTCTACTTTCTCTCCCCCCTTTGACATCAATGGAAAAGGGACATGGTTGCTTATCAACACTTCATAATTATTCTTGAACATTCATGTGGACTTGATCTTTTGTAAATAGAATCCCCCTCTGAGACCATGCTTGTTTTCATAAGAATTTTACCTTGTTGATGATTTATTTCCTTGCAAAGAATTCCAACTTTGTTCATCTTTCTCCTACATCAGCTACAAGTGTTCTAATATCTATCCCTAAATTGCATGATTTCTTCTTTCAATGGTTGCTAGATCAAGTGCTTTTCAACAACTCATTTGATTGCATACTTTTATTGTGAATTTCTTTTTGATGGTGGACCTGCTTCCCCTATGCATAAGTTCTCTACATATCTTTTTTTGTCAATGACTACTTTCTTGCTAATGGTCATCTTGCCAGCATAATATTTCTTCTTAGAGTTTCACTTCAAGAAATTATATTCTAGAAGAATCCTTCACCTTCCTGTTTCATTCTCCAATCCTTGGTGTTCATTATTGAGTTAATAGAGAGATCCACTTCCTTGTGCCATCTCAAATTGATCTTGCATTCACGTGCTATGTTTCCTTCATTATGACACATGTAACCTTCTACATCGGGCTTTAATATTAGCGAAAATGACCCATATGATATGTTGTCATAACTTTTAGTTTTATACATATATTTGAGCTTGGGGATTTGATCATATCCTTTGTACCTAATAATGTGATGGGTTCTACAATCCCATGCTTTATGTTGAAATTTTGTGAATGATAAATAATGAACAAATAACTTATTTTGATACCTAGTGGCATAAGGTTTTCTTGATGTGACATATCTTCTGAAGTTGTTACTCTGAAGAGATTCATCCTTTTTCTAATTTGCGACTCTTGTCTATTACACAACATTTTTTCACTGTCCCTATACTCCCCATTCCTTGATCATGGAGTACCTCTACAGTGAACCTCACATGCTTTGCCTTCATGGAGAAACTCCCATTATGTCCCTCTTCATGAGCAGATCATTTCCCTTTTGCACCATTTCCCCTGAAACTTCTATTTTGCCCAGTTTACAAGACCGACACTAATGGCCTTTGTCTCCCCTGCACCGATGTGTAGATATTAGCACTATTCCCCGCATCGACAGGTGCGACTAAGCTGTGTTCTAGTTGCGTCGGTCCTGTTATGGAAAGTTTTTTAAATTAGAGCCAAAGCTTCCAACTCTAGAAGCTTCGTAACGGAAGTCTGGTAAATGGTTTGGCCAGATAGGGTCGAGGATGACAGTTTGGGCTCCTTTCCCCTGTAATGATGGAACTACCTCAAGAGATAAGTCCTTCTCCCATGAGAAGAGGATCCATTTCCCATCCATATTCCCTATATAAACCTCCCTTCTTCCCAAGCACAAACTAGTCACAGTTAGAGTGTTGGCTGAGTGTGAGTATACTATTTTGATTAGACAAGCAAGTTATTATTGGTTGTAGCCATCTAGTTGTGTGAGGGAGAAGTGTGTTTGGTTTGGAGTGAAGTCTAAAGGGAAGAGCCTTTAAACTATTGTTGTTTGAAGCCATCATGGAATTCTAACAAAACTGTGAGGGAACCCGGTCTTGTCAGAGGAAGACTGCAACGTCAAGACGAATGGTTGTAATCTCTCTTTGATATTAATATATGCAACTATCGATTGATTTCCTACATGTTTTGTAATATCACATATTCGTGTCTTAATGCTTCTTGACTTTTTAAGTAGGTTGAATTGCAATTTGTCTATTATTATGTTTGTGTGATGTTGTTGTTTACTTTTTTTCAGGAACTTGAAGAAGGAAGCGAGAGATTGCTGGAGCGAGCAAGCGAGGACATCATCAAGCAGGATAAGTGACCAATAGGTAGGCCCTCTTGATTGATTCTAACCTAAGGAAATCTTCCATAGAATGTATCTGTTGTGGCTAGACCCATTATTGGGCTAGAGGAATTCGTTTGTGTCCGCACTTATAATTTTATTTCACCACAAATTGGCGACTCCGCTGGGGAGATCCCATCTTTTGTTTGTTTTGGATTTCATGATTTCGTGAGAAATTTGCTAGTTTCACGTTTTTCCTTTGGTTCTGTTTCTTTTCTCCTGCTTACTAGCCTAAGTCTAAAATTCATAGTAGTAGATCTGGTCCCTGCTTTGAATTTTTTTATTTTTCCTTAGTTCCCTCAGGCAACGCGTTTAATCGGCTGACAGTCAGGCCGACCAGCACGAATTGTGGAGGGACAGTCATGCCGACCAGCCTCTGGCGCTTGTTGTAAGTTAGGAAGTCGCGCCGATCCATATAAGTGAAGATTAGGGCTAGACCCCAATCTTGGCTAGTGTGTTATGATCTTGTGTTTTTGACCCCGTAAGCCTTTTTGACTATTTTCTCCCTGATTAGGAAGCTACTTTTCATTTGGTTTTGCTTGCTTGTTGGCTTGTCATCTTGTTGTTTGATTGATTGAGTCATTGAGTGGCCAACGACACTAGGGCATCTAGCTAGTCGCCCATTCAGCAGCTTGTGGACTCATCAAGTCTGGGTGTGGGTGTGTTTGCTCCTTGCATGTGTTCTTTGGTCCTTTTACGACTTTGACCTCTTTTGCACAAGTTTGAAAAAGGTTTCGTTTACTAGCTTGAACGTCTTTTTCCGACATAGATTACATTGTTGGTCTTGTGTTTGGCAAAGTCGGTGTTTCATTGATCTGAATGAACTTCTCTTTTCATGTTTTCATCCACTTGAAGAGCTCATAGTCTCAAAAACTTTTTCATTGAAAGATTGTATGCGAAAGGTTTGTTTCGTTGTTTCATGAGAAAGTATGAAATTATAGGTTGTTGCATCATTACGATTTGCATCTCTTAAAAACTAGAATCCCACCAGCATTTGAAAAAGGAAGAGAAATTTTTTCATTTTGAAAGGACTGATAGATAAGTTCTTGTCAGGAAATTAGGATTTGGAATGCATTTTTTATTAGTTTATTTTTTGAAAAAAGTGAAGTAGTGAAAGATCATTTCGTTTTCAGTTGCTTGATTGTTTGCATTTGATTGAGTAGTTTCTACCCTCTCTAGTGTAGGCATTTCATCGAATTGAAAGGGTCTTGTCCCATTTAGTTGCATTTTAGGTTTTTCGAGTAGCATCGCTAAGACTTGAAAACTAAAACTTAACTCAAGATCAACTCTAAAATGAATTCAATTAACCTAAGGTGCATTTGACATTAACGATCATATCTAGAAGGTCTAGGCTAGAGACGTGTTCCGACGTCTGTAAACCTAGCAGCTGTCGTTAGCTTCAACATTAGACAATGCTAGCATGGATTTTTGCTCCCCGTACCATCGAGTATATAACGGGAGACCCCACTAGGCTGCAATCCTTTTATCCTTAGGAAGCCGAGTCAGCCACCTTGCGAACGTGATACACCGAACACAACATTTGGGGAGATTGCCTGCTTGTACTTCTCGGTTCGCCAGGAGGTATTCTGCAGTTCACGGTTGCTTGGTAATCCTATTTACCTAGATCATCCAGAGCAGTCATTTGATCTTTTTGACTCATTAAATTTAAAATATCATTCGAGCACTTGTCCTTTTGAGCTCGTTTCCAATCGAAAGTGATAGAGTCATCTTTGTTTCTTTCTTGACTCTTAAAAAATGAAAGAGCATCAGTCTTTTATGCGTCTTAATAATTGATTGCCCATGATCCAAAACATCCTGTTAGCCTTTCTGACCAAATCGTGATTTCCATTAAAAGGAAATTTTAAATCCTTGAAGTTATTTGTTCTATTGACTAAGACAAGGTCATCGTGGCTGAACTATCTGGTTCACCCAATTCCTCTTCCTCTCCTCCATTTGAAAGGTTGTCTAAGGATCCATTTCCTGAGCTATCAGAGTCACTCGAGGACCAAAATGTTGAACTCGCAATTGTTTTGAGCATTCAACCATTGTCATCTCGTCCTCCACCTACTTTCAGTACAGGGTCATCTACTGATCTGGGCACGGAATCTCCGGACAATCCCGTTCGAACTCCAGAGAACTCGCCGACCACTGACAGTTAGCATTAACTAGTTATCTATCCTCTGAACCCTCTATTTGACGTTGTTGAGATATCACCACAACGTCCTTACAGTCCGTACGACCAGCTGGGTGTTCCTTTGTAATTATCCCCCAGTACACGTTCGACCATTCGTTGTCATTTGTTTTCAAACATGGAACCCGAAGGTGATGCCCTAGTCACATCTTCAGATGAGTCCGAAATTTCTACTCCACACACTGTTGAGGGGGAAGAATTGCAATTGCAGATTCCTCCCAAGGGTTTCCCTTTTTCGGAAGGTATTCCCGTCAGCTTGTCACCCAACTATGTGTCTTTGGGGCACACCTAGTGCCTCATCACTCTATGATAATCTTGTTTGGGTGTCAGGTGTCAGGCCTACGTCAAGTCCGTTCGTCACAAACACGACCTCCCAACTAGTTGTTACTTCAGTCCCAGTGCAACCCACCGTCTTGAATACTATTGTATCATCAATCCCAGTTACACGTCAGTCACGACAGTTTCAAAGATTATTTCCGTCAGTTCTTCCGTCCCATTAGTGAGTGGCCAGGTTGTGCCACCGCCTAGGGGGCAGAACTTGAATGTCTCTATGGTGTCAGGCGCCACTAATGTGAGCGGCTCACAAGCTCACATGCTTGGTATAAATGAGCCCTCTTCTGGTATCATTTATAACCCTGCTGACCCCACTGGATCAAGCAATGTCCATGTACCAACTGGTTCAGAGTCCTGGTGGTCTGTCTGGATCGAGCAATGTTCAGTATCAGCAGCCCTATGGGGCTCAAGTCCAAAACCAAAATCCTTACGTTCCATGTGGTTCTCAAGGATTGGTTAATCAACCTTACACCCTCCAATCTGGGCAGTACATCCAGCCTGGCTATGGCCAAATTTAGTTCGGAAATTTCACGGGCACTGTTGGTGGGCTCCAGTATTGTAGCAATAATGCTACAACTCCTGGAACTCCCTTCTTTAATTTTATCAACCCGGTAGTTCGTAACAAACTTGGAAGCGACGGTGCTATATGCACAAGTACTAGCTCTTGCCGCAGTTGTCACTTGGTCAGCTCGCACAAGTCCGCTAGGAGCTTAAGCCAACTTCTATGAGCTCTTAGAAGAAGCTTTTTAACTGATGGACGAAAGCTAACTCAAAGGAAGCTAATCTTCTTGCGGAAAGAAACTGAAAGCCAAAAAGAAACACAAACCCTAGCAAACCCTAGCAAACCCTAATTCTACCAACTAGTCCTACTAATGCAAAAATGAGAATGCAAACTACGAGAAGAGATGCCATTACTTCTAGGAAGGTAAAATGCATGTGTCTAAGTTATCACTATCTGAAGAAAACATCTTTTTGTATTTTTGTTTAAGTTATTAGAATTATCATGCATGTGCTTTTAACTAGTTTTCCACTGTGCAGGGATGGATCAAGGGATGAAATGCTTTGGGAAAGGTTGGGATGGTACAGAGAGGGTCTAAGGGATCCCTAACATTCTTTCTGAGAGTTTCACAAAGTCTGGATGCCATGCAACCGTGTTTATGAACTTCTACAGGAAGTCTGCAGGGGTTTCTACAGGATGTTCTGTAATTCTTCTACAGGATGTTTCGAAATGGGATTTTTGAGGATGGGTGATTGATGGAAGATGCATGGATGGTTATGGAGGTAGGATGGGGGTCTGAAGTGACCTAGGAACTGATGGATGGAGTGGTGAGATGATATGTGGAAGGCTGATTTGGCTTTAAGGTAGTTCAGACAACAATGGAGAAGAAGTTAGGGTTACGTGGGCAAGAGGATGGGTGTGAAGCGAGAAGCCTAGATATGGGATGAATCAGATGGCTCTGATGAAGCTTGACCATGTGAGTGAGTGATAGAGATGCCCTGCACAATGCACATTCAACCGAATCAATGAATTCTTGCAAACAAACTAAGTCCTAGCTAACTTAGTCTAACTGTCAATGAAATGAATAAACAGCAGCCTCGTTTGGAAAGAGAACCATGTACATCACGTGAGCAAGAACATTCCGAAAGATCTAAATGCATGAAAAACTCCTACCAATCGATTCCCAAACATAAAAAGCTAATTTAACCAACAAAAACAACCAAAATAACAAAGCAAGATCTAAAGAGCAGATTTTATTTTAAGAACGCAGCAAACACACATAAAGATAAACAAGGGAGGTACTGGGCGCTTGAGATGGGCCCAACCCCAAGAGCTACAGCCTCCCAAGAGAGATTTAGAGCTGGTGCAAAGCTGGATTCATCTTTATTAATCAAGAATGAAGAGTTACATCAAAACTGTCCACAAGGAGAGCTTGAGAATGAGCTGAAAGCAAAGCTAATCTATTGCATACAAATCGAATTACAAAATGACTACAACAAGGCTATGAAATGACTAACTACTAGCTACTATCTACTGGCTAACTAGCTAACATCCACTGGCTACACTGGCTAACCAAAATGAGGCCCTAAGCCTTCTTATTTATACAAATTGGGGACCCAACAGTCCTCCTAAACTTTAGGGACTCGGCTGCCCAAAACTTGGAGTTAACAGCAGTCCTACTTGACTTGCTTGGCTGCCCTTGTGCTGATTGATTCGGTGGCCCTTGAACTCCGAGCTGATGGTGGAGAATTCGAGGTAAGGGCCCATAAATGAAGGGGACACCTTCCTACAAATCCTCTAGCTTGTCTTCCCACGAATTTGGCTGCCAAGTGCTCATTAAGACCTTCAATTTTGTCTCCAAATTGACCAAAAAGGTTACACAAAGCACCCATTAGACTTGTTGGCATAATGACTAACCAAATTCACTCTATTAACATAAATATAATCAAAAACATGCAATGAACTAATGAGAATGGTGGATTAAGTCAAATTAGGAGGTTGAATGAGCCCAAATAATTGTACATTTTTGGGGCTCATCATCACCCCCCTACTGAAAGTGTTGCTCATCCTCTGAGCAACCAATCTCTCTCCTCGTCTTTGATGGCCATGGTGGCTTCTTTGGCTAACATCTCAGCTGATTTCTCCTTTGGCTTCCCTCTTTTCAAACTTCCTGTAGAAACAGTTCTCTGTCTTCCTGTAGAAACAGTCTGCTAACTTCCTGTAGAAACAGTCTGCTAACAGTTCTCTGTCTTCCTGTAGAAACAGTCGGCACTGTCTTAGCCTGCTTGGCTGAGGGTGCTTTTCCTTTCAGCTTGGCTGTGGCAGCCTTCGTCTTCTCGCCCTTCTGCTCTTCTTCCTCACTGTCTGCTGCTTTTCTTAGTGAATCCTCAGCCTTGTTATGAGTGCACAAGTATATGCAATCATATGGAAGAAATGGTGCCCTCTTCTCTGTCAAAGACAATTCACCAGCATTTTGTGTGAAAGCAAATATACCATCAAACTATCACCTCTCAGCTCCAAAGTAAGATCTTCACAGAAATCATCAAAGATGAACATCTTGCCAACAATCCTCAAATGCTAAGTTGGACCAGTTAGCAGAATGAAGCCATCACCAAATCACCCCACTTTTCAAAGGCTTTGGTAAGCAGGTTATTGTGCTTAAGCATATTAGTAAATGGAATAAGTAGCAATATACGAACACACCCAAGTCCCAAGTTGAAAACACCTTCCTCTTTTATAAATTTCACAAACATCAGTGAAACAAGGAGACACAAGACAATCAATCAAAACCAAGCCAAAATAGTGTTTTCAGGACTTCCTGTAGAAAGTCCTGTAGCTGATTTCTGGCTTCCTGTAGAAGCCGTTTTTACACTTCCTGATTTGGCTTGCATGGCTGGGGGTGTCTTCTTCTTCAATTTTGCTGATGCTAGTTCCAAGACCTTGAGACCTGACCCTCTAGTGGTGAATGCTGCCTACACTAGCATCCTCAAGTATCAAACTTGAAAATTTTGAGAAATGTATGCAAATTTGACTCCATTTCAGCTACCTGTTCGTCAAGGTAAATTAAGAAGCTCTGATATGAGTCAATCCCTTTGAAAATTGCATGGAAGTAATCATCTACGATCTTATCTCTCTTTGCCAAAAGGCCCTTGGTGTCTACTTCCTGATTTATCTTGTTGTCGTTTTCACCAGCATCATTTACACAGTTCTTAGAACTTCATCCATATTAGTATCCTTGCTGCCTGGATCCAACTGAAATGTTCTACTAATTTTTTGGCACAAGATGCAACTTCTTTGGAAGAGACAACTCTGGCTGGTCCCTCAGTCTCTTTTTCAATATCCATGTCAAAACGTGTAGACATTATCGTTTTAATTAATTGGGTTTCCTTTACTGAGATTGCCTCACCAAGCTTTGTCAAAGGCTCATCAAGAAGCTCCACATGGTTTTTTTGACAATTCTCCAAAGCTTGCAACACTTTCTTTTTTCCAGAAGCATTTCTCTTGCAGAAGATTCCTTGCCAACCTTTACACTAGCAGCAGCTTGGAGTTTAAGTTTGTCCACAGCTTCTGTTAACCTCAGAAATCGAGATCTTGCACGGTTTGCTCTTTCAGAACTGCAAACTCGATGAAGAAAAGTCCAAGCTTCTCTGCTTTGGAAGGATATGCCATACTTCCTATAGAACTTCTTCTTGTAGAACTCTCGTCAGCTTGTGAAGGATGTCACTGCGCCTCTAAATGAGCCCGGTACGTGGGAGAATTTCAAACTAGACCGAGAAGCTCGGTGGAGGACGACAAGTTAACAGCTTGTGCAAACTTCAATTGATGATGTGGCAAGTGCAGATGAACAACAATTCGTGAGATTCAGCCGAGCCTACTTTAGTTGCTGCGTGATTTGTGGTGAGCTGGCGAAAACATGTGCGCTGGCTTTTTAGAACTGCAGTGATGTTATGAACTGCATGTCTTCATCTATCTGTCAATCATCTGATGTCCTGTGCACTGGAGTTCAACAGATCTACCACTAACTGTGTTTTTCAAATTTTTCATGAATGACCATACACGTATGCTGCGTGATTTTTCCTTGAGCGCTAGAGAACTGGGTGTCTTGCTACATTCATGGCTTAATTTCACCATTCCATTCGTTCATGCAATGCTTAGACTAGATTCATGCAATAGATGAACAAGGTTTAGTCACGTACCTTAAGTCAAACGGTTGCTTGTGAAGCTTTTTGCTGCTGCATGCTCTGATTCTGCTGCTGCATGCTTGGATCCTTTGATTGCATGAGAGCTTGGCTGATGATTTTTGATTGCTTTTCCTTGTGTAGGTGTCCTCTGGCCGGATCTGAGCTGCATGCAATTGTTTCCACGTTCAGATCTGCACCTTCAAGCTGCTGCTGCTGCATGGTCACAAAACCAGAACTTGTTTTCGCCATTGCTCTCAAATGGTAAACCGGATTGATCTGAAACTCGGTGAGCATGTTCCTATCATCATTATGCATCTCCCATAGCAAAATCGTAATCAATGGATGCACGGATTTCAAGAAAAATGGAAAATGGCTGAAGATTTCAGAGCTCGATTTCTCGGAAACCGTGCATCGGAATTGGCTGAAACTGCTTGGGTAGGTTACCATCACTCATATGCATATCCCCATGAAACAGGTTTTGAAACGGATGCACGGTTATGGAGAAAATGCAAAAATGGATGATGGTGATGGAGGCTGATTTCTTGGAAACCGTGCACCAGAATTGGCCGAAATTGCTCAAGCATGTTGCCATCACCCTTGTACAAATCCCCATAAAACGGTTTGTCAAATGGATGCATGGTTTTCAAGTTATGGCAAAAACAAATTTTGTTCTATGGATTTTTGCCTCAAGGATTTTTGCAAATGTTTGCATGGAAGGAAAAACTGAGCTTGGGCTGTGATGCAGGTATGGAGATGATGGAGGAGGAGTTGGAAGATTGCATGAGGACTTCTGAACCCTTGAGGAAGCTACCATGTTCGCCAAACCACTTTTTGAAATCCATGTCTAGTTTCCCACAATTTCTACAGGAAGTTCCTATAGAAGCACAATGAGAAGCACAAGGAGGTGGAAAAAATGAGGGATAAAGGCAAGGGATGGACACACAAGTGCTTGTAGGCCTCATCAACAGATTCCCACCATTAGATTCACTTTTGAAATTGGATTTGGCTCGTCCAAAGGTTCTACAGGATATTTCCTGTAGAAATACAGAGCTTCCTGTAGAAGGCAAAAAAATTCCTTTGACCTTGATTTGAGTGCTCCTCCTGTCATGAAACGTCCTTCTTGCAACCTGCAATGTCATTTCTACAACATGAAATTATTCAATGGAGATTAGCTTTATTTTTCTTTTTCTTTTTCTCTTTTTTTTTTGAAAAACAACTAGGGCGCCTCATGGAGGTTTTCACCCTAATTGCCTGCCTTGGGCGCCTCCAAGGGAGGTTTTCACCCAAAGATCTTATTCTCTTTTCTCTTTTTTTTTCCAACCCATTGACCGCCTCATGGAGGTTTTCAATCAATGAGCCAATCTAAGGCGCCTCCGAGGAGGTTTTCACCTTAGATTTCTATTTTCCTCTTTTTTCATTTTTTTTTCTTTTTCTTTTTTTTCTTTTTTCTCTTTTTTTTTTCTACCCTACCCTACTTGAAAAACAAAATCATTTTCAAGTATAAGAATACTTCCAATGGAGCCATGTGCACATCGAGATTAGAGAAAAAATGATGTGAAGGCTCGAAATGCATGCTTGGACAACTATCCAGATCTCAGAGACCAAATGATCTGACTTTGAATGGATCAAACATAGCTGAGGAAGAGAGTACCGCTGCAACTTAGTGACCTTCAGAAACCATATCTCAATATAGCTTTGATATCCATGGTCCTTTTGCTGATCTGGATCATTCTTCATGTCACTTTCTATCATGACTTTCTCATCTTCCTCCTTTTGCTGATCTTTCTCTGGAATACATGGAATATTTGATGGTAACCATGAGGAAGCTTTCTCGATCTCTGATTCTGATCTCTTCTCTTCATCAAATGCAGCCCATGGTTCTTTGATCTCCTCTTTTGAATCTTCTTTTGCTGGATGTGATCCTTCAATGCTTTCAAGATGATCTCTTTTTTGCAAGGCTTTTCCTGAGCTATGGTGAAGATCATTGAGCTCAAGAGGAGTCATTTGGATATGTTGTGCCTCAGCTTTGCAATTGGGTTGAGCTGCTCCATTGTATGGTTTTGGAAATGGTGGTATGGGTAGCTGAGTGGAAGTGTGAAATTGAGATGGAGATGGATGGCATTGTGGTTGGGTAAGCATTTGGGGTTGCCTTGGTGGAGGAGGAGGCGATGGTTGTGGATGAGCAGGTGGTGGAGGAAAAGAAGCGGGAGGAGTGTTGTATTGGGGCCTCCACCCCTGAGGAGGTGCATTCCACTGAGGCTGTGGCTGAGCATAAGAGTGAAATGAATGAGCAACTGGTTGGGCATAATATGGATCTGTGAAGGAACAAGGAGGAGGTGTGAACCAGGAAGGATGAGCAGGGGGACCCCAAGAAGGCATGAAAGTGGATTGATAGGGGTCATAATAGGTCTCGGGTGTCCCTTGCAGTTCCTGCTGGTAAGATCTAGGTCCATGTGGCCAACTTTGGTTCATGTAATAGAGTGATTCAGTGGCTCCTTTGGCTCTCTGATATGCAGCTTTGAATCTGGGTAAGGAAGGGCACTGATCTGTAGGATGGTATTCTTCACAGACAAAACACACTTCTATGGAGTACAATGGACATTCGTTCCTAGGATGCTTTCTAGTGCACCTAGGACAAAAAATGACCAAAGCCCTCTTGGCTTCCTCTTGCTTCTTTTGGATCCGCAAGGTATCCAGTTGCATGGCAAGAAACTGCCTCATATCACTCTTGAAATCTTCCAGCTGATTTTCAAACTCATCTTTGGACAAGATGTTGCTCCCAACATTTCTGCTTGTAGCCATTTGCTCCAGAGGAATGGTTTCTTCTTCTTCTTCCCTAGAGGTTCTTTAAATATGCCTTGATGTCCACCCAGGGGCTCTTTAAACACAGCCATCGAAGAAGAGAGAATGTTGGCTGTGTGAAGCAGTGGGGGTGTTGTGCAATCATTTTTCTAACTTATCTCTACTCCTACAAGGCATGAAATGAAATCTTTTTGGTTGATTTTTGTTTTTTTTTCTACTTCTACCTGCAAAAATGAAATAGATTGAACTGCAACTAACTATCTTGCGAAAATGAAAATGCGGAATTGAAATGAAAGCAGGAAAGGACTAATCTATTTTGCTCAAATGAAATTGCAGGAATGAAATGCTAGTCTACGCTTGCAGAATTGAAATGCTAATCTACGCTTGCAGAATTGAAATTGCGGAATTGAAATGCTAATCTATGAAAGCGGGAAATGCTACTCTACTTTTGCATAAACAAAATTGCATAATGGAAATGAAATAAACTACTTAGAAGAAGATTGTAGTGGAAAATAGAAGAAAAGTGACAATCACCAATACTCTGACGCTTCCCCGGCAACGGCGCCAAAAAGATGGTGGGCTCCAGTATTGTAGCAATAATGCTACAACTCCTGGAACTCCCTTCTTTAATTTTATCAACCCGGTAGTTCGTAACAAACTTGGAAGCGACGGTGCTGTATGCACAAGTACTAGCTCTTGCCGCAGCTGTCACTTGGTCAGCTGGCACAAGTCCGCTAGGAGCTTAAGCCAACTTCTATGAGCTCTTAGAAGAAGCTTTTTAATTGATGGACGAAAGCTAACTCAAAGGAAGCTAATCTTCTTGTGGAAAGAAACTGAAAGCCAAAAAGAAACACAAACCCTAGCAAACCCTAATTCTACCAACTAGTCCTACTGATGCAAAAATGAGAATGCAAACTACGAGAAGAGATGCCATTACTTCTAGGAAGGTAAAATGCATGTGTCTAAGTTATCACTATCTGAAGAAAACATCTTTTTGTATTTTTGTTTAAGTTATTAGAATTATCATGCATGTGCTTTTAACTAGTTTTCCACTGTGCAGGGATGGATCAAGGGATGAAATGCTTTGGGAAAGGTTGGGATGGTACAGAGAGGGTCTAAGGGATCCCTAACATTCTTTCTGAGAATTTCACAAAGTCTGGATGCCATCCAACCGTGTTTATGAACTTCTACAGGAAGTCTGCAGGGGTTTCTACAGGATGTTCTGTAATTCTTCTACAGGATGTTTCGAAATGGGATTTTTGAGGATGGGTGATTGATGGAAGATGCATGGATGGTTATGGAGGTAGGATGGGGGTCTGAAGTGACCCAGGAACTGATGGATGGAGTGGTGAGATGATATGTGGAAGGCTGATTTGGCTTTAAGGTAGCTGAGACAACAATAGAGAAGAAGGTAGGGTTACGTGGGCAAGAGGATGGGTGTGAAGCGAGAAGCCTAGATATGGGATGAATCAGATGGCTCTGATGAAGCTTGACCATGTGAGTGAGTGATAGAGATGCCCTACACAATGCACATTCAACCGAATCAATGAATTCTTGCAAACAAACTAAGTCCTAGCTAACTTAGTCTAACTGTCAATGAAATGAATAAACAGCAGCCTCGTTTGGAAAGAGAACCATGTACATCATGTGAGCAAGAACATTCCGAAAGATCTAAATGCATGACAAACTCCTACCAATCGATTCCCAAACATAAAAAGCTACTTTAACCAACAAAAACAACCAAAATAACAAAGCAAGATCTAAGGAGCAGATTTTATTTTAAGAACGCAGCAAACACACATAAAGATAAACAAGGGAGGTACTGGGCGCTTGAGATGGGCCCAACCCCAAGAGCTACAGCCTCCCAAGAGAGATTTAGAGCTGGTGCAAAGCTGGATTCATCTTTATTAATCAAGAATGAAGAGTTACATCAAAACTGTCCACAAGGAGAGCTTGAGAATGAGCTGAAAGCAAAGCTAATCTATTGCATACAAATCGAATTACAAAATGACTACAACAAGGCTATGAAATGACTAACTACTAGCTACTATCTACTGGCTAACTAGCTAACATCCACTGGCTACACTGGCTAACCAAAATGAGGTCCTAAGCCTTCTTATTTATACAAATTGGGGACCCAACAGTCCTCCTAAACTTTAGGGACTCGGCTGCCCAAAACTTGGAGTTAACAGCAGTCCTACTTGACTTGCTTGGTTGCCCTTGTGCTGATTGATTCAGTGGCCCTTGAACTCCGAGCTGATGGTGGAGAATTCGAGGTAAGGGCCCATAAATGAAGGGGACACCTTCCTACAAATCCTCTAGCTTGTCTTCCCACGAATTTGGCTGCCAAGTGCTCATTAAGACCTTCAATTTTGTCTCCAAATTGACCAAAAAGGCTACACAAAGCACCCATTAGACTTGTTGGCATAATGACTAACCAAATTCACTCTATTAACATAAATATAATAAAAAACATGCAATGAACTAATGAGAATGGTGGATTAAGTCAAATTAGGAGGTTGAATGAGCCCAAATAATTGTACATTTTTGGGGCTCATCAACTGTTCAAGTACCCTTGCAACAACAAGGACAACTTTTGCACCAACTAGGCCAGCCCTCGTTACCGCAAGGGTAACCTTTGTTGCAGCAAGGGTTTTCCGCGCAATAGCAAGGGCAGATTATCTCTCAGCAAGGTCACTTGCAACAACCGCAAGGTCAGTCCTTTCAATAATTGCAGCAGGCCGCCCAACAACAGATGCAATATGCTCTGCATACCTCTCAACCCATACCCTCGCAGGGCCAAACTCTGTAGCCCCAGGGAAAACTTTTGCAACAACAAGGTCAACCCTTACAATAGCAAAACCAACCTCGACAGCAGTAACCCTTGTATACATATCAACAAGGTCAACCCTTGCAAGGAGAGGGTCAAGGTCAAGTCCTGCAGTAGCAGGCACAAAATCCTCTTGTCCTAGGTCAACAGATTAAGAATCCTGCTGGCCAAAGGCACCAGGTACAAAACCCCTACGTCCAAGGGCAATAAGTGTATCAACCTTATGCCCAAGGACTGCAAGTCTAGAACCCTCTTGTTCAGGGACAACAGGCCCAACAACCCTATGTTCTAGGACAACAGGTCCCATATCCATATGTCCAAGGTCAATAGGCTCAACAACCTTTTAACCCATACGTTGCCTATTAGGAACCTGTGCCTGGATAGTTTCAAGGTATTCAAGGTCCGAATCCTCCCTTTGGTCAAGGTAATCCGCAATGGGGGTAGCCTCAGATGCCATATGGCCAAAATCCCCCAATATGGGGCCAAAATCCTTACCAGCAGGGATGGGCTTCTCCTTATGGGCCCTCTTATCGACCTCCCATGCCTTTTAACACTCAATTACCTTTCTTGGCTACGCTTGAGTTGACAGATGTATCACGTCTTATGAATGATACGATCCTTCATTCGCCATACTGGTCTTCAGTGCCATCCAAGATACCAAGTGATTGCCCAAAGTTCGATGGAAAATCTAAAGAAGATCCTCAGGCCCATGTGATGACATATCACCTCTGGTGCCCGTAAAACTCGTACATGGATGATTCCATTTGTCTTCGTCTTTTCCAACGAACCCTCATGGGTGACGCAACGAAATGGTACATCGAGCTACCTCGAAGTACTTTCCATGACTTCAATCATTGGCCAAGGCTTTCCTCACGCATTTTCAACTGCCAATTTGTTATGAAACTGGCACCTATTTGCTCACATTGCTTAAGCAAGACACTGCGATGCACATCTCTGATCATATCCATGAATGGAGATGTAGACTTCGCCTGATCAAGTTTGAGATAGCTGATGAGTTGCTCACTGAATGGTTTACCAAATCATTCATAGCCCTAATTACTCGCGATATAGCTATGGGTGGATGTGTCACTGAAGAGCAAGCCATTGCCCGTGCCCAGTAATTGGATCTAGTCTACTCTCAGTCTGGCACCTTATATGAGTTATTACCCAATGCTCTGCGGCCATCATCCAATCCCGCAGCATCAAAGTCACCAGTGGTTCCTCCCATTGATGGAGTTATTGGTTTAGTATCCCAGACCCCTGCTAAAACTTCTTCCAAATAGAAGTCGATCTCGAATGTTGCTCCTAATAGTCCCTCTCAAAATCAGCCATGCCCTAGTAAAACCTCAGAGGTCCACTTTTTCTATTCTACCATAGCGGACAAATCCTTGAAAGGAAAAAAGAAAGGCAAAGGCAAAGCTAAAGCTGATGCCCCGAAACAAGGTCCCCCCAAATTGTCTGCTGGCAAATCTTCGCAATAGAAACCTAAGTATCCCTGCCTCATTTGCAAGGAGGATAACTATACTAAGGATTTTCTGCGATGATCCGAAGTTATTCGCCTGCTCAAAGGGACCCCTGCTATCCATAAAGATCCATTTCCGTCTCAACAAACTTAGATGGTAGACCAACCTTGATCTACTTCCTCTGGATCTCAAGTGTTCATGATGAGCACAATCCATTAATGTGGCTACCCGATCGAAAGATTATCAAACTCCAGCTCTGGAAGCTGGGAAAGAAAAAGAAGCTACACCTTCTTCTTCTAACCCGAGTTCTGGCCCTCTACAAATCGAGCGCCCTAACCCTGATTCCGCTACGCGGCCACCCTCTCGAGGTGTGCTGTGGAAATCCTCGTATAATCCCAACGCCCGAGCCGCTCAACACTACAATATTATTGAATATTTAGCTTAGGCGTCGTCAACCATGTTGGCTCTCGAGGTACTCCAAAGCTTCCCATCGCAGCGGAAATCTTTGCTGTCGGCTATCGGGGGCAATGATCCCACTGATTCTAATTTGATATTTTTCTATCTGGAGAACCATGTTCCATAACTCCCTCATCAGATCATCTTTCTTATTCAAGTAATCATTAACGAGAAGACCATCCACCGCACTGTCAATGATGAAGGTTCTTCCACCTGCATCATGTCAACTGCCTATTGGAAGGCTATTTTCCCCTGCATTGAACCAATCTCCAAACACTTTGGAAGCTTTCGATGGGTGTGATTCACGACCCTTCGATGTCTTACCTAACCTTACCATCACCCTGGAAAGCAAGATAGTGCAATTTGAAGTAGAGATTGTTGACACCAATCTCAATTATAATCTTCTACTCGGCCAAAGTTGGACTCATGCCATGCATGTCGTGGCCTCCTCTTTGTTTTGCGTGATCCATTTTCCCCATCAAGGGAAAATTGTCACCATCGATCAACTGTCTTTCTTTGCCTCTTCCTCCTCGGATGACAATGTTCTATACATCAAACACTCTAGTGCTCCCTATGAGAGTGTGGGGGTAGGTCTCTTCAAAGACTCTGCCTTAATGGGAATTTTTCCACTCCCACCTCCTCATGTTGCCTCTGTCAACATGGTCTCGGTCAAATCTGATCCCTGGGTCATAACTGCACCAGATCTTGTTGATACTTGGGGCAAGGTCATGCCGCTTAGTCCCGCTGAAGTTAATTATGTGGAAATTGTTTCGGTTTCGAACTCTGCATCCTATGAATCGCATATGTCACAGACCTCTCTCAATATATACTCTCAATCCCCCTGGCTTGGCACGTTGGAGTCATCCAATCCCTTAGCCGAGACCTTCCTTGCCGATGAAGGTATCATGGAAATCATGTCTCTCGAGGAACCACCATGGATTGATACCCATCATTGCTCCTCGTTCCTGCCTCGCCTAGCGGTCATGTCTACCACTTTCGAAGAGTCCTCTTCTCCATTTCTGCCACCGACTATTACTCATGAAGTATGGTCGGAAGGAAATTTGGGTAATATTACCCAAACGATGCCAATTGACATTTCTATCAAACCCAGTGTCATTGAACACGTTCATATTGGGGTATCTTGTTCTCCGGATGAGATCAAGACATATACTCGTCTATTTCAGGAATTCTGTGATGTGTTTGCATGGTCTTATGAAGAAATGCCTAGCATCGATCCTAGCATTGTGGTGCATGAAATACCAACGTATCCGCATGCGAAGCCCATTCGCCAACAGCTTCGCCCGGTGCACCCTAGGAAGGCTGCTGCTATTAAGGGTGAAGTCGAAAAGCTTCTCAAAGCTAGGTTTATTTACCCCATCCCCCTTATAGACTAGGTGTCCAATATTGTCCCAGTGACTAAAAAACAAGGCACGATCCGTGTTTGCGTGGATTATCGAGATCTTAATCGTGCCTGTCCTAAAGACAACTATCCTACTCCCTTCATTGATCAAATCATTGATGAATGTGCCGGGAGTGAGATCTTTTCCTTTATGGACGGTTTTTCTGGTTATAACCAGATTAATATCACACCGGCTGACCAAGAAAAGACAGCCTTTATCTGACCATGGGGTATGTTCACGTAAAAGAAGCTCCCTTTCGGCCTCAAAATTGTTGGAGCCACATTTCAACGAGCAATGTCCTATGCATTTCATGATATTCGTAACATTGTCCAGCCTTACTTGGATGACCTTCTTACCCATTCTCGTAAGCGCCAAGATCACCCAGACCATCTTCGACAGATTTTTCTATGCTGCAAACACTATAACGTTCAATTAAATCCACACAAAAGTGTTTTCTGCGTGGAATCAGGATGACTCCTCTGTTAGAAAATTATATTACATAGCAATGGAACACATAGAATATTGCATAAATATAAACACAAAAAATGCATAAAACCAGAAAGAAACAGATATACTTGGTTCACCCAGTTTGGGTTACGTCCACCCCGAACAACCAGTCCTTCCTTTCTATTATCCAGCAAAATGAAGAGACACAACCTACAGCAGATCTGCTGTAATATCCTTTGTTTTCTCTCACAGTCTCACCTCTCTGTTTCTCGCTCGGAGAATACACATCTATTACACAACCTTAATATAATGCCCTCATACAAAGAGAGGGGTTGCCTTCTAGGGCAAAAAATCCTAAACTAAACATAAGTGCTACCGTCAGATCATCCGCCTAATGAACGACCCAGATTGACTAGAAATTACTATACTATTACAAGGCAATTTTACATTTGTTTTTAGCTTCAGGAGCACTGTCCCCGAAACCCCCGTCGGGGGACCGCTGGCCCTTGGACCCCCCAGCCGAGGGGGATCGGCCCCCCCGAATCCCCGCAAGGGGGACAAGTCCCCCCCGCATCCCCTGCATGGAGGGGTGTACAAACTTCCTGGGGTATACATTCAGCTGAAACAAAGACCTCTAAATAATCATGCTCCACACCCAACATCCTCAGCTTCATCGTTTCCAAGGATGGGATTCGCCTAGATCTGCTAAAAGTAGAGGACATTGTAATTCTACCCCCTCCATCTTCACTGCACCAACTCCAGAGCCTGCAAGGAAAGGTCAACTTTCTCTATCGTTTTATACCCAACTATGCCGGGCTAGCTATAGGATTTACCCAGTTGCTCAAACAAGGAATGCCTTTTGCATGGGATGAGGTGGCCCAAAAATATTTTGATGATCTTAAGGCCGTCCTCATAAATGCTCCTCTATTGCATCCATTGGACTATTATCGAGATTACTTCCTTTACCTAGCTGCAACCCCTAGCACTATTGCTATGGTGTTGGTTCAAGACGATGACGAAGGTGGCAAACATGTGATCTACTACCTTAGTCGGAATCTCCTTGACACTGAAATGCGTTATGCACATGTCGAGAAGTTGGCTTTGGCTGCCGTTCAGGCTGTTCAATGTTTTCAACACTATATTCTTTTACGTACGACTATAATGATTTCTGAATGCAACCCTATGACCTATATCCTGACTCGTCAGTTGCTAGGGGGCAAGTATTCTAAATGGATTGTTATCTTGCAAGAATTCGATTTGGTCTTCACTACGGCCAAATCTAAGAAGTCACTTGTTTTCGCTGAACTGATTTGTTCCCTTTCCTCCAAAGCTCTCCCTGCTGGTGTAGATGAACAACTTCAAATGAGACCCTTTTCCTGATTAGCACCCTTGATCCATGGTACGGTGATATCGTCGTGTATCTCCAAACCTCTACGTTCTGATTCACGTTGACCAAAAATGATCGTCAAAGGATTCAACATCATTCCCAACCCTACTATATTATTGGCGATAATTTATACTGTGTTGGCATTGATTCTGTTCTTCATCGATGCCTCACGATCGAGGAAGCTGAAAGAGCTCTCAATGATTGCCACTTTGGGGCATGTGGTGGTCATATGTCTGGTTATGTTACAACTCAGAAAATCCTTTGCGTTGGTTATTTCAGGCCATCTATCTTCAAAGACTTCATTCTTACTATCCGCAAGTGTCACGAATGCCAAATTTACCAACGCAAGATGCACGCCCCACCTGCTCACCTACACCTTGTTATTACTGTTGGCCCCTTTGCCAAATGGGGCATCGATTATATGACATGTAACCCTCGTTTGACTAGGGGGCATGGCTATATTATCGTCACTATGGATTATTTTACCAAATGGGCCATAGTGATGCCTACATATTCTGCAGATGGTAAGACGACGACTCAATTCCTTTTTAACCATGTTATTTCCAGGTTCGGCGTACCCCAAGCCATTGTCACAAACCATGGCTCCCATTTTAGAGATTACATGATGGCAGAACTGACATCTGCATTGGGCTTGCGCCACGATGGCTCGACCCCATATTACCCTCAGGCCAACGGCCAAGTTGAAGCCATGAACAAGGTTTTGGTCACCATGCTTCAGCGTACTATTGGGATGCACAAGTCAAATTGGCATCTCATGTTTTTTTCAGCTCTGTGGGCCTACCGAACTTCAACCAAAGACGCAACTGGTTTCACACCATTCCAGCTAGTCTATGGTCTGGAAGCAACATTGCCGATCGAATGTGAGATTCCTTCACTCAAGTTAGCTATTGAACTCCTCCCCGAAACATCACCTCAAGAGGAATGCCTCTTATATTTAGAACGACTGGACGAGACTCGCCGTCTCGCTGCCTTGGTCATCGGAGCACGAAATAAACAAGTCAAATGCCATTTCGACTAGTTGGTCTCCCCTCACACTTTCTTTGAGGGTGATTTAGTCCTGCTATACGACCAAGATAACGATAAGCTGGGGGTAGGCAAGTTCGAACCTATGTGGCATGGGCCCTATATTGTAAAACATGTTTTTTAGAAAGGAGCCTATGAGCTTATTGATTATGAAGGAAATCCTCTCGATAAGCCCCGAAACGGGCTTTACCTCAAAAAGTACTATGCTTAGGTCATCTTGCATGGTTACTTATGTACATTAGTGTGTGATTCATTTTTGTACAACATGGTTTTGTGTGATAGTTTTCAAACAACTTTCCTGTTTACTATGCTTTTCTTGCTTTGCATATGTCCGCAACTCCGCACATTGGTTTCACCAATGGTGCTTTCCAAAGTACCTAGAACCTATCATCTGTGGCATGGGCTATCTATAACCCTAATGGTGAGTTGATTGACCTTCAAGGTATCTGCCTAGGTTGTACAACCAACAACATTGCTGAATACAGTGTAGTTATCAAACTGTTGTCAGAAGCCATCACCCTAGGTATCAGGGAATTGGTTGTCAACCTGGATTCACAGCTTGTCGTCCTTCAACTCAATAGGCAATATTCCATCAGGAACCCTCAAATATTACGAATGTATCTCCATATTCGTCTATTGGAAAGACATTTTGATTATATTACATATCATCATATTCCTAGATGCATGAATACATTGACAGATGCATTAGCTAATTACGTGTTGGATAGACATTTATGAAACATGTAAAAGATAAGACAAACCATTTGTACCATAATAGACAGGAAAATACAACATATATATATATATATATATAGATATATATGTGAGAATGTTTGATACATCAGAACCCAAAAAATAATATGTATGTCTATAATAACATCTTCGGCTTGCAGGCCTCGTACATCCGTGGCACGCAGGCCTAAAAAAATATGTAAGTGATGGACCTAGGAACTACTCAGCATGGTGGTCATGGTAGCACAAGACAACTCATGTGACATGACTCAACGGTCGGCGGATCCGATCTGAGACTCCCATTGTGTGCCTTTGATACCGCCGAGGCATGTATCCTATCTGAGCATACTTCGGGATACTATGAGTCAACCCCTCGAGGATCCTTGCGATCTCCTCCTTGTTATCGCTACCTTCTTGATAAGGGGTGACAACATCAATAGGACGGGGGACACGTCTGGCTATCGAGGACATCCCGGCTAGCCACTCTGGTCCAACATCTGCATAGACAAGAGAAATTTTATAAGCATGCATATACGAACAACAATTTAAAAAACATCAAAATCAAAAATTTGATTTTTTTTACCTTCGTCATCGAAGTCCTCTCCATTTGGTAAGGAAATATATGGTTCTCCACGTAAATCAGTGTTGTTGTACAGCCAGTCCTCCACGATGATCTTCTATCATCATAGCCATGAGAAGAATGCCGATCGGTACGACATACGCTGACCCCCAGTGATCTTGGGCATCAAATGACTCCAGCGGGCCATTCATGGATCATGTGGCGTAAGAGGATCGACCTCAGTCAACTGATATTGGAACAGTAGCACTCATTCCAAGAGAAAGGTCACAAGTACTGATCCTAAGCCAAATTGCTTCAGACTCCCCGCCTTGGCCTTGGACAACTGGCGCTTGATGTTTATCTTCATGGCCTCTACCTAGTTGAAGATCGTAGGAGCTGTGTAGTCAATAGCATAAAGGAACTTTGACTTGTTAGTCTCATGTTCCACTTGGGACCCCGCCACTCTGTTTATAGTCAACAGAAGCACCCTCAGTGTCAGATCCCGCACACTGGAAATCTCTATCTTCCCACTCTTGGATTTCAGGGCCTCAGGATAGTGTTCGGCAAGCAGGGAAGATATGCTTGCCCCGACCGGACGTGACCTATACAAGTTCACTGGCTGACCTCTGCGAGACAGTCCAGTAATGAAGTAGATATCTGAAGTCATCAACTCCAGCTCCTAGTCTCTAATGACAAAAATCTCGCGATTGATGTCCCAAAGGCTTATCAAGTATCGATGCAGCTCGGGCTAGGCCCGCATCCCTGGTGTAAGGAAAAAATTGAGGAGCGCGCAAGTCCTCAAATCCTCCAGGCAATTTGGATCATTCAATGCCTGGATGTCAACCTCTTTGTGTTCTCTTTCCTTCCAATCCACCATTTTCAACAATTTCTGTCCTGCAAAAGCCATTTATTTGAGTCAATGATCAACTTTGGCACATAAAATTCAAGTTTTAACGATGAGTTCTTGAGAAAAAATGGTTTTGCCCTATCCAAGGTGCCGATGTGCCTGTTTTAGAAATAGTTGCACTGGTTGGCATGGATGGTTATGCAAATAACCCTTGGCCGACGCGATCCCGTGCCTGGAAATCACGCCTATCGAGGGCGAATTTTTTTCTAAAAAACCTCCCTAAAAATCCTAAAAAATGGATAAAAAAAGAAATGAATAGGATGAAAATGGAGCTCAGGGCTTCATCTGTTACCTGGAATTTCCGGCTCGTCGATTGACCTCCCGAATCTCCCGTAATCTGCTCCGGAAAAACTAGGGCAAAAGTGGGTAAAAAGTCTTCACTGCAAAGTTAAAATCGTAAATGGTAAAAATATATTTACTTTCCCCTTTTTATTCATTTTTTCATGAAAATGTCAGGTTTTGTGAATATTTTTGACCTATTTTACCTCAAGAACTCGATAATACACTTTTCCTTACTTGTGCAGCAACAGGTGATGGATGTTCGACGATGATGATGAGTCATGATAAAAATGGCAATGTTTGTATTAATAAAATAAAACCCACTGGTCAGCTCTATGAAAGAGAGTCTGAAACAGGAGAGTCTGGCTCTGCAGAACACTCTACATTGTTCATGCACATTACACATTAAATAGAAAACATGGTTTTAGGGAAGTTAGAATAACATCCTAAGAAATATAAACTAATTCCTATCCTGAGGTTACGTGAACCAATTCTACCTATTCTAGGATATTCTCCATTATCTTCAACACTCCCCATTAATGGAGAATGGGTTCACATATATGCCTAACATCTCCCTAAACATTTGAAACTTAACTTTTCCAAGAGGCTTAGTGAAAATGTCCGCAACATTATCACATGTATTATAATATTCTAGATAAATTTCTTTAGATTGCACTTTCTCCCTGACAAAGTGGAATTGAGTATGAATATGTTTAGTGTTTTTGTGAAACACCAGATTATTGGTCAGCTTGATTGAACTCTGATTGTTGCATCTGATTGTTGTTGCGACTGTTTGTTCTTCCCCAACATCCTGGAGAAGTCTCCGCAACCAAACCACCTCACACGTCGCTACACACATGGCTTGATACTTTGCTTCTGCTGAAGACAAGGAGATTGTGTTCTGCTTCTTGCTACTCCATGTGATCTCCCTGGATCCAAGACTGAATGCATAACCTGTTATAGATCTGCGATCATCTACATTTCTTGCCCAATCTGAATCTACAAATCCTACCAATCTAACATCATAAGAGTTAGTGTAAATAATACCGTAATCTACAGTACTTTATAGATACCTCAAAACACTCTTCGCTGCATTCCAGTGGCTTTCAAGTGGCTTAGACATAAATTGGCTTAACACGTTGACTGCATAAGCCAAATCAGGTCTAGTGGTGGTTAGGTAGATCAGACTCCCAACCAGCTGTCTGTAAAGTGTTGCATCCGCTGCTTTTGAGCCATCCTCACACTGCAATTTGATGTTTTGCTGCAATGGTACCAGTGCAGGCTTACACTGATCCATTCTAAACTTTTCTAATAGGCCTTTGACATACTTTTCTTGAGACAGAAATGTTTGACCTGAATCTCTCCAAATCTCAAGACCTAAACAATATCCGAGTTCACCAAGGTGCTTCATCTCAAACATCTGTGACATCTGTTGCTTGATTTCATCAATTAGATATGTAGCATCACCTGTAATTATCAAATCATCTACATATAATGAAATCAACACTATGCACCCTTGTTCATCTTTCATGGTGTAAAGATTAGGGTCATTCTTACTTCTATTATAGCCAGCTTGTAGAAAAAATGAATCAATTTTCTCATACCACGACTTGGGAGCTTGTTTTAGTCCATAAAGTGCTTTCTTCAATCTATAGACTAAATGTTCTTTTCCTTTCTGGACAAACCCTTTCAGTTGCTCTAGATAAACCTCTTCTGTTAGTTCTCTATTAAAAAATGCAGACTTTACATCTAGTTGGTGCATCGTCGAATGTTTCTTAGTAGCTAAAGCGATTAACATTCTGATGGTGTTCAATTTAGCTATAGGGGCAAAGGTTTCTTCATAGTCTATCCCTTCTTTTTGTGAGTACCCCTTTGCAACCAACCTAGCTTTTAGTTCTTCTATAGTTCCATCTGCATTAATTTTCGATTTAAATAACCATTTGCAACCTATGGTTTGTTTTCCTCTAGGAAGTTCAACCAATTCCCAAGTGTTATTTCTGGTTATTGAATCATATTCCTATTCCATGGTTGTTTTCCATTCACTACATTCATTTGCTTCTTTATAACTAGATGGTTCAACCAAATTCATCATACTAGTTATAAAAGAATTTTCCCTATATCTTGCAGGAATTTGGGCTTTCCCATCTGATTTCCTGAGTGGTGGGGTGGTGGTTTTAAACCTTATTTGATCATCATTTACTTTTTCCTCCTGCTGTTGCTGTTGTTGTTGTTGTTCATCCTCTGCCTTTGTTTGCTACTGATCTTGATTGTTCTCTACTTCTCCTTCCTCAAAGTATGGAATGTCCCATCCATCATAGTGCTCATCAAGTTCTTCATGATCCTGCTCATGGAATTTAACATCTCTACTAACAAAAATCTTGTGATTAGATGGATTGAATAATATATATGCTTTATATGATGAACAATACCCTATAAAAGTACATCTGATGGCTTTTGAATCTAATTTTCTTCTATCTTCCTTTGGTATGTGGGCAAATGCTTTACATCCAAATATTCTTAAGTGTTTTACTGCAGGCTTATATCCATATAATGCTTCAAAAGGAGTTTTAGACTCAAGACTTCTTGTAGGACTCCTATTTTTCAAATAAACTGCAGTATTCATTGCTTCAGCCCAAAAACCATTCGAAAGATTCTTACCTTTCAGCATACTTCTAGCACATTCCACCAGAGTTTTGTTCTTTCTTTCTGTTACTCCATTCTGCTGTGGACTATGAGGTACTGTGAACTGCTGCAAAATTCCATGATCTTTACAATATTTGATAAGATCATCTTTCTTGTATTCTCCCCCTTGATCAGAACGAAGAATTTTTATCTATTTCCCTGTTTGTCTTTCAATCATATTTTTAAACTACTTAAAGTATTTGAATGTATGACTCTTCTTACTTAAGAAATACACCCAAGAAAATTTCGTACAGTCATCAATAAACAGTAGGAAATACAGTGCACCTCCTAATGATTTTGTCTGCATGGGTCCACAAAGGTTTGTGTGCACTAATTTTAGTATATCCCTCTGTTTCTTTTCTACTCTAACAGGGAATTCTTCTCTATGCATTTTTCCTAAAGTACAAGCATCACAATCATTATGTACTTGTTTTAGCATAGGAAGATCTCTTACCATTTCCTTCTTTTGTAATAACAACAAATCATTGTAGTTGATGTGGCCAAATCTCTGATGCCAAAGCTCTTCTGTAGTCAGGCTCGCTGCTGTCAATGCTCGAACTGGTGCAGGTCTCACATCCAACTTGTACAGACCTCCTATTCGGATCCCTGTAACAATTGTCTTCATGCCATCTAGCAGATCTTTAATATAACAGTTAGATTTTAAAAATTCAACTTTCAAATCTTGATCTGTAATCATGGATACAGAAATCAAGTTCTTTGTTATGCCAAGCACATACATTACATTATAAATTTGTTTGATATTACCATCAGGTAGAATAACAGAAACTTTCCCACACCCTTTGATTTGATGACTTCTATCATCACCTAGGTAAATCTGTGTGGCTTCATTGATTTCTTTAAAATCCTCCAGCCAGTGCTTATTCCCTGTCATGTGCGTTGATGCTCCCGAATCTACATACCAGATGTCTGCATCAACATTTTCATCACAATCTACCATGAACAATCTTAAATTCTGCACATGATCACCATTCGCGATATGACCCGCATGTCTTTTTGGCTTCTATTTTTCTTCATGATATTTCTTTTTTCTACATTCCCTGGCAATATGACCCAATTTTCTGCAAAAAACATTTAGTTTCAGATTAGTTTTTATTCGGATGCATACCTTGGGTCAGATTTGGCCATTTTTGTGAACTTGCTCCGTTTTGCTGTTGTGGACTCCCTTTCCCTTTGTAGAAGTTATTCTTCGCCATCAATGCAAGATCGGCACTCTGGGGCTTCAGAGACGATCTTATTTCTTCTTCCTGCATCAGTATACCTGTCAGCTCTTCAAAATGTAGGATCTTCTCTCTGGCATTTATCCCAGTGATGAACATTTGATAATCATCAGTGACACCATTCATTGTAATGGTTACAAGATCTGTATCATCAACTGTATGACCAATGTTTGATAATTTAGTTTTCAGATCCTTGATCCTTGCTACAAATAAAGCAATTGTTTCATTCTCCTCCATCTTCATGGATATGATCTTACTCTTGAGGAACAGAAGATGATTTGAATTCTTGATCTCGTACAATTCCTTGAAAATTCCCCAGATCTCGTTAGCTGACTTACCTTCTCTGATGTGCAGTATAATGCAGTCTTTCATTGACATCTTTAACATTGTTCTTTCTCTACTTTCTCGTTTCTCCCAATCTGGGATCGATGCTGATCCAGCCGCGGGCCTCGGCTCATCCCCAGTCACAATCGTCCAAGCACTCTACGCTTCTAGCATAGTCTGCATCTTGAACTTCCAATTTGCATAATTGGAACCATCGAGCTTGTTATGCTCGTTCATGCATGCTCCAAATATTATTGTTATTCATCTTGGCGGCTTAGAAAAAAAAATCGACAGGTAAAAGATGTTAAATTTACCCCAGATCTGTGATAGAGACAGATCAATGTTCTTCAATGTTGTTTGATCTCGCAGCACACGTGCAGATCACTGTGGCTTCCTTCTCAGCCTCCAAACAACCTCCTGTTGTGAGCTACAACCTTGTTATTGGCTTCCCCACGCAGCTTCTCTGACAACTACAACCTTGTTCTTGGCTTCCCCTCGCAGCCACAACCTTGTTATTGGCTTCCACGATCATCACAGATATGCCTGTCTTTTCTGCAATGTCGTCATAGCTGTACACGTCTTTCCTGCGACAAAAAGTTAAAGAATATGCATGAAGGAGCTACAGTGCACTCGTCGCAGAGGTACACTCAAAACCAGCGATGATTTTGGAATCATCGAAGTTATCCGCCTTACAACTGCGATGATCTCGGTTCAAAGAACCACCCACCAGCCAGCGTACAAGTTCCTTAGCCCTGACGCTTTGATACCATGATAAAAATGGCAATGTTTGTATTAATAAAATAAAACCCACTGGTCAACTCTACGACAGAGAGTCTGAACCAGGAGAGTCTGGCTCTATAGAACACTCTACATTGTTCATACACATTACACATTATATAGAAAACATGGTTTTAGGGAAGTTAGAATAGCATCTTAAGAAATAGAAACTAATTCCTATCCCGAGGTTACGTGAACCAATTCCACCTATTCTAGGATGTTCTCCATTATCTTCAACAAGTCACATTTCAGCTCTTTTCTTGACTCGTTAAACTCATATGAAAAGATTGACGAGTATTTTTTCCTTTTTTGACTCGTTAAAGAGAATAAAAATAGGGGGTCCGCTTTCAACTCTTTTTCGACCCTTTCAAAGAGAAAAGATGGCTGAGCCCTTTTTGTTTCAAATTCATTAACGAATGCAAAACATCGTGTGCCTAGTGTAACTTTACCCCTGTTTTGCATTGGGAGGCACTATTTACAAAAAAGGTACTCCTTGACTGAAATGGTCAAGCAGTTCTCTCAAGTATTGTTTTCTACATTTTCGAGCTCGAGAGACACAAACATACGAAAAGGGACCATGTGGAGTTTTCTTTTATGTGTCTTTTTCAAACTCTATAAACATGAAAGAGATACCAAGTTACACTTTTGTCGGACTCGTTAAACTATTAAACGACATCAGATTCATCACCATGATGAACATGAGCTTCTCCTTCCCAGGGCTCGTTAAACTTACTAGGTCAGATTTGTCCTAAGGATGAACTTATAGTGCAAGCATATGCTATCCCCTTCAAGCTTGCAATTAAAAAATAATTGGGGTACTCACTAGAAATGGTGGGGTAAAAATTTGGAAATCTATCAGTCGTGTCGGAAGCTCACTCTTGAACATGACACTCTTTGCTTTGTGTCGCGTTGGGACATCCTCCTCTGTGTCGTTGACCTTCCTGGGTTTGGGTTGTTCATTTTTGGCTTCCATTTGTTCTCTGCCAAGTCATCATGACCACCGATCCCAGGGATCCAAAAGTTTCCAAACTTCCAGTTGTGTCGCTGATATGTTCAAGAATTGTCCTTCTGTAGTTACACTTACCTTTGATTATCTGTATCATCCAAAATCATTTTGCATCCTCTTGTCTTGCATCGATGTTGTGGGATTCATTATGGCCCTCCTTCGACACGGTCGCTTTCCGTCGACTTCAACTCATTATCCAGGAAGTTGATCAAGAGAATCCCTCCCATTACCTTAGAGCTTGCATGCCTCAATGGCAAGTTCTTCACACTCGACGACAAGTTCACATCATTGGCTTTCGATTGAATGATTTCACGGGTGTTTGACTCCAGTTCCTATATTCACATTCCGTGAATTGTGTTGATAGTACCTTGAGGGACATTTTCATTATTGGTGGTTTCTCTCGCCCTTGTTAACAATTTACATCAATGATTGGTAATCAAGTGACTTTCTAACATGTTCGACGTCAACACATATATTCGCATGCTAGGATCTGTACTTTTATCAACTTGTGTTGGAGCACAAGGCCTTGGACTCAGATCACAAAAGTCCATGTTGCGAAGCAATGTGACATGGTTATGATGATATGCATGTCTCTTTCAGATGGCTGGATGCGACCAAACCATGAGTTATCATATGTGATCCTTCTCATTATTAGATGGCTGCGACCATACCTTGGTTTCATTATGATCCTTCTTGACAGATGGCTATGCCCATACCTGGGTCCATTTACATGATCATTCTCTAGATGACTGCATCCATGCCATGATTCATGTATCATTTGACAGAGATCTTAGTTTATGTATACGTATATGTACTTGCTTGCAGGTTTTCCGACGGCAGACCGATTCCCCACACTGATTTATAAAGCATTTCATCCCTCACTCCAGCTCAGCCTTCACGCTTTAGGGGGCATTTGTTACACAACATTTTGTCACTGTCCCTGTACTCCTCGTTCCTTGATCCTGGAGGACCTCTACAGTGAACCCCACATGCTTTGCCTTCATGGAGAATCTCCCATTATGTCCCTCTTCATGAGCATATCATTTCCATTTTGCACCATTTCCCCTGAAACTTCTATTTTTCCCAGTATACAAGACCGACACTAATGGCCTTTGTCTCCCCTACGCCGATGTGCAGATATTAGCACTATTCCCCGCACCGACCGATGCGACTAAGCTGTGTTCCAATCGCGTCGGTCCTGTTATGGAAAGTTTTTTAAATTAGAGATGAAGCTTCCAACTCTAGAAGCTTCGTAACGAAAGTCTGGTAAATGGTTTTGCCGAATGGGGTCAAGGATGACAGTATGGGCTCCTTTCCCCTATAATGATGGAACTACCTCAAGAGATAAGTCCTTCTCCCATGAGAAGAGGATCCATCTCCCATCCATATTCCCTATATAAACCTCCCTTCTTCCCAAGCACAAACTAGTCACAGTTAGAGTGTTGGCTGAGTGTGAGTATACTATTTTGATTAGACAAGCAAGTTATTACTAGTTGTAGCCATCTAGTTGTGTGAGGGAGAAGTGTGTTTGGTTTGGAGTGAAGTATAAAGGGAAGAGACTTTAAACTATTTTTGTTTGAAACCATCATGGAATGCTAGCAGAAGTGTGAGGGAACCCAGTCTTTTCAGAGGAAGACTGCGACGTCAAGACGGATGGTTGTAATCTCTCTTTGATATTAATATATGCAACTATCGATTGATTTCCTACATGTTTTGTAATATTACATATTCGTGTTTTAATGCTTCTTGACTTGTTAATTAGGTTGGATTTCAAGTTGTTTATTATTATGTTTGTGTGCTGTTGTTGTTTACTTGTTTTAGGATCTTGAAGAAGGAAGCGAGAGATTGTTGGAGTGAGAAAGCAAGGACATCATCAAGTAGGATAAGTGACCAAGAGGTAGGCCCTCTTGATTGATTCTAACCTAAGGAAATATTCCATAGAATGTATCTGTTGTGGCTAGACCCATTATCGGGCTAGAGGAATTCGTTCGTGTCTGCACTTATAATTTTACTTCACCACATTGTCCCATGGATGCCTGTGGATCCTTTGGGAAAATTTTCTATCATGGGGGGTTTCATACTTTCATCCTAGTTCCTTTTCTTTAGTGGACTAGATGTATCTTGTTGATTCTTGGTATCAATCTTAGAGTTATTTGAGATATTGAAATGAACATGCTTGGGCCGACTCATTACATGCTTAGAATCTTAAAATAGTTGATGCTGGATTTAATGAATGTCTCATCATGATTATTAGGTTGATCTTCATTTTATATTCTTGAAGGAGATTTATATTGAGATGTATCACAACCTTCCTGATAACTAAACCATGTTTTTGTGAGAGGATCTCTTCGAACATTGAGTATGTGATCCAGAGACTCAGATTTAAGTTGTTCCGATTCTTCTTTCAAAATTACAACTTATTCTTCTAATTTTGCGTAAAGTTCTTCCTTTTTTTCAACTATGCTGACAAAAAATCCATTATCCTTTTGGCTTCTTCTATCTCGACTTTGAGAGTGATAATGGAACCTACATCTTGATCTTTATCTTGAAGTTGTTGCTCTAGTTGACCTCTTCTCCTTATATGGGTTTTTATTTATTGCAGTTCACTTCTAAGTTCTCATTCATAATATATTTCAGCGTCAAGTTCTTCGTCTTTAACGAAGAACAATATCTCACATCTTCCATAATCAGTCACACTCTAATTACTCTCATAATCACTTTCTTCTTTTGAGAAGAAGTTTTTCTTTTTAGCATTTTGTTTCTTTAATTATCCTTAGACTTGAATCTTACTTCATAATCGTTATCATTCATTTTTGCATAAGGAAATTTAGATGCATAATGTCCTATTCTTCCACATTCAAAGCATTTGAAAGGAATCTTACCTTTAAACTTGTTGGTTCCTTTCTTTAGCTTTCGACAAACTTGGCTTCTTATTCATCATCTTCATGATTGGAGTCTCCTTTATTTTCATTCTTTCTTCCTTCTTTGGCTACTCTGAATGTTTCTTCTTTGATTCCTGACTCATCCTTCTCTGTGCTTAGTCCATATGTTGAGTGTTCCATGAAGCATATCCATGTTCAACTTATCCATGTCTAATAGCTCTTCAAGAGTTGGTACCTTGGATTGAATCTTAAAGGACGAGATCTTAATATTTTTTGAATGAAAACATCATCCTTGACTTCTTCACCAAGACCTACAATAGAGTTGAAAACCTTGTCTACTCGAAGAAAATATGAAGCAATGTTCTCATCTTCTTCCATTTTCAAGTTAACGAATTGAGCCCTATAAGATTGTAGCTTGGTTTTCTTCGCTTTCTTGTCTCCTTCATAATAATTTTTTATCTTGTTCCATAGATCATGGGCTGAATCGTTGTGCATTACTTTGACAAATCTTGAATCTGACAAACCACCCAAAAAGGCATGCTTAGCTATTGCATTAATGTATAGAGGACCTTAGCAGTTGTATCTATAGGAGTAAAATCACGAACTTGATAATTATTCTCTACAGTTTCCCATGAATTTTCTCCCAAAGATATGAGGTAGGTTTCCATTCTTTTCATCCAACATGCATAGTTGGATCCACCAAACTGAGGAGGCTTGTCTAATGATTTAATAGTGGCCATATTCCCTGAGATCAAATTTCTAGTGATTAATTGTTCTTGAAGGGACCCGCTATGATTCCACTTGTTACACCAAATATCACACTAAGAGGGGGTGTGAATTAGTTTAATGGAAAATTCATCATTTCAAAACCATTTCATCAATAATTGAACATATTACAGTGCATTAGAAAATATTGTGCATGATAACAATGAATGAAATTGTGCTTTAAGAATCCATTATCATATAAACACAGAAGAACACAAACTTTTATGTGGAAACCCTTGCGATAGAAAACCACAAATTCTTTTTGTCTTCTTCAATTTGATTACATAGATTTACAGGAACCAACTTGCTGGAATCACTAACCCCCAAAAAGTGCAAGCACCCACTTGTAATAGGCTACAACTTGATTGAGGCACCAACCTCGAAAAGTGCAAGTTTTGACTTGTTATATGCTTCAACTTGATTGAGGCACAAACCTTCGTGGAGGCACCCACCTCCTGCTTCAATCTAGTGTGGACCACTTTTCACAATATTTCAAACTAGATCCAAAAGCTCAAATCATATCCAAATCAACTTGCATTATGTTTCCATGTCAAAAACCTATTCATGTACTCATATTACAAATAACCATGACCTCCCTAATCCCAAAAATTGTTTCCAACTTCCTATTATCACGTTACAAAGAAATCAAACCAAAAATCCCTTCTCAAAATCAATTTTCCATTAATTTGACCCCCAAAACATTAGAAAAATTAGTTGTTCTACAAAATAGTTCTTTATGGCATACATTTTACATCATGAAAAATGTCCAACAATTGTACAAAATGGTTACCTTCAGTTGGATTAAACATTTGACAAAATGGCTCTCCATCGACAAAATAAAAAATAATAAAATAATCAACCTAATGTCAAGTTCGAACCCTTGATCTTGCGAGGGAGCAATTATACGCCAACCAATTGTGCTACAATGTACCTCATATAAGATAAAACCACTAAGTTTATTTGAATTTAGTTGGAGGTCTCTGCCACATTAAAGCCCAATAACCAATCAATGCTAACTGCACCTTACACGCCAAGATAGATACAAGTTAACAAAATAGTTGATTATGCTTCTCCATGTCAGTACCAAGGCTAAATTTTGCTCTCGATGCTCTCAACATCACACCAGAGCCATATCAATAAGAAATCTACGAAATGTGCTCTCAGCCTTTTCCACATCACACTAGGGTTGATTAATAACCAATCAATGAATTGTCTCTTGATGTTCTCCACATCACACCAAGGCCGATCAATAACCAATTAAAAGAATTGTTCTCTCAACACCCTCCATGTCACACCAAGGCCAAATAATTAACCAATCAATGAACTATTCTCTCGGTGCTTTCCACGTCACACCAGGGCCAAATTAATAACCAATCAATGAATTGTGCTCTCGACGCTCTCCATGCCACACCAAGGTCGAACAAATCAAAATAATTGTGCTCTCAACACTCTCCACATCATGCTAGGGTCAAATCAATAATCAATCAATGAACTATTCTCTCGACGTCACACCATAGGGTTCCATACAGTTTCGACCCTAAAACCACTTGAATTGTGTTGCCTCAGACTAGCCTCGAAGGCTAGAACTTCACCTTGTTCTTCACACACTTCTTCGTTACTATTCATTATGAGTCATGCAACCAATATATATATAGGAAGACCTTTGATAACTCCATGGAACCACATCAAATGCCTAAGATCTAAGGGTCATTAAGAAACAATTTTTTATATCACTATGACATCATACTCGCAACATGTCATCAAGTTTAGCCCTTATTGACCAACTTAAAGCTCCATATTGGCATGCCATGTGGCATCATTACAGGATGCCACATCATCCTTGTTGCACCACATCATCATCACTTTCCATGTCATCATTGTGCACAACATCATATTGTTTGAGCATGTCACAAGCCACTACATGTCACTATACTACCATCTGGATCTGCCACCTCAGTGTCCTCGTCAAAGATGCTACATGTCATTTACATGTCATTACTTTTCTACCATGCCATCATCCTCTAGTTTGCCACATGTCACTACCATTTGACCAATTGTATCCAACCACTTGTATGTCCACTAGATGTCTGCCACATGTAAACATTTCATTGGTCTAGAGAAAACCACATGGAATATATGGGGGGAATTCCTTGTTAAACATCATGCATCTTTGCATATGATTTTTCATGCATTCTATCCCTCATTGTCATATGAGTATAAAGATGCATGATGTTTAGCTATGTTAAACAATGCACATGTTTGTGCTCCTAATGCCATTGATTGTTTACCAATGTTTGGATCTTCCCTCAACATGCATGATGCTTAACAAAATTTGGTGATTTTCAAATAAATTTGGTGTTTTTGGTCCTCATTACAACTACCAACTTCAAACGATCATAAATTCTCATCTAAGAGGAGTTTTTCCAAGTTTGATATATTATTGGAAAGGTCTCAGAGAGGACTATCTAACCATACATCCATAAATTCATTTTAGCATGATAGGTGAAAAAAACTCAATAAATTTAGATCATTTTGGCTTCATGTGATGATAACATGCAAGAGATCAAACAATCATACTCCTTCCTTGGATTCATGAAATACATTGTTGCTTCCTTAGCCATCCCCTTTGACATCAATGAAATTGGTTGTCATTAATGACAAAACTATGTCCAACATATTTAATATTGGTTCACCATATGATTCTACAATTAATAATCACTTAATTCTATTGAAGAAGTTCGTCAATGACAATTTACCCAAACTATTTTAGAAAACAATTAATAGTTGAGCCAACTATGGTGTTCCTTGTTAGTTGAAACGAAATATTTAAAGCAAGATAAACATACATATAACTACTAAAAGTAAATAAATAAACTAGTTTATGAAAACAGTAACAATGAGCATACATATATTGATATTCAAATTAGATATCAATGTTCATTTTCCTCTTTGAGGGGGTAACCTTAATTGAGCATAGCTCCAACTACAATACTATTCACTTGGCATTGAATTACATAGATTCTACTACTATATGCATAGTTTCTAAGAGTAAAAACCCTAACCACCAAGTGGGCCACATTAATGGGGCCATAACCACTAACTAATGGGCCTTATTTAATGAGGCCAACTTAGTACATTTATTGACTTCACATTATACTACCACTTGGACCTTATTTAATAGGGATGGACATGTTACATTGAGTACAATCCATTCTCTTAAATAGGGGGGTTAAGGTGGGATCATAACATGAATTCCCCCTTGCAAAGTAGTGTTTCCCTCAAGGTTGAAGTTGAATAAATTGGTGGAGAATCTTTGCTAGTTCCCATGTAATATCATGGGGTTGTGTATACTTCCATTGAATTAAGAGTTCCTCGATAACACATTAGCAAAGATAACTTTCACATTTGTCCAAAATAGTCTTTAAGTTATAGCTAGATGGAACCTTTTTTATCCATTTTGGGAAGGTTGGTTTGATTTCTACAATTGGACCTAACCACTTTATTCTAACAAGACACATGAAGGATTAGGTGGAGCTTAGAATGACTAGGAAGAGCCAATTTGTAAGCCACCAATCCTATATGTTTAAGTTTAGTATAGGGAATGTAAATCTTAGATGTTAACTTCTAGTGCCTCTTCTCCTTGAATGATATCTACTTATAGATTTGGATACACAACAACATCTAACCCCTTCTTCAAAGTGGTGTTTAAAATGACATTAATTGGCATGTTACTTCATTTACTTATGGGCCAACATTAAATTATCTTTTAAGGAAAAAATAATGTTAGCATAGGTTGTAAGGGTTTTTTCCACCTCCTAAACCTTAGAGAATCCTAGAAAGTAGGAGACCACTAATTGCATATTTTCTCCATAAACTTCCCCAAAGAGGTAATTTTAGTGGCACCATGATAGGTGGTATTGTACAACCATTTGACCAGGGGTAACCAATAAACCAATTGGGCTTATTTGACTAAGGAAAAATAATGTAGATGATATTCCATATAGTTTTTTGTTACTTTTTCTTAACCATCAATTTGGGCTTGATACATCATGTTGAGATTTAATTGGGTACATTGAATTCAAAGCAACTTCTACCAAAAATTGCTAGTGAAGGTGTTCTCATGGCTAGTCACAATTGACTTAGTCATGGCACAAATGTTTAAAAATATTGTCCATGAATTCTGTTGCTATTGTGGAGACTTTCTCTTGTGTGTTGTAAGGCATATAAGTGAGTGCTTTAGAAAGGTGGTCAATAACTACCATGGTCACCAATTTGTTGCTTGATTTTAGTAACCCAAAATGAAATCCATAGAAACATCAATCCAAATGGTGTCTAGAATGGATAAAATTCATAATGCTTCTAGAGACTTCATTGTCTTCCCCTTGTGCCACTAGTAAATTTCACATTTTTCCACAAAGTGTAGAGGTTCATGTTCACGACTTTCCAAAATACTGATACATAATACTTTAGTATATTTTTTGAAAATTGAAGTGACCCATTATGGAACATGTGTAATTGAGATAAAATTCTAGATTCAAATCCCAAATCTTGAACCAAAAAGTATTCCCTTTATAGAAAAGTTCATCCTTTTTTCCACGGGTATCTCACATGTGAACGAAAATTTGTCTATTGGTGGTGTATCATGTGCACTATCTTAGAATTCATTAACCATTCTGTACATACCTCCTTCAAACAATCAGGTACTGGGAATGATAAGGTAATTAGGGAACCTTCCTCTCTATACTTCTTCGATAGAGCATCAACCACCACATTCCCCTTGCCCTTCTTGTAATAATCTCATAGTCATAGCCTAACATTTTAGTGACCTATTTTTTCTATTCTAGGGAGGACAACCTCTGTGCCAAGAAATATTTCAAACCATGGTTGATTTTTTAAAATCTGGAAATGATGCCCCACCAATTAATGATGCTATTTATTAGCTACATGAAAAATAACTAACATTTCATTTTTATAAGTGGATTTTCCCAAGTTTCTATCACATAATTTATAACCAATGAAGGCCAATGAGTGACCTTTTGTGTTAACATTTCCCCAATTACTTTGTCAGACGTTTAAAATTCTAAGAAAAAAGTCTTATTGAAGTCAAATGTGGATAGTACTAGGGTAGTACACCTACATTCTTAAGGCTTGATAAGCATGTTTGACATCCTCCTTCCAACTAAAGGCATTTTTTTTAGCAAGGTAGTAAGAAAATATACAATTTTAGTTGTTCTACACAACTTCTTATAGTAACTTGAGAGGCCAAAAAAGCTCCACAAACTTGTCACTGTCTTAAGGAAAATTTAATCTTTCATTGTCTCAAGTTTCTTAGGACCGACATGCATACCCTCCTCACTCACCACACGTACCAAGTATTCCACTTACAAGAAATCAAAAAAGCATTTATAACATCCAAGGAACAACTAATGAATACAAAAGAGTTGTAGGACTTGATCCACATATGCCATATATGTCACCCGCGTTTATTGTAGACCAAGATGCCATCAAAGAAGACCAAGCCACTATAGCATAGAAGGGGTCGTAATATTTTGTTCACGAGGGTCTAAAAAATGGAAGGCACATTTCAAAGACCAAAAGGCATCATCAAAAACTTGCAATGGCCTTTATGAGTGTCGAAAGTGGTTTTGGGAATATCTTCTTCCTGTTGAGAAATCAATGCTTATAGGAATTAGGGTTTGATTCCTCTTTCTTGATAATTTCTTGTGAGTTATGTTAGCTTCTTTTACTTATTTATTAGTTTATCTTTCATCAATAAATTACCAAATTAAATGTATATGAAGACCACAAGAACAAGAGACACAAGATGTAGGCACTCATCCGGGGAAAATCCCCTCCAAGGGGAAAACCCAGTCCAACTCTTTCGCTAGTAGATTCAAATCAAGATGAGACAATCCAAGACCCTTCCGACCTAGAGAAAGACATCCTGCAATCACCAATTTATCCATTACTTCCACTAGATGATCCCTCCCAAAGTATCTAATTTTTATCTTCTCAGTTGTAGCTACAATCCATAATTTCGCCCCCCTAGCTATATATTTTTGACCCCCAACTTCAAAATTTTGGGCCTACAGTAGATTTAGAAATTCAGCCCCAGCTATAGCCTAGAAAATTCGCACGTTAGATAGAGAGATATTGCTAAGAACTTGATTTATGTCTTCCTATATTCTTCCTTCCTTCTCCTGCAACTTCGCTCTTATTTTCAACTTCTTTCTCTTGTAGATCGAACTTGTTGAGTGAGTGCTAAAAATAGGTCGAGTTTCCTCTCTATATATAGCCTTTCTTCTAGGTCAAATAGCCCTAATCTAGGATGACTTCATGAGGACAGTGCCGACTAGGCGTGGAGGTCCTTTTTGACTAAAAAATAATTATTTTTACATGATACAAAAGCCCAAGAAGGGTCTAATAAAAATGATAATGAATCTATTGAATCAAGAAAAAACCTAGACACCTTCAATGGAGGATTTGACCAAGAAATCATTGACCCAAGCATCAAACCCATACTTTAATAAGTCAATTTATTTAACAATAAAATTTCTTTTGACAAATACAATTATGAAGACTGAAACTAGTTACATTCTTCAATACTGCCTCTTAACTAGGTAGGTATTCATAATTACATACATACATAGATACATGGAAGATATGAAAATTATATGAACTATGAAGAGTTCTAGCACACATAGTGCTATAGATTAGATACTTGACCAGGGAAGTCTAATTGGGTGGGACTTATTGAGAAATCTAGGGCATAAGGAGTTAAAAGATATCTCTACTTGATAATTGCTTGTGATATACTTTTACCTTTTAGCTTATAGTCTTCTCTTCATTATATTATTATTGTGTTATTTTCATCAAGATAATTACCAATATGCACAATAGAAGACAAGTGACACAGTATGTAGTCTTGTCATCCAGGGCCTCACCTTTGAGAGGAAAACCTAATCATAAATTCTTCTTATAGATCTTAAATTAAAGAATACCAAGACCATGAGAAAGACCCTTAACTCTAGTATCCTCCCAAGAACCTTGTCACTACCCTTGATGTTTTGCCTCTTCCTTTTCTCGGCTTCCTTCTTTATCTCGAACTGTTTTCCTCGACTTTTTAGAGAAAATCGGTCTCTATCCTTCACACTACTTTTTTCAGCTTCCCCTAAAGAATCTCGGTATCTAGGTTCTCACTGGTCCCCTCTAGAGAATATCAGTCTCTATCTCGATCTCTATCACGGTCACCGAGAGAATCCCTGTCTCTTAGGTTTACCCTAGATTAGAAACCCTAGTTTCCTTAATTGAGACCTATATTTCTTATCTTAGGGTTCCAATAGGTTCTTCCTTCTATCTTCTTGTAATATCTTCATTTCTTCTTCCTTTGCACATTGGAGAGAATATATAACCCAAGACAAAACTCAAAAGAATCGTTCCTTCATGGATCCCAGAAGAATCCTTCCTTTGCTATCCCTAGAATAAACCTTCCTTCGCTATACCCAGAAGAAACATTCCTTTGCTATACCCAGAAGAATCCTTCCTTTGTTATACCCAGAAGAATTCTTCTTATCCCTTCTTTGCAGTTCTCTTCACCGAATTTCTTTTTGAGTTTCTTGCCTCTAAGTGAGGTTGAGTGTGGCTACTTATACACATATTCTCATGTCCCTTAGGCCGACATGATCTCAAATAGGGAGGCTGAATTCTTCTGGAAATTTCTTTCTTTGTTGTAGGCCAACTTGAAGATGATGTGTGACAAGGTATTGAAGGATACTTTACATAGACAAGTTTGACCTTTTACAAAGTGTAACATGACTTCCTTACATGACAATGACTTTATAATTTTATGACTAGATGACAAATAATCCCTAAAGAATCTCAATGGGAATCTTGACTCAAAAATAAAATCTCTTGCTTATGAAACCCATGAGGCAAGCAATACAATAATTTTATTTTTCTTCTTTACATCTCATTACATAAAATCCTAATTACATGTCATTATGAAGACCGAACCTAGTTACATTTTTCAATAAGACTAAGGTGTACTCAAGCTTTAGCCACTTTAGGTACCATTGAGATTTTAAGCTCTAACACCAACCCAGGGATCTAGGTGCATATCCAAGGTCAGAGCCTAATGACCAACACCACCCTCCCTACTTAGGGATCTAGAAATCAACACATAGGCTGTTCAGATGCCCTCCCAAGCATAGTGTTGCAACAAAATGATTCATCTCACCCTATAAACTAAATATGTAACATCAACGAATCCAATCATGCTTCTGAAATATTCAAACTTCTTATTTAGAAGATATTTCGTCAACACGTTAGCTACATGTTCATCCATCAGAATATATTGTAGCTTCAAGACCCCATATTTTACCAAACTCCTAATGTAATGGTACTTTTTATTGATATGCTTCATGCTAGCATGAAATACGAGGTCTTCAAACATCTTGATGTTGATTTGATTATCACAATTTATCATTATAGGATCTAGAGGCTTTCCAAACAAACCTGACAAGAGTTTTCTTAACCAAACAACTTCTTTTCCTACTTCACATGCAACAACATATTCAAATTAAACACTACTTAAAGCAACAGGATCTTGTTTTCTACTCATCCCTGAAATCATTGTAGATCCCAAACTGAAACAACCATCTATAGTGCTTCTTCCATCAGTCTCACTGCTACACAATTGGAATCGGGAAAACCTGTTAACTTAACTTATTTTCCATCATACTTATGGAAGTGATGAATTTCACCACATAGGTATCTCGAGCTACGCTTGGTAGCTATCCAATGGTCATGACAAGGCTCCAACTTACGATAGCTTGTAGGATCAACGAGACTAGAGTCAGAGTTTCTCAACCTTTTGAGATTTGTGATCATGGGAGTATTCACAACCTTGGAATCCATCATACCAAACTTTTGTAACATCTTGATTGTGTACTTACCTTGACCAAGATATATCTCATTGGGTTTCTTCCAAACTTCCAAGCCCAAGTAGTAGTGCATGAGTCCCATATCTTTCATTTCAAATTTTGTTGCCAACATTCTCTTGCATTATAGGATTTTGCACTCCACACCTGTAATGAATAAATCATACACATATTAAAGCACAATAACTGGTTCATTATTGATTATCTTGATGTAGAGGTTTGCATTAGCAGAACTTTTGACGAACCCAATTCTTAAGAGATATGCATCCATCCTTGCATATAAATCCCTATGAGCTTACTTCAATCCATATAGATATTTCTTTAGTCTGCAAAGATGAGTATCCATACTATTTATCTCAAATCCTTCTGGTTGTTCAATATATACTTCTTCATCAATGGATCTATTTAGAAATTTTGTTTTGACATCCATTTGATGGATTTCCATCCCATAACAGAAACTAGGGAAACCAAAGATATAATAGTAGTATACCTGACAGTAGGAGCAAAGCTTTCTTCATAATCTATTCCTTCCTTTTTAGAGAAACCCCTTGCAACGAATTTGGCTTTGTATTTGTCTATGCTTCCATCAACGACATGTTTGATTTTGTAAATCCATTTTGGAAGTGACAACATATTTGTCACTAGGTCTAGGAACGATTTCCCGAAATGCCAATTTTCATGATGGATTGATATTCTTCCTGCATTTCTTTCTTCCATTCTTCTTGATGAGCAGATTCTTCAAAGGTAGTTGGTTCTGCTTCGATTAACTTTGTCATATATGTTGCATATCCTGAGTATCTCTTTGGTATTTCACTTTCTTTTAAAGTTCCTTTAGTTGCTCCATGTCCTTCGACCTCTTCAAGTGCAACCTTTAACTAATTTGGTCTCTTCTTTGTTTCGGGAATGATTATAGGTTGAATAGGATCACTTGGTCCTTCTTCTTCTTCTTATTGGTTTGTAGGTGTCTTGTCATGTTGCTCTTCTTATTCAAATAGAGGTACATCTTCTTCATCTGATTCAATTGGTATATTCTTGGATCTTTTGTAGGCATGGTTTTCATCAAATATAACATCCCTACTAACTTCAATTTGTCTTCCTTCTTTGATTTAAATTCTATAAGCTTTTTATGAAAGGCTATAACCAATGAAGATACCTTTTTTACTTGTAGAGTCTAACTTCCTTCACTTGTATTTTGGAACATGAATGTATGCGGGACACCTAAAGATTCATAGATGGTCTACACATGGATTCTTCCCCGTGAATGCTTCTTTCGGTGTCATATTATGAAGTATTATATGAGGAATTCTATTTTGTATGTATATTGTTGTCATGGCTTCTTCTCCTCATAGAAATTTTGGTAGATCTTGTTCAAATATCATAGTCCTTATGCATTCTTCAATGGTTCTATTCTTCCTTTTTGTATAGCTATGGTGTATATTTGCAATTGTTGATGAAGTTTTAATCAAAATCACAAGACACAAACATACTCTATTTTTCCGTGGAAGTTAATTCACAATTTAGAACAAAAAATTCAAACACGCAATAAGAAATAACACACATGCACACAATATTTTCATACGGAAAGAAATCTACAAAAAACCCCAATGCCTGCTTGCATTAATTTGATGAATATAGATGTATTGCAATTGCTTTTCTCAACTGAGCACAACCTGCAGGTGAATAACCTATCTCTCTGCTCACTGAGAATCTCTGACCTAGACTTAGTCAATTTCTACCTCTAATTGAGCCCCTACTTCCTTGCACAATTACTGATGAAATAGGTCCCTATTAATTAGGATTTTTTTTCCAAAATGCTTGCACAATTCCTTAGCGTTGATCACCTAACCTCATGCAACACATGTACACTCAACAAGTTTACAACTGCTAGTTAACTGCCTTGGAAACTCCACCACAATTGGGCAACTTGTATTCTTTGCATTCATGAGCTAATTACTAGCTGATTGATTGGTTAACTAGATGATCTCTGGCTTAGACTAATGTCCCACTACTTAACTGACCACCAACTAGTTCTATTAACAATTACAACTAGTTTAACTGATTACAACTGAAATTAACTCAACCTAGGCTCCTAAAATTTAGGAATCACTACATACAACTGAACTTCATGCCCCTAACTTGAATGAACTAAGCTAACTAAGTGACAAGAGCCATGTCACCTCAGTTAACTCCTCTAGGTGTCAGCGTATGTGGAATTTTGATTTTTCTAAATTTAATCAAGGAAAGATCAAATCAAATTTATTTAAGTGACAAGAGCTATGTGACCTCAATTAACTGCTCTAGGTTGTCTGTTGATGTGGAATTTCGATTTTCTCAATTTAATCGAGGAAAAATAAAATCAAATTGAGAATTTCTTGTTTCATTTTTGAACACTCCCACTCAGCAAGAAAGGGATTATCAACTACCACAATCTTGTACCCGTGGAATGTATTGCATGCAACACTTCTCACTGTTGTTGCTAAAACTGCAACATTTGCAACTAAGAAGCATCCCAAAAAATTGAATCAACTGTGTCGGCAACTACCTACTAGGAAAATTGTGCTGCTGCTAACTCTGCTACTGAGCCTCCCGCTCTTCTATCAACACTCTGCACTTCTCAGTATATGAATGACACTGATCCTCCTGCTACTGAATATTGTGGGCCCCTGTAGCAAGGTAATGATCCATGAGGAAAACACCTCAATGGACCTTGCCCAAATTTCTGCAATTCTGGACTAAGGCTTCACATTGCCCCACCTCACACATGGAGGTATGGCGACATGTGTTACCACTTCCCAATTACCTCAAACTCTCACCCTATTGGATGTCTCTTCTTGAGTGGATGTCTCCACTTTACCTGCTCTCTGCCTCTCCATTTGTGGTTTCTCCACACCTTCGTAAGGCTCCTTTTGGGGCCCCATTGTGAGAGTTCTATCGTGCTCCCTCTCAACCACCATATCTCTAATATTTTCCTTGCTCCTCAAGGCTATGCATGCATCTTATACCTCAAGTGCATACAAGTTCTTGACTCGAACCCCGATCTACTTCACTTGTCCCGTGGTTGTGTTTCAAGAATGCCTTTCCTTTGCTGAAGATCACATCATAACCATGGTCTTCCAAAACTGCAACATAGATGATATTCTTCTTTAGGCCTGGAACAAATATGACATCTTTGAGTCTAAGAGGGGATCCCAAATCCCTTTGAAAGGTGACTATACCAATCCTGGTTGCGCTTTACCTTCCATCGTCCCCAAACTCAATATTCATCTGGAGATATTTCTCCTCCAAGTGACTGAAAAACTCTCTACACCTAGTCATGTGGAACAAGGTACCAGAGTCCAAGTACCACACACTCCCCATTACGGTGTTGGACATGCATGCGATAAGGATGAAGTCAAGCTTTAATTATGAAGCCAAAGCTTCACCTGCTGCTCCTGCAGACTCCTTCTTGCTAGACTTTTTGTGTGGACACTTTGTATCATAGTTCCCGAATTCATGACAATTGAAGCATTTAATTTTGGACAAGTATTTCTTCTTGCCCTATTGGCTAGATTCAACCTCACCTTGGGAATTCTTTCCCTTGGCCTTCATTCCTTTGCTGACTAGAGCAAAGTCCTCTTCCTCTTCTTTGGATGAACTTCCATCTTTGGTATTCCACCTTATTTCCTCCTGTACCAAATCAGATTATAAGTGTTCCCAATTTGGTATTTTCTCCCTCCCGTTCACTAAATATTGATATTTATGCAAACTCTTGGGAAGGCATGGAAAGGCCAGGCTTACCAAGTCCTCTTCTGCAACATTAACACCAGCCCCACCAAGTTCATCATGACATTATGTGAACCTGCTCAGATACTGCAAAATAGTTTCATTCTTATGCATCTTGATACTTCGAATTTTATCCTTGAGTGTTAGCTTCCCGTGGTCATTATTATTCTTAGATAATTCTGTTATTTCTGTCCACATTACAAACGAAGTTTCTATTCTGTGGATATTTGAGACAATGTGATCTTGTACTCCCACCAAGATTACTGTCCTCGAATTGGCTACATCTTTGTTCCACGGAGCAAGGTTTTGGGCATCAGATTTAAGTGGTTTTGCAACATCTATATTGATGTATTCTAGCAATCCTTTGCCATCCAATATTTCCTCCATGCGATATTTCCATGCAACAAAATTAGAGGTTCCTTCCAAGGCATACTCTAGCCTTAGTCCATTGAAGGCCATCTTCTCATCTTTGAAGAAATCCTACTACACTAAGCTCCAAATTTGAACATCCTGAGAAATAAACCTCAAAATTCCTACTCTAATGTGAATCCTCCTTTGATACCATGTAGAAATTATGGTGTAGATTTGCAACTTCTCATGAATTTTTAATCAAAATCACAAGAGATATACCTAATCTACTGCTCTATGGAAGTTAATTCACAATTTAGAACAAAATTTTCAGACATACAATAAGAAATAACACACATGCATACAATATTTTTCCTAGGGAACGAAATCTGCTAAAAACCCCAATGCTTGCTTGCATTAATACGATGAATAGAGATGTATTACAATTTCTTTTCTCAACTGAGCACAAACTGCAAGTGAATAACCTATATCTCTCCTCACTGAGAAGCTCTGACCCAAACTTAGTCAATTTATGCTTCTACTTGAGCACCTATTTCTTTGCGCAATTCCTAAGGAAATAGGGCCCCATTAATTAGGATTTTCCTCAGAAATTCTTGCGTAATTCCTCAGGGTTGATCACTTGACCTCATGAAACACCTGTACACTCAACTAGTTTACAACTTCTAGTAAACTGCCTTGGAAACTCCACCACAACTGGAAAAATCGTATTATTTGCATGAATAAGCTAATTATTAGTTTATTGATGAGTTAAATAGATTATCTTTGAGTTAGACTAATGTCCCACTATTTAACTGGCCACTAACTAGTTCTATTAAGAGTTATAACTAGTTTAAATGACTACAACTGAAATTAACTCAACCTAGGGTCATAAAATTTAGGACTCACTATATACAACTGAACTTCATGCCCCTAAATCGAAGTAATTGAGCTAACTGAGTGACAAGATCCATGTCATCTCAGTTAACTCCTCCAAGTTGTTTGTTGATGTGGAATTTTGAATTTTCTCAATTAAATCAGGGCAAAATCAAATTGAGAATATCTCGCTGCATTTTTTAACACTTTCTGCTACTCCGTTTTGTTCGGGGTTTTAGAGAACAATGAGCTCCCACTTAATACCCGCTTATTTACAATATGAAATAAGCTCGTTTGAAGTGTATTTCACTCCATTGTTAGATCTCAAAGTATTTATCTTTCTTTCAGTTAAGGTCTCAACTTCAGATCTTAATTCCTTGAACCTTTCAAATACTTTGTCCTTTGGCCTAAGAAGATAGAGCCATGCATTTATAGAGTGATCATCGTTGAAGGTCACATAGTAAATATGGCCTCCAAGATATTTATTAGACATGGCCCCACATACATCGAAATGAATGAGGCCTAATATCTCCTTCGACCTTGTGTCACTGCTTGTAAAAGGTTTCCTTGTATTCTTTCCCAAAGCACATTTCTTGCATATTCATTCATGATCTTCCTTGATGTTGGGGATTCCCTTTACCATTTGAATAAGAGAGGGTATTATCTTGTAATGAATATGCCCATATCTTCTATGCCAAATTTCAATAGGATTGATCTCCATGTGAACTAGGGCTTGAGGAGATGGTGTTATAACTCTATAAAGTCTTCCTTCACGAACGACAATAACCTTTTCCTTTTCAATGCTTGAATCGTTTCCCCAAAACAAAACGTTACCATCTGTAAAATCAACCCTCTATCCTTTATCTTATAAATAAGAAATGGAAAGTAAATTATTTTTCAAACCTGGGACATAGAAGATGTTTTTGAGGTGTAGATTTGCTCCACTTTCTAGCTTCAATGATGTAGATCCAAGACCCTTCATTGCATAATTGTTGTTGTCTCCTAGCTCCACTACAAGTGATGATGGTCCTCTTGATAGAGTATGAATTTTTCTTATTTCTCATGTCGTATGTCTTGAGGCTCCACTATCGATGATCCATTCATTTTCACCATCAAGTGTGCCTATAAGTTAACCAAGAATCCTTCACTCTTGACTTTCCAAGATAAATTGTAGATGAACCTTCTAACCTAACTTCCTGTAATTCTTACGATATTGAGTCCGATATTAAAATATCTTGCCACTGAGGGAGTAACCTTTCCTTCCAATCTTTCTTTTCATTTCTTCAAATGATAGCCAACAAAGTGATCTTCAGCTAGCCATCCTTTCACCTTAGCTCTGATACCATGTTGAGAAATAATTGCTTATAGGAATTAGGGTTTGATTCCTCTTTCTTGATAATTAATTGTGAGTTATGCTGGATTATTTTGCGTATTTATTAGTTTATCTTTCATTAAGAATTTACAAAATTAAATGTATATGAAGACCACAAGAACAAGAGACACAAGATATATGCACTCAGCCGGGGAAAACCCCTCAAATGGGAAAACCCAATCCAACTCTTCCACCAGTAGATTCAAATTAAGATGAGACAATATAAGACCCTTTAGAGCTAGAAAAATATGTCCTCCAATCACCAAGACAACCCTTCCCTCCAATAGATGTTCCTTACCAAAGTCTCCAAGTGTCAGTGTCTCATTTGCAACTACAATTCATAATTTTGCCCCCCAACTACAAATTTTCGGCCCCCAACTTCAGAATTTCAAACTTGTAGTAGATTCAGAATTTCGGTCCCAGCTACAACCTAGAAAATTTGCACATGTGAGAGAGGGATTGCCTAAGAACTCGATTGAGATCTTCCCAACTTCTTCCCTCCTCCTCCTGCAACTTCTCTCTTCTTTTCTGCTTCTTTCTCTTGTATATCAAACTTGTTGAGTGAGTGCTTCAAATAGGTCAAGTTACCTCTCTACATATAGCCTTTCTACTTGGTCGAATAGCCCTAATCCAGACCGATTTCATGAGGACAGGGTTGACTTGATGTGGAGGTGACAAATGACCTTTTTGACTCAAAAATAATTCTTTTTACATGATACAAAATCCCTAGAAGGGTCTAATAAAACTGATAATGACTCTATTGAAGCAAGAATAAGCCTAGAAGCCTTCAATGGAGGCTTTGACCTAGAAATCATTGACCAAAGCATGAAACCCATGCTTTAATAAGCCAATTTATTTAACAATAAAACTTCTTTTTACAAATACAATTATGAAGACCGACACTTGTACATTCTTCAACACTTCCTTCATGCAAATTTTGTGATAGCCAAAGTAGGGATCACATTGTATGAAAAACTTGGCACCATGTAGCTCATCTAAGACATGGCCAATAACTAGAATGGGAAATCTATCTTTGACGATCAAGTTCATAAGAGATCAAAATCCAAGACACATGCACCAAAGTTCCTTCTTTTTTAGGAACCATGAGAACTGAGGAGGAATAGAGGCTAGTACTATGATAGATGAAACTTGATGCGAAGGGACCCTACAAGATATTTCACTTTCATTATTTTTGGAAAAAGGATGGTGATACATGTGAACATTGGGTTGTAAATTACTTGTGACTAGTAAGATACTATGATCATGCTCATCACATGAGGTTGATAGCCCTTAGATAAGTTCAAAGACATATTGGTGTTTGTCCAAAACTAACAAGTCCAAGTGAATTGTTTAATAATCATCCTCAAAGGCTTGAATAAGATATAATTGTGTAATAATGCTCAGTGACCCCTTTTTAGGAGATTTTCCATACATTGTGAGTTTACTATTGTTGGGAATCACGATTTCCATTAGACCAAAACCCACAGGTGTTACTCAATGATCGCATCGCCAGAGATAAGGATCCACAAGAGGTGGTTAGTCCATGTCGCGAAACACACGGGGAGTGTTGGTTTATCCAATGTCCAACAATCTCCCCCCCCAAAGCAAGCCGGGTGTGTATCGAACTTGTGACCTATGATCTGATACCATTTGTTGAGAATCACGATTGTCATTAGACCAAAACCCGCAGGTGTTAGTCAACGGTTAGTCCATGTCGTGAAATACACAGGTAGAATTGGTTTATCCAATGGACAACAAATATTTATAGAGAAATTGTTTTAAGACCGTTAGGAGTGTAGGAATGCTCATCCTTATGGAGAATCATGTCTAATTATAGAAAATCCATGGTGATTAGGCCTAAGGTTCTCTAACATTCAACACCTAAAATAATATCATAGCCACCAATTTCAATGGAAAACATGTGAGCTTTTAGGGAATAATCACCCATTTGAAGTTTCAAATTTTCGCACTAGCCGCCACATTTCATAGATCCCCCTTGGTAATCATAATTTGAAAATAATAAATGTCATGGATATAGTAGCATGTTTCTTGGGAGATGTTGTGATGAATGAAATTATGGTTCATGTAGCTATGGATTGAGACAATCACCTTTTGATGCATGATATAGTTGACCAATATTAATGTTAGATGAGAGGAAATATTAGTTAATGCATGAAGAAATATTTGTGGTTCTTCAACCTATTGGTTAGGAAGAGGAACATCCATGATGGGGGAGGGTGATGTCCATTTGAGTCCCCCTTTTAATTTCATCATCAAATATGTCCTCGTATGTTTCCATAAATAATTTATGTGTCTTTCATATATGCATTGGAAAACCTTTTTCGACATAGTTGTAATAGAGACTCTTGAGTTAGAATTCCACCATTTCATCCTATGTCAATTTGTGGACCTCAAAAGGAAGAGTAGGTTGTTAAGGGGCTACCACATTTTGTTATGGATAAAACTATAGGTACCAGGATTAGGTAGATGATCCAAATTATTAATGATGATTGAATTTAGTGGCCTCCAACTAGGTAACAAGGTGATTGATCACCACTTAGTTGTTTAGTTCCATTTTAGGACTAGTATTGGTAATAGATTTCTTAAAAAGTCACCAATTAAATTTCATGTTTCCAAACACCCAAAAACATTCATATATTCTTCCACCATGTTTGATTGACACAATTTTGTAAGTTGGCACATAAAATTAGTATCATGAATAAGTCAAACAAATAAGGCTTTCACAAATTTCTTAGTGAACCCTAAAGATTATTTCTTATGACATTTCCACCACCACCAATGTTCCTATATAGACTTAAAACATCAGTTTGGAGTGTTTCTCATCATCTATGGTATGGAGGGAAAATTATTGTTTCATTTGATCAACCCAGCTTATTAAATCTAACCCATCATATTTATTCAAATCACAATGTGTCAAATTAAGGGAATGATGATAAAAGAAATGATTGTTATTGTAACCTTGTTCTTCATCAATGTTCTTATAATTGTTATATCCTTTATTAGAGAAAGTTCCAACATCATCATTCTTACCTTCGAGCTTGTCAATCTTGTCAAAACAAAGGTTGGCTTGCACATTGAGGGTAGTCATGTTGGTCTCAAGTGTGTTGACTGACTAGGCAAGACATTGAACCATTTGTGTTATTTCATCTATATTTTACATGTTGCAGGTGTGGGTCACAATAGCATGAATGCTAGCTAAGAGGTTATCTAGTAGCTACCCCAACATGATTGATTTTAGAAGAGGAATTGGGATGTATTTTAAGTAATTATAGTGGTGGGTCCACACACAAAATCTTATTGGAGAGCTACACTATTGTAATAAACCTTGCACAAGGAGTCATTTGAGCTATGTCACTTATAATGGTACTAGTGGGGGCCATAATTTTTTATTACTAACATTGGTGGGAGTATTACTACTCCTTTTTGAATAATTGCGAGGAATTTTTTCTCAATTTCTTAATATTCTAGCAAATTTGTTTTTTTGACTGGCTATTTTATGGAGGCTAGTGTTGTAAGGTCGTAAAGCTACATGAGTGTTAGATGATATAACTCTTTGATATATCGATAGGTTCCCAACAGTAAAAATTGAGCAGATCTCTCATGATGCTAACTAGAGAGGTGAAGGTACCCATAATTGTCTTATCTGATTCTCAAATATTATAAATTGATTGTTCTAAGTGTTGTTTTTGGTGTAATATAGAAACAATATGGTTGAAAGGTTTATGTAAGGCTAGTTTTAGGTGTTCCTAGGAGAATTTTGATATATCAAAGGTATGTGGAAGATTGAGTTCATAGGCATATTTAGTCTAGTGTAATACTATTTACAAGTGTACCAAAAGGGTTACAATGCTATCTAGCTAGGTAAATTGTACTTGTATCTCCTATGTGTATGATTCCTCAACCAAAAATTTACCCATTTAATAATGCATCTCTTTATTTAAAGACGTTATAACACATTTCTAGCCTAAAAGGAATTATAAAATTAGGGCACATGCTGGCACAAAAAGCACTCTAATGCCACTTGTGGTGTTCCTTGTTAGTTTAAATAGAGTAATAAGAGTAAGATAGACAAAAATATATATACGAAAAGAAAATAAACAAAATTGGAATAACAAAAGTGAGCAAACCTTTATTAGCATTCAAACTAGAGATCATTGTTCACTAGCCATTTCAAGAGAGAAACCTCAATGAAGTAGAGCTTCAAATAAGTATTATTCACTTGGAACCATATTACATGGGTTCTACTATTATATTTATTTTATAACTTACCGAAACCTTAACCACCTAGCGGCTCTTCATTGATGAGGCCACAACCACTATCTAATGGAACTTCTTTAAGGAGGCCAACTTAAATTTTACGATTTCACACTCTACTAAGTCACAAAGATGAATTTGGTACATTAAGTAACAACATATTCTCTTAACTATTGGAGTTAGTGTGGGACCTTAACCCCAACTTACATAACATTTAAGGAGTAAGATAATTATCCATATATAGATTAAAGAATACAAAGAATGTATCATCTACAAGTATTATTATCATCATGCAATTATTTTTAAATACACATGGTTTAAACCCCATAGCACAATACAACAAGTTTAGGAAACCATATTAAGTTATTTTCCCATGTGAGGAGATTGCCTTCCCTTATAAATAGAATTCAAACATAGTTACCAACTCAATGAGAACTTTACAAAGTTCTCATTTTTCTTAGAGTTTGCATTTAGCAACTATTTCTACCCCTTTTCAAAAGTGGTGCTACTAATAGCACCTTATTATTATTATTATGATTATTTCTTATTCATAGTTTAAAGTTACAAAATTTGCATTTATCATATGCAAAGTTGCAAATAAATCCATAAAATCAACCCTTGAAACAAAAAGTGGTGCTCACAGTGTCAACCCCTTTTCGTGGCTAAACTTACAACTTGGATCAAATCATGGCCTCAACAACCAATACAATTTTGAAGAAAAACATTAAAATCAATTTGTGAAACTAAAAGTCTTTTCTTTGAGGTTAAAATTATAACTTGTTCGAAATCATGGCCTTGAAAATTCGTACATTATGAAATGAACCCATGAAACCAATCTATGAATTGAGACATGGTGCCATAAATAACATGTTTTTTTTTAAGCTTAAAATTGCAATGTTTTTTAGGCTATTACAAATAAAATTATAAAAAACAATTAATTGATTAAAGTAAAATATATGCAAGGGAACATATATGAGTCTTGCTATAGACTCGAAATGTTGATTCATAAATGGCTACTATGGAGTTAGTTCCAAACACTAAACTAGCTCAAGATCCCCACCACATAAATCTTCAAACAATCAACATATATGTTTTATAGGGAATCATATATGTATATAAATAGATGTTTTAGTTGAAAAACTATATCCATATTAATGCGACAAAAGAAATGCAAACCATGGATATAATAAATTAAAACCTGAATATATAAATAAATAAATTGAAATATAGAATTATATATATATATATATATATATATATATATATATATATATATATATATATACATTCTCTTAAAAAAAAAAAAAATATTAAAAATTTTAATTAAAATTTTAAAATAAATGAAATTAAAAATTATAATACAATAAATGCCCAAAAATAAAATTTAGTGAAAAAAATTAAAAATATTAAAAAATAAACTTCAAATTTTGATAAAATATAATATAACAGAATTCAAACAAAAATATAATAAAAAAAACAAGATAAGGGGAGGAGGGAAATATGTTGACCAATATACAATATGGAAAACTCTGTGATAGGTGAGAGACCAAATGATGTCGAAATACACCAATATTGTCCATAGTTTGCGCTCAAAGTTGGGCATCAAAGACTTCGAGTGACACCTAGTTTTGAAGTATTGTAGTCGCCTACACAAGTACATCCAAAAATAGATGGACTTATTGGAAATATCCTCACTAGGAGTTGCTTATCAATGTGTTGTATGCTACCATGAAATCCAGCAGGCCTTGGAGAGGGTTCCCTACAAGATTAGAGCTAAATCTAGTTTTAACAATGGGGTAGTGGCCCACTATCATCACAACTAAAACCCCCTTCTCTTTACGGACTTTCATCGATGGGAGGAATCCTGGTATGATAATATTACCAATAAAATAAATTCTAAGGCTGGAGAATGCGGTGATCAACTAGGATATTCTAAAAAAAGACTCAATTTTAGACTCAAGGCTTCACTATGAAGTAATTGACTTTCTATGAGAAGTCTTAGAAGAATATGCACAAGAACTAGGGTTTGATAAACTAGGCGAGTGTTGGAGTTCCCAAGAGTTAGGGCAAGGAGAAACGACTCATTAAGATTGATTTCAACAAGGTCAAGCCTCATGAAACCCTCAAAGAAATCCTCAAGTTGAGAGAACAAAACTAGGGTTTCCCTCTTAGGGAAAACACCTAGGGAAAAATATTTTATCGATGAAATTGAAGTGGATGCCCACCAAAATGAGAGATACTGTAGCCAAGACACTCCTCTTGATGTTCAAGCCCTCCAACCACCAAAAATATCATTCCCTAGAATTTCACACCAAGCCCTAGTTGACTAATCTAGCCTCAAGAGGATTGAATTTAGGAGGAAACATTTATGGATAAAATTTTGAGATGATCACCAAGTGATTGGACAAGTACTTTTTCCTATCGGCTTATGGAGTCAAGGATGCTTAAGATAAGCCTAATTTCCCTATAGGGAGGCAAAAATTGGATGCCATAGCTATCAAAATTCTAGTAACTACCCACTTAATAAAATAATGGATTTTGATGGAGAATAACAACAAGTACTCCACTAGGAAAATTAATTACATGTTATAATGAGTAATGCATACAACATTCATCTAGATATTCTTTAACAAATTAGGGCACACAATTTAAAATAGAATCAAGAGTTCCATGCATTAGACATTCAAGAAAAATATATTCAATAAGAGATTCCACTTACAAAATAACATGTGATATATGCTTTCATTAGATCAAGAAATAGCTCCAAAGAATGTCAAAATCAACTTCCATACATCAAAATGCATCCAAGCATCTCCAAAATCACCCAAAAGAAGCAGATGCGAGTTCTCTAAAGGTTTGAAAATCACAAGTTTGATTATGATAGATCACAATGGAGTGGTCTCCAATATATATAAGTCCTCATAAATCCAGTTATGCCTAAAATCCCCTCTAAGTCATAAAGTAATGTGAGAAAAACACTCTAGGTCACATGCTGACCTATTAACCAATGCACAAACATAATAATTAACCCATAAGAGGGCCGAAATGTTGACGTCATGCATGCATATGCCTCTTGAAGGCATGCATTGAGCTCCTCATGTGCCAAAGTGAGTTTAGAGGGATCCTAAAATCAAGTCCTAGGGGTTGACCCCTATATCTTCATGCAAATAATCCTGTGATCCCCAGTTTTGGGTTTGGGGAACAAAACTAGGACTCATGGGTCTCCAAGTGGAAAAATATCTATCTTTATTCTAACTTTGAGGGCATTGAAGATGGTGCTAGCCCTCCCTTGTCTCAACATATGAGAAAAACCTCATGTAGGCCCTGGATCAATTACCTGACCGTCATGAAGTGCTAAACCGATTAGGGACAATATGGAAGACAACCTCATGCAATTAGGAAAAAAACTATAAGAAAAGGAATGACAATAGTAATGGGTCACAAAGAGCGACTGAAAAAGAATAAGAAAATGAATAAAAAGGAAGAGGGAGAGATTGTTGCCATGTTTAGAAAGGTTTAGGCCACAACCGAGGAACTGAGAAGTCTAGAAAAAGACGAAGAAGAATTTGGTGTAAGGGGGCGTGACATGCAACAATAGGTTATGTCACACGCAAAGAAGTTAGCTGCAGATCCGAGAATAGATGAGCAAGACTCTGAGAGGAAAACAGAGCTTGGAGAATCCAAATAAAAAGTGGATGACGGTTTTCAGGACCATAAAATAGAAACCTAATATGAAAGCATGCATATGGATGAATAAGATGCAACAAAGATTGCAGAGAGAGAAGTAGTAGCCTTTGTATGTGAAGCAGAGCAAGATCATATAAATTCTCAAGGAATCCATTGTAACGTGGATGATGCAGATGATGGTGAATCCCACTGTGATGAGATACATGTGGATGATGAATGCAAAGTGAGATGTGAATTGGTGCAACCAACCGCAGTTGATGGATTTGGTGAAGTTGAAATTGTCAATGAAATTGACAATGAGCACATGCATGCTCGAATATCCCACCATAGTGTGGATGAACATTATGTTGATGATATGTGTGGTTTCTTTTTTGAAACAGGGCTTGATTGTGGCAATATGGCAAGCACAACGTTTTAGGAAGAATTGAATGTTGAAGCTACCATTGTAGCAACAAGATATGATTTAGTTGGAACTGCTCATGAATTAGTATGTGATCTAGCAGTAGCTGATCAAGAACATGATAAAGTGATTGAAGATTTTTTGATGAGAATATCCATTGACCACATAATGGTGGATGATAGTTTGAGTGAAGTGAAAAGAAGGCAGAGAAGGAAGAGGTAGAGTAGGAAGCTCTCACTGAAGAGCATAATAAATATTTTTTTAACATTTTTTTTTAATATGCAGGTGTTCAGAATAGCATGGGTGAAAAAGTTGAAAACTAGGTTGTTAATAAGTTTGATGCAGATTTGAAATTCATTGAAGAATGGATTCAAAAACCAATGGAACAAATTGAGCGAGTCTTAAAGCAGCAACTGCAATAAAAGAATTGACTGAAATGGTGAATGATGATATTGAGTATTCAAATTATAGGAAAAAAGCAGTAGTACTTGATGATGAAAGTGAAAATAATGATATGAATGTTTATGAAGACAAAGATAAATGCATTGAAACCATTTTTTAGCAATGGAGTCAAGAAGAGATAAGATTTTGCTATCCAGAAATATGGTAGAAAGAAAGTCAGGAATATGAAACACAAGAAGCAAATCAAAGAAGACAGTTTGAAGATGCAATGTTATGGCCACAGTCCATAGTTGAACAAATATTTGAAGAGGAAGGTGTAGAAGACACGATCCAATTATTTCTTAGAACAAGTTCAAGACAAGTTAAAGAAAAATTGCAGCAACAAGTAAAAAAATATGGAGCCTACAACAAGAACCCACAACAAAGAATGAAGCAATTTCAAGGATTTAAAATTTGGAAGAAGAGAAAAAGAAAATGCAAAATTGTGAAAGTATTGAGTCATTGTAAGCCTAGCTAAGACATAGACCAACATGCATGTTTCAATGATAATTGAGTCAATTTCTATTGTAAGCCTAGTAGGCATCATTGATTCATGTTGAGTCATACGATCGTAATTAAGGGGGAGTGTTAGAAATTGTAATTACTCCCGCATGAGGAGTTGGCTAAAATTAGAGAGTCAGTTAACTGAGCGTTGATTCAAGTTGATTTAAGTCATAGTTGAATTAAGTGTGTGGTTGCATCTCAAGATATTTTAGTAGAGTCGCTAGTCAAAAAGGTTTAAATACCCTTCACTGGGTTCATTGTAAGAATCAAGTTTTTGTGTGATCAATAGAAGAGCCGCAGCTCGTGTGTTTTGTGTGTGAATTTGTGTTTTTCCTACTCTATCTTTCCAACAATTATTACCCCCTTTAGGATGGGGTAGATCATCTCCCATCAGGGCTTGTGACATGAAAGGATTCCTAGTCTTCTATGAGATAGGGCAACATTGGCCCAAGAATCGGGTAATGGTCATATGATATAGGTAGAGCTCATGCTTGGATTTTTCCCACATACTAATTTATAAGTCGCGACCATCTTCTACATTTTGATTATTCTTTGTTTTTCTTGTGTCCATTATATGCTCTTTCTTTTCTTTTAGCTGCATCAACCTCCCAGGGTGCATTTATAGGCCCTATCCATGGTACACAGATGTGTGGACACCAAATCCTAATGAGCCAAATGTAGTTGACCCGAAGAAGGGACATGGAATAAGGGCACATAATGTATGGATGGAAGTGATCAGTATGGAAAAGAGATAGATTAGACACATTATCTCAATCATGGATTCTCAAGTAGTGCCCCTTCCTAAAGCCATATCCCATTAGGGGCAGTCCCACTAGACTAGGATATAAAATTAACCCCCCATTTAGGGTGATGGAACAATACCATGATCCGGATTTAAACAGGAAACAAATTACAGATATAACCATAAATACAGAGATGCAGTAGAAATAATGCTTCATTTCATTAATATAAAATATTGAAATATGTCTAGTAACAGAAATGGAAATAAACTAGCTCGGGGGATGGTAGCTTATCCCTGAGTAGAGATGTGGTGGATACATGCCTCTGAACTGCCTTACAACGAGGCTCAAAAGGCCTTTCTATTATTGAACAATAAGAGCAAACCCTAAACAACCAAAACCATAACCCGAGGAGATGTAACACCAAGAGTTTATGGGCGCCGTTGGGGTTAGTTGGACAACCAACTTCCTGGGGTCGTGACTTGGTCTATTATACCCCGTTGGAAATATCTCTCCGAGGACTACAACGAAAAAGACGATTTTTTTACAAAATCATTGGCGGTAGATTGCAAAAAAAAATCTCGTTTAGGGCCTCAAAACGCCTCCAGAAATTTAGGACCTGAAAAACTACTAAAAATAGTAAACTGTGCTACAATTAAGGAAACTGAAAAACTAAAAGAAACAATAGTGGGGGTGCAAGTAGAATTGGAGGTGGCCACCAATATCTACTTGGATCATTCCTCCCTCCTTAGGAAGCAATGGTCCCCATTGTGTTGAGTTCCTCCATGAGATGAGGAAACTTCTGCTGAACTTGGTCCCTGGTGAGCCACTTGCCCTAGTGAAGGAGTTGGTCTGCTTTGAAAACTCAATATAGTTGGATCTTCTGCTGGTGAGTTTGCTTGATCTGCGTGTCCATGATCTGAATAGTTGCAGCTTGTTCCATGCAACCTAGATTTAACTCTGTTGGTGTGAGCTATTCTGCAATGTCAGATGTGTCTAGTAATGGTGGAAAGTATGGCCGAAGGCGGTCCACATTAAACACTGGGTGTAGGCCAAGGAATGAGGGAATGCTGAGCTCAAATGCATTATCTCCCACATCCTTGGTAATGGTGTAAGGACCATATGAGAGTGTTCTGAGTTTCCGATAGGCTCCGGTAAGGCATTCCTTTTGCAAATGCAACTAGACTTTGTCGCCCACCTGAAACTTGTGTGGCACCCGATGTTGATCATGTCGCTGCTTGTAATTGGCGTTTGATTTCTCCATAATGTCATGGACCTGATGGAGGATATGTTGGATGTGCTCAATGAATCTATTTGCCTTATCTGTTTCGGATTGGACATGAGATGAATCTATCTAAGTAGTTGCAAATGGCATGGCCACATCAATGGGACTTAGTGGATGGAATCCCAAGCCCACCTAAAAAGGGTTGTGGCTAGTCGAGATGTGGAGAGCCCGGTTATAGCTATGTTGAACATAGGGGAGGGTCTCATCCCATGTGTGTGGATGCTTTGAGTTGTACATATGCATAATGTGCATGATCATCTTGTTGACAACCTTTGTCTGGCCATTAGTTTGGGGATGGAAGGTTATGGACTTAGTGAGTTTGGTGTCTAGCATCGACCAAAGACTGGACCAAAATGTACTGAGGAACCTGCTGTCCCGATCTGAGATGATATACTATGGGATCCCAAAGTGTACCCACACTCATTCAGAGAAGATGTTAGTAGTGGCTTCTGTTGTGATATTCTTCTTGCAAGCCGCCATAATGGTCATCTTTGAGAACCTGTCGATGACCACAAAAACATAGTCGTTTCCATGCTTAGTAGAAGGAAGGCTCGACATGTAATCCATGGAGATGGATTCCCCAGATCGACTAGATGTAGGTAGCGGAGTATAAATTCCTTGCTTCTTGATGGTCGGTTTGGTAATGACACAGGCAGTGCAGGATCTGATGTACTTCTCGACATCCTGTCGAAGATTCAACCAATAGAAATACTTCTGCAGTATTGCCACCGTTTTCTCGACCCCGAAATGCCCAACAACATGACTATAGTGTGCTTCCCAAATCATCTTGGCACGCTCTCTTGAAGGAACACAAAGGTGACCTAGGTGGCATAACAGGGCATCCTGGAGGTGAAAATATGGAACATGCTGACCCTCCAAGAGTGTCTGGTATGTGTGGCCAAATTCTGGGTCACTTTTGTAGAGATGTGGCCAATCAGACGTCTTGTGCCCACAAGAGTTGAGCACGGTGGTTAACGCCATGATTGGTTTTCAATTGAGGCAATCTGCAACATTATTGGTGCTGCCCTTCCTATACTTGATATTCAAATGGAACTGTTGTAGGTATGTGGACCACTTATGATGGCAATCATTCTGCAACTTCCCTTGCATCTGTATGAACTACAGGGGCCGGTGGTATGGGTGGATGGTCATTTCCTTCCCCAAAATGTAATGCTTCAATTGTCGGCAAACCTGCACAATGGAATACATCTCTTTGTCATAAGTGGGATACTTCTGGACTGTGTCTGAAAGTGTCTCATTGTGATATGCCACTGGATGCCCATGTTGAGTAAGGACTGCCCTAATATCATATTCAGAGGCATCTGTCTCGATATCAAATGGTTGTTGCAAGTTTGGTAATCCAAGCACTCGTGTCGAGCAAAGGTGATGTTTCAACTCTGTGAATGCCTTCTGTTGAGATTCAAACCAAAACAATTTTGCTTTTTCTCCTCCCTTGGTGACTTGACTCAAGGGCCAAGTGATATGATAAAATCCCAACATGAACCTGCGGTAGAAATTGGCAAGACCCAGAAAGCCGCAGAGCTCTGTCAGAGTGGTTGGAGATGGCCAATCCCAAATGACTTGGATCTTGGCAGGATCCACATGCACCCCCAGTTCATCAATAATGTATCCCAGATACTGAACTTTGGTCATGCCAAAAGTGCATTTCTCCAAATTGGCACATAGCTTGTGTTGCCGCAATGTTTGGATAACCTGTCGGATGTGGTGGAGGTGCTCTTCCCAACTCTGGCTAAAGATCAGGATGTCATCCAAGTATACCACTACAAATGAGTTGGTGAATGGTCGCAAGATGTCATCCATCAACCTCATGAAGGTTGCAGGAGAATTCGTCAACCCGAAAGGCATAACCAACCATTCGAAAAGGCCATCCTTGGATTTGAAGGCAGTATTCCACACATCGGAGGGTTTGATTGGTACCTCGTGATATCCTGACTTCAAGTCGATCTTGCTGAAATATTCCCCCCCTTCAATTGGTTCAGAAGGTCATCAATCCATGGGATCGAGTACCTATTCCGGACAGTGATCTTGTTCAGTGCCCAATAGTCAATACAAAGTCTCCAAGTCCCATCCTGCTTCTGTACCAACATGATCGGGCTCCCACAGGGCGATGAAATCGATCAGATGTGACCTTTCTACAACAGCTCTTGATTCTACCTCTTGATTTTGTTGTTCTCCATAACGGAGCGCTGATAGATTGGTCCGTTTGGGCATCGGCGCACCAGGGGTCAGATCGATGGAGTGCTTGACCTGGCAGTGCAGAGGAACCCCTGTGGGGGAGGTGAATATGTCCTCGTCCTCCTCCATGACCTTGTCCATCTATAGTTTTCATGCAGAGGGGCCCTGTCTGGAGGTCGTGGCCATCGTCTTCTTCTTTCCCTGAGGGCGTATCATCAGGAAAACAAATTTCCCGATTTTGGAAATGAGCTTACCGCATTATTTGACAGTAACCAAAGAGATGGCGGTAGGCAGTGCTACCTACGGTATCCTGTACAACTTATTTCCCAAAGTAACAATAACAACACGAGGCCTTGATTAATACACAACATGTTGCTTCCGCAAGTATGGTTGGCCTAATAGTACATCGCAAACATCAAGGGGAGAAATGCCACATAATACCTCATCCGTGAAGGGCTTGATGTTGTACGGAAGGCGCCACTGTTGGCTCATGCGAAGATCCCGTCCTTGGTGAAGCCACCTAATGGTGTATGGTTAGGGTGTGTTGTGGTCGGTAAGCCTAGCCGATTCATGACCTTTGTTGAAATGAGGTTCTTTGGGCTCCCGCTGTCGACAATGAACTGTAGCGGGGAACCCTTTACCCACATCTAGGAGTGGAAGAGGTGCTCCTCCTCCTTTGGATCTTTGGGTTCCTCCTTCTGGATCTTTGTGGTGGTGATGGTGGCATTGGGCTCAACATCGATAATCTGCTTCCCTTGGTCATTCCCCTTATCAGGTTCTGACTCGGAGTCAGAAAATGCATTTGATTCCGAAGCCTTTAGCTCGGCCACCAGTGACTGCTTGGCCCGACACTCACTTGTATTGTGAGTGGAGCTCTTATGGAACTCACACCACTTTCTCGTGTCCTTCTTCGGCTTCGCGGTGTTGTTCTTTGCTTGCGGCTTTGGTGGGTTGTCTTGGGCCACCCCGCCTTGTATTTGTCCTTTGTTTTGCAGTTTGGGGGCACCTTTCTCTTGCCTTAGATTCGCAGATCCAAAGTCTTTCTTCTTCTGTTTAAACTTCTGCTCGATCTTGACAATGTATCGGTACGCCGTGCTGAGCGAGGAGATGTCCCGGAACTCCATCTCATCCTGGATGTAACTGTGTAGGAGGTCGCGGTATTTGAGTACCAAATGCTACTCAGTATCCTTGATACCCAACTTTGTGTGAAGGGTATGAAAAATATTGGTAAGCTTCGGCACATCTTGGTCCCTTCCCTGCTGTAGAGTGGTCCACTTTATGTATTTATCCTCATATCTTCTGACAGTCTAGAACTACTCCTTAATGGCATCCCGGAATGAATTCCAAGTGTGTATGGCTGAAAACAATGAGGCCGTACTTTCATCCTTTTGATTGCAGTAGGTTTCCCACTAGTCCTTGAAGTGGGGGGCGACTTTGAGTAGAGCGAAAGTAATATTTTCCGTCCGGAAAAATAATGAATAGAAAAATAACCTTCTAGAAGATTTAACCATTTATCTACAATGTCTGCATCTATCTAACCCTCAAATGTGGGAATGTTAAAGTTAGCTTGTACCTTAAAGGGTGTGGCATTTTTAGAGTGGCTATTGGAAGTAGATGTGTCACCCCTGGGTAGCCACTGAAGGATCTAGGCAAAGTTGTCCATCATCACGTTCCTTTGTCGCTCAAGGGCCTCTTCGAGCAAGATTTTGATAGGATCTCCTGCCCCCTTGTCTTTCTTTTCATCTGCCATGGGAGGCCGTCGGGATTTGAAAGACTGGTCTTGCAAAGGTTCGACCAGTTCAAGCTCTAACTCCTTATATCCCGACCTCGTTGGGGACATGCAAAGAAAAACAGAGAAAGAGCAGACCGCTCTGATACCACTGATCCAGATTTAAACAAGAACGCAACAAATTATGGATATAACCATAAATACAAAGATGCAACAGACATAATACTTCATTTTATTAATATAAAATACTGAAATATGCCTAGTAATAGAAATGTAAATAAACTAGCTCGGGCAATGGTAGTTTATCGCTGAGAAGAGATGTGGCGGCTACATGCCTCTGAAATGCCTTACAATGAGGCTCAATGGCCTTTTTATTATTGAACAATAAGATCAAACCCTAAACAACCAAAACCTAACACGAGGAGATGTAATACCAAGAGTTTATAGGCCCCATTTACTGCGTTGGAAATATCTCTCTAAGTACTATGACGGAAAAGACGATTTTATCATAAAATCGCTAGCAGCAGATTGCCAAAAAAAACACTGTTTAGGGCCTCAAAATGGCTCTGGAAGTTTAGGACCCGAACAACTGCTAAAAATAGTAAACTTTGCTACAATTAAAGAAACTGAAAACTAGAAGAAACAATGGTGGGGGTCCAAGTGGGATTGGTAAGTGGTCACCAAGATCCACCTGGATCATACCACGATCAAAACCATTCTTTCTTCCAAGTCACCCCATAATCCATGTCAAACTAGCCAAATAAAAACAAGTACAAGAACTCGATTTCATAATGAATAAAGTACCTTTTGATTAGAAGCCCAACATCGAACATGTGTGCTTGACAAATGGGTGAGGAAGCACATGGATGATGTATATAGTGGATGAATGGCATGTCACATAAACTACAAGGTGGCTCTCTGGGGTTACTAGTTCTTGACATGAAAGAGATGTTCAGGAGAAAAAAATTTTCCTAGGGGTCACCCACTTTTGGTGGGTAACATCTAGCTCCAATTGGGACATGATATCACCATAGAGCGCATGATCCATGTATTCGAATGAGGAGATTATGAGAACTCCAACAATCTCCTAGGGCTATAGGCTTGGAACCTAGGATTGTAGACTTGGAACCTGCACATCACAATACAACTTTTTGGGAGCATGTGCACTGGGTTTACTATAATCGCCCATGTTTTTCATGAAAGAAAAAATCCATACAACAAATAAAATCTAAGCCAAATGCAAGTATAATATACATGCAATATAATATGACATGGAAACATGAGATGATGATATTAACTATGCGAAAGGAACATGCAATGCACCTACACTACCATGCATACTAACATTTTATGCAAGAGTTATGTATAATCATTAAACCAATGCAACCAACATATTACCATATCAACATAATATATTTTTTCCCTATGATTAGTAATGAAATGGGATAAGAACACATCACAATAATCCAAGAAAGATCTATATACATGGTCATAAGGGTGGGAGGTGGGAAAATAAGAGGAACACAATTTATGAAAATGATTCAGGGATGTAAGAGAAAAAGGAGAATCATGTTCCCACCACCGGGTAATTCCCTCAAGTTTGAAAATAGAGTAGTCAACAACCAAACTCAATCACTCCTTCTCAAAAGACTCCTTAGTGATGCCATGATCCACGGTGTCCTTAGGGATATGATGGGAGGTATGATGAGATGAATGACCACAACAACTAGGTTTCTTGTCACAAGGGTCATGTTGTAAAGGGGGGATGAACTCAAGTTCATTATCCTCAATGCTCGTGCATTGAGGAATGATGGTAAGGTTGAAGGATGACTCAAATACACCTCCCTGATCCTAAAGAAGATAAGGAAATACAAGGTCTCTATTAATACCATCATCAATATCATATATAGGGTCCTTATCAAAATGATAGTCAACAATCTCCCATTTCCCTTCTTCAATATGTAAGTAATCCCCAATGACACCATCTACGGGATTAATGGGATTACCTTCTCCAAGGTCCTCAAAGAGTACATCATTCGAAATAATATCCTAGAAAAGGTAGCGTTAGCCTCATCTTCACTTTCCACAAACTCATCTTCCCCACCATGCATGTCCTCAAAATTGTCTTCATCAAGATTTTTATCTTAGTGATCTAGGGAAGGCTCTCCTTCCTCATCTTGATTGATGATACCCTCCCTTTGGAGAGTTTCCTCAAAGCTTTGACAAACATCCTCACTAGTTTGAAACTTTGGCCCTCTATACTTCAGGAATTTGTTGATCAACACAATGAAAGTGGAATTCTATCAGGGTCACATGAATCATGCCAACCCCTATGTTCATATTAGATAGATATAATAAATAAATTGATGAGGGTGTCCAGATGAACCAATGTGCAAACATAATAATTAACCCACAAGTGGGCCAAAATGCTGACATCATGCATGTATAGGCCTCTTGAAGGCATGCGTTAAGCTCCTAATGTGCCAACGTGAGTGTAGAGGGCTCCTAAAATCAAGTCGTAGGGATTGGACCCTACATATTCATGCAAATAATCTTATGAGACCCAATTTTGGGTTTGGGGCATGTTTGTGCTTAATCTAACCCCAATTTAAACTAGATTATTTATTTATTTTTTCCTTGCACCTACCTCATCATATGACTCCCTTTCATATTTTCGTGATAAAAAGTTGCTTCTTAAAATATTCACGTTTTCTCAATCATTTATCCTAAGAAGCTTAATCTGCGAAGTTCTACTCACCCCTTCCAAATCAACAGTCTCTATGCGCCATCGGGCGAGAATTTTCCCGTCATTTAAACAGTGATTCTCTTCCCGATGAATCCCAATCACTGCAGTTGTTCACATCTAATGGTCCATGTTGTATTTATTTCTCGAAGGCAGCTCTTGGTTGCGAAACTACGTCGAGAAACCAACTCAACCAATTTTTAGGTTCAAGCTGGCCCTCGAACCAGATGGGGCTCCCTCAAATGTTACGAGGCTTTTTAATGTTGTTCATTGTCACTGGATAACAACCTATTAAGTACAATGACCGGATATATGATTTGTTGTATAAGTGGTTGTTGATGAGTATCCAATCTCTGCTCATAAATAAATCCCTCTCTTGTTGGGGTTCAATCAAAGTGCTAATGTCCAGCATTGATGGAATAACATACCTTTAAATATTTTGGTAGAGGAATAAAAGAGAAATTAGATAATCAAGTATCCTCCCTGAATACTTAATCATCTAACAAGAGCTGATGCATACAAAAGAATCTCTATAACCCACATAAATATGTTTAAGAGACGACAAAAGGCAATAATTTAATGATGTAGAGGTACTAATTTAAACACCTAGTCCAATTAGCTAAACTTAGTGTAGATGATAACTTTTCAGTAGGCTGTCAGGGAGGTTGATACTCAACCTAGCCTTGCCCATTGCTTCTATATTACCTAAAACACATGCAGAAAGAAATTATGAAATCACTAGAAAAACATACAGAAGAAACAAATTTTGTCATACACTGGAGCCAAAAAACTTTAATTCAAAATTCTGCAATAAAAGTCTTTACAAAAATGACAGGGTTTTGGCCTCAAAATCCAACCCTTGTTTATTACAAATGAAATAATATATAGGAAAAATCAATCTTGAGACTGCTACAGTCTTTTTGTAATAAAAATCTCAATAATAAACTAAAAATAAAAACAATTCCTAATTAATTGCAAGAAATATGGAACTGATTGAAAGTCTTGTGCCTTCAAATTTAGACTATTTAGATGTTTTTCCATTTAAAAATGAAGTGGTTGAATTTGTTGCTAATATTATGCCTTTAATTATGAGATTGCTGAATTTGTTCCTAAAAATATGTCTACTGTCTTTTAAAAGAATGAAACTCTACCACATGTGTTAGACAATTGTCACACACATTTTCCCTTTGACATTAATCTCGGTCGCAAATAACATCACTAGATTCACATCTGAGCTGGTTGTAATGTGCTTTCTTACCTCAAAACTTTAGAATTTATTTTCATATGACTTATTATACCATTTCAAACTGATAGAAATTTTCTATAGACTCGATCTTCCTCATCTAAGAACCTATCCTTTGGTTGATTACAGGTGGCAATCTTGTATAGGATATTTCTTCACCTATTTGCTCATGGAATGCCTAGAAATATGGAGTTAATTTGAATGTTCTCTGATCTTTTGCTATTTGTGTCTCTTATCCTTCTGCTGTGAGGTGACTGTTTTGCTTAAATTCATGTTCATAAATAGATCAATAACACGATATAGCCATAATTATAATACTTATCCTAGTTTAAGATGAGAGAAAACCCATAAGAATTTTCCAAATGTTCAATTTCATTTGTAGGTGAACCAATCTCTCAGGAGAACACTGGTAAACCTTTAGAAATATGAATGCCTTCTTTTCAAAACTATGAAATACCATGGATCTACATAACCAGGTGTACCCTTCACCTTAGTGAAAACATAACTCTGGTCACCTTCTAGTCCCCATTTTGCAAGTCCAAAGTCTGAAAGCTTTACTGTATAGTCTGTGTCTAGTAGTATATTGGATGACTTGAAATCATGATAGATAACGGGATTTTCTACCCCATAAATAAAATATAGCCCTTTGGTAGCCCCGAGTGCAATATTTATTCTTGTTGACCAAGGCGGGGGAAGAGACATCTTTTAGAATAGATGTTTTTCCAAACTTCCCCGAGCCATGAACTCATAAACCAATAATTTGTGCTCATCTTCGCAACAGTATCTAATGGATTTCACCAAATGGGAATGGTTCAACTTCCCTAGAAAGAAGACCTCTTCCAACCATTTTCTATGCCTGTGGTAACCATCCAGATCAAGGATCTTGACAACAATTAGCTAGGCCTTGAGGCCTAACTTTAGGTCCTCATCAATGTGACCTTTGTAAACTATACCAAACCCTCCTTGAAAGTTTCTTTGTATTGTTACAATAGATCAAAAGAAACCCACAAATCTCCAAATAGGTTAACAACAACATAGCCATTTTTATTAGTTGCTCGCAACCACAGAGCTACACTATACTCCACACATAATTCTCAATTATATATTGTAAATCCTGTTCATGGTTTCTTTACTAGCATTTCCTTAATACGTAATCCATTGAGCAATCCACTAGAAATTTCCAAATGGAGTGCGCTATATAAACTAGATTATATTTGTAGATGTAGCTTTATTGTTGGATTTAGTATACACATTAAAGAATATCGATTCCAAACATTCCAGATAAGGCAAGAGATAGATTTTAAATTTCCCGTGTGAAGCTTGCACTTGTAACACCCACGAAATTCATCACCTTATCAGTTGATTTCTTGATTAAATAAGAAAGAATCCCACCAAAAATTGTGGCGCCTCCCAAAATGTGCTGCAGGAGAAAATCATGCACTCCTCTATGATTCTCTAACCACAAAACCATCTTGCATATATATTAACTGAGCAAAATCTTCCTCTCTTAACACAAGAGAGCCTCTCCAAACAATTTTTTGAAATCTATATCATGCAACAACAAATTATGAGCAAGGCTACAAAATACGCAATTGAAGTCACCAAAAGGATGCGCCAAAATAATTTCAGGCCAAACTTATTGGACTGAACTTGATTACTCTAGTTATCACATATATCAATTTTTAACCAATTATTATGAATTTCCTGAAGCTTACCACTCTTAGATAGGGACAATATTGCTATGGACATGTCGTCTGTGAGTGGGGACTTATTTGGAAAAAAAAAATCCCTATTTTATTTTTATAAATTCTCCACCCATAATTGTAATCCACAGTGATTGGACAAAATAATTGAACGTAGGGAAGCCCATCCACAATTGTCGCTGCAAATTTTTTGAAGCATGTCTTTCTAGTCACACCAATTACAAGTGGCTTGTTATACACCCAATCTCCATGGAAATGTTTTTCTTTCATCAGGTCAAAACGAAGAGTGAATATGCAAATAGGAAACAACTGTGCATTTAATATATTGCCAGCTCCTGTACATTTAGTATCCACTGGTACCATCATATTTACAATTTTGGACAGTACAAAATGAATCTCGAAGAAAGGATATGCATTTTCTTGAGTACATAATCTCTAGAAATATTCATCAAATGGACCCCCACAGAGAAATCACAGTGAATGATACCCTTTTCCACTATATTATTTTGGCCCTTGTCCCTAATAGAGAAAAACTTCCAGTGCCCATACCTTTTGTTCATCAGGATGAATCTGCAATTTGGAAACAATTTCACTGGCTTGAGAAATAATGGACTATTCTAATTTCATCACGAACATTTGGTTTTGTAGTAGCTATCATTCTCATGGGGAAGATGAGATGCTCTGCCTCTGAAACATGGCCACATAAAGAAACTTATTGCCACGCTTAAATTTGTCTGGCAAAATTATCCCTTGCGCCGTCACTAAACCAAAAGTAGATTGTGAGGGTGAACCTCGGTAGTAAGCAGATTTTCACCTAGTGGGTGCTGCAATTCACCACAGAGTGCCACATCACAAAGGAGTTGTCTATAATGCGATTTTTTGGAGATTCCGGTGATGGAATCCGGCGGAAGAAATTTAGGTTAAATCTTGATTTGTTGCAGTTAAAATGGTTTTTTAACTGCATATTTAGATTCAGCACCCTGAAAAACCCCTGGGACACTTTCATTGTGCAGAAACTAGCTATCAAACTTGCGATTCCAATAAATTCCTGCCGGATTTCGATTGGAAAAACCCACCAGAAAGGCTTTCAAAAAGTCGCGTTATAGACAACTGCCATCACAAATGTGGTTTTGGAAAAAATAATTATTGTGGACCTCCCCCCCTTACATTAAACGTCGAATAACGAGGGGGTCCGCAATTAAATTTTATCCTTCGATCTCCACGTGCTCATTTAAACTGTTGAAAAATGGAAGGAGTTTATGATCATTGCGCCACGACTCTCCTTCATTAAAGCATGAATGGCCTAGAGGTGGCACAATTTAGTTGTGACCATCGATGAGATCTGGCAAAATATGCACTATTGAAGATTGCAGGTCTTTCTTTCCAACGAATACCAACATGCATTGAATATATGACGCCTGTCTCATAGATGCGGGCGTTTTGTTTAATGGATATGGGAATTATCCCACATATGCCCAAAAAATATAATTCGAGGCGTTTATATGTGTCACGATTGAATTTTCGATTTGACACATTGAGCATATCTTACCCATGTGGGCTCCTCCCTCCATCGCCTCATGCTTGTATGTTAAGTGTTACGCTGGCTTGCCTTGTTCGATGTTGAAATAGGACAAATAATTTTATAAAATTAAATCTAATTAAAATTAAAATTAAAATTGTCATAATAGTAACCTAACAACCAATTTTCCATGCAAACAAGTATATATCTAGGAGTTTAGCGAGGAAGTCAAATGGAAAAATTTGAAAATTTTGGTAATTTTTAAAGGTTGTCAGAAAAAGTTACAACATTAGCTTTAACTGAGGACTGCTTCCCTTTGTGGGATGAAAAGAACTAGTAGATCTGATGCCTTGAATTTGTTCGACATGGAGTCATATCACAAAAACATTTGACCTAAACTTGCAACTTGTTATGTTCAAACTGATACGAGTCAAAATATTGGAATCTGAAACTGTAACCACATCCTCTTCTGAAATTTTACTCATTAGGCTATGTATTGATCAATTCACAATAATGGATCAACTTGTGAACCTACAAACTAGCTGCAACTGTGACCTGCATACTTAAATTGACACAATCTATACTCCAAACTGGAATTGATTGAACTATACTACTGCTATAAACTGAAATGTGCACATTGAATCTGAAAACCAAATTAAAACAACTGTTGAAGAAAAAACAATCCTCAATCTACACACCAAAACCAACTGATCTGCTGCAAACCGAATATGAGAATAACTAATTCAATCTCACACAACTAATTGATCCAGGTGGATCTTTAAAAAGTACCAGTGACATGGTAAAAAGGCTCAAAACTCAAAGTGAGAGAATCTTGATAAACTTAGCATCAGATCAAAGTTCTCGTCATCTTGATTCTAACGATGCGACGACAATCGAATCCGAGCTCATATGAAGAAGTTAGAGCAAGTCAAGGTTTAGGTTTGACTTGGACATGTGGCAAGAGAAAATGACGTGGCAGAACTCTTCAACGAATGGAGAAGCTCCAAGTGGCAAGCTTCCATTGCCTCCACATTTTGGTGATCGCAAAAGAAAGTGGTCCGTGGTTAAGGAATTGGCCTCGGTAGAGTCAAGTTGCGATTGCAATTGCGCAATCGAAGATTAGAGACAGGTTGGCGTTTTACAAATTGGCCCCAAGCAAGGAAGCGTGCGATGTGATGATCACAATCACACATTGCAAAGGGAAGTGATCTATCGAATCGGCCCCTGAAAGTCAGGGTTGTGATTGTGATATCGCAATTGCATAGCTCCGCATTCGTAAATAGTAAGACTCGTCGGTTTCGTTGATTGCGATACGTTGATGTTCCCATATGTGATATGGTATAGAGTGTGGTTTTTAAAACTCGTCGGGTTCGCCGGATCACACATCACACAGTGCAACGACCCGTATGGAGGATCACCTCTGCTCCAGCGGATTACGATTTGTGATGGGTTATCGACACCGATAGAATATGACCACCAATTGTAAAGTCGCTCGGTTCAAGAGTACGCAAATTTATCTGCCATTTGAGGTTTAATGTGAGAATGGTCTGTGAATTGTGTTGATAACAGTTTTTCTATGTTTGACAGGGTTGTTACTTGCATGCTATTCATGGTTCGAGAATCTTTGTTGGAAATGCCCGCTTGCTAAAATCGTCATCTATTTGTGACTACCCGAGATTGAGGAGTCGACCGATCAAGGGTATATATGGGATGGTCTGCATAAGAAATAGGGAGACTGGCATAGAATTTCAGAAACTATTGTGTACAGCAGTAACCCGACCTGGAAGCAGGCCAGAACCTCACCTTGAGCAACAGGGAGGTTTCAAGAGGGTGCAGAAGCTTCATTTCTTTGAATTGGGTGTTCGGATAGGTGATTCTGCATGATTTTTCGCCAAGATTTCAGTTGTAATACTTGTTTTTGAAGCTAGCCTCTCCATTCTTCATCCATCGTCTAGCTTGGAGGTATAAGGATTATAAACGAATGTTGCTTGTACTTTTATCTCTTTTTATGCCACTTAATGAATGAAGGCCTCCCCACTATTTAGCAGAGCCCGAAGATTTATTCAAAATTGGATGAACTCCGTAATCAAATATTTGTGTCATGGTTTCATGCTTATCTTATTATTTCCGCATTGTTTTATGTGATTTTAAGTTCCATGGTTAATAAGCTCTATTACATGTAATTTTGATGCATCTATAAGTAAAAGATCTTGGATCAAGTTTGGTATTAGAGAAGGTCTTTGTCGATGCGAATTTCATGAGTATATGCTAACTTGGAACAAGCTGTGAAAAGGTGAAGGAAAGATTAAGTCCTTTGATCCTAAAGCAGGATGTGCAAAACCAAGAAGAAACATGGTAGATGAAGAAGCTCATTGGGAAGAAGAGTAGAATTACCAAAAAGTATTCTACAATATGGCAGAGAAAGTGGACAAGCTATTTTCAGAGTATGAGAAGGCAATTAGGCACAAGAATAAGGATGTCGATGACAATAGATTGGTAAATCATGAAGGTAGTGGAGAAGATCCTCCTCCATCTCCTTCTTTAAGTGATAATTCTCATCACTCTAATCAAAATTCCGAACATACATCTAAGAAACCATTATTTAAGATAGATGTAAAGTTTGACCTGCCCATGTATAATGGAGAGTGTAGTGCGGAAAAACTTAACAATTGGATAAGATAGATAGAGGTTTACTGCCGGATTCAACATCTCTTCGGTTGAGTGGCACTGCTCTCGTTTGGTGGGAGAGCAAGTTGCAGAAGGGTAGTAAAGAGTTGGGTAACCTTCTTTCCTCTTGGTCCGATTTTATTTCTGCATTGAAATACCAATTTTACCCTTTGGGTTATAAACAAAAGGCACTAATGGAATGGCAATATCTAAGGCGAGGTAAAGGCCAAAATGTGCAAAGCTTCACTGAAGAATTTCGGAAACAAGCATTGAATTTAGGCATCTCATTAGATTCACCTGAGACTGTAACTAAGTATGTTGGTGTGTTACATAGTTACATAAGACACTCATTGTTATTGTTCGAGCCTACTATGATTGATGTGGCCAACGTAAAGGCCATTCATCTTGAAAGCCGAGGCAAGAATGACAAAGATGATCAAGCCAAGAAAACATCGTTCAAGCCTCAGTGTGGAAAATTCCATAGCAAAGGAAAGGGGAAGGATAATAAGACCACCGCAACCAAGAAAGAGGATGGAGCAATGCCATCTTGCATGCATTGCAAGAGAGAAGGTCATGAAGAGGACCACTATTGGTAGCTACATCCGGAGCTGAGACCAAAGAGATTCAACAGAAAGGGGAAGCATAAGATAGTGGCAAAAGCACAACAGGACCTTTGATCATACTCCGGTGACGAGATATTGATCACAATCGTGGGCACAAGAGGTACTCTTTTTATTAATAATAATTCTGATTCGATTGGAAGTACTAGTTCTTTGAATGATCTTGTAAGAAATGAATGAAAGGGAATTGAATTATTCCACATTAGGGTTATTATAAAACACACAAAGGTGGAAACTCTGTTCGATTCAGGTTCCCAAGCAAACTTAATCTCAGAGTCCTTAGTTAAAAAGTTAGGCCTCAAAACTAAGCCTCATCCGAGTCCATACCCGCTTGGTTGGGTAAGAGATAAATCAAAATTACAAGTAACCAAGCAATGTAGGGCCAGATTTGTTATTGATTCCAAATTAGTTGATAAGGTAGAGTTAGATGTTGTGCCTTTGGATATCCGTGGAATTATCTTTGGAATTATGTATCTATATGACAGGAAAGCATTCTTCTTTCGGCATGAAAATACATACCACCTCACGAAGGATGGGGTAGAATATATAGTCAGAGCTCATCATACGAAAGTCAGTGCTAGCCTTGTAAGTGCAGGACAGATTAAATGACTGGTTAATTCCAGTAAAGGGTGCATGCTCATGGTGTTGAGAGCGAAAGAGGCCGAGACGACTGATAAGGTTGTGATCTTGATCATAAGAAATAATTGTTAGAAATTGTTTCTGACTATGATGGACTGTTTAGGAACCGAGAGGATTTCCCCCAAAATGGGAAATCCAACATGATATCCATTTACAACATGATGCTCCTTTACCGAATATTGGCATGTATAAGATGGCTTCTATCGATATGGAGGAGATCAAGAAACAAGTGCAAGAATTGCTAAATCAAGGGTTCATCAGACTGAGTTCTTCTTCGAGTGGCTCACTGATCATGTTGGTGCCAAAGAAATATGGCACATGGAGAATGTGCGTAGACTACAGGGCGATAAAAAAAATTATGGTGAAGAATCGATATCCTCTCCCTCTCATTGATGAATTATTAGATCAGTTGAAAAATGTTGTCTATTTTACAAAACTGGATTTGCGTAGTGGATAACACCAGGTTAGAGTTGCAGAACAAGACATTTGGAAAACCAAGAAGGGGTTCTTCAAATGGATGGTGATGCCATTCGGACTGTGCAATGCTTTGGCCACGTTTATGAGGGTAATGAATGATCTATTTAGGCCTTTTCTTGATAATTTTGTGCTTGTATATCTGCATGATATTCTTGTTTATAGTAGGACATGGGATGAACATGTATGTCATGTGAAGAAAGTTCTTGATGTTCTGAAAAATGAAAAATTGTATGTAAAATTGTCAAAGTGTGAGTTTGGGAGGACCTCTATGGCTTATTTAGGTCACATAGTTGGTAATGGGAAATTGAAAATAGATCCCTCTAAAGTAGATGCAATTATGAAGTGGCCTGAGCCCACAAATGTTACAGAGGTCCAAAGCTTTTTAGGTGTGGTACAATATTGGAGAAGGTTCATTGCAAACTTCTCTGTTATCACAACCCCCTTACACACATTGAAAAGTGTGAAGCAAGCCTTTCAGTGGGGAGGAAAGAAACAAAAATCCTTCAACACGCTGAAAGAGAAGATTAGCACAACACCAGTGCTAGCCTTACCAGACATTCAACAGCCTTTTGAGATTGAGACAGATTCCAACAGATATACCATGGGCACTATAATGATGCAGCAAAGGAAGTCTGTATGTTACCATTCAGAGAATTTTTCCCAGGTTGTTGTGAATTATCCCACATACGACAGGGAGTTGTACGCCTTGGTTCAGAGTGTAAAGAAGTGGAAACACTACCTAATCGGCAAGGAGACCATCATCCATACAGATCATCATCCCTTGCAATACCTTCAGTCACAGACCAAGCTTCAACAAGCTCGTCATTTCAGATGGATGGGATTCCTCCAGTAGTTTCATCTGGTAATAAAATACAAGAAGGGTGCCAGCAACAAAGTAGCAAATATGATTTCTTGCCCTCCTATTTCTGCATCTGTAGTTTTGCAAAATTCTTCTTTATCATTAGAAAGTTATGCTGAACAATATGCTAACGATAATGATTTTAAAGAGATTTACGCAAAACTGACTCGTGGACCGCAGGTGGACAATTATTATTTGCAGGGAACACTATTTTATCACCTTGGAAAATTGTGTATACCCATTGATGAAAGGGTACATGTAATCCGAGAGGCTCATACCTCTCTTGTGTCTGGTCATTTTGGGGTTGAAAAAACTTTATGTCATTTACATAGGTTTTGTTTTTGGCCTCATATGAAAAACATTGTGACTCATTTTGTAATGGGTTGTGTATTGTGTGCTGTTTCAAAGCCCTCTAATAGAAAACTTGGGCTCTACACACCACTCCCTATTCTAAGTCGACCACGGGAAAGTGTGTCCATGGACTTTTTAGGTGGTTTTCCTATGTCTAATAAAGGTCACGACTATTTGTATGCCATCATGGATCATTTTAGTAAAATGTGTATTTTAATGCCTTGTAAAAAGTAGGTCACTACTGAGAAGATTGCTTATCTTTTCTTTCAACATGTTCGGGTCCATTTTGGGTTTCCCACATCTATTGTGTCAGATCGAGACTCTTGCTTTCTTGGAGAGTTCTAGACTAGCTTCTGGAGAATGATGGACACCAAGCTGAAAAGAAGTATGACATTTCATCCACAGACCAATGGACAGATAGAGGTCACCAACCACATCGTGGTACACTTGTTACAAGGCTATTGTGGAAAGCATACCAAGTTGTGGGATGAACAACTTCCCTATGTGCAACATGCATACAATCGAGCAATACATTCATCCACACAGAGCTCATCGTTCGATACATGTTTTGGTTATCTACCAAGGGATCCATCAAACATGGTCTTTGGGAAAGATGAGGATGGAAATGGATGAGATGATAGGGACAAAGAACAAAAGGTTATTTAGCAGATAAAGGTGATTCATCAGGTGGTACAGGAGCAGTTAGAGAAGAGTTAGGCTCAGTATAAAGTTCGACATAATAAGCACCGATTTGACCATCAATTTCAAGTTGGGGACAATGTATGGCTCCACATCAACAAGGATAGAATGAAGGGAGAAGGGAAAAAATTGAGGAGCATTCGATATGGTCCCTTGACCATACTGGCAAAGTGTTGAAAATGCAACAAGATGATGGAGCTTAGTGAAAAGAAGTCGCCCTCACTAAGTGGGCCCACAGGTTATTTTTGGCGCAAAGTCTATTTTTAGACATATGGATCATGGTCTATGAGTTGCAGGATGCTATTTGTGGATGATTGTTCATGTTGGTAAAAATATATGGACTTCTATTTTTAGAAATATGGGCGGAGTCTATTTGTAGACTGCCAGGCTAAAAATAGAACAGTCGAATATTATTAGCTCTTAATAATATTTGGACTATAAACATTATCGTATCCTCTTGGAGCACTTCAGTTCGAGCTACGGATGTGGCACATGCAACTGCCAGAAGGAAATACGCTTTTCTTATGGGTTAGTTGAGCTATTGCATGATGGACTTCAGTTAGAACTCAAGTGATTGAGTTTGGTGGAGTTGATTGAGGAGTTGATGGAGTTGTGTTCAGTTTGACTTAGTTGAACTAGTTGTATTTAGTCTAACTGCAGAATACACTAGTGATGAGTGATGTGAATTAATTATTAACTAATTCACTAATTATTAACTCATAAATTAACTAAAGAATACATCAGTTAACTCAATGCATGGACAGTTCAGTGGAGACAAGTGTTAGAGGTGAGTGAAAGGGAAAGACAGTTGTCAGTTGTGACTATAGTTGTGCATGAGATTTGCACAATCAGTGGATTGAGATTGCCAATGAGAATTGCGTAGTGAAACACAAGGGAAATACGAGTTTGGATCAGCCATTCTCATCTATTCTCATGCAGGATTGCGCAGTGGAGGCAGGCAAACAGTGGAGGAGATTTGAACCTGTGACTTGATTCAGATCTGAGCTAGTTTGTGTGTAGCAAGTGGAGATAGTAATGAGTACTTGTGAGGAGTATTGTACTATGTATTGTTACATGTTCTCTATCATTATAATATACAGATAGTTGGGGGTTTTCAGCTCTATGCTTTCTCCGGTTACATACTGTGTTGATATGTGTTATTGATGTGTTTCAATGTGCGCATGCGAATGTTTTGATTCTACAAATTGATGATCAACGTAGAGGAGGTTATGTATTATGCATGCATTCCGCAATAATGTATAATCAGGATAATCTCTGTGAATAAGTGTCATATTATTCAAAATTTCTACATGGTATCAGAGCTAGATGATTTGTAGAAAAAGTTTCTACATGGTATCGGAGCAGAGTTGATCATCAGATCTATTATTCAGAAAGTGATTACATTTTATTTCTTCAGGCAGAGTCTGTAATCGGTCCAGGTAGCCTCTGGATTCATCCTTCTTTTGGAAGGTGAGATATCCGGTGAATGCCCATACAGTCAATCTTTGTATGAGAAATACTTGGTCTCACGAATTTTAGATCAAAAGTGGTTGAGTTTTTGAGCTGGTGGAATTCGAATTTGCAGTAATGTTTTCTTGGTGTCAAAGTTGAAATGTCTTTCAACGGATTGTGATTGGAGTATGCCCTTGAAGGCAGCTCGAATTATATTGCATGGAAAGACAGGATGGAGGCGGTGTTAGATGACAATGGGTTGAAGGATTTCATAGATGTTGAGGTCCCAAAGCCTACTGATCCTGCTCACGTTGAGGCTTGGCAAAAGAAGACAACAAAGTGTCGAAGGATTCTGTTGGAGGGCGTGAAGGATCACATTGTATCCAACCTGCATGGAAAGGCTTCTCCATACTTGATGTGGAAAGCGTTGACAGATTTATTCCAAAGCAAGAGCGACCAGAGGAAGCTGGCACTCAAGGATAAACTCAGAAACATTAAGTGTGAGAATGGAGACAGTATGCCCAAGTATCTCACGAAGTTCACCCAATGCCGGGATGAGCTGGGAAGTGTGGGGGTGACTGTTGATGATGAGGACTTGGTGATCTTGGCTCTCCTTGGTCTTCCGAAGAGTTGGCATTCCTATCAGGATTCTGTCAATGGTCGGGAGAAATTGCCAGGATGGGAGAGACTTTGGTCGGATCTTGTGCAAGAGGAGATCAGGTGGAATACCACGGACAGATCTTCATCAAAGACACCTGATGAAGAAAATTGCGCTTTAGCTGCCAAAGCAAAGAAGGGGAAGAACAAGAAAGCTTCTCATTCCAGTGCGAAAGGCAAGAAGCAGGACATGTCCAAGGTGAAGTGCTTTCACTGTCACCAGCACGGACATTATGCCACAAATTGTCCACAGAAGAAGAAAAATAAGCAAGATGCTGGATCTGCAGTGGGAGAGGCCTTAGCCTCACAGTTTGAGATTGATTTTTCGTTGATCGCATGCTTGGTATCAAGTGTGATGGGATCGGTATGGTTCTTCGACAGTGGTGCATCTTTTCACATGACAGGAGATCGAGATTTTTTTTCTGATTTGGAGGAGAAAGATCTCCAGATACTCATAGCGATGGGTAATGATGAGAAGTATAGTGTCTCAGGTGTAGGCACGGTTATTTTTTAGAGGGATCATGGAGCTCGCCTTACCTTGACCGATGTCAAGTATGTACTAGGACTGAAGAGAAACTTGGTGTCGATCGCGATGCTGGAAGACGGAGGCTATGATGTAGTCTTCAGTAAGGGAAAGGTTTTCCTTAACACAATATCACTAGATAGGTGAAGCAGATTGGTTCACGGGTCAAGAACCTATATGCTCTTGAGGTTCAAGATGCATGCAAAGCCTTGAGCAGCGAGGAAACTGATGGAGACTTGGTGGTTGAGAGGGAGCATATATTACCTCTCAACATGCAAAGCCAGAAGAAGTCTCAGATGATTGTGGAGGAGCCACGATTGGTGCAACAGCTTCAGGAGGTTGTGGAGCAGCGACAACAAGGGAAGCTGAGAGGAGATCGAGTAGAGACATTTACTCATGCAGAGACCTCCAGTAGGGGGAAACTTCGAGCTAGGTGGGCTGAGGGATCGCATGTAGCCATACCTCCGGGTAGGAGGTGGGGTGATGTGGATTGATCATCCCAAGGAGGAGGGGCAAGATCCTTGAGGTACCCAACCTCTTGGATGAGACCTTGCTACGAGAGCCCTAATGTGGAATAGCAGGAAATGACTGATTGGGTAGAGACAGATGCGGATGGAGCGGCAGAGAGAGCAACAGTGTAGGGAATCCCAGGACAGCGCATAGCTAGCAGGCTGCAGCAATGCGAGAGGCACAAGTGTTTTGCACAGTGCTAGGTGGCACAGAGAAGTGTGCAATGGTGCGAGATGCATGGAGATGTTGCAGTAGCGCAGATGTCAGAGAGGGAGCACTTGTCAGCCACAGGTAGAGCTTCAACATCATAGTATGTTCCTAGCCCAACAGAGTGGTCAGTTGGGAGTGTTTTTGTTCCAAGTGTTGTTGGAGCAAGTGGACCGGGAAAATGTGTTGCATGCAGAACATTCCAGAGTTGCAGGATAGGGGTTGTAGATAATCCATATATTGTTGAGAGGGAGTGTTGAAAATGCAACAAGATGATGGAGCTTAGTGAAAAGAAGTCGCCTTCACTAAGTGGGCCCGCAGGCTATTTTTGGCGCAAAGTCTATTTTTAGACTATGTCTATTTTTAGACATATGGATCATGGTCTATGAGTTGCAGGATGCTATTTGTGGATGATTGGTCATGTTGGTAAAAATAGATGGACTTCTATTTTTAGACATATGGGCGGAGTCTATTTTTAGATTGCCAGGCTAAAAATAGAACAGTCGAATATTATTAGCTCTTAATAATATTTGGACTATAAACATTATCTTATCCTCTTGGAGCACTTTAGTTCGAGCTACAGATGTGGCACATGCAACTACTAGAAGGAAATACACTTTTCTTATGGGTTAGTTGAGCTATTGCATGATGGACTTCAGTTAGAACTCAAGTGATTGAGTTTGGTGGAGTTGATTGAGGAGTTGATGGAGTTGTGTTCAGTTTGACTTAGTTGAACTAGTTGTATTTAGTCTAACTGCAGAATACACTAGTGATGAGTGATGTGAATTAATTATTAATTAATTCACTCATTATTAACTCATAAATTAACTAAAGAATACATTAGTTAACTTAGTGCATGGATAGTTCAGTGGAGACAAGTGCTAGAGGTGAGTGAAAGGGAAAGACAACTGTCAGTTGTGCCTATAGTTGTGCATGAGATTTGCACAATCAGTGGATTGAGATTGCCAATGAGGATTGCATAGTGCAACAAAAGGGAAATACGAGTTTGGATCAGCCATTCTCATCTATTCTCATGCAGGATTGCGCAGTGGAGGCAGGCAGACAGCGGAGGAGATTTGAACCTGTGACTTGATTCAGATCTGAGCTAGTTTGTGTGTAACAGGTGGAGATAGTACTGAGCACTCGTGAGGAGTATTGTACTATGTATTGTTACATGTTCTCTATCATTATAATATACAGATAGTTTGGGGTTTTCAGCTGTATGCTTTTCCCGGTTACATACTGTGTTGATATGTGTTATTGATGTGTTTCAATGTGCGCATGCGAATGTTTTGATTCTGCAAATTGATGATCAACGTAGAGGAGGTTATGTATTATGCATGCATTCCACAATAATGTATAATCAGGATAATATCTGTGAATAAGTGTCATATTATTCAAAATTTCTACACAAAGATTGGAGACAATGCTTTTTGTCTTGACTTGCCCGCTTATATGCAAATGTACTTAGTAGTGAATGTTGAAAACCTGAAGATTTATGAACCTCCATTGATTATGGATACCGAAGAGGCTGCATAGATTTCTACAGTGGATGATTTTGTACCAGAGTATCTAGACAAGTTGCCCAAAGATATCATACTTGAGAGGCAAAACCATAACTTTACGATGGGGAGATGTCGAGTACATTCATGTTGGCTTCAAAGGAATGCATCCGAGTAAAGCTCGATGGATGGAGAAAGAAAAAGTCAGGGAGCAATTTCCTCACTTTCTAATTGACTGAAAAGGCTTTAATATAGGAGGATTAATATAGGAGGATCTCTAAAACGTACCAGTGGCATGGTAAAAAGGCTCAAAACTCAAAGTGGAAGAATCTTGATAAACTTAGCATCAGATCAAAGTGCTCGTCATCTTGATTCCAACATTGCGAACGACACTTGAATCCGAGTTCATATGAAGAAGTTAGAGCAAGTCAAAGTTTAAGTTTGACTTGGACAGGTGGCAGGAGAAAATGACGTGGCAAAACTCTTCAATGAATGGGGAAGCTCCAAGTGGCAAGCTACCATTGTCCCTGCATTTTGGTGATCGCAAAAGGAAGTGATCAATGGTTAAAGAATCGGCCTTGGCAGAGTCAAGTTGGGATTGCGATTGCGCAATCGCAGATCGGAGGCAGGTTGGCGGTTTTACAAATTGGCCTCAAGCAAGGAAGCGTGTGATGTGATGATCATAATCGCACATCGCAAAGAGAAGTTCTCTATAGAATTAGCACCCGAAAGTTAGGGTTGCGATTTTGATATCGCAATCGTATAGCATCGTGTTCGTAAATAGTAAGACTCGTTGGTTCCGTTGATTGCGATACATCGAAGTTCCTATATGCGATATGGTATAGAGTGTGGTTTTGAAAACTTGTTGGGTCCGTCGGATTGCACATCGCACAGTGCTGTGGCCCGTATGGAGGATCATCCCTACTCTGACCAATTGCAATTTGCGATGGGTTATCGACGTCGATAGACTATGACCACCAATGATAAAGCTGTTGGCTCAGGAGTACGCCGATTTATCTACCATTTGAGGTTTAATGTGAGAATGGTCTGTGAATTGTGTTGATGGCAGTTTTTCTATGTTTGACAGGTTTGTTACTTGCGTACTATTCACGGTCCGAGAATATCTGTTGGAAATACCCGCCTACTAAACTCGTTGTAGAAATTTTGAATAATTTAACACATATTCAACAGAGACTATCCTGATCATGTACTATTGCAGAATACATACACAATACATAAGCTCCTCTACGTTGATCATCAATATAGCAGCATCAATAACAATAAAACATCAAGAGCATTCGCACATTAACACAGTATGTAACCCGGGGAAAGCATATCGCTAAAAACCCCAACTATCTGTATATTAATGATTGAGACCATGTAACATTACAAAGTACAATGATTATCACAAGCAATCCAGTACCAGCTCCACCTGTTACACACAATACAGCTTAGATCTGATCTCCAAATCTATTCCACTGCTTGCCTGCCTCCACTGCTCAATACCTGCTCAAGAACTGATGAGAATGGCTTACCAAACTCGTATTTCACCTCAAAATAATCACTCACACTTTGTTGGACGTGAGCAAAGGCTACAATACTGGGCAAATACGTGAGCAAACTCATTGGCATACTCAATCCCTTGATTGTGCAAGATCTGGTGCACAACTATAGTCACAACTGATAGCAATCTGATTCTCTACCACCTGTCCCTGTTGAACTGAACATGCACTGACATGCAACTGAGTTAACTGATGTATTCATTAGTTGCATCATGAGTTAATAATTAGTTTAACAACTCATCATTAGTCTATTTACAGTTAGACTAATTACAACTAGTTTAACTAAGTCAAACTGAACACAACTCCATCAACTCAACAATCAACTCCACCAAACTCGACTGATGGAGTTCTAACTGAAGTCATGCATGCAACAACTCAACTGACTCATAAGAAAAGCGTATTTCCTTCTGACAGCTGCATGTGCCACCTCTGTAGCTCAAACTGAAGTGCTCCAAGAGAATAAGATCAAGTTTATAGTCCAAATATTATTATGAGACAATAATATTTGACTTTTCTATTTTTGACAGCCAGTCTAAAAATAGACTTTGATCACTCACACTGTGATCACTCACATTTTGATAAAAAATAGAAGTCCATCTATTTTTCCCAACTTGACCAATCATCCATAAACAACAACCTGCAATCCATAGACATGATCCATATGTCTAAAAATAGACATAGTCTAAAAATAGACTTGCGCCAAAAATAGCCTGCGGGCCCACTTAGTGAAGGCGACTCTTTTCACTAAGCTCCATCATCTTGTTGCAATCTCAACACTCGTCATCTCTTTGTGACTATCCAAGATTGAGGAGTTGATCGATCAAGGGTATATATGGGATGGTCCACACAGGAAAGAGGGAGACTAGCATAGAATTTCAGAAACTATTGTGTACAGTGGTAACCTAACCTAGAAATAGGTCGAAACCTCACCTTGAGCAGTAGGGAGGTTCCGAGAGGGTGCAGAAGCTTCATTTCTCCAAATTGGGTGTTCAGATAAGCGATTTTGCATGAGTTTTCGCCAGGATTTCAGTGGTACTACTTGTTTTTGAAGCTGGCCTCTCCATTCTTCGTCCATCTTCCAGCTTGGTGGTATAAGGATTGTAAACGAATGTTTTTTAAACTTTTATCTCTTTTTATGCCACTTAACGAATGAATGCCTCCCCACTATTGAGCAGCGCCCAAAGACTTATTCCAAATTGGATGAACTCTGTAATCAAATCTTTGTGTCATGGTTTCATGCTTATCTTGTTATTTACGCAATTTTTTATGTGCTTTTAAGTTCCATGGTTAATAATCTCCATTACATGTAATTCTGATGCATCTATAAGTAAAAGAGCTTGGATCACTAATTGACATGGAAATCTACACTGTTAGGTGTCATCTGAATTCTAGTGCAACCATGTGAGGATGGGATTAACTAACATACCACCTTTCCTACAACTAAAAATTTGAAAAATATTTACAATGTTAAACATAAAATCCATGAGAAGCTTATACTTACAACTGAAATTTGAAGACTACATCCTTTGTTGTGGTTTGAGATTTTTTATCACCTAAGAGGAAGAAGGATATATTGCTGAAAGCAATCATTATAAAAACTTAAGTGAGCATATCATTGAACGCAACTGGCATTCGAACTAGTGTAATGTGTTATCCAATGGAATTTCCATATAGACAAAATGGAACCACCAAGTGAAAGAAATGCAACCAATATCAGATGTTTAATCCTTGTTCACCAACAAGGGATAAAACTAGCCAACTATCGTTCTTCAGGGATAGATATCTTCATTACTTCGCTCGCCGACAATGACGCCAAATGTTGTATTTATTTCTTGAAGGTAGTTATTAGCTGCAAAACTAAGCTGAGAAACCAACTCAACCAATATTTAGGTTCAAGCTGGCCCTCCAACCAGAGGGGGCTCCCTCAAATTTTACGAGGCTTTTTAATGTTGTTCACTGTCACTAGACAATAATCTATTAAGCACAATGCCCAAATATATGATTTGTTGTATAAGTGGTCGCTGATGGGTATCCAATATATACTTATAATTAAAGCCCTCTCTTGCCGAGGTTCAATCAAAGTGTCAATGTCCAACTTCAATGGAATAACATAGATTTAAAGAGTTTGGTATAGGAATATAAGATAAATTAGATAATCAAGTATCCTCCCCGAATACTTGATCATCTAACAAGAGAAGATGCATACAAAAAAATCTCTATAACTCACATAAATATGTTTAAGAGACGACAAAGGAAATAATTTAATGATGTAGAGGTACTAATTTAAACAACCTATCCAATTAGCTAGTCTCAGTGTAGATGATAAATTTGTAGTAGGCTGTCACGGAGGTTGATACTCAGCCTAGCCTAGCCTAGTGCTTCTATATTACCTTAAACATATTCAGAAACAAATTATGAAATCACTGGAAAAACATACAGAAGAAACAAATTATGTCATGAACTGGAGCCAGAAAACTTTAATTCAAAATTCCGCAATAGAAGTATTTACAAAAATGATAGGGTTTTGGCCTCAAAATCCAACCCTTGTTTATTACAAATGAAACAATATATCGGAAAAATTAATCTTGAGACTATTATAATATTTTTGCATTAAAAATCTCAATATTAAACTAAAAATAAAAATAATTCCTAATTACTTGCAAGAAATGTAGAACTGATTGAAAGTCTTGCACCTTCAAATATAGTCCGATTTAGATGTTTTTCCATTTAAAAATGAAGTGGTTGAATTTGCCACTGATATTCTGCCTTTAATTCTGAGATTGCTGAAGCTTCTCCTGAAAATCTATCAACTGTATTTAAAAGAACGAAACTCTATCACTTGTGTTAGACAATTGTCACACACATTCTTCCTTTGCCTTTAATCTTGGCCGCAATTACCATCATTGGATTCACATCTGAGTTGGTTGTAATGTGATTTCTTACCTCAAAATTTTAGAATCTATTTCCCTGTGACTTATTATACCATTTCAAACTCATACAAATTCTCTACAGACTCGCTCTTCCTGATCTAAGAACCTATCCTTTGGCTGATTATAGGTGGGAATCTTGTATAAGATATTTCTTCAACTATTTTCTCATTCACTTCCCAGAAATCTAGAGTTGATTTGAATGTTCTATGATCTTCTACTATTTTTTTTCTCTTATAATTTTGTTTCCAAGTGACTGTTATGCTTAAAGGCATGTTCATAAATAGCTCGATAACACCAAACAACCATAATTATAATACTTATCCTAGTTTAAGATCAGACAAAACCCATAGCAATTTTCCAAATGTTCGGTTTCATTTGTAGGTGAACTGATCTCTCAGAAGAACACTGATAAAACTTGCCTTCTTTTGAAAGCTATGAAATACAGTGGATCTACATAACCATGTGTACCCTTCACCTTAGTGAAAACATAAGTTTGGTCACCTTCTGGTCACATTTTGCAAGTCCAAAGTCTGAAAGCTTTAGTGTATAGTCTGTGTCTAGTAGTATATTGGATGACTTGAAATCACGATAGATAAAATGATTTTCTAACCCATAAAGAAAAGCTAGCCCTTTGGTATCTCCAAGTGAAAATTTCGTTCATTTTTACCGAGGTGGAGAAAGATACATCTTCTAGAATAGATGATTTTCCAAACTTCCACGAGCCATGAAATCATAAACCAATAGTTTGTGCTCATATTTTCGGAAGCAGAGGGGCATGTTAGGCCCTATAATACTAGTGATTCCCCCATTACTATTGTCATTTTGTTCCTTATTGTTATTATTGTGCACCTATTGTCCCCATATTGTTATTAGTATGCCCCATAGAAACCCATTATTGTTATTTTTGTGCCCCTATGTTATTACTGTTATATCGGCTTGATTATATTATGACCCCTTAGGCTCTTATATATATATAAGGGAGGTTTAGTCATTTGAATCATCCAATAATTGTTCATTTGTGTAATGTAACGGAGGTTGCCCCTTCGAAGACGCTAAATTCTAAGGTGTTGATCTATCTTTTCTATATTTTTGTGAATTGGTTTCCTAACACAAAATCCTTTTGGCAATCATAATTCCAAAAGAATTCACAATCTTTTGTAAGTAATTTGAAAAGTGGAGAGGTTATCTTTGTGAAGTTTTTTATGAACCTTCTATAATAACCAGTAAAAAAAAGAAAACTTCTAACATTTCTTTGACAAAATGCTACTCTAGATGAATCCACTTTAGAAATAATTTAGAAATAACTGCTACATTAGACGAATCCACTTTAATTCTGTCTCCTAAAATGGATTGCCCTAAAAGAATTCCCTCAGTGAAAATCATAAAAGAAAAATTCATGGCTTAATGAGATATTTGTTTCTTTATATCCAATCAGAACATTTTGTAAATTTTTAAGGGCTTCCTCAAAATAATTACCATAGACAATAAAATCATACATTTCAAATTCCACACAATGATGAATTAGATCATAAAAATGCCTAGAACTACCTTTTGGAATGTTGCGGTTGTATTACATAATCCAAAAGAAAGTACCCAATAAGAATAGGTTCCCAATAGACATGTATATTTTTCTTGACCTTCCAAAGCTACCTAGACTTGGTTATATACACTAAAACCATCCAAGAATGAAAAATATGTTTTCCATGCCAAAGTATCTAGGAATTAATCTATAAAGGGAAAACTTTAATAATTTCCTCTTTAATATTAATTCTTGCTCAAATCTTTTAATCGCTCTATAATTAGCTACCTTCAAGAAATAAACCAAAGTTAACCCATAATCCAAATTATTGTAAATGAATTTCTTACCTCCCTCTTTGAAGCACTCTTTAGAATGACAGAGGGTAAAATAATCCCAATAAATGTATCATTTGATACCTGATACCTTCACAAATGATTAAACTCTTTTTCTTCATTCCATCCCCATAGTAAATCCTAATTAATCTCTTCAAAATGTAAAAAAACCCTAAATTGCATATTCATTCAATTTTTCACTCAATTTAATCCTTGACAGTAAATTACAGTAAATCTTGTCCATACTTATGCTATAAAATATTCTCGCTTGGTGGATTTTATTTGGAACAAATCCCCAACCAGAGAAATCAATTCATTTTTAAAAAACCCTAAATCTAGAAATTCCTATGTTCATCCATTTAATTACTTCTCAATTCAATTTATCATATTAATTCCTATGTTCATCCATTTAATTACTTCTCGATTCAATTCATCACAGTAATTACACGTAAAATTCCTTTAACCTGTAATGAAAACTTTAGAATAGGTTTCACACATACAAACTTATGAAGGTAAAATCAAAACACCAATTTTTTTTGAATTAACTCGTGAAATTAAATAGATTTCTAGTGCGGAAGGCTTCAATACCACTTCAATCTGATGGTTGAGATGCCATATCAGTGTAAGTGAATGAAGTGAATGGCTCTCCTTCATATCGGGTGGATTTTTAACAGTAAATTAACCTCCTATTGTGGATGACATTCACACGAAAGTGTGGGGCCTCATGCATAGTTTTCAATGCAATCCCTCGTTTAATAAAATATGGTATGCTAAATGTTTTAATCTTCGTTTCTATATGTTCCATTTATTTTTAATAAATATCTATTAATAAATCATCCCAAATGTTTGTTGAATGTTCATTTTAAGAAATAGTTTTAAAATCTTCTTTGTTGATGATTTTTGGTGCATGTGAATAACAGAGTGAGAGTTTGTTGTGTTTTTTTTTGGAATTTTGCATTTAAAATAATAAAAAATTAGATAAATGATTTTGAGTTTTGAGTTGCACTTAAAGTAAAAGTGAAGGTTAAAATTTAGGAAGTAATTCAAGGCGAAAATAATGGTAAAATTATATGAGGTAAAAATAGAGATTTAATTTTCATGAAAATATATTCATTATGAATATACATGCATTCTTTAGGAAAGTCAAACCTCCTAAATATATGGACATTAAAAGATTTACATAAGAAATAATTTATTTGTGTATTTAATTCCCTTCCCATTTTTAGAAGTTTTTAGTTAGGAATACAAATGTTAATAGTTTTTAATGATATGCATTAATTAACATTATTTTATTATGTTTTATATGTGATAAATAAAATCAAAACTATAGTAAAATAATAAAATAATATAAATGCATATCTAGGGATTGTGACGTTTCTTAAATAATGTCACTTATATTGTTAACCTTGTTTAGATTTGTTCTAATCTCTTATATTGATTTTCCTTTTGTATTCTAGGAAATCAAATAAAGGGGGGGACAAAACAGAAAAAGGCTTGTGTGGGTGGGGGTCCACAAAGGTAGTCTAATTTTGAGGAAGATTAAAATGAATGGGAGGTAGGGTGGCAACTAAAACCCTAGATTGGATGAGACAATCTTCGTTTGGGGATTTACCAAAAGAGAAATTGACAGTTCACTTTAAAGTCAAGATGTTAGTGAGATGGACCTAGGTGTCTCTCACATCCATTAACTCATTGATATAAACCCCTTTTGCAAGCTCTTCCAATATTCTTAATACTTTGGAAGCTAAACCTACTTAAAAATTCAAAGCCGGAAGACTGACGGTGAGCAGGTACTTACCTGGTAATAAAGGGTGCGAAGGGTTGTGTTTGATTTTCAACTAAGTGTCGAGGAAACAACTACTTGTGACAGAGAGGCTAGAGAGTGACGTGCAAAGAGAATGAGCGCATAAAGCAAATAGGTTAAAAATTTGGCGAAGAAGAGGTATTAATTAATAAAAATCATAATAATCAGAGTTTGATTAGGAGGAACTAAATGCACTTTAAAATCAATACAGGGGGGCCATCAACCGGGCCCAACAAATGAGTTAAGTCTTGTGTAGGTTTAGGCCTGATGCACTTGTGGATCGTTGATCGTGCGAGGGATGGACGACTAGATCTCATCTGATGGAAGGGAGTGTGTTAACATCCTTGCTATTTTCGACCTGATGAGAATGTGAGTCATCAGATGTGAACAATTGCAGTGATTGGGATTCATCAGGAAGAGAGTAACTTTTTAAATGACAAGCACATTCTCACTCGATGGCACATATAAATTGTTGATTTGGAAGGGATCAGCAAATATTTGCAAATTAATTTCTTGGGATAAACGATCAAGCAAACATGAAGATTCTAAGGAGAAATTTTGTATCATGGCAATATGAAAGGGAGTCATATGATGAGGGAGGTGCAGGGAAAAACTGACAAAAAAGTCTAGTTTTAATCGGGGTTAGATTAAGCATCAATATATGGATCCAATTGGGGATGGTGCTTCCTTGTGAAGCATCCAGAAACACAGACCAGATGACTTCCATTGGGCATGAATTCGATTCATGAGGAAGGGAGAAACTGAAAGACAAAAACATAAAGGGATAGAAGGAAAATCCTTGCATATTAAAGTTAGATTGGTCACTAGCAAGAATTGAAACAAAGGTTAGACATATGAGACCCATAGTATGCAAAGATTAAAGAGTTTTGGCAGTTATTTCATAAAACACTTATTCATAATTTTCAATTTATCGAAGAATTATAATAGTGAGTTAGGGCACATGATCACAAATTGGTATACATCGTTCTTCATAATAGCATTCAACACTATAACAAGTCATACTTGCTTACAATTATTAATAAAGAAATTACATAAATCATATAACTAATTAAGATTCATAAGAATGACTTTCATTTCTGAGTAATATTTTATTGAAACTAAGGAAGCTGGTGATCATGGATTTGTTTCCCTTTTTTTGCATAACATGATTATCTAGAATTTTATGTCGCTCCACTGTAGTGAGCATCCATAGCCCCGACGGAAACATCCACTATCCTATGGTAAGGAACTTTTCGGATTCTTATTTGTTCCTTGTGAGAGAGGCCTTCTTTCAATTTATGTAGCAAATGTAACATTCATAGGATGGGAAGATTACGCACTAGACTTAGTCCAATACTACTGACCTTGCTCTACTGCCAGGGAGTGCCATAGCCCTGATGAAGATGTCATCATACCCCATTGGAAGTTACCTCAACAGAAAGATCGGGAGGATTACACACTAGATTCTATTCTAGCTTCATTAGTCTTGCTCTGTTGCCAGCGAGTGTCCATAGCCACGGTGGAGATACTAGCATGCCCCACCCAAGAAAAAATAGGTTCATCTCCCTAGGGTAGTATGGTGAGAAGGGAAGGTATCATGCATAGTTATAATGTAACTAGTCTTACCAAAGTTTCAATTGAATTTTATGAAAACCAAATCTTATGTCTATAGATCTAGCACTTATGACTTAATGCAATCCCTAATGGTAGTCTTGTAAGCAGTATGAGAAGAAAGATGTGGTGACGAATGTTTGATATAAAGTTGACATTATTAAATAAACTGAGATTTGAGCCCTTTGAAAGATAGTTACACCTCAACCTCAATTTACAAACAAAGTCTTTAAATAAGTATTAAAAAATCGTTAATATGGTGCATACTAAGGACTCATAGATCTATATTCTATTCTAGCTATGATCATCTAAGTTTTCTTTAATACGTAAATAATTTCATCTTTATTCATTCTGAACCTAAGAAGCGTAAGTAAACAAAAGTTTATTTATGTACATGGTTTATATACCGTGTGTCTTAATGAAAATATTTACCAAAGAAGTTGAAAATCCAGTGTAACCAAATGGAAAACTTCTTGACTTTAGGCTTCATTTTGAGCAATAAAAACAACATATTTAATTGTTGAAAGAAGCCGGGGAGAAATTTCTTTATCAAGCCTTCGAGGAATATGTTCATGTTTGATTTAAAACAAGAAGAAACTCTTTCCAAATATTCACTCATCCATGTTTCACCAAAATCATGTAGCCTTATATGAGCATCTAAGGGAGAGAATCTTGAAGTATCAACAACCTACTTATGAAAAGAATGTTTGTGTATCTTTACCTCATGGTTATCTTGTATTTCCACTAAATTAGTCATGTCCAAGTTTGAAAACAAACAAATAATGACAAAATTCAACAGATTAACAGCCATAAGGTCTAAGGTATAATCCTCCTGTAGCACAATATGTTCATAATAAATAGGTTCGTCGTTATGTAGTGATGTTAAATCAATTAAATAATTATGCTTAATATGTTCATATTTATCTAAAGAATCGAAATAATAGAATGATGATGAATTTACACTCATAAACAGACTGTCATTTAATTCAAGATGGTGAGGGGAAGCCAATTCTTCATCTTCATATTCGTCATATATGGGTGGTTTTGAAAAATCGACATGACTCTCATATACAACGGAATCAGAAACACTAAAAATATCATTACATGTCATTTCATTAGATGAAAAAAAATCTTCTACTGTTGATTATTGATCGAAATAGTCATAAACATGTAATGGTGATAAGGTTATGGGTACAATTTCTCCTTCAATATTGCTTGGTTTACCGTCTTCATAAACACTACCATTATGAGAATCAAATGAAGATAAATCATATTTATCATTACTGGTTAAATCATTAGATTCTTTAAGCCTTTCTAGATGGTAAAATATGGATGTTATAGCTTTTTTATTCAAACATTCATTCGGTAAACCAAGAGAAGGTAAACAAATTTCATTAAAATCATTATATTTGTCCAACGCGCTCATAACCTCATCATTAACATGAGACCCATTTTCTTCATAATTATCATAAACAAGTTGTTGAGAACCTTCAGGAGTGTGTAACACAATGTCTGATTGGTTAGATATAGTATCTAATATTCCATATGTAACCTCTCCTTTATTATTATTATTATTATTGTTATAATTATCTTCTACCAAAGATAAATTAGAACCAATAGGAGCTATAAAATCTTGAAATTGCTTAAGACATAAATGTGTTGTATGATATTTTGTTAATGAGAGAGAAGTGTCTTGTTCATGACCTTAAATATTTGACAATAAGATGTCATGTTCATTAGCATATATGATAGAAGATGATTTTTGAAAGTTTTCAAAGTTAGATTCATCAGTGTTACTTTCTGTTTCAGATTCATAATCTCTTTTAGTTTCTTCATTTTTATCATCATATTCTTTTCCAAGGTTATTAAAATGTTCACAAGAATTAAAATCAAGTGACCATGTAGGATACATACATTTACGATATTCACGAAAGCTTATATGAAATTCTTTTAGAGAGGAAATTGTACCAGAAGAGAGTTGTCTATACCATTTTCGAGCATCACCTTCCAAGGACATCATGAAGAGTTTCATGAGAACGTCCTCGTAGTATACTCCCATCTCTGGAATTCAGTTGTGGAATTACGTGAGGTGTTGTATAGCGTCATCATCCTCACCATCACGAAAACGGGTTGGTAAGAATCCCATATGTCTATGTCTGGTAACTCATGTGGAGAACCTGCAATGTCAGAAAAATTCAAGGGAGAAAAACGTGAAGAAACCAATGAAGAAGCCATTGAAAAATAATTAACAATAAAATTAAACTAAGGAGTTGCCAAGTGAATAAATAAACAAGAAATATTGACTTTAAACCCTATAAGGCGTATATATTTGTAACCATGTCCACCAATGGGTCGTAGATTTAACTGTTAACTCAGTTACTGGAGGAAATGAAACCTAAACCTTCGTTCCCTGGCAACGACGCCGGAAGAACGTTGGTTCTCAAATTGGTAACTGAAAACAACCCGAGAAGACATTTACTAAGGGTTAGAAACACTCTTGTTTAAGGTGACAAGGGCTGACCTCCTTTTCACCATAGGGGGTATTCCCTAGTGATTTAATTTAAATAGATTTCTAATTCAACAAATATATATGGTTAGGTTATGGATATGAAAGTGTGTTGTTAAAAGGAAGAAAGGTTAAAATCTCGGGAAGGGAACTTATAATAATTAAAAGATCAACAATCACTAGTAAAATCTTAAGTATGCAATGAGAAAAGACAAAACACAAATTATAGTTGAATAAGACAAAGAAAAAGAAAAATAAAAGAAGTGTTAGTTGTACTTTTACCCTTATTTATTAACTACCCACCATAATGAAAAATAATAAATTAGTACAATATCATGTATTATTACATTTTGTTCTCCCTCAAAGGACAAGCATTGAGAACATGTTCATTTACCAATAATACGAATACCTGAAAACAAACAAATCCTCTAATTGTTGTGACAAAATAGTGTTAATAAAGTCAACTACTAACTTGTCAATAGATATCTAGATTCAAGCACATAAATTATAAGAATAAAAAATGAATAAAAAGAGCATACATTGTTGTATTATATATATTTGCATGAAAATTTGTAATAAAATTAACCAACATCAAGTGTTTTTTGTCAATAAGACAATACAATGTGCAAATATCCAAACTTTGATTACCTCTGATATTATCATGAATTAAGTAAAGTAATGCAATATAAACAAGCAATCAGGTCCATTGTATAAACTGCAAACTACATCAGTGTATATGCACAGAAAACAGAATGAAATGAAAAGGAAAATTGAAAAATTACGATCTTCAAATTGCATAGCAAAAGGTTATAAAAACATTATTGATTGGTATGTGCAACAAGTGCAATCAGACTGTCCTGCATCATAAGTTTGTTTTGTTCTCCAAAGTTGTTTGTCTCTTTCTTCCTTACCCCTCAAATGAGAAAATTAAAGGTTTTATATAAATATTTTTCATAATTGTTTGAATACTTGTTTCTTTTATAATCATTTGAATAATAAAAATGAAAATATAAATTATTTTAAAGCTCTATTATATTTCGAAAACCATGGAATACTTTGGATACTCTTGGACCTTAAAAGAAAACTTTCATAATTTCCTCTTTAATATCAATTATTGCTCAGAGCTTTTAATCGCTATGTAATTAGCTTCTTGCATTAAATAAACCAAAATTAGCCCATAAATAATTAGATAAAGGTCAAAAGTAAATTATTTTAAATGAATTTTGTACCTCCTTCTTTGAAGCACTCTCCATAATGATTGACGGTAAATAATCCAAATAAATATATCATTTTCTACCTGAAACATTCACGAATGATTAAACTCTTTTTCTTCATTCCATCGCCATAGTAGATCCTAATTAATCTTTTCAAAATGTAATAAAATTATAAATTGCATATTCATTCAAATATTCACTCAATTTAACCCTTAACAATAGAGTAAGTCTTGTTCATACTTACGCTATGAAATATTCTTGCATAGTGGATTTTATTTGGAACAAATCCCCAACCAATAAAATAAATTAGTTTTTGACAAACCCTAAATCTGGAAAATATATTCCTATAATAAATCTTCATCCATTTAATTACTTCTCGATTCAATTTATCATAGTAACTATGGGTAAAATTCCTTTAACATGTAATTAAAACTTTACAATATGTGTGGCACACACCAATTTATGAAGGTAAAATCAAAACACTAATGAATTTTGAATGAACTCCTTTCTAAATTAAATAGATTTCCGGTGTGGAAGGCATTAAAAGCTTCATCAAGGGGTGCAGGGTTCAGAGATTGCGCGCGACAGGAGGGGAGCAACCAATCGTCGAATCCATGGCCATCTGCATCCAATAACCATCGCACAGAACCAGCCAATAGCTTTCTATCTGTGGACCTTGCGGCCTCCTATCTTCCCATACAACGTGACGTTCTCCATGCGCAACACCTTGGCCACCCTCTACACTTAGCCTCCGTTGTTGGGAGATACGTGGTCCCTCCTCATCTTATTAACCAGCTCTCTGCAGTCTATCTGGTTTCCCTCCTCCAGTCCTGCGGGCTGGAGGTCCTCCTTCTGGCCTTAGCTCGCATGGCATATCCGCTTCTTTCCGGTTCGGTCTCGGCTCCCTGCTCCTGGCGTTGCGCGGCTCCGGGTACAGGTTAGTTCTACTATCATTTCTTTTATCTTGCAGTAGGGTCATATTATCTTGGGGAAAGTCTCTGTGTTTTATCTGACATTCTGGGGCAGATGTGGTAAGTTATTTGTATAACAGGGGAGGTCCGAATGCTATATTGCTCTAAATTTCTCGTCTTTGAAACGGGACGGTATTTAGTGCATGCGCACAGCTCAAGAAAAGAGCCTTTTCCAGCTCTCGTCTGCTGACTAATTAAACTTGACTTATCTGTGCATGGGAGGGAGGTTCTTCTCTCTCGGGTTGCATTCCAACCAGCCATCTTTTTCAGCTGACTCTTATCATCAGATGGACTGCCAATGATTAGAATCTCTTTCTAGCTGCGGCTTCTCTTCCTCCTACCAGCTTTTTTCCTGTTTCAGGGGGGGGGCTAGTAAAAAATGCTAAAGGCTTTCCTCAATAGGATAAAATCATCCTCTGTTGTATACCGCCCTTGCCAGGACGTCCGTATCCGAGTGGGAAACCGGTGGTGCATCATTCATATTTTCTGCTGCTGTTATTTCTGCTGCTGTTATGACTGCAGCATCCTATCTCCAGAGCAATTGTAGGTCTTCTGATGGTTTCGCCTTCGAATCCTCCTCTGGCCTCTGTTTTTTTCCGGCAATTACCGCCCGGATCTTTTTTCAAATTCCTTTTCCGATGCTCTTCTGAACCATTAATGCACCCCCTCAACGTTCTGATTTCCTTTATGTCTCAGTCATCTGCTCACTTAAAGTCTCTGATCTTTGGACCTCCCGGTTTTTCTCCTTTGGCGGCAGGCCCCCGTCATTAGTTCTCTCGGGATCCCTCTCTCTCTATTGCTTCCCACTTTTCTCTATTCCAGACTGTGTCCTTTCTTCTGACAAAATCTTCTGAGAATGATCTAACCTGTTTTTCCCGAGAAGAAGTCTTTGTTCTCCAGGCGTTTCTCTCCGACAGTTTTCCTTCTTGGGTCTTCCTACTGGTACTTGGAGTACTTGTGGATCTTTTTTAGAGATTTCTCTTTCTGGCAGCGATGGCAGATGAAAGCGACTCTCCAGCCACAAAGGCTTTATTTGCTGCCGCCATCTTGGCTGAATCAACACGTCATCCCGCCTCAACGACTCCACGCTGGCACGCAACGGTGTCCGACATGATTCAGCACGATCAAAGTGCCTCCCCTTTTCAAGGGAATCCAGCCTCTCATTTTAAAAAGAAGGTCCCGCCTCCACTCAGGGATCATCCCTCCAAAGTGCAGTCACGCCACAAGCACAAGGCACCTGTCAAGACGGTTGAACCTCCAAAAGCTGTTACAGTCTCTGGATCAACATTGTCGGACCGCATCCTTAGCCTTCAAAAGTATGCTCTAGTGGGAAAGTGGTACTTTCCCGAAATGGAAGAGGACATCATGAGACAATGGATCACATCCTCCTGGTCCCCTCTCATCGGATACACTCCAATCATTTCTCGTCTTATGAAGGAGTGGTTTTCTTTTCATTTCCAGAAGGAATCGGACCTGGAGCTCGTCCTCAATAAACCTTGGGTCTCCGGCAGAAGCTTCCTCTCACTGTCAAAATGGTATTTGGGGTTTGACCCGCTCAAAAATACTCCATCCCACTGCATGATCTGGGTCAAGCTCCCCAATCTGCCTTTGGAGCTTTGGACCACAGAGACTCTGGCCTTGATTGGAAGCGCAATAGGTAAGTTCATTTATGTGGATCCATGGGTCCGTGGTGAAAAGGATAAAAGAATCGCATGGATTCTTATCGAAAGACCTTATAAGGGAGGCTATCCCGAACAGATTGAAATCAACTGGGAGGGATCTTCGATCTATCAGCGCCTTGATTTCTGGGGCATCCCGTTCCGATGTTCCTCTTGTCATCGGACGGGACACCTCATTGAAAACTGCAGGTACCGACGACACAAGCCTATCATCCTCCCTCAGCGGAAGGGCCGGCAATCAACATCCGATTCTCAATCAGAAGAAGTCAGTTTATCGGGGAATCTCTTCTTCTCCAATTCATATGAGGACCGAAGCACACAGGTCTATTCTCATAATCGTCCGGGGTCTCCAATCATGGCGGATCATATCACCCCACTCTCTCCCAAGGTGCACAATGTATCAGCAGCCCTCTCCCCTTCGGCCATGAACATCTCTCATTTCTCCAGCCCTCCCATCCCAGAACAGCAAGTGGAGGCGACTGTGCCATCACCGCCGACCATGAATAAAGCCGACTTCATTGTGGGATCGCACCCAATACAAATCTCATCATCATCCCCCTCCCCTGCTATTCCAAAAGGCAAAGAGGCTCTCACGACGCCGACCCCTTATAATTCTCCTTCAGATTCGCCGGTCAATAGACAGGACAGCGACATCGACCTTCTCCTTCAACGCCATCCACCCATTCTTGAACCCCTTATGATCCATAAGCCTTCTTTCCCCATTATCAGTCCCAACTCCGCTAAAAATATTACTGTTAGAAAAAAGCAAAAAGGGGGTAGCCGCCACTTCAGAGGACGGACGATTGCCTCTGAACTGGAGATTACAAACATGCCTTTGGTTGAAATCCCGATCCATGAACTTCCCTCTCCTCAGCCTCTTAGAGCAAGCTCGGCTGGTCAACCTTCTAAATGACCTTCTTAACCTCCTACAACATCAGGGGTATTGGCGCCACCCCCAAATTTCTGGCGCTGAAGGAGATCCTCGTCTCTGCTCACTCTCACATCATTTTCATTCAAGAAACAATGCATTCCAGCTCTGCATCCCTGGCTTTCTTCAGGAAAATGTTCCCCACATGGCACATGGTGGCCACTGATGCAGAGGGTTTATCAGGAGGATTAGTGACACTTTGGGATCCGCTAAGGGTCAAAGCTACAGCATTCAAGTGCTGTGCTGGTATTCTCATCTCGGCCTCTATCAGGGGACGTCCACACATCCTTAATATCCTAAATATTTACGCGCCCTACCGGAACAGAGCAATTTTCTGGAATACATTATTTGATTCTGGAATTCTTGATGTCGGATCTCTTTTAATTGCAGGCGATCTAAATCTCACTCTCAACTCAAATGAATGCTGGGGCTTGTGTAGGAGAAAGGACCCTTTGGCTGACTCAATGAGACAAGAACTTCTAAACAGGGACCTGGTTGATATTGCTCCCGAAAAATTGGCCCCTACCTGGGACAATGGCAGGCTCGGCTCAGCTTTTATTGCAAAAAGGATTGACAGATTCATTCTAAATTCCAGTATAATTGAACAATGGGGGATTCCGACAGCATCAACGGGAAGTGATTCTACATCAGACCATAAGCCTATCTTTCTGGAATGGAAGCTTACGGAGCGAACGATGGGCTATGCCTTTAAGTTTAACACAGTGCATCTGCTGGACGACTCTTTCAACGAGTTCGTTAAAAATTTCTGGGCGAATCTTCAACAATCAAATGAGGCAATATGGCTTACCTTTCGGGAAAAAATTCAGTCTCTGAGAAATGCGACTAAGGACTGGCAGATAAAAAAGAACAAGCAAGATAAACAGGATCTGCATCTCATAAACAAGGAAATAGATGCCCTTTCCTCCTCAGTCCTACATAGCGGGCTTTCCATGGATAAAAAAACTCTCCTCTGGTCACTGGGGAAAAAAAAACAAGATCTGCTGCGTAAAGAGGAAGTCTACTGGCGGCTCAAAAGCAGAGCCACCTGGCTGCGGGAGGGCGACCGCAACACAAGGTTTTTTCACAATTTTGCAAATGGGCGAAAAGCAAAAAACTCAATATGGAAAATCGAGGACGGTAACGGAGGTTTTCATTTCTCTCAGCAGGATATTTCGGCTGAGGCCACCAGGTTCTTCAGTGAACAATACAAAAGACAGCCATGTGATGTATCTGACATGTTGTGGGCGGTCGACCCTTTGTCGATTATGTTTGATGAATCTAAAAATGAGGAGTTTTTCAGACCAGTATCAGAGGGCGAGCTTTGGGACACCATAAAGAGCTTTAAAAAGGATAAAAGCCCAGGGCCCGATGGCTGGCCCATAGAATTTTTTTCACATTTCTATGATCTCTTCAAACCTGGTTTGCTGGGCATGGTAGATGCCTCCCGCGTCTCGGGTCACATCAATGGAGCCCTCTCTGCCTCCTTCATTGCCCTCATCCCCAAGAAAACAAAATCGACATCTTTTGGGGACTTCAGGCCGATTGCCTTGTGCAATTCCCTCTACAAGATTACCTCCAAGATCATCGCTGAGCGATTGAAGAAAGTTCTAAATTCATTCATCACCAAGGAGCAGCATGCTTTCCTCAAGGGCAGACTGATCCTGGATGCTGTTGCCATGGCTCAAGAATGTCTATATTCCATATGCTCAAAAAACTCGGATGCTGCTGCTCTCAAGATTGATTTAAAAAAGGCATTCGACTGTGTGGACTGGGGCTTTCTCAGGATCCTACTGGCAAGAATTGGTTTACATTCCCAGGGTATTAGCTGGATAATGGCATGCGTTGAGAGTGCTAATTTTTCTGTCATAATCAATGGTGCTCCTTCAACATTCTTCAAAGCTGAGAGGGGGCTCCGCCAGGGATGCCCCCTCTCCCCCCTTCTCTTCATTATGGTCATTAACTCCCTCAGCGCACACATTAATTTGGCTGTTTCGGAAGGAAGATGCAAGCCTGTTAAATTGTGTAAGGACATCTCTCTTTCACACAGTCTCTTCGTTGATGATATCTTAGTTTTTGCTATTCTCTGCAAATCCACATGGGCCTGCTTATTTGTAATTTTTCAGAAGTTCCATTTGGCCACGGGCTTGGCCATCAACAAATCAAAGACTGTGCTATATCACAATGAAACAAATCTCCTTTTAGCTCAATGGATTGCTGCCCATTTCGGTATAAATCTTGCGCTGTTAAAAGAGGGCTTCACCTATCTGGGCTTCCGATTAAAAGCAAAGGGGTATCGGGTTCGTGACTGGAGCTGGATCATCGACCGTTTTTACAACAAAATATCAAGCTGGGAAATGCGCTTTCTCTCTCTCGCAGGTAGATTCATTTTGGTTCAATCAGTGCTCTCCCAACTTGCTGTATTTTGGAGTCATCTCTTCCTTCTGCCCGCATCCGTCTCCAACAAGATGAAAACACTGGTTGCAAAATTCATGTGGGGCGGACGCTCATTTCAATCGAAGTTCCACCTTGTCAAATTGGATTCCATCTCGAGACCAAGGAAATCTGGCGGTTGGGGCCTTCTGCACATGAGGGTTCTCAGTAAAGCGCTCCTATGCAAGTCTCTACACCGGGGCATATACGGCAACAATCCATGGAGCACCTTCATCAGACAGAAATATCTCAAAGGACGGAATATATCTTACTGGCACAGGCGGTCCACTCTTGGCATCAGAAATGGCTCTCCTATTTGGTTGAACTTCAGGAAGATTCAATCCTTTTTCTTGCAGAACTTAAGATGGTCCATCGTTACAGGTGACAATGTCCTAATCGGCATCGGCCCCACTCAGCACAGGCTGGAATCCTCCATTCCCCCAGCTCTTCTTGCCTTTTTCCATTCACGGGGCATATTTACCTGGAACAAGCTCATCGAATCGTGGTCCTCCCAACAGCCAATCTGGAAAAATGAACTCCAGCTAGCCTTACCCGCCCCCCTCTGCCCCCTTTGGATTTCTGTTTTAAACAACTTCTCTCACAAAGGTATCACTCAATTAGGCACTAAGGATGAGCTAGTATGGTCGTTCGAGAAGCCCACCCTCCCCCTCACGGTCAAAAATCTCTACTCTCTCCTCTTATCAAACCTCCCGCCATCTCTCCCGACCTTCCCCTCCAAGCTATGGAAGGCCCCCTGCCCTCTAAAAGCGATCCTTTTCTCATGGCTTCTCTTTTCCAACAAGAACCTCACCTGGGAGGTTCTTCAAAAAAAAGGTTGGCATGGTCCCAGCAGGTGTCATCTGTGCTCTTCTCATCAAGAAACAAACTTCCATATGTTCTTCGAGTGTCCAGCTTCTTCTTCAATCTGGTGCGAGCTCTCTCTCACTTATGGTTTCTCTCACCAGTTCTTTCCTACTGTTCTGGATGGCTTCTTCTGGTGGAGCTCTCAGCGTCCCTCCTGGCGTGCTCTTTTTATCCTCACTTGTTGGTTCATCTGGAAATGGAGAAACAGCCATGTCTTTCAGAATTCTTGCCAGCCCCTGCATTCCATTTTGATGTCTATTTCGGACTCCATGCCCACATCGGATTAGTTCGTTTTCTTCTGGCAGTTTTCTCCCGAAGGCATCCTCTCTTCCTGTTTTTTTTCTGATTTTTTCCTCTGATAAAGGGAATCGGATGTGCTGAAATGCTTTGTCGTTTTTGAACTCCGATTAAGTCTCTACAGCTGTGGCGATCGAACGTGGTGAAATGCTTGAAATGGAATCGAACTTATCTCGAAGTTTGTATAGCTGTAGGGAATCGAATGTGCTGAAATGCTTTGTCGATTTTGAACTCCCATTCAGTCTCTACAACTATCAGATATCTTCTATTCTGTACATCTGATTATATATAAGGCTTTATATCTGGGGTTATATCTCTGAAAGATCTATGATGACCCTGCCGCAAAACAGGGTTATGATCTCCCTCCGTCCTTTCAGGAGGACTTCATCATGTAACCAATATCCTCTCTATCTGAAAAATGTCCTCCGAGACATCTGTAAATGCTGCTTTTTATATCATCTTAATATAATCTATTCTGATTTTTTCCTCTGAAAAAAAAGGGGTGCAGGGTTCAATAGAATCTAGGGATTTGAACCACTTCAATTTGATAGTTGAGATGTCATATCGAATGTAAAATTATAGGTGGGATGATGACCCTCCTCTCACCCATGGAATCCCATCTATTGATCTAACTTTAAGTGAAGGGCTCTCCTTCGTATCGGGTGGATTTTTAATGGTAAATTAATCTCCTACTTTAGGTCGATGAGATTCACACAAATGTGTGGAGCCTCATGCATACTTTTTGATGCAATCCTTCATTTAATAAAATATGGTATGGTAAATGTTTTAACCTTCGTTTCCATATGTTTCACGTATTTTTAATAAACATTTATTAACAAATCATCCCAAATGTTTATTGGATGGTCGTTTTAATATATAGTTTGAAAATCTTCTTTGGTTGATGATCGTGGGTGCATGTGAGTTTGTTGAGTTTAATAGTAATGTTTTTTATTATTCATATGTTTTTTTGGAATTTGTGCCTTTAAAATAATAAAAATTTAAATAAATGATTTCAAACCATCAAAGTAAAAGTGAAGTTTAAAATTTAGGAAGTAATTCAGGGTAAAAATAATGGTAAAATCATATGACTTAAAAATGGAGATTAATCTTCATAAAAATTTATTTATTATGAATATACATATATTCTTTAGGAAAGTCAACCATCTTAAATATATCAACTTTAAATGATTTACATAATAAATAATTCATTTGTATGTTTAATTTCCTTTTTTGTGGACAGTGTTTGCTCACTTTTAGGAGTTCTTAGTCAAGAATATAAATGTTAATAGTTTTTAATGATATGCATTACTTAACATTGTTTTATTATGTTTTATATGTGATAAATAAAATCAAAAACATAATAAAATAATATAAATGCATTTCTAGGGATTCTGGCACTTCTTAAATAATGTCACTTATATTGTTAACCTCGTCTAGATTTGTTCTAATCTCTTTTATTTATTTTCCTTTTATATTCTAGGAAGTCGAATAAGGGGGTTGGGGGGGTGGGGGTGGGGGTGGGAGAACAGAAAAAGACTTGTATAGGTGGAGGTCCACAAAGATAACCTGATTTTGAGGAGGGTTAAAATGAATGGGAGGTATGGTGGCAACTAAAACACCAAGTTGGAAAAGACAATCATCAGCTGGGGATTTACCATAAGAGAAATTGAGAGTTCACTTTAAAGTCAAGATGTTGGTGAGATGGACATGGGTGTCTCTCACATCCACTAACTCATTGATATAAACCCCTTTTGCAATTTCTTACGACATTATTAATACTTCAGAAGCCAAGCCTACTTAAAAATTCAAAGGAGGAAGATCGACAGTGTTACTTACTTGGTAGTAAATGGTGCAAAGGGTTGTGTTTGATTTTTGAATAAGTGTTAAGGCAATAACTTCTTACGACAAAGAGGTCGCAGAGCGACATGCAGTGAGAATGAGTGCGTAAAGAAAATAGGTTAGAAAGTTGGTGAAGAAGAGTTATTAATTAAGAAAAAGCATATAAATTGTTAATCAGGCACTCGTCGTAGTTTGATTAGGAGGAATTAAATGCACTCAAAAATCAATACAGGTGACCCATCCATCAAGCCCAATGAATGAGTTAAGTCTTGTGCAAGTTCAATCTTGACACACTTATGGACCATTGATCGTGTGAGATATGGACGGTCGGATCTCATCGAATGGAAGGGAGTGTGTTAACATCCTTGCTCTTTCTGACCCGATAAAAATGTGAGTTGTTGTAACTTTTTCTAACAACCTTTAAAAGCTACAAAAAAAAAAATCAAATTTTGCTAATTGACCTCTTGGATGAACTATCAAACATATACATGTTTTCATGGAAAATTGGTTTTTGGGTTGCCTCAAAGTTTTTTGTTTTGCATATGTCGGATATTTCCCGTATCTATTTAAAAAAAAAAAAACTATGAGACAGGCATCATATATTCAAAGCACGTTGGTATTCGTTGGAAAGAAAGACATGCAATATTCAATAGTACATATTTGGCCAGATCTCATCGACGGTCACAAGTAAATTGTGTCACCCCTAGGTTGTTCAAGCTTTAACGAAGGAGAGGCATGGCGCAATGATCATAAACTCCCATTTTTCAACGATACAAATGAGTGCCTAGATACCAACGGATAAAATTTAATTGCGGGCCCCCAAGTTATTCGACATTTAATGCAAAAAGGGGGTCAATAATTGTTTTTGCTAAAACCGCATTTGTGACGTGGCACTCTGTGGTGAATTGTGGTACCTCAAGTGAAAAGCCGCTTACTACCCAAGTTCCCCCCTACAATCTACTTTTGGTTTAGTGACAGAGCAAGGTTAATTTTTCCAGACAAATTTAATTGTGGAAACAAGTTTATTTATGTGGCCATGTCTTGGATGTAGAGCATCTCATCTTCCCCATGAGAACGATAGCTGCTACAAAACCAAATGTTCGTGATGAAATTGGAATAGTCCAATATTATTGCTGAAGCCAACGAAATTGTTTCCAAATTGCAGATTCATCCTCATGAACAAAAGGTATTGGCACTAGAAATTTTTCTCTATTAAGGAGAAGGGAAAAAATAATATATTGGAAAAGGGTATCATTCACCATTATTTCTATGTGCGAATCTATTTGATGAATTTTGCTAGAGATTATGTACTCGATAAAATGCATATCCTTTCTTTGAGATTACATTTTGTATTGAACAAATTGCAAATAAAATGGTACCGGTGGATACTGTTAGCACTCCAGGAAGCTGTCCTAGGTTGTAGCTCGAAGATGCCTGGAAACATATAAATCTTCAATATCGTTCTCTGAACTATTGGAATGGATTGGTGTTTGGATCAACTCAAATGACTGTTTAAACTCTATTTTCACTTAAAACATGCATGAACACCCTCAGCTAGACAAGGCTTTCAACCACTAATGCTCAATAGATTATAGATTCAATGGATAGATGGAGAATACTAACTATACCAACAGATGCATACAAAAACACATGAATGGCTAGCTACAAAAAGAAAATGAAGCTTACAAATCTAATTTATCAATGCAGAGATAAGATGACAGTTATCTGGCATTCAACGTAGAAGAAAACATGAATAACCCATTCAAGTGCAAGATTAGAACATAGGGAAAGATGGGGATTGAACATATAACAGCAAAAGAAGCTTGTATTACTGGAATGAAGATGAGACGCTGAGAGGAGCAGAGTCTCCACAGTCTCCAAAAGTTGAACCTCTATTTCTTCTAACTTTTAGCCTTTTATAGGCTCTTTACAATGCTCTCGGGCTCTCTGAGGCTCAACATGTCTTACTCTATCCCCTCTAGCTTCTAACAAACACAGTAACTGAATTCTGGTAATTTCGTTGCGCTGACAGGTAGCTCGCTCGTGCCAGCGATGCTCCATGATCAATTCTGTTGGTTCGGTTGCATCGTGCTGTGTTAAGGGGAGGTGGCCACCTATTCTGCACTGGATGAGTGCATCGGGCCTTTGGAATCCCTCAAACGGTCGCTTTCTGTTACACAGAGAAACGCTGCAATACTGTGAAATTCCGCCCAAACTCTGTTTATTCCGGACTTCAAAAGTCCTTAAATACGGTCTATTCCTCTATCGGGTCTGTTCTCATCGCTATCGCAAGTCGCTTCGGCCTTGCTCCTTTGTATTTTAAAAAATACGTTAAAAATCGTGAAAATAACATGAAAATTGGCTCCCTCCAGACTTCAAATATTATATATTTCCCTTTACGAACCCTTTTGGGTCTGGGTCTTATCGCATCGGCGTTGTTTCTTTGTATTTCGTTAAATAACGAAATATGTGAAAATACATTAACAAATGCCTTTCGGCGGATCTCAAAATCTATGCACTAATGCTTATATAGCCATTAGGTCCAGCTAATCGCATCGCACATATACATGTGTAAAGGCCCCGCTCCATAATGTTTCCCCGATTGCGATATCCGATGCGATTGATTGCAATTACATATCGTGATAAACCCGGGCCATTTGGTGAGCGCTCTGTTGTTGTGTGCCGATTGTGATTCGTCGATCAGATTTGGACCATTGATCAGCCAGATCTAACGGTTGTTGTGCCAAGTTGCTGTAAGCCTCCGCTAAGCCTTATTTCACTGTTTTCTTGTATTTTTAGCCTCCCGATAGTGTTTTTCCGCCTGTTTGAAGGCTCCCCTTATGCGACGGTTTTGATCTTTTGAATGATTTTAAGAAGATTTCAAAGACTTAGAGAGTGTTTTGGATCTATTTGGTTCAGCTCCTTAGGGCTAGCAGGGCCCGATGCAATTATAGATGCGAGAATAATATTTTTGAAGTCCAGATTATGGCTAAAGTGGAGCAAAAGGAGACGTGGCCATCGGAGCTAAAACAGGGGACATTTCTGCTAAAAATAGTAGCACTGCACCTCAGAGGCTAACACTAGCTCCTTCTGGGGATGAAAGCCTCCCTATGAGGTTTCAAGAACTGCAGACTACTGCCTTTCCAGTAACAACCAAAACAACATATTTCCTAGTGTTCCATTGGGCATGGAGTTTATTTGCATAGAAAACAAAAACTGAAAAACCTATTACAATATTAAGGCCTTAAAGCCTCATATGAAGTAAACTTTCAAAAACCGTCCATTGACTGGGCCATCAAAAACACCTTCCCCCTCCAAATTGTGCAGAATGAAAGTATTGTTTGTCTGAACTTGAGCAATGAAAAATGGTCCCGTACATAAGGCATCAAATTTACCATGGTTGCCCTTCTTTTCCTTCAATGCATCCCATTTGAGAACCCAGTCACCAACCTGAAAAGTGTCCATTTTTACCTTTTTATCGAAGGTTTATTTAATCTTCTTCTGATGAATTCTTGACTTATCAACTAGTTGTTCTCTGATCTCTTGTAATTCAACCAAGTTACTCATTCTCCTCGCTATATCATTCTCTTCATCCCGTTCTTCTTGCAAGAATTTGGCCACAGGGAAAATCAGCTGAATAGGAAAAACAACATCAGCACCATAAACCAGCATAAATGGAGAATTTCCTATGGACTTCTTATTGGTAACTTTGTCAGCCCATAGTGCAAACTTCAACTTGGAATCCCATTTCTTTTTGTTGTCCTCCAACAATTTTTTGATTATCCTTACAAGACTCTTGTTAGATGATTCTGCTAGGCCATTGCCTTGAGGATAATATGAGATAGAATGCACCAATTGAATGCCCATGGATTCACACATGTCCACCAATTCTTCTGCCCTGAAAGTTGTTACATTATCAGTGACTAGTTTGGTTGGGCAACCAAATCTAGTGAAAATATTCTCACTCAAGAACTTTATGATAACCTGAGGATTAGCATTTTTAGTAGGTACGGTCTCAAACCATTTGGTGAAATAATCAGTGGCTACCAATATCCATTTGTGATGGCCACTAGAATGCAGATTGATCTCACCTATGAAGTCCAAGCCCCGTTGCTGGAAGGGACCGCTGACGTGTACTCGCTTCAAGGGCATAGATTTTAGTTGTTGTATTCCTGCAAACCTCTGACATTTGTCACAATACTTCACAAAAGAAAACACATCAGAGAATAGAGTAGGCCAATAATACCCAGCTCTCAGGGTCTTGTGGGCCGTGGTTTTCCAATAATGATGCCCTCCACAAATGCTAGAATGGAAATGGTGTGTGACTTCCACATATTGTCCTTTGTCTAGACATATCAAGAGGATCCCTGATGGGTCTTTCCAATAGAGCAGGTTTTCATTAATGCAGATTTTGGTTAATATCTGAGCTTAATGGCCCGAGCTTGACTCGAGCTAAGCCCTGGAGGGACTTCTAGCTTCTGCAAAAAATGAACTAAACTAGAATACCATTCACAGGTGGCTAGATTTTTAGCCAAAGACTGATTCTTCTCTTGCTCTTCTCCTGCTTCCTCTGTCCGCACACCACCTACATTTGAACCCATGCAATTGATATCTAACAAAGTGCAATTTTCCTCAGCCATAAGCTTAGCCAAGCCCTGGCCTTTGACAAGCTTGGTGCACTTCACCTCTATGTCGAACTCTATGAATTTTGCAATCCATTTAGCTCTCTTTCCATCAATATCTGGCCAAGTTAGGACATCTTTTACTGAAGTTGAAGGTACATATGCAACCACTTTGGAATGTAGAATATAAATTTTGAATGCCTTTAAAGATTTTATGAGAGCATAAGCTTGTTTTTCAATAAGGTCATACATTAGTTTAGCGTCCCTCAGAGTTTTGCTGAAAAAGGCCACTAGGTGCTCTACACCTTCATTGTTTTTCTGCAATAGAACTGCTGCAAGTGTATCACAAGAGGCAAAAGAGAAGATATAAAACTCCCTGGTATAATCTAGGCTGATTAGACTGGGAGTTTCCATGATAGCTTGTTTGATGGCTTCAAAAGAGCTTCTTGCATCATCTGTCCATTTTATTTCTGATCCTTTCTTCAGCATGGAAGTGATGTGTTTCACTAGCTCTGAAAAGTTTGGAATAAACCTCCTGACAAAGTTAATCTTACCCAGGAAAGATTGAATGTCCCTTTTTGACCTTGGGATGGACAATGTCTGAATTGCTTGAACTCTTGCTAGATCGATCTTTACACCTTCAGCAGAAACAATATGTCCCAGCAGTTTGCCTTCTTCTAGAGAAAATTGTGACTTCTTTGGGTTCATAGTAATTCCAAAACATCTGCACTTTAGAAACACCTTCTTCAAATGCTTCAAATGGTCCTTATGACTGCTCGAAAAGACTGTTATGTCGTCAAGGTAAATAAGGACAAACTTGTCCTTCTCTCCCACAAAGGTTATGTCCATGGCCCTCTGAAAAGTAGCCACAACATTCATCAGTCCAAAAGGCATCCTAGAGTACATGAAAGTGCCCCAAGGAGTAGTGAAGGCAGTCTTTTCCTGATCTTCTAGATGTACATCAATTTGATTGTAAACTGAAAATCCATCTAGGAAAGACATGACTCTAGCCCCTGAAACTTTTTGCAGCAAGTGTTCCATTTTAGGCAGAGGGTAATTGTCTTTTTTAGAGCATTTGTTCAGATTCCTGAAGTCAACACAAAGCCTGATTTCTCCATTCTTCTTTTTTACTACCACAAGGTTAGCTATCCACTTTGAATACCTTAGGAGAACTATGATCTTGGCATCCAACAACATCTTGATTTCCTTTTCAATCAAAGGCAATAAGAGAGGGATGATAGGTCTTAATTTCTGCTTAAAAGGGATGGTGTTCTTCTCCAGTGGAATCTTATGCTGAATGATGTTGGTGTCATAGGTCTTAACCTCACTGTACTCCCAAGAAAAAATGTCAGCAAATTGTTTCATCAGGGTGCAATACTCGGACCTTTGGGTAGAAGACAAGTGAGTCGACAGATTTATGTACCTTGGATGGGTTGGACTCCCTTCATAATGTTTATGAATAGCAGACTCATTTTCTTTTGTGGCAGGCTTATAAGGTATGCCATTATGATCAAACAACTTCTCTAGGGGCACCAATCCTTTGGGTATATAGTTACTAGGTAGCTGGACAATGCTTTCCCGGCCAATCTCGTCCTTTAGCTTGGACTAGTTGCATTCTTCATTGGTTTCGTTTTCTTGGTCAATGTGCATTTCAGAAAATTCATCAATGACTTGTAAAAACCTATTAATTTCATCATCTTCTTCAAAAAATTTCTAGTATTTGATATTGTCTGGCAAAGATGGTCTATATTTCACTTGAACTTCATAAGTCAATTTAGGAGGCAAAGGAGGAATAAATGTGCTAGCAAACACAACAAGGGAATCAACAAGTTGGTTCTTCATTCTAGGGATGTAAGAAATGCTGAAACTATTAAAAGAATCCTTGAGCTTCCATACCTCATGTCTGTATGCTTTCAACCTTGGATGCTTTTCTTGGGAAGTTTTGTTGACCTGTTGAATGATAAGGTCTGCATCTCCAAACACCTTTAGACCTTTGATGCCCATTTCTTTAGTAGTGTTTAAGCCCAATATCAAGGCTTCGTACTCTGCTATGTTATTTGTGACCTAAAAAGTTAATTTGAAAGATAAATTAATGCATTCTTGTGTGGGGGACACAAGGACTACACCTGCCCCTACAGCTTCCTTAGAGTAAGCTCCATCAAATAACATGTCCCAAATTTGTGGGCCTTCTTCCTCTGTGATCTAGCAAACTGGTTTCTTAAGCTGCATGGAGGCCAACTGGGATTCTTCAATCTAAAGAATATAGGCTCCAAAATCAGTGTCAACGGCATAGATGGGATGATTAGTGGGATTCCTTTCATCACTGACTATATAAGCCAACTGAGCTTCCCTATATAATCTCCTACTCTCACCTCCAAAAACTGGGACAGTAGCATAGGACAGATCATTTTGCAATGTTCTGCCTAATCTCTTGATCCAACCTCTGGAGAGAAACATGCCAAACTTGGGGGGTACATCTGCTACCACAATATCCATCACCATGCTCTTCATGGGCAGCTAAGACAAGGTGATGGCTAGGTCTTTGATTAATCCCAAACATTTCACTTTCCTAGAGTCAAAAGAAAACAGGTCATGATTAGACTTGGTAATGTCAAGACCAAACTCATCCATGACAGCCTTGGGCATTAGATTATGGCTGGCTCTTGTGCCCAGAAGGCAGTTGTGAAGGATTTTGTCATGAATAGTCAAAGATACATAGAATGATGGGGAGATGTCATCACAATTTTCAATCATTGGGCTGAGAACAACAGCTGGTTTGTCGTCTTGCAGATTTACATAGTCAGTGGACGTTTGGATGGATTTAGGCTCAAGGGCCTTGAGGATAGATCTCTTGAAGGACTCATTCTTCACTAGTTCAATCAGAGGTATAGGTATGCTTAGCTTCTGAATTTCTGATTCAAAACTGAAAAGAGAAGGAGACTTGTCAGGGCCTCTTACCTCGTGAGCTGGAGCTTTGAGGATGATAGGATCAACTGCTGGTCGTTTCTGCTTATTAGCTTGTTGTATTGCAGGGACAATAGCTCTCTGAATGGGGGTTTCCTTGGCATTATTCATCTTCAACCTCGAATTATATCTGTGTTGATCAATAGTTTGCAGAATAGCTCCACCATCCCACTCTTGGCTGATCTGGTCATTGAATAATGATTTTTCATAGGCAGCTGAGGTCAAAAAGGAGGCATTGCCTTTGTCTTCCAGGCAATGGAACTCATCATCTTCTTCAAACTGCTCTTCTTCCATGACTAAATTCTAGAAAAAGGTCTTTACCCTTTGGTCTTCATTGGCATCTTTGCTTCTTTGTAGAATCTGCAACTGCTCATTTGATCTTCTACATGGATTTGAGTTTCTAGGAGCAAAGTTATTAGGAACTCTTCCTTTCCTAGGGTGCTGCTCAACCTTTAATTTGGAGATTTCAGAGGCTAATGGCTCTATCATCTTAGTCATTTTATCTATCTTGGGATCTGAAGATGATGAAGATTCGCTCCTTTGTCTCCTTCTATCAGCATTCCCCTTGAGCTTCTCTACAACCATGATGTTTGATTCTACTTCCAAGGTTGCATCCTGCATATCAGGTAAGGTAGCACATCGTCTCTCCCTCAATAGTAGATAGGAGTGAGAATCAAAGGCACTAGCATAGGTGAGTTTAGCAGAGGTAGTGGTGGGTTTTACTTCAGCTGATATCTTACTGTACATGCGGTTAAACCTCTTATTAAAATCAGACAACAAATCACCATTTTCCCTCTTTAAGTTCCCAAACTCGGTGTGGTAGTAGAGTGGATCATTCTTACCCCCCCAATGCTTTAGGAATGCATCATCTACAGCCTCAATATCTGCTATAGACCTTGGGGTCAGTTGTCTTAACCATTTTCTAGCCTCCCCATCTAGACTTTGGACAAAGGCTCTCATCCATACATCATCTTCACTAATGTCCAGGTTATTAGAATAGCTATAGAATGATTTAAGATGTTCCTCAGCTGTAACACCTTCAGTCCCAATGAACTTAGGTCTATACTTCTGATATTCTCCAGTAGGCATGGAATTCAAAGGAGTGGGCAGTGCTAAAGGTCCATACCTTGCAGCTATGATTCGTTCCATTTTGGTAGGTGCTTATGGTCCTGCCATAGCTGTGGTGGCTACAAGCGTACTGGAAGTCTGAATGACAGATGGTTGAGGAGTGACTAATAATACTAAAGGAGTATGAGGGATAGGAGGAGAGGATTCCTTTGGGCTTGCAACGAAAGAAGAACCTAAAGAATAAGGAGCTTTATGAATCTCTGATATTTTTTCTTCACTGCTAGTATTATATATTATACTCTCAATATGTATTTGTTCTATTACAAGATTTTCTTGAAGAGATATATAATATTGTTTACAGCTACCTGAAATTGATGCTCCTTTCTGCAATGCCTTTCTTTCTTTGATGATTTTTTTAGGGTCAGATATTGGGTCATCTTGTGGCTTCTGAGGATTTCTCTGCGTATGCCTCACAAACTGAGCCAACAGTATGGAGTGGAGTTGCCAAGATGTTCGTCCTCCAGTAGAGTCGCCAGATAGATGATTACAACCAAAAAAGTGTCCAGACTTTGTCTATCATCAAAGCTGGATCTGTGTCGTCTCCCAGGGAAGCTGAGCTTTAGTCTCCTGTCCCCGGAAACGGTGCCAATTATGTTAGCACTCCAGGAAGCTCTCCTAGGTTGTAGCTCAGAGATTCCTGGAAACATATAAATCTTCAATATCGTTCTCTGAACTATTGGAATGGATTGGTGTTTGGATCAAGTCAGATGACTGCTTAAACTCTATTTTCACTCAAAACATGCATGAACACCCTCAGCTAGATAAGGCTTTCAACCACTAATGCTCAATAGATTATAAATTCAATGGATAGATGGAGAATATTGATTGTACCAGCAGATGAATACATAAACACATATGAATGGCTAGCTACAGAAAGCAAATGAAGCTTACAAATCTAATTTATCAATGCAAAGGTAAGATGACAGTTATTTGGAATTCTATATAGAAGAAAACATGAATAACCCATTCAAGTGCAAGCTTAGAACAGAGGGAAAGATGAGGATTGAACATATAATAGTAAAAGAAGCTTGTGTTACTGGAATGAAGATGAGACGTTGATAGGAGTAGAGTCTCCACAATCTCCAAAATTTGAACCTCTATTTCTTCTAACTTTCAGCCTTTTATAGGCTCTTTACAATACTCTCGAGCTCTCTCAAGCTCGACATGTCTTACTCTATCCCCTCTGGCTTCTAACAAACACAATAACCAAATTCTGGTAATTTCACTGCGCTGACAGGTAGCTCGCTCATGCCAGTGATGCTCCATGATCAATTCTGTTGGTTCGGTTGCATCGTGCTGTGTTAAGGGGAGGTGGCCACCTATTCTGCACTGGATGAGTGCATCGGGCCTTTGGAATCCCTGAAACAACCGCTTTCTGTTACACATAGAAACGCTACAATACTGTGAAATTCCACCCAAACTCTATTTATTCTGGACTTCAAAAGTCCTTAAATATGGTCTATTCCTCTATCGGGTTCGTTCTCATCGATATCGCAAGTCACTTCGGCCTTGCTCCTTTGTATTTTAAAAAATACGTTAAAAGTCGTGAAAATAACGTGGAAATTGGCTCCCTTCGGACTTCAAATATTATATATTTCCCTTTACGAACCCTTTCGGGTCTGGATCTTATCGCATCGACGTTGTTTCTTTGTATTTCATTAAATAACGAAATATGTGAAAATACATTAACAAATGCCTTTTGGCGGATCTCAAAATCTATGCAATAATGCTTATATAGCCATCGAGTCTGGCTAATCGCATCGTGCATATACATGTGGAAAGGCATCGCTCCATAATGTTTCCCCAATTACGATATCGTGATGCGATTGATCGCAATCGCATATCGTGATAACCCCAGGCCGTTTGGTGAGCGCTCTATTGTTGTGTGCCGATTGCGATTCACCAATCAGATCTGGACCGTTGATCGGCCAGATCTGACGGCTGCTGTGCCAAGTTGTTGTAAGCCTTTGTTAAGCCTTATTTCACTGTTTTCTTGTGTTTTTAGCCTCCCAATAGTGTTTTTCCACCTATTTGAAGGTTCCCCTTATGCGACGGTTTTGATCTTTTGAATGATTTTAAGAAGATTTCGAAGACTTAGAGAGTGTTTTGGATCTGTTTGGTTCAACACCTCAGGGCTAGCAGGACCTGATGCAATTATAGATGCGAGAGTAATATTTTTGAAGTCTGGCTTATGGCCAAAGCGGAGCAAGAGGAGACGTGGCCATCGGAGCTAAAACAGGGGACATTTTTGCTAAAAATAGTAGCACTGCACCTCAAGGGCTAACAGATACTAAATGTATAAGAGCTAGAAATATATTAAATGCATTGTTGTTTCCTATTTGCATATTCTCTTCGTTTTGACCTAATGAAAGAAAATAATTGCCATGGATATTGGGTGTATAACAAGCCACTTGTAATTGGTGTGACTAGAAAGACAAGTTTCAAAAAGTTTTCAGCAAAAACTATGGATGGGCTTCCCTACATTCAATTATTTGTGTCCAATCACTATGGATTACAATTGTGGGTGAAGAATTTATAAAAAGAAAATGGGGATTTTTTTTTCCGAATAAGTCCCCACTGATAGCAAACATGTCCACAACAATCATGTCCCTATCTGAGAGTGGGAAGCTTCAGGAAATTCATAATAAGTGGTAAAAATTGATATGTGATAGCCAGAGTAATCGAGTTTCGTCCAATAAGTTTAGCCTGAAATTATTTTGGCGCATCCTTTTGGTGATCACTGCAATTATGTATTAAATGGCCTTACTCATATTTTTATATTGCATGATATAGCTTTGAAAATTTGTTTGGAGAGGCTTTGTTGTGTTAAGAGAGGAAGCTATGGAATCTTCTTGGGGTGTCTAAATTGGCAACGACCATGGAAATGAAGTCTCACCGAACGGGAAGTCTTGGGTTCAAATATCATGCTATCCCTCCCCCCCTATCGGGGTGAGAAATTGGACATGATGAAGATGTAATCCTACCAAGCTTACAAAAAAAGAGAGGAAGCTATGGCTTTGTTGATATGTATGCAAGGTGGTTATGTGGTCAGAGAAATGTAGAGGAGTGCATGATTTTCTCCTACAACACATTTTGGGAGGCACCACAATTTTTCATGGAATTATTTCTTATTTAATCAAGAAACCAAACAAGAAGGTAATAAATTTTGTGGATGTTACAAGTGTAGGATTCGCACTGGAAATTTGAAAATATATCTCTTACCTTATCTGAAATGTTTGGAATTGATATTATTTAATGTGTATACTAAAGCCAACAATAAAGCTACAATGACAAATATAATCTAGTTTATATAGCACACTCCATTTGGAAATTTCTAGTGGATTGCTCAATGGATTACGTATTGAGGAAATACTTTGGTAAATGCCACGAAAAGGATCTACAATATATAATCGAGAAGTATGTGTGTGGAGTATAGTGTAGATCCGTGGTTGCGAGCAACGAATAAAAATGGATATGTTGTTGTTAACCTATTTGGAGATTTGTGGGTTTCTTCTAATCTATCGTAACAATAAAAAGTAAAATTCAAGGAGGGTTTGGTACCATTTACAAAGGTCACATTGATGACGACCTGAAGTCAGGCCTCAACGCCCAGCTAGTTGTTGTCAAGATCCTTAATCCGAATGGTTACCAAGCGCACAGAGAATGGTTGGTAGAAGTAATATTTATATGGAATCGTAACCATCCCCATTTGGTGAAATTCATCAGATACTTTTATGAAGATGAGCACAAACTATTGGTTTATGATTTCATGGCTCGTGGAAGTTTGGAAAATCATCTATTCTAGAAGATGTATCTTTCTCCACCTTGGTAAAAATGAACGAAGATTTCACTTGGAGATACCAAAGGGCTAGCTTTTCTTTATGGGTTAGAAAATCATTTTATCTATCCTGATTTCAAGTCATCCAATATACTACTAGACACAGACTATACACTAAATCTTTCAGACTTTGGACTTGCAAAATGTGACCAGAAGGTGACCAAACTTATGTTTTCACTAAGGTGAAGGGTACACATGGCTATGTAGATCCACTGTATTTCATAGCTTTCAAAAGAAGGCAAGTTTTATCAGTGTTCTTCTGAGAGATCAGTTCACCTACAAATGAAACCGAACATTTGGAAAATTGCTATGGGTTTTGTCTGATCTTAAACTAGGATAAGTATTATAATTATGGTTGTTTGGTGTTATCGAGCTATTTATGAACATGCCTTTAAGCATAACAGTCACTTGGAAACAAAATTATAAGAGAAAAAAAATAGTAGAAGATCATAGAACATTCAAATCAACTCTAGATTTCTGGGAAGTGAATGAGAAAATAGTTGAAGAAATATCTTATACAAGATTCCCACCTATAATCAGCCAAAGGATAGGTTCTTAGATCAGGAAGAGCGAGTCTGTAGAGAATTTGTATGAGTTTGAACCACCATTTTCTCAATTTTGTTGCACCGAAGCTGGAAATGTGGGTAATATTCCACATAACAGTTGTTGACAATAGGATTGTTTATTTTTGAAGCAATAATACTCAGGAAGTTGCAATTGATGTATATTTATTTAGTAATAAGTTGTATCTTCTTTATTTTTGATCAGCATGAGAATCGAGAGATTCTCATGACTGATCTGCTTTCTAATTTTTGGGTTGTAATAATTATAAAGGACTCGACTTTTTATGTATTAGAAGATGACATATAGAAGAGTACTATTACTTTGTTTCTGTAATCCTTAACTTATTCAATATCAATTGGCACAGTGATGCTTTTACTTTCCAACTGATTCTTTAATCACTTTTTGTGTTCTTCCCGCACCCGGCTAAGGAGGAAGGGCCCTCCTCTTTAGGGATTGCAGTGATTAGGTAGTGTACATTTTAGTTCAGTTGATTGATTTATGGTTTTTCACTGTTGTTGTACAAATCGTGGATTGCAGTCGCTGCTGTTTCTATTTATCTTATGCTGTTACATAGAGTTAAACAATAGAATAATAGTAACCAGCTAGAATAGATGCTAGTTCTAGTGTGGCACACCTTTATTTCAATAGATGCAAGTTGTGATTAGTTATGTAGAGTGTTTTTTGTATCTACATGCATGGTTTGATTCAGTAATTTAGATCAGCGACACCTTTTACAACTTCTCTGCACTTTCTTATGCTTAGCTGGAGTGTATTGGAATAGATAGTGCGAACTCCATTGAAATAGCAAGACCTACCCTGGGTTGAAAATGAATGTTGCAGTCTAAAGTCAATTAAGGTTGATTAAAACAACACTACATTTTGGCGCCGTTGCCGGGGATGGCAAGTTGATGATACAATCAGCCAAGTTTTTTGTTTGATATAGAGTGTTCCTAGTCCATAGTTGCTGGGCAGTAAGACGAGAGGTAAGAACCTGCGCATTGCTCTAACATACCTAGGCAGGCTCACCATTGTGATCACTAGGACACTTAGGTAATTTTGATTTTTTGATTAGTGTGTCTTCAGCTCTTCAGTCGCTGGGCGGTAAGGCAAGAGGTAAGAACCTGTGCATCGCTCTAACAAACCTGGGCGGGCTCACCATTGTTTAAGACTGAGGCACTTAGAGTGTGATCTAATACACATAGGGTCCATGTGTGCATTTCTAGGACTTATAGAGACACTGAAATCACCCCCAGTCTAACAAGTCACAGGAATGACGGGTCGTAAAAAGGAAACGAAGGGTGAAGATTTAGGAAGGAAGACATTTATCCAAGAATTAATCTCCAAGGCGGAAAAGGAACAATCCAACTCTTAAAGGAATGTAAGGAAGATAGGGCCGCATAACACTATTACTCCCATAGTGAAAGGAGAAACCTCCAATCCCTCCATCTTAGGACCGTATCATTCTAAGGCTAGCACTCATACCCCCAAGATCAAGGATTTGAATTATGAGCAAGAAGGGGATGTTAGTAGCCAGAATTTGAGGACTGAGGGTCAAGGGGAAACTGTGGGGGGACATCAGACACCTGAGGTGGAAAAACACTTGTTGATTTATCAATATCCGGATACAGGTAGTGCGTGAAACAACCAACCCCAGTGGTATCTGAGGCATTAATCACACCTACAGGTACATCACAAAAAAAACTCAAGGAACGTCTACTATAGGAAGGGTTAGAAGAATCCATCATGGGAGACAGAAATGATAACAATACTAAAATAGACACCACTACTACCACCTTTGAGTTCCCAATCGGGAATATCATAGGTGAAGCTCCTATGAAAAACATTCCTCTATCATCTTTACCATCCTTTTTTGGGATGAATGTGGAAGATCTAGATACATTTCTGTTTGAGTTTGATGTCTTGTGTAGAAGTTATGATTATACAATAGATGCTCAGAAACTAAAGCTATTTCTTGCTACTTTAAAAGGAGCAGCCTTGAGATGGTTCATGGGATTAGGTCCTGCTTCCATTTCAACGTGGAATGATATGAAGGAGACGTTCCTATCAAAGTACCAGGACTATTGTAGGACCAGGGACTTAAGGGAAGAGATATTTAGGATGACACAAAAGGAAGAAGAAAGCCTGAAAGATTATGTGGAATGGTTCCACTACAATTTGTAGAGGTCCAAACTCAGCGATTTAGACCTGGGAATATTGAAGACTATATTCATCAGAGGAACGAGGGATGTTTGTCTTGACACCCTGAACCTATTAGGAAAGGGGGATATATAACAAGATCCATTCGCTGAAATTATAAAGCTTTGCCTATGATTCTCTCGAGGATCGTTTAAAGGAAAAAGTACAAATTGGGATGCCTCTGTTCGCATACAAAAATTTGCAGGCAGAGGAGTAACGAGAGCGGAGATTAGAAATTTGTTCGAAAATTTCAAGACCGATATCCTCAGTACTCTCTCAGCCCATATAACAACAGCATAGATAAAAAAGACACAAGCAAAAGCTGATACACCCTTGGTCGAGTTCTGTCCGACTTGTTGGAAGAAACATCCTCATAGGGAATGTGAATTGAATACCATCAGCCTGTGTAACATCTGCGAGTTGGAGCATTCGACAGAGAAGTGTTTGAAGCTTCCTAGACTAAAGGAAGTACTTAGAGAATCAAGCGAAGAGGTGCAGTCCTCTTACTTCATTGCACCAAGGAGACCATGACATCCGCAACCTCTAGGTATGTCTCAAGACTTTTCCCCTTTTAATTCGTGGAACAATGCATATAATAACCAACCATATTGTTAAGTTATGGTATGTTCTATGCTTATAATAGTTTACTTCTTTTTCTTATTATATTCCACCAATTAGCAATCACATGTACATAAAGTAAAGTGCAGATAGAACATTAAACAATCGACAGAAAACAAGCCAAGACAAGAGACACAAGATGTGGCGGCTAGCCAGGGACAAACCCCACAATGTGTGGGGAAACCCTTTGATCAAATCTTCTTTTATCTTCAATAATTCAGCAGAGAGAAATAGTACAATAAATCTGATTCATATCAGCAGTAGCAAACCCTAGATCAGTAGCATCAGCATTAGCAGCTTCATTATCAAACTAGGGCAGACCATATCTCACAAACCGACAGTCGGATTGAATTCATTCCACCACCAAAATTTTCGGCTTCCAGAGGAGGTTCAGATGAACCTATAGCGCAGTTCAGATGAGGATATCTTCTAGGCCACGCAAGTCAATCTTTACTTCTGTAGTTGCAGCTTCAGTTTCAGCAGTTTCTGGCTTCAAACTAGGGCAGTCGATATCTTGCAAACCGTTCGTCGGATTGACTTCATTCCACCACCAAAATTTGTGGCTTTCAAAGGAGGTTCAGATGAACCTACAGCGCAGTTCCAAAGAGGAGATATTCTAGGCCACACAAGTCAATATTTACTTCTGCAGTTGCAGCTTCAGTTTCAGCAGTTTCCGGCTTCAAACTAGGTGAGAGAGAGAGACCCATTTCAACGCAGTAGAGAAGAGACTCATATCTGCGCAGTAGAGAGAGAGAGATGTGATGAGATGAGTGAGTGAAAATGAGGAAAAGTCCTCTTATATTTATACACAACGTTGGTGGGTGAATAGATGCGACTGTTGGGCTTCTGAGCCTACATGAGTTGTAGGTCGGCTTGATAATAATTCCATAATCAAAATAAATTCATATCTCCATGAATACTTATCGGAATTGGATGATCTTTATATCAATCCTACACCTCTTGACGAGAGGAATCTAATAAAAATATTATTAGCCATGAATAATATGACCCACATGAAGTTTTGCCCTGGTTGCCAATTTTAACACTCCCTCTCAACCATGGAGAACTTCATCTGCAATCTGTCTATCGGTCATTACTATTCATCCATCAAATGCACTGCCTTGTACAGCCTGACCCTTGCCCTGCTCTGCTCTATTTTTCCTGTTCTGCTTTGTCTTGTTCTGCCCTGCACTGATCTGTACTGTTTTGTTCTGTTCTGCTCTGCTCTTGCATTGTTCCGTTCTACTCTGCTTTTGTCTGAATTATGAAGGAGAAGAAATGATCGAGGATGTATCATACTGACTCAAAGTCAGTCTCAGAGTATGTACCACTGGTCCTAGACCAGTCTCAACCAACCCAAAGTCAGCGTTATAGTGAGTACAACTCCAATGGTCCCAGACCAATATCATCCTCCACTGACTCAAAGTCAGTGTCAGAGTATGTACCACTGATCCCAGACTAGTCTCAACTGACCCGAAGTCAGCGTCATAGTATGGTACAACTCCTACCACTGGTCCCAAACCAGTATCATTGATCCCAGATCAATGGAGGTCATCCTAGCGTAGGGAGTACGGTAGTTGCAACGATGCATCCATTGGTACTACTATGGTCCCTAACTTCATTTCCCTGCTCATTGATCAGATGAGAGGTACTTCCCATGAGTCCCAGACTGCATGGGTAGGATGCCTCGACAGGAGAACTAATCAATCCTGTCCTCACAGGAGAACACATAAATCCTGCTACAATTGCCATGGAGAACACATCAATCCAGGCCTCACAGGAGAACACATCAATCCTGCTACAATTGCCATGGAGAACACATCAATCCAGGTTGCCATGGAGAACACATCAATCCAGGCCTCACAGGAGAACACATCAATCCTACTACAGTCGCCATGGAGAACACATCAATCCAGGCCTCACAGGAGAACTAATCATCCTGCTACACAGGAGAGCGAATCATCCTGTTCCACAAGAGAGCGAATCATCTTGTCCCACAAGAGAGCGAATCATCTTGTTCTAGTGCGCACCACCAGGGGAGGGTGAGTCACCCTGTGGTCGTATGTTGCTCCAGTCAGAACCGCAAGCCCTCAGAGCTCCCAGAGCTCAATGTATGCAATATGCAGGACCCTTGTACAAGGGTTTCTTGACGACTCCAAGTCGTTTGGGAAAATCACAGATTAGATCTTTCCTCGGGGCTTTGACAAGGTGTATCGACCTGTACATCATCTTAATGCAATGGAGCCTCCTTGCTCATCGTCTTACCATGTCCCAGATGATGTCTATCTGCTAGAGCAATCGACGAATATGGGATTCCTCAATAATCAAATCCCACCTCTGGTTGTTACAGAGAATCACAGTGGTATGTGTTCAAACAGCTCACTGAAGAGCTTCCCCAACCAGGCAGCTTCATACGAGATCATACTCGTAGATATGTATCCGGTCTCGGCGGTGCTTATGGCAATCGACTTCTGCTTCCTGCTCATCCATTATATCGAAGCAAAATCCAAAGAGAAGCAGCACTAAAAAGTGCTCCAGTGATCCTCCACACTACCTGCCTATTCAGCATTCAAATAATCAGGCAGTTTCATATTTCCGGCAGTGTATCTCAATCCATGAGAGATTGTGTCCTGAAGACATCTCAGAAGACTCTTGATACCAATCTAGTGAGGCTCAACCAAATATGAGCTCATAATGCTAACTGCAAAACATATGTTTGGACGGAGGTTCACCAAGAACATCAATGCGAATGAGTTTTGAGACTCAGAGGCATTTCCCAAATCTGGTCCGACATCACTACCATATAACTTCTGAAAGTTAAGATCCTCGAGGTAGTCATAGGCTTGCAGTCCACCATACCAAATCTTTCCAAAATCTTCACCACATATTTTCCTTGAGATAGGAAAATTTCCCTTGGCTTCTGCCACACTTCAAGTCCTTGGTCCTTCATTTCAAATTCAGAAGCCAACTCCCTCTTACATTTTGAATGAGAGGGTCTGCACCTGTTAGAAAGAGGTCATCCACATACAACACCAGTATGAGAGGCTTGTCATCTTCAACCTTAAAGTAAAGGTTAGGATCGGCTTCACTCCTAGTGAATCCCAGCTTCATCAAGTAGCTATCGATCCTCTCATACCATGCTCGGGATGCTTGCTTCAGCCCATAGAGAGCCTTCTTCAACCTACATACATGAGATTTTCAATCATAAATCTCAAATCCTTCGGGTTGCTCCACATAGACCTCTTCTTTGATCGAACCGTGCAAGAATGCGGTCTTGACATCCATCTGATGTAGGTTCCATCCTTGTGAAGCGGCAAGGGCTATCGTATATCTGGCAACAGGTGCAAATATCTCATCATAGTCTATACCTTCCTTCTGGGAGAAACCACGAGCAACAAAACGAGCCTTATACTTTTCCGTGCTTCCATCTGCTGCATGCTTTATCTTGTAAAGCCATTTAGAAGTGACAACTTTCTCGTCTGGGGGTCTGGGAACTACTTCCCAGACATCATTTTTTATAATAAACTCATGTTCTTAGGTCATAGAATCCTTCCATATTTGATGCTTGATGGCATCTAAGAATGATGAAGGCTCATTTTGTATAATCGTGCTCATGATGGTTAGGTATTCCTGATACCTGTTCGGTTTCTTATTTTCACGGAAGGTTCCTCGGGGTGCAGCACGTTCTTCAGCATCATCAAGTATCCCCCTAAGCCATGAAGGCCTCTTCCTAGAAGAGGGAGGCTCAAGTGGATAAATAGGATCCATGGGTTCCTCCACATCAGGCATTGTTACATCATCTACCCATAGAGACAACGTCCACAATCGTAGGGTTCTTCCTTTCTGCCACACCATTTAGGAGTATGTTGTGTAGTAGTCTCCCTCTTAATGCCAGCCTCAGATATGCCTGAGTGAACCAACTGTAATATATAGGAGGTCTTGCTTTGACTTGAGGGGAATGGTCCCCTTTTGAGCTTTCCTTCAGCACATCCAGACATACACCTTCTTTCTCTACTTGGAATTCGGGCATCCCTGTTACCATCTGTCTTACATAGAGTAGAGCTTTGTAATGAAGGTGGGCAAACCTCCGATGCCAAAGTTCAGACTAAAGAGATGTGTCATAAGACATGACACCTAGCAGACTTCCATCGACCTGATATAATGAATCAACACGAAACCCAAGAGTAAAGGCATCTTTAACATTATTTTTCCATATACGTACCTTGCCATCGCTGAAGGTTACCTTGTAGCCTTTGTCTTCCATTGCCGAGATGGACACCAGGTTCTTTCGGAGGTCAGGTGCATTTAGTACATCCTGGAATTTCTAGCCTTCTTGAATGCTTGTCCTCTTCCTTGATTCCCAGCTCTCCTTTTACCTTTGCTATTGAATTTGTCATTCCTTTGATTGCCATCAGAGGGATTTTGATCATCGTCCCGGTGTGAGTCCTTTCTATCAGGGCACTCCCTTGCATAGTGACCTGCTTTATCGCAGATGTAACATCGTCCTTTTCTTCCACCCTTAGGTCCAGCCTTTCCTTTTGATTTAGTCCCGGAATTATTTCTTTTCTTAGCATGAGAAGAAAAGGCAGCAGGAGGATCTTTAGGCAAGGGCATTTCTTGCTCTTCTACCTTTGTTTCTTCTTGAATGCATCTAGCCATTAATTCCTCGAAACCAGGAATTACATTATTGTTCAAAAGAGTAGTCCTGAACACGTACCATTCGGATGGTAATCCTCCAAAAGTCGTGAGTGCCATTTCACTGTTAGTAATAGCCTCCCCAATAGATAGGAGATCGTTCATGACTTCGGTGATCCTTAAGAAGTATGCTTGCATACTCTCATCTTTACCCTTCTTGATTTCCCTCAGCTTATTTCTAAGAAACAAAACTTGATTTGCATCTTAACTTTAAAATAAACTCACCAGTCTATTGTAGATTTCCTTGGAGGTGTCCAGTTCAAAGATGTAGGCCACCAAGTGCTTGTTGATAGAGTCCCGGATGATCTTCTTTGTTTTGACTTCTCCATTTTTCCATTTGTTCCAGGCAGCAGCGGATGCATTTGATGGAGGCTCAACAATATTGCCTCTTACATGGTCCAGCACTCCTTGATCATCTAGGGTTAGATCGATAGACATTTTCCATCCGTGATAGTCAGCATTTTCACGAAGCTTGCCTTCGGCAGAGTGTTGCGAACCCCATAGTTCTTTTAGGATAGCCTCACCAATCTTCTCTTCGGTGATTGCTCTTGCTCTTGCTTGGGCTTTGTCTTCACCTCAGCTCTGATACCATGTTAAGTTATGGTATGTTCTATGCTTATAACAGTTTACTTCTTTTTCTTATTATATTCCACCGATTAGCAATCACATGTACATAAAGTAAAGTGCAAATAGAACATTAAACGATCGACAAAAAACAAGCCAAGACAAGAGACACAAGATGTGGCGGATAGCCAGGGGCAAACCCCACAATGTGTGGGGAAACCCTTTGATCAAATCTTCTTTTATCTTCAATAATTCAGCAGAGAGAAATAGTACAATAAATCTGATTCATATCAGCAGTAGCAAACCCTAGATCAGTAGCATCAGCATTAGCAGCTTCATTATCAAACTAGGGCAGAACATATCTCACAAACCGACAGTCGGATTGACTTCATTCCACCACCAAAAGTTTCAGCTTCCAGAGGAGGTTCAGATGAACCTACAGCGTAGTTCAGATGAGGAGATCTTCTAGGCCACGCAAGTCAATCTTTATTTCTGCAGTTGCAGCTTCAGTTTCAGCAGTTTCCGGCTTCAAACTAGGGCAGTCGATATCTTGCAAACCGTTCGTCGGATTGACTTCATTCCACCACCAAAAGTTGAGGCTTTCAAAGGAGGTTCAGATGAACCTACAACGCAGTTCCAAAGAGGATATCTTCTGGGCCACGAAAGTCAATCTTTACTTCTGCAATTGCAGCTTCAGTTTCAGCAGTTTCTGGCTTCAAACTAGGTGAGAGAGAGACCCATTTCAGCGCAGTAGAGAAGAGACTCATATCTGCACAGTAGAGAGAGAGAGATGTGATGAGATGAGTGAGTCCAAATGAGGAAAAGTCCTCTTATATTTATACACAACGTTGGTGGGTGAATAGATGCGACTGTTGGGCTTCTGAGCCTACATGAGTTGTAGGTCAGCTTGATAATAATTCCATAATCAAAATAAATTCATATCTCCATGAATACTTATCGGAATTGGATGATATTTATATCAATCCTACACCTCTCGACGAGAGGAATCTAATAAAAATATTATTAGCCATGAATAATATGGCCCACATGAAGTTTTTCCCTGGAAGTTTTAGCAGTTTCCAGCTTCAAACTAGGGCAGTCGATATCTTGCAAACCGTTCGTCGGATTGACTTCATTCCACCACCAAAAGTTGCGGCTTTCAAAGGAGGTTTAGATGAACCTACACCGCAGTTCCAAAGAGGAGATCTTCTAGGCCACGCAAGTCAATCTTTACTTCTGCAGTTGCAGCTTCAAATTCAACAGCTTCCAGCTTCACATGTGTGAGAGAGAGAGACCCATTTCAGTGTAGTAGAGAAGAGAGATGTGATGAGATGAGTGAGTCTAAATGAGGAAAAGTCCTCTTATATTTATACACAACGTTGGTGGGTGAATAGATGTGACTGTTGGGCTTCTGAGCCTACATGAGTTGTAGGTTGGCTTGATAATAATTCCATAATCAAAATAAATTCATATCTCCATGAATACTTATCGGAATTGGATGATCTTTATATCAATCCTACACCGCTCGACGAGAGGAATCTAATAAAAATATTATTAGCCATGAATAAGATGACCCACATGAAGTTTTGCCCTGGTTGCCAATTTTAACACTCCCTCTCAACCATGGAGAACTTCATCTGCAATCTGTCTATCGGTCGTTACTATTCATCCATCAAATGCACTGCCTTGTACAGCCTGACCCTTGCCCTGCTCTGATCTATTTAGCCTATTCTGCTTTGTCTTGTTCTGCCCTACACTTATCTGTACTATTTTGTTCTGTTCTGCTCTGCTCTTGCATTGTTCTGTTCTACTCTGCTTTTGTCTGAATTATGAAGAAGAAGAAATGATCGAGGATGTATCATACTGACTCAAAGTCAGTCTCAGAGTATGTACCATTGGTCCCAGACCAGTCTCAACCAACCCAAAGTCAACATCATAATGAGTACAACTCCAATGGTCCTAGACCATTACCATCCTCCACTGACTCAAAGTCAGTCTCAGAGTATGTACCACTGATCCCAGACTAGTCTCAACCGACCCGAAGTTAGCGTCATAGTATGGTACAACTCCTACCACTGGTCCCAGACTAGTATCATTGATCCCAGATCAATGGAGGTCATCCTAGCGTAGGGAGTATGGTAGTTACAACGATGCGTCCATCGGTACTACTATGGTCCCTAACTTCATTTCCCTGCTCATTGATCAGATGAGAGGTACTTCCCATGAGTCCCAGACTGCATGGGTAGGATGCCTCGACGGAGAACTAATCAATCCTGACCTCACAGGAGAACACATCAATCCTGCTACAATTGCCATGGAGAATACATCAATCTAGGCCTCACATGAGAACACATCAATCCTGCTACAATTGCCATAGAGAACACATCAATCCAGGCCTCACAGGAGAACTAATCATCCTGCTACACAGGAGAGCGAATTATCCTGTTCCACAAGAGAGCGAATCATCTTGTCCCACAAGAGAGCGAATCATCTTGTTCCAGTGTGCACCACCAGGGGAGGGTGAGTCACCCTGTGGTCATATGTTGCTCCAGTAGGAACCGCAAGCCCTCAGAGCTCCCAGAGCTCAATGTATGCAACATGCAGGACCCTTGTACAAGGGTTTCTTGCCGACTCCAAGTCGTTTGGGAAAATCACAGATTAGATCTTTCCTCGGGGCTTTGACAAGGTGTATCAACCTGTACATCATCTTAATGTGATGGAGGTTCTTGCTCATCGACTACCATATCCCAGATGATGTCTATCTGCTGGAGCAATTGACGAATACGGGATTCCTCAATAATCGAATCCCACCTCTGGTTGTTACAGAGAATCACAGTGGTATCCAATGTAAATCCAAACAGCTCACTGAAGAGCTTTCGCAACCAGACTACCTCACACGAGGTTATGCTAGCAACAATATATCCTATTTCGGCGGTGCTCAAAGCCACCGACTTCTGCTTCCTGCTCATCCAGGATATCGAAGCAGATCCCAAGGTGAAACAACTCGTGGAAGTGCTCTTACGGTCCACCACACTGCCTGCCCAATCAACATCAGTATATCCAAGTAGTCTCACATCTCCGGCAGTGTATCTTAATCCATGAGAGATTGTGTCCTGAAGACATCTCAGAAGATTCCTGGCATCAATCCAGTGAGGCTCAACCAAATATGAGCTCACAATGCTAACTGCAAAAAATATGTTCGGACGGAGGTTCACCAAGAACATCAATGCGAATGAGTTTATGAAACTCAGAGGCATTTCCCAAATCTGGTCTGACATCACTACCATATAACTTCTAAAAGTTAAGATCCTCGAGGTAGTCACAGGCTTGCAGTCCATCATACCAAATCTTTCCAATATCTTTACCACATGTTTCCCTTGAGATAGGAAAATTTCCCTTGGCTTCTGCCATACTTCAAGTCCTAGGAAGTAGTGCATCAGTCCTAGGTCTCTCATTTCAAATTCAGAGGCGAGCTCCCTCTTACATTTGTGAATGAGAGGGTCTGCACCTGTTAGAAAGAGGTCATCCACATATAATACCAGTATGAGAGGCTTGTCATCTTCAACCTTAAAGTAAAGGTTAGGATCGGCTTCACTCCTAGTGAATCCCAGCTTCATCAAGTAGCTATCGATCCTCTCATACCATGCTCGGGGTGCTTGCTTCAGCCCATAGAGAGCTTTCTTCAACCTGTATACATGAGATTTTCGATCATAAATCTCAAATCCTTCGGGTTGCTCCATGTAGACCTCTTCTTTGATCGATCCATGCAAGAACGCAGTCTTGACATCCATCTGATGTAGGTTCCATCCTTGTGAAGCGGCAAGGGCTATGATCGAGCGGATGGTCGTATATCCGGAAACAGGTGCAAATATCTCATCATAGTCTATACCTTCCTTTTGGGAGAAACCTCGAGCAACAAAACGGGCCTTATACTTTTTCGTGCTTCCATCTGCTGCATGCTTTATCTTGTAAAGCCATTTTGAAGTAACAATTGTCTTGTCCAGGGTCTGGGAACTACTTCCCAGACATCATTCTCCATAATAGACTCATATTCTATGGTCATAGCATCCTTCCATACTTGATGCTTGACGGCATCTGAGAACGACGAAGGCTCATTTTGTATGATCGTCCTCATGATGGTCAGGTATCCTTGATACCTATTAAGTTTCTTACTTTGACAGAAGGTTCCTCAGGGTGCAACATGTCCTTTAGCATCATCAAGTATCCCCCTAAGCCATGAAGGCCTCTTCCTAAAAGAGGAAGGCTCATGTGGATGAGAATCTATCAGATCCATGGGTTCTTCTACATCAGGCATTGATTCATCATCCTTTTCTTTCGGTTCCCTGGTGTTGGCTTCTTGAGAGCTCCTCAAAGTCGAAAGATTGTTCACCTTGCAGTGAACTTTTCTTTAGGAGTCTTGGAACCCAATGCTTGATGAGGGAATCAATTTTGTACATATACGACGGTGATTGTAGTTTCAGCCCATAGAAACATCAAAAGTCTTTGATCATGTAGCATGGCCCAGATAGCTTCCATCATCGTGCGGTTCTTCCTTCCCACCACACCATTCTGCTCAGGAGTATGTGGTGTAGTAGTCTCCCTCTTAATGCCAACCTCAGGTATGCCTGAGTGAACCAATTGTAATATATCAGAGGTCTTGCTTTGGCTTGAGGGGAATGGTCCCCTTTTGAGCTTTCCTTCAGCACATCCTGGACATACACCTTCATTCTCTATTCAGAATTCGGGCATCCCTATCACCATTTGTCTTACACCAAGTATAGCTTTATGATGAAGGGGGGAAAACCTCTAATGCCAAAGTTTGGACTGAAGAGATGTGTCATAAGACATGACACCTAGCATACTTCCATCGACCTGATATAATGAATCAACACTAAACCGAAGAGTAAAGGCATCTTTAACATTATTTTTCCATATACATACCTTGCCATCGCTGAAGGTTACCTTGTAGCCTTTGTCTTCCGTTCCCGAGATGGACACTAGGTTCTTTTTGAGGTCAGGTGCATTTAATACATCCTGGAATTTCTGGCCTTCTTGAATGCTTGCCCTCTTCCTTGATTTCTCGCATTCTTTTTTCCTTTGTTGTTGAATTTTCCATTCCTTCGATTACCATGAGAGGGATTTTGATCATCGTCACGGTGAGAGTCCTTTCTATCAGGGCATTCCCTTGCATAGTGACCTGCTTTATTGCAAATGAAACATCGTCCTTTTCTTCCACCCTTAAATCCAACCTTTCTTTTCGATTTAGACCCAGAATTATTTCTTTTCTTAGCATGAGAAGAAAAAGCAGCAGGAGGACCTTTAGGCAAGGGCATTTCCTACTCTTCTACCCTTGTTTGTTCTTGAATGCATCTAGCCATTAATTCCTCGAAACTAGGAATTACATTATTGTTCAGAAGAGTAGTCTTGAACACATACCATTCAGATGGTAATCCTCTGAGAGTTGTGAGTGCCATTTCTCTGTTAGTAATGGTTTCCCCAATAGATAGGAGATCGTTCTTGATCTCGGTGATTCTTAAGAAGTATGCTTGCATACTTTCATCTTTACCCTTCTTGATTTCCCTCAACTTATTTCTAAGAAAAAAAACTTGATTTGCATCATTAACTTTAAATAAACTCACCAGTCTGTCGTAGATTTCCTTGGAGGTGTCTAGATCAGAGATGTAGGCCACCAAGCGCTTGTCGATAGAGTCCCAGATGATCTTCTTTGTTTTGACTTCTCTATTTTTCCATTTGTTCCAGGCAGCAGCAGATGCATTTGATGAAGGCTCAACAATATTGCCTCTTACATGGTCCAGCACTCCTTGATCTTCAAGGGTTAGATCGATAGACATCTTCCATCCATGATAGTCAGCTTTCTCACGGAGCTTGTCTTCGGCAGGAAAGAGTGTTGAGGACCCCATAGTTCTTTTAGGATAGCCTTGCCAATCTTCTCTTCAATGATTACTCTTGCTCTTGCTCGGGCTTTGTCTTCACCTCAGCTTTGATACCATGTTAAGTTATGGTATGTTCTATGCTTATAACAGTTTACTTCTTTTTCTTATTATATTCCACCGATTAGCAATCACATGTACATAAAGTAAAGTGCAGATAGAACATTAAACGATCGACAGAAAACAAGCCAAGACAAGAGACACAAGATGTGGCGGCTAGCCAGGGACAAACCCCACAATGTGTGGGGAAACCCTTTGATCAAATCTTCTTTTATCTTCAATAATTCAGCAGAGAGAAATAGTACAATAAATCTAATTCATATCAGCAGTAGCAAACCCTAGATCAGTAGCATCAGCGTTAGCGGCTTCATTATCAAACTAGGGTAGAACATATCTCACAAACCGACAGTCGGATTGACTTCATTCCACCACCAAAAGTTTTGGCTTCCAGAGGAGGTTCAGATGAACCTACAGTGCAGTTAGGATGAGGAGATCTTCTAGGCCATGCAAGTCAATCTTTACTTCTGCAGTTGCAGCTTCAAATTCAACAACTTCCGGCTTCACATGTGTGAGAGAGAGAGACCCATTTCAGTGCAGTAGAGAAGAGAGAGATGTGATGAGATGAGTGAGTCTAAATGAGGAAAAGTCCTCTTATATTTATACACAACGTTGGTGGGTGAATAGATGCGACTGCTGGGCTTCTGAGCCTACATGACTTGTAGGTCGGCTTGATAATAATTCCATAATCAAAATAAATTCATATCTCCATGAATACTTATCGGAATTGGATGATCTTTATATCAATCCGACACCTCTCGACGAGAGGAATCTAATAAAAATATTATTAGCCATGAATAAGATGACCCACATGAAGTTTTGCCCTGGTTGCCAATTTTAACACAACCATATCCATGGCAATATTTTTCCCCTCCTTCAGCTCAATTCGCTTCACCCTCGAACCAATGGTATCCATCTCCTCCTGTTCAATATCCCCAATCCCAACCATATCCTTCGAACCAGAACTAGAGAGGAAATGCCCAGAATTCAGCTTTGCGTGCACCACCATGCAACAACAGCTGCAGTTACCTACTTTCCAAGCCCCGACTCCTCCACCACCTGTGCGACCCCAACTACCTGTGCAACCTAACCCAAACCCAAACAATAAAGAAACTCAGGGCATAGAGGCTCTTACAACCTTCCAGACCTACTTTATTACCCATGTGGAACTTAATGAAATACAATTGTGATTGGGCACGGTAATTAACCCCAGTTACTCCCCCATCATTATAGAGGAGGACTGTGAACCATCTAGAGGAGAAGCCGGAGGCTCTGAGGTGGCTACTGCGTCTACAACAGCTGATATAGGGGAAGTTGTTACATCTGTAACAGCTAACCTGCGAAGAACTATTACATCTGTAACAACTAATTCAGGGAAGGCTGATACACCTGTAACAATAGATTCAACCGTTGTTACGCAAAACCCCTTGTACCCTCAAAGACTGGCCGAACCTAGGATGACTTCACAGCTTGACTCTGATTTCGTTAGGGAGTTGAAAAATTTGTATGTACGAATTCCTTTGCTGCAAGCCCTTAAAGAAGTACCCATCTATGCCAATACACTGAGATATTTGTGCATTAAGAAGCCTAGGAGGAAGCCTAAAGACCCTTCCACCATACATGTGATGGGAAAGTTATTCGAATTAATATATTCTCAACCTCTCCTTACTAAGTACCATGATCAAGGAAATCCCACCGTCACCATCTACATTAATGATTAGCCCATAGCCAATGCATTGATTGATATTGGGGCTGCCATTATGTAATGACGAAATATCTCTTTATCGATCTTAGGCTACAGGGACTTAGACACACTCTTACTGTGTTGGAATTGGCAGACAGGTCCCATGTTAAACCTGAGGGGATGTTAGAAGACGTAGTGATTACGATATCTTCTTGGAGATACCTGACTGATTTCCTTATCCTACATCCCAAATCCAATTTGGGGGGGATACTTTGATCTTAGGGAGACCTTGGCTGGCCACTATAGACACATTCATAGGCTGCAGGGTGGGATCCATGGTGATCTCAGATGGCCAGGCAACCCAAAACCTTAATTTTTATCCCCCAAAACCATATGTGGATGTGTACAACCCTTGGTGGGATGAGTTTGAGCCTAAGTCAGATCTTTCCCTACCACTCCTCACTCTGAGGAAAGGCCAGTATTTTAAAGATGAGACAGAAGATGATGTTATTAATGGTTTTATTAGTAATTCACTTTCAGTTCCTTCTGTTAAAAATGCAAATGAGGAGGAAGAGGTGGAAGATATATATTTTGAACAAATGAGAACTACTCCAAACACTGCTAACAGCCCAATTGAGATTGAATCTGGAAATTTTTTTAATGTTAATCCCAATTTGACTGCTGAATAGAATCAACGACTGCTACAGCTGTTACAGAAGTATAAAAAGGCATTTGCATGGGATTATATAGATATTAAAAGGATCCACCCTAACCTTTGCACTCACCATATTTATTTGAAGGATAGCTACAAACCATTCACATAGCCACAATGTTGCATGAACCCTGCACTAAAGGAAGTGGTGAAAGAAGAACTACAAAAACTCATGAGTGCTAATTTTATTTATCCAATGTCTAACATTCATTGGGTGTCACCGCTTGTCATCGTTCCTAAAAAGAATGGCAAGTGGAGAGTTTGTGTTGATAATAGATAACTCAACAAGGCCACTCAGAAGGACCATTTTCCATTACCATTTATAGATCAGGTCCTTGGTACTCTCTCCGGAAAAAAATACTTTTCATTTTTGGATGGATTTAGTGGCTACAATCAGATACAGATTTCCTTGGAAGACCAGGATAAAACGACCTTTCCTTGTCCTTGGGAAACCTACGCATACAGAGTGCTACATTTTGGGCTCTATAATGCGCCAACAACCTTTAAAAGGGCGATACTTGGAATTGTTTCTAACTTATTGAATGAATATACGGAAATCTTCATGGACGATTTCACACCCTATGGAGATGCTTTTGAAACAACATTAGTCAATTTGAAAAAAGCGCTAGAGCAGTGTGTACAAACTAATGTTGCCTTGAGAACTGAGAAATGTCACATGATGATGACTGAAGGGATCGTGCTTGGACATTACATTTCTGCTGACGGAATCAAGGTAGACCCTACAAAAATAGAGGTAATTCTAGGAATTCCAACCCCCAAAATGCAGAAAGAGGTACGTAGTTTCTTGGGGCATGTAGGGTATTACAGAAGATTTATAGGATTTTTTTCAAGAATTGCATCACCATTATTTTCCTTGCTCATGAAGGATGTTGATTTCTTGTGGACATGCAAGTGTGCGCAAGACTTCTTAAAGATGAAATGTTGTGTATCAGTAGCTCTAGTCTTATGAGGACCTAATTGGGAACTCTCATTTCACATATCTACGGATGCATTAGATATTGCTTTAGGTGTTGTTTTGGGCTAATTGGAGGATAAGAAACCTTACACTATTTACTACATAAGTAAAAATCTAACTCCAGCTAAGATCAACTACACAATGATCGAGAAGGAGTTCTTAGCAATTGTGCATGTCATCAATAAATTCTGGCATTACATCACTGGATATCAAGTATTTGTACATTCTGACCACTCTACCATTCGTTTTTTAATGAATAAGCCAATTACAAATGGTAGGATTACATGCTGGTTATTGATGTTACAAGAATTTGATATCACTATTGTAGATAAGCCTGGAAAAGACAATGTAGTAGTTGACTTTCTTTCTAGGCTAACTATTGATGACAGTTGCACTCCTACTGAAGATTCTTTCCCTGATGAACATCTTTCTTCTATTTCTACTTACTCACCTTGGTATGAAAATATAGCCAATTATCTTGTTGCAGAGAAGTTTCCCCAGTATTTATCCTCCAAGGGGAAAAAGGAAATCATACAACAAAGTGCTACATATACCTGGATAGATGGGAACCTCTATAACACTGGACCTAATTTCTAGATTAGACATTGTGCTAGAGAGGACGAGGTCTTTGATATCCTCAAAACCTTCCATGAGGAACCTTGTGAAGAACACTTCACAGAGAAATGGACATGATACAAAGTCCTTTCAATAGGATACTACTGGCTGACAATATTTTAGGATGCCAAGAAGTTTGTGAAGGGTTGTGACAGTTGTCAAAGGATGGGCCAATCATTGCAATAATATGAGATGTTGCTACAACCCCAAATTGGCATAGAACCTTTTGAAAAGTGGGCTCCAGATTTTGTAGGACCAATCAATCCTTCATCTAAACAGAGATCATACATCTTTGTCTGTATTGACTATGTCACGAAATGGGTTGAGGCGAAGGCACTGACCAGAGCCACAGAGCAGTCTATCTCAGACTTCCTATTTGAAGACATCTTCGTCTGGTTTGGCATACCCAGAGAGATAGTCACAGATGGAGGGCCACAATTCACATCTCATAAGATCTGGGAGTTGGTCGAAAAATATAAACTCCATCACAGAATCACAATGCCTTACCATCCATAGGCGAATGGCTAGGTAGAAAGCACTAATAAAGTCATTGAGGGAATCCTTACTAAGACTGTGGCCAGTCATCAAAGAAATTGGGCTGACAAACTTCCAAAAGTGTTATGGGCATATAGGACTACATGGAGGAACACCATTGGATTCTCACCATATGAACTTGTGTATGGCAAGAACCCTTTATTCCCCATTGAATTTGAAATCAAAACACTAAGGACAACATTGTAGGTTAATTTGGATTTGGCTATAGCACAAAGGCAGAGATTGAACTAGCTCAATGAATTGCAGGAGAAACGGTTGGCTGCTATCCAACAAACAGAGATTATCCAGCAACAAAGAGCTAAGTGGCGCGACAGATTTATAAAGAAGAATTAGTTCCATAAGGGAGATTGGGCTCTCTTATATGAATCAAGGTTTAAAGACTTCAAGGGTAAGATCTGCACCATATGGCTAGGTCCTTATGAGGTAGATGTGGTCCTTGACAATGGGACTGAAAATTTGGTAACCATTGACAATGCAAGGACATCATTACTTGCAAACGGGCATCGTCTTCAATTGTATCACAAACATACCTCGAAGGATTCATTTGTCAACATTGTCACAAATTTGGATCTATAGATTACGAGAATAGGGGAAAGCCCCCTTGTGCTGCAAAATTTTTAATTTTTCCAATAAGTGTAGTGGTTGAAAATCACTTGATGGTGGCTGTTACATCATTCCAAAAAAAAAATTAAAATAATAATAATAATAATCTGGCTGTGAAAACCTTTCTCAGGCGCAGACAGACACTTTTGTAGCAATTGAAAACCACTTGGTGGTAGTTGTTACACCCTTTGTAACAACATTTGTTATTCCAAAGTATATCATGCGATAGGTGCTGTTACACGATATTTTGTTTGAAGATATTAAATTAATATACATTAGTCGTCTTGGTTGTTACACATGTAACAACCGATGACTTTTTAGGAATAAAACAAGATCTTTTATTATAATAAACAACAAAAACATCACTGTGAGCCTCGTCATCAGATTTAAGTTTGCACATCTCGTTGCCTGAGGATGATTCGACATCACACCGCTCATTACCTTGTTCCATGTCAACCAGGTACATCATCAAAAAGGTAATAATGAATTCGTTTTATTTTGTAATTATGGCAACTTAACATGACTATTGACGGCTGAGGATGACTGTCATAATTAAGCTTTGGGGGGGGGGGGGGGAACAAATCACATCGCGACATGACCATCACATGATTTGTAATTACTTGAAAAATACATCAATTAAGGCATGTGACCTGGTATTTATCGTTATTTAATGTCGAACCATACTAAAAAAGGTAAGGGCACCATTAACGAGACATCCCCATGAATCACCATTAAGGAAAAATTCGTTCAGCAGTACGAACCATGCGCACCAAATCTTAATCCAAAATCTTCACCTATGCCACCCTGCCACCCTACCATTTACCCCTAATGGAAGCACTAAATCCCCATTCAGAGTGTTCGGAGAGGAGGAAGATAACAATACAAACTGAAACAGCTAGAGTGTGTGCCGGAGGGAAGGATAAGTAGAAAGAGCACTAAATTGCATAGGAAATGGGAGGAGTAGCAATACGGCATGAGCCAGGTTCCACAGAAGCCCTGGAAGGTTGCCCTGAAGCATGCCATGTTTTTAAAGATGCAGGCAGGTTCGAATTCTTTTAGAGATTGGAAGGATTAGACAATGGTGTGGCCATGGAATTTGCAAAGGACTTGGAAAGAAAATAGGTGGAAGTCAGAGGATTGAAATTGGAGTTCACGGAAGAAGTTATGGCCAAAGTAACAAGATTACCAGCAGAAGGGAAGAGATGGTTTACTAGGAAAGTTAATGACCCCTCACTGAAAGGGGATTTTCTTCAGGAAAGCAATTCGTTGGTAAGAAAGGCAGGGGAATTGATAGGCTATCACTCCCCCAGCCATGGACAGATGTTGCTCTCTTCCTTATTAAGTACATTACTTGTGAGGGAAGGGAAACACTTGTGTTTAATTATCATTTCCCACTGTTGAACCATCTTTGCCATCAGCAGCTGATCAACCTTCCTTATTTCTTGCTGGGAAATATTAGGCACATTGCTGTGGCTGTGAAAACGGCTACACATCTAGAAACGTGTGTTATGAACCATGGCCTCATTAAACTCATTTTGATGGATGCCTTGAGCTGACAGGGCAATAATTGGGAGGAATTGATGCGGAAAATGCCTAGGACCACCCGCAAAAGGCAAACAAAGATAGCTGGGGAAACTCCAAAAGTGACAAAAGAGCAACCTCGGTCCTCGATAGTGAGGGTCAGCAAGAAGTCGGTTGATAAACTGATTGGAAATAGAAGGCCAAAGCAGAGAATAAGGGTTAGTGGGCACCCAAAGTCCCCATCCATGTTAGAAAGGGACGAAGAAGCAGTCGAGCAGAAGGATGAGGAGCAAGCTCAGCTAGAAAAACCTCCTTCATCTGGTAAGAGTGAAACCCAGTCTTTGCTGTCGAAAATTGATATTTTAGAAAAAGAAATTAAATAATTGAGGGAAAAACTAGCAGTAGTAAAGGCAGATCTAAGAGCCCTAGGGCTGGATACTTTGGTAGAGGTCGTGGACAGGGCTAGAAGGGGAGAAATCCTGGGCACTCTTTGCATAGCCTATGCTGAGAAGTTGGTGGAAGGCGGATTCAAAATTTGTGCAATAGACACTACCTCAAGGGGGATTCAAACTAAAAACTGGGAAGTTGTTACACCAGAACCTATCGAGGATGTTGCTGATACACAAGAACCAGCAACTGAGACAACACAATCCATAGGGAGTGATCAAGCAATGGATACATAGGAACCCTTGGCTGACACTGTTGTTTCACCAAGAACAACAGTGGAGGAGGAAATCAGCCAAGAGGAGGAAGGAAAAGATAATATCCATGAGTCGATGGTCGTTGCTACTATTACACAAGAACCAACAATAGAGACTGAAGCTGGTTTGAAGGAAAATGATGAACAGAAGCATGCAGATATTACTGCTGCCACACAAGAACCAATAGTAAAAATGGAAGTTGACTAGGAAAATAAATAAACTGTGATAAAACCCACTGAGGAAGTTGTTGTTAGACAAAAACCAACAGTTGAAGTGGGACAGTTTCACCCCCTGGAGGCTGATACACCTTAATTGATGATGCATGTGGGAGAATGTCAGGTCCTGTTGAAGGATGGTGTTCTGAGAAATTGTTGATATTGGCAGAGCTGCAAAACTGGAAGTAGCTGGCACTCTCTCTGTAGGAGGGAGTGATTCCACTCAAGATGCATAAGAGAATGATGGATTCCCTGAGAGAAAAATGGTTAAAAGAAGAATGGGAAAGAGAAGAGGAGGCATGGAGGCATAAAGAAATTATGAAGAAAAAGGATGAACCACTGCATCAACTACATTGGGAGGTCTTCAACCTAACGTTTGATAAGACCAAACTCCACGACCTTGCTCTAAACCTGCTAGCATGCACGCGACCATCCGTGTCATACCCTGTGTTCCTGTGGGAACATTATTACATATTCCAATTAAGGGAAGTTTGTGAGAACATGTCCTATATGGGTTCTTTAACTCACACCTTCTTGGAAATTTTCCATTCCTATGATTTTCATGATCAGAATTTGTTGTGTGAGCTATTCTTACACAGTATGATGTGCGAACTTGTGATCACAAGGATGGTGGCAAGTGTCATTTCTTTCATGGGAGACTTGTAGTTGCGGGCATTCCTCTCATTTATGAGGAATCAAATTGAGTGGCAATTGGCCAAGAAAATAATACAGACCAATGAGGAAAAGAAAACATTGTGGGTCAGGGATGAACCATGAATAGTTTACAAACTCCGACGAGAGTTTAGACGGTTCCTAAGCAATCTAGAAATTAGAGATCAATCGACCATTTACAGAAGGATAATTGTGAGGATCTTCCTTAACATGTTTGCAAACATGAGGATCCAAGCGCTAGTCAGATGTCTCAAGTGCACTGAGGCTTGTAGTGTAGAATTGTAGGAAGGAGACCCCTTTGAGTACAAGAAATTTGTGGTCGTTGTTACACGGGTGCCGGAATAATGCTTAGATTGTGATGACACTGGGGGCATTTTGGATTGGCCTTGGGTTCAAATTCCCTTTGATTTGGTTGCCATTGGAGGAGTATCAGCACAATTATCAGTTGTTGGTTATGAAGAGGAATCTTGGCCACGTGAGTTAATGGCCGACCAAGGATTCAGAGCTCTGGGCGATGATACTTTTGGTGCCTACAATTTCACATATTTCCATCGGGGGCACAATAGAAGGAACTAAGGTTTTGCATGGGGACATGTAGTTGCTTCAGTTGGGGGGAGATGTTGGGTGTGGTTTTTTACCTATTTTCTGCACATTCTTTCCCATGTTTTGACCTTTTTGTCCTCCAAGCTTGTGCCCTTTTATAAACAAACTCTATTTTCTTATCTTTTTTAATCCATTTTAATGTCATGTTACTTTGTTGTATTTTACCGAATAATACGAATCTTTATTCCTTTTTGTGGCTAACTGGGAGAGCATTGAAGAATTATTTTGGGAAGTTCATCTTTTTTAGGTGTTAGCTCATGTGAAGAAGCTATGAAGCAAACATGCAGCATGGATTAACTGCAGGAAAGGGCAGAATAGTTCGCTATTACACCCTGAGTGTTGTTACAAACCGCTGCTATATACTAGGTGTTGTTACATGTTGTTGCTATTACAGATTGTTGTTACACATTGGTTGATGCTGCTACAAGTTCTTACTGTTACAAATTGTTGTTACACACTTGATGTAGTTATAGGTTGCTGTCACACATCAACAATGATGTCGTTAGTTATGTCGCATCATCCCAAACCACCATTTGCTCAATGTTGTTGCATCGAAGCTGGAAATGTGGGTACTATTCCACATAACAGTTGTCGACAATAGGATTGTTTATTTTTGAAGCAACAAGACTCAGGCAGTTGCAAATGATGTATATTTATTTAGTAATAAGTTGTAATTTATTTTTTTTGATCACCATGAGAATCAAGAGATTCTCATGACTAATTTGCTTTCTCATTTTTGGGTTGAAATAATTATAAAGAACTCAAATTTTTATGTATTAGCATACAACATATAAAAGAGTACCATTACCCTGTTTTTGTAATCTTGAACTTATTCAATATCAATTGGCACGGTGATGTTGTTACTTTCCAACTGATTTGTTAATCACTTTTTGTGTTCTTCCCGCGCCTCGCTGAGGAGGAAGGGCCCTCCTCTTTGGCAGGGATTGCAGTGATTAGGTGGTGTACATTTTAGTTCAGTTTATTGATTTATGGTTTTTCACTGTTGCTGTACAAATCGTGGATTGCATTTGCTGCTGTTTCTATTTATATTATGCTGTTACACAGAGTTAAACAATAGAGCAATAGTAACCAGCTGGAATAGATGTTAGTTCTAGTGTGGCATGCATTTATTTCAATAGCTGCGAATAGTGATTATTTCTGTAGAGTGGTTTTTGTATCTACACACATGCTTTGATTCAACAATTTAGATCAACGACACCTTTTACAGCTTCTCTGCACTTTCTTATGCTTGGCTGGAGTGTATCAGCACAGACAGTGCAAACTCCATTGAAACAGGAAGACCTACCCTGGGTTGACAATTAATGTTGCAGTCTAAAGCCAATTAAGGTTGATTAAAACGACACTACATGTATTTCTCTCTAACTCTGCAATTACCAAGGTGGTCTGCAATCTTGTGAAATCTCTTGATTTTTGTTCTTTCAAAAATTCCAAATCAAGCTAAAATAAATAATTCCATTTTCTTCCTTTTTTGTTTTTTCTACCTCTTTAGGCATAAATAAATTCAACTATTTTCCCCTGATAGTTAGAGGTTAATCTCTCATGCTAGCCTCTTAACATATTTATTATAGGATTAATGTTCTAACCTAAATTCTCATTCATTATTATTTTTCCTTTGTTAAAAAAGAAAAAAATATTACATCACATGTCTTTTTAATTTCTCAAAATAAATTAAGTCACAAAATAAGTCATTGCATGCGTATTACAAGTTGTCTACTTCAATGATTTAAGGGCATCACACACTATGTCAAACTTGTAGAAATTCCTTGTAGATTCAAACTATTTATGTATTTTACTAAAACAAAAGATTCGAATCTACTCTACTCATCAGCGTAAAGAAATTAATCGATTATGAAATCACAACATCCAAATGAGACAAAATTCAACACACATACTCCTAATTTTATCTAGGGGAAGAAACAACTGAAAACCCCTTCCTATTTGTATTGCATTAATTAGAAAATAGATAAGAAATACAATACTTGCTCAAGCCTGAGCAACCTTTGTACTAGTATAATATATCTCACTATTTCAAAGACTGACCCTCGCGAGTAATTCACCAATTTTCTGTCTTCCCAAGCTCCTATTTCCTTGCGTTATTCACTAAGGAATTAGCCCCGTATTAATTAGCGAAATTTATCATTGGGAAGTGTGTAATTCCTTTAGGCCTTTCTTTGACTGCATGCACAACCTGTACAACCTGGAAAATTATACAACTGATTGTACACTTCTGTTGAACTCCAATCTCAATTGGGTAACTCGAGTTATCTACATGCATCCATTATTCTAGGTTGATTGATGAGTTAACTGAAATATCAGCTGAAGTTATGCCTTGCTACTAGTACTCCACTAGTTCTTAATCAGTTAGAAATAATTAAACTCATAATAACTCAAATTAACTGAACTTGATTGCTAGAAATTAGAAATCAATCATAACTAAACAGAACTCAAGTGTCTCCAAATTGAATTAACTGAGTTACAAGGCCATGTCACCTCAGTTAACTACCTCCAAGTATTTTTATGAAATTGAAATTCTAATTTCTCCTAATTAATTTGGGAAAAGTTAAATTTGAATTTCTCAAATTTAGTTATAACTTATGGTGGAGTTATTAAATGATTAAATCAAATCTTTACAATACATAGTTGATTATATTTTCAAGGAATATATATAATAGAATGATATATGTACAATTGATTGCGATATATATATATATATATATATATATATATATATGAATTTAGTTATATATACATATGTACATTTAGTTACATGCATATTTGTTAACTTACTTTATGTTTATATTATATACAAAACAAATTTATATTATATACTTTGTAAACATAAATAGGTTTCTATCATGTTTATATGATATAGTGTGTCTATTATATTAACATACTAACATTATTTTTAGTAACATATTTATGTTTTTCATCAATAATATCATAGTTTATGATATATATATATATATAACATAAAAAGAAAGAAAAAGGTCCATATCAACACATGTAGGGGCATATGAATAATGCCAGAGGAGACAATGGCAACTCGAGATTATACAACTTAAAAGAATGAATTTATTGAAATGAAGAAATCTGGCCTTTAAGAGCATAAGTCAGAATCCATTAAAGTTTTATCCATTGAAAAATCATCAAAAAAGAAAGGGAAATGTAGTGAAACTGAAATTGTTACGAAAACTCACTTAATTAGGTGACCTAAAATTGAACGACAAGGATCGAAAGAAAATAAGGTGACCAAAAACTCATACTAACCCTAGAGAGGGAAGAAGCGAAGAAGCCAATTAATGAAGATAAGAGAATCCATTGACAATCAAGCACAAGAAAGGAAAATTTTTCAAGATTTCTATTCGGGGGGGGGTTCATTTTGATTAAAAATGTAGGTGAGTTTTTGGTAGGCCAACACATTAATGTTGGGTTCAGGTTCTAAATATTTCGCCCTTCCTGCCAGGTTAATTATGGTGACTAAATGACACCCAAATGGCATGACAAGGTTTGCTACACTTTTATTATTCTTGTTAGTTTCATCCTAGGCCTGCTCACAACATTGGGGTTAGAACTTTGTCCAGAAACTGTAGTTGATGTGAACGTATTTCCTTTTTTCTTATGTAAGCTAGGGATTTGAGTAATATTTTATTATGGCATTCCACGACTTCCTGCATGATGAGCTATTTTATATTTATGGTACCTTTTACCATATAATATTTCTTTAAAATTGGAGGCTTTTCGGCCCTTAGGGTTATGAAGAGGAACAAGGGTTACTATTTAAACTTGATTGAAATGTATATATTTATTATCATGTAATGTCTTGTAGTTTCATTCTAATTTGTTAAAAACACTCTACCTCAAACTTTTTCCTCGAGGATTGAACTCTAAACTCTTGTGGGTATTTATTAGTCCCTGCCATCTGGCATCCGGCAGGGACTATCCGGCAGGGACTATAGTAATCGCAGGGACTATAGTAATCGCAGGGACCCCGACTTAGCATTAGTTGACCCCTTTGCTTCTCTGTTATACAGTAATCGCAGGGACCCCGACTTAGCATTAGCATTAGTTGACCCCTTTGCTTCTCTGTTATACGGCGGTTAGAGCGCGGATATCCTAAGTTTCTAAAGCACTCACTCCTTCGCTATCTTTCGCCATCCTTCGCCATCTTATTTGGCCTCTTCCCGAGGCGGAAGAGGCCCGACCATAGCCTAAATTGCTATTTAGGCCGAGTTTCTTATGCCCGACCATAGCCTAAATTGCTATTTAGGCCGAGTTTCTTATGCGTGACCGTCAACGGTTTGCAGGCATTGGGCGATTAATGCTAGCATTACTTTGCGATGTTTGGGATTTTAATTTGTATTATCTTCAATCAGGTATATGCTAAGGTTGCAGGGTATGCTCCCTTCCGCTTGGTCTTAACAGGTGTTGTGCACGTGTGCTCTGTGGCATGATCCTCATCAACAGGTGTATCGCTGCGGTGTATCGCTGTGGAGATTGAATGAAAACCAATGCTGGTAGAGCTCGATATGATGCTGAGAGCTCTGAACCTGGTCCTGTCGCTGCGGTGGAGAGTTCTGAACCTGGTCCTGTCGCTGCGGTGGAGAGTTCTGGAGCAGAGTCACAGATTGTTGGCCGAGATCAGGTTGGGTTCGAACCTGCGACGAACAATATAACTCATAATATTATCTACCATGTCCAGGCACAATCTATATCTTCATTCTGCCTTGGTGTTCACGTGCAAAGTAAAACCTACTGCTTCTGCAATCAATGTAAGTACATTTCAACCATTTATACAGCTCTGAAACCATACATATGTCGATGTTCCACTAATCAAATCAAACATATATGAAATGATTTGGAATGGTATCTATGTTACAGGCGGCGTGCAGATATTTCCTCATAGAAACTGGAATCGCTCTGTTTATTGCATTCGTCATCAATGTGGATCTAACTTCATTCCGTTCTTCCGCAAGCATATCTCCGGATGATATAACTAATCGTGCGAACTTGGAGCTCAATAAATCATCTTTTCTGCTGAAAGTAAGTCAAGATCCTTATAAATCGGAAAGATTTTTTCTTTCGATTTAGTTGGGAACTCCTCCTGCCTCGAAACACTGGAAAAGCTTACTTTTTTCCTGCAATTATAAGCCATGGGCTTCTCTAAGCAATGGACGGCGATGTGCTTACTCTGAACATGGATTTCCCATTCCTTGCTGCCTGCTCAGTAGCCCTTAACGAATTTCTTAAAAAGCCCAGGTGAAAGCCTTTTTTGCTCTGTCCGAAAGAGCTCTGGTTTTCTCTCGGTGCGAGGGTCCTATTCTGAACCAGCCGCTATCACTTTGGTTGCAGGAGAGTATAAATCAAATATGACCGAGATCAGCAAGAAATGGTAGCTGCAAATCAGCAAGAAATGGTCGGGCGCATGGGAGGCCTATAAATCAAATATGACCGAGATCAGCAAGAAATGGTACCTGCAAATCAGCAAGAAATGGTAGCTGCGCCTGACCGGTGGAACCATGTTTGGCCACTACACCCCTATCGAATACGAGTCAAATCGGTATAAAGTGTAAGGTGAAAGTGACGGAATGGGACACTTCTTAACATTGCTTAAATCGGTGAGAAACGGTAGCTGCGCCTGACGTGGGGACATAAAGATTCTGGTATGTTCCGCTGGACGTTGATTAACCTGACACTTGGTATTCATGCGGTAGCATGAAGTCCAGCTGCAACGAATTTTATATTTTTATATATTCTAATTGTTATATTATTTTATTTAATAATTTTTTATATAACTTTTACTTATTAGATTTTTTCTTTTTTATTACCAGCAGGTATGTTTATTAACAAGTCCAATAAACCCGGAATCGAGGTTAGCATCGAGCGTTTACAAATTGAACCATTTTATCTGTTTTTGTCCGGATTATAGCAAAATAGCCATTTTTTTTTTGAGGTTCGAATACACTATTAAAGTAGAATAAGCAGAGAATGGGGAAAAATAGGTTTGGGAATGCAATGGCTTGATTGGGCTTGAATGGACTTCTGGTGGCTCTGATTTGTCTGTTCTTATCTGGAATTTGAGAATTCTGTTGCGCCCAGGCGCTGGAGGAAACGCTCTGCCTGGCAGCGCAAGCACCTCTTCAAGGATCGAGCCTGTAATTTGGCGAGTGTCGAGCCTGTAATTGGCGGAGGGGCTTATCGGCTAGCGTGATTCGAACCCTGTACAGGTCTGTCCTCTGAATTTTTTTTAATACGTTTTTAACTCCCCAATTTTTGATTTCTCTGTTCGAGGTTTATACGTGTATTGGCTTTTGAGAGGGGGCTTCGAGTTTTTATGGAGAATTTACAGGAAGGTTTTGAAGTTATTTTGGCGTTAATTAACACTGGGGTTTTGTATTTCGAGGGTTTTGTCAGGGAATTTGATTGATTTAATCCACCATGGGGATTTTCCCTTATGGGTTATTCATCTGTTTTGGGTTTTCTTTTAATGGGTAATCAAGGCAATGGTTGCAACATGTTCTTTGTAGCGATTTAACCTCTGGCTCTCTGAGAAGGTTACCTACTTAATTTATCAATCGATACACATTCAATCTGATATTTGTTATATGGTTCCCTATTTTTGTGATCAGGTAACATTACCCTTCGGAATTTTGTTTCCTGCTATCTGCATCCATTGTGTATTTAATAGATTGTGAGTTCTTAATTGGATTTCAAACCTAGCTAGACTGCCCAGCCATATCCTGAATGTGTTTCTTGACTAATTGTTTTCATTTGATTCGAGCATTGCTGGTAACATTACCTTGGATGGTTTACAGTTTGGTTTATCAGGGTTATGTGGCTACTGCAGATTGTTTTCTTTGACTTCACTATACATATATATTTTCGGTGTAGACATAGAGAAGTTTCTCCTACTTTCTTAAAAGGATGCTATGCAAGACAGAACTACTTACGTGTTGTCTATTCAGGCTTATGCATATTATGCAGGAGCTGGAAATTGTGCCGCTACATTTCTTGTAAATTTTGATTCAAATAATGTTGAGAGAGTCATCTTTAATGGTCAGCACTATAGTGTTAAGTTAAATGTTGGAACAAACAAAATTTCTCTGTTGAATATGACGGTTGGTCTACAGGTTGGCTTCAAAACCTTTTAAGCCGCTGCTCATGTTCCATGCCTTCAATTTTTTGTTGGGTAGATTTCAAACTAGTGACAGACACGTGTGTCTATGAGCTACAACTTAAACTTGAACTGTTTGATAATTAGGTTTTACTGTTGGTTGTTTAATATATTAACCGACAAATGGATGGTGTATAATTACTTATTACTGTTACACTTCTCTCAAGTTACTCAGAATTTCGTTGTTTGTGGTAAAGAATATTGGGCCCCATTTTGAGATGGAAAACTTGTCCTCACAAAGGTGGTCATATCAGGTTAGAGCCATTTTAACTTGAAGCTTTCCTTCGCTCTTATTTTCTTATATTTTAGATGTTATTTTTGTGAACTGAAAGTCAAGCATATGGTTATCGTAGAAATACATGGATATACATATCATGAATCAAGACAAAATGAATAATTGCTTGGAACACTGAGAAAAAGCTTATTTTAAGTTTTTCATTGCCAAACTTATGTCTCTGCTTATCCTACAAATCCCAGTTCGTTTTCTGTGTTTACACATTTTGAAATGAAATTCAAGGAGAACTATACAAACAACAAAGATCAGTAGTCAAAGGTGAGGTGAAATTATGCAAAAGGTGCAGCGAAATTTTATGCCTCGGATGTGAATGAATGACCGCAGAACATTACAGCTTTCTGTGTGCTGCCCAGCACTGCTTCTCCTAGAAAGATAGTGCAGTTTCTTGAATGTGCACATTCTATAGTCGGGATAAGGATGGCTTTATGTGAAATGAACTGTGTTTTCTACAGTTTACTCTGAAATAAATCAATGAATCGGCTCCTTTAAATTTCAGTTTACGTATCAATGAATCAGTTCATTTAAATTTCAGTTTGGCTTTGAAGCTTTAGGCAAGTCAAATCGTTGAAACCACTACAAAATACGGCATTCAAACATCATATCCCTTTGCCGAACTTTCAAATAGCAAAAGGTTGTAAAATTTCATCTCTTGAAACCTGTAAAAAACCCTGTATTTAACTTCTTAGGCAAAGGGAGATCGTTGAAACCACTGCAAAAGGCCGCATTGAAACCTCATATGCCTTTTCCGAATTTTTAATGGGAAAACTGACTGTAGAAATGAAACATGCCTTTGCCGAATCTTTTCATTTTTGTATTTGTTTCTTCAGTTGTCTTTCTATGTATATGTCTATTGTCAATGGGGTAATGGTTCAATAGTTAACCAGTTGCTCTCTCTATTACTGCTTGCACAACCAAAACTTTGTATCAGAAGCTCTACAGCTAGGCCAAAGCCTGTTAAAGCAATTATAAAGAGTGCCAAAGCCTGTTAAAGCAATTATAAAGAGTCCCGTTCCTCTATGTCATGTACATTGTTGCTGGGCAACTCTTTAATGCAGTGGCACTTACATGTACATTGTTGCTGGGCAACTCTTTAATGCAGTGGCACTAACTTGTAAAAGTAACTTGGCAGGGACTTGCTGCGATGCAGCTTCCCTTGTTCGTTATAGAAATTTTACATAATGTTGTTGTCTCATTTGCTAACTAGCTCTTGAATAGAAATACATAGAAAAATTCCTTATTTACGTATATACTGAAGAGTAGAACCTCTGGTCTGAATTTCATGGTGTACAAAGAAATATTTTATTCTTGACAAATATCGGTTCAATGCTTTTTGCTTACTTTATTTTATTCATACTTCCTTTCACATATGCAATATGTTTATTTTTAAAGAATGCAATACCATGTATAATATCTCTATGATGGTCATATTTAAAGTTTTTTTTTTTTTTTAATTTTTTATAAACATATATATATATAAGTATATAAAGCTACACCTATATATCTATTTTATCTTATATATTCCAAAGACTTTGTGGTTACATGTAATGGAAAATTACTACCAGTTCTCCGCGTCCTAGCACACTCATGCCTAAGAACGACTTTGCAAAAACTTGAAGGTGATATTTTTCTCTGAGGAACTCATGAGTCCAACTTGGGCATAAAACCCATAAATTTGACCTTATTATTCTAGTAGTTTTTAAATATAACAAACCGAGACAACTTTTATACCATTCAAGTTGAAGTTTAATTTTTTGTCACCTATTCTTGATTTGTACCTAATATAGAAAGTTCTTTGCGTTCACAAACAATCATAGATTGTACCTTCACTTGTAGACACAAGCTTCCTAGTTTGAACCCTGTTTTATCTCCTGTCTGCTTGTAATCACATAGTTAGTCTAGCAAATACATTTCTCTAATTATCAATTAAATCAAAATCTTTTAATTAATATTTATTTCAAAACATATCCAAAATGCATGTAGCTTACATAAGTACTTCAAACACTAAATACTTATCTATTTCCATTCAGAAATAAGCCAGAGGCTTTGACATTCCTCCCAGCCTTGAACTGCTTTATCACATAGTTAGTCTAGCAAATACATTTCTCTAATTATCAATTAAATCAAAATCTTTTAATTAATATTTATTTCAAAACATATCCAAAATGCATGTAGCTTACATAAGTACTTCAAACACTAAATACTTATCTATTTCCATTCAGAAATAAGCCAGAGGCTTTGACATTCCTCCCAGCCTTGAACTGCTTTATATAGACAGTTCCCCCAAGCTCTCCTTTTATCTGTCATGTAAAACTAGCAAGATTCTTGGAGTTTTTTTACCTCCACAAACCTATGCAACGTCCTGCAAACCCTTTTTTAGGTTTACTAGTATTTATCTCCTATTGGTAAGGGTTATTGAGATAATGTATTTATCTCCCACGATATCTTGCTCAAGTTCCACCACAGGGTATTTCTCTCTAACTCTGCAATTACCAAGTTGTTCTGCAATCTCTGTCAAATCTCTTGTTTTTTGTTCTTTCAAAAATTTTTGTTCTTTCAAAAATTCCAAATCAAGATAAGAAAAAAATAGAATTCCCTTTTTGTTTTTTCTACCTCTTTAGGCATAACTAACTTCAAATATTTTCCCGTGATAGTTAGAGGTTAATCTCTCATGTTAGCCTCTTAACATATTTATTATAGGATTAATGTTCTAACATAAATTCTCATTCATTATTATTTTTCCTTTTTTAGAAAATAAAACAATATTCCAGCACATGTCTTTTTAATTTCTCAAAATAAATTAAGTCACAAAATAAGTCTTTCCATGGGTATTACAAGTTGTCTCCTTCAATGATTTAAGGGCATCACATGCTATGTTAAACTTTTAAAATTTCCTTGTGGATTCAAACTGCTTATGTAATTTACTAAAACAAAAGATTTGAATATACTATACTCATCAGCAGAAACCAACTAATCGATCGTGAAATCACAACATAAAAATGTGATAAGATTCAACACATACTCCTAATTTTATCTAGGGGAAAGAAACAACTCAAAAGCCCTTTCTATTTGTATTGCATTTATCATAAAATAGAGAAGAAATACAATGCTTGCTCAAGCCTGAGAAACCTCTGCACTAGTATAATGTATATCACTGCTTCAAAGATTGACCCTCAGCAATACCTCACCCATTTTCTGTCTACCCAAGATCCTATTTCCTTGCGTTGTTAAATAAGGAATTAACGCCCTATTAATTAGGGAAATTTCTCACTGGGAATTGTGCAATTCCTTTAGGCCTTTCTTTGACTGCATGCACCACCTGTAAACCTAGAAAATGATACAACTAATAGTACATTGCCCTTGAACTCCAACCTCAACTAGGTAACTCAGGTTATCTACAGGCATCAATTATTCCGGGTTGATTGATGAGTTAACCGAAATATCAACTGAAGTTATTCCCTGCTACTAGACCTTCCACTAGTTCTTAATCAGTTAGAAATATTTAAACTCATAATAACTCAAATTAGTTGAACTTGATTGCTAGAAATTAGCAATCAATCATAACTAAACACAACTCAAGTGTCTCCAAATTAAATTAACTAAGTTAACTGAGTGACAAGGCCATGTCAACTTAGTTAACTACCTCCAAGTATTTTTATGAAATTCAAATTTCTCAAATTTAGTTATAAGTGATGGTGGAGCTGTTAAATGATTTAATCAAGTCTTTACAATATATAGTTGATTATATTTTCAACGAATATATATAATAGAATGATATATGTACAATATATATATATATATATATATATAAAATTATATTCCTATTTATTTATTTATTTACATGCATATTTGTTAACTTAATTTATGTTAATATTATATATAAAATAGATTTATATTATATACTTTGTAAATATAAATAAGTTTCTATCAGGTTTATATGATATAGTGTGTCTCTTACATTAACATAATAACATTAATTCTAGTAACATATTTATGTTATTTATTAATAATATCACAGTTTATTATATATATATAGAAAGGAAAATGCTAATATAAATACATGTAGGGGCATATGAATAATGCGAGAGGAGACAATAACAACTCGAGAATATACAAATTAAAAGAATGAATTTATTGAAATGAAGCAATATAGTCTTTAAGAGCATAAGTCATAATCCATTAAAGTTTTATCCATTGAAAAATCATCACAAAAGCATGGGAAATGTAGTGCAATTGACATTGATATGAAAAATCACTTAATTAGGTGATCTAAACTTCAACCACAAGGATCGAAAGAAAATAAGGTGACCAAAAAATCATGCTAACCCTGGAGAGGCAAGAAGAGAAGAAGCCAATCAATGAAGATAGGAGAATCCATTGACCAATCAAGTGCAAGAAAGGAGAAATTTCCAAGATTTCTAATCAGGGGTGGACTTCATTTTGATTAAAAATGTAGGGGAGTTGTTGGCAGGCCAACACGTTAATGTTGGGTTCAGGTTCTAAATATTTTGCACTTCCTGTTGAGTTAGTTATGGTGACTAAATGAAACCCAAATGGCATGACAAGGATTTCTACACTTTTAATATTCTTCTTAGTCTCATCCTAGGCCTACTCACAACATTGGGGTTAGAAATTTTTCTGGAAACTATAGCTATTGCGAACCTCTTTCCTTTTTTCTTATGTAACCTAGGGATTTGAGTAATAGTTTATTATGGCTTTCCATGACCTATTTTATATTTATGGTTTCCTTTTTTCTTATGTAACCTAGGGATTTGAGTAATAGTTTATTATGGCTTTCCATGACCTATTTTATATTTATGGTACGTTTTACCATATAATATTTCTTTAAAATTGGAGGTCTTTTAGCCCTTAAGGTTCTGAAGAGGAACAAGGGTTACTATTTAAATATTATTCAAATGTATATATTTATATTCCTCTAATGTCCTGCAGTTTCATTCTATATTTGTTAAAAACACTCTATCTCAAATTTTTTCCTCGAGGACTAAACTCTAAACTCTTGTGGGTCTTTATTTGTTATAGAAATTTTACATAATGTTGTTGTCACATTTGCTAATTAGTTCTTGAATAGAAATATATAGAAAAATTCCTCATTTATGTATATACTAAAGATTAGAACCTCTTGTTTGTTTTTGATGGTGTACAGAGCAATATTTTATTCTTGACAAATATCGGTTCAATGATTTTTTGCTTACTTTACTTTATTCATTCTTCCTTTCACATATGTAATATCTTTATTTTTCAAGAATGTAATACCATGTATAATATATTTGTGATGGTCATATTTAAAGCTTTATTTATTTATTTTTTATAAACATAGATATAAGTATATAAAGATACACCTATATATCTATTTTATATTATCTATTCCAAATACTTTGTGGTTACCTGTAATGGGAAATCACTAATAGTTCTCTACGTCCTAGCCCACTCATGCGTAAGACCGACTTTACAAAATATTGAAGGATATATTTTTCTCTCAGGAATTCATGAGTCCAACTTGGGCATAAAACCAAAAATTAGACCTTATTATTCTAGTAGTTTTTAAATATAACAAACCAAGCCAACTCTTATCCCATTCAAGTTCAAGTTTAATTTTCTGTCACCTATTCTTGATTTGTACCTAACAAAGAAGATTTTCTATATTCACAAACAGACATAGATTTTACCTTCACTTGTAGACACAAGCTTCCTAATTCGAACCCGTTTTTATCTCCTGTCTACCTCTAATCACATAGTTAGTCTAGAAAATACATTTATCTAATTATCAATTAATTCCAAATCTTATAATTAATATTTATTTTAAAACATATAAAAAATTCACCTATCTTACAAAAGTACTTCAAGGAATAAATGCTTACCTATTTCCATATAGAAATAAGCCAGAGGCTTCGGCATTCCTCCTAGCCTTGAAATGGCTTATACAGAAAGTTCCCCGTGAGCTCTCTGTCTAACTATCATCTAAAACTGGTAATATTCTTGGGTTTTTTTACCTCCACAACCCTATGCAAAATCCTGCAAACCCTTTTATTGGGTTTACTAGTCTTTATCTCCTATTGGTAAGGGTTATCCAGATAATGTGTTTATCTCCCACAATATCTTGCTCAAATTCCACCACAGAGTATTTCTTTCTATCTCTGCAATTACCAAGGTGGTATGCAATCTCTATCAAATCTCTTGTTTTTTGTTGTTTCAAAAATTCCAAATCAAGCTAAGAAAAAACAGAATTCTCTTTTCTTCCTTTCTTGTTTTTTTTTGCCTCTTCAGGCATAACTAGATTCAACTATTTTCCCTTAATAGTTAGAGGTTAATCACTCATGTTAGCCTCTTAACATATTTCTTATAGGATTAATGTTCTAACATAAAATCTCATTCATTATTATTTTTCCTTTGTTAGAAAATAAAACAATATTCCACCACATGTCTTTTTAATTTCTCAAAATAAATTAAGTCACAAAATAAGTATTTCCATGGATATTACAAGTTGTATCCTTCAATGATTTAAGGGCATCACACACTATGTTAAACTTGTAGATTCAAACTGCTTATGTAATTTACTAAAACAAAATTTGAATCTACTCTACCCATCAATGGAAAGCAATTAATTGATCGTGAAATCACAACATAAAAATGAGACAAGATTCAACACACATACTCTGAATTTTATCTAGGGGAAACAACAACTCAAAACCCCTTCCTATTTGTATTGCATTAATTAGAAAATAAAGAAGAAATACAATTCTTGCTCAAGCCTGAGCAACCTCTGCACTAGTATAATCTATCTCACTACTTCATAGACTAACCCTGGGTAGTACTTCACCAATTTTATGTCTTCCCAAGCTCCTATTTCCTTGCGTTGTTCAATAAGGAATTAGCCTCCCATTAATTAGGGTTATTTCTCATTGGGAATTGCGCAATTCATTTAGGCATTTCTTTGACTTCATGCACCAACTGTACAACCTGGAAAATTAAACAACTGACATTACACTACCCTTGAACTCCAGTCTCAATTGGTAACTTGAGTTATCTGAATGCATCAATTTTTTTGGGTTGATTGATGAGTTAACCAAAATATCAGCTGAAGTTACGCCCTGCTACTAGAACCTCCACTAGTTCTTAATCAATTAGAAATAATGAAACTCATAATAACTCAAATTAACTAAACTTGATTTATAGAAATTAGCAATCAATCATAACTAAACACAACTAAAGTGTCTCCAAATTTAATTAACTAAGTTAACTGAGTGACAAGGCCATGTCACCTCAGTTAACTACCTCCAAGTATTTTTATGAAATTGAAATTGAAATTTCTCCTAATTAATTTGGGAAAAGTTAAATTAGGAATTTCTTGCTGTATTTTCAACACTCCCACTCAGAAAGAAAGGGATTATTTGATACCCCATATGAAACTTGAATTCACCTCTTGACAATGCCTTTGTTAAAATGTCTACATCCCGTTCCTCTGTAGGAATGTATTCCAACAACATGATCTACTTCAACACACATTCTCGTAGATGGTGAGACCGAAATTTATCAATATGCTTGTATCAATCATGAAATACTAGATTCTTAGAGAGTTTGATATAACTCTGATTATCACCGTAAATCACTATAGGACCCATCTTTTGGACAAACAACATAACAATATTTTTTCTCATCCAGATAGTCTCACATGTTGCTTGACTTGCAACCATGTACTTTGCTTCTGTTGAGCTGAGTGCAATAGATCTTTTCTTCCTGCTATACCAAGAAATCGCTGCTGACCCAACACTGAAAATGCCTCCTGATGTGATCTTCTTGTCTGATGGAATCCTCACCCAATATGCATCTGTGAAGCCTTGCAGCTTCACTCCCTTTCTCTATCTATACCAAAGATCAAACTGAGTGGTTCCTCTGAGGTATCTCAACACATGATTTAATTCCTTCCAATACAATTTCGTTGGCTTAATCATTGTTTGACTAAGATGGTTAACTGCATAGCACATGTCTAGTCGTGTGTTCACCAAATACATAAGTGAACCCACAAGCTTTCTATAAATGGTAGCCTCTACTACTTTACTTGGAGTAGCATCTTCCTTCCTCCAATATTATGCTAGAGGAGTCTCCATGGGCTTATTCTTTTCCATGTGGAACTTTTTCAGTATTGCATTGGTATACTTGCCCTGAGAGACAAACAATTACTCATATCCTCACCATACTTCCAAAACAAGAAAGTAATGCATGAGCCCCATGTCCTTCATCTCCAATTCTCTTACAAGATCCTGTTTGTAAGAAATGATCAACTTCTCATCTCTTTTCAAAATGAAATCATCGACATATAATACCATAATAAATAATTTACCTTCAACAACAATATGGTGAAGGTTTGCATCTTCTTCACTTTTGGTGAAGCCCAACCCAGTGAGATAGTTGTCGATCCTGGTGTATCAAGCACCGGGTGCTTGTTTCAGTCCATTCAACGCTTGCTTGAGTCTGCACACATACAACTGTCTGTCAAAGGTCTCAAATCCTTTCGGATGCTCAATGTACACCTATTCCTCAATCACTCCATTTAGGAATGCTATTTTCACATCCATCTGATGAATCTTCCACCGCATCTGCGTTGAAAATGCGAGAATTGACTAGATGGATGAGTACCTTGCTACTGGAGAAAAGGTCTCCTCATAGTCAATTCCCTCCACCTGAGACAACCAACTAGCCACATGATCCAGGTGGATATTGGTGGCCACCCGCCAATTCCACTTGGACCTCCACCATTGATTCTTTTAGTTTTTTAGTTTCCTTAATTGTAGCACAATTTACTATTTTTAGTAGTTTTTTGGGCCTAAACTTCCGGAGCCGTTTTGAGGCCCTAAACAACTTCTTTTTGGAAATCTACCGCCAGCAATTTTATGTCTAAAATCGTCTTTTCCGTCATAGTCCTCAGAGAGATATTTCCAACAAGTTTTCATGCACATCAAACAGAGATAATATGACCAAGTCACGAACCCGGGAAGTTGGCTGTCCAACTCACCCCAACGGGGCCCATAAACTCTTGGTGTTACATCTCCTCGGGTTAGGGTTTTGGTTGTTTATGGTTTTCTCTTATTGCTCAATAATAAAAAGACCCTTGAGCCTCATTGTAAGGCAGTTTAGAGGCATGTAGTGGCCACATCTCTTTTCAGAGATAAGCTACCATCGCCCTAGCTGGTTTATTTCCATTTCTGTTTGTAAGCATATTTCAATAGTTTACATTAATGAAACGAAGTATTATTTCCATTGCATCTCTATGTTTATGGTTATCTCTGTAATTTGTTGCGTTCCTATTTAAATACAGATCAATGGTATCAGAGTGGCCTACTTTTTTTCTCTGTTTTTCTTTGTATGTCCCCAACGAGGTCGGGATATAAGGAGTTAGGGTTTGAACTAGTCGAACCTTTGTAAGACCAGACTCGCAAATCCTGACGACATCCCATGGTAGATGAAAATAAAGATGAGGGGGCTGGAGATCCTATCAAAATCTCGCTCGAAGAATCCCTCAAGCGACAAAGGAATGCGATGATGGACAACTTTTCCCAAATCCTTTAGCGGCTACCCAGGGGTGACACATCGACTTCCAACAGCTACTCTGGAAATGCCACACCATTTAAAGTACAAGTTAATTTTTAAATCCCCATATTTGAGGGTTAGATAGAAGCAAATGTCATCGATAAATTGTTAAATCTGCTAGAGGGTTATTTTTCTGTTCATGATTCTTCCAGTCGGGAAAATATTATTTTCGCTCTTCTCAAAGCAGCCCCCACGTCAAGGACTAGTGGGAAACCTACTGCGAGCAGAAGGATGAAAGTACATGCTTACTGTTTTTAGCTACACCCACTTGGAATTCATTTTGAGATTCCATCAAAGAGCAGTACTACCCTATCGGAAGCTATGAGGATCAATACATAAAGTGGACCACGCTATGGCAGGGAAGGGACCAAGACGTGCCAGAGTTTACCAATATTTTCCACACCCTTCACACAAAGTTAGGTATCAAGGATTTAGAGTAGCATTTGGTACTCAAATACCATGGATACCTGCACAAGTACATCCAGGAAGAAATAGAATTCCTGAACATCACCTCGCTCAGCACGACATGCCAATATGCCATCAAAGTTGAGCAAAAGTTTAAACAGAAGAAGCGAGACTTTGGATCTGCGAATCTGAAGCAAGGGAAAGGTTCTCCCAAACTGCATAACAAAGGAAAAAGCCAAGGCGGGGTGGCCCAAGACAACTTGCCAAAGATGCAAGCAAAGAACAACGTCGTGAAGCTGAAAAAGGACATGGGAAAGTGGTGTGAGTTCCATAAGAGCTCCACTCACAACACAAGTGAGTGTTGGGCCAAGAAGTCACTGGTGGCCGAGATAAAGGTTTTAGAATTTGATGCATGTTCCAACTCTGAGTCAGAACTCAACAAGGGGAATGACAAAGGGAAGTAGATTATCAATGCAGAGCCTAATGCCACCATTGTCACCGTGAATATCTAGAAGGAGGAACCCGAAGATCGAGAGGAGGAGGAGCGTCTCTTCCACTCCCAGATGTGGGTAAAGGGCTCCCCACTATAGTTCATTATCGATAGTGGGAGTCAAAAGAACCTAATTTTGGCAAAGGTCGTGAAGAAGTTGGGCTTACCGACCACAACACATCCACAACCATACACCATCAGGTGGCATCACCAAGGACGGGATCTTCGCGTGAGCCAACAGTGTCACCTTCCATACATTATCAAGCCCTTCACGGATGAGGTATTGTGTGACATTGCTCCCCTTGAATTTTGTGATGTATTATTAGGACAACCATACTTGTGGAAGTGACATGCTATGTATGAATCAAGTTCCCGTTCTTTTATTGTTACTTTGGGAAATAAGTTTTGCAAGATACCAGGGGTAGCATCGCCTACTTCCATCTCTTTTGTTACTGCAAAACAATGCAGTAAGCTCATTTTCAAAACCGGGAAATTTATTTTCCTGATGATACACCCTCAAGGAAAGAAGAAGATGGTGGCCATGACCTCCAAACAGGGCCCCTCCACATGACAACTACAGATGGACAAGGTCGTGGAGGAGTACAAGGACATCTTCACCTCCATTGCAGGGGTTCCTTTGCACTGTGAGGTCAAGCACTCTATCAATCTGACCCCAGGTGCACCGCTGCCCAATGGACCAATCTATCAGTGCTCCGTTCTAGAGAATGATGAAATCAAGAGGAAGATTTAGGAGCTACTATAGAAAGGTCACATCCATCCAAGTTCATCACCCTATGGGAGCCCGATCGTGTTGGTACAAAAGAAGGATGGGACTTGGAGACTTTGTATTGACTATCAGGCGCTGAATGAGATCCTGTCCATAATAGGTACCTGATCCCATGGATTGATGACCTCTTGGATGAACTGAAGGGAAAAAAATATTTTATCAAGATCGATTTGAAGTTAGGATATCACCAGGTACCAATCGAACCCTCTGATGTGTGGAAGACTACCTTCAAAACCAAGGAGGGCCTTTTCGAATGGTTGGTTATGCCTTTTGGATTGACGAATGCTCTTGCAACCTTCATGAGGCTAATGGATGACATCTTGCAGCCATTCACCAACTCATTTGTAGTGGTATACTTGGATGACATCCTAATCTTCAGCCAGAGTTGGGAAGAGCACCTCCACCACATCCAATAGGTTTTCCAAACACTGCGGTAACACAAGTTATGTGCCAATTTGGAGAAATGCACTTTTGGCATGACCCAGGTTCAGTATCTAAGATACATTATTGATGAACATGGCGTGCATGTGGATACAAACAAGATCCAAGTCATTTGGGATTGGCCATCTCCAACCACTCTGACAAAGCTTTGTAGCTTTCTAGGTCTTGCCAACTTCTATCGCAGGTTTGTGTTGGGATTTTCTCATATCACTTGGCCCTCGAGTCAAGTCACCAAGGGAGGAGCTAAAGAAAAATTCTTTTGGTCTGAATCTCAACAGAAGGCATTCACAAAGATGAAAGATCACCTCTACTCGGCACCATTTGAGGTCAAGACAGATGCCTCTGACTATGCTATTGGTGTAGTCCTTACTCAACACGGGCATCCAGTGGCATATCACAGTGAGACACTTTTAGACACAATCCAGAAGTATCCCACTTATGACAAAGAGATGTATTCCATTGTGCAGGCCTGCCAAAAATGGAAGCATTACATTTTGGGGAAGGAAACGGTCATCCACACAGACCACCGACCCCTGCATTTCATACAGACCTAAGGGAAATTGCAGAAGGATCACCATCAAAAGTGGTCCACATACCTGCAACAGTTCCATTTGAATATCAAGTATAAGAAGCGCGGCACCAATAATGTTGCAAATTGCCTCAGTCGACCACTAATCATGGTGTTAACCACCATGCTCAAATCTTGTGGGTAGGAGACTTCTGATTGGCCACTTCTCTACAAAAGCGACCCAGAATTCAACCACACATACTAAACACTCTTGGAGGGTCAGCATGTTCCAAATTTTCACCTCCAGGGTGCCCTGTTATGCCACCTGGGTCACCTTTGTGTTCCTTCAAGCGAGCGCGCCAAGATGATTTGGGAAGCACACTACAGTCAGGCTGGTGAGCATTTTGAGGTTGAGAAAATGTTGGTAGTACTGCAGAAGTATTTCTATTAGCTGAATCTTCAACAGGATGTCAGGAAGTACATTAGATCATGCACTGCTTGCGCCATTTCCAAACCGACCATCAAGAAGCAAGGTCTCTATACCCTGCTGCCTACCCCTAGTCGACCTTGGGAATCCATCTCCATGGATTACATGTCAGGCCTTCCTTCCACTAAGCATGGAAACAACTGTGTTTTTGTGGTCGTCAACAGGTTCTCGAAGATGGCCATTATGGCGGCTTGCAAGAAGAATATCATAGCAGAAGCCACTGCTAAAATCTTCTTTGAACAAGTGTGGGTACACTTTGGGATCCCATAGTCTATCATCTTAGATCGGGATAGCAGGTTCCTCAATACATTTTGGTCTAGTCTCTGGTCGATGCTAGACACCAAACTCACTAAGTCCACAGCCTTCCATCCTCAAACTGATGGCCAGACAAAAGTTGTCAACAGGATGATCGTACACATTTTGCACATGTACAACTCAAAGCATCCATGCACATGGGACAGGAGCCTCCCCTATGTTCATCACAGCTACAACCAGGCTCTCCACAACTCGACTGGCCACAACCATTTTCAGGTGGGCTTGGGATTCCAGCCACTATGTCCCATTGATGTGGCCAGGACATTTGTAGCTACTCACATAGATTCCGCTCATGTCCAGTCCGAAACAAATAAGGAAAACAGCTTCATTGAGCACATCCAACATATTCACCAGCAGGTCCATGACATTCTAGAGAAATCAAATTCCAAGTACAAGCAGTGACATGATCAACATCAAGTGCCACACAAGTTTCAGGTGGGCGACAAAGTCTGGTTGCATTTGCAAAAGGAACACCTTATTAGAGCTTATAGGAAAATCATACCACTCCGATATGGTCCTTACACCATTACGAAGGCTATGGGAGACAATGCATTTGAGCTTAGCATTCCCCCATTCCTTGGCCTGCACCCAATGTTCAATGTGGACTACCTTCGGCCATACTTTCCACCATTACTAGACACATCTGAGATTGCAGAACAACTCACACCCACATTGTTAAATCCAGATTGAATGGAACAAGCTGCAACTGATTGGATCATGGACACACAGATCAAGCACACTCGCCAGCAGAATATTAAACTATATCGAGTTGTCAAAATAGGACAACTCCTTCACCAGGGCAAGTGGCTCACTAGGGACCAAGTTCAGTAGAATTTTCCTCATCTCATGGAGGAACTCAACGCAATGGGGACCATTGCTTCCTAAGCGGGGAGGAATGATCCAGGTGGATATTGGTGGCCATCCGTCAATTCCACTTGGACCCCCACCATTGCTTCTTTCAGTTTTTCAGTTTCCTTAATTGTAGCACAGTTTACTATTTTTAGCTTTTATTCGGGTCCTAAACTTCCGGAGCCGTTTTGAGGCCCTAAACGACATTTTTTTGGAAATCTACCGCTAGTGAATTTTTGTCTAAATTCGTCTTTTTCATCATAGTCCTTAGAGAGATCTTTCCAACAGGTTCTCATGCACGTCAAACAGAGATAATATGACCAAGTCACGACCCCGGGAAGTTGGTTTTCCAACTCACCCCAACGGGGCCCATAAACTCTTGGTGTTACATCTCCTCGGGTTAGGGTTTTGGTTGTTTAGGGTTTGCTGTTATTGTTCAATAATAAAAAGGCCCTTGAACCTCATTGTAAGGCAGTTTAGAGGCATGTATCTGCCACATCTCTTCTCAGAGATAAGCTACCATCACCCTAACTGGTTTATTTCCATTTCTGTTTGTAAGCATATTTTAGTATTTTACATTAATGAAATGAAGTATTATTTCCGCTGCATCTCTGTGTTTATGGTTATCTATGTAATTTGTTGCACTCCTGTTTAAATCTGCATCACCACAAATATGGCCTTATGCTTCTCGATGCTTCCATCTATGACATGCTTTACCTTGTAAATCCATCTAAAACTCACCACTAACTTGTCTGTTGGTCTTGTACCACTTCCCAAATACTATTTCTGATGATTGAATCATATTTTTCTACCATAGCATCAACCCATACTAGTTTATTCACTACCTTCAATGATGATGGGTCAATCTCTATAAGCTCAATCATGAGAGCCATGTAGCTAGTGTACCAATACGATGACCTCCTTTGCCTATGCTAAGATGTGGGTGTTCCCATATTCTCTCTTACATCACGCAACAATCTATCAAATTCCATGGTTCGCTTCATTCCTTCTCTAGATGTCTCTACTTGAGTGGCTATCTCCAATATCTTCTCCTCTACTTATGGACGCTCCACAACTTCCTGTGGTTCTTCCTTTGGATCCAAAAGCTCTTGATCAGTTTGCAATTAAATATCCCTCTCAAGATAACACCTCATCACCTTCTCCTCATTAAATTTTACATCTCTTCTGACCACCGTCATCCTGAGAGATGGCAAGTATACAAGATAGTTATGAGGTGTTTATGTGAACCCCAAAAATATGCACAAGTCAACTATAGGCTGTTGTTTTTTCCTTTCATCCTTGGAAACATGATAGTAAACTAATGATCCAAAGATCTTGAAGTGTGACACATCTGGTTTTTTCCCTGAAAAATCTTCCTCTAGTGTACACATGTTAAGAATCTTGTGAGGACTCTTGTTCTGCAAATAAAGATCTGTGTTGCATGCTTCCTCCCACAAGTGCAATGGTAGGCTCCAATCATGCAAAATTTACTCTGCAGCTTCCACAATATTTCTTTTATTCCTCTCAACCACCCCCATTGTGTTGTGGGTTATGTGGTGTTGTCAACTCTCATCAAATGCCTTCTTTTGCACAAAAGTTATTAAACTCATTTGACACATGTTCTCCACCATTATCACTCCTAAGATCCTTCACTTTCCTCCTAGTCTCTTTCTCAACAAGTGCTTTAAACTCAAAAAATTTGGAGAATGTCCAATATTTATTCTGTATGAAGAAAATACAACATTTCCGTGAGAAATCATCTACAAATATCACATAATACCTATGCTTGGACATGGAGGCTATCGAGAAATGTCAACACATGTCTAAGTGAATCCTTTCGAGGACTTCTTGTGCATTACTATACCAATCATTGAAGGTGGCTTTCTTGTACTTCCTTAATGTACACCCTTTGCATTTATCTCGCTGCTCTAGTGCACCTTTGGGAAGCCCTGTAGAAATCTGTTGCATGATCTTCAAAGTGCCATGGTGAAAATGGCCAAGTCGCCTATGCCATAATTCACCTATGAATCAACTCTGTACCTTCTCTGCTTTTGGGCTCAATGCTTCACAATCTCCAACATCTAATTTTTAGAGGTTCTTTACTCGAACCTAAATATTCTTCACTTGTCCCATGGTGACGTGTTGTAGGAAATCCTTCCCTTTGCTGAATATCACATCGTAGCAACAATCTTCCAATACTGTTATGGAAACCAAGTGCTTCTTTAGACCTGATACATACATTACATCCTTGAGCTTGAGAGGGGATCCATACTCCCTTTGAAAAGTAATGGTACCAATACCAATCGTGATATACCTTCCATTATCTCCCATCTTGATGTGCATATGGAGATCCTTCTCCTCCTAGCCACTGAAGAATTTATTTTTTCCCATCATATGAAATGAAGCCCCACTATCTAGATACCACACACTACCCATCACTCTGCTTTCCATGCATGCAATGAGGGTGAAGTCCAATTCGAATTGGGAAGCCAAAGCTTCACCTACTGCTCCTCCGAAGGGATTCTTTCCTTCCTTCTTGTGTGGACACTTTGTGGCATAGTGTCCCAACTCACATTGACAGCGAAAGAACTTAATCTTCGATGAGTCTTTCTTCTCGCTACCATGACTGGAATCCCCTTTGGATTGGGATTTCTTCCCTTTTCCCTTATTTTCCTTTCCAGCCAAGGAAAATTTCTCCTCATCATCACACTTGGATGAGGTTCCATCTCTGGTGCTTCACCTTATCTCTTCTTGTACCAAATCCTACCCCAACCGTTCCCAATTTGGTAGCTTCTCCCTCCCATTTATCGAATCCTGGTAGTTGTGCCAGCTCTTGGGAAGGCCTAAAAGTGCTAGGATTACCATATTTTCTTCTACTACAATAACTCCAACTTGACCAAGTTCATCATGACAATGTGCGAACCTGCTGAGGCACTATGGAATTGTGTCACTCTTCTTCATCCTTATATTCCAGATCTTTTCCTTGAGTGCCAGCTTCCTATGGTCACTACTGTTTTGGAATAGATATATCAATTCTTTCCACATTGCATATGGAGTCTCTTTCCTATGGATATTAAAGGCAATATGGTCTTGAAATCCCTCCAATATGATCCTCCTCGCCTTTGCTACACACTTCTTCCATTCTGCTAGATATTGAGCATAAGATGTTGGAGGATTCGAGATATCATTATCTATGAATTAATTCATCCCATTATCTTCCAAAACAAACTCCATCATGTCCTTCCAAGAAACATAATTCAAGCTACCCTCAAAGGCATACTTGAGTCTTAGTCCATAGAAATCCATCTTGCTAGATCTAAATAATTGATCCTGCAAATTCGATCCACCTGCAAAGACAACTTCAAATTCTCTTCTCTACTGTGATTCCTGCTCTAATACCATGTAGAAATTCATTGTACATTCAAACTTCTTATGTAATTTAATAACACAAAAGACTTGAATCTACTCTACTCATTAGCGGAGACCAATTAAACAATCCCGAAATCACAACATTAAAATGATACAAGATTCAACACACATGCTTAGAATTTTATGTAGGGGAAAGTAACAACTCAAAAACCGTTCCTATCCATATTGCATCAATCGGATAATAGAGAAGAAATAAAATTCTTGCTCAAACTTGAGCAACCTTTGCACTAGTATAATCTATCTCACTACTTCATAGACTGACCCTGGCCAATACTTAGCCAATTTTCTACCTGCCCAAGATCCTATTTCCTTGCACTATTCAATAAGGAATTAACCCCCTATTAATTAGGGAAATTTCTCATTGGGAATTGTGCAATTCCTTTAGCCCTTTCTCTGATTGCATGCATGACCTATATAGCCTGGAAAATTATACAACTGATAGTAAACTTCCCTTGAACTCCAATCTCAACTTGGTAACTCGACTTATCTACATGCATCAATTATTTTGGACTAATTAATGAGTTAACTGAAATATCAATTGAAGTTATGCCCCACTACTAGACCCTCCACTAGTTCTCAATCAATTAGAACTATTTAAACTCATAATAACTCAATTTAACTAAACCCGATTGCTAGAAATTAGAAATCAATCATAACTAAACATAACTTAAGTGTCTCCAACTCGAATTAACTGAGTTAACTGAGTGAAAATGCCATGTCACCTCTGTTAACTACCTCCAAGTATTTTTATAAAATTGAAATTTGAATTTCTCCTAATTAATTTGGGAAAAATTAAATTAGGAATTTCTTGCTGCATTTTCAACAAAACTTTCCATGAGTTTTAATAATGCACATAATTAATATTGTGGATACTCAATGGAAATTTATTGTTCCACTTATTCTACTTTGTTCTTGAGTGCTTATTGTACTTCCATAACCTTGTTGGTAATCCACAATGCTTCATCTTGCAACACTTCTACTTTTTATGCCAATTCATGTTGTGTCAACCTCATATTTTTTATTTCTCTTTTGGATTGCAACTTTTCCTCTATAGTAGTATTCTTCTTGTCCACTGACATACCACTTATACTGGTGATGAATTTCTGTGCTTTCTCCTTAGTACTTTGAATGTTATGTGCAATGTTCTATTGCTCCTGGTTCTATAAAAGGTTAGCCCATAAATTCAATCCTTCCTCATAAGTTATCTAACAAGAGTACTCCAAAATCTTCATTTGTGCAAAATGGGCAATAACCCTGTCCTTGTCTTGTCGACACTGTTTCTCTTCAGGTGGGATGGATGGCTTCTACTTTGATTTCAACTCCTCTATTTTGGATTTGAATCCCTAAATAACTTATCCGATTTTGATGACTTGGCCTTCTACTAGGGTCATAGATGTTGAAAATAGAAACAAGAAATGATAAAAATAGAATCCAGAATATTCCAAATTTAATTTGTCCTTGAATTAAAATTGTGAATTAAAATTCGAATTTAGTCTCACCAGTTGCTTGAAAAATAATTAATTAATTCATTATGGATTAATTAGTTGGAGAAATTCAAGTTAGAAGTCTTTCTAAAGTCATGCAACAGTTATCCCTTAAATTAAGGAGATTATCCCTTAATTAGGTTGAGTTGTATTTGTGTTGTAATTAGTTAGCTCAGTCTACTGAGTTAAGTCCAGTTAGATTAGTTCCAAACTGTTTGAGGAAATAATTGTGAGTTCAGTTAGTTAATGCATGCATGCATCCAACTAGTGTACTCCAGATAACTGAAGATTCTCTCATCATTAACTCATGCATGTATATTCTAAGAAAGACCCAGTTGAGATTAAAGACAGGGACAATGCACTATCAATTGCATGAGTTTTCATATAAATAAAACTCATCCATGTAGAAGGAACAAGGTTCCTTGAGGATTGCACAATTTTACAGGGTGTGAGATCAGTGTGAGTGATCAGTGCTACACTTGGTAACAGGAGGATCACCCAGGAGAAACAACGCAAGTAAATAGGAGGCTTGGAGGGTAGAGGAGAAGGTTTGTGAGAAGCCTTGTTTGCCTGTGAGCATCCAGGAGGATTGTACTGAGAGCTGTCTAGCTGTGAGAGCTAAAGATTTGTATTATTTTGATATATTTCCACCTTGTATGATAATACAGATAGTGGGGTTTTTGGTTGAGGCTTTCCCCTAAGTATTGTTCTGTGTTTCATGTGCATTTATTCTTCTTCTGATTATATGTGTTCAGCTTGATCTTGCTCAAATATGTTAAGCTTCTGCAAATTTGATTGTAGAAGTAGATTAAAGTATTTTGCTTTAGTTATATTGGATTATCAGGTTAATCTACAATCAGAATTTCTACATGGTGTCGGAGCTGTTGTACCTTAAGAAACCAATTTCCTGCCTGTATAGAAATTGTGCTTAAGACATTAATGATTACAAAGATTTTCACTTGTTTGTCACTGAATTATATATTATGTTCTCAAATGAAAGACTTGAGAAATCTGGTTCTTAATCCTCAATACTTAGGTAACATGATAACATCAGAATGCCATTTGATTGTTGAATATAAATGATGAATGAAGGAAGATTGAATTAGTCATAGACAATATGCTATTTAACACATGATATACTATATATGACATTGGGAGAAGTTATAGATAATATGTTGTTTTATACATAAACTACTATCTGTAACTTAAGAGAATTGTAGATATGGAAACTTTAAGTATAGGAGTGCTCTTTAAGGAATTTAACTTATTTACATAGGCAAATAAAGACCCACGGCTTCAATTACTATACTCAAAGGAAGAAAACATAAGATGACACATAATCAGAGAGGACACAAAATCATACCCAACAATGTATGGAAGACTTCTGATTCTTCATTAACCAGCAGTTGTATAAGGAATTCAGTAGCTTAGTCTCGAGGTTCTCCAAAATTCGAACCCCTTATTTCTAAATTTACCTCTTTTTATACATTACAAGACAATTGGTGATCACCAAAACTGTCAAACTACTTAATTATTTTCCTAACTGTCTAGAGTAAAAATTATTACAAAACATTACATAGAGGGTTAAAGGCACCTCTTTCTGAAGAATATAGAATAACGGGAAGTAACGAAAGTTAGACAATAATGATAACTGCTAGATTTTCGGCTCTGTTGTTCGGCTGCTGAGTTTCTCTATAGAAGCTTTAATAATGATTAAACCATTTTAATTATAATAAACTTTGACAAAACCCCATGCGTGAACCTAGGCTTACGTATGTATCAAGCGTGTTTTGATTGGCCAAAACATAAGAAAACCCAACCAATCACCTTCCTTTGAAGTTTTAATCACCCACCACTAATTCTGATTGTCTCACTTAAACAGCGAAATTAGATATTTTATGCAAAACATTAGTTTGCTGCGGAACTTAAAAGATTTAACATTTTGATTCATAAACCCGTCGGGTCTGCTTTTGTTGTATGTGAGCCATCTAATCATTCGCTCAATCAACAACCTGATCCTTCGAAACTCACAAGATTTTAAACTCGTTTTAAATAAATCCTATTGAGTCTTCCTGTTCAATGCTCCATTGATTCCCATACGGACCCGATGGCAAATATATATCACCAATTTATAATCTATCAGGTCCAACTTTAGCACTAAAACCCGATCATTTCTTCACCTGATATTCGTTGGATCCTGTCTTTTTGGATGAATGGTTGAGATTAACCTGGACTTCAACAAGCTTGAACTATATTTGATATACTATTGCGTCCAATAATTTGTCGCCCGATTGTCGTTGGATATGCGGCTTGTTGATCAAATGGCCCAGATCTTCTCGCAAGTATAATATCGCATTGGATTTCTGAAATAAACCCATTCAAGCTAACTTGTGCGATTACCATTGGATCTGTGGCTTGTCGATCAAACAACCCAGATCTTCTCGCAAGTTTACATTCAAAGCCATCCCATTAATCAAATAAAATACTTTCTTTAGGTTATTTCTTTTAGATTTTGCGAGGGTAAAGCATATAAGGGAACTATATTGAGAACGAACCCTCGCAATGGTTCTAGGCCACACATTGTGGTCAATCATGCTCACATCGCAGTCAAATGCGGGGGTTGAGCCTTAGGTTTATTGTTTTCTTGTAGCACACCTTATCATACTCATCAAGCTATTGCTTGACCACGCCCTTTAAACCGACATGGCCTTTAAACAATGGTTTGATTTTCATTTATTTTGATTTTTCATTCTTTCATGATAAAACTGAAAATAAGGCTTAAGCCACAATATAAGCTACAACATCTGGGTGCTTTTGCCATAGAAGCGCTAAGAACCGCAAATCAATGCCTTCACCTCGGGCATGGAGTCATATATTTCTTAACCAATTCAAAATCTATGGCATTTGTACACTGAATTCACTCCGGTATCTACAGTGATAGGAAGCTTGTGCTTTGATAGCAAAGTGCTAAGAATCGTAGATCAGTAGCCTTAGTTGGACATGGAGTCTGAAATTCCGCAAACCCTAAAATTTGAAAAACTGAAACCTGACATTCTTGAACTTTGAAACCTCTGCAAACTGATTTCCAACTGGGATAGTCACTATTATTTAACTGCTAAGATTAAACTAAAGAACTGCAACTGGAAACCAAATACTCAACGCCTGAGCTTATTTATGTACAATTTTCCTACCTATGTGCATGACTGATCTTCGTTAGGTGAAGTCAATCTTCCAATGGTACCAGGTTAGCATTTGAGTGACTAATCTAGAACCATTCTACCAATGAATTTTGGAAATATAGTTCATCTTGAACAAAAAATAAACTATGCATAAGGGAAGCTCACAACAAAAATCAGGAATATATCCACAAGATGGTATGTGTAGGCTGTTAATAAATTTCTCCATGTAATCTGCCACAGGACCTTCAAAAGTATAAGAAAAAATATGGTCCTGATCAACTCCAAAAAAGGAAGTCTCTATGTATGAAGGTTCTTGCTCGAATATACCTTCTATTGGGATAATATGCTCAATAGAACAATCAAAAACATATTTAAGAAAATGATCTATGCCACTTTTATGTCTCCACTCTTCATCTCTGAGCTTTGATTGAAAATAATTTGTACTTGTGACCTCAGGAAGAAAAAGAAAATTTTTCACATCACTATATGACATATGGCCAACTTCAAATAGATTTTTTACCTCTGATCCATGGGAATCATTGTGTTCTTCAATGCAATGATACACACTCTCTTTATCAGCTTTCTTTTTATGTAAGATAGCCTATTTTTCTATGATAAATGGCTCAATATATTATTGTCTAATATTTCCCACTTGCTGGTTTACATCTCTATGTTCAACACCCAACTAATGAACTTGAAGACCTTCTTCGTGTTCCTCATTTATTTCTCCCTCTTCTCGACTGCTGGGCATAAATTCTTGATGCATGTTTGAAATTTTCTCCATTTGAATACTCTCTTGATTTTCTTGGAATAGAGTCAACCAATTCTCTGCTTGTGAGGTTATTGAAGAAAAGTTATTTATAATCTTTTCCACATCACTTTGAGAAAATTATAGTTCTTTGCTTTCAGAGACTTGCTCATAATTAATTTGTCTATAACCTCTTTGAATGTTTGATATATTATCAACATGATCGTTAGTTTCTTTAGCAGGATTATCATGAGCTTTTAAAATTTCTTTAGAATCATAATATTCACAACAGCCTTCAAAAAGAGATTTGTGTGCATAAGAAGTTCTACAAAAAGAATAGAATAATGAATGGAAATCTTTCAAATATGAAATGCTTGAACGAGGCAGAGACTTGTACCAAACCCTAGCTTCTTGGTCCAATGAAAACATAAACAACTTCATCTTCACATCTTCATGAATGATGCTCTGTTGCTCCATGCATTCATGAAACTCTTGGAGGTGCTGAACTGGATCTTCATATTCATTTCCACTGAATCTTGGAAGATACTCATTCCACTCATGAAATGTAGACATATGATGATGATAGCCAGTGATCCCAGTAAAATATAGTGGGCCAAATTTATTGACTAAGAATGCAGGGATAGCCATTAAATCCCAAAAAAGAAAACTTCAAAGCGAATATCACATGTATGAATGTACAACCATTGCTAAAACTTGTCACAGTCAAGAGTTAGCTTTCTAACTTAATAAACCCCAGGGAAAAGTGTTCTAATTCAATTGTTTTGTGGGTTGTGGTTATTGTTCTTGTAGAGTCACCTTTTTATTTCTTTTATTCAAAACGACCAAATATTTCCTCCTCAATGAACAACCAGAGGAAAATATTGAAAACCCAAGGAAAAGTGCTCTTGTCTTCTCTCCCTGGCAATGGCGCTAATTAATGTTGTACCTTAAGAAACCAATTTCCTGGCTATATAGAAATTGTGCTTAAGACATTAATTATTACAAATATTGTCACTTATTTGTCACTCAATTATATATTATGTTCTCAAATGAAGGACCTAAGAAATCTGGTTCTTAATCCTCAATACTTAGGTGACATGGTAACATCAAAATTCCATTTGATTGTTGAATATAAATGATGAATGAAGGAAGATTGAATTAGTCATAGACAATATGTTGTTTAACACATGACCTACTATCTGTGACACTAGGAGAAGTTATAGATAATATTTTGTTTTATACAGAAATTACTATCTATAACTCAGAAGAATTGTAGATATGGAAACTTTAAGTATAGGAGCGCTCTTTAAGGAATTTAACTTTATTTACATAGGCAAATAAAGACCTACGACTTCAATTAATATACTCAAAGGAAGAAAACATAGGATGACACATAATCAGAGAGGACACAAAATCGTACCCAACAACGTATTGAAGACTTTTGATTCTTCATTAATCAGCGGTTGTATAAGGAATTCAGTAGCTTAGTCTCCAGGTTCTCTAAAATTTGAACCCCTTATTTCTAAATTTACCTCTTTTTATATATTACAAGACAGTTGGTGATCACCAAAATTGTCAATCTGCTTAATTATTTTCCTAACTGTCTAGAGTAAAAATTATTACAAAACATTACACAGAGGGTAAAAGACACCTCCTTCTAAAGAATATAGAATAACAGGAAGTAACAGAAGTTAGACAATAATGATAACTGCTAGCTTTTTGGCTCTGTTGTTCGGCTGCTGAGTTTCTCTGTAGAAGCTTTAATAATGATTAAACCATTTTAATTATAATAAACTTTGACAAAACCCCGTGTGTGAACCTAGGCTTATGTATGTATTGGGCACGTTTTGATTGGCCAAAACATAAGAAAACCCAACCAATCACCTTCCTTTGAAGTTTTAATCACCCACCACTAATTCTATTTGTCTCACTTAAACAACAGAATTAGCTATTTTACGTGAAACATTAGTTTGCCGTGGAATTGAAACAATTTAACATTTTGATTCATAAACCCGTCAGGTCCACCTTTGTTGTACGTGAGCCATCTAATCATTTGCTCAATCAACGGTTTGATCCTCCAGAACTCATGAGATTTTAAACTCGTTTGAAATAAATCCTAACGAGCCTGCTTTTCAACGCTCTGTTGACTCCCATACAGACCCAATGGGAAATATATATCACCAATTTATAATCTATCAAGTCCGAATTTAGCGCTAAAACCCAATCATTTCTTCACCCGATATTCTTTGAACTATATTTGATATATTGTCACGTTCGATAAGTTGTCGCCTGATTGTCGTTGGATCTGCAACTTGTTGATCAAATGGCCCAGATCTTCTCACAAGTATACCATCGCATCAGATTTCTAAAAAAAACCCATTCAAGCTAACTTGTGTGATTACCGTTGGATCTGTGGCTTGTCGATCAAACGACCCGGATCTTCTCGTAGGTTTAAATTCAAAGCCATCCTATTAATCAAATAAAATAATTTATTTAGGTTATTTCTTTTAGATTTTGCGAGGGTAAATCATGTAAGGGAACTATATTGAGAACGAACCCCACAATGATTCTAGGCCACAGGTTGTGGTTAACCATTCTCACGTCACGGTCAACTGTGGGGGTTGAGCCTTAGGCTTATTGTTTTCCCGTAGCACACCTTATCATACTCATCAAGCTATCACTTGACCATGCCCCTTAAACCTACATGGCCTTTAAATAATGGTTTGATTTTCATTTCTTTTGATTTTTCTTTCTTTCATGATAAAACTGAAAATAAGGCTTAAGCCACAATATAAGCTACAACAGGAGAAAAGGTTAGCTGTGAAGAGTATACTGAGAAGAGAATTCAAAGTTTGAAGTTCAGGGTTGCAGGTGCAAATCGAATTCATCTCATACTTCAGGTTGGTTAATGGTGTTTTATGGCTTGAGACTCGAGTATGCCTTAGATGGCAGCTCGAATTACATAGCATGGAAATATCTCATGGAGGTTGTATTAGAAGACAATAGCTTGAAGGATTTCATTGATCGAGAAATCCCAAAGCCAACGTCAACTAATGCACAAGAGTTGGCAAAGTAGAAGAAGTGTGTGGCGAGGGTGAGACGAATCATCCTTGAGGGAGTTCGAGACCATATTGTCTCGAGTCTCCATGGGAAGGATACTCCATATTCAATGTGGAAGACATTGAAGGACCTCTACCAGAATAGCAGTGATCAGAGGAAATTGGCACTCAAGGATAAGCTTTAAAGAATCAAGATGGAGAATGGCGATACTATTTCCACATACCTGAACAAGCTCACCACTTGTAGAGATGAGATTAGCAGTGTGGGAATAACTACTGCCAATGATGATATGGTGAGCCTTTCTCTCCTTGGCCTTCCAAAGAGATGGAATAGCTACCAGGACTCTGTGAATGGAAGGGTGAAACTATCTTATTAGGAATGACTGTGGTCAGATCTCATGCAGGAGGAGATCAGGAGGAGCACACGAGATGGTTCTTCATCCAAGGATGATGAAGAAAATCTAGACTTAGCAAGTAAGGCAAGGAAAGGGAAGAAGGAGGATTCTCATTCTAAATCAAATTCTTCTCATGGAGGGAAGAAGGTTGACAAGTCTAAAGTGAGATGCTTTAATTATCACAATATGGGTCATTATGCAACTAGTTGCCCATCGAAGAAGTCCAAGAAGGGATCCTTGGAAGGATCTAAAGGTGAGGCACTAGCCTCTCAGTTCAAAATGGATTTTACTATCATCGCATGCATGGTGTCATCGATCATGGGTTGTGGTTGGTTTCTTGACAGTGGAGCCTCATTTCATATGACTGGCAATAAAAGTCTATTTAGTACCTTGGAGGAGAAAGACCTCAAGATGTGCATAGAGATGGGTGACCATGAAAGGTATAGTGTTTCAGGAGTGGGCACGATTGCTTTTCAGAGGGAGCATGGAGCTCTTATCACCTTGACAGATGTGAAATATGTGCCTAGATTGAAGAAGAACTTGGTATTGATCGCGATGTTGGAGGGCAAAGGCTACGATGTTGTTTTTAGTAAGGGAAAGGTTTTCCTTAGACACATCATCACGGGACATGTGAAATAGATCGGTTCACGAGTTAAGAACTTGTATGCTCTTGAGGTTCAAGATGCATGAAAATCCTTCAGGAGCAAGGAAAATGTTAGAGACTTGGTGGTTGAGAGGGAGAGTAAATTACCTCTCAACATGTAGCCCCATAAGAAGTCTCAGACAATTATGGAGGAGCCACAAGTGGAGATATTGAGAGGAGAACGAGTGGAGGCATCCACTCATGCAGAGACCTCTAGTAGGGGGAATTTCAAGCCAAGTGGGCAGAGGGATCACATGCAGCCATACCTCTAGGTGTGTGGTGGGGCAATGTGAAGTGATAGTCCCAATAAGGCTGAAATTAGGTAGGTTCCATTGAGATGTTTTATCTCATGGATTGTACCTTGCTACGGGAGCCCAAAGTACATAGTAGCAGGAGGAATCATTGGGATTGATGTAGTCAGAGATCAAAGTGACAGAGGCTAGATCAGTCAGATACCAAAGAGCATATAGAAGGATTGACAACAGTGCAGAGAGGCTGAGTCAGCAGAAGCGCAGAGTTTTCAGTTGACAGAGGCAATAGCAGTCAGAGAATTTAATGACAAAGGCATCATACTGATTTAGGTTAGATGTTTTTTGTTTTTGTTTTTGGAGTTGCTGGAGAAGCAACTCTTGAGAGAAGTGTTGCATGAAGAACATTCCAAAGGTTCAGGGTCGGGATTGAGTTGAATTCCTTTCTTGTTGAGAGGGAGTGTTGAAAATAGAAACAAGAAATGATAAAAATAGAATCCAAAATATTCCAATTTTAATTTGTCCTTGAATTAAAATTCGAATTTAGTCTCACTAGCTGCTTGAAAAATAATTAATTAATTCATTATGGATTAATTAGTTGGAGAAATTCAAGTTAGAAGTCTTTCTGAAGTCATGCAATAGTTATCCCTTAAATTAAGGAGATTATCCCTTAATTAAGGAGATAAGGTTGACTTGTAATTATTTAGCTCAGTTTACTAAGTTAAGTCCAATTAGATTAGTTCCAAACTGTTTGAGGAACTAATTGTGAGTTCAGTCAGTTAATGCATGCATGCATCCAACTAGTGTACTCCAGATAACTGAAGATTCTCTCATCATTAACTCATGCATGTATATTATGAGAAAGACCCAGTTGAGATTAAAGACAGGGACAGTGCAATATCAGTTGCATGAGTTTGACCTATAAAGGAAACTCATCCATGCAGAAGGAACAAGGTTCCTTGAGGATTGTGCAGTTTTCCAGGGTGTGAGATTAGTTTGAGTGATCAATGTTACACTTGGTAATAGGAGGGTCACCCAGGAGAAACAACGCAAGTAAATAGTAGGCTTGGAGGGCAGAGGAGAAAGTTTGTGAGAAGCCTTGTTTGCCTGTGAGCATCGAGGAGGATTTTACTGAGAGGATGTCTAGCTGTGAGAGCTAAAGCTTTGTAGTATTCTAATATATTTCCACCTTGTATGATAATACAAATAGTGGGGTTTTTAGCATAAGCTTTCCCCTAAGTATTCTTCTGTGTTTCATGTGCATTTATTCTTCTTCTAGTTATATGTGTTCAGCTTGATCTTGATCAAATGTATCAAGCTTCTGCAAGTTTGATTGTAGAAGTAGATTAAAGTATTTTTCTTTAGTTATATTGCATTATCAGGTTAATTTGTAGCAATAATTTCTACAATGGAAAATTTTAGGGGCTAATATTTGCAGGTGGGCTAATTTTCCGTGATTTTTCGAGAAACAAATCGCCAATTTCTATTTTTTATAAAAATGATTTGCCCAAATTTTACAATATAATTTTTTTTTTTTTTTTTTTTTTTTAACGAAGTCGGGTACTTATATATTATAAAAGCCTGCGTTACAGAATTCAAGTACATAAGGGAGATGGAGCTTTGTGCTGAGATTCAAAAGAGGGTACGCAGACCCATATTTCTCGCTGCTCCTTTTGTTTAAACAGAAAGCAAAACAAAGGCGACTATATTGCCTGACAAAAGAACCCCCTATCCATCTAAATTTACATTGCATCCGTTAAGGGTAATGTTGAGTGACTGAGTCATCTGGATTCCTGACGCTTGCCTTGGTTGAAGCTTTAGCTTGGTAGCTCTGGGTAAGGGAGCGAATATGCTCTATGGTAGCCTCTAGGTGGCTGCATCTTTCTTTTAATGCTTCGATCTCTGTCTTCCTCTTATCCAATTTTTTCCGCTTTGAATTCCTGTCTGCATGATAGTCTTCTTGCAGCTCTTTGAGTTGCTGAGTCAGGCGATTTATCATAAATGTGTGAGCCTTGCACATGGTGCAGTCCTTGTTGTTAAATATGTTGCCCAGAGGGTTGCCTGGTTGAGCCTGGCCCGCTGGTTGTTGTTGCTGATCTGCCATCCGAACAGAGAGAATACCAAGTCTTGAGGGAGGGAATGTGAGCAGCGAAACAGAGGAAACACCACTGCTTGTGGGAGGAGATGTGAGCAACGTAGAGGGGAAGGCGATGCCACTAGGGTGTAATCTCAGTAGGGAGTGATGGAGATTACTTAGAGGCCTGAGAGTTGGCTGTGAGGAGACATCAAAGACCCTGCTGCACTTCAGAAATGAAACAGTCAGCGAATAAAAAACAAAGTATAAAACCACAGTTACCAGGGGCTCGTAGCGGAGCTCTGCTTCCCGTGAGTTGAATTCTTCTACCAGATGCCTACGCTTGGAGCATAAGCGGTTTCATAAGTCACAACTGCTATTGACTGACGCAGAGTAATACTCCTCTTGAGCTGTGTTGTTGCAAGAAGTGCGACTGCAATTTATAAGACCCTGGAGGAGCCTCATGAGCTCTAATCTGTTCTGGACGGTTCTGTTCTTGGAAGTGGAGAGTTCAGCTGTGATGATTTTCCTGCTGCCAAGGAACGTGCGGAGGTGAAGGATAAGATCCCAAATCCTGAAGATGTCTGCGCTGATCAGATAGGAGATCCCGGTGAGATATGGCTCAGTATTGTGGTTCAGATCATGAGGACGCTTGGATTTCCAATGTTGCCAGTTGGAGCAGAGGGGAGGATTGGGGAAGGGCCAGGTACGGGATAAATTGTTCCTGAGGTGACAGGGCTTCTTGGACGAGGCGTTGAGGGGGATCCACTTAGGGAATGGTTTTCTCATACACAAATTCATTTTCTTTTACTTGACCTGTTAGCCTTTCAATTGCCTTATTCGCTAGTTCGTCTGCTTCTCCATTATTTTCTCTGAGGATGTGCTTGAATGAGACTTCCCCGAGAGTCCTAATGTTTTCCATAATCCTTTCTTTGATTCTGTTTAGAGCAACTTGTTTGAAGTCTCTTCCCGATGTCATGGCTGCTATAATAATAGCAGAATCGCCCATTATTAAGAGACTTTTTAGACCAAGATTCCTGGCTATGCCTGTCCCAAGAAGGAGGCTGTATGCCTCCGCCTTATTGTTTGACATGTTGCCCAGGCCCCATTCAAAATTCGCAATGTTTCTTCCTTGACAGTCTTTGATAATTCCACCTGCTCCCGCTTTGCCCGGGTTGTTCTTTGATGCCCCATCGAAGTACAAGGTAGGTTTGTTTTGATTTTTTATCCACTGTTTCACTTCTTCTTTCGTTCCTCTCAATTTCCATTCTGACTTCCTTCCTTCCGTGTTTGCTTGCTCCTTAGTTCCCGTTTTGTGTTTGAACTTGCTGATCCATTCTTTGACTCCTTCATCTGCCAAGTCCAGCTCTACCTGAGTTCTGCCATTTGCCTCAATGGTCTCAGAGATGAGGGCCATTGTTTTGGCAAGAACGCTGGAAATGCTTGGTTTTTTGTCTTTGAAGATACACTTATTCCTAGCGAGCCATATCTACCAGCAAAGATTAGCAGGGATGCTGTTCCATATCCTTTTGACCAGGCCTTTACACTTACCGGCATGAGGGAAGCTGTTTCCCCATTGTTTCTGAAGAAGATTGATTTGGTTGGGGAGATCACTGATGCTTAAAGGGCTGATAATGTGGTTCCAACAAGCTCTTGCGAAGGGGCAATCCATAAATAGATGGGTGCTACTTTCCTCTTCCTCCCTACACATGCAGCAAATTGAAGGTCCATGGATGCCCTTCTTCCTGAGATTTTCTACAGTGAGGACTTTACCATGCAGAAGGGTCCAATTAAAAAACTTTACCTTTGGCAAACACTCAATTCTCCACGCAGCTTTGTAAAGTGGCCAATTGTTTATTGCTGAGGCGTTTTGCAGAACTTTGTATCCCTCCTTGACCGTATAACTTCCCCCATTGGGGTCCCAGACATATTTGTCTTCTGCAGTTCTGTTTGTAGGGGCTGAGCCTATCAAAGAGGATTTGAGCTCAGTCCAGGGGTTCTTGAGGTTATCCGGGAGGGAGAGAGGCCTCCAGCCTATCCAACAGTCCTGATCCCATAGAGAGAGATCATATAGAGATTTGATCTTAGCTTCAGCCATCCACCTTTGCAGGGCCCTAAAGTTGGGGAGCATTGCCCTTGCTTCCTTGCCCATGATCCTGTCCTCCCAGATATTTATTTCTTTGCCATTCCCCGGAGCCCTGGAGATGCAAGATTTGAAATGAGGAAGTGTCTTTTTGATCAGCTTCCAAACAGGAGTGCACTGTCTTTCAGTGATGGTTTCTGAGAGGATGCTACTATTGGTCCCATTTAAGTACTTCCTCTTGATGACCTCTGTCCACCAAGCCCCTTTCTCATTTAGAATTCTCCAAACTAGTTTATAGCCCATTGCCATGTTAGCGAGTCTTGGAATTCTGATTCCGATTCCTCCTTTTTCTAAGGGAAGAGTGACCTTATCCCATTTTACCAAGCTGAATTTCTTTGTGTCTTGCTTTCCTCCTTGCCACAAGAAACTTCTGATAATCAGTTCCATGTGCTTATGGATGCCTGCCGGGGTGAGGGTAGTAGCAAATTGATAGATTGGAAGGGCTGAAAGAATGGCCTTGATGAGGATAGTTCTGCCTGCCAAATTAAGCCAATACACTCCCCAGCTTTGTAGTTTCCCTCTTAGCTTCTCGATTAGTTTTACCCAGATCTCAGCTTTAATAGTTTCCTTGGCTAAAGGCAGCCCTAAATACATGAAATGGGACCAATTCCCTTGTGCGGGTATTTCCATAATTATGGATATTCTCTGGGTTATGTTTCTTGGAACATTCCAGGTGTAAATCATGCATTTGTTGTTGTTCAATCTGCCTCCAGAGGCTTGTAGAAACCTTTCCAGTGTGCTCTTGAATCTCTGGGCAATAATGCTGGAAGCACCCCCTATCAGCAGAGTGTCATCTGCAAAAAGGGAGTGATTGATTCCCTTTGAACCGCGAACTATGTCCACCCCTGTTATTTCTTTTGATTTTCGCTTGTTCTCCAAGTGCAAGCTGAGGGTTTCAGCCATTATAATGTAGAGAGATGGTGACAACGGGCATCCCTGCCTCAAGCCTCTAGAACTCTTGAAGGCACTGCAGGGCCTTCCATTGATAAGGGGAGCTGTCCAATTATGAGAGATACATTCCATGACCCGGTTAGTAAAGTTCTCTGAGATACCAAATTTCTTTAGGACTGCCTTGAGGAATGAGTGGTTTACTCGATCAAAGGCATTCGCCATGTCCAGTTTAATGACCATGCCCCTCTCCTTTCTGGATATGCTGCTATGTATTGCCTCTTGTATTAGAATGACATTATCCGTGATGTGTCTCCTAGGTACAAAGCCTCCTTGGTTCTCGGATATGAGGGAGGGAAGAACTTGTTTTAGCCTGTTTGCCAATATCTTGGTGATAATTTTGTACGAAACATTACACAGAGAAATTGGGCGGAATCTGTCAAATGATTGGGGGTTTGGGTCTTTGGGGATAAGGGCTAGATGGGAGGACTTAATGCTGCTGCCCATTTTGCATTTAATAAAGAAATTCTTTGCCATTCTTATGTAATCCTTCTTAATGATTTCCCAGTGGGTTCTATAAAAGGCCATTGTGAAACCATCTGGGCCTGGGGCCTTATCCATTGGCATGCTTTGGATAGATCTGACTATCTCCTCCATCGTTATCTCCTTATCTAGCTCAGTGTTTTGAGCTTCAGTAATTTTGCTCTCAATTATGTTTAGGAATTCCGGGTTTTCCAAGTACTGAGGATCAGCAGTCAAGAGAGTTTGAAAGTGATGGGTCGCTGGTTCTTTGATCTCCTCCTACTCTGTTAGGACTCTACCCTCCACTGTGATTTTCCCTATGTTGTTCCCTGCTCTCCTCAATTTGATGCTGTTATGAAAGAAAGATGTATTCTTATCGCCTGATTTGAGCCAGAGGCATCTCGATTTTTGCCTTTGCTCTTCCTCCTCCACCCGGTTCTGCTTATACTGCTCCATGTATAATTCCTTTTCCTTCCTTAAATCTTCTTCTGTATCTTGGCGTTTCTCTTTTTCTTGACTCCACTCAGCAAGCTTTATTTGTAAGGCGGTTTTCCTTTTTCCCTCCTCTGTGGCGTAATTTCTTGCCCATTGTTTGATGGCTGTCCGGAGCCGTTTAATCTTAGTTTCCCATATAAAGTGCTGAGAGCCTGTAACTTCTGTTGCCCAATTTTCCTTTATCAAATTCCTAAAGTCTTCACTGCTGTCCCAAGCTCTGTTATACTTAAAGGGTAATGGCCCCATGTTTTCCCCTTTAACCAGATGCAGTGCCACTGGTTTATGGTCTGACATAAAGCCTTGGATAATTGTGCTTTGGATCCTTGGGAAGTTGGCCACAATTCTTTCTTGAACCAGAATACGGTCCAATCTCTCTTTGATGTTATTTTTCCCTGTTCTCTTGTTTGACCAAGTGAACCGCCCGTTTTGAGGCGGGATATCCACAAAACTGTGATCTTGGATGATTTTTTCCAATGCATCCCTTGATGGATCTGCAAAAAAATTCCCTCCCATCTTCTCTTCTGCATTCCTTATCAAATTCAAGTCTCCTCCCAGGAAGATATTTCTGCCTTGGGCACTCATTAAGTCTGTGCTGACCGATTCCCAGCATGAAGCTTTTTCTCTAAAGTGGGGGGGGGGGGCGTAAATGTTGTATATCGTGTAGTCTTCTGTCTTAGATATGTTTTGCATATCTAGTCTTAACCACCATCTGTTCTGCCTGCTATCTTTGAGTTTCCATTTAGTTTTGTTCCAAATTGTACCTATTCCACCTGAGGCTCCTGCTGCGCTTATTGCTATTCCTTCATAGCTTCTGCTTCTTTTCACACTGCTTTGAAAATCCTGCTCGGTGATTTTGGTCTCCTGAAGTAGTAGAAAGTCTGGGTGTTCCAATTTGAGAAGGTCACGGACTGCATTAGCTTTTAGGGAGGAGCCCATCCCCCTACAGTTCCAAGAGACCAGATTCATCACTTACTTTGTTTATTGTGAGTTCCACCTTTCTCCTTTACCTTCTCCCCGCTTCCTTTGGTCTTATCAAGATATGTGTCCATTGGTTGTTGGGTCCCTGTGGCCATTTCCTTTGCGGCATTCTCATCCCTTATCTCTTTGTTTGATTTCCTTCCAACTTTTCTAGGTGGGTCTGTGGATGTGATGTTTTCCTTCGCTTTGTTCCTTGTTAAGATTCTTTCAACAGTTTGGGGGGGGGGAAGTCTGAGGGGGGGAGGGAGGGGTTGATTTGGGACCTCTCGGAGAGAGGGGGGGGGGGAGGAGGGGTCCTCAGTAGATAGAGATTCGAAAGGGTTGGAGGAGGAGGGGAAAGAAGGGTCAGATCTGGTTGGAAGGGAATGAGGGTTTGAGTTATCAATAGGAGGCTTTGAGGAGTTTCCAGGGGGAGGATTTGTCTTTTTCTTCTTTACAATTTCCCATGCTTCTTCCGAAGCTTCCACATTGTTATCAGAGTCTACTAGTTTATTTTTACTACATCTATTGGCAAAATGCCCATACTCGTGACATACCTTGCACTTGAACGGCAGCTGTTCGTAGTCCACTTGCTGTATATGCGTCCACTGGTCCACCTTAAGTTTGATCGCTTCCGGCAATCCTTTCCCCAGGTCCACTTCTACACATATCCTTGCACATGCGTGCATATTCTCCTTTGGTTCCGATCTGTCGATATATTTCCCTACAACATTCCCTATGGCTTTCACAGATTCATCTCCCCAGCAGTGGAGGGGCAGATGGGGAAGACGGACCCAGACCGGAATAGCACTCGGAACATCCATCTCTGGATCAAAGTCAGGAGTCCATCTGTTTAGATAAAGGCCTCTGGTGTCCATGAAGTAGGGGCCGTTCCTGAAGATGAGATTACGATCTTCCACCGTTTCGAAAAGGAAGGTAAAGAATCCCCTCCCACAGAATCTTATTGCTATCTTCCCTTGGACCATTGAGTTCCAGTTCCTTTCTACCCATCGCTGAACTGTTCGGGGGGATGGCCATAGTCCCGTGAACTGGCCAACCAAACCACGATCAGCTAGGGCAACTGCTGCTTTCCTCGGAAGGGCAGGAGGGAGCGAGACTTCCGGGATTTCATCCAGCTTCTTGATGAACTTTGAGGCAGAGGGGCGTATTTTCTCAGTGGTATTCTCTTGGATTAATGAGGCAAAAGTCTTCTCCAGGTCATCTTGCTCTTTGTTTGGTGGATCCATTGCAGAGGGGATCAGCAGCGCCAGAGGCGCTCCTGCGAAAGGCAGAGGGAGGGAAGGGCCGCAGGCCCCCAAGAGAAGCGGGCAGGAGGCCCCAGGATGGCAGAGGGAGCAGTCAGACAGAGGAGGCAGCCCAGCAGCAGCGCTGCTAGGCGCAGGCGCGCAGAGGGTACGCAACAGCAGCAGGGGCAGGCGTGGGAGGGAGGCGCGGGCTCGCTTGAGCTCGATTCAACTCTCGCTACAATATAAATTATTTAACCTTAAAAATGACCAACATTATATAGATAATATATATAAAATCATTATAAATTTTAATAATTTTACAAATACATCAGTAAACATTTTATAGTTTGCATATTAGGGGCTAGTGAAATTCGCAATTGTTTTTAAACTTCAAGATAATTTTCCATCCTTAAAATTTTCCCTGACTAGGGTATCAAACTCCATAGGCTCTTCAATGATATGAATGTTACATAGTAATTTGTCACCGACCCTACATTCCCTAATCCCAGACACTGTCGATCCATGTTATTGACATCTACCTTGTGTCATGTTGCAAATTATGTGTCAATGTCTTCCTTGTCATCTCAGGAAGAATACCTCAGTTCACTACTCCTGGAGCAAACCCTTTTTTACCTATGTTTTTGGGTCGAAGTAGGACAACAATTGTTCCACCCATAAAGATGGATAGGATTTCACTAGACCTAGCGAAGTCTTCACTCTATCTCTGTGTTGCACTTGCGTCGACCTACTTTTGGCAAGTTTTTTAGGCAACTCGTCAAAGCTTCGAAGTGTAACAGCTTCATGGGCGGTCCTAGGGTTGGTTGTTGGACTAGATGAGCTCGTCTCTCTCCTTTGGGATGGTTGTTCCACCTTTTGTGAAACCTCTCAAAGGGATAAGCTCTTTCTCCCATTTCTTATGGAAGCTCTTCCTCCTATAAATACTTCCTCCATGATTGAGATCAGCTAGCTTCAAAGTTCAAGAATTCAATAAATAAAAGTAGAGAGTTTTTCTAGAGTGTGGAAGTAGCCTCTGATGTAACTTAGCTTGGGATGGTTTTGAGTGGAGTTGGCTTGATTGCAAGAGTGTTCTAGCATTAGCCTTTTGGGTAGGAGAGAGAGTTGTTTGTCATTTTGGGAGACAGTTCATAAGTGAATGCTTGTGGAGACATGCTAACAAGACCCTTCAAGGAGACTTACAACGTCAAGGCTTGGTTGTAAGTTATACTTCAATTTACATTTATACAAATCAATGGCTTATTTCCTATATCTTATGTCGAATTGTGTAATGATAGCTTGAAGATCCTTCACTCTTTAAGTAGATCGTTTTTGTCGTACTCTATTATGTTCATGGTTGTGCTTTGTATGTTGTTTTCAGGTACAAGTGATTAGAAGAACGGGAGCTAGAGTAGAACAACAAGGACTTCATCAAATGGAGATTTGAAGGTAGGCCTTCATCACATCAACTTTCTAAGGAAATTTTCTTTGGTATTGTCTTTGCTGTGACTAGACCCACTCTAGGGCTAGAGGGGTTGCCTCTGTCCGCAGAGGGAACTTTCCTGCATCACAAGTTGGCGACTCCACTGGGGACAGAGGCAACCCCTCTACTTACCATGGCTTGCAAGGACAACCTGTTCAGGGACAACCTTATGCCTCGGTAGCTCAGTCTTATAGTTATCAGGGGAAACCTTTGGGCTCACAAGGACAACCCTTTCAGGGATAACCTTTAGCCCAAACAGGTTCATCCTTTGTTCATTCAGGACAACCTCATTTATCTCAAAGAACTCCTTCTGGCCAGTCAGGTCAGCCTTAGTTCCAGTAAGGCCAACCTGTTGCCTAGCAAGGACCACCTTCTGGTGAGTTAGGTCAGCCCCAGTTCCAACAAGGCCAACCTGTTGCTCAGCAAGGACAACCTTCTGGTCAGTTAGGACAGCCCTAGTTCCAACAAGGCCAACCTCCTGCTCAGTAAAGACAACCTTTTGGTCAGGTCAATATAACTATTAGTCAACCTAGCGTTTAAATGAAACCTGGACCTCAAGCTCAAGCTAGTCCCCAAACTCAACCCGATTTCCAGGCTCAGTTTGGATTCCAAGCTCAACTTGTTTATCAGATACAACCTGGGCCCCAAGCATAGTTTGGGCCTCAGTTTCAGTACAGTCCTCAAGTACCTCAGCAACCCCAAGGGAAACCTCATGGTAATCCATATCAGAACTATCAACAACCTCAGGCTAATCCATATCAAAACTATCAACAACCTCAGGCTAATCCTTATTAGAATTTTCAATAGCCATATGCTGCCCCTGTTGGTCAAGCTGGTAATCAATGGTTTGCTGGAGGTCAAAATCCAGGTCAACAACCAGGGTATGGTTTTAATCCGCCAAACTATAACCCTTATGGACAAAATCTCTGAGACAATATCCATGGGGGAAACAAGGCCCTAGTTAGAACCCTAACGCTGGTCCTTATCAAAGACCCATGATGTCTTTCAATCCTCAGTTACCTTTTCTTGCGACTTTGGAACTGCCCGATGTGTCAAAGTTGAAAAATGATCCTATACTTCATAATCCATATTGGCTACTTGTTCCAACCAAGATCCCTGGTGACTGTGCTAAGTTTGAAGGCAAGTCTGGAGAATATTCCCAGGCACATTTCATGACTTATCACCTTTGGTGTTCATCCAATTCCCGGCTTCATGATTCTATTTGTCTCCATCTTTTCCAAAGGACTCTTATTGGTTCCACTACAAAGTGGTACATTGAGCTCGCTCGTGGGACTTTCCAAGATTTTAACTCTCTTGCAATGGCATTCCTTATGTATTTTCAGTTACCAATTCGCTGTGAAACGGGAACGCATCTTCTTACCTCTCTGAAATAGGTCACGAATACCCACATCTCTGATCATATTCATGAATGGAGAAGGCATCACCATTTAATCAAGTTTAGGATTCTTGATCAGCTGTTGACTGATTGGTTCACTACCTCTTTTGTCGGTGCAATAGCCAGAGATATTGCTATAGGGGCATGCGTTACTGAAGAGCAAGCCATTGCATGCGCTCAATATCTTGATTTGGTATATTCCCAATCTGGCACGTTTTATGACGTTTTGCCTGATCCTCTACGACCTGGAACTTCTAAATCTCCACTAACACCTTCTGTCAATGGTGTTATTGGTTCCATCACTCAGTCTTCTTGAAAGTCTTCCATGACTCCTACGAAGTAGAAATACATTGCTCCTACTAAAATTGCTTCTCAGTATCCATCCAATCTTGGGAAAACCTCAGAAGTTAACGACGTCCAATCCATCGCGGCGGAGAAAACTTCGAAGGGTAAGAAGAAAGGGAAAGGTAAAAATAAGTCTGACACACTAAAGCAAGAAACTCCTAAGACTCCTACTGATGATGGTTCTAAATGTAAACCTAAGTATCCTTGTCTTATCTATGATGAGGATCACTTCACTAAAGACAGTCCTCGACGGTCTGAGGTAAGTCGTTTGCTTAATGGGACTTCAGGGATTCCTACTATGCTTAAAGAACATTTTCCTTCCCAGCAAACTCAAATGGTGGACCAACCTCAATCCACTTCCCCATCTGGTTCCTAGGTCTTTATGGCCGAGACTATTTCTATTCACGTGTCTACTCAATCGAAAGATTATACTCTGCCAGCTAGGAAAGAACCTGAAGTTCCTTCTAGTGTTCCCCCATCTAGTTCTGGCCCTCTTCATATTGAAAGGCCTAGTAATGAGTCCGTCATTCGAACGCCTGCTAAAGGAATTCTCTAGAAATCTTCCTATAATCCTAATGCTCATATTGCACAGCACTATAGTATTGTCGAAGATCTATCCCAAGCTCCTTTGACTATGTTTGCATTGGAGGTTCTCCAGAGTTTCCCTCCCCAATGGAAGTCATTACTATCTGCCATCGGTGGAATTGATTCGATTGATTCTGAGTTGATTACTTTCGATCTTGAAAATAATGTGCCGCGTTTACCTCACTAGATCACTTTTCTCATCCAGGTTGTTATTAAATCAAATAATATTCATCGTACTATTATCGAAGAAGGCGCCTTGACTTGCATCATTTCTGTTTCTTATTGGAAAGCCATTGGTTCTCCATCTTTGACTCACTCTCTGAATACCCTGGAGGCATTTGATGGAAGAGATTCTCGTCCGTTTGGTATCCTCTCGCGTTTTCCTATTACCTTGGAAGGCAAGATGGTCAACGTTGAAGTAGAGGTTGTTGATGCCAATCTGACTTACAACCTTCTACTGGGTCGAAGTTGGACGTATGCTATGCATGCTGTTGCTTCTTCACTATTGCGCGTACTTCGTTTTCCTCACTAGGGGAAAATTGTTACGATCAATCATTTTTCCTTCTTTGCTTCCTCTTCCTAGGAAGGAAATGTTCCATATGTGGAGCATACTAATATCCCTTCTCAGAGCGTGGGTGCCAGGCTCTTTAAAGCTCCTGCCCTCATGGGTGTTTTTCTGCTCCCACCTCCTAATGTCGCCTCCGTTAATATGATCTCTGTTAATCCTGATCCTTGGGTGATTCCTCCCCTTGATCAAGTAAATTCTTGGGGTGATGTTATGCCATTGAGCCCTACTGAGCTTAACTATGTTGAAATTGTCTCGGCTTCGGTTTCTTCTTTTGACTCTACTCCTTCGAGTAGATCTCTTGACACGTATGTGCAATCCCCTTGGCTTGGAGATATTGCTTCTCTTGATCCTTTGCAAGAGACGTTTCCTTCTGATGAGGCTATTCTTGAAACTTTATCTTTTGAAGATTCTCCTTGGGTTGATAGTCATCATCATTCCTTGTTTCTTCCTAGCTTTGGGGCAATGACTACCTGTCTAGATAATTTTGCTTCCCATGTTCCTTCTTAACCGCTTTAGACACCCATCTTAACTCATGAGGTCTTTTCTGAAGGGAATATGGGAAATATCATGCAAACCATGCCTATCGACATCTTTGTTAAACCAGGGGTTGTCGAAAATATTCACATTGGAGTAACTTGTTCTCCTGAGGAGATCAAGATTTACACTAGTCTCTTCCGAGAGTTTCGCGATGTGTTCACCTGGTCGTATGAAGAAATGCTCGATATATATCTAAGTATTATGTTGCATGAGATCCCTACATATCCTGATGCGAAACAAGTTCGTCAACGTTTACATCCTGTGCACCCAAGAAAGGCAGTTGCCATTAAACGAGAGGTTGAGAAGGCTGGGTTCATTTATCCTATTCCATTGACAGACTGGGTCTCTAACATTGTCCCTGTGACTAAAAAGTAGGGCACTATTCGATTTTGTGTTGATTATCGTGATATTAATCGCGCATATCTGAAAGATAACTACCCCACTCCCTTTATTGACCAAATTATTGATGACTGTGCTAGGAGTGAAATATTCTCTTTTATGGATGGCTTCTCTAGCTATAACTAGATCAATATTTTACTTGCTGATCAGCACAAGACTGCCTTTATCTGTTCGTGGGGTAATTTTTCTTACAGAAAGATTCCTTTTGGTATGAAGAATGCCGGTGCGACTTTCCAAATAGAAATGTCCTATTCTTTTCATGATATTAGACACATTGTTCAACCTTATCTGGATGATATTCTTGCTCATTCAGCTAAACGTAGAGACCATCCAGACCACCTTCTTCATATTTTTCTTCATTGTCGACATTACTACATTCGTCTCAATCCACACAAATGTGTCTTCTGCGTTAAGTCTGGCAGACTCCTTGGGTTTGTTGTTTCTAAGGAGCGCATTCGTCTCAATCCACTCAAGGTCGAAGCTATTTTGAATCTCCCGCCTCTTGCTACTTTGCACTAGTTGCAGAGTTTGCAAGGAAAGGCTAATTTTTTGCAGTGTTTCATCCCTAACTATGCCGAGGTCGCTAAAGGTTATACGTGTCTACTTAAGCATGACATTCCATTCATTTGGGATGAAATTGCCCAAAATTCATTTGAGCAGCTCAAGACCATTCTTATTTCTACTCCTTTGTTTCATCCACCTAACTATCACCGTGATTACTCGCTTTATCTAGCTACCATTGATGGTACCATTGGCATGGTTCTGGTACAGGATGACAATTATGGTTCTGAGCATGTCATATATTATCTTAGCCACAACCTTCTTGACACTGAGACTCGCTACGCTTATGTCGAGAAGTTGGCCTTGGAAATCGTTCAGGCTGTTCAACTTTTTTGTCATTACATTTTGTTGCGTACCATGACCCTGATTTCTGAATGCAACCTGATGACATATATTCTATCACATCATTACTAGGGGACAAATACTCCAAGTGGATCGTTATCCTCTAGGAGTTTGATTTGGAGTTCACCATTGCCAAATCTAAGAAGTCTTTGTTTTTCGCTGAGTTTGTTTGCTCTTTACCATCTGCTTCTGCTCCCTCTTGGATAGAGGATCGCATTTCAGATGATACGCTCTTCTTGATTATCACCCTCGATCCTTGGTATGGTGACGTCATCATTTACCTCCATACGTCTTCATTTCGCTCTGACTTGTCTAAGGATTCTCGGCGATGCATTCGCCATCATTCTTAGCCATATCGTATTATTGGAGACACGTTGTACCATGTCAGAGTTGATTCTATTCTTTGTCACTGTTTAACCCTCGAGGAAGTTAAGAAAGTCTTAAATGACTGTTACTCTGGTGCCTGTGGTGGTCACATGTCTCGTTATGCCACTGCTTAGAAAATTCTTCATGCTGGTTACTTTTGGCCATCCACTTTCAAGGATTGCATTCTTCTCATTCGTTCGTGTCATGCGTGTCAAATTTTCCAGCACAATATGCGTGCGGCACCTTCACTTTTGCATCCTGTAATTACTATTGGCCTTTTTACAAAATGGGGCATTGATTTTATGACCTGTAACCCTCGCTCGGCTGGGGGGCATAGGTATATCATCGTTGCCATTGATTACTTTATGAAATGAGCTGAAGCGATGCCTACATTGACTAACGACTGCAAGACCACTGCTCAATTTCTATTCAATCATGTGATTGCCAAGCTCGGAGTCCCTCAGGCCATCGTCATAGATCATGGCTCTCATTTTCGTAATTACATGATGGTTGATTTGGAAACCTAGTTGGGCTTGCATCACAATAGTTCGACGCCATATTACCCCCAATCCAATGGCCAAGTTGAAAAAGTGAACAAAGAGTTGGTCACCATGCTTCAGTGTACCATTGGAATGCACAGGGTCAATTGGCATTAGATGTTGTTTTCTGCTCTATGGGCCTACCAAACCTCGGTTAAGGATGCTACCAGATTTACACCATTTCAGTTTGTTTGTGGTCAGGAAGCTACCCTTCGGATTGAATGTGAAATTCCTTCTCTTAAATTAGCTATTGAATTACTGCCAAATACCACTCTGGTGGAAGAGTGTATTCTTTGTTTAGAATGACTTGACGAGACTCGTCGACTTGCTTCTTTGGTCATTGAAACAAAGAAGAGGCAAGTGAAAGCTCACTTAGATCAGATGGTCAACCCGTGTTCCTTCATTGAAGGGGATTTAGTCCTATTATATGATCAAGCTCATGATAAGCTAGGGGCAGGCAAATTTGAACCCATGTGGCATTGGCCCTGTATTGTAAAATGTGTTTTTCAAAAAGGTGCCTATGAGCTGATTGATTATGAAGGCAATCCTTTAGATAAACTCCGAAACAGGCTTTATCTCAAGAAGTATTATGCATGAGTCTTTCGTGCATTTCTGTGTACATAAGTGTGTTTTCATTTTTGTACATGTTTGGCTTGGTGTGTAAGCATTTTTCGCTTATTGTGTCCTTTTGCTTCTTATGCAGATGTCTATCACACTTATGTCGGTTTCGCTGATGGTGCCTATCGTAGTACTCAGAATCTTTCCTCCACGACATGGATTATCTATGATCCTCACGGTGATTTGGTAGATCTTCAAGGTGTTTTTCTAAGATGTACTACGAACAATGTTGCTGAATATAGTGCAGTTATTGAGTTATTGACTATCTCGTTTCCCTCAATATTCGTGCTCTAATCGTAAATCTAGATTCACAGCTTGTTCTCTAGCTCAATGGGTGTTATTCCATTAGACACCCTCAGATTTTAAGTTTGTATTTACGTGTTCGTTTACTGGAAAGGAATTTTGATTTCATTACATATCAACATATTCCTAGAAGACTAAATACATTAACAGATGCATTGGAAAATCATGTGTTGGATAGACATTTGCAACATTTGTAAAAGTAAATATTGAGACATAATAAGTTGGTAAAGCAGAACATAGGTATGTATATATATATCATGTGTTGCACATCGTAGTGCTCAAAAAATATGTGTTCAGGTTACATCATGAGACAACATGTCTCTCAAAATTGCAAAAAATAAACCTATGGGTCTAATCTGCATGATGCTCTCTGTAGCACACCACTGCTCAGAAAACACATCTAAGCAGTCAGTGGATCCTGTTCGACACCCCTGCTATGTGTCGCTAGTACTGTCGAGGGACATCCTCGAATCCCGCATAGTCCAGTATCCCCTCTGTCAATCCATCCAGGTCATAGGCAATCTCATCCTCCACGTCTCCACTAGGAAGAGGTATCTTGAACTCCCTCTCGACTCTCTGAGCAATGGGAAACAAACCTGTAGGTCTTTCTGGTCCAACGTCTACAAGATTGAAACATAATGATCAGGAAATATATATAAAATAACAAAAAATTACAAAACTCTTTAAAAAATGAAAAAATGAGTTTTTTACCTCTATCATCCCAGTGTTCCCCAGGTGGGAGTACTAGGTCTAGATCACCTCTAAAGTTAGTCCCGACATATGACCAGTCCTCTACAACAATGAGTTGGCAATCTAGCCACTCGAAGAACTCTGGTCTCCATGACATCTGCTGGCCGCCGCCTCCTTGAGGCATCAGTATATCCCAGCAAGTGATATGTGGCTCTCGTGGTGGTGGCCTTGCCATGACCACTTCCTGTCTCTGAAAGATGGGAATCGTTCCAAGATGAACAGTACGAGGATTGAGCCATACCCGAACTGTTTAGTATCACCTCACCGACATTCTGTTAGTTTCCTTTTGAGGTTGTCTGATACCACCTCTACCCAATTGAATACGGTGCTGTTTAGGCAGTTAGCGGCCAGTCGAAGTTGAGTCTTGGTGGCCTCATGCAGCACCTGTGAACCAATTGCTCTAATGATGGTGGAAAGGAGGACTCGCAGGGACAATTCAACTATTGTTGCGATATTTAATTTTCCTCCCTTGTTTGATTTCTGGGCCTCCAGACACATCCTTCCGATGAGCATGTCCATCGTCTCTCCTATGATCTGAGTACCTATCATTCGGGGCCTTTCTCTCCTCCGTGATAACCCTATCAAGAAATAGATGTAGGTGGCATCGATTTCTAATCCCTGCCCCTGAATGTTGAATCTCCCTTCATTTGGATCCCATGCTCCAACGAGATATTGGAGTGGATCTGGTTGTGCTCTTAAGCATGGCACCATGAAAAGCTTTTGTAGCCCACAATTCCTAAGCACATCCAAACAATTTGGATCTCCCATGGCCAACACATCATCATTGCTATGGCTTGGTTGTAATTTTTACTTCAATTTACATTCATACAAATCAATAGCTTATTTCCTATATCTTATGTCGAATTGCGTAGTGATAGCTTGAAGCTCCTTGACTCTTTAAGTAGATCATTTTTGTCATACTCTATTATGTTCATGGTTGTGCTCTGTATGTTGTTTTCAGGTACAAGTGATTAGAAGAATGAGAGCTGGAGCAGCACAATAGGGACTTCATCGAACGACAATTTGAAGGTAGGCCTTCATGACATCAACTTTCTAAGGAAATTTTCTTTGGTATTGTCTTTGCTGTGATTAGACCCACTCTAGGGCTAGAGGGGTTGCCTCTATCCGCAGAGAGAACTTGCCTGTGTCACAATGAATATACACTAGTTCAATTGTTATATGCAAACAAATTTTTCTATTTAATACATGCTATCTTTCTTCTTCCAAGAACATCCTTTCATGTTGTAATGCTTCATGCACTATATTACCTGTACTAGTTCTAACGTTGTTGTTGTGGTGCACAACTGCATTTCGTAGTGACACTATTATGTAATTGATGTAAACTATCTAATAACAACTAGTACAAAATTAAATTTATGTGCATCAAACCTCTTGCGCATTGCTGCATTTTTGCAGTTAGGAAGTTTATAACTTGATGTGAGATTTCGAGTATGTCGAGATCTCCAGATGTAGCAAATGTATCTTCCCATGGTTCCAGTATTCTAGGCACACTCTTATCCTACATCTACATTATTTGATCTATTGTAGTTGGCTACATAGCTACCAACTTGTTGGATTCCAACAACTTCCACACTTTTTCAAGTTGTTCTAGTGCACGTTCTTGATCCAGTTACACTTTTTCTAATCCCTCCTTCATCTGCTCATCCACTTGCTCAACAATGTTCTCAATATCATCTTCGAAGAGAGGGGTAAACTAGGTGATGGTTACACTTGTTTCCTTCTGCTTCATCCTAGAATGGAATGTACCCTCTTTTGCACCTTTGGTTTGGGTTCTCTTCATTCTTTCACACACTATATCTTCAACTTTCTATAACTCCATCTCTTCAGATTAGGTTGCTAATTTCTCATGTTGGTGACCCTTATATTTTTCTTTCTCTAGGGCGGTCTTCTTTATTTCTCCCTATCGTTGGTGGCCTATTTGTTTTCCTTGGCTTTGGATACTTTCCATTGTATCCACTTTTGGTTATCCTTCTACGATTTCCTTTCAACTATCCTCCTAAGAATCAATATGCGTCTGAATGTCTTCAGTAGTAAATTTGAAAGGAAACTTCTCCCAGTGTTGATAGGGATCCTTCTTAGCTTAGATATATAAAACGTGGAGATCTACCTTGAAGCATGTGATCCTCCCATTTTTGGAAATAAATTCAGCTAATATGCACAATGTATTCTCCACAACCATCCTAAGAGTTTCCTTATAAGCATATAATGTGGTGTTAATGTCTGATTTATGGTGAGCAATTATGGTCGCCATAAATGTTTCAATTGTGTAACTGCAATATGTGTGTGCGTGATCTCTACTATTTAGATCTCTTTAGGAACTTCCCAACTGATAAATGAAATCATGATCAATAAACATGGAGAGTGAAATTTTGTGCCACTATCATGTGCCTCCAAACAATCTGCAAAAATTGAATGAGAAAAAGGGTGCCCAACTCATCTGTATACTTTACACACACTTTTTTGTTTCCACAATTGTGCCAAATGGAATTTCATATTTTCTGCATTTTCAGAGTAATTTTTAGGACATCACCAACATTTTAAAGTGGACAACTTTATCATTTATCTTTGACACTAAGAATCCATGCCCTCCTCTTTTCATCCCATACTAGGTTTGCACCTATTCTCCCATGGTATTTTCTTGTGCCTTATCTGATGAAAAGAGGTTCAGGACATTATCTTGTGTTTGGAAAGCAGTTTATGCGCACCATCACTTATGGGGTGATCCTAATTCTGTGGTCTAACCATAGGTAACCATTGTGTACACTACTTAACAAAAATTTTGTCGCAATATTGATTCAATTTTATCTAATATGTTCCAAATACTAGATCACTCTAATCACAATGACCACTCCTATGGCTGAAGCATAAAAAAATATGGGTCTATATTGGACATGTGTTGTAAGTATCTTGTCAGCTTTGGGAATTTTCTTTTTCCCATGATGTCATTATCCATATACCTGAGTTTCTCCACATAGCCCAACATGCTATCCTGAATGAAAACAACTTATGGTATAAATGATAAGGTCATCTCATACTTCAGATATTTTTGTAGCCTGAACTCCTTAGCAGTGAGTTTTCTAGGCAATATTTATGGGTGCTCTAGCTTGATGTCATGACTTGTGATAGTCTAGCACCACACTAGCTTCCTATGATACCTCCGCTGCTACTACTAATGGTTCAGGTTGTGCAGAAATCGATGGTTACCTCATGTGAGGTCTACATGCTATAGGGGGCCCTAGAACACTCACCATCGTAACACTCTATTCCTCCTTATATGATTGTTGCAATGAATCATAAAATTCTCCCATAACAGTGCTCAAAAGCTCTTTCATAACTCACTCTCTTCTACTGGCAATTAGATCAAAATTTCTAAGTGCATAATGAATCAAATGGAGCCCTTCATAGCATATTTATAACCTCCTTGCCCTATGTGTTGTATTCTTGGTGCTTTTATGGCAATATTTTCTGTCATAACTCCAACATGACTTATCTTGCCTTGATGCATAGTCCACCCTTATATTTATCTCGTCGATGATCATTTATGATAAATTCTAGCAATCTAATGTGATTTTTATGCTATAAAATAATATCTTGTAGTTAATCAAGTATGCCTTCAAATTTGATTCAACCAACTACTCCACCGACATGGCCAACAATCATCTTTTCCCTTGTTCTCTCCATCCTTTTCCATTGCTTTATGATTGAAAATTAACTTCCACTTAGCCACAATTCCTCCCAACATTTCCACTATGCACATCTATAATATATATGCATGATACACCTTGTATTTTCCCTTGTGTAGTAGATTTATTTTTATGTGACAAAACACATAACTACCACTTCCATGACAAAACTCTAAAACTATATTTTGTATGACACAAAAGCAAAAAATTATTATATACATAGAACATTATTTATGGCACACATCCTTAATTGTACACGGAAGATCGACTGTACCTATACAATTTCAATCGCCTTCCATTCATAGAGCCTTCCATAGGTTTACCATTGAGGTTTTCTAGGTTTACTACTAGTGCATCTGTCACTCTTTTGATGACATAGGTTTGAAGTCAATGCATTTGAAATTTTCCTAGATGCTTCAATAATTTGTTGTCATATAGCATGACTAAGACACCTAGTTGAAATTTATTTTGTTTGATGCACTGCTAGGGCTAGGATTTTTCACGAGATTTCCAAACATTCTGATGAAATCCTACAAGTGCAAAATCTTCTTCTAGCTGCAACAACTCTTGACGTATTTGTTCCACTACACCAAATTCATTCATTCTTGTGAATGTAGCAGTGTGCAAAATTGGTACACGAAAATCCATATGCATTACTGCTTCATGTCCATACACTAACTTGAATGGGGTCTATCTTGTTACCCTCTTGCAAGTAGTTCTGTATGCCCAAAGCACTTATGGTATCCTTAAATCCCAACCATCCCTATTTACATTACAGACCTTAGTTAACACATTTTTTAGTATCTTATTAAATGCTTCCTCAGTTCCATTAGCTTGGGGATGATAAGGTGTGATTTTCTAATCATATATTTCAAACTCCTTAGTTAAAGCAATGATTGTCTTATTTAAAAAATGAGTACCTTGATCACTCATCAAAATCCTAGGACATCCAAACCTCATCAATATATTCTCAAATAGAAACCGTGTTACAATCTTTCACAGGTGATGTTTTTTCCCACCTTGTTAAATAAGCTATTGTAGTGATACTATATTTGGCTCCTGGTCCTTTTTTTGGTGGGTTAATAGGACCCACAAAATATATTTTCCACTTGTCAAAAGCTTGAAGTTTAATTTGAGGAGCTAAGGGAATTTCATCTTTTCTTGAATGTGTTCTTACTCGATGGAAACCATCATAAGTCTTGCATAATTCTTTATCATCGTTATGTAAGGTAGGCCACCAAAATCCTGCATGCAAAATCTTTGTGCATTAGCTTTTCCTGCATAGTGCCTGCCTATAATTCCTTCATTATCTTATGCTAAAATCATGGATCACTCATGATATAATATGCATACGTGCAATATTCCATCAGTTCCCAACTTATACAAGCACCCTACTATCAATTGGTAATTTGAAAATTTTACCACCAATCAATTTTTTTGCGTGATAGTATACTCTGTTGGAGAAATTAAAGTGCTCTAAATTGTGCAATCTCAACAAAATAATCATCCACCATTTTTACAATGAACAACTGCACATCTAGGAAATTATCTTCTAAAGTCATAACTTCCTCTCCTATGGTGATCCATGACAAATGATTTGGACCTGCATTGAGCTTGCTAGGATTGAAAACTACTTGAAAGTCATACTCCTAAAATGACAATATCCATCTGGATATGCAACCTCCTAACACTGGCTTGTTAAAAAAATACTTCAGTGCAGAATGGTTTGTATATAACTTAAAATTGTTTCCCAAAAGATGGTGTTGAAATTTTTATAGAGCATAAACCATTGCTAGACCTTCCGTTTCTATGGTTGTGTAATTTTGTTCCATTGTAGAAAATTTTATATTAGCAAAAGAAATTGGATGATCCAAGTTTCCCTCTCTTGGATGCACTAAAATTTCTCCCAAGGATATGGATGAGACATCCACATGTACATGGAACTCCCTCATCCAATCTAGAAACATCAAAATAGTTGTAGTAACCATCTTCTCTTTCAGTGTATCTAAGGCTCGCTAACATTCTTTTGCCCATTGGAAATTCACATCCTTCTTTAATAACCTCTCCATGGGCATTGTAATGTACACATATTCTTTAATAAATTTTAGATAGAATTTGGTGTGGTCCAATATCACATGTAATTGTCTACTAGAGGTGGGGAGAGGAAAGTATACTATTACTGCAATCTTAGCAGGGTCCACTGATAGCCTTTGCTTGTAAACAACATGCCCAACAAAATACCAAAAGAAGAGGAAAAAATGTAGTTCCTTAAATTCAAGTAAATTTGCAACTGTCACACATCTATCTAGGATTAGGCACAACATTATATGTTTCTTCAACAAAATTAACATAATATAATCATTTAGGTACACATCCAAGAACTTGTCTATGAACTCCTTAAATGCTGCTACAAATATCCTGTAGAAATTACAGGGGCATTCTTTAATCCAAATGGCATTATTGTTTACTAGAAACAACCCCATTCTATAGCAAATATAGTCTTATTGTTGGCCGGATAAATCGATCTTGCGGACAAGGCCGATCTCCCTAGTATCAAAAGATATCTAGCAACAAGTAGGAAAAGAAAATCTACCTTTCTCTAAACATATTGCGATTCATTAATAAAAACTATAGAGGTGTTTAGACCCTACCTTAAGTCCAATGCTAGTTTGTAGAAGCCATCCTTCAATTGTCCGAAAGAGTTTCCTTTTGAGAACTTACAATCACAAACAAGCACACATCAAATAACACCTGCATAGCTAATATCATAAATCATGTTCATTATGGTGATTAAGGAATCCATAAAATAAACCATCAAACACAGCTTATTGAGAAAAATAACCATTTGTATTAACTTTTAAATAGAAGGACTTTATAACCTTTGGTGACTTGATGTTGTACAAGCTCTTCCCAGGGTCTAAAACAGGAATCTCCTTTACTTTGACAAGCCTCACACTCTCCAAAATGAGATCAAAGAGGTATGTAATCTCTCCTCACAAAAGCTCAATTAGGAAGACTAAGTTCTAGCAGCATTTCACTTCAAAAATATTCAGCTTTCCCCCTCCCCACTAACCAGCCCAATGCTTCATTTTATAGTGCAAAGGAAGGAGGTTACAGGTCCACCTATGAAGGGATAGAGTCCTCCTTCAAAGGGATAAGCTCCTCACATCAAGGGGTTAGCTCCTTAAGGTATGGGATGCATGAACCTTAGAGGAGTGAACTTGCCACATCAAGATTCCTTCCAGAAGCTTCTAGAAATGACTCAAAGTGAGTTTTTAAGAATATACTTGTGTCTTTTTGACTTTTATAGGGGTCCGCACCCATAACACAGAGACAGAGCGGTCAGGTATGCAGGGGACATGACCATTAGGTGCGGGACCGCAGGTAATGCTAAGAGAAAGTGTGGAACCAGAGTTTTATAGACTTTTGAGGGATTTCTCTTATTTTCAAGGCTTGATATGAAGAACTGAGGCTTAAGACTTGCAAAGGAGGAAAGTATGAGTGGTAATGGACTCACACAGATTGCAGAATGTCAAGGTGACAATTTTTGTGCAATAGATTGCCCCCTAAAGTGTGAAGTCTGTAATAGATGAAGATAGAATTTGTCATCTAAGAAGAGTGAAGTACTTTATCATTTCAAGGATCATCCTATGGACACCCCAGTCAGAACCTATAAAAACATTCAATGAAAAATATATATATGTGAACATATCATCGCTGAGGTAGGCATTCCCATGCTCAGATCAAAACTGACTAGAAAACTAACTAAACTGCTCTGATACAGGAATGATTTTGTAATACATCACGAGTATAGACATATGTAGACATAGTATGGGTGCAACCATCTGTTTATAAATAGTCCACTGTATAATGAATAACAAAATTCCTCGCAGCCTAGATGGTGGAAACTATATCCAAGGTCTTGATTTCTACTTCCCGAACTAGTACGATTCTATCCATGTGAATGAATGTGTAAAAGTCGAACATGGTAGAAACCACTTGATTACCAGTCAATGATGTGAACTATTAAAAAGTGTGAGAGAAACCACCAATAATGTCAATGGCTCTCAAATTACTCAGTACAATCCATGAAATGCGAATGAATGAGTTGATGTCAAACATGTCATAGAATCCTTTGATCGAAGGTCAATGATGCAACCTGTCATCGAAGGCGAGAAACCTGCCATTAGGGCATGCAGATTCCAAGGTACTGACGATTTCTAGATCATCTTTCTAGATAATGAGCTGAAGTCGATAAAAAGCGACTTGTCGTAGGCAAACCCACAACACAAAATCATAGATCAAGTTTTGAAGAAATATATTTGGCAAGGACTAACTCAAGGATGGTCAAAATGGATGACAGATATTTTGCAAATGAATGGTTTATTTGAACTGACCTCTTGAACACATAACAACACTGCAGATGGTTTGGTGACAATTGACCCAAAGCTAATACCCAGAAATCGGCTGAAGACTTTCAATATGGTTTGACTAACTATTAGGCAAAGGATTTCCCAACCTAGGTAAACAAAAAGTGTCGTGTTCAAGAGTGGTTGACTGTTTTTCTAAAACACAAAGTATAACAAACAGGTTCATTTTTCTCTCTTTTCCCCCACCATTTCTGGCAAGTACCTCTTTATTTTTGACAAGCTTGAGGAGGATAACATTTTCTTGGTTATAAGCTCATCCTTCGGATGAGTCCAACTTAGTTTAAAATTCGAACCCTAAGAAGGAGTGGTTCATTCTTGTTTAAAATTGAACAGGTCCTTTACTGTTAAATTTTAACGAGTCCAGTATAGGAAAAACTCGATGTTTTTCAATTTTAGGGAGTCAGAAGAAAAACTTAAGGAAACTCCATGGGTGTCCTTTTTCGTAAATTTGTGTCCCCCAAGCCCGAAAAAGTATAAAATAATACTTGAGAGAACCGCTTGACCATTACGATCAAGGAGTACTTTTCATAATTAGTGGCTCCGATATGAAAAAGTAAAAAAGCGATCGAAGACACATTGTTTTATAACCAATATCGAACTTGAAACGACAAAAGTCCGACGATCTTTTCATGTTTATATGGTCAGAAAAGAGCTATAAGTGGACCGCCTTTTTAATTCTGTTTAACGAGTTTAAAAGGGAAAAACTCGGCAATCTTTTCATATTTTACGAGTCAGAAAAGAGCTTAAAGAGGACTCCAATGTTTCGCTTTTTCGTAAATTTTGGAAGAGTCCGAAAAAGTGAAAAAGTATGCTCTTTGTTGAAAATGATCAATTATCCTTGAACATCCAATATTCTGCACAAAAACTCAAAACATTACTCATACCTGTTTAAAATAAATAAAAATGCATCAAAAGTTACCTTTTTAAAGTGAAAAATAAATAAATTAAAAATTCATTTATTCAAAAAGGCTTATAAAAAGGGCTTTTGTAAATTCATTTTTACCGTTTGATTTCAGAGTGAGAAGTGAGAGCTTTTGGGTAAGAAAATTCCTGTGAATATTGCGGAAAATCCATCCATTGGAATCGAAAACCATCAGCTCCAGGTAATCCACATCATCCCTATCTTGCATTTCAACCATTTACATTTCGTTTTTAGGCTTTAAAATTGATTTTTTAAGGAGAATTTTGCTTTCGAAAAACACTCGTGGGGGTCCGTAGGTGCAACATGCGGCTCCTGCGGACCCCGACTTTTTTCTACAAAGGAAAAAGTTGTGGGTCTGCAACTATTGCTCATGACGAGTGCGGACCTACGCACTATCCCTAACCAGCGGGTGTGGACCCCGCGAAATAGGTTTTAAAATTTCAAATTTCTCCATTTCCGCCCAAATTTTTTTGAACTAAATTGTTCTAATATGTCTTTTTTGCAATGTAGGACATACAAAATGCTTATTTGGCAGGAACACGAACATGAGGATGTGGACCTTGCCACAATAAATCATCAACCCACATTGGATGCATTGAGGGCATGCACACTGTTTAAATTCTGGGCCATACCCGGCATGAGGGCCTAAGTATACTTCTTGCAATTGCTGGTAGACAGGTGGAACATACAGGACCAGTGTTTCATGATTGGTGGCCGCCGTCTCAAAATTGAGCTAGAGGACATATATTTTTTGACTGGTTTGCCCAAGAGAGGTGAACGATTATCTCTTTTCGGGACTAGGCCAGGTGGCCAGTCTGTCGCTAATCTCTGATTGGAGTTTTGTAATGATCAAATAGAGAACAAACAGATCAATATTAAAACTATCTCCTATCCTGAACTTAAGGTTATTGCATTCACTGTCACCAGACTATGCGGGAGTGTAGAATTTCATGTAGCTACTAGATCCCAGATGTGAATGGCAGTAGATTGTTATCGAGGTACCATCTTCAATTGGTGCGAGGCTGTGTTGGCGAATGTAAAAGGCCAACTAACTAGAGCAAAGAACGGGCAACTAAAAAACTTTGGATATGGTTTCCTGGTTGTGAGCTTTGGTCTAGAGAGGGTCCCTATGTTGGTCCCATAGCAGCTTTCTATTGAGGCTGGTCTTCCTCGAGAGCCTAGGATAATGCGTTGGGTTGCAGTGATGGCCCGTCATCCTGAGGAGGGTTCAGAGGTTGTTCGATTTCCGCCTGAGTATTTTCGTTGGTTGAGGAACCAAATTTTTGTGATTCAGGATTTTCCATATGCTGGGATGGATTATTGTGGTGACCCAGACATGACTCTTCCACCAGGAGAGCAGTGGGATGATTAAGGTAAAATCATTCTCAACATTTTCTAAGTTTTCTAATTTTTTTGTTTTTTTAAAATCGTCCAAAATTGATAACAAAAAGTTTTAAATGTAGATGTGGGTCCACGACGACCAACTGCTCTCTAGCCTTATGAGAGGAGACACCTAGCTGCAGTAGTACCGGCCCCACAAGACCAATCTATAGAGACCCTGATCGAATTGGAGAATCATCTAGAGAATTTGACAGCAGATATTCCAAAGACTGGCATAGATGATATTCCATTTAGGTTATAGCGATATGTGATTGGGGTCCCAGGACCTTTTAGGAGGTTCCTTTGTAGGGTGGCCCGAGCAGTGGTTTCTTATCGTGATCATCACCAGGGATAGGATGATCGCTTTTGTAGACTCATATGACATTTTATGTCTTTTTGTACTATCATTTTTGCCGATCATAAGGTGTTTTTCAACCTATGATCGAAGATGATGTATATTTGACACACTTCTATGCTATGATATATCACTATTAATGGCTATCTTGTATAACATGTTATGGAATGTTTTTAAATTTACTATTTTGATTATTGCAAATGTCTATTTAACATACAAGAAGCAACTGCATCTGCTAATGTATTTAAATATCTTGGAATATGCTGATATTCAATGTAGTCAAATTCATGTTCCAAGAGACGAAATCTCAAGAATAATCTTAATAACATTGGATTTCTAATGGCATAAATCCTGTTAAGCTGTAATACAACGAGTTCAAAATCTAACCTAACAATCAAACTCTGAATCCCAAATGAGATGGATTCAGATAATAACTCAATCACTACGCTATACTCTGCAATGTTATTCGTTGTTTGACCGAGGCTTACCCCATGCATAGATACTAACTCATTAGAGGGTGAATAGATAACCCAAGATGCGTAAGAAATGTTCCGTGTATTACAACAAGCACCATCAACAAAACCAATGTATGTTTGAAGAGACGCCGACATCTGTAATATCAAGAGTAAAATCAAGATAAGCAGGAATAATGATAAAAGCACTCTCTAAACTAGGCACACATTTCTAATCTAAAACACACCAGCTAGAAAGAAACTAATCTAACAAAAATATCCACACCAAAATTTAAGCATAATATCTCTTCAGATAAAGCTCATTTCTAGGTTTACCCAAAGAGACACCGTCAAAATCTACCAATTCATAGGCCCCTTTTGCTAGCTTTCGCTTAACAATATAAGTACCATGCCACATAGGTACAAATTTTCCAGCCCCTAGCTTATCATTTGCGTGATCATATAGTAAGACTAGGTCTCCTTCCGAAAAATATGAGGTGTAACATTTCGGTCGTACTGAGCTTTTATTCGTTTTGCATGAGTTTTGATTGCTAATGCAGCATCATGTCGATTCTCATCTAGCTGAGTGAAGTACAAAAAACGTTTCTCCTCCTCGGAAGTGGCTGGGAGTAATTCTATGGCTATTTGCAATGACAGAATTTCACATTCAATGGGTAACGCTGCTTCCAAACCATAAACGAGTTGAAAAGGAGTGAAACCAGTTGATGTTTTTACTGAGGTTCGATATGCCCAAAGTGCTGGAAATAACATGTTATGCCAATTTGACCTATGAATACCAATGATTCATTGGATCATAAGAACATTATTGATAGCTTCAACCAGACCATTAGCATGTGGGTAATATGGAGTAGAACTATCATGACGTAGGCCAAGTTGATCTGTCAGTTCAGTCATCATGATGTTTCGAAAATGACTTCCATGATCGGTAATAATAGCTTGAGGAATACTGAATCTAGCAATTATATGATTGAAAATGAAAATTGCAGCAGTTTTGCCATCTGCCGAAAATGTAGGCATCGCCTTGGCCCACTTAGTAAAATAATCTACCACAAGGGTGATATACGCATTTCCCCCGGCCGAGTGAGGGTTACATGTAATAAAGTCAATACCCCACTTTGCGAAAGGACCGACAACCATTATAGGGTGGAGAGGAGAAGGTGGAGCACGTATCTTACCATAAAAAAATTGACAATTGTGGCATTTCCAGATTGCATAGATATAATGTTTGAATAAGGATGGCCAGAAATAACTAGCGCGCAATATCTTTTGGGCTGTGGCATACCCATACATATGACCGCCACATGCTCCAGAGTGACAGTCATTCAAAATCTTTTCAGCTTCTTGATGAGTTAGACAACGTCGGAAAATAGAATCCGCCCCACGACGATAGAGTGTATCTCCAATAATATTGTATTGTTGGGATTGGAAACATATTTTCTATCGCTGAGATTTCAGGCCGAAAAGATTGGGTTTTGAGATAAACAATAATATCTCCATACCATGGATCAAGAGTATTGATAAGAAACAAGGATTCGTCCGCAATGGGTTCTTCCGCCACAGTTTCAGTATTAGTACACGGGAAATCACACATCAATTCCGCAAAAACCAAAGATTTCTTAGCCTTGGATTTTTCAAATTCCATGTCAAATTCCTGCAGGATAACTATCCATTTGGAATACTTGCCCCTTAGCAATTGTTTGGTCAAGATATAGATCATAAGGTTATAGTCAGAAATTACCATGGTTTTGCGTAATAAGATGTAGTGACAAAATCTTTGGACAACTTGAACAGCCACCAAGGCCAATTTCTCCACATGCGAATATTTAAGCTCAGTCAGATTCAAAATTCGACTAAGATAGTAAATCACATGTTCACTGTTGAATTCATCTTCCTAAACTAAAACCATCCCAATGGTGGAATGAGAAGCGGCGAGGTACAAAAAGTAATCTTGGTTGTAGTTGGGAGGATGCAATAACGGTGCATGGGTCAACGCGTGTTTAAGTGCATCAAAAGATTTGTCAGCTATCTCATCCCAAAAGAATGGAGTATTTTGTTTCAATAACCTGGTAAAATCTTTCGTTATCTCGGTGTAGTTAGGAATGCAACGACGTAAAAAGTTTGCTTTCCCTTGCAAACTTTGGAGTTGGTGAAGAGTCAAAGGAGGAGGTAATTTGACAATAGCTTCAACCTTCGAGGGATCGACACGAATGCCAACTTTTGAAATGACAAATCCCAGTAAACGACCTGTTTCTATACAGAAAACACATTTGTGTGGATTCAGCCTAATTTGATAATGCCTACATCTCATAAAGATTGCTCGTAAATGAGTGAGATGATCGGCTCTACGTAATGAATGAGCAGGTAAATCATCGAGATAAGGCTGCACAATGTGCTTGATGTCATGAAATGCATAAGACATAGCTCTTTGAAAAGTTTCTCCAGCGTTCTTCAATCCAAAAGGTAATTTGCAATAAGCAAATGTCCCCCATGGACAAATGAAAGCCGTTTTAGGTTGATCAGCAAGGAGTATGTTGATTTGATTGTAACCGGAAAAACCATCCATAAAGGAGAACATTTCACTGCCGGCACAATCATCAATAATTTGATCGATATAGGGGGTTGGATAATTGTCTTTAGGACAAGCTCGATTAATATCCCTATAATCGATACATATTCTTATCGTTCCTTGCTTTTTGTTAACAAGAACAATATTCGATACCCAATCCGTTAAGGGAATTGGATAAATGAAACCTGCTCGAAGTAATTTCTCAACTTCAGCTTTAATAGCAGCAGATTTTCACAGGTGTATCTGACGCAAATGTTGCCGGACAGGTTTAGCATCTGGGTAAGTTTTAATTTCATGGACAACAATTGATGGATCGATTCCTGGCATTTCTTCATATGACCAGGCAAACATGTCGTGGAATTCTTGAAATAGGGCTTTATAAGTTTGGATTTCATCGTCCGTATAGGAAGCACCTATATGAATGTTTTCAATAATTTCGGGTTTAACTAAAATGTCAATAGGAATCGTTCGAGAGATTTTTCCCAAATTTAACTCAGAATTAGGATGTTGCAATGGATTCTGTGGTTCTTTGACATAATCAGCGGTAAAAATAGATGAAAAATCATTTTCAAAATGATCAAGCTCAGGTAAAAATGAAGATCGATGATGAAGATCTTCCCATGGTAAATCATCAACAGAAAAAACTTCACGAATCTTCTCATCAGTATGAATAAGATTGATATTAAAAGTGATTCCCCATGGACCACATTCATTGGATCAGTTTCAGTTGAACAAGAGTCAGAAAATGACTGTACAGCCTGATATGTAATTTCATAGGGACTCAAAGGCATCGCCCTACCAAATGAATCTACCTCAGAATCAGAAGGTACGATCCAAGGATCATCAAAAGCAATAGTGTTCGATGAAATCATATGAAATCATCCTCCACGTCTCCACTAGGAAGAGGTATCTTGAACTCCCTCTCGACTCTCTGAGCAATGGGAAACAAACCTGTAGGTCTTTCTGGTCCAACGTCTACAAGATTGAAACATAATGATCAGGAAATATATATAAAATAACAAAAAATTACAAAACTCTTTAAACAATGAAAAAATGAGTTTTTTACCTCTGTCATCCCAGTGTTCCTCAGGTGGGAGTACTAGGTCTAGATCACCTCTAAAGTTAGTCCCGACATATGACCAGTCCTCTACAACAATGAGTTGGCAATCTAGCCACTCGAAGAACTCTGGTCTCCATGACATCTGCTGGCCGCTGCCTCCTTGAGGCATCAGTATATCCCAGCAAGTGATATGTGGCCCTCGTGGTGGTGGCCTTGCCATGACCACTTCCTGTCTCTGAAAGATGGGAATCGTTCCAAGATGAACAGTACGAGGATTGAACCATACCCGAACTGTTTAGTATCACCTCACCGGCATTCTGTTAGTTTCCTTTTGAGGTTGTCTGGTACCACCTCTACCCAATTGAATACGGTGTTGTTTAGGCAGTTAGCGGCCAGTCGAAGTTGAGTCTTGGTGGCCTCATGCAGCACCTGTGAACCAATTGCTCTAATGATGGTGGAAAGGAGGACTCGCAGGGACAATTCAACTATTGTTGCGATCTTTAGTTTTCCTCCCTTGTCTGATTTCTGGGCCTCCAGACACATCCTTCCGATGAGCATGTCCATCGTCTCTCCTGTGATCTGAGTACCTATCATTCGGGGCCTTTCTCCCCTCCGTGATAACCCTGTCAAGAAATAGATGTTGGTGGCATCGATTTCTAATTCCTGCCCCTGAATGTTGAATCTCCCTTCATTTGGATCCCATGCTCCAACGAGATATTGGAGTAGATCTGGTTGTGCTCTTAGGCATGGCACCATGAAAAACTTTAGAAGCCCACAATTCCTAAGCACATCCAAACAATTTGGATCCCCCATGGCCAACTCATCATCATTGCTATGGCTTGGTTGTAATTTTTACTTCAATTTACATTCATACAAATCAATAGCTTATTTCCTATATCTTATGTCGAATTGCGTAGTGATAGCTTGAAGCTCCTTGACTCTTTAAGTAGATCATTTTTGTCATACTCTATTATGTTCATGGTTGTGCTCTGTATGTTGTTTTCAGGTACAAGTGATTAGAAGAATGAGAGCTGGAGCAGCACAATAGGGACTTCATCGAACGACAATTTGAAGGTAGGCCTTCATGACATCAACTTTCTAAGGAAATTTTCTTTGGTATTGTCTTTGCTGTGATTAGACCCACTCTAGGGCTAGAGGGGTTGCCTCTATCCGCAGAGAGAACTTGCCTGTGTCACAATGAATATACACTAGTTCAATTGTTATATGCAAACAAATTTTTCTATTTAATACATGCTATCTTTCTTCTTCCAAGAACATCCTTTCATGTTGTAATGCTTCATGCACTATATTACCTGTACTAGTTCTAACGTTGTTGTTGTGGTGCACAACTGCATTTCGTAGTGACACTATTATGTAATTGATGTAAACTATCTAATAACAACTAGTACAAAATTAAATTTATGTGCATCAAACCTCTTGCGCATTGCTGCATTTTTGCAGTTAGGAAGTTTATAACTTGATGTGAGATTTCGAGTATGTCGAGATCTCCAGATGTAGCAAATGTATCTTCCCATGGTTCCAGTATTCTAGGCACACTCTTATCCTACATCTACATTATTTGATCTATTGTAGTTGGCTACATAGCTACCAACTTGTTGGATTCCAACAACTTCCACACTTTTTCAAGTTGTTCTAGTGCACGTTCTTGATCCAGTTACACTTTTCCTAATCCCTCCTTCATCTGCTCATCCACTTGCTCAACAATGTTCTCAATATCATCTTCGAAGAGAGGGGTAAACTAGGTGATGGTTACACTTGTTTCCTTCTGCTTCATCCTAGAATGGAATGTACCCTCTTTTGCACCTTTGGTTTGGGTTCTCTTCATTCTTTCACACACTATATCTTCAACTTTCTATAACTCCATCTCTTCAGATTAGGTTGCTAATTTCTCATGTTGGTGACCCTTATATTTTTCTTTCTCTGGGGTGGTCTTCTTTATTTCTCCCTATCGTTGGTGGCCTATTTGTTTTCCTTGGCTTTGGATACTTTCCATTGTATCCAATTTTGGTTATCCTTCTACGATTTCCTTTCAACTATCCTCCTAAGAATCAATATGCGTTTGAATGTCTTCAGTAGTAAATTTGAAAGGAAACTTCTCCCAGTGCTGATAGGGATCCTTCTTAGCTTGGATATATAAAACGTGGAGATCTACCTTGAAGCATGTGATCCTCCCATTTTTGGAAATAAATTCAGCTAATATGCACAATGTATTCTCCACAACCATCCTAAGAGTTTCCTTATAAGCATATAATGTGGTGTTAATGTCTGATTTATGGTGAGCAATTATGGTCGCCATAAATGTTTCAATTGTGTAACTGCAATATGTGTGTGCGTGATCTCTACTATTTAGATCTCTTTAGGAACTTCCCAACCGATAAATGAAATCATGATCAATAAACATGGAGAGTGAAATTTTGTGCCACTATCATGTGCCTCCAAACAATCTGCAAAAATTGAATGAGAAAAAGGGTGCCCAACTCATCTGTATACTTTACACACACTTTTTTGTTTCCACAATTGTGCCAAATGGAATTTCATATTTTCTGCATTTTCAGAGTAATTTTTAGGACATCACCAACATTTTAAAGTGGACAACTTTATCATTTATCTTTGACACTAAGAATCCATGCCCTCCTCTTTTCATCCCATACTAGGTTTGCACCTATTCTCCCATGGTATTTTCTTGTGCCTTATCTGATGAAAAGAGGTTCAGGACATTATCTTGTGTTTGGAAAGCAGTTTATGCGCACCATCACTTATGGGGTGATCCTAATTCTGTGGTCTAACCATAGGTAACCATTGTGTACACTACTTAACAAAAATTTTATCGCAATATTGATTCAATTTTATCTAATATGTTCCAAATACTAGATCACTCTAATCACAATGACCACTCCTATGGCTGAAGCATAAAAAAATATGGGTCTATATTGGACATGTGTTGTAAGTATCTTGTCAGCTTTGGGAATTTTCTTTTTCCCATGATGTCATTATCCATATACCTGAGTTTCTCCACATAGCCCAACATGCTATCCTGAATGAAAACAACTTATGGTATAAATGATAAGGTCATCTCATACTTCAGATATTTTTGTAGCCTGAACTCCTTAGCAGTGAGTTTTCTAGGCAATATTTATGGGTGCTCTAGCTTGATGTCATGACTTGTGATAGTCTAGCACCACACTAGCTTCCTATGATACCTCCGCTGCTACTACTAATGGTTCAGGTTGTGCAGAAATCGATGGTTACCTCATGTGAGGTCTACATGCTATAGGGGGCCCTAGAACACTCACCATCGTAACACTCTATTCCTCCTTATATGATTGTTGCAATGAATCATAAAATTCTCCCATAACAGTGCTCAAAAGCTCTTTCATAACTCACTCTCTTCTACTGGCAATTAGATCAAAATTTCTAAGTGCATAATGAATCAAATGGAGCCCTTCATAGCATATTTATAACCTCCTTGCCCTATGTGTTGTATTCTTGGTGCTTTTATGGCAATATTTTCTGTCATAACTCCAACATGACTTATCTTGCCTTGATGCATAGTCCACCCTTATATTTATCTCGTCGATGATCATTTATGATAAATTCTAGCAATCTAATGTGATTTTTATGCTATAAAATAATATCTTGTAGTTAATCAAGTATGCCTTCAAATTTGATTCAACCAACTACTCCACCGACATGGCCAACAATCATCTTTTCCCTTGTTCTCTCCATCCTTTTCCATTGCTTTATGATTGAAAATTAACTTCCACTTAGCCACAATTCCTCCCAACATTTCCACTATGCACATCTATAATATATATGCATGATACACCTTGTATTTTCCCTTGTGTAGTAGATTTATTTTTATGTGACAAAACACATAACTACCACTTCCATGACAAAACTCTAAAACTATATTTTGTATGACACAAAAGCAAAAAATTATTATATACATAGAACATTATTTATGGCACACATCCTTAATTGTACACGGAAGATCGACTGTACCTATACAATTTCAATCGCCTTCCATTCATAGAGCCTTCCATAGGTTTACCATTGAGGTTTTCTAGGTTTACTACTAGTGCATCTGTCACTCTTTTGATGACATAGGTTTGAAGTCAATGCATTTGAAATTTTCCTAGATGCTTCAATAATTTGTTGTCATATAGCATGACTAAGACACCTAGTTGAAATTTATTTTGTTTGATGCACTGCTAGGGCTAGGATTTTTCACGAGATTTCCAAACATTCTGATGAAATCCTACAAGTGCAAAATCTTCTTCTAGCTGCAACAACTCTTGACGTATTTGTTCCACTACACCAAATTCATTCATTCTTGTGAATGTAGCAGTGTGCAAAATTGGTACACGAAAATCCATATGCATTACTGCTTCATGTCCATACACTAACTTGAATGGGGTCTATCTTGTTACCCTCTTGCAAGTAGTTCTGTATGCCCAAAGCACTTATGGTATCCTTAAATCCCAACCATCCCTATTTACATTACAGACCTTAGTTAACACATTTTTTAGTATCTTATTAAATGCTTCCTCAGTTCCATTAGCTTGGGGATGATAAGGTGTGATTTTCTAATCATATATTTCAAACTCCTTAGTTAAAGCAATGATTGTCTTATTTAAAAAATGAGTACCTTGATCACTCATCAAAATCCTAGGACATCCAAACCTCATCAATATATTCTCAAATAGAAACCGTGTTACAATCTTTCACAGGTGATGTTTTTTCCCACCTTGTTAAATAAGCTATTGTAGTGATACTATATTTGGCTCCTGGTCCTTTTTTTGGTGGGTTAATAGGACCCACAAAATATATTTTCCACTTGTCAAAAGCTTGAAGTTTAATTTGAGGAGCTAAGGGAATTTCATCTTTTCTTGAATGTGTTCTTACTCGATGGAAACCATCATAAGTCTTGCATAATTCTTTATCATCGTTATGTAAGGTAGGCCACCAAAATCCTGCATGCAAAATCTTTGTGCATTAGCTTTTCCTGCATAGTGCCTGCCTATAATTCCTTCATTATCTTATGCTAAAATCATGGATCACTCATGATATAATATGCATACGTGCAATATTCCATCAGTTCCCAACTTATACAAGCACCCTACTATCAATTGGTAATTTGAAAATTTTACCACCAATCAATTTTTTTGCGTGATAGTATACTCTGTTGGAGAAATTAAAGTGCTCTAAATTGTGCAATCTCAACAAAATAATCATCCACCATTTTTACAATGAACAACTGCACATCTAGGAAATTATCTTCTAAAGTCATAACTTCCTCTCCTATGGTGATCCATGACAAATGATTTGGACCTGCATTGAGCTTGCTAGGATTGAAAACTACTTGAAAGTCATACTCCTAAAATGACAATATCCATCTGGATATGCAACCTCCTAACACTGGCTTGTTAAAAAAATACTTCAGTGCAGAATGGTTTGTATATAACTTAAAATTGTTTCCCAAAAGATGGTGTTGAAATTTTTATAGAGCATAAACCATTGCTAGACCTTCCGTTTCTATGGTTGTGTAATTTTGTTCCATTGTAGAAAATTTTATATTAGCAAAAGAAATTGGATGATCCAAGTTTCCCTCTCTTGGATGCACTAAAATTTCTCCCAAGGATATGGATGAGACATCCACATGTACATGGAACTCCCTCATCCAATCTAGAAACATCAAAATAGTTGTAGTAACCATCTTCTCTTTCAGTGTATCTAAGGCTCGCTAACATTCTTTTGCCCATTGGAAATTCACATCCTTCTTTAATAACCTCTCCATGGGCATTGTAATGTACACATATTCTTTAATAAATTTTAGATAGAATTTGGTGTGGTCCAATATCACATGTAATTGTCTACTAGAGGTGGGGAGAGGAAAGTATACTATTACTGCAATCTTAGCAGGGTCCACTGATAGCCTTTGCTTGTAAACAACATGCCCAACAAAATACCAAAAGAAGAGGAAAAAATGTAGTTCCTTAAATTCAAGTAAATTTGCAACTGTCACACATCTATCTAGGATTAGGCACAACATTATATGTTTCTTCAACAAAATTAACATAATATAATCATTTAGGTACACATCCAAGAACTTGTCTATGAACTCCTTAAATGCTGCTACAAATATCCTGTAGAAATTACAGGGGCATTCTTTAATCCAAATGGCATTATTGTTTACTAGAAACAACCCCATTCTATAGCAAATATAGTCTTATTGTTGGCCGGATAAATCGATCTTGCGGACAAGGCCGATCTCCCTAGTATCAAAAGATATCTAGCAACAAGTAGGAAAAGAAAATCTACCTTTCTCTAAACATATTGCGATTCATTAATAAAAACTATAGAGGTGTTTAGACCCTACCTTAAGTCCAATGCTAGTTTGTAGAAGCCATCCTTCAATTGTCCGAAAGAGTTTCCTTTTGAGAACTTACAATCACAAACAAGCACACATCAAATAACACCTGCATAGCTAATATCATAAATCATGTTCATTATGGTGATTAAGGAATCCATAAAATAAACCATCAAACACAGCTTATTGAGAAAAATAACCATTTGTATTAACTTTTAAATAGAAGGACTTTATAACCTTTGGTGACTTGATGTTGTACAAGCTCTTCCCAGGGTCTAAAACAGGAATCTCCTTTACTTTGACAAGCCTCACACTCTCCAAAATGAGATCAAAGAGGTATGTAATCTCTCCTCACAAAAGCTCAATTAGGAAGACTAAGTTCTAGCAGCATTTCACCTCAAAAATATTCAGCTTTCCCCCTCCCCAGTAACCAGCCCAATGCTTCATTTTATAGTGCAAAGGAAGGAGGTTACAGGTCCACCTATGAAGGGATAGAGTCCTCCTTCAAAGGGATAAGCTCCTCACATCAAGGGGTTAGCTCCTTAAGGTATGGGATGCATGAACCTTAGAGGAGTGAACTTGCCACCTCAAGATTCCTTCCAGAAGCTTCTAGAAATGACTCAAAGTGAGTTTTTAAGAATATACTTGTGCCTTTTTGACTTTTATAGGGGTCCGCACCCATAACACAGAGACAGAGCGGTCAGGTATGCAGGGGACATGACCATTAGGTGCGGGACCGCAGGTAATGCTAAGAGAAAGTGTGGAACCAGAGTTTTATAGACTTTTGAGGGATTTCTCTTATTTTCAAGGCTTGATATGAAGAACTGAGGCTTAAGACTTGCAAAGGAGGAAAGTATGAGTGGTAATGGACTCACACAGATTGCAGAATGTCAAGGTGACAATTTTTGTGCAATAGATTGCCCCCTAAAGTGTGAAGTCTGTAATAGATGAAGATAGAATTTGTCATCTAAGAAGAGTGAAGTACTTTATCATTTCAAGGATCATCCTATGGACACCCCAGTCAGAACCTATAAAAACATTCAATGAAAAATATATATATGTGAACATATCATCGCTGAGGTAGGCATTCCCATGCTCAGATCAAAACTGACTAGAAAACTAACTAAACTGCTCTGATACAGGAATGATTTTGTAATACATCACGAGTATAGACATATGTAGACATAGTATGGGTGCAACCATCTGTTTATAAATAGTCCACTGTATAATGAATAACAAAATTCCTCGCAGCCTAGATGGTGGAAACTATATCCAAGGTCTTGATTTCTACTTCCCGAACTAGTACGATTCTATCCATGTGAATGAATGTGTAAAAGTCGAACATGGTAGAAACCACTTGATTACCAGTCAATGATGTGAACTATTAAAAAGTGTGAGAGAAACCACCAATAATGTCAATGGCTCTCAAATTACTCAGTACAATCCATGAAATGCGAATGAATGAGTTGATGTCAAACATGTCATAGAATCCTTTGATCGAAGGTCAATGATGCAACCTGTCATCGAAGGCGAGAAACCTGCCATTAGGGCATGCAGATTCCAAGGTACTGACGATTTCTAGATCATCTTTCTAGATAATGAGCTGAAGTCGATAAAAAGCGACTTGTCGTAGGCAAACCCACAACACAAAATCATAGATCAAGTTTTGAAGAAATATATTTGGCAAGGACTAACTCAAGGATGGTCAAAATGGATGACAGATATTTTGCAAATGAATGGTTTATTTGAACTGACCTCTTGAACACATAACAACACTGCAGATGGTTTGGTGACAATTGACCCAAAGCTAATACCCAGAAATCGGCTGAAGACTTTCAATATGGTTTGACTAACTATTAGGCAAAGGATTTCCCAACCTAGGTAAACAAAAAGTGTCGTGTTCAAGAGTGGTTGACTGTTTTTCTAAAACACAAAGTATAACAAACAGGTTCATTTTTCTGTCTTTTCCCCCACCATTTCTGGCAAGTACCTCTTTATTTTTGACAAGCTTGAGGAGGATAACATTTTCTTGGTTATAAGCTCATGCTTCGGATGAGTCCAACTTAGTTTAAAATTCGAACCCTAAGAAGGAGTGGTTCATTCTTGTTTAGAATTGAACAGGTCCTTTACTGTTAAATTTTAACGAGTCCAGTATAGGAAAAACTCGATGTTTTTCAATTTTAGGGAGTCAGAAGAAAAACTTAAGGAAACTCCATGGGTGTCCTTTTTCGTAAATTTGTGTCCCCCAAGCCCGAAAAATTATAAAATAATACTTGAGAGAACCGCTTGACCATTACGATCAAGGAGTACTTTTCATAATTAGTGGCTCCGATATGAAAAAGTAAAAAAGCGATCGAAGACACATCGTTTTATAACCAATATCGAACTTGAAACGACAAAAGTCCGACGATCTTTTCATGTTTATATGGTCAGAAAAGAGCTATAAGTGGACCGCCTTTTTAATTCTGTTTAACGAGTTTAAAAGGGAAAAACTCGGCAATCTTTTCATATTTTACGAGTCAGAAAAGAGCTTAAAGAGGACTCCAATGTTTCGCTTTTTCGTAAATTTTGGAAGAGTCCGAAAAAGTGAAAAAGTATGCTCTTTGTTGAAAATGATCAATTATCCTTGAACATCCAATATTCTGCACAAAAACTCAAAACATTACTCATACCTGTTTAAAATAAATAAAAATGCATCAAAAGTTACCTTTTTAAAGTGAAAAATAAATAAATTAAAAATTCATTTATTCAAAAAGGCTTATAAAAAGGGCTTTTGTAAATTCATTTTTACCGTTTGATTTCAGAGTGAGAAGTGAGAGCCTTTGGGTAAGAAAATTCCTGTGAATATTGCGGAAAATCCATCCATTGGAATCGAAAACCATCAGCTCCAGATAATCCACATCATCCCTATCTTGCATTTCAACCATTTACATTTCGTTTTTAGGCTTTAAAATTGATTTTTTAAGGAGAATTTTGCTTTCGAAAAACACTCGTGGGGGTCCGTAGGTGCAACATGCGGCTCCTGCGGACCCCGACTTTTTTCTACAAAGGAAAAAGTTGTGGGTCTGCAACTATTGCTCATGATGAGTGCGGACCTACGCACTATCCCTAACCAGCGGGTGTGGACCCCGCGAAATAGGTTTTAAAATTTCAAATTTCTCCATTTCCGCCCAAATTTTTTTTGAACTAAATTGTTCTAATATGTCTTTTTTGCAATGTAGGACATACAAAATGCTTATTTGGCAGGAACACGAACATGAGGATGTGGACCTTGCCACAATAAATCATCAACCCACATTGGATGCATTGAGGGCATGCACACTGTTTAAATTCTGGGCCATACCCGGCATGAGGGCCTAAGTATACTTCTTGCAATTGCTGGTAGACAGGTGGAACATACAGGACCAGTGTTTCATGATTGGTGGCCGCCGTCTCAAAATTGAGCTAGAGGACATATATTTTTTGACTGGTTTGCCCAAGAGAGGTGAACGATTATCTCTTTTCGGGACTAGGCCAGGTGGCCAGTCTGTCGCTAATCTCTGATTGGAGTTTTGTAATGATCAAATAGAGAACAAACAGATCAATATTAAAACTATCTCCTATCCTGAACTTAAGGTTATTGCATTCACTGTCACCAGACTATGCGGGAGTGTAGCATTTCATGTAGCTACTAGATCCCAGATGTGAATGGCAGTAGATTGTTATCGAGGTACCATCTTCAATTGGTGCGAGGCTGTGTTGGCGAATGTAAAAGGCCAACTAACTAGAGCAAAGAACGGGCAACTAAAAAACTTTGGATATGGTTTCCTGGTTGTGAGCTTTGGTCTAGAGAGGGTCCCTATGTTGGTCCCATAGCAGCTTTCTATTGAGGCTGGTCTTCCTCGAGAGCCTAGGATAATGCGTTGGGTTGCAGTGATGGCCCGTCATCCTGAGGAGGGTTCAGAGGTTGTTCGATTTCCGCCTGAGTATTTTCGTTGGTTGAGGAACCAAATTTTTGTGATTCAGGATTTTCCATATGCTGGGATGGATTATCGTGGTGACCCAGACATGACTCTTCCACCAGGAGAGCAGTGGGATGATTCAGGTAAAATCATTCTCAACATTTTCTAAGTTTTCTAATTTTTTTGTTTTTTTAAAATCGTCCAAAATTGATAACAAAAAGTTTTAAATGTAGATGTGGGTCCACGACGACCAGCTGCTCTCTAGCCTTATGAGAGGAGACACCTAGCTGCAGTAGTACCGGCCCCACAAGACCAATCTATAGAGACCCTGATCGAATTGGAGAATCATCTAGAGAATTTGACAGCAGATATTCCAAAGACTGGCATAGATGATATTCCATTTAGGTTATAGCGATATGTGATTGGGGTCCCAGGACCTTTTAGGAGGTTCCTTTGTAGGGTGGCCCGAGCAGTGGTTTCTTATCGTGATCATCACCAGGGATAGGATGATCGCTTTTGTAGACTCATATGACATTTTATGTCTTTTTGTACTATCATTTTTGCCGATCATAAGGTGTTTTTCAACCTATGATCGAAGATGATGTATATTTGACACACTTCTATGCTATGATATATCACTATTACTGGCTATCTTGTATAACATGTTATGGAATGTTTTGAAATTTACTGTTTTGATTATTGCAAATGTCTATTTAACATACAAGAAGCAACTGCATCTGCTAATGTATTTAAATATCTTGGAATATGCTGATATTCAATGTAGTCAAATTCATGTTCCAAGAGACGAAATCTCAAGAATAATCTTAATAACATTGGATTTCTAATGGCATAAACCCTGTTAAGCTGTAATACAACGAGTTCAAAATCTAACCTAACAATCAAACTCTGAATCCCAAATGAGATGGATTCAGATAATAACTCAATCACTACGCTATACTCTGCAATGTTATTCGTTGTTTGACCGAGGCTTACCCCATGCATAGATACTAACTCATTAGAGGGTGAATAGATAACCCAAGATGCGTAAGAAATGTTCCGTGTATTACAACAAGCACCATCAACAAAACCAATGTATGTTTGAAGAGACGCCGACATCTGTAATATCAAGAGTAAAATCAAGATAAGCAGGAATAATGATAAAAGCACTCTCTAAACTAGGCACACATTTCTAATCTAAAACACACCAGCTAGAAAGAAACTAATCTAACAAAAATATCCACACCAAAATTTAAGCATAATATCTCTTCAGATAAAGCTCATTTCTAGGTTTACCCAAAGAGACACCGTCAAAATCTACCAATTCATAGGCCCCTTTTGCTAGCTTTCGCTTAACAATATAAGTACCATGCCACATAGGTACAAATTTTCCAGCCCCTAGCTTATCATTTGCGTGATCATATAGTAAGACTAGGTCTCCTTCCGAAAAATATGAGGTGTAACATTTCGGTCGTACTGAGCTTTTATTCGTTTTGCATGAGTTTTGATTGCTAATGCAGCATCATGTCGATTCTCATCTAGCTGAGTGAAGTACAAAAAACGTTTCTCCTCCTCGGAAGTGGCTGGGAGTAATTCTATGGCTATTTGCAATGACAGAATTTCACATTCAATGGGTAACGCTGCTTCCAAACCATAAACGAGTTGAAAAGGAGTGAAACCAGTTGATGTTTTTACTGAGGTTCGATATGCCCAAAGTGCTGAAAATAACATGTTATGCCAATTTGACCTATGAATACCAATGATTTGTTGGATCATAAGAACATTATTGATAGCTTCAACCAGACCATTAGCATGTGGGTAATATGGAGTAGAACTATCATGACGTAGGCCAAGTTGATCTGTCAGTTCAGTCATCATGATGTTTCGAAAATGACTTCCATGATCGGTAATAATAGCTTGAGGAATACTGAATCTAGCAATTATATGATTGAAAATGAAAATTGCAGCAGTTTTGCCATCTGCCGAAAATGTAGGCATCGCCTTGGCCCACTTAGTAAAATAATCTACCACAAGGGTGATATATGCATTTCCCCCCGGCCGAGTGAGGGTTACATGTAATAAAGTCGATACCCCACTTTGCGAAAGGACCGACAACCATTATAGGGTGGAGAGGAGAAGGTGGAGCACACATCTTACCATAAAAAAATTAACAATTGTGGCATTTCCAGATTGCATAGATATAATGTTTGAATAAGGATGGCCAGAAATAACTAGCGCGCAATATCTTTTGGGCTGTGGCATACCCATACATATGACCGCCACATGCTCCAGAGTGACAGTCATTCAAAATCTTTTCAGCTTCTTGATGAGTTGGACAACGTCGGAAAATAGAATCCGCCCCACGACGATAGAGTGTATCTCCAATAATATTGTATTGTTGGGATTGGAAACATATTTTCTATCGCTGAGATTTCAGGCCGAAAAGATTGGGTTTTGAGATAAACAATAATATCTCCATACCATGGATCAAGAGTATTGATAAGAAACAAGGATTCGTCCGCAATGGGTTCTTCCGCCACAGTTTCAGTATTAGTACACGGGAAATCACACATCAATTCCGCAAAAACCAAAGATTTCTTAGCCTTGGATTTTTCAAATTCCATGTCAAATTCCTGCAGGATAACTATCCATTTGGAATACTTGCCCCTTAGCAATTGTTTGGTCAAGATATAGATCATAAGGTTATAGTCAGAAATTACCATGGTTTTGCGTAATAAGATGTAGTGACAAAATCTTTGGACAACTTGAACAGCCACCAAGGCCAATTTCTCCACATGCGAATATTTAAGCTCAGTCAGATTCAAAATTCGACTAAGATAGTAAATCGCATGTTCACTGTTGAATTCATCTTCCTAAACTAAAACCATCCCAATGGTGGAATGAGAAGCGGCGAGGTACAAAAAGTAATCTTGGTTGTAGTTGGGAGGATGCAATAACGGTGCATGGGTCAACGCGTGTTTAAGTGCATCAAAAGATTTGTCAGCTATCTCATCCCAAAAGAATGGAGTATTTTGTTTCAATAACCTGGTAAAATCTTTCGTTATCTCCGTGTAGTTAGGAATGCAACGATGTAAAAAGTTTGCTTTCCCTTGCAAACTTTGGAGTTGGTGAAGAGTCAAAGGAGGAGGTAATTTGACAATAGCTTCAACCTTCGAGGGATCGACACGAATGTCAACTTTTGAAATGACAAATCCCAGTAAACGATCTGTTTCTATACAGAAAACAAATTTGTGTGGATTCAGCCTAATTTGATAATGCCTACATCTCATAAAGATTGCTCGTAAATGAGTGAGATGATCGGCTCTACGTAATGAATAAGCAGGTAAATCATCGAGATAAGGCTGCACAATGTGCTTGATGTCATGAAATGCATAAGACATAGCTCTTTGAAAAGTTTCTCCAGCGTTCTTCAATCCAAAAGGTAATTTGCAATAAACAAATGTCCCCCATGGACAAATGAAAGCCGTTTTAGGTTGATCAGCAAGGAGTATGTTGATTTGATTGTAACAGGAAAAACCATCCATAAAGGAGAACATTTCACTGCCGGCACAATCATCAATAATTTTATCGATATAGGGGGTTGGATAATTGTCTTTAGGACAAGCTCGATTAATATCCCTATAATCGATACATATTCTTATCGTTCCTTGCTTTTTGTTAACAAAAACAATATTCGATACCCAATCCGTTAAGGGAATTGGATAAATGAAACCTGCTCGAAGTAATTTCTCAACTTCAGCTTTAATAGAAGCAGATTTTCACAGGTGTATCTGACGCAAATGTTGCCGGACAGGTTTAGCATCTGGGTAAGTTTTAATTTCATGGACAACAATTTATGGATCGATTCCTGGCATTTCTTCATATGACCAGGCAAACATGTCGTGGAATTCTTGAAATAGGGCTTTATAAGTTTGGATTTCATCGTCCGTATAGGAAGCACCTATATGAATGTTTTCAATAATTTCGGATTTAACTAAAATGTCAATAGGAATCGTTCGAGAGATTTTTCCCAAATTTAACTCAGAATTAGGATGTTGCAATGGATTCTGTGGTTCTTTGACATAATCAGCGGTAAAAATAGATGAAAAATCATTTTCAAAATGATCAAGCTCAGGTAAAAATGAAGATCGATGATGAAGATCTTCCCATGGTAAATCATCAACAGAAAAAACTTCACGAATCTTCTCATCAGTATGAATAAGATTGATATTAAAAGTGATTCCCCATGGACCACATTCATTGGATCAGTTTCAGTTGAACAAGAGTCAGAAAATGACTGTACAGCCTGATATGTAATTTCATAGGGACTCAAAGGCATCGCCCTACCAAATGAATCTACCTCAGAATCAGAAGGTACGATCCAAGGATCATCAAAAGCAATAGTGTTCGATGAAATCATATGAATAGTTGCAATGGAAGGCGATACATTAGGAGGAGGGAAAGAAAAAATTCCTAGTAAACCAGAATATTTAATCAAACCTACCCCAACATCCTTGTAAGGGATAGTTGTTTTACCAACATGTTGAATACTATTTGAAGAGGCTGGGTCGAATGAAAAATAAGTCAGCTGGTCTATCGTAACGATATTTTCATTATGAGGAAACTTGATAAGCCGAAGGACCGATGAAACAATAGTAGTCATAGCATAAGACCAACTGCGACCCAAGAGAAGGTTGTAATCTAGAGGGGCATCAACCACTTCCACATCTAGATTTACAGTTTTGCCTTCAACCCCTATAGGTAAATCCTGTAAAATGCCAAAAGGATGGAACCCTCAGCCATCAAAAGCCTTTAGAATCGTCGGGGACTGATTGAGTGTTGGAGAACCAAGTGATCTCCAACACTAGATCGACATCATACACGTAGAAGCTCCCTCATCAATCACAATCTGAAAGCAAGGTTTGTTTTTTACTAACACTGGAATCTGAAAAGCCATTTGATGAGGTAGGCAAGGTGTACTATTCTCTAAATCAAATATTATTAGGTTCAAATCCTAAATATCAACAGCTCCTACAGCCGACAATAGTAATTTACGCTGTGCTAGGCATGATTGCAGCACCTTCAAAGCTGAAATTGCTGAAGGGGAAATAGCTAAGTCTTCAAGAATGTTATAATTCTGAGTAGCTCTCGCATGTGGATTGAAAGCTGACTTTCGAAGTATACCTTTTGCAGGCGGTTTGATTACTAAGTCAAAGTTAGGTTTCTCGAACTGTAGTGGATCAGAACTAGAAGGAGTTGAAGTTGATGGGTTTGAATTAGAAGATTATGCTTCCTTACCACCAACAGGATTTTTACTACCATAATCTTGCGATTGCGTCATAATCTTGACATGAGACATCATCATAATGGGTTCTTCTAAGGCATTTGAGAAAGAACCGATCATCTTACGATCTTGGCTAGGAAAAGGATCCTTCAAGACAGCAGGAGTTTGAGAACCTTTGACGATTTTCAAAACCTTAGCTTGATGTCGGCAGTCTCTTGTAAAATGCTCCTCATAAAAAATGAGACAAGGATAGCAAGGTTTACGTTTCTCGTCAGTAGATTCATTTTTATCTAATTTCTTTTTTGAGTTTTGTTTATTTTTTCCCCTCCTTTTTACCACCGAATTTTGATTTGGCCGTAGATGATTCTAAGACATGGATATCGGCAAGAATTTTAGCCGAAGAGTCTCCTGTCGGGGAATGTGGTAAAGTTATAATAGGAGAAGATTTCTTTGAATATTTCTTCTTGCTTTTGGTACTAACTGAACCAATCATACCATTAGTGGCATGAGACCCTGAAGGAGCTGCAATTATTTGATTGTGTTTCGGAAGGTCAGGGATTTTTTCAAGTAAAGTACCCGACTGTGTATAAACGAGGTCAAGGTACTGAGCCTGAGAAATTACTTGCTCTTCAGTAACAATTCCTGCCTTAGCTACATATTAAGTGATTTTAGGTAATAATGATTTAACGAACCATTCTGCTAAAATTTGATCCGGAATAAAAACTTTCACTAAACGTCGTCTATGTTGCCATTCATGAATATGATCAGAAATATATGTGGACGTGGATTGTTTTAATGAAGTTAATAATTCCGTGCCATTGTCATATCTGACAGGCAACTGAAAATGAGTTAAGAAAGAAGTGGCTAACTGACTAAAATTATAAAAAGAGGCTCGTGGTAACTCAATGTACCATTTGGCAGCAAGACCAATCAGAGTTCGTTGAAAAAGACGTAAGCGAATTGAATCATTGATAATGGAATTTGATGCACACCAGAGGTTATAAGTCATCACATGATTTGACGGATCTTCTCCTGACTTACCCTCAAACTTGGGGATATCATTGGGCAACTTATTAGGCATTGGCGGCCGATATGGAAGATAGTAAATTGGATCGTTCGTAAGGCGCCACAAATCAGGTAAGTCCAAAGTTGAAATGAATGGTAACTGACGGTTAGGGTCTCGAAAACCTTGGGTAACAAGACCAGCCCCAAGAGGAGGATATCTAGGATAACATGGAATTGGATTTGCATTAGGAATATTATATCCTCCTGGAAAACCAGGATTAACCGGACCAAACTGGGGTTGTTGAGGTTGCTGATCAGTATATCCAGGGTACGGTTGATACTGATAAAATGGGTTCTGTACATTAGGACCGAATTGATACTGTCCCTGGTACGGTTGATAAGTGAATTGCGGTTGACTTGTGACAACCGTACTTGTAACAACTTGTCCTACAGGCATCTGAACCGAAGTTTGAATTGTAGGTCCTGACTGTAGTAAAGAGGCTTGAGGAGTTTGCATTGACACAGGAACAGTAGAAACCAGAGCTACCGATACTCTAGAAATAGGTGTGGTTGTTTGAATAGAAGCTCCAGTAGTTGCAACAGCAGTTTGAGGCAGAGTTCGAGGTGAACTAGGCCCTAGCTGCTGAACTGAACCCGGTGCAGAAGTTTGAACAGTAGGCTAGACAAGTTACTGGGTTGGACCAGAAACCAATGGTTGTCCAAGTTGACTTGATAACTGCACATTCGGTTGCATAGTCTGTTGAGTTTGAAATGGATCCCACACCATATTCATTCCAGGGTATGGACCCATAAAAGGTTGAGCATATTGAGGACCATAACCGGATTGAGCGTAGGGCTGATAATTAAGAGGTACATTTCCAGCTCCTTGTACAAATGGTTGACCAGAAGGTGGTTGGAAACCTTGAGTTGGGTACTAAACTTGAGGCACGTACTGAAACTGGGGTTGACCTTGAGGTATATATTGATACTGGGGTTGACCTTGAGGTATGTACTGAGTCTGGGGTTGACCTTGAGGTATGTACTGTCATGACGGTATGTATTGTCCTTGAGGTTGCCCCCTAGGCAGTAACTGACTACCTTGAGGTTGCCTCCCAAGCGGTAATTGACTACCTTGAGGTTGCCCCCCAGGCGGTAACTGACTACCTTGGGTTGCCCCCCAGGCGATAACTGACTACCTTGAGGTTGCGGATTTGGAATAGTACTAGACATCATAATAATTTCTTCTACGCTCAACACTTGAGTTCCGTTATTACCAGTTGATATCTCATGTTCAATTGGTTGAGGAGATGCTCCTAAAAAAGCACCAGCGAGTGACTGATACCTCGAAGGAACAGAAGGACTGCCATATAAAAATGTTTCCGGTGATTGGGAAAACATAGATGACTGTCTCGACATATTCAATGGAGGATAATAACCTCTGGGTGTTGGATGAAAAGGAATTTGAGGTGGTGAAAAACTAAGACCCGGGTTTTCTAAAAAGTTTGTCAATGGTACGTACCAAGTGTCACTCCTAAAAGTACTGTAGAAAATTGATTCACGCTCCCTAAGTTCTAAATTTGGTTGATTTTCAGGGAGAATTATATCTTCGTCCGGACTAACAAGTTCTTCAATAGAAATGAGTCCAGAAGGAAGATTTTGGGTAATGATATTTCCTACCCTGGGTGAACCAGGACCACTAGAAGTTGGAGAAGCAAATCCTGAAGATGGAGTAGCAGCAGGTTTGGTTTCAGGTTCAGAAATTTCAGGTTCTTCAGCTAATTCACTGGTAGGAGAAATACTACCAGTAACTTCGGAAAATGAAATTGGTTCAGAAATATACTTTGTTGCTTGTACTTGATAATCAGGATGAATAATTAAAGATGACTCTCCAGCTTCCGGTGACCCAACTCTACTGTCACTAGGTGATACAAGAGCTCGTATCCCTTCAAGCTGGCTTGGTGTATACTCGGGAGGTCGCCCCCGAAGTCTACAGGATTGTCTTGGTAATTCAGCCACAATTAAATATTTAATTACTCACACACAAACAAAGAAAATTTCAATAAAATCACCTAAAGTCTCTAAAGAACCAAACAATTGAATCACACGCCTAAAAAAAATCTAAGAGTTCAAACCACACACAAACAGTAACTTTCCATACCAAAAACACTAGTTGGTGATGAAATCCAACGTCGTAGAATTCAATACAGAAAGGGCGTTTGGAATAGTTACCCTGACGACCTACTTAATGAAACAGACTGGCACAAGTTTCTTCACAAAACCGTCTTGAGTGAAGAGAACCCCCTAGAGAGTCCAAGTGAGTCTAGTCGACGTCTGCTCCAGGTACAGTGAGACCCATCCTTCACCGTCACCTTCAGAAATAATCTTAAGTTTATGGACACTAAGGTTACCAACAACAACAAATACAACTAGGGGAACAATCTACGATCCGATCTACGTGTAATGGCAGAGTAACAAAGCTCATTCCCCTTGAAGGCTCCTCGACATGATCAATCCGAGGTTTACCAACAAGTGACCCCAGGCTCCTCGACAATGGTTAATCCGAGGTTTACCATTTATAATATGCACAAATCTTCTATCTTTCCCAATGAGACAAACTTGATTGTCTCAAAGGTTCGGACATGATCTCATGATTGACTCCTTTAAGAGGAGCTTCCCAGATTATATCAATTACAATTGGATTTATTTCCTACCGCAAGATATAGCTACTTGTTTGTTTTAACTATCTTGGAGAGTTAATTACTCCCTACTCCAAGATATGAGACTAAGCTATATTGGTGATAAGAGCCCTAGAAATAAAAAGATTGCTAGATCAATTTTAATTAAGCGTTACTTTTATGGGTTGTTTCTTAATTCAATAGGTATGGAAATGAAACTTTGATGGTGTGAAGACTCGACCCCAAAAACACTAAAAAATGCACCTAAAATAATAAACAATTCGTTTTTCTTTCAACGAATTTCTAGCTAAAAGAAAGAGTTTGAGAATGCAATTCCTTGAAAAACAAATCTTTCTTTCAATATGTAAATGAAAAGAAAATCTTTTTGTCTTTTTCAATAAGAACTCAAAATGAGACTACTAGTTATGCTCACAATAAATCCCTTTCTTTTTCAACAATCAAAAACTACAAAAAACAATTCTTTCAAAAGAGATTCTACAATTTCTAGAAAACACTCAAAACCACAAAAACTAATCTTGAGATCTAAAAATTTCTAAAAACCTAATAGAAATAAAAGCTTCAAATCTTTTTGAGGACGTTTTACTTAGTTATTCAATAAACTAAGGATTAATTCGTTCAGAATAATAAATCAATCAAAAAACATCCAGCTATGTTTTCTTTTATAAAAATGAAATTCAAAACTTATAACCAAGTTCGTTCAAAGATTTGCAAAGAGAAAAATAAATCTATTTCTCACCAAAGGTAGATTTCACAAACCAGTTAGAATCATCAAGAAGACAAAAAGACACTAGGGTAATCTAAGGTTTTTCAGGCTTCTAATCTTTGAGTCACTACATAGACCAAGTGAAAACCAATCCAGGGATGCAAAACTTCTAGAAAATCATCTAAAACAAAAATACCAATGGAACTTACTTACAAGAGATTTTTGACAGAACACATGCAAATCTGGGTAGACACTAAAAGTCGTAAATGAAACCTAAACTTAACTGGAAGAAAACATTTTAGGTTTTTCAAAAAATTTCACAAGGTCCGTAGGCTTCCAGAAGAACCAGATGCCGTACCGCTCTGTGTACTAAAGGAAAAGTGTGGAGATGCCCGCATTGTCTGTAAAAAGAAAGTGCGGTCCTCTAAAAACTTCGAAAAACAAAAAATAATCCAGATCCTAAAAACCACCCAATCCCACAGACATCAAGCAAAAACCAGAAACAAGAACAAGGTTTGTTTGTTTGTTTGTTTGTTTGTTTGTTTGTTTTTTTTTTTTTTTTTTTTCTGACTTAGTTACCAAAGAATCCATAGTAAGAACCATTTTTTGCCAAAATTTCAAAACCCAACCGGGATCCATCATCAGGACAACTTGAATGCTTCATAGAAGAAGAGCTTAATTGAGAGATTAAATAGTAATGAGGAGAGTAAAATGAGATGAATGTCGGCTCTCAATTTTTGAATAATAATTTTTGATGAGATGTTGGCTGTCTCTGATTAATTAAATTTATTAATTAATTTTAATATTAATTTTTTTTAATGGAAGAGTTAATTAATTGATTTAAATTAATATCAATTATTATTAAGATTGATCAGTATCATAATTAAAAATTAATATTAATATTAATTTTAATTAATTAATTATAATCTTTTAATAATTAGTTACTTTTAATTTAATATGATAATTATTATTAATATTAAGTTTTATTATTAATATAATAATTAATAATAATAATTAGTATTATAATAATTAATAATAATTAGTATTAATAATATTATATTGATCATAATTAATGTTAAAAATATTAATCCTAAAATATTGTATTAATATTTCATATTTATAATAAATGTTTGATCATTAATATTTATTATTAATATTAATTGTAATTATTATTATTATTATTAATATAATAATTAGTAATAATAATTAGAATTATAATAATTAATAATAATGATATTATATTGATCAGAATTAATGTTAAAAATATTAATCCTAGTATATTGTATTAATATTTAATATTTATTATAATATATGTTGGTATATATATATATATATATTTTTTTTTTTTATTAATAATTTTTTAAGAATAGGTTACTATTTAGCTTACTAAAGAAATTATTATTAATTGTAAATATTATTGTTATTAATAATTATTATATATTAATATAATAATTAATAATAATAATTAGTATTAATAATATTAATATTGATCATAATTAGTATTGATCATATTAATCTTAGAATATTTTATTAATATATAATATTAATCCTAGAATATTGTATTTAATATTTAATATTTATTATTTAATATTAATTATATATCAAATATGCTAGTACAATGTTATTTTTATTTTTAAATAGAATTATTATCAATATATTTTGATATTTTCTGAGAAATATTATTAGTGTAATGGGTTAATATTAAAATCAGTTAAAATTATTTAAAATGTATAAATATTAATAATAATTATTATTATATTAAAATAGATATTTTAATATTAAGAATCGATATAATTAATATTGATAATTAAAATAGTAAATTTTATTTTATTTTTATTTTTATTTTTATTTAGTTATTTATTTATTTATTTATTTTTTTAAATAGTTTTTAAAAATAGTTTAATTAATTAATGATAATGGTCATTATCATAATTAATATTGTAAATGTTTAATTGTGTACTAATTATTATTATTATTATTATACTTAAATTAATAAAGCGAGTTAATTTCTCTGATTAGGGGAAGCCAACTTCCACTAATCTCCATACCATTGTCTCTGTTGAGATTATGCGGGTGTTTGATTATGGTGTTGCTCTTCCCTAGCGATAATTGAGGCGCTTTCCAAGCAGACATGGTGCTTAGTTTTTGAGGAGTGTTCTGCCAGGGCGGAAGTACGAGACCTTTCATTCTTAATATCAGCTCCATGTTCCTTGAGTCTGGTCTGCAGGGAGCAACCTGTTTCACCAATGTAGTTTTTTCCACATGAGCAATCAATTTTATACACCCCTTTAAGTTGATGTTTATCAATATTGTCCTTGACAGATTTCATACCTTGCCTAATAGTTCCAGGTGCTGAGAATTGCGTGCTTATGTTTTTCCTTCTTAGGATTTTTGCAATCTTATCTGTAACTCCATGAATGTAAGGTAGAAAAACCCTACCACCCTCAGGTTGATCTCGGGCCTTAGGTTCATGAGATAACATCCTTTTCTCGGCTTTCTAAATTGCTCTTTTAATCTCATTTTCTTTGTAGCCTATACCCTTAAAGGTTGAGACTAAATGCTTTTTTTCTTCATTTAGATGATCAGCGTTAGAAATTCGAAGGGCCCTGATAGCAAGAGTGTTTAGAACACCAAATTTCTGGGCTGGATGATGGTGGGAATCAGTGTGGAGGTAGTTTTTTGTATGGGTTGACTTCCTGAAAACCTTATGCCCTATGGAGCCATCCTCTTTTCTCATGATGAGAATGTCTAAAAAAGGGATGCTCATGTTTTCTTCAAGCTCCATAGTGAATTTTATTTCTGAAGAGATGGAATTTAGGTGAATAAAAAACTTGTCAAGCTCTGTTTTACCATGTGTCCATTTTATATTGGTATCATCGACGAATCGCTTCCACCATGCTGGCTTCAAAGGGTAAGATTCCAGGGCCTTCTTTTCAAAATATTCCATGCATAAGTTGGCCACGATTGGTGAAAGGGGGGATCCCATTGCCACTCCAGATGTCTGCTCATAATATGTTCCCTGGAAGGTGAAAACTGTTGATCGCAAGCAGATTTCGGCCAATCTTGCAGTCCCTGGATTAGTAACATCTTTTATAACCTGAATGGCTTCTTCAAGAGGAATCTTAGTGAATAAGGACACTACATCAAAGCTAACAAGGATGTCATCACGTTCTATCTTCTCATTCTTAATGAGATTCACAAAGTCATGGGAGTCTTTGATGAAAGAATCAGTGTTTCCGACAAGGGGCTTGAGGATTTTTGCAACATACTTAGCGAGCTCATAGGTTGGGGATCCAATGGTATTGACTATTGGTCTAAGAGGGACTCCTTCTTTATGGATCTTGGGTAACCCATAAATCCTTGGGATGCATTCACAAGAGGGAATTAATTTCTTTTTTAATTTATCATCAAGGTTGGATTCCAAAATTGCCTTTTTCACCTCTTTCATAATCTTGGGGATGGGGTTGTTGCTCAGTTTCTTATAACTACCACATTTGAGGTGTTCGTTCATTTTGTATATATAATCTTCTTTATCCAAGATCACGGCTGCTCCTCCCTTATCTGCCTTAAGAACCACAATTTTATCATTGTTACGCAGGGATTTGAAGACTCTTTGTTCTGCTTTACTCAAATTACTTTTGGGAGCTTTGGCCTTTCTCATAATAAGGGAGCACCCTTGTCTTAATGCTTCTTTATCTTCCAAACGAAGGTTGTTAATCCCATCCTCTATGCTACATATCATTTTCTCTATTGGAAGGTTTTTCGGAGCAACTGCAAATCCCAAACATTTTCCGAGGACATTAATGACCTCGGGCTCTAATTCTTGGGAAGACATGTTTACAACTTTCCTTTTTAATTTTGATTCAGAAGTGTTGACCGAAGATCTTCCATCGTTCTTTAAACCTTGATTGTTGTTAATTCTGATTATATCAGTGTTCTCTAATCCTTGCTTGTTGTTAATTTTGTTTACAACCGTGTTATGTGTATTACATTTGTCCAACTGAATGTGCGCATTATCTTCGTCTAAATCTTGATTGCTAATCACCGCATACCTATCCATGCTGCCCATGGAGTTACTTATATTGGAGTCGATTAAATTTCGCTTCTGTGCAAGTTTCTTGATGCGATTCATGTTCACAACAGCGTCCTGCATATTCATGCTGCCCATCGAGTTACAGTCGATTTGTTTGTGCGCAAGTTCCACCACAGCACTATGGGTATTATTTCTTTGGTTGCTACCTCCCGAGTCTGGTATATTACCGATAATTAGTTCTGGATTCTGCGCTGGAAGATCATTGATCTGCGTATTAATTATTTGAAATCTGCCCATTGGGTCAATCGGTTCATTGATGTAATCTGTGTTCTGCACATTGTTTTTCCAATTACCGCTGCACATCGAATCATGTATATTACCTTGAAATCTGCCCATTTGGTAATCTGCGTTCTATGCATTGTTTTTCCAATTACCGCTGCACATCGAATCATGTATCTGCATAGGCTCGCTGATGCCATCACTGTCACTGTTGCCCAGGCTACCTACGTTCTGCGTATATCTTCCAACCATGCCATGATTGCTGCTTCGATAACCGTTATCTAAACCGATGCTATTGCCACCGGCGCAATGCGTTAGATTTTCTGAGTTTCTGTCCGAGCCTTCTGATGAACCACAACCCATTAAGTTTCTTGATTCTTCTGCGTCTATTGAACTTTCAATGGAAATGTCCAGTTTTTCACTTTTATAATGCGATTTGTGTAGTAAATTGGACAATTTCTTGCGCTGTCGTTTTTCAGTAACTTGTCCTTCATTAATGGCTTTCAGAGCGGCCCTGGCATCAATAACAGACCAGAGATTCTCGCTGATGATGCTGGCTAGCTTTAGGTGTGCTGAGAGCGCTGAGCATCCAAGATTATCCAAAGAAGCCCTAACCCTTTTAATTTCTGCCCTTATTAGAGACATGCTGAGTTGAAGAAACGCCTTGCTATTATATATGTTATGTAATCTATGATTAATTTGAGCAAATGGGGGAATGAGATTATTGTCACGACAGTTCTTAAGAAAATGCAGGTCAGCGGCTCTTCTTGCTATCTTCGCTCTAGTTTTTTCGAGTAAAATGATTTCACTCCAGGTATCCGCTCCGTATAGGAAAATGATTTTGGATTTGAGACCTCTGTGGTTTATTACTTTCGACTTAGTTACCGAAGAATCCACAGTAAGAACCATTTTTTGCCAATGTTTCAAATCCCAACCGAGATCCATCATCAGGACAACTTGAATGCTTGATAGAAGAAGAGCTTAATTGAGAGATTAAATAATAATGAGGAGAGTAAAATGAGATGAATGTCGACTCTCAATTTTTGAATAATAATTTTTGATGAGATGTCGGCTGTCTCTGATTAGTTTAATTAATTAATTAATTTTAATATATATTTTTTTAATGGAAGAGTTAATTAATTGATTTAAATTAATATCAATTATTATTAAGATTGATCATTATCATAATTAAAAATTAATATTAATATTAATTTTAATTAATTAATTATAATCTTTTAATAATGAGTTACTTTTAATTTAATATGATAGTTATTATTAATATTAATTTTATTATTAATATAATAATTAATAATAATAATTAGTATTAATGATATTATATTGATCATAATTAATGTTAAAAAATATTAATCCTAGAATATTGTATTAATATTTCATATTTATAATAAATGTTTGATCATTAATATTTATTATTAATAATTGTAATTATTTTGATTATTACCATTAATTATTATTATTAATATAATAATTAATAATAATAATTAGTATTAATGATATTATATTGACATAATTAATGTTAAAAATATTAATCCTAGTATATTGTATTAATATTTAATATTTATTATAATATATGTTGGTACAATTTTTTATTTTATTTTTTTATTAATAAATTTTTAAGAATAGGTTACTATTTAGCTTAATAAAGAAATTATAATTAATTGTAAATATTATTGTTATTAATAATTATTATTTATTAATATAATAATAATTAGTATTAATAATATTGATATTAATCAAGCCCACGGGGCTTTGGATTGACGGTGAATGGGTGCGCTGTTAAGGCACTCCTTGCGATAGGTCACCGGTTCAATTCCCCGTGGGTACTTAGTTTAGTCTTAACATAGAAAAAAAATATTGATATTGATCATAATTAGTATTGATCATATTAATCTTAGAATATTGTATTAATATATAATATTAATAATATTAATCCTAGAATATTGTATTTAATATTTAATATTAATTATATATCAAATATGTTAGTACAATGTTATTTTTATTTTTAAATAGAATTATTATCAATATAATTTGATATTTTGTGAGAAGTATTATTAGTGTAATGGGTTAATATTAAAATCAGTTAAAATTATTTAAAATGTATAAATATTAATAATAATTATTATTATATTAAAATAGATATTTTAATATTAAGAATCAATATAATTAATATTGATAATTAAAATAGTAAATTTTTTTTTTTATTTTATTTATTTATTTTTTAAATAGCTTTTAAAAATAGTTTAATTAATTAATGATAATGGTCATTATCATAATTAATATTGTAAATGTTTAATTGTGTACTAATTATTATTATTATTATTAAATGTTTAATTGGTGCTTAGTTTTTGAGGAGTGTTCTGCCAGGGTGGAAGTACGAGACCTTTCATTCTTAATATCAGCTCCATGTTCCTTGAGTCTGGTCTGCAGGGAGCGACCTGTTTCACCAATGTAGCTTTTTCCACATGAGCAATCAATTTTATAGACCCCTTTAAGTTGATGTCTATCAATATTATCCTTGACAGATCTCATACCTTGCCTAATAGTTCCAGGTGCTGAGAATTGCATGCTTATGCTTTTCCTTCTTAGGATTTTCGCAATCTTATCTGTAACTCCATGAATGTAAGGTAGAAAAACCCTACCACCCTCAGGTTGATCTCGGGCCTTAGGTTCATGAGATAACATCCTTTTCTCGGCTTTCTGAATTGCTCTTTTAATCTCATTTTCTTTGTAGCCTATACCCTTAAAGGTTGAGACTAAATGCTTCTTTTCTTCATTCAGATGATCAGCGTCAGAAATTCGAAGGGCCCTGATAGCAAGAGTGTTTAGAACACCAAATTTCTGGGCTGGATGATGGTGGGAATCAGCGTGGAGGTAGTTTTCTGTATGGGTTGACTTCCTGAAAACCTTATGCCCTATGGAGCCATCCTCTTTTCTCATGATGAGAATGTCTAAAAAAGGGATGCTCATGTTTTCTTCAAGCTCCATAGTGAATTTTATTTCTGAAGAGATGGAATTTAGGTGAATAAAAAACTTGTCAAGCTCTGTTTTACCATGTGTCCATTTTATATTGGTATCATCGACGAATCGCTTCCACCATGCTGGCTTCAAAGGGTGAGATTCCAGGGCCTTCTTTTCAAAATATTCCATGTATAAGTTGGCCACGATTAGTGAAAGGTGGATCCCATTGCCACTCCAGATGTCTGCTCATAATATGTTACCTGGAAGGTGAAAACTGTTGATCGCAAGTAGATTTCGGCCAATCTTGCAGTCCCTGGATCAGTAACATATTTTATAACCTGAATGGCTTCTTCAAGAGGAATCTTAGTGAATAAGGACACTATGTCAAAGCTAACAAGGATGTCATCACGTTCTATCTTCTCATTCTTAATGAGATTCACAAAGTCATTGGAGTCTTTGATGAAAGAATCAGTGTTTTCGACAAGGGGCTTGAGGATTTTTGCAACATACTCAGCGAGCTCATAGGTTGGGGATCCAATGGTATTGACTATTGGTCTAAGAGGGACTCCTTCTTTATGGATCTTGGGTAACCCATAAATCCCTGGGATGCAATCACAAGAGGGAATTAATTTCTTTTTTAATTTATCATCAAGGTTGGATTCCAAAATTGCCTTTTTTACCTCTTTCATAATCTTGGGGATGGGGTTGTTGCTCAGTTTCTTATAACTACCACATTTGAGGTGTTCTTTCATTTTGTATATATAATCTTCTTTATCCAAGATCACGGCTGCTCCTCCCTTATCTGCCTTAAGAACCACAATTTTATCATTGTTACACAGGGATTTGAAGGCTCTTTGTTCTGCTTTACTCAAATTACTTTTGGGAGCTTTGGCCTTTCTCATAATAAGGGAGCACTCTTGTCTTAATGCTTCCTTATCTTCCAAAGGAAGGTTGTTAATCCCATCCTCTATGCTACATATCATTTTCTCAATAGGAAGGTTTTTCGGAGCAACTGCAAATCCCAGACCTTTTCTGAGGACATTAATGACCTCGGGCTCTAATTCTTGGGAAGACAGATTTACAACTTTCCTTTTTAATTTTGATTCGGAAGTGTTGACCGAAGATCTTCCATCGTTCTTTAAACCTTGATTGTTGTTAATTCTGATTATATCAGTGTTCTCTAATCCTTGATTGTTGTTAATTTTGTTTACAACCGAGTTATGCGTATTACATTTGTCCAACTGAATGTGCGCATTATCTTCGTCTAAATCTTGATTGCTGATCACTGCATACCTATCCATGCTGCCCATGGAGTTACTTATATTGGAGTCGATTAAATTTCGCTTCTGCGCAAGTTCCTTGATGCGATTCATGTTCACAACAGCGTCCTGCGTATTCATGCTGCCCATCGAGTTACAATCGATTTGTTTCTGCGCAAGTTCCACCACAGCGCTATGGGTATTATTTCTTTGGTTGCTGCCTCCCGAGTCTGGTATATTACCGATAATTAGTTCTGGATTCTGTGCTGGAAGATCATTGATCTGCGTATTAATTATTTGAAATCTGCCCATTGGGTCAATCGGTTCATTGATGTAATCTGTGTTCTGCGCATTGTTTTTCCAATTACCGCTGCACACAGAATCATGTATATTACCTTGAAATCTGCCCATTGGGTAATCTGCGTTCTGTGCATTGTTTTTCCAATTACCGCTGCACATCGAATCATGTATCTGCGTAGGCTCGCTGATGCCATCACTGTCACTGTTGCCCAGGCTACCTACGTTCTGCGTATATCTTCCAACCGCGCCATGATTGCTGCTTCTATAACCGTTATCTAAACCGTTATCTAAACCGATGCTATTGCCACCGGCACAATGCGTTAGATTTTCTGAGTTTCTGTCCGAGCCTTCTGATGAACCACAACCCATTAAGTTTCTTGATTCTTCTGCGTCTGTTGAACTTTCAATGGAAATGTCCAGTTTTTCACTTTTATAATGCGATTTGTGTAGTAAATTGGACAATTTCTTGCGCTGTCGTTTTTCAGTAACTTGTCCTTCATTAATGGCTTTCAGAGCGACCCTAGCATTAATAACAGACCAGAGATTCTCGCTGATAATGCTGGCTAGCTTTAGGTGTGCTGAGAGCGCTGAGCATCCAAGATTATCCAAAGACGCCCTAACCCTTTTAATTTCTGCCCTTATTAGAGACATGTTGAGTTGAAAAAACACCTTGCTATTATATCTGTTATGTAATCTATGATTAATTTGAGCAAATGGGGGAATGAGATTATTGTCACGACAGTTCTTAAGAAAATGCAGGTCAGCGGCTCTTCTTGCTATCTTCGCTCTAGTTTTTTCGAGTAAAATGATTTCACTCCAGGTATCCCCTCCGTATAGGGAAATGATTCTGGATTTAAGACCTCTGTGGTTTATTACTTTCGACTTAGTTACCGGAGAATCCACAGTAAGAACCATTTTCTGCCAATGTTTCAAATCCCAACCGGGATCCATCATCAGGACAACTTGAATGCTTGATAGAAGAAGAGCTTAATTGAGAGATTAAATAGTAATGAGGAGAGTAAAATGAGATGAATGTCGGCTCTCAATTTTTGAATAATAATTTTTGATGAGATGTCGGCTGTCTCTGATTAATTTAATTAATTAATTAATTTTAATATTAATTATTATTATTTTTTTTTAATGGAAGAGTTAATTAATTGATTTAAATTAATATCAATTATTATTAAGATTGATCATTATCATAATTAAAAATTAATATTAATATTAATTTTAATTAATTAATTATAATCTTTTAATAATTAGTTACTTTTAATTTAATATGATAGTTATTATTAATATTAATTATTATTATTAATATAATAATTAATAATAATAATTAGATAATGGTTGTCGAAGCAACAATCATGGCGCGGTTGGAAGATATACGCAGAACATAGGTAGCCTGGGCAACAGTGACAGTGATGGCATCAACGAGCCTACGCAGATACATGATTCGATGTGCAGCGGTAATTGGAAAAACAATGCACAGAACGCAGATTACCCAATGGGAAGATTTCAAGGTAATATACATGATTCGGTGTGCAGCGGTAACTGGAAAAACAATGCGCAGAACGCAGATTACATCAATGAACCGATTGACCCAATGGGCAGATTTCAAATAATTAATACGTAGATCAATGATCTTCTAGTGCAGAATCCAGAACTAATTATCGGTAATATACCAGACTCGGGAGGCAGCAACCAAAGAAATAATACCCATAGCGCTGTGGTGGAACTTGCGCAGAAACAAATTGACTGTAACTCGATGGGCAGCATGAATACGCAGGACGCTGTTGTGAACATGAATCGCATCAAGGAACTTGCGCAGAAGCGAAATTTAATTGACTCCAATATAAGTAACTCCGTGGGCAGCATGGATAGGTATGCGGTGATCAGCAATCAAGATTTAGACGAAGATAATGCGCACATTCAGTTGGACAAATGTAATACGCATAACACGGTTGTAAACAAAATTAACAACAATCAAGGATTAGAGAACACTGATATAATCAGAATTAGTAACAATCAAGGTTTAAAGAACGATGGAAGATCTTCGGTCAAGACTTCCGAATCAAAATTAAAAAGGAAAGTTGTAAATCTGTCTTCCCAAGAATTAGAGCCTGAGGTCATTAATGTCCTCAGAAAAGGTCTGGGATTTGCAGTTGCTCCGAAAAACCTTCCTATTGAGAAAATGATATGTAGCATAGAGGATGGGATTAACAACCTTCCTTTGGAAGATAAGGAAGCATTAAGACAAGAGTGCTCCCTTATTATGAGAAAGGCCAAAGCTCCCAAAAGTAATTTGAGTAAAGCAGAACAAAGAGCCTTCAAATCCCTGCGTAACAATGATAAAATTGTGGTTCTTAAGGCAGATAAGGGAGGAGCAGCCGTGATCTTGGATAAAGAAGATTATATATACAAAATGAACGAACACCTCAAATGTGGTAGTTATAAGAAACTGAGCAACAACCCCATCCCCAAGATTATGAAAGAGGTGAAAAAGGCAATTTTGGAATCCAACCTTGATGATAAATTAAAAAAGAAATTAATTCCCTCTTGTGAATGCATCCAAGGATTTATGGGTTACCCAAGATCCATAAAGAAGGAGTCCCTCTTAGACCAATAGTCAATACCATTGGATCCCCAACCTATGAGCTCGCTAAGTATGTTGCAAAAATCCTCAAGCCCCTTGTCGGAAACACTGATTCTTTCATCAAAGACTCCCATGACTTTGTGAATCTCATTAAGAATGAGAAGATAGAACGTGATGACATCCTTGTTAGCTTTGACGTAGTGTCCTTATTCACCAAGATTCCTCTTGAAGAAGCCATTCAGGTTATAAAAGATGTTACTGATCCAGGGACTGCAAGATTGGCCGAAATCTGCTTGCGATCAACAGTTTTCACCTTCCAGGGAACATATTATGAGCAAACATCTGGAGTGGCAATGGGATCCCCCCTTTCGCCAATCGTGGCCAACTTATACATGGAATATTTTGAAAAGAAGGCCCTGGAATCTTACCCTTTGAAGCCAACATGGTGGAAGCGATTCGTCGATGATACCAATATAAAATGGACACATGGTAAAATAGAGCTTGACAAGTTTTTTATTCACCTAAATTCCATCTCTTCAGAAATAAAATTCACTATGGAGCTTGAAGAAAACATGAGCATCCCTTTTTTAGACATTCTCATCATGAGAAAATAGGATGGCTCAATAGGGCATAAGGTTTTCAGGAAGTCAACCCATACAGAAAACTACCTCCACGCTGATTCCCACCATCATCCAGCCCAGAAATTTGGTGTTCTAAACACTCTTGCTATCAGGGCCCTTCGAATTTCTGACGCTGATCATCTGAATGAAGAAAAGAAGCATTTAGTCTCAACCTTTAAGGGTATAGGCTACAAAGAAAATGAGATTAAAAGAGCAATTCAGAAAGCCGAGAAAAGGATGTTATCTCATGAACCTAAGGCCCGAGATCAACCTGAGGGTGGTAGGGTTTTTCTACCTTACATTCATGGAGTTACAGATAAGATTGCGAAAATCCTAAGAAGGAAAAACATAAGCACGCAATTCTCAGCACCTGGAACTATTAGGCAAGGTATGAGATCTGTCAAGGATAATATTGATAGACATCAACTTAAAGGGGTCTATAAAATTGATTGCTCATGTGGAAAAAGCTACATTGGTGAAACAGGTTGCTCCCTGCAGACCAGACTCAAGGAACATGGAGCTGATATTAAGAATGAAAGGTCTCGTACACTCCTCAAAAACTAAGCACCATGTCTGCTTGGAAAGCACCTCAATTATCGCTAGGGAAGAGCAACACCATAGGCGAAAGATCAGAGAAGCTCTTGAAATTATCAAACACCCGCATAATCTCAACAGAGACAATGGTATGGAGATTAGTGGAAGCTGGCTTCCCCTAATCAGAGAAATTAACTCGCTTTATTAATTTAAGTATAATAATAATAATAATAATAATAATAATAATAATAATTAGTACACAATTAAACATTTACAATATTAATTATGATAATGACCATTATCATTAATTAATTAAACTATTTTTAAAAACTATTTAAAAAAAATAAAAATAAATAAATAAATAAATAAAAATAAAAATAAAAATAAAATAAAATTTACTATTTTAATTATAAATATTAATTATATTGATTCTTAATATTAAAATATCTATTTTAATATAATAATAATTAATTATTAATATTTATACATTTTAAATAATTTTAACTGATTTTAATATTAACCCATTACACTAATAATACTTCTCACAAAATATCAAAATATATTGATAATAATTCTATTTAAAAATAAAAATAACATTGTACTAACATATTTGATATATAATTAATACTAGATAATAAATATTAAATATTAAATACAATATTCTAGGATTAATATTATTAATTATTATATTAATACAATATTCTAAGATTAATATGATCAATACTAATTATGATCAATATTAATATTATTAATACTAATTATTATATTAATAAATAATAATTATCAATAACAATAATATTTACAATTAATAATAATTTCTTTATTAAGCTAAATAGTAACCTATTCTTAAAAATTTATTAATTAAAAAAAAATTGTACCAACATATATTATAATAAATATTAAATATTAATACAATATACTAGGATTAATATTTTTAAGATTAATTATGATCAATATAATATCATTAATACTAATTATTATTATTAATTATTATAATTCTGATTATTATTACTAATTATTATATTAATAATAATAATTAATGATAATAATAATAATAATTACAATTAATATTAATAATAAATAATAATAAATATTAATGATCAAACATTTATTATAAATATGAAATATTAATACAATATTCTAGAATTAATATTTTTTAACATTAATTATGATCAATATAATATCATTAATACTAATTATTATTTATTATTATAATACTAATTATTATTATTAATTATTATATTAATAATAATAATTAATAATAAAATTAATATTAATAATAACTATCATATTAAATTAAAAGTAACTAATTATTCAAAGATTATAATTAATTAATTAAAATTAAAATTAATATTAATTTTTAATTATGATAACGATCAATCTTAATAATAATTGATATTAATTTAAATCAATTAATTAACTCTTCCATGAAAAAAAAATTAATATTAAAATTAATTAATTAATTAAACTAATCAGAGACAGCCGACATCTCATCAAAAATTATTATTCAAAAATTGAGAGCCGGCATTCATCTCATTTTACTCTACTCATTACTATTTAATCTCTCAATTAAGCTCTTCTTCTATCAAGCATTCAAGTTGTCCTGATGATGGATCCCGGTTGGGATTTGAAACGTTGGCAGAAAATGGTTCTTACTGTGGACTCTCCAATAATTAAGTCGAAAGTAATAAACCACAGAGGTCTTAAATCCAGAAGAACAAGTTTCTCATGTCAAAGAAAAAGGAAAATCAAAAACCAAATTCAGTTCCCCAGTGGAGTTGCCAATTTGTTGGCCGGATAAATTGATCTTGCAGACAAGGCCGATATCCTAGTATAAAAAGATATCTAGCAACAAGCAGGACAAGCAAATCTACCTTTCTCTAAACATATTGCGATTCATTAATAAAAACTAGAGGTGTTTAGACCCTACCTTAAGTCCAATGCTAGTTTGTAGAAACCATCCTTCAATTGTCCGAAAGAGTTTCCTTTTAAGAACCTACAATCACAAACAAGCACACATCAAATAACACCTGCATAGCTAATATCATAAATCATGCTCATTATAGTGATCAAGGTATCCATAAAATAAACCATCAAACACAGCTTATTGAGAAAAATAAACTTATTTGTATTAACTTTGAAATAGAAGGAATTTACAACCTTTGGTGCCTGGATGTTGTACAAGCTCTTCCCAGGGTCCAAAACAGGAATGTCCTTTACTTTGACAAGCCTCACACTTTCCCAAATGAGATCAAAGAGGTATGTAATCTCTCCTCACAAAAGCTCAATTAGGAAGACTAAGTTCCAGCAACATTTCACCTCAAAAATATTCAGCTTTCCCCCTCCCCAGTAACCAGCCCAATGCTTCATTTAATAGTGCAAAGGAAGGAGGTTACAGGTCCATCTATGAAGGGATAGAGTCCTCCTTCAAAGGGATAAGCTCCTCACATCAAGGGGTTAGCTCCTTAAGGTATGGGATGCATGAACCTTAGAGGAGCGAACTTGCCACCTCAAGATTCCTTCCAAAAGCTTCTAGAAATGACTCAAAGTGAGTTTTTAAGAATATACTTGTGCCTTTTTGACTTTTACAAGGGTCCGCACCCATAACACAGAGACAGAGTAGTCAGGTACGTAGGAGACATGACCATTAGGTGTGGGACCGCAGGTAATGCTAAGAGAAAGTGTGGAACCAGAGTTTTATAGACTTTTGAGGGCTCTCTCTTATTTTCAAGGCTTGATATGAAGAACTGAGGCTTAAGACTTGCAAAGGAAGAAAGTATGAGTGGTAATGGACTCACATAGATTGCAAAATGTCAAGGTGACAATTTTTGTGCAACACTTATGTTTATCATCTTTGGCTATTTTTATCTAATGGTGCCTTAAAAACCCATTAGTGAATGAATAAGCTTCCTAGACTCTGAAGTTTTTTAAGACCTCATTTGTAAAAGAGGTGGGGAAAGGATCATGCACACATGCATCAATAAGCTTCTTAAGGTCTACACAAATTCTAATTTCCCCTATGGTCTAATCCACTATGATTCTTCCAATAGCTCAATTATTCTGACCTCCATCATTCTATCTAACTCATGTTTCAATTTCTAATTGTAATTTGGGTTCAACCTATAAGGACTCTATTTAACAAGTTCAACATCTGGTTTCAAGGGGATTTTCATTTCTCCCAATTCTCATGCTATCCCCTTCATTTCTACAAAAGTATCAGGGAATAGGTCTTGATACGCTCTTAGCAAATAAAATACATTTTCCATTGTCTCATCTTTATCGTAATCTCCTATAATGGCCAATTTCAATTTATGTGTAGTGCTAATATTCACTTTCTTTGTCCTAATGGGATTGGAATAGTATTTTCTTTGTAACTTGGGTCCCAATTCTGCGCTCTCTCATTATATTTCTATAATTTTTTGATCTCTTAGGCCTTCATGATTATCAACTCTTTCTGCAATATTATAGCACCCTAATTTTTTTTTTGCATTCTATGAATGTTTATGCATCAAACACAGGGGTACCAACTTGTACACTATTTGAAATTTTAACGCAACTATTTTTCCCTTTAGGATCTTCAGGGGTTTGTTTAGTACATCATCTTTAGCTAAAAATTTGAATGTGGACTTGAAATTCTACATCATATGTTCCCACTCTATTATTCTCCTGCATAGTTCTAGCTCAACATACCAATTCCAAGAAATAACATCTAAATTATGGACAAACCTATGTACCCACTCCTCCTATGGTATCCTTCTTCTAGTCTAGGAAGAAAAACAACTCTTTAAATGGGCCTTTGGGAAATACAACCTTGTGTATTTCACTCCCTTACTATATTATTTTGAACCGAAGTGAATACATAGTAAATGCTTACATTTCAGCTAGGTCTCTATGTTATTATTATGTACAATTCACCAGTGTAATGGAGTTTCTCTCATAGAAACATCTAAAACTAGTAATCTTAAATGATTAGGTATCTACAATTTTAATTCTTGTACAAAAAATAAGACATTAGATAAACTATCATACCTTGGAGGATTCTGCACCTCAATCCCGATATAGCGCACTACATGACTAATGTGCACACATCTCCTTGTTGACACCTCATGCAATTTATTCCGCTAGTTCTCCAAATCCTCTTTAGAATCTAATGAGAGGGAACTGATATTGTGCCAAATTAGCACACCATATATATTAGGATTGAAATAGTCTTCCCTTCGCGTAGTTATATTATAAATGTTGTCCAAATCCTTTGCATCTAACTCATCCCATACAAGTTATAAGTGTCTATCCGATTCCCTAGGATCAAATGGCATAATTAATATGATATTCCTAGACTCAAATATCATTTGCCTCTTTTTGAAATTGATGATGACCATATTATATAACTCCCAGTCAATTCCTAATAGCACAATATATGGGTATGATTCATCTACTATTTTTTTGACTTCAAATTTTGTAAAACTCTTAAATCCATCAATAACCACTTTTGTGTTAGACAACCTACCAATGGGGAATATTCTGTATTGGTTTTCCATCCTCAGTTGAATAGGAGACCAAGTCAGTTTAGGGTTTCCCATAATTTTCCTTGTCTTCTTCACCAGAATACATACATTTAATCCTAAATATAGAATAATGTTGCCCATATCATAATCACTTACCTTTGTGCTAATTATGAACTCTTGACTTGTCCTCATTTTGCATTCAAACTGATTAACTACATGTCATGTTGTATGTATTGTAACTACTTTTGGTTCTTTGGCACATTGATATATCAATATGTCGAGTTTCTCTAGTGCACAATCATCCTTACATTAGATCTAAAAATCTCTTTTGGAAGGTTTTAATAGGGCTTCCTTCAACTTCAAGTGATATGGTAGATATTCTATCACTAAGAGGAGGCATATCATACATTATAATCTAATCCATAATCACCCACTCTGATGCAATAATATCTTTGCGTGCATCCTTACATGTTGTATTTTCCTTTAAGTGGATCAAAATTTTATGGAATACCTATGACTTTCCTTGCCTACTGCTAATTTGTAGTGGTTTTTTTTGTGGAATTCATTATGGTCTTTGTGCCTCCACACGTAGCTAAACCCACATGCAATAGGTCTTTGCACAATTTGGCAGTGATCATCTAGATATTTTGTCATTTCTTCTCTTGCCATTTTTCAATAAGCTAGGGACAATATTTTGTTGCATTCTCAAGTGCTCTATAATAAGTATAAGTTTTATCAATGATTAGGGAAACCTCTTGCAATATATCCTGGCTATCCACAATTATAGAAGATAATTGGTCCTCTCCCCCTTCCAAATGCTCCTCTTCCTTACCCTGGTCCTTTGGTTCCTCTATCCATCATTCCTTGACATCTTCCTTATTGCTTATATGGTCTAGGTTGATTGAAAGTCTATGCAATTATTTCTTTCTCTTCTTGCAATCAATAAGAATTCATAGTGTTCCCTCATCAAATCCAATGCACGTAAATGAGTTGCAAAAATCACAAAAAAGAGTCCTCGCAAAAGTCTCATATTTCTATAGCATGCCCCCCCCGGGTGAATGTCCCCAAACTTTGCAAACCCTGCACCACAACCTCCTTCCTTGTGCTAGTGGGTTGGCTGCACACATTTCCATGTAGTCTATCAGCGCATGACACTCATTCCTATGGTGTCCATCCTTCCTACCTATCGTGCACCATAGTTCCTCATGCTATTATTTTCCCTTGGTCAAGTCTTGTAACTGGATTGTCAACACAACTAGCTATGATTGGACTCGATCCATGCCACTACTATCTCCACTTGCTACTGGACATGCCTCCAATTTTAGTGAAATATCCAAGGCTTTTGATTTTGATGTAGTTTTTTGCTGGATCAATGACACTCGACTATGTGGAAGTAGTCCAGTAATGAACCACTTCATGTGATACAAATATCGAATCTAAAATGTCAATCTTCCCAATAGTACCTTAAACCATTGATTGTGGTCCTAGATAGACTCATTTTGACCCTGCTTAATTTCCTTCAATTCTGTACTACATTGTGACTCAAATTTAGGTTTTATGAAACTCTTTCAACAAGGCCTACTTTATATCTTTCAAAGTTATCTACTGTAAGCCAAGGTGGTACTCCTATACTTTGTATGCCACATTAGTGCATGTTCTCTAAAGGTAGTTTCCATCTCTGCAATATTAGTAGGTTCATCTTGGACTTGGTTCATAGTCCATACCGCCTCACATACAAACAAATGTTGATCAGGATCCTCAGTTTCATAACCATGAAACATAGGCATCCTCGAAGTGGAATATGCCATTATATTTTGCACGCTAGTCCCTTATAAAATATTTCTAGGTATACATGACGTTTGTTTTGGAATACTCTGTGTAATGTTCTTTAATGGAGAATTCTTTGGCACACTCCCCTTTAACTTACTAGTTTTGTCACTACTAGTATTAATACTTCTCTCACTTTATTTCAATTGGACAAAGTATGCAAAAAAAATCTAGGTTAACTTACCTCTTAATAAACTAATGTGCATAGGGTCATGGGATCTCATAAGGCATGGTTTGAGCAAGGTGAATGGGATACACAAATTCTAATATTCTTAGACTATGCTTCGATGGTCCTTCATCTTCTCCTTCTTCGTATAGTATGCCAAGATGCACTCTTTCAGGACTTCTTTTATCTCCTTTGCTCTTGCTTCTCATATTATCTCTTCTCACCTAATCCATTGAACTTTTATCAGGTGTAGGCATCGATGAAAATCTCTCTCCTACATCACCACTGCATTAAAACTTTCTTCTAGTATGCAATACTCCACTCGCAAAATATGTCACCATTTTCTACCCAGTCTACCTCTTTCGCATGGTCAATTCTACATCATCTCGGCATACCTTTTAAAAATTAATTTGGATTTCCCATCATTTCATCCACTCTCTATGTTATTCTTTCTTTTTACCCCTAGCCATGTCCCCTCAGGACATCCCCTAGTCACCCCCTAGCTCACCCTACGTGCACAAGTGGTTTAGCTACTCATATTATTTGGTTCCATATTTAAGATTCCCTTGTCACACGTTATCATTTTAATGGAATTTGGAAATGATCTAATATACCTTCCATAGGGTCCTTTCAAAAATTTCCTCTCTATTATGCTATATCATACTATAGGTTCAATAGCAAACTCTACAATGTACCCCTCCAATATACTTTTGAATCAATAGTCTAATGCACAAGAGATGTTATTATTTAGAGACTTCAAATGAAAAAAAAAAATTAGGTGATCCAAACTTAAACAAGAATGCAACAATTTATAGATATAACCATAAATACAGAGATGCAGAAAAAATAACACTTCATTTCATTAATATTTAATACTGAAATATGCTTACAAACATAATGGAAATAAAACTAGCTTAGGTGATGGTAGCTTATCTCTGAGAATAGATGTGGTGGATACATGCCTCTGAACTATGTTGAAATGAGGCTCAAGGGCCTATTTATTATTGAACAAAAATGGAAAACCCTAAAAAACCAAAACTGTAACCCCAGGAGATGGAATGCCAAGAGTTTGTGGGCTGCATTGGGGTTAGTTAGGCAACCAACTTCCTGAGGTCATAACTCGGTCATATTATCTCTGTTTGGCGCATATGATACCTTGTTGGAAATATCTCTTTGAGTACTACAATATTTGCAACATGCCTTTCCTACACATCTAGGCCTATTTCAGATCTCAAAAAAATGTCGTTTAGGGGATCAAAACTCCTTCAAAAGTTCAGGACCCAAAAAACTACTAAAAATAGTAAATGTTGCAATAAACAACGAAACAGATGAAACCGACTAGAGGTCTAGGTGAAATAGGTGGGTGGACACCAATATCCACTTGGATCATTAGGGGTCCATCTCTTTGGCTCAAGAGGTCACCAATCCCTATTCTCATCGCTCAACCTTTGTATCCATTCCATTAACAAATTTGGGGATTCGACAAAGAAAATATCGTAAAACTCAATGAATACATATCTTTATAACCATTATTCTTTGTTAATCCACTAGTCTCCAATCTCACTTGTAGAAAAGTCTTGATCTTTTTATTTGAGCCAATGATTTATATCCTCCGTAGTGGGATTCCACATTCCCTTCAACAATAAATCCTGGTCTCAGAAACATAGCCATTTGTTGGCGCTAGTGAAAGTTTGACCTGGGTTAGCATGCACATTTTGGACAACAAAACTCACTAGACACTAACCCTTTCAACATCACCTATAGAACAGGTGAAGTCTCACTTGAGGCACCTATGGAAATTATAGAAACTAGAATTATACAATGGCGAAGGGAATTGGATTCTACGTGAAAAATATCCTATGCAATAATATGTAGTATTTAATTCATAGCCATATACTAGATATAGTCACAAACATTCATTGAAATCATGATATATATATATATATATATATATTAGAAAATTTCAAAGGTATGCTTCAGTTTCATATATGGCATAATAATAAACATTCAAACATTTAACACACTATAGTAATCTACCCAGAAGATAAACTAAGGTATGATGCCACCATCACATAAAATAAAACACATGAACTAAGACAATCCATCCATCAATCATTTTATATTAATATTTATAAGGCGTTGGGAACATCATTATAACATTACCAATTTTATTATAGATCAGCTCACTAGCCTATTCAAAATAACATTACAACATTATAATATCAATACCTCAAACTAACACAAAATTGGCTAAACTAAATCCCCTCATCTTCCAATTATTTATAGATGATAATGTGGACCCAATCCAACCCTATTAACATGGAAAATATTTACCATGATATTTACCTTGAGCTGGTAGACCACAACTGATATTCTTGACTCAGTCAAAACTGGTCCAAATGATTCAGTCAAACTTAACCACTTTAACTTGACCACGTCATGCATCGATCCTTTCTGCACACTCTTTCCTTTTATGCAACTTCTATGCGTTGATCCTTCTGTGGTAATTTGCATGCTGATCCTTTTGTGACAATTCTGCATTATTTCTTGTTCTCCATTTCTCTACACAAATTCTCCAAAACTCTCAAAATTCCTCCAATTTTTTTATCCCAAAAATAGCCCTAAAACATTTATTTTTTATAAAGTAACACATTATAGTTAAATATTATCACCCTTTTAACAAAACCCATGTCTCATAATCTTCTAGCTCTTCTTCATTTACTTGTGGAAAACCCATCAAGGTGCATTTCTTACCTTTTCTTTAACAAGCCTTTGCACAATAATGCCCATCGAGGGCTAATTTTGAAGCAAAATTGAGTGCTTCAAAGGGAGAATATGTGTTTTCTCATTTACACCTTAATGCACTTTTATATTTTCATTTTTATGAAGAAAAATTCCTATTGTTCAATTGACTTAACTTTTGGCTTACTTTCACACAATGACAAAAATTCGAAATCTGCTCTGAAAACATGTTTGCACATTCTTCCATATGTAATTTTTTTTTAATTGTAGGCATGGTTACTTGAATAGTTAGATTGGGTAAAAAACCCATGTTTATGTTTTTCTTGATTTGACATTAGATTTATGAAAATGGAATGCAAAAGGTACCCTCTGAACATATTTCATTTCACTGCATCTGTCATATGTGAGAAAACCATTAATATCACCATTTTTCATAGGGAAAACGTCCAATAAGTCAAAAATACATAATGATAATATGATACATGTCTTAGAATGTGTCATGAATATGTTTCCCCTAACAAAAGGTTCTCTTTTGTCTATCCTCGAAAAATTGACAAACAGGGAAGGGTATTTGAGAGAAACAAAAAGAGACACAGATATTTCCAACTACATTTGTTTTAGTATTTAGTAAATTAATGATTTAAATTAGAAAATAAACATAACTTCACCTACTAAGAGGTCCATGAAATAACATCTTGAGAGGCAAAAGAGTTGAGATGGTTGACAATGGTGATCTAAACTATACCAAATACAAAAGGGGAAGGTAGCACCTCGATCATACGGTACTTTGTAGCTTAAGATTATGAAACTTTGGAACTTGTAACACATTGATAGGTAGATTGTGATCTAAAATATGAACTTTTGGTAGAGCAAGAAGTTTAGAATTTTATGACATAAGGTGAAATCAAACTTAGATGAAATTTTAATTTCTTTCTTTCTTTTCCAAATCTTATTTGTGAGAAAGCTAATTTTTAAACAAGATTTGTTTGATTGCACCCAAAAGGATTTTCGCAATCAAAATTTGTTATTCCCAAGGAATTCTTTCTAGCAAGTTGGTTTTCAATAACTCCAAGGTCTAATGGCGCTTAAGATAGGTTTTCACCATCAAATTTTATTCAAGGAAAAAGATAGGATAGTGAGATAACATGGCATGGCAAGCGAGCTAAGTTATTTTACTGTGTAGATTAAGGGGAAGGATGGTCTGGAAAAATCACGAATGAAAAGGAGGTTGAAGTCATAATCTGGTGGTAATAGCAGTAGTATCATGAAATATTTAAAATTTGACTACATAAACAAATAAGAGTTTGGCTTCAACATGCATGGATTCTTAATCTTGGAAGAAGGAAATATAAATAGGCATACCATGGTGACTAAGGAGAATGTATAATGGATTGTGTAAGAATACCTCATTTGTTGAAATTTTATGTATGTTACAATGGAGATTGACTTCTCCTTGATACTAATATTCACTTGGTCCTGATACCATTATTTATTTTTGATGATTTTTTTCCATCTTAAAAACTTATGGGGTTGTTGGTGTTGTTGGTAAACAACTACAAAACTTTATAGCAAGCTCTAAGGAATTTTTGCTTCGATCATATCTTATTGAACATCTTATGATGCCACAAATTTTTAGCTTGAATGTTTGGATATCACACTCTCATTCACAAGACTTTAAAATTTGAACTTTTAAAATCACTTGTTCATAGTTTTACCCTCTGGATCCTTTCATGAATTATAAAAACTTAACAATTTCCTACAATAAAATGTGATATGATGGAGGAATAAAGGTGTAGGGTCCCTATTCATCCAAGTCCTACAAAAAAAATGACAAGTAGTGCATAGGAAACAAATACATTTTAACATGTTGAGGAGTGGTGGCTAACCTAAACAACCCAACAATGTTTTGTTGATAAAATACTAGTTTCATGTCAAATTCAAGTGATTCAAAGCGATTTTGAAGTCATTTTAAATTATATCTCTGGTATAATTTGTTTTTAAAGTATTTTGAATTGATATGTGAAATGTACCGAAGAGTATCATGCTTAGTGAGGTTGTGTGTGAATTCATGCTTAGGCCAATAATTACTATTTTTAACTCGGATTTTTCATTTGATGAAAACTTGATCTGATTCCACTTAGAGATTAAAATATATTCATTTGGGTACCTCCAATACAAATAGGTTTCAATTTGACATTTAAATCATTATCAAATTTGAGGAATATCAATATGCAAGGCAACATTGTTTGTGAAGTTACAATTTAGAAGTAAAGTGACTCTTCTTAAAATAATTTTTCTATATGAAGTCTAATAAAAATCATTATATTGGGAGATTAAAGTGTATTCAAGTGGTTATCTCTCATTGAAACAAGTTTTAAAAATACCTTTATTTAAGATCTCAGAATTTTCAATGAATACTGAGGGAGGCAAAGTTTTTATTTTGTTGTTTTTAAGATAGGTAGTCACTAATTTATGAATAAGGTTTTCATACAACGTCCAAATGAAGTGAATCAAATTATATTTTAAAATAGTCTGAAATAAATATCTCCCGTATAAACATGTTTCAAATATATAGTTTTTTGGAATGTCAAACATTTCGACGAACAATCAAAACACAAATTTTCCACAATGTTGATTCTATGACCATACAAACATGGGCATAAATTATTCATATCATGTCGGATTGAGGGGATTGAAATTTGGTTGTAAACTATACCTCAAATTTTGGCAGTACCAACTGTGTTTTTAAGGGTTTTCCAAAGTAAATTTACTACATGAATCAAAACTCGTGTAATTTTTCCTAAATTAATCCATGAAGTGTATGACAAACCTAGTCGAAATGTTTATTATTATATAAATAATTCATCTTCCATAATTACTCAATACCCATTTTGTGGATCTTAATATATATTTTTAGAAAAATTGACGTTTTTCAATAAGTTCATAATAAAAATTTTACATTTTCACTTCATTTGTACACAATTTTTTTTTTTTTAAATTGTAACTTTGATGGCTTACTTTAAAGTATTTCATTTTCCTTTGAGAAACTTATTATCCTTCAATTGCTTCATCCTTCATATGCATTCCTTATTTTATAGATCAACTTGTCAAAGGGTTAGTAAATGGAGTGGTTCTTACTGCACCACAATTGGAAATTATTGAAGCATGTTTGTAAAAAATTATATATTTCTATCCCAAGAGTATTCATGAATATAGTACCAAAATAATTTTACATTAATGTTTTGTAGATCTACTTTTCCAATATGACAAGGTCTTGGAGAAACTCATTAAAGTGAATGTGTAGGTTCTTACATCTCATCTTCATGTTTCTCCTCCTCTAAGTTGTAAATGCAGGCAAAAAACAATCAAATGTTTCTAAAAATAATAAAAATTGTCCAATTACTTTAGCATTTACTCGACAATGGCACCAAATTGTTTGGAAATTTATTTGAAAAAGTTGTCTAACTATTATTATCAATATGGAGTTCATAAACTTGTGAAATGAAATAATATATGCACACAATTAGATTGTTTGTAGAAATATATATCTAGAATAATTAAAAATGAAACACCCCATACTTCATCAATCAAAAGCAATTTCAAGATAGAAAGGGTCTAATCTTACCAACTTAGACTACTTGATCTTACAATGGAAAAATACCAGGTTTTGAGGTGGAGTTTACCTTTCAATTGTGAAAATGGAAGCCCCACACAATTATGTTTCATTCAATGATGTAGGTTATTGGTTAGATAAGAAATCCTCACACACTTCTAGAAAATAAAAGCAAGGCACAAAAATTACTTAAAATCTTTTGGAAGATCAAGAATGCACTATTGTCCCACAAGTTGTAGTTCCTTTGGATCCAAAGGCATGTAATGCTTGAATCCTAAGTCTTGTACTTATCTATTACAATTGAAGTATTAAAATAAAAGGACATATTAAAAAATGGAAATAATACTAGTGAAGTCTAGTTTCGTGGATTTTGCATACATTAGGGCCATTTCCAATGGAAGGACACTCCTAATATTTTACCCCACCCATCATTGAGCTTGTTTCTCCAAGCATTTACTAATACATGGAAATATATACCTACAATGCTTTGACGAAAGGCTAGTTTGATAAGCTATTTATGAGTCATGGTTTTTCCTAATGGGTGGACACTCCTAATCATTTACCTTGTTTATCACTAATCTTTTTTTCAAAAGAATTCACTAATCTATGATAAAAGACTTGATTTGTTCTTGAAAAATAGTAAATCTATGATATATAATAAAGAAACAAGGCTAATAACTTAAATCAAAGTATTATGGACAAGGGAAAATGCAACAATTAGTATATAAACAAAGTTATTTATGACAAATAAGAATAGAGGTTAAACAAACTAAAGAAAATTATTTAAAAAGAAATAATGTATAAGCTTAAGAAATGATATTGCATGAAATAAATAAGAGGATATAAAATGAAATAAAGTGCCACCATTGTCCATTTGTAGCGAGATCGATTCCCTCATAAACAAAGTAGAAAACTATTCTATAACACAATAAACTAAATCAAAAAATTCTACATCCAAAACTACAAAATGACAATCTATGTGAAAGGAAACATTAAAAAGTTTATTGTATCCCATCATAAATTTGGCATATGCTCCAAGAGTCCTCATTTTGGAATGGATAAGGCACTCATATTTATACAAAAACTTTCTTTGAAACTATGATAAGCAATAGTAAATTCAGATCCACATATCTTTCATGTGGTTACAACTATTTGCTAATAATTAACAAGTAAATATCTCTAAATATTTCTAAATATCTTTTCATGAATATATTAAAAATATTTAGTAATAAATCTTCTATGATTCTTCTCCATAAAAGAGACTTGATTGATCCTTCCAATCCTCATCAAATATTCAAAGGTTGAAGAGGAAATTCGAATTTGGACCTTAATGGAAAACGCTTGCATCGTTGGAATCTTCAATAAGCCTACAACCACGACCAAACTCACTCAACTTTCAAATATAAGGGAAAACATGTTATTTCTCTAATATTTAATCATAAATTCACTCAAAATACTAAAATAATTGTATTGGAAAATATGGATCCTAATCCCACATATAAACATAAAAATGGAGTAAAACAAGGTTATGGAAGAGTAGAAAGGGATGAAAGTAAAGGAAAAGGTTATTAAAAAATTGTTAAAGGGGATGTGAAAAGATGGTCATTTTCATGACTTATAACAACAAATCCTCATTATTGCATATATGTCTTAAATAATGGTTAGGGAAAATTTTAAGAAAATCTACCAAATTTATATGTATAATAAATGGGTGAATCACCATGTCATATATGAATATGTATAAGCTATTTTGTCAATAATATAATACACATAATTTTTTGGTGAATCGCTGACTGAATTGTATAATATATATATATATATATATATAGATATAGATATAAGCAAATATTTCATTGAATTATAAAGTTTTGTTAAATCTTGGTGAAATTTTCACTTAGTTATAAAACACTGCAAATTCTTGGCTAATATTTTACAAAATAAGAAGACATTGTAATATCTTGGCTAATCCTTGATAATTTTTTTTTTTTTCTTTCACTTCTGGTTCATAGATACCATGGTCAGTGGTCCGCTACGTCCAGGATCGGAAGTCTCTAGGGTGGACCCCACCCGAAGGGGGTCACACCCCTCAGCCATCACAGACCTAACCCCAAGAGCTTTCGGGTTTCGACCCTGTGACCTCCCATTGGTGAGGCCCCGGCTTGACCAATTGAGCTAACCCTTGGGGCTGCTAATCCTTGATAATGTATACATACATGTATAATAATAAGAAAAAAAAATAGTTAAACTATAATATACACATTCTCTGTGTATAGGAAAAGAAACATCATGGATAATGTTGGTTAAGGTTCTTACTGTACGTTGTTGCAAATCCATTTACATGCTTTTATCATGTTTTACCATAAAGGTCTTATTACATCCCAAGGGGAAGCTAGTTTGAGAGGCACCCCCAAAGGTGTATGATGTGAACTAAAGAGTTTCTTTTGCTCAAACTTGATATTGAGGCATCCATATAGCTCAATCATATTCTATGTAATTGATATTCTAGAGGCGCTATATGAAAATGAGGTCTAAGAATACCTATACCATAATCATGAATCTTTACATCAAATTCCTTTGGTTTCTTATACAATGCTTCTCTATAAGGTAGATATGTCTCTAGTTCCTTGGCTTTTAGATAAACCAACAACTTTAAGATTTAGTGCTTCCTCACCATCTATAGGAATTTCACCTCCTTTTTGTATTGTAACTATTGTAGTACCAGCTATTTTATTCTACAATTCACAGTTCTCTAAAAATGTTCAATTGGAAAATAATTCCTTGTAATTTCACAAAATGAAAAATGATATTGAATTGAAAGATAAATTTGTATTGAAACTTAATTTCCTACATGATAAACAAAATGTAATAACATAAACTCATCAAAAAGTTACAATTGGTGAGATCAAAATTATAAAATATAAATTAAACAATAGTATTTGCATTCTCATTACTTGGAAAATTATCTCACAAAATAATCATCCACTAAAAGAAAAAAGGTCATTGGTGAGGGTCATGCCTCTGACGGACCTTTAAGGTCCATCACTAATGTCGCATATGGTGACTGTTTTAAAAACAATGTTGTTGTAAGTGTAAATAGTGATGGTCCTTTAAGTTTTGTCACCAAAGCCATTTTAAATGACACTTTTGGTGAGGGTTTTTAAAGGCCCATTGCTAATTCTCTCTTTGGTGACACTTCTAGTGACGATCTTTTATTGACCCTCACCAATGCTCTTTTGGTTACTTTTGGTGAAGGTAAAAAAATATTCATCATCATTGATCATTCCAATGATTTTTTGATGACGCTTCATTCCTGTAATGGACCTTTAAGGTTCATCATCAATTGCACATATGGTGACGGTCTTTAAAAAAACGTTGTTGTAAGTGTATATAGTGATCGTACTTTAAGGTTTGTCACCAAAGCCATTTTCAATGACACTTTTGGTGAGGGTCGTTAAAGGCTCGTCACTAATTCTCTCTTTGGTGTCACTTTTGGTGAGGGTCATTAAAGGCCCATCACTAATTCTCTCTTTGGTGACACTTCTAGTGAAGATCTTTTATTAACCCTCACCAATGCTCTTTTTGGTTAATTTTGGTGACGGTCAAAAAATCTTCATCATCATTGATCATTCCAATGAGTTTTTGATGATGCTATGTACCTGTTACTATATTTTTTTCAAAAGATAATGATTTAAGACCATTGTTGTGGAGTCTTTTTCATTACGTGTCCAAGGTCATAGTGTTTATAGTCAGTCAATTTGTTAAGAATTAATTAGTGTGTATCATTTCCCTTAAGTCATAATAATATCGTTTTCCTATGAGTCAACACATGATTCATCTCTACTAGGTTTATTATCTAGCAATTTTCCTTTAAATAAAGTTCCACTAGTGTGTGTAGGAACTATATTATTTAATACATAATCAAGCTCTGTCAATTATATTAATGAGAGAGACCTAGCACCCCTCAACACTCATGTCACACCTTAACATGATTTGGGACGATACACTAACATTCCTTGTAACACCTCACATGTCCTCAAAAATCTTTGTACCTAGAACATCTTGCCATGAGTAGGATGCCCAAGAACATGTTGGCATGCTCTACCATAGCATAGCACTCCCCTATCATGTGTTGGCATGCCCTGTAGTCCCTAGCATGCCCTTGACATAATATTGCATTGACAAACATTAGAACTTGGCACACATTGGCACTTGGCATGTATTGGAACACATTATTAGTGTGCTTAGCATGCCCCTTTTGAAAAAGATAAAGTTCCGACTTATTAACCCTCTTATGTGTTCATATCCCTACATTTTAGCTTGGTTATTCCTTTTGTTTCCTTGAAACTCCATGATGCATATTGGCATACTCTAGCACCATACACATCCTAGCATGTCTTAGCACCTAGCATGCCTTGGCACTATATGGCACATGTTAGCACACCCTAGAACTACCTAACACACTCTAGCACTTCTTGACATGCCCTGATTTTCCCTGGCATGCCTTACTTGTGCTTAGCATACCTTGTCACTCCCTCCTTGGCATGACAACTAGCACTCATTGACACTCCTCAACACACCCTCATATTCATTCACTTCCATGTATTTTGACCTAGTGTTCCCTTGTTGTTTTGGGAATTTTTAGTGTCTACGGATAAATGCTTAAACCCCTACACTAGTAGCTACGTCTAGAACAACAGTAAAGCATTCTCTACTTTTTCTATGACCAATAGATTAAATAAGGCAGTAAGAAGCCTACCTCAAACTTTCGCTTACTCCTTATCTCCCTTGACCAATTCTGTCGCTCCTTTCCATACTTAATTCGCTTGAAGAGTACTTGCACATAGACAGAAGACAAAAACTAATCAAAGCATATGATAATGATCTATTGATTAAACATAGCATGGAATCAAGTACATAATACACATAAAGCATCAATGGACAATACAAGCATATGGAAAAACCTTTGAACACTTTATTAGTAAAAGGAAGAGTTACAACACAATTTTCTTGATTCAACATCACTCCAGTTCAATCCCATCCTCTCCTCATAACAAGCAAGACATTTTGACATCATTACAATACTTGAAATCAACTCAAGTCTCATACTAACAACATATCCCTATAATTCAATGATTTCCAGCCCCTGATCACTTAGAAGAGTGGTCTTTTTATAGGTGAATGATGTAAGTTATACCATAAATGGTGACAATGGATGCCCTCCCAAACTTAGGATTTAGTTCCATGGAGGAAGGGATAAAGGGATTGATGTTCCTTAACTCCCTACCTCATCCAAATTCGAGCCCAAAAGAGTAGATAAACTTTGGAAACTTCTAGATGCATCCAATGGATAAGAATATTCCCAAACCCCAATACAATTTCACTCAAATTTGCCCAACGCAGGCCAAAGAGGTCTCAAGTGCACTGCATAGCACCTTAGCAGTGTACTGGACTACACTTTTGTGCACCCTGATGAAGGCCTGCCTGCGTTGATCTTCTTAGAGGTAGTTTTTGGATGATTTCAGTCATGGAATCTCTTGGGAAGGAGGCATTCTGATGGTTGACTTCATTTAGGGCATGTAACAACTGAATTAGGGTTTGATGGGCCCTAATAGTACTGATCTGTCAGTCGAGGTTGATGTGCCCAAATGGATCTGTAACAGTTGCCCCCTAAAGCATGAAGTCATAAATATGTATGTTGAGTGAAATGATTTATCACGTGGAGAAGAGGTTTTGAAGTGGAAGGTGACCTGCATCAATTACAATACATATATCATGATAATTTGATTTCTTCTCATGAACTTGCTGAGGGAAGGCATACCCATGCTTAGCTTATAAACTTTCATTACATGTACAAATATAGTCGTCTACAGATATAGACCCATGAATGGATGACCATGAATATAAGGCCATTGTACATTTGATTTAGTACTCCTAAAAACATCGCAACCCAGATGGATGAAACTAGATTCGGGGTCTTCAATCTCATTCAATCTTTCGCTCAAGTACAAGTCTAAACCATGTGAATAGATGATCTGAAGTCGAACATGGGAAGACATCATCTGATTACCAGCAATGATGTAAGATGTTAACAGACGAGATAGGATTCACCGATAATAATGATAACCCTCAAGGTACTACAGTACATTTCACATGGTGTGAATAAATGATTTGATGTTGAACACCATACAAAGTCATTCGGTTGAAGGCCAGTGATGTCAACCTATCGTCGGAAACAAGAATCCTGCCATTGATGTATGCAAACCTCAGGGTACTAAAGGGGTGTTTCTAAGTCAACTTGGATAATGAGCTGATATCGACAAGAAGTGACTCATCGTAGGAGGACCTTGATGTATCCCACATCAATGACACAAAACAAGGTAAATGATTTTGGAGATGAAAAATCGACTAAAGACAGAAGGTTCAGGAATGGCGGTCATGAAAATGAAGGTTTACAGAATTGCAAAGGATAAAGTTTGACTGAATTACTTTTCTTGAACATGTCGGCGACACTAATATGAATTGGTAACATTGACCCAAAAAAATGTAATGGATGGTATGATAGACCAATGGTGTGATAACCATCAAGCTAAATGACCCAACCCAAATAGTCATGGTAATGAGGTGAAAGTTTCATGTTCAAGAGAGACTTGCTACCATAAATTGTTTTCCCCTTTTTCCAATTTTCCCCAATCATTGCTAACCAGTACCTCTTTATTTTTAATCAAGCTTGAGGAGGATAACATATGCTTGTTGTATAATTTCACCCTTCGGGTGAATCCATCGCTATTTTATGTTTTAACGAGTCTAGCGAAGGTGAAACTTGGTCTTGTCTAGATGGACAAGTTGGTCGCTATTTGATGTTTTTAGCAAGCTTAACGACAAATATAACTTGGTACTTTTCATGTTTAGAGAGTTTGAAAAGGAACGAAAAGAAAACTCCACAAGTTCTTTTTCGTAAAATAATCTCTCAAGTCTGAAAAAGTGTAAAATAATACAAGAGAGGTATCATTTCCAATCCTTTAACAAGCTGGAAAGGACAAGTGCTTAGCAACCTTTTCATGTTTAGAGAGTCTGAAAAGAGCTTAAATAGGACTCCAAAGGGGTTCCTTTTCCGTTTTTAACAAATCTCGAAAAAGAGATAAAAGTGCGCTTTGTGGTCAAAGATGTTCAATTTACATTTGAGCACATCAAATTCTACATGTCAGTTGTTAAAACTGCTGAAAACATCATCAAAATAGTTTAAAAATACCTATTTCATGGATAAAATGAATAAAAACTAATGTTTACTCAATTAATGTGCAAGAAATAAACATAAAAACAAGTTTTACCATTCATTTTTACCATTTTACATTTACCCTTTGATTTTGGTGCTTTGGAGTAGTTTTTTACGTCGAAGATCACCAGCCAATTGCGGAGGATTCAATGGACCATTCCTCGTGCCATCTAGACCAGGTAGGAGCTATCTCTATTCTCTTTCATTTCATATCATTCATTTTCAGTTTCAAGCAAAAATTTTGGGCTTTGGGGCCCCTGGGGTTTCAATTTTCAAACCTAGGATCAACACACCCTTTCATCATCGAAAGGTGCGCTGCAGTGTAGTTACCTAGAAGGCTTCCTATATTGCAGCGCACTGTCTCTAAGATTGGGCTGCACTGAGCGCAAAACCCAATTTCATTCAGCTATTTTTACCCAAAAATTCCTCTGTTTTTTGCAAGAAATGGATCCTAATTTATCTTATGGTTGTGTTTTCAAGTATTCATCAAATCAGAATGACGATTACATGGAGAGAATGAGAGCACAAAGAATAGGATATGATTGCCCTAAATAACTAGGGCATAGTTGAGGCCCTAAGGAATTGCAAGTTACTAAAATATTTCCGATTACCCAGTATGAGGTAGCAAATGGAGCTTTTGCAGTTCCTTGTTCGTTCAAGGTACGTAGCCCCCATCTCACTTTCTAGATGTGTAGTAAGTTGTTGAAGGGCATTTTTGAGTGCCTTTCTGAAGTCCAAATCTAGATCTGAAGCCTTTTCTGGAAATATGGGAGAATGTAGATGTCTTTAGAGTATGTTTTCACTCAAAAGGACCCATTTTTTGGCTGAGATATGGCCATTCTCCAAAGGTGTCCCTAGGTGTGTAGCGAAATGGAAAAAGAGGGGCAAAAAGGTGATTTTTGGCCTCATTTTTGCAAATTTCTCAAAAACTGAGCCCTAGACCAGGAAAGTGGGAAAATGGGTTTTGAGAGGGGGTCATAATATTTCCAAAAATGCTGATTTTCCATCATTTGGAGCCCTGAGGAAGAAGCGCAGCGTGAGCTTGCTGCGCTCCTAGACATAAAATTGCCAAAAAATTTCAAGTTTGCACCAAAACACAAATTTTTCTCCAAATCCTCCCAAAATTTGTCTAGATATGCCTAATGAGGTATGTTATGCAACCATGAATTCATTAGAAAACAAATCTAACTTACCCTTCTCCTCTTGGCTGATTAGGGTTTCCTTGAGTTTTTCCTTCAACTGCTTGATTTTGACCTTGGCAACCTGATTCCTTCTGTAATAATGGTTGGCCATTTTCTTTTGCAACTTGTTGTCCCCATTGGCCTTGTCAAGTAGATTCTCAAGGTGGAAATTGACTTTGTCAAGCCAAAAATCCTTCTCCTCATTTATTTTCATGGCAATCTTATCTTCAAAGGTCAATTCTTCCATTGGTGGCTTTTGTTCTTTTTCCCTCTGAATTGCTTTTCTAAGACCCATTTTCCTTGGTCTCTTCCTTGCCACATGTCCTTAATGCTTCTCAATGTCCTCATGGTCCACCACTTCCTTTCCTTTCATCTCTTGTTTCTTGGCTTTGAATTGTTCTTTCTCCATGACTAATTGTTTTGCCTTAAGTTGATTGTTTTCTTGCTCAAGGAATGAAATGATGAATTTGGCCCTTTCCATATTTTCCTTGGGATCCATGATCTGAGAATCCTTCTCTTTGCTGACTTGTTGCGGGCTTTTATGCTCATCATGTGCCTCCAAATTAACTAGTTCAAAGTCATGCTCAATGGGCTCCTCATCATGCAAAGAAGCCTCATGATGTGATGGTGATCCTTGTTCTGTTGATGTAGTAGGCTTGGCCCCTTCCTCAATTTGAGGAGAAAACACAAGAATTTTGCCTCTATGATATGTCTTGGTCACCTCAGGCCTAGGTGCCTTGGAAACCTCATCATGTTTGCTTGATGACCCCACCTCCATGGGATGTACTAACATGGTTTGGTGCTGGCTTGGTGAAGTGGTTATATGTGTTTCCAAGGCTGCCTCAATGAAGGTGTCCCATGTCACATCTTCTCTGTCAACTGATGGAGTACTATAACGTTTATTAGGCTATGGTGAAAGAGGTTGGGATAATGCACTTTTCATTTCAAATTCACCCTTTCAGACATTTTGGTTAGGCTCCTATACAAGTAGCTGGACAAATTTAGAGACTTGGCAGCTATAAAGTGAACGAGAAATATTATGTGGTATTGATATAGCTTGGAAAATCTGCCCTCACATGTGAAGAAATTCATGACAACCTTCATCAATGGTGCATATCTCTCCAACAAGTATCTGAATGGGAAAACATGTGGGTGAGTTCTTTTGTATTGTTATTTCAAGTAGGGTTTTTACTCTTCTAGGTCTAGGTTCATGCCTTTGAACTAGCTTTCACCATGGTTTGGTATGCATGTAGCTTGAGAGATGGCATCCATTGAAAACATGAAATCAGTCCCTGCAATGGTGATCTTGTATTCCTTCAAGGTGATGGAAAATATACCTGTGAGATGCTCATGGTAACCTACTTCCTGCACTCTTTGACAAAACCCTAAACAATTGACATCTTCAAAGAATTTCATGACAAATGTGGAGGAGGTGATTTCATTGCAATTAGAGGGCTCAAACCTCAATATCTTTCCCCCCTTGTTGTACTTCCTCTTCTCTGATGGTGATGAGTTAGGATCCATACTTCAAACCCTAGGTGAAAGGCAAGCAAAAACAATGAAATTTGTTGTTGTGAGGGAATGAGGTGGTATGATGGACTTAGGAGTTGCCTAAATTTGTAAGGAAATTTAGGAGGGTAGGGGATGATGTCAGTGAGTAGGGGAAAAAATAATTTTGGGAAATGAGTGGGGAGGGGGTGGAAAAGGCCAAAACACAGACCTATCCTAGAAAGAGATAGGGTAGATTAGGGTTTAGAAGAAAATGATGGAAACTGAGGGGATAAGGCTTTGTGATGGATGGAAATGGTGTATTATCTACAAATAGAGGTGTATGGACAAGGAATCTAGGGTTTAGGGAAGCAACTCATCATTTGAGGATCAAAACCATGAAAATCATGTAAACCCTAGAAGAAGAAGTATTTGATCATTTTCTTGACTTATGAGGCAAAGGAGGGCATGAAAACGATTAAACTTACTTGCTATAGAGCTTTGAGGATGAAATTACTGAAGAGGAGCTTTGAAAACTAAATTTTGGTGGTTAAACAACAATTTTGGACAACTCTTCCCTATGCGCAGTGAAAGCTTCCTTTGCGCAACATGCTGTGTAGGTGCACATCAAAGGCTCTTTGTGCGCAGCGAGAGTCAATTTTTGCTAGTGAGGGCTATGGAAACACAATGTTTTGCAAAGGAGAGGGGGGAGCTCGATGCTAGGATGGTAGACAAGTGAAAATGAGTGTGAATGATATCCTCCATGTGCTTTTGTAATTTTGTTTTGGTGTCTAAGTGATTAATGAGGTAGGATGGCCCACCTCACCAATTCACTTTCTTTTTTAGTTTTGTAGCCTTAGGACCTCTTCTTGTAACTTTAGAACCTTAGGAACATGATTACATATAAAAACATAAATTATATTTGAAATCAAGTGATACTGAACAAATTTACCTATTGCTACTCCTCATTTGCTAGATTTATACATGAAATGAATGATTTTGTGACCTTAACCCTAATGACCTAATGGTGACATTGAGTTGAATGGAGACCATGATGATGTGACCGAAGTGATATTGATGATGTTTTCATGATGGTAGACTCAACTGAATGATGAAAGTGACCGACATAAGAAATTCTTGAGAGAGTGGAACTAACCCTAGACACACTAGCCAATGACCAAATTTTTATTTGAAGACTCAATGAAATGACCAAAAATTGACTTGACACCCTAACAACACCTTGTAAGAGAATATTTGATCACTGGTGACAAGCTGAATTGATTGACACTAACACCCTCACATATAACCTTACTTTTTTTGCGACTTGGGAACCCAACCAATTTATTAGCAAAACAATATTGTGCCCAACCCAAAGTCTCCCTTTCTCCAACTTGAGGTCAACGATGCCAAGTTGGAGGTCCACCAAGTCGAATTTCAAAAAGTTCTAGAAATGAGAATTTTTATATTTTTATATTTTTTAAGATTGAAATGAGAATTTTCTATATTATTATTGGACCAAAGCCCTAAAATTTACTCATTTAAAAGAACCCAGAAAATACAAATTTATTGGGCACATGCCATTTGTTTAGCCTTCTTCTGCGACTGTTGGTTCCACACATTCAAACAAACAGAGGTAGGTCTTGGGAACGATGTGGGTGTGCTAAGGAGATCACCTACCTCTTGATTGCACATGACTTATGCATGTTGGATGTGTAACGCCCAACAACAACATATTTTTATCTCATGAGGAGAAAAGTTGCTATAATATAGTAGGGCTCATCTTGGGACACTACTAGTAGCTCTACTATGGGATGGCGCTTACTCATCTCATCAAGGACACCTAAAATAGGTCATATATATCACATATATTTGGAATTTCTCTTTTTGATTACGGGATATCCCCAGAGATCAATTTTAGGAAATTCCATTCTAACTAAATAAAAAGAATCTTCTTTTTTTATCCTTGATGAAGAAAAATAATGGTCATCAGATACATTGAAAATAGATTTTGGCTATTGCAAAATGCCAAATGATAAGGGTTTTGATTTAAGATAAGATGATCTAGTCCCACTGATGGATTCTTTTCATCATAGTTGTAAGGATGAGAAGAGGTTTGCACTGCGAACCTTAGCTAGTAAGAATGAATTCTTGGTTGAATCTAATCAACTAGTAGTCGTAACATCATCCCAATTGGCTAATTCTATATGTTGGATGAACTTGTTTGCACCCCTTGTTGGTGCTTATCTTCTTTTATGCCATAGTAGCTTATTATTGTCCCTCAATGGAAGACAAGTAAAATGTAGATATTAGGCAAGCTCTATCTCTGCCTATCGCAAAATGTTAGACAAACATCCACACACACATAGGAGGACTACACTCATCCCTAACATATATGGCATTGGTTTGTTATGTATAGGCCAAGGAGATACTTACCAGTGATGTAAATTGGCTTTGATGTGGAGACTATGAAAAAGAATAATATCATATGGCACATTAGACACACTGAATGGCTCTGACAAGCCTCCAACCTCCCTCCATATAACACTTGACAGGTTGAAACCCTACATCTGGAAGTAAGGAAGGAAGGATGGGTTCACATTTTGGTTGCGGACCATCATAGTTGGATGGGGAAAGTTCAACGTCTCGATGCAAGTTTCGTCAAGCCTCTCAATCGAAGGCATCCTGCCACTATTATGGAAACCCCTGGAAATGCCAGTTTTCCCATTTGATATCACCAATGTGGGATTTCCTCATTGAACCACTCAAAATTAGATTTTGACACTATGGAAAAATGTGAAATGAGAGGGATCTGCTGGAGTAACTATCATGCTAACTATTTACAAGGAAGGATGGGTTCGCATAATGAACCATAATAGTAGGCAGGAAGGAATTGGTGTTTGCATAGCTCTCAACCATAGCTCTCAACCATAACTGCTCTCATGGTGGTGCCCTTTCATGGTGGATAGTTCAGTTTAACCACCTCATCAACTATGCGGTTACTAAAAGCCTCTCCTATTTGTTTTGTTGAACCTCACTAACTTCATGGGGAACAACAAATTTGGTTATCCAAACAACCATACAAAAAATCTTCGGCTCGCTCGATCGCAAAGAAATCTAAGGGGACACTCCCTAACACTCCCTGGCACACATTGCCACACTTTGGCATTTGGCACAATCTTGCCATGTCGCCCTGGCACTCTAGCATTCCTTAGCACTACCTAACATACCTTTTCACTCCCTCCTTAGCACACCTATAAATCATTGGCACTCCCTATCACACACTCTTATTCATTCATTTCCATGCATTTTAAACTAACACTCCCTTGTGTTTCCCTGACACTCCATACTACTCCTTGATATGCATTGGCACACCATAGCACCTGACAGATCTTGGCATGTTGCTTTGGACTCTATATTGTGGGGAGAAATTAAAGTTGTAACACAATTCAAGTAATTTACACCTCCAATGTAAATGACATCATTATATGTTTGTGTTAGGTTGTTAGAGAGGTTATTTACAGACAATACATTTAATGTACTTAGACTTCATCTTTTCAAGGCCTCGACTCTAACATGGATTTGTACCAGGAACACTTCATGCAAATGAAAGGGGGCCTTTTTGTTTAACCACATATGCACAAGAGCACCAAATGCTGCCCTTCAGATCCCCCTTGGTGTGTTCAAAGTGGGTTTACATTCACGTCGAGTTGAAACTAATCATAATGACCTTCCTCTTCTTAATACCAATGACAACAAACTCGTCTTTGACCTTAGACAATCTTGTTAGAGATGAAGTCACTCCTTCACCCTGTATCATCTTGGTGTACTTCAACTTATCTACCAATACCAGTACCCATTTCTCGTTCTTAATCTGGAACAAATTCTGAAGAGCCATCCACATCTCATGTGCAGTGTTCTTCCTAGACACTTCCAACTCCTTTAGATCAATTGGCTTCTTGATGGCTTTCTCGGTGAACTCCCAGATCTTGTTGACCTACAAGACCAACTTGATCTTTTCCTTCCATGAAATATAGTTGGAAAACCCCTCCAACTTGTCCTCATGCTAGAGACTAGCCTGAAATTTCGACATTGTCACTTACAATGTGACCAACTCCCTCTAAAGTTGTACTTCATTGTGCACACTCTAATTCACTGTCTTCCAAAGTAGCTCAGACACCCTATGATACCATTTTGAATTTCCATGATCTTGGGTCTAGGATAGAATCTTAGAATCTCCGACGCTACCAAACCAAGAATCTCAACAAAAGCTACTTTGCACAGTCGAAAATAAATAGCAGTAAATTACACATGCACAAGTATAGACAACGTTTTAACAAAAATATTGTACAAATATGTACAACCCAATATTCATTATATTAAACCAATATGAATAATACAATAGTCTATGGAATCAATCCTATGCTAAATCACACCTACCTTCTCATTTTTAAGATCTTCGTGAGCTTTCACCTATGAACCTTAAATTTAGTGCCCTTTAGCACCTCAAATGATGGAATAGAAGGCATTGCAATAGGAGGTAAACTCCATCCCCCTTCACCTTTATCAAGACCTCTAGAGACACCTACAATCTATGCCCCTCCTTTGACTCATCATGATTTTTTTTCCACTTCCTTTACAAACCCTCCCTTCAAGGGAATCCGCATAGGAAGAGATTGTGGTAGAAATATTATGACAAAAAATGGGGCACATCATCTCTTTACACGGTTTCAAGGGGAGGGTATTGGAAAATAAGTGCCTTATCCTCTATAGCCCTTAATACCTTCTCAATGCATAAGTGAAACAACATAGTGATAACTGAACACAAATATAGATCTCAGCATTCAAGGCCAAACTCAAATATAAAGAATCACACCATGGATTAAGAATTGGTATTTGGTTTTGGTAAAATCAAGGAACTCCTTTCAAGATCATGACCTTGTTTTTAGCATTCTCAAAAGGAAGGTTTAAAACCCACATTAAAAAGGGGATATTTGCACCTTAGACTTTGCAACCTTTGCCCATGAAAAATCTATCTAATGGTCTATTCTGGATATGTTAGGTCTTGGAATTCTAGAGTACCCAATCAATGCTTTTGAGAGGCAAACTCCCTAGCTCCAACTAAAATTTAGTCCTATTAAAGAGGAAACTTGAAATTTTTTGCTAATAGGAGACATTTTTCCTTTCTTTTGATTGATTTACAACAAACTTCAATGCCTCTTCTTTCTTATCTCCCTCTTCCATTCCCCAACAAAAAATCATTAATCTTATATCATAAACACTCTATATAGATAAGAATTGGAATCATTTCCCTCAACTCATGGGGTACCTTTACACCTCAACCCATGCAAGTGGACCAAAGTCCATGGTACAACCCATCACACTCTAAGATGGTTCTAATTGTCTCCTCAAAACTAGGGCATAAGACACCTTACAATGAAAAATGGTCAAGCCATCTAAAACTTGTGTGGGATATTTGCCTTCATGGAACACATTCTAGCCAGTGCTCATCAAACATAATTCACTAACACCAATAACACACAACAAAAGTCCAAGATACTCGTAATATGTGGCCCACACCCAAGGCACTTAGACTACACCTCCATAAAATGCACCTTCAACTTTGGATGTCCAAAAATAGTAATATCCTAACCCAATATGGCCTATTTTTTAGATTTGTGTACTTCACTCCTTATCAAATCCTTGCACCTCCTTAACACTCCATGAGAAATCTACTCTAATGGTCACCTTCAAAGTTCCAACACCTTTTGCAACACGAAAAACCACCTATATATATTACAACAACCTTGTCAACTTCTTTAGCGGGTTGCACATATATTTCACATTTCTTCTTCACCTTGCAAAGTGGTAGTGCAAGGAGAGGGTATCAACTTCAATCAAGGAATGTTCACTTAGTACCACTTCCAAGTTTCCTTCCTGCAACTTGTCAAATGTCTTAAGTTAGCTTCACAACTTCTCATGGTGCATAACTTGCTTGTCTACACCTCTAAGTGAGACCACAACCCCCCAACCCCTCTAACTATTCCACTTATTCAACCCTTGTTAGAGACTTTTTGGACGTGCACCCATGCCTCAAGTAGAACGTAACACTAGAATCCCAAATGTGCATGCTTGTTCCATCTTTTAATGCCTTGTTGAAACCACATTATCACATTGCTTAAAATGAAATGTTTAAATCTTAAGGAAAAACACCTACTTTTCTTATGACAACCTAAACTATGCGAGTGACTTTGAAAGGAATCCATTTTTTCAAGATAAAAACGTAGGGTCTTACAAAGCCATTAACACAACAATTTGAATATATTCAACCTAAAGAAGGATACTACACTACTCCTTCCAAATTTGTCATATAATTGTGAAGAAACTAACACTTGTTTTTAATTATTAAATCCTTAATATAGACTCTCTTTTGTTGGCACCCACCTAATACGCAAGAACACTTAAATATTTTCAATACAAACAAGTTGAAAACATATGTTTCCTTCTTACACTTAAATGTTTTCAATACAAAAAATGTGATTCCTTCCAATAACATTCAAATTCCATAAATACAATATATCTACCTTCATAAACTTTAACAACAAAATAACATTCAAATTCCAAAAATATAATATATCTACCTCTATAAAATTTAACAACAAAATTTTTGCATAAAAATGCTAATCTTAAAATTAGATTCCAAAAATATAATATATCCACCTCCATAAACTTTAACAACAAAATTATTACATAAAAATACTAATCTTAAAATTAAATGAAAATTTTGACGATGAATACACCAAATATACCATAAATGCTTTCAAACCGCACCAAAAACATGCATGCGGGCACTAGTTTCTCAAATGAAGCGAAAAACTTAGTATGAAAGTGAAAATAAAATAATGTATTTAAATGAATATTTAAACTTAGTATAAAAGTGAAAATAAAATAATGTATTTAAATGAATATTTATTATTATTTAGGAAGGAAAATTTTGGCATATTTAAAAAAATTAAGCATTAATTTTGTTTTACAAAACCCCTCCAAACCCCATCCTCATTTACGTTTAGAATACGTAGTCCCTGTTCACTTTTCACAAGTGGGAGAGAAAATGAGATTTTAAAGAGTTGTGAATGAGGGTTTTACCAGTAGCAAACCTAGTATCAAACCCCCCCTCTGATCTTTAGTCCATTGACGGTGCCAAAGTATGTTTTATTTTGAACTTCACCACGTTCCCCCTCATCTTAAGTCTTCTACACAGAGAGGAGTACACATAGCTTGGGTCTCTAGTTCAATGTCCACTGTTTTTTTGCATCACACTTGTATGTTTAGGCGTTGATCTATGTGTTACATTTTGTTATTGTTTGCAGGCATGGCTTTGGCATTTGATGATTTGAGAGGCCATTTATCATAATAAAGGAGAAAGAGTAGAAAAATCGAGCAGAAAATCTGAATGAAAAACTTAGATGCTCATAAGGCCAACATTGTGGCTTCTAGAGCCATCCCGAGAATCCTCTGCACCTTACTCGGCTCCAAGGGAATTGGAAAGATGCTCCAAAACCTGAAAGTGATGTCACCATTAGTAATCTCCTATTCCACTTAATTGTTCTCTATTTTTGGATCCGCAAAACACATTAAATTATGAAAATATGTAGACTTTACTTCCAAAACACATGATTTATAAATAAAAATTACTTTAAAAAGTTCTGTAGATATTTTGCAAGGAGTGAAATAACCAAATATTCTATGATATTCTCACTCTTTCTCACGTAGTGCGAGGTCTGCGAGGCCCACTGAGTTCCTACAGAGAGGAAAAAAAAGAAAAACAAAAACAAAACAAAAGACCATCATTAAGAGTAGCTTCTATAGATGCCAGATCTTGGTACTGCAATATTGCTCTGAATGTCACTGCTTCATCATCCTTTGGCCAGGATGGCACATGTGGATCAACTGCATTTAAGGATCTTGCACAACCTATAATAGAAGGCAAGTGCCTTCCTGTATTGTAGTAATCAAGGTTGTCTTTCGTATCTAAATCATTATTCTAGTATGTAATATCATTCAGGTTAGGTTTCTCAATCACTTCCTCATCAAGATTTACTGAACCAGATTTCTAGGTAAAAGGAAAACTCCCACCTCTCCACTCCTTGATTTGTGGTTTTTGTTCAAAAATCCCATTGTTCCACTCCTCCTTGATTTGTGGATTGTTTTCAATACTCCCACACATCCACTCCTCCCTGGCTTGTGGATTCTATTCAAAACTTTGACCCATCCACTCCTCCATGACTTGTGGTTTCTGCTCAACAGTAAATTCTGAATATTGGTAAGAATTCCCTCTATTTTGCTTCCTTTCTGTAAATTTTCCTCCCAATGTAGTTCTGTATGATCCCTATAATTGCAACCCAACTAGTTATCTTTCATCAACATTGGTGCACATTTTTTGAGAATTCCAATATGAAAGGTTAGAGTTCTTCTATGGTATCTTCCATGAACCTTTCCTTACAGTTTTTATTTGATGGTTTACCTCAGACAGGAGGTTTTCTATGAGCATTAGCATTCACACTATCTGGTTTAGAAGTGTGTCCAAACTGGTTAAGGGTGATTTCGACATCTTCATCATTGTTGTCTGTTTTAGTGAGGTCTACCATCTCCCTTGCAGCTAAAACTTGGAAAACCCATCTTGAAATAGATTCCTTGACATTGTTTGCACTTAAATTTGTATTTACTGTAGGAAGATCATCATCAATAAAGCCATACTTTTTTTAATTCCTATCAGCATCCAATGAATTCACAGTGGAAATATGTGTGACAACATTATTTCCCATGTTTGTTGGGGGCATCCAGTTTGATGCCAAAACTGAGCCATCTCTCTGTCGGGGCCTTTCAAAGTCGACAGGATACACAGTTCCCAACTCATCAAGGCTTGACACACTTTCCAACTCCTGAAAAATATTTGATGATGAACTTGGGGTAGTTTCGCTTAGTTGTTCTGATTGTAAGCTCTCACATGAATTTAGATTCAGGTTCTCTCATAGGAAGATATATAACATTTTAGATAGAAGAATCTAATCAATCCCTTCGACATAGTGCTCTTTGTGCATACAGGGATCATATTGATATGGAAGTTCGATGAGTCTAAACTCATTGAAGGTGTGCCAATGTTTAGCTATTTTTCCTCATTAGTATCTTCTTGCGAAGCCTTTTCCTTGGCTAGGCGAAGCTGGGGGACTTTGCCAAGATTTGAAAGAATTCATTGAATTCTATGTTTAAGTCCATCAGAGGTCTTGTATTGCCAATAATATTTCAGAATAATCTTGTGCGAATAATCTTTCAGAAATGCTTCAGAACAATCCTAAAACATTGCAATGAAATAATACTCGATCAAGCCTTGAAATGACACTTGAGAGAGTCTTACTTTGGTCTTGGTTCAAGTGATGCTCAGTCTTAAGGATGTAGGAGTATTATGAGATCAAAAGCCCACATTTATGTCACAATGATCTATTGTAGAAGGACCGAGATGGGCCTCAGGAAGAAGTGCAAGAAGCCTTAGAAAAATTCCATAGAGGTCAATCATTAGCCATTCAGATAGAGGAAAATACTCCAGTGAAGAATGTAGATGAGTTTAGCCACTGAAAAAATCATGGTTCATGCCTCAGGTGATTTGAATACCCTCCTATTCTAGGGGTAAAATAATCTCAGGAAAAGGCTAGTCTTGTGTCTCAAATAACCCAAAGAATAGCCCTTAGAGCCAAGGGTCAAATAGCCACAATGCTCAAGTGAATAGTGCCAAAGAATGTCCAAATGAATCCTTAGTCAACAGTCCTCAAATTTGCACGTAGTAGACCTTGGAACAATGTGTAACTAACCTCAGATGAGCCTGAGAAAGGTTTCCAACCAGTGAATACCGTTGACCCTTTTTCTTTGACCAACCAGTGAAATATTCTTTTTTGGTCTCATACCAAGGAAAACTTAGGATAAATTAATTGAAACAATTTTGGCTTCAACTGAATTAATGCTACCATCAACTTAACATTAATTGTGAAACATTTCATGTTAAGAAAGCACTTTCCACAATATAGTATACTTCTTTGTAAAAATGTAAACACCTATGGCATATGTAAACTCATGTTTGGAATATGTGTCAACACTTTTGCATGGTCTGATGTATTATCCGTTGGATGTTAGCCTACCTTTGGTTCTACACATTGTTCTTTAAGATTTCGCCTCCTCAGATCTTGCCTTTGTTTCGTTCAATTTAGAGAAGGTGCACAGATATGGGACTATTGTCCTTAGTGCCCAGGCTTTCTTGCCTCAACATCAAAGCAATTCAATGTTGATTTCATGGACTTGATTTATGCTAAGAAATCACACCAAAACCCACAATCAAAGAGGAATTCTGGTCATGGCCATGGCTTTCCTCGAGCCTTCCAAGGGTTTTCATGTAATGAACATGTTTCAGAGCAGCACCTGTTCCAGAAAACCAATTGGTAAGGAGGCTTTAAAAGTCCACTTGTCATATTATTGCATATTTTATTTCAAATTTAAAACCAAAAACATCACTGTAATTGGCTAGTATTGGGCCTTGGCTAGTATTGGCTAAGTCATTAAAGTGAATGCACCTCTTATTACAAGCTTTCATTAGGCTGTGACAAGCAACATCTACAGGCCTCTTCCCTGACGTGCTAAGGAATATATCTATCTCTGGCACCTGCGGTGCATTGCCTTGGGTATTTTTCTCTACCTCATCCCTCAGCCTACATTCTGTGATTTTAAGTCCCAATTACCAAGAAAGAAAGTTTTACCATGAAAGGAAGAACATAAAGAATGCTCATTATGGCACCTTGTGCCTCCACAAATCACTTAATACAACCAGATTCAGACCCAGAATGACTGAAACAGTGCATAGGATACACCAACTCAAATCTAAATTCTTTGCGTAGAGAGCACTCTAGGGTATTTATTCCCAAATAGTTAATGAACACATTTCTCTAAAATAGTACCAATGCTTTTCATTTTAAGTCAAATTACTTAGAATTACGAGAGTTTATAACCAATCAAGAACAATGATATTTTTCTTAAGCGTTCACATGTCAACAACACAAATGTGTGTACATGTATGTTTCTTCATTTATTTACAGTAGATTTATTACCTTGATCAGGCAGTGAAACATCTGATGTGTCCTTGCCACTTATAAATCTCCACCTATATAGCTCAACATTGTATCAATCAAAGTTCTAATTCCAAATATTTGATGCAAAACGGAACACTTTTCAATTTAGTAGTCTTTTATTCTATGCATCCCTGAAATTGGTTTTTGGTGGGTCTGGAGCGCATTTCTGGAAACCAGAAACCACCCTGGAAACGTTTCTAGGATGTTGTGTATCTTTTACATTCAAAAAAATATTTTAAAAATGTCCCAAAAATTTCCCACTAACCCTAACATATCAAAACAAAAGCCTTGATGGTGAAAAAACTATCACAAAAGAGAGGGCAGACTCGTGCCCTTACAAAATAGAGAAGAAAACCAACCAAATAAAGCACTTTAACAGGGTTTATTGGGAAACTTTTCCACAACAGGAGGAAAAAAGTCACATTCCCACAATTCAGCCTTTTGCTAATAATTATCTTCCTTTTCTCATATACCCTCCAATAATGTGGGTGAGTGGGAAACATATCATATCCCTTCTTCAGTAATATAGTGTAATATTAACATCGAGTTAGCTAGCCTATACCATCTTTTTAATGTTTCGATCATTACATGAAATTAAGGACACCATCGGGTCCCTTATCACTCAAACATTGAAGATGCAGGACCTATGCGGAAACTTAGACCTTAAAAAAGGGCCAAAATCAGTGAATTCATCCCCCTCAATGTAAATGCCCTTAGCTTCACCTGCAACTAGTTGGCACCAAAATCACTGGTTTTGCTTCCAGTGAAGATGCAGAACCTATGCAACATCTTAGAACTTTAAAAACTATCCAAAATCAGTAAGTTCAGTCCCTTTATTGTCAATATCCTAAGTTTCACTTGCCACCAACTGCCAACAAGGTCACTGGTTTTGCATCCAAAGCCTGTGGCCCACACTTGGAAAGCCTAAAAAAATTTCACCTACCACCAACTGCCACCAAGGTCATTGGTTTTTCTTCCAAAATAGTGTGACCCAAAATGGACAAGCATCAAAATCGACATGGCAACATGTAGACAATCAAAGTAGCAAATCACACACAAGGTTACCTTTCTTTCAAGCTTTTTGGAAGGAAGCAACGTAGAAGGTTGCATGGAGAATGGTGGGGCCTCCCAAGCCCCAAAATCTATAAAATATACGCTCAGGGAATCCATTAAACAACTTTTGGAGAGAGCATCATTTTGTTACTTGGTTGCAAAAAGAACCTTTAACTACAAGATTGTGAGAAAAAATTGCTAGGAGAACTTAAGTGATTGACCCTCTTTGACTCTTGCCAAAGGAAGGAATGTTGTTGGCTAAATGTTTTAGAAGACCTCTCTCTCTTCATCAATAGAATCTCTACTTTCCTCCCTGTGGTGCATTACCTTTCGTATTTGGCTGCACCTCATCCCTGGTCCTACGTCCAATGATGTTGTTAAATTTTCATTTATAGACAATTCATTTACAATTGAATCTCCTCATGATGGTTGTTGATTCTCATTCAAATTGAGGATTGGTTGTAGAGAACCTTATTTAGAATCAACACTTCTATTATCTATTGCTGAGTCTAAGCATATTTTCATTTGAAATTAGTTTTATATAAACTCTTCCCTGTGATGCCCTTGTTGTAGTTTAACTCAGACTTCAAAAATTCATTTTGAAAGTTCCTTAGAATTCAAAAATTCATTTATAAAGTTGGATGTCTAGCCAATTTATTCAAAATTAGTCATTAATTCAACATAGTCAAGACATGTTTGAAAATTAGGGAGAATCAAAGCCATGTAGATTGTTATTCTGAATTGCTACTTTAAATTCTAGAAAAAGAATGATTACTATTACAATTTTGATTTCAGTTTGTTTTCTTGAATTGACAGTTTTTGGACATTCCTTTTTCTACCTTCAAAGGTACTTATCCTTCCTTGCAAAGAATTGTTTTCTAGATGACTTTATTTTCTTCCCAAGGATAAGTTATTATTTTCATGGTTTCCTATCTTCAAAAGGTGTCAAGATAAGAATTTTGTCAAGATGGTTGACTACTGCTCTTTTTGAATTCTTGTTAGTGTATGTTGTAGATGCTTCAACAGGTCCTCTAACTATGATCCTTCTCTTTCTTTAGGGACACTTCTTTGCTAGCTTAAAACTCCTGAGCTGAATGAGTTCAAAGGTCTTTCAATTCCTTCAAATAGTCCATCATAGGATCCACAAACCTTCTTCAAGATGTAACTTAAACTTTGAACTATTAGTACAATTTTCTTGGACTTGTGAACTTCCCTTATTACAATTTTTGACTCTTTGAAATATCTCTGTACCTTCGACCAGTGGTTTGTTGAGTATGCTTAGGAATAGAATTTACTACTCTTTCAATTCTGAGTTCTCCTTCACATTGTGACTGTTGGTTTATGGCTTCTTGTAACAATGCCCAAAATCATTCAAATGATAGAACCTTAATAAAACTTTAAACTGTGTGTGTAAGTATTTTAAATCAGAATACAGTATACTAAAACCTTACAAAAGGTAATCATAGATTAATGTCCCAACTATATGTACTAACACTCCATGCAGATATACCCAGCTTAGTGCACCAGATTAGAATCATTAATTAATCACAAAATACATATATACATTTTCCGATGTTTGTTGCTTTCCCATTTTTTTAATCGAATCTCTTAGTTTCTACAATGCTAAGAAGACTACTTGATGTGTGCTTCTCATAATTCTTTCAATGTTTTAGAACCTTGGTCCTCTTGTATGGTATTATGGTCTTGTTTCCCTATTGATTTATCTCTAGACCAAGCCCTTAAACAATTCCCATATTCTCAGATTCTTTATTTGATGGCTCTTGAGATTTATGTACTTCAAACCTCTCAAAAACTCTTAAATTTATGCATAAGTCTTTGATCTCAAATTCTCATGTATAGGAGTTCGATCTCATGTTTAGATGACGGTGTTCAATGTAATTTGTACAAAAATGATTTAGAGTAGGTATTTTTCTAGCTCGGCTTCCTTGGAAACTTCCTCTCATCCTTCAATGGTATGGTAATCTTCAGCTGCCTTATGACTGACCTTAGCTCTAATACCATGTTGAGAAATCAATGTATGTAGATATTAGGGTTTTTATTCCTCTTTTTTGATAATTACCTGTGATATGTGATGGTTTCATCTACTTCTTTATTATGTTGTCGTTCATCAAGCAATTACCAAATCAAAAATACATGAAGATCACAAAAACAAGAGACACAAGATGTAGGCACTTAGCCAGGGAAAAGCCCCTCTCCTAAGGCAAAACCCAGTCAAACCTTTCTTCTCTAATAGAACCAAGTAAAAGTGATACAATCCAATACCTTTTGACCAAGACAAATACCTCCTCCAATCACCAAGTCAACCCTCTTTTCAAATAGATAAACTATGCCAAATTCAACAAGAGTCAACACCCTTCATATTTGCTCCAACTGGAATTTTTTCCTCCTACAACTCAAAATTTTAGACCTGTAGTAATTGCAGAAATTTTGGCCCCTGCAACTTGCCTAGAATCCATAGAAAATTTGCCTGTGTGAAAGAGAGATGCCCAAAACATAGATTTGTGTTCTTCCTTTGATTTTTCCTTGTTTTCCTTGAATTCACACTTCTTTTTCTTGTTACTTCACTATAGATCAAACTTGTGGATGTATAGATTCCAAATAGGTTGAATTATCCTTCTATTTATATTGCTTCCATAGGGTCAAATTGCCCCAAAGAAGGCAGACTTCATCAAGGTAGGGCCGACCTGGTGAGGAGGTGAAATATGACTGTTTTGACTAAAAATTATTGGAGTCCTTGAGCTCCAAGACATTTGGTGTGATAAGACAATGGTAAACACATTTCAAATAACAAAGTGATCAAATTTTATCAGATCCCTCACATTCTGGAAGATCCAACGATGGTTGTTTTATGAGAATGGATGGTGGTCAACATGTTTCATAAGGAAATATGGTTAGTGGATAATGGAGTGACTACTCAAAAAGTAAAAGTTCATATGTTGACACATGTGTATGGAAAACTATTTTGGATTTTTTTGAGTGTTGAAACTACTTTATAATACCATTGGTTTTGTCTAAAAAGGGCGATGTCTAACTTGACCTTATCCATAGTTATTTCCTACTAATAATTGCATTTATGTTGCACGAATTACTAAGTGTACTTTCCCATGAATGAATATTTCGTTTTTTGATGTAGGTGTGATCAACTATGTTACCTAAAGTTTAAGTCGTCAAAAAATTCTCCATCATTATCCTTCGAGGCAAAGGGCATTGAGAGAAGCTTGGTAAAAGGAAAGTTTGGTATATTGAATCCTTTCCAAACATGTAAGTAATTAGAAAGTTAGACTATTTTTTGAGAGTGTTTTAATCACAAAAATATTAATCTAAGTTTCATTTGGTTTTAAAGAAAAAACTCTCAACCTTAGGTTCATTTTTAAAAATCTCACTCGGATAATGTTATTTTTCTTCATAGAGAAATTCTTGATACATGTGTTTTAGTAGGATTATTGAAAAACACAAGGATCCACTTGGAACCTTTTTTACATTAGTTCAAACTGATTTTTAGACTCAGCTCACAACAATCACATTTTTTACCAGCATGGTTCCTAATGTCAATTCGAAACGTCTATTGCTTCTAACTGATGCATTTTTTCCTTTTTGTCTCAGGGAGATTGTCATGCTACCTTCAACTTTACAACAGTTATGGACGTTCTAGTTATATTTATTTGTCAAAATAATGGATGGGAAATTAGTATCCCATCTTCAGAACAGTTCAAAAGTACTCTGCATATTTAATAAGTTTGTATGCCTATTTGTTTCTAATATTATTCTCTCTTCTGCAAGAGCCCTCTAATTTGATTTTCTATCTATTACCTATTTTTTGGCAATTTCCAGGTGATGGTGTAGTTGTTAGAGGACAAGGTTATGGGATAATAAGTGCTTGTGTAGACCGGAACGATGCACTTTCTATGTACTCTACAACCCATTATCCTTTCCCTTAGATAAAGGTATCATGAAATACTTAAATAAACTACCATACTTGAATAAAATGTCAAAAATCAGACCATGATGAGCAAATTCTGTACTGTAAACTCATCTAATAACTATAGATCATTAAAGTTGAAAAACACCAATCATATTTTCTATTAGGGGTGCCCTTGTTGGGTGTGGAGCCTGATTATCTTCTATATTCAAAGGTATCGCCACATAGGACCCCAGCTCGAATTGCTACCCCTAAAATGTTCACTGCAGGGGGGGTCCAGGGGGGGGCGGCTGCAACCTTTGGGAGCCCCCGCCTAGCGGGGGGTTTCGGGGGCAGCGCCCCCAAAGCTAAAAACAGTTGTAAAATTTCCTTGTAAAAGTATAGTAATTTCTAGTCAATCTAGGCCGTTCATTAGGCGGATGATCTGACGGTAGAACTTATGTTTAGTTTAGGGTTTTTTGCCCTAGAAGGCAACCCCTCTCTTTGTATGAGGGTATTGTATTTGAGGCTGTGTGATAGATGTGTATTCTGTGAGCGAGAAACAGAGAGGTGAGACTGTGAGAGAAAACAAAGGATATTACAGCGGATTTGCTATAGGTTGTGTCTATTCATTTTGCTGGACGATAGAAAGGAAGGACTGGCTGTTCGGGGTGGACGTAGCCCAAACTGGGTGAACCAGGTATATCTGTGTCTCTCTTGTTTTGTGCGTTTTCTGTGTTTATATTTCTGCAATATTTTATGTGTTCCATTGCTCCATAATATATAATTTTCTAACAACTGGTATCAAAGCCAAAGGTCTATTTGGCTGATAAACTCGTAGGAAAGAAGGGTTCCTGGTTCGAGTGGGAGCAATGGCGGAAGATGGTAAGTTTAGGGTCGAGAAATTTAACGGCCAAAACTTCTCGCTGTGGAAGATGCAGATGGAAGATTATCTGTATCAGAAAGATCTATACCTACCATTGGGCGGAAAAACAAAGATGCCGACGGGTATGAAAGACGAAGAATGGAACCTTCTCGTTAGAAAGGCACTCGGAACAATACGGTTGTGCCTTGCTGCGTCAGTCGCCTTCAATATTTCGAAGGAAACCATGACAGAGGGTTTGATGCAGACGTTGTCGAAACTATATGAAAAACCCTCGGCCTCAAACAAGGTATTTCTTATGAAACGGTTATTTAATATGAATATGTCGGAAGGTGGATCTGTTGCAAACCATTTAAATGATTTTAATACAGTTACAAGTCAGTTAAGTTCTGTAGGGGTAAACTTTGATGATGAAGTTAGAGCTCTGTTATTCTTGTGCTCATTACCAGAAAGTTGGAATGGTTTGGTAATGGCCATTAGTAACTCCGTTTCTGGATCTAGTACTTTAAAGTTTGATGATGTTGTCGGTGCTATCCTTAGCGAGGAAATGCGACGGAAAAGCTTCGGTGAGACATCGGGAAATGCTTTGAGTGCAGAGTCTAGAGGAAGAAAAATGGAAAGAGGAAAGAGCTCAGGATATCGTAGTAAATCAAGGAAAGGCAGATCCAAGTCCAGATCGGGGATAGTGTGCTGGAAATGTGGAAAGAAAGGACACCTAAAGAAAGACTGCAGATCTCGGAAGGGAAAAGGAGATGCACAGCAAGAAAACAATCATGAAGCAAATGTGACAGGTGAGGTGTTACAAGATGCTTTGATTCTTTCTTTTGAAAATATTACTGATTCCTGGGTGGTAGATTCAGGGGCTTCATTCCATGCCACACCTGATAAGAAATACTTTCATGACTATGTTCAAGGAGATTTTGGACAAGTTCGTCTGGGTGATGATAAACCCTGTAAAATCGTTGGAATGGGTAAGGTTCTTGTAAAACAGCAGAATGGAAACCAATGGCTATTAAAGGAGGTAAGGCATTTTCCAGATCTAAAGAAAAATCTGATTTCAACAGGGCAGTTAGGCAGTGAAGGTTGTGTGACAACTTTCACAGATAAAGCTTGGAAGGTCACCAAAGGAGCCCTGGTAATAGCAAAAGGCAAAAAGGTTGGTACATTGTATTTATGCAATGGTATTTCTAACTCTGTTAATGCTTTAACTTCCAAAGGAGCAGATGCAGCATTATGGCATCATAGGCTCGGACACATGAGTGAAAAGGGGATGAAGATTCTTCACTCAAGGAATTTGTTGCCGGGTTTGAAGAATGTTGATTTGGACTTCTGTGAGAATTGCATTTATGGAAAACAGAAGAGAGTCAGATTTCTCAGAGTTGGGAAAGAAAAGAAGAATGAAAAATTAGAGCTTGTGCATACAGATGTATGGGGACCTGCTCAGGTATCATCTCTTGGTGGCTCTCATTATTATGTTACTTTTATTGATGATGAAACTAGAAAAACTTGGATTTATTGTATTAAGAATAAATCTGATGTATTTGATACTTTCAAGAAATGGAAAGCTTTGGTTGAGATTGAGACAGGAAAGAAATTGAAGTGTCTTAGATCAGACAATGGAGGTGAATATTGCAGCAAAGAGTTTGATAGGTACTGTTCAGAGCATGGAATTCGCAGAGAGAAGACAGTTCCAAGAACACCACAAGAAAATGGTGTGTCAGAAAGGATGAACAGAACAATCATGGAGCGTGCAAGGTGCATGAGATTGCATGCAGGATTGCCTTTATAGTTTTGGGCAGATGCTGTAGATACTGTTGTTTATCTAATAAACAGAGGGCCTTCAAGTTCCTTGGATGGTGGTGTTCCAGAGGAAGCATGGACAGGTAAAAAGGTAAACTACTCTATTTTAAAACCTTTTGGTTGTGAAGCCTTTGTCCATATTGATAAAGAAAATAGAACAAAGCTTGAGGCAAAGTCAAAGAAATGTACCTTTATTGGATATGGTGTTAATGATTTTGGTTATCGCTTATATGATTACGAAAATCACAAAATCATTAGGGGCAGAGATGTGATATTCAATGAAAAGGTCTTGTATAAGAATCAGTTGCAGGAAAAGAAACAGGAAAAGGAAAACAAGGAATACGCAGTTTTTGATGAAATCACTGAAAAAGTAAAGGTGCCTGAAAATAATAATAATCAACAACCACAACAACAACAACAGGCACCCGAAACACCTGAAAGTGGTGTTAGAAGATCTACCAGGATAAGTAGACCCCCTGAACGATACTCTCCTTCATTATATTATTTATTGCTGACTGATTCCGGTGAACCCGAATGTTATGAAGAAGCAATGCAGGTTGAAAGCAGGAAGAAGTGGGAGGTAGCCATGGAAGAAGAGATGGACTCCTTAATGCATAAACAGACTTGGGATTTAGTCAGGTTGCCTGTAGGAAAAACTACATTGAAGAATAAATGGGTTTACAGGCTGAAGGAAGAAGATGGAAGGAAATAGAGGTATAAAGCTAGACTTGTGGTGAAGGGGTTTGCACAGAAGAAAGGTATTGATTTTGATGAAATATTTTCTCCTGTTGTTAAAATGACTTCAATCAGAACTATTTTAAGTCTTGTAGCAGCTGAAGATTTGCATCTTGAGTAGTTAGATGTAAAGACAACCTTTCTCCATGGGGATTTTGAGGAAGAGATATATATGCAGCAGCCACAAGGATATGAGGTGAAAGGGAAGGAGAAACTAGTGTGCAGGTTGAAGAAGAGCTTGTATGGATTAAAACAGGCTCCAAGGCAGTGGTATCTAAAATTTGACAAGTTTATGTCTGAACAAGGTTATACTAGTTGTCACTCTAATCATTGTGTTTATTTGAAAAAGAAAAATGATGGCAGCTATATTATATTGTTATTGTATGTAGATGACATGCTTGTTGCAGGATATAACATGCAGGAAATAAATGTGCTCAAAAGAAAATTAGCAAATTCATTTGCAATGAAGGATTTGGGAGCTGCAAAACAAATCCTTGGTATGAGAATAACTAGAGACAGGAAAAATCGTAAATTAACATTGTCTCAGAATGAGTACATACAAAAGGTGTTGAAAAGATTTAACATGCACAATGCAAAACCAGTTAGTACACCTTTTGCTAGCCATTTCAAACTTAGCAAGGAAATGTACCTAAAGACCCAAGAAGACATGGATTATATGTCTAAAGTTCCATATGCATCAGCAGTTGGAAGCTTAATGTATGCAATGGTCTGCACAAGGCCTGATATTGCACATGCAATGGGAGTTGTAAGCAGGTACATGAACAATCCAGGAAAGGAACATTGGATGGCAGTGAAATGGATTCTCAGATATTTGAAAGGTACCACAAATCAAGCATTATGCTTTGGTGGTTCAAACATCTCCCTACAAGGATATGTTGATGCAGATATGGCAGGTGACATAGATAACAGGAGGAGCACTACAGGATATGTATTTACTATTGGAGGAAAAACTGTCAGTTGGGTTTCAAAAATCCAAAGTGTTGTTGCACTTTCAACAACAGAAGCAGAGTATGTTGCTGCTACAGAGGCTAGTAAAGAAATGATTTGGTTACAAAGATTTATGGGTGAATTGGTTAAGGAGCATGATATGGGCACGTTATACAGTGATAGCCAAAGTGCCATTCATCTTGCAAAGAACTCAGCGTTTCATTCCAGGACTAAACACATACAGCTCAAGTATCATTTTATACAATCAATGTTGGAAGATGGAGAGTTGAAGCTGGAAAAGATACACACTAGCCAGAATCCTGCAGATATGCTAACAAAAGTTGTAACCAGGGAGAAACTGAGAATATGCTCAGTTTCAGTTGGTCTTCAAGGATGACGATGAAGATGAGAAACAGCCAGGTCCAAAGAGGAGTCATTGTCCAACAAATGGAGCAGCGGTGGAGTTGCCACAATCAGTCTCCAAGTGGGAGATTGTTGGGTGTGGAGCCTGATTATCTTCTTTATTCAAAGGTATCGCCACATAGGACCCCAGCTCGAAATGGGGGCGGCAACGCCGCCCGTAAAATGTTCGCTGCAGGGGGGGTCCAGGGGGGGGCGGCTGCGACCTTTGGGAGCCCCCCCCTGGCGGGGGGTTTCGAGGGCAGCGCCCCCGAAGCTAAAAACAACTGTAAAATTGCCTTGTAAAAGTATAGTAATTTCTAGTCAATCTAGGCCGTTCATTAGGCGGATGATCTGACGGTAGAACTTATGTTTAGTTTAGGGTTTTTTTCCCTAGAAGGCAACCCCTCTCTTTGTATGAGGGTATTGTATTTGAGGCTGCGTGATAGATGTGTATTCTGTGAGCGAGAAACAGAGAGGTGAGACTGTGAGAGAAAACAGAGGATATTACAGCGGATTCACTGTAGGTTGTGTCTATTCATTTTGCTGGACGATAGAAAGGAAGGACTGGCTGTTTGGGGTGGACGTAGCCCAAACTGGGTGAACCACGTATATCTGTGTCTCTCTTGTTTTGTGCGTTTTCTGTGTTTATATTTCTGCAATATTTTATGTGTTCCATTGCTCCGTAATATATAATATTCTAACAGCCCTAACCAACAAACACATATTGCTAATAAAATAAAATAGCAAACATGGACTTCTGAACATGCAAAATAACATCTTTACTTTTCCATTAAATCTGAAAAGAGAAATCGAAAGCAACAACTCCAAACTCATTATTTAACCTCAAAATTGTGCACTTGATTTTCTTTTGTAAACTAGGAATAAAAGAGGTACAATCAATTTGGATGCATGCGCAACATCACCTCTACTGGGTGTAAGAACTCCTAATCCTAGGGAACCTGGTTGCAGAGATAACCAAGTCAAAAGGGGAGTGTGCTCTCCTAGAGATTTGTGAATTTCATTAAGTTGAGAAACCTCATGCATGCGTGCCCCTTATATCTCAGGGAACTGTGCAATATATTTGTGCATGCAAACTTGATTAAGCCAAAATAATGATTTAGAACTGATTAGTGACCACGAGACAAATTTTTGGTTGTTAGAGTTAGAATCTCAGCTTACTAGATTCCCACAGCTTTGACTTATGTTTGAGATTCTAAACTCTTAGCAAAATAATGTCATCTTGTATGACACTCAGCTTATTGGATGATTTAAATTAGGGAGTGCATTTATATCTTAAAATTACCCACTCAGCTTGGTGGTACAGTTTCATGCTATCCTAGTAAAATGGTCTTGTCCATAAGTCATAAGATTGCATAGTTAGATACAAGGACTCTTATTTGATGGGTTGTCTGGCATTTAGAACTCTATGCTTGAGCTTATTGATATGTTTCCAAGTTGAATGCCAAATCTTGGATGTTTAGCCAAAGTAGATTGATGTGTCATCAAGGTTCATGGTCATACTAGTTGTCCGCTTCTACTTGTATGTGTCCTCCATTTCATCAAAGATTTTGTCCCATATTGGACTTGTGGCTACTAAATGGCCTTACTAACATACTGTTATGGGAAAATCTAGCTAAGTAGAGTTTGGTTGATGGTGCTCATACATGTTTGTACATCTTTGGCTCTATGTTAGATGCTTGGACTAGTGACAACGAGACAAATTTTTGGTTGTTAGAGTTAGAATCTCAGCTTACTAGATTCCCACAACTTTGACTTATGTTTGAGATTTTGAACTCTTAGAAAAATAATGTCATCTTGTATGACACTCATCTTATTCGATGATTTAAGTCAGGGAGTGCATTTATATCTTAAAATTATCCACTTAGCTTGGTGGTATAGTTTCATGTTGTCCTATTAAAATGGTCTTGTCCACAAGTCATAAGATTGCATAGTTAGATACAAAGACTCTTATCCGATGGGTCGTCAGGCCTTTAGAGCTCTATTCTTGAGCTTATTGATATGTTACCAAGTTGAATGGCAACTCTTAGATGTTTATCTGAAGCAGATTGATGTGTTATCAAGGTTCATGGTCATACTAATTGTCTGCTTCTACTTGTATGTGTCCTCCATTTCATCAAAAAGTCTGTTCCATATCAGAGTTGTGGCTAGTAAATGGCCTTACTAACATATTGTTCTAGGAAAATCCTGAAACTGTGAGAAGAGCATGTAATCATGTGCTCTCTTCTTCTCATCTTTCATTTTACCCAAGGTTCACATTGGATTTTCATGTTCAAGTGAGTCCTATGACCTTTCCCTTCCTCCTTTTTTTCATGCCAAAATGTGGATGAGAATAGAGAAAATTTTCTCCTGGAAGTCAGATAGGATTTCCTCCTCATGCGACAAATTCTGCATCTTATACCCGTCCTGTCACCACTGGTTATTCTATTTTGGTAATTGAAACTTTATTAAATCATTCTATGCACACGCAATATTTTCCTTTGGACTTAGAGACTCTTTTGCTCTGTAGTGCTACTCCTTTCTCTTCGTATGGATATGTCAGTTGTAAGTCACTCTAAGGAAGTGGATTGAGTTAGTTTTAGGCATTAACCTTTCCCTAATACAAATCTGCTAAATGGCCTTACTAACATACTGTTCTGGGAAAATCCAGCTAAGCAGAGTTTGATTGATGGTTCTCATACATGTTTGTACATCTTTGGCTCTATGTTAGATGCTTGGATTAGTGACAACGAGACAAATTTTTGGTTGTTAGAGTTAGAATCTCAGCTTACTAGATTCCCACAGCTTTGACTTATGTTTGAGATTCTGAACTCTTAGAAAAATAATGTCATCTTGTATGACACTCATCTTAATCGATGTTTTAAGTCAGGGAGTGCATTTATATCATAAATTATCCACTCAGCTTGGTGATATAGTTTCATGTTATCCTAGTAAAATGGTCTTGTCCATAAGTCATAAGATTGCATAGCTAGAAACAAGGACTCTTATCCGATGGGTCGTCTGGCCTTTAGAGCTCTATGCTTGAGCTTATTGATATGTTGCCAAGTTGAATGCCAACTCTTGGATGTTTAGCCAAAGCAGATTGATCTGTCATCAAGGTTCATGGTCATACTAATTGTCTACTTCTACTTGTATGTGTCCTCCATTTCATCAAAGATTCATTTCATCAAAAAGTCTATCCCATATCGAACTTGTGGCTAGTAAATGGCCTTACTAACATAATTTTCTAGGAAAACCCTGCAGCTGTGAGAAGAGCATGTAATCATGTGCTCTCTTCTTCTCCTCTTTCATTTTACCCAAGGTTCACATTGGATTTTCATGTTCAAGTGAGTCCTATGACCTTTCTCTTCCTCTATTTTTCATGCCAAACTATGGATGAGAATAGCGAAAATTTTCTCCTGGAGGTCAAATAGGATTTCCTCCTCATGTGACAAATTCTGCATCTTAGACCCCTCCTGTTGCCACTGGTTATTCTATTTTGGTAGTTGAAACTTTATTAAATCATTCTATGCACACGCAATATTTGCCTCTGGACTTGGACACTGTTTTGCTCTGTAGTGCTACTCCTTTCTCTTGGTACAGATATTTCAGTTGTAAGTCACTCTAAGGAAGTGGATTGAGTTAGTTTTGGGCATTAACCTTGCCCTAATACAGATATGCTAAATGGCCTTACTAACATACTGTTATGGGAAAATCTAGCTAAGCAGAGTTTGATTGATGGTGCTCATACATGTTTGTACATCTTTGGCTATACGTTAGATGCTTGGATTAGTGACAATGAGACAAATTTTTGGTTGTTAGAGTTAGAATCTCAACTTACTAGATTCCCACAACTTTGACTTATGTTTGAGATTCTGAACTCTTAGAAAAATAATGTCATCTTGTATGACACTCATCTTATTCGATGATTTAAGTCAGGGAGTGCATTTATATCTTCAAATTATCCACTCAACTTGGTGGTATAGTTTCATGTTGTACTGTTAAAATGGTCTTGTCCATAAGTCATAAGATTGCATAGTTAGATACAAAAACTCTTATCTAATGGGTCGTCAGGCCTTTAGAGCTCTATGCTTGAGCTTATTGATATGTTGCCATGTTGAATGCCAACTCTTGGATGTTTAGCCGAAGTAGATTGATGTGTCATCAAGGTTCATGGTCATACTAATTGTCTACTTCTACTTGTATGTGTTCTCCATTTCATCAAAGATTCTGTCCCATATCGAACTTGTGGCTAGTAAATGGCCTTACTAACATACTATTCTAGGAAAACCATGCAACTGTGAGAAGAGCATGTAATCATGTGCTCTCTTCTTCTCCTCTTTCATTTTTCCCAAGGTTCACATTGGATTTTCATGTTCAAGTGAGTCCTATGACCTTTCTCTTCCTCTGTTTTTCATGCCAAACTATGGATGAGAATAGAGACAATTTTCTCTTGGAAGTCAGATAGGATTTCCTCCTCATGCGACAAATTCTGCATCTTAGACCCCTCCTATTGCCACTGGTTATTCTATTTTGGTAGTTGAAACTTTATTGAATCATTCTATGCACACGCAATATTTGCCTCTGGACTTGGACACTGTTTTTCTCTGTAGTGCTACTCCTTTCTCTTGGTACGGATATTTCAGTTGTAAGTCACTCTAAGGAAGTGGATTGAGTTAGTTTTGGGCATTAACCTTGCCCTAATACAGATCTGCTGCATCGAGTTTAGCAATTTGAACTTATAGCATGGGCTATCTAGAATACTTGGCCCTTTGCTCAGTTTTGGTTGTGATCTCAGAAGTCCTGTATTCTTGCAAATGTTTCCTTAGATCAGTTTTTAGTTGGGTGCCCTCCTCCACATTCTTGCGAGTTACTTGTGATTCAACTACCGCAGTGTCTATTAAAGGCTACCTTTCATCTCCCTTGATGATATTTGGCTCTTCTTTGAATGAGTTTGATCTTTGAGATCCTCTTTCAGCAAGTGTGTTTGAGACTTTACTGGCACTAATGACATGACTTTACTACCACTAAAATTCTCTTTATCTTCAAGTATAACTTGTGCAAAGTGTTGATCATCAAGCATACATTATAGCTAATTTCCAACTGTAACCCCCTTTACACTAGCTGGCCTAGACAAAACTACACCAGATTGTGATTGAGATTCATCACAAGAAACCTATGACTTGGAGTGAGAAACCATAACAAAACTGTGATCTTTGATAGCAATTGAACCACAAGATATCAATTGTATGAGGATAGTGGAGGCTCTAGTTTGTGTAGGCATAAAATAGGTCTCTCCTTCAACAAATTGACATCTTAAAGTGCTTGCCTTGCCGTTGGATTTCATTTTGGAATCTGGACTCTCTAGAGAATTTCTTGAAGAAGATGGAGGAGATACCCCACCTCCACTCAACTCTGTGGGAATCTATTCTTCATGTTGGTTCTCCTTGGATTGAGTCAAACTTGAGTTACATTATTCTTCTTCCTCTTCTTCAGTAGAGACTCCTTTGGTACACCTGACTCTTCTTTCTTCTGTCTGTGCTATCTCTTTTTTGGGTAATGGTGTCTTTGAGTTAACGTGTTCTGTCCTTCTTTAGTGTTAGAATTATTCGTTTTATTAGTAGTTGGATTGACAACAAGTGGCATAAAATATTATTCCTATCACATCTACAACTTGGTAAGTGAAGCAAGGCAGATGGGAAGCTTATCATTAAGGAAACACACAAAGAAATTGAAATAGAAACCAACCATTAAAAAAAAACACGGATATTTTAAACAGAGATCCTATCTTAAGGCATCCAATAAAGCTAATTTAAAGATACAAGTTTATTTTAATAGTCCAGTATTTGTACAAGAAAAGCTTCTACGAAATGTTTATGGGAGAGGAAAGTCTAGAATACATGCTAGAAATGCCTCAGAAATATTTTCTGGCCATTTCATGATTTTGGTAGGCATTTTCTGCAAAATCAAAATGATTTTTATCATTAATGATGGATCCCATGATCAACCATTATTTTAAATTTTAAAGTGGAAAAAAGGATGAGGAGAAACTCCAAAATCCTAAATTGATGCCAAATGTTTTCCAGAAAAGATAGGGCTTATAAATTGTAAATACACTGCAAACCCTCCATTTTTCTTCACTGATATCTTATAACGACCTTGTGCATTTTGTGAATAGACTTCATGCTTGCATGCTTTGGGAGATGCTTTTGATATGCAAGGTGAGACAGATACATAGTAAGAGATGTTTTCTAAGATTTTAGAGCGTTTCATGAATCTCGACCATTAGGCTTTTTCGTTCTTGAAATTTTCCTTCTTCATAAGGATAATGCCATTTGCTTGTTTGAATGCCTCCATGTAGGAGATTTCAAGACCTTTTGTAAAACATATCGAGAGAGAACTAACTATTGAGTTACGAAATGGGTATGTATTTACTATTAATTTCATCATCTTTTTCCTTGATTCTTATATTTCCATATCTTAATGCGGTAATATATTGAGGAATTATGGTAAGAAACAGATGAATTATTTGCAGTTAATATTTAGCTAACTTTTACCATTCTTTATGCAGAAAAGTAGAAAAAGGAACAATTGTTGTTCCCTAATGATGGAACAGAAAAAACCGACAAACAAAGGAAGGAACACGTCAGTTATGGACAAGGCTGAGGGCGAATCAAAGGGATCAGCACGAAATAGGAAAGTCTCTGAAGTAAGCAATCAGTTGCGAATCCCTCAGGATTGGGAGATCCTGAGGGATTGCATTTACCATTTACCCTTTACCCCTTTCTGATTATAAAAGAAAGCGATTGTAGGAATAAAGGGGAGGAATCTCTGTTATTTTTCGAATTGTAATTTTAATTACAGACTCTCGTTGTTGAGAGAACACGACTATATTGTAATGCTACTTAAGTTTGATGATTAATATATAATTGAAGTTGTTGTTCCCTTGCATTATCTGAAGTAGCTCAGCAGTGCTCACTGGCAGCTAAGGGCTTGGCCTCTGGTGGATTGAACTGCTTCCTTGTGTTATATTTTTGATTCTCATAAAGTTTGGTTGGTTTGATAATTTTCCTGTTTCTATGAGTTTACTTTATTCGCTATTTATTTCTTCCTTGTATTGAAGTTGTATATGTTCGTTATATCCTTTACAACACTGTTATTTGATTCGAGTTATGTTTATTACAAACTAAATCATTTAGATAGTGAATCACATTGATTTAATCATCTGTAAGAGTTTGGTTATCGCTATTGGACTCTCAGATTGATATCATTTCTATTTTGATTGCTTTATAGAGATTGAGTATAATTTAGATTGAATCAGCCAGGAAGAGGTGAGTTATTGCTACTATGCTCTCTGCTGATGCTGTTGTTACTTGAATTGTTGTAAGATTTGATTTCAGTAGAAGATTGAATTTTGAAGCTAGATGTCATATTTCCTTTAATAATTGCAATTTGAGTTTATTAGATGCATCCATTTACTCTAGTGTCAAATATCTATACTACAATTTAAGAAACATTACTCTCTGAATTTATAGCATCCACATATTGTGTACACTTTTGAAATAAGAGGACTTTCCTGGGTTGATGATTAATGTGGGATAATTAGGAGTTTTAAAAGGCACCTTTTATCAGCCAACATTTTGGCACCGTTGCTAGGGAGAGTGTAGCCATTTTACAAAGACTGATGTATATCTGATAATTGTTGTTGATGAAGAATTGGGTATTGAAAACGGAAGGTAAGAACCTACGTAACGAGCAAGTAAAGTGCTTTCTCCTCCATCCGCTTTTCAGCACAATTATAGAAAAGTGAAGTAGGTGTTTGATGCTTGTCTGTTAAGAGAGAACTGGTATTAAAAACGAAAGGTAAGAACCTGTGTACAGAGCAAGTAAAATGCCTACTCCCCTGCCCTATTTCCAGCAAAATTGCTAGGAACTTAAGGTAGAAATAAACATTTGAATTTTTTTGCATGAATGACTAAGAAGAAAAGGCCAGAAAACGATCCAATTCCACATCCAAAACCTGAAAAATCTAAGGGACCGATGACCCTTGGATGATCAACTTTCATCGACAACATCTTAAGAAAAGTTGAATCTCAGCCATCAGTAGGTCCCTGAACCATTGCTTCCAGACAACCTACTGTCTCCGTTCAGGCCACAAGTTCACCATATATAGCCTACGCTGAGGTCCACAGTAAAATGGAAGGGACTGAGCAGAGTTTTCAAGATATTGAAAATTCGCGCCCAATTCCCTCACAAGAAGGGAATTCTTGCAATATTCGTGAAGGAGGAGGAGAAACAAGGGAAACAAAGGAACCAAGAACCCCTCAGGTAGTAATTGAACAAAGGACACCCAATGTCCCAGATCAAGGGAGTGATGTTAAGATCATTCCCACCTCTTCTAGACATCCTAGGGATAACTCTCTAGCTCCAGGGATCTCGTAAGGGTACTGACATATCTTTGATCAAATGGCCAATAATCCATAAGCACCCCAGACCTCTACATTATAGTATCCTAGCGTTGACACCGCTGTCAACACACCCATGAAAGTTATCCCTCTACAAAATATTCCCACCTTTCATGGACTCACGTGAGAAGATCTGGATGAATTTCTATTTGAATTTGATGTATTATGTCGGGGTTATGATTACGCCACCGATCCCCAGAAACTGAAGTTGTTTCCCTCTACGTTAAAGGGGGCAACCCTGCGTTGGTTTATGGGACTAGGTGGGGGCACCATAAATGATTGGGACTAAATGAAAACTGCTTTCCTTAAAAAATATCAGGAATATTGCAGATCTAGGGAACTAAAAGATGAGATATTCCAAATGGTAGCAAGGCCTAGTGAAATGTTGGAAGAGTATGTGGAGCGTTTCCAATATAACCTCCAAAGGTCTCCCTATGCAAATCTGCCTTAGCCTAAAAACTACACTAATTAAAGGGATGAAAGACCAATGGATAGAGACATTAAATATTATGGATAAAGGTGATATATATCAAGAAGACTATGCTAACATTATTAATTTGTGTATCAGGTGCTCAAGAGGCAGTACGAGACTGAGACTAGCAGAACGCGATATGACCACCAGGGACAGCAAAATCTCTAGTGGAAGCATTACTTGTGCAGAAATTGGTAACTTGCTGGAGGATTTCAAAACAGATATCCTAGGAACTTTGACAACACAATTAGACATCATGCAAGCCAAGCAGAGGTAGGCCGAAGCAGAACAGAACCTGGTGATATTTTGCCCTCGACGCAGGAAGAAGCATGGTCATAAAGAATGCCCACTGGATATGGTACAGACCTGTGCCATATGCACTAAAGATCTTGCAAAAAAAAATTGCCCATCGCTCCCAGGGTTAAAAGTAGTCTTCAAAGTGGCAGAGGAAGAAACAAAACCAGTCTACCTGCTAAATCAGCGTCGCCAATGGCAATCACGACCTCAACAATACACATGAGCTACATGGCAGAACTAGCCACCTTTATCTAATTGGTCACCGCAAGCATTCTCTATGCCACCTTGGTCCAATCAATCAAATGAAAACAATAGTTGGCCAAATTCCTCTTACTTTCCACCATTCTGGCAAAACAATACATATCCATCCCAGTGGCCCCCCTCCACTTCAAAAAACCAGAATTGGCAGTCAAGCTAGCAAAGACCTACAAACCAGCCAACAAGAACAATCCCCTGCCTCAACCTACACTACCAGCACCTTACACATTGCAGGAGAACCCTCAACCCAATCTACGACCACAGATCCCAACCCAGCCCAACCCGAATCCCAACAATAGACCAGTCCAATCGGTACAAATTATTTAAGGGCTGGAGCCGGAAACTGAGTTGAGAGAGTGTAATGAACTCAAATTGAGGTTTGGATGGATAATTGATTCAGAGGGGGATAAAACTATACAATTAGAAGAATCGTTACCTGTAGAACAAACACCTCAAACGGAGAATACGGTTAAACAAAAAAGCCACGATCAAACTATTACCTCTTCTCCACCATTCCCAGAAAGGTTGATTATACCTCGCCCAATAGAATATCCTAATTTTGATCTTCTAGGAGAATTAAAAAATCTTCGTGTAAAAATACCCCTCCTCCAGGCTATTCAGGACATTCCAATTTATGCAAAAACTATTAAGGAATTGTGTACTAAAAAGCCTAAGAGGAAAATAAAAACAACCCCAACTGTCCACATAGTCGGAACTTTGTCTGATTTATTACCAGGCAGAGAAACACCGGTGAAATATGAGGACCCGAGAAACCCTATAGTCACAGTACAAATAAATGGATGTTCCTTTCCCAATGCATTGGTTGATATAGGAGCAACCATTAATATTCTCACAACAACAACCTGTCAAAAACTTGGCATTACAACCTTAGATCCAACTACAACCTTGCTAGAACTTGCTGACCGATTAGTTGTCAAACTAGAAGGGACATTACAGAATGTAATGGTGTCTGTAGATTCTTGGGAATACCCAACATAATTCTTGATTATTAATCCTAGAAACTGGCTAGATGGACATCCCCTAATTCTAGGAAGACCTTGGCTAGCCACTGCAGATGCTTATATAAGCTGTCAAACATGCAGTATGACTATAGCAAGAGGAAGTAATGTGAAGAATCTAGATTTATATCCTCCAGCTCAGCCAAGCCCAACAATAATGAAAACTACGAAACAACCTATATCATATTTAACTGAAAATATTCGATCACCACTAACTGTAGCAAATTTTCTTGAATTTAAGAATCAAACAGAAGATGACATTATCAACACTTACATTAACCACCCAGATGCCGTATCTAATCTAAAATGTCACATGATTAAAGCAGCCCTGGATAATGAAATTGAAGAAGATCCCTTAAAAGATATCAATGACCAAATAATACCAACAACAACTGTTTATAACAGAAAACCCATTGAAATTGAGCCAGGGAAAGTCCTAAACATTAATAAAAACCCGACTAATGACTAGCAGCAGAGGCTTGTTCAACTCCTTAGAAAATATAAAGAGGCTTTCGCTTGGGATTACCCATCTATGAAAGGGATTGATCCCCAATTATGTATGCACCACATCTATACTGAGAAAGATGTGAGACCCATTTGACAACCTCAATGAAGGTTAAACCCTCACCTAAAAGATGTTGTTAAAGATGAACTATAAAAACTGTTAGATGTAAATTTCATCTATCCTATATATTATAACAAATGGGTTTCTCCATTAGTTGTGGTTCCTAAAAAGAATGGGAAGTGGCATATATGTGTCGATTATAGAGAGCTTAATAAAACAACCTAAAAAGATCATTTTCCCCTCTCGTTCATCGACTAGGTTTTGGACACATTGGCAGGTAAAAAAAATTCTTCTCTTTCCTAGACGGCTTAAGCTGCTACAACCAAATCCAAATTGCCCCTAAAGACTAGGATAAGACTACCTTCACCTACCCCTAGGGGACGTTTGCTTACAGGGTATTACCTTTCAGACTGTGCAATGCACCTGCCACATTCTAGAGAGCCATACTCAGCATTTTTTCAGACTTGATAAATGAGGGACTCGAGGTGTACATGGACGATTTTACACCCTATGGAGATGACTTCGAGCTAGCATTACGAACGCTAGAGAAAGTATTGTAAAGATGCATTGCTACCAGGCTCTGCTTAAGCCACGAGAAATGCCACATGATGATGACCGAGGGCCTCATCCTAGGTCATTACATCTCAGTAGATGGAATTCAGGTAGATCCAGCAAAAATTCAGATAATCCTCTTAATACCTACCCCCTACACACAAACTGTGGTACGTAGTTTTTTGGGATTTTCTGGATATTATAAAAGATTTATAAAGAATTTCTCCCAAATTGCTGCACCATTATATGCTTTGATAGGAAATATCGATTTTTTATGGACTGACAAATGTGACATTACCTTTGAAGAGTTAAAATGGCTAGTATCAACAACCCTAGTATTACGGGGCCCGAATTGGGATTTACCATTTCAGATTTCATCCGATGCATCAGATATGGCCATTGGAGCAGTTCTTAGCCAAGAGGAAGATAAGAAACCTTATGCAATATACTACATCAGCAAAAATTTAACTCCTGCTGAGTTGAATTACACCATGAACGAGAAAGAGTTTCTAGCTGTAATCTATGCTATTAACAAATTTAGACACTATATAATAGGATACGTTGTGGTTTTGTATATTGATCACTCTGCTATCAAATATTTAGATAATAAACCTATTACGAATGGAATAGTGACACGATGGTTAATCCTTTTGCGGGAATTTGACATAACAATCAAGGATTGACCAGGAAAGGAAAATACGGTGGCAGACTTCCTCTCACATGTGCTAAATACAGATGACTCGGCAACAGTAGAAGACCAGTTCCCTGATGAGCACCTATTTGTTGTAACTGTGAAAACACCATGGTACGCGGATGTCACGAACTACCTAGAAGTGGGAAAATACCCAAGCACCTGACGCCCAGTGAAAGAAAACTAATAGTACAACGCAGCACTCGATTCTCCTGGATCGGAGGATACCTCTTTCACACAGGAGCTGATATGCATATCCAAAGGTGTGTCAGGGAAGACAAAATCTTTGACATCCTAAAAGCTTTCCAAGATAGACCTTGCAGTGGACATTTTGCAGACCACAGAATTGGGCATAAAGTCTTACAGATGGGCTATTATTGGCCCACCATTTTTAAGGAGGCTAAGAAGTTTGTCCAGGCATGTGATAGCTGCCAAAGAATGGGCCGCCCTGGCCATTATGACGAGATGCCCCTGCATCCACAGTTAGTCATTGAACCTTTTGAATGCTAGGCATTAGATTTCATTGCCCCAATAAACCCATCATCTAATCAAAATACATATATACTAGTTGCAACAAAATATGTGACTAAATGGGTGGAGGCAGAAGCATTACCAAGGGCAATGGAGGACACAGTAGTCCACTTTCTTATCCAAATTTTTGTGCGGCATGGCTTGCCTAGAGAAATAATCATGGATGGAGGGCCACAATTTGTAGGCCATAAGATTGTTGCTACATTAAAAAATCATCATATTATGCACAGAATCACATCTCCATACCACTCGTAGGCAAACGACTAGGTAGAAAGTACCAACAAAGTAATCGAGGCTATGCTAACAAAGACAGTTGCCTCACATAGACGTGACTGGGCTACCCGATTGCCAGAAGCCCTATGGGCATATCGCACGACTTGGAGGAATACCACAGGATACTCCCCATATCAGCTAGTGTTTGGCAAAGAACCTATCTTCCCAATAGAATTTGAAATTCATACATTGAGGATAGCTGAAGAAGTAGGGCTGCATCTGAATGAAGCACAAATTAGTAGACTACACCAAATTACTGGATTGGATGAAATCCGACCATCAGCTCTTTAGCATACTGCACTAATCCAACAACAAAGAGTGAAATGGCATGATTCCCTCATCAAAAAAAAGATCTTCCATGAAGGTGATTGGGCACTTCTGGATAATTCTAGGTTCCAGGATTTCCCGGGAAAACTCCAGACCAGATGGTTAGGCCCCTACGAGATACAAGAGGTGCACGATAATGGCACCCTTACATTAGCCACCATTGATGGGTCTGGCTACTCTTTTAAAGAAAATGGACATCGAGTACGCCTCTATCACAAACTACTTACAAGGGAATCCTTTTTCCAACAGTTACGGGAAGATTCCACAATACAAATTCTTTACGAGAGATTTTTCAGCGTAAATCACAAGATCTATCATTTGTCAACGCGTTTCGAACCAACTAGTGTGGTTCATCGTTAGGACAAGTTGAAGAGTCAGATCCAGCTTTGCATGTTAAATAGCTTTGAGCAGAGCCTCCAACGGCTAAATTGGACAGGGGATGTTAAATGAATAATCAAAATTAACAAGGGACTAGCCTCTAAATAAAAATATAAATAATTAAATTTAAATGGTTGTTAATTTAATAAAAATCTAATTAATTTAATATCATAGGTTAATAATATAATAGTTAGTTAAAGGGGGATTAACTAACAAATACAAGGAAATAAAAATAAAAGAATCATTAACTATTTATAGGGTTATCATATGAGTGTTGGAATAAAACATAATAAAAATAAATAAATAAGTAAATAAGTAAAATAAAATAAAATAAAGATAAATAAATAAATACAAATTAAGTAGGTAAAATAATATAAATTAATCAATCAATAAATAAATAAAATAAATACATGAATAAATAAATAGTTAAAAAATAAAAATAATAATAATAATAAATAAATAAATAAATAATAATACCGAAAATAAAATAAAAAAAAAAATAAAAAAAAATAAAAATAAAAATATAATAATAATAATAATAATAATAATAATAAATCAATAAAATAAATACATGAATTTTTTTTTTATAAAAAGAAGAGACAAGAAACGAGAGGAGGGGAGGAGGACGGTCGGAATGGAAGAAAGAGACTAGGAAGAGAGAGCTGGGACCCAACATCTACTGATCTTCCAACCATCCTCTCTATTGAGATTGCATGGCCTCTTTTCAATCTCCAAAGCTTCCCTGAATTTCCGATGATGGAACTGTGAAACTCTGGCAATGACACTAGCCTTCTCAATACAAACGTGATGATTGGTTTTCTCCACATGCTCAGCTAAAGCTGAAGACTTTGATCTCCTATGCTTAAGGTTAGCAGCGTGTTCACTAACCCTTTGACTGATGGAGTGACCTGTCTCACCAATATAGGGGGTCCCACAGGAACAAGGGATAATATATACCCCTTTCATATCTTAAGGGTCGATAGGGTCCTTTGCTGATCTGAGGGACATCTGAATGGTGTTAAGGGGCCTAGTGCTCTGTTAATTTACCTGCATTGTTGAATTCTTTACTACATGACACTACTGAGAGGCTAAGACGATCCCAACACATAGAAAATGTAGTGAGCCACCACTGTCTGATCATGTTAATAGTTAGCTATAACCTTTCCTAGCAACAATCAAGCTGGGATGGTCTAATATTAGCTCTTGAAGGAGCTATAGCCCTGCCAACACCTAACCCTATGCCAAAAATAAAGAGGACTGCCCTTTTAGGGAACATACCTCACAAGCACAGACGATCCACAAGGTTGAGGTCAAAATAGGGAGCGTATGAAAATCCCCAAGGTATCGTTAGTCAACCCATAGAATTATCCAGCCCAGTAAGTGAACAATACTTGTAGCTAGAGTTAGAAGGACAGGATAACCCTGAATCAGACCATGAGGAAGGAATAGGGCATTCTGGAGATGAACAAAGAAATGAATTGGGACTTCCCTCGAAACCAAATATGAGTCCCCAAGGCGATTTGTTGCACGATTTCGGATTGGCCCAGGTCCTGGCCAACATGAATGTTTACATGCAGCCTAAAAGTCCACTCAATCTTAATTTAGGAGTAACCCAATCTCCTAAGAATTCTGGTGATACCAGAATTCTATCTCCCTCAAAAGATTCAAACTGTGAAGCCGAGACAGATACAGAGGCCATTCGGGAAGCAGAAAACCAATCTGGTGACACGATCCCAGTAGAAAACAGCCAGGTAGGCCTAAGCACAGAGAACATAGGCCAAGAAGAATAAGTAGAGACAGAGATAATTCGGGAAACCGATAATCAATCAGGAGACACGGTCTTATTAGAACAGAGCCAGGGTGAGCAACCAGGCTCTTTAGAAGTAGAAACTATTAACGAGACTGTCAGCAGAACAATTGCTCCTCTGAAAAAGTATAGAGCCAAATTGAAAAATATTAGGAAAGAATAGCAGAAGCTTCGCAAAACAGTCAAAAGGCTCAGAAGAAAAATAAAAGAAATCACAGTGGGAAAGGTTCTGGACAAAACCCCAGAGACAGTAAATGCGATTGTACAGACAGAGTTATATGAAGGTAGGGCTACAGGGACTCAAACTGAACCCATACCCACTCAACCAGTCATCATTCAAGAGGAACAACATGCAATTTTAGTAGATGTAGCTACTCAGACAAAGGAGGTATCCTCTTAAAGCAGGGCTACTCAGATGGAGGCTTGGACCTCCCATAATAAAGAGATTTAGACAGAAAACATCCTTTCTCATAGCATAAGCACTCAGACATGCATAAAAGCCAAAGATGTCATGACACACAATGACCCCATTATACTTAATCTTTGGGAAGAATTAGCACCGGCTTGGCTCCCATTAGAATGACTTGAACAAGAAATCGTTTCCCAGCAAAGATATCAAGAGTTGCAGAGACAGCTTCGGGAAATGAATGCAACAGAGAGCAAGACCTTCGACAAATACAAAAAAGCAGAAGAGAAAATAGAGAGAATCAAGCTCAAACTAGATAGGGCCATAGCTCGAATAGACACCATCTTCTCATTATATATAGATGTCTTGGCATGCAGGGCTCCCGCCACCAATTATGCCTTGTTTTTGTTAGAACGATACTTGTTGTTGAAAATTAAAGCAATGAGAGATGGAAAACCAATTGAATTAAAAATAGTTGAAGATCTTGTAAATTGCTGCAAACAGCATGGTGTAAAGGTTCAAAGGCTTCTTTGCGAATTTTACCTACACAATTTTGTATTAGAGAACGAGGTGGAAAAGAACCCTAACCCTTTTGTGGGAGATGTTCAGTTCTAGGCCTTTATCTTGTTTGCAGTTAACCAACTTAAATGGTTTAAAGCTCATAATGCATTCTAACAACAAGAGCATGGATTGGATCTCTGGGTAAGAAGTGAACCCAAGCACCCTTTGCAAATGCTTGCCAACCATAAGAGTCTGATGACAAGGGAAGGGGTGATTAAAATTTTAGGGCCTATTCATAAGGAAATTGTACAGAACAGAGTATCATATTTTCAATCCATTCAAGAAAGCTCTCTGGCTGCATCCAAGCTCAGGTGGACGGTCTCCACTACTAGTGTGTAGGATAGGGAGCCATTTAATTATATAAATTTTAAAGTAGCTGTGACCTGCTTTCTCACCTATAGAAAACTTATTTTGAGAAAGGGACCTTATTGGTTAGGATGTTGGTTTTGTAGCCCCATCATTTGGTGTCATCTTGAAGGGTATAGGGCTATCTACGAATTGTCTGAAGGAAAGGAAGCACCCGCCTTTGCACTCCTAGCTCAACATCATGGTTTTAGACCAATTTTTTATGCTCCTTCTCTAGCCTACTCTTTAACTGCACTCCATCAGAATTACTTACTTTTCATGAGGACATGAGACAAGGTAAGTAGGGGAGTATGTTGAGTTATGAAATGGGTATGTATTTACTATTAATTTAATCATCTTTTTCCTTGATTCTTATCTTTTCCATATCTTAATGCACTAATATATTGAGGAATTATGGTAAGAAATGGATTAATTATTTGCAGTTACGATTTAGCTAACTTTTACCCTTCTTTATGCAAGACAACAACAAAAGGAACAATTTCTGTTCCCTAACGATGGAACAACAGAAACCGAAAAACAAAGGAAGGAATGCGTCAGTTACGGACAAACCTGAGGGCGAATCAGAGTGATTAGTGCGAAATAGGAAAGGTGTCTAAAGTTAGCAATCTGTTGCGAATCCTCAAGATCGGGAGATCTTGAGGGATCACATTTACCATTTACCCTTTACCCCTTTCTGATTATAAAAGAAAGCGATTGTAGGAAGAAAGGGGAGGAATCTCTATTATTTTTCGAATTATAATTTTAATTACAGACTCTCGTTGTTGATAGAATGTGACTATATTGTAATACTACTTAAGTTCGATGATTAATATATAATTGAAGTTGTTGTTCCCTTGCATTATCTAAAGTAGCACAGCAGTGTTTGCTGGTGGCTAAGGGCCTGACCTCTGGTGGATTGAACTGCTTCCTTGTGTTATTTTTTTTATTCTCATAAAGTTTGGTTGGTTTGATAATTTTCCTGTTTCTGTGATTTTACTTTATTCGTTGTTTATTGCTTCCTTATATTGAAGAAGTATATGTTCTTTATATCCTTTACAAAGCTGTCATTTGATTCGAGTTATGTTTATTATAGAGTAAATTATTTAGATAGTGAATCGCATGGATTTAATCAGCTGTAGGAGTTTGGTTATCGCTATTAGACTCTCAGATTGATGTCATTTCTATTTTCATTGCTTTATAGAGATTGAGTATAATTTAGATTGAATCAGCTAGGAAGAGGTGAGTTATTGCTACTGTGCTCTCGTCTGCTGTTGTTGTTACTTGAATTGCTGTAAGATTCTATTTCAGTAGAAGATTGATTTTTGAAGCTAGATGTCATATTTCCTTTAATAATTGCAATTTGAGTTTATTAGATGCATCCATTTACTCTTGTGTCAAAGATCTATACTACAATTTAAGAAACATTACTCTCTAAATTTATAGCATCCACATATTGTGTACACTCTTGAAATAAGAGGACTTGCCCGGGTTGATGATTAATGTGGGATAATTAGGAGTTTTAAAAGCCACATTTTATCAGCCAACACTAACGTCTTGGGAGGTATGTCACAAAGCTACAGAGCTTGTAAGGAGGAAGGTTTTGAGGGCATAGGTCGGTCTACGTGGGAAGTTTTATCACGAATCCATGTTTATCTTTTACAAGATGATACATGGATTGAGTGTTGTCAAATAACCATAAAGTCAAAAGATGAAGGCCAATTATAAAGAACCAACATCAATTATGCTGGGCCAAGGAAAGAGTAAAAGAAGAGTTGGAGCTAGATTAACCTCTTCATAAAACATCATAAAGCCAATGATTGCAGAGGGAGAGAAGAAAAAGAAAAAATGCCAGATGGTTGGAGGAAGTTGTCTTCATTGTTTTCTAATACTCGATCAATTTTATTAGACTTGCAAGTACTAGGTGAGTCTTAAACTGCTTTTCAAGTTTGATGCAATAGCCAGCCTAGAGATAAGAACCAAGTATAAAAATTCATTAGTATCATCCAAAAATCTGATTTCATGTGGAGGAGGCTTTTCATCAGAGTTACAGTTGTATAATAATATAATTCCTTTTTACATCAATATTCAGAGCACTTTCAAGAATCTGATGAAGATCTGAAAGGTTAATATGTTGGACAGTTGGTTTACATTTCTTTCTTAATTCATACTGTAGTTCACGGTCCATGGTGTTTGGACTCTACATATAAATTTTGAAACTTTGTACGATAATGTATCTAAACCTTAAAGTAAATCTAAAATTCCACATTTGTCTATTTAATACTAATTATTTACATTATTGTTTATTTTGATGTTTATGAAGTGGATTTATCATGGAATGAATTGTTTTACATTTTTTAAATTTGAGTATATTATGAGTATATTTTCATTTGTTGAGTTTTATGTTGAATCTTCATGAGTTATTCCCAAGTCTAAGTCGCACTCGTGAGGACATGACAATGAGCAAGTGTAAAGGTGTTCTAGTGAATGTAAGGTTCCCAAGTCATGGAAAAATGTAATGCTAGTTGTGAGGTCATGACTGCTAAGGTGTGTTAGGGAATGCTAAGGCATGCTAACCTGTGTTAGATAGTACGAAGACATGCCAAACAAGCTAAGATGTGCCAAGTGCTAAGGCATGTCAAGATGTACAAGGGTTCCAAGTCCCCGCCTCATCTTCTTCCATATGCTATCCACTTATGACATTTCCTTTGCAATATTTGGTGAATTTGTTAGTTATAGGTCATTTATAGGTTATAAATGTCTTCAGAGTTTCACTTCTAATTGAGTATTCAACTGAACATATTGATTCTCTTATACATAACTATTTTTACCTCCACCCACTTTTCATAACTTCAATAACCATTAGGTAGGGAACTGCAGCTTTTATGCTACTTTGCTTGTTTAGTAAAATATTGCTGAGACTTTAATTTATTGAAAGTTTTAGAATTTAGAATTTATATTTTCAAGGTCTAATTTTTAAAAGTATAATCCTTTAAAGGGTGCTAGCTCAATGGAAGAGCACCTACTTTACAAGTATGAGGTTGGTGGTTTGATTCCATCGTGCCCTGACATCCATATGGAATGGCAACGATCAATTTTTGGTCACGGAGGCTCTTTTGACCATCACCAATGAGCTTTTGTGACATTTTTTGACCCTCACCAAAAATATGAAATGATGACGATCAATGAATGCCACCATATATACACATCAATAGTGACGACCCTCAAAGGTCCGTAACCATAAATATGAAATGGTGATGGTCATTGTTCATCATTATAGTCATTATTCGTGACGAACCTTGAATGTTACCACAACACCTATACTTCTGGAAATGCGACTTTTGGTGACAGTCAACAAACGTCACCATATATATGCATCAATAGTGACAGCCATTAAAGATCCATCACAATAAATCATTGTTGTTCATATGAAATGGTGATGGTCACTATTCGTCATTATAATCAATATTCGTGATAGACCTTGAATGTCACCATAACACCTATACTTTTGGCGACTCCACCTTTGGTGACGGAGGATATAGTCTGTCACCATTTCTCATATGTAATGGTGACTCTCAATATCTGTCATTATAAATCATTATTGGTGACGAAATTTGAATGTCACTACAAAACCTATACTTTTGGCGACGCCACCTTTGGTGACGTTCAGTTTTTGGTGACGACGACTATGGTCCATCACCATTGCTCATATGAAATGGTGACGGTCGCTATCCATCATTATAAATCATTATTGGTGATGGACTGTGTATGTCACTACAACACCTATACTTTTGGCGACGCCACCTTTGGTGACGTTCAGTTTTTGGTGATGAATTCTCTTTTGACTGTCACCAATGAGCTTATGGTGACATTTTCCCCCCTTCACCAATGTCCTTTTTTCTTGTAGTGATCATGAAGTGGTTTTGAACTTCAAGAATGACAATGCACTAAACAATGTATCATTATCAACTGATCACATGTGATTCTATTTTAGTCTCGACATCAAAAGTATAACTACATTAGAAGAATGTTAGTCTCATGATAATAGGTATCCTATGATGAACACATATGAACACATTGACCATTTTTCTCTTTTCTTAGCTAAGTAGAGCTCATTTTCCTTTCTTAAAAACTAAAAGGTATTTTCAAAGAAAATATAAAATAAACATAATAAATTATAAAAGGTTAAGATTATTTATTCATGCCAAAGTGAAAGGAAAAAAAGAAAATTCCTTGAATAATAAAATATAAAAATAAATTAATAATTATTATGGAAAACACATTGAATCCTCAAATAATAATTAAAGTCATTTATTAAGCCTAATACCATATATTTTTCAAATAAACATGACAAAAATATAAACACAACGAATTTTTACTCAACCAAGGTCTTTAACTTTAACCCATACCCTACAATCAATAAAAGTAAAATGAAACTAATCACGCCACAAAAAAATCTTCAATTCAACATCAAATGAGAACTAGAAACATTCAAGAGATTAATGTTTAACAAAAATGAACTCAAAATTTTTGAACTTGGAAATTTTTTACAAATGCAAAAAATAAACCATCCATTAAGAGTGACCAAGATATCAAAGATAGACATAAAAATAAAAGAAACTCCATCCAATTGAAATGAGCCCATTCTTGCTTAGAAAAATTATTGTTAAAATAATTATTTATCCTTTAATACTAGGACATTATTTGTGTGAAAAGATAGATCCTCAAGTCATCAAATTCTAGCTTACTTTTCTATCACATACAAGAAAGAGATAAATAAATACTTAATTATCAATCAATATTGAAATAATTTGCATCAAGGAAATGTGGCTTTAATGTTACAATGAAAAATACAAACTATTGAACCTATTCTTACCTCAAATGCAATGTCAAATTGGCATATAGTAATCTTACTATGATAAATAATTTTGAACCTACACCAAAAATAGATGAACAAAAAAATCAATCAAATAAAAATAATCACATCATTGGTATTATTCCATTCACTATTTCTTACACTACCACTGGAACATGTATATGAAAATAAGTGTCCCCTGGGCCTTCATATATATTGGATTAGATAAAATATTGTGGTATATCAATTTCCCAATTCTCATTTTGGTCCTCATTTTCTTCATTCTGAACACAATCTTTTCTAGATGGACTATCATTTTGAGCCTCCAAACTATTATGTTCCATATCAAGTTTATTAGAGAAGTTTGTTATATTGTTTCTCCCCCTTCTATCACAATCTCATTGCGAAAGAACTAGTTCTCTTTCATATGGTTGTTATACCTTGTTACATATAATCGTAAACGTATATCCATATGTTTATTGAGCTTGTTCCTCAATTTTGACATTAAAAATGTTAGTGCACTAAACATCCTCTCATCCTCTGCTCATCCCAAAATCATGGTTTAACACAAATATGTTAATTTGAAATATTTTGGTATATTTTCTTATAAGTATTCCCTAGCCCCTAAAATAGTCCATAATCTTGATATTGTGCCATACTCTAAAGGCTTCTCCAAAATAAGAAAAAATTTCCACATTGTTTCAACAAAGCATGTGGCTTCTTTAAACAATTATGATGAATCCAATATACCCTAAATTTGTTCTTCGTGTATTTGGACATTATGGAAAAAATGGTGCACCAAAGTTTTTAATTTAGCCACAAAGTGATTTTTTTAAAGTGTTTTGACATTGTTGATTATTCCAATATTGAGGATACACCATAGACATGGCCTCTAGAAATTCATCTCAAGGAAATCATTCTCTTATCTATGATGCTAGTTATTGTGCAATTCTTGTCAAGTTGTATCTTATTAAAATGACAACATCATCAAACAGGTCTCTAGACACAAGATACTCCTTAGTGAACCATCCTATTTTATCAATATAATGAAAGGGAACCATATACCCACGAACCACCATACATAATATCACTTTTTCATCAAACTTGAATTTTTTTTAGTATTCTCTATATTGACGATTGTATTCCAATTTGTAAACCATGGACCGGTAAAAGACTCTGGCATTGTATACAAATTATCCAATGAAATATATGCCATTTTTTTGACATAGTGTATTATGCAAGGTACATTGTGTGAATTAGAGACATTTTCATAAGAACATTCATTTCATATAGCATAGGAATACTTCCACTAAATTTTGATAATGTCTCTATGTCAGTTAATAAAAATAGAAGATTATGAGCTTTTTCTACACTGAATCGATGTTCATACATCACCTCTACCAATGATTGGTACTCACTAGATAGTATTTGAGCTTGTCTATTCAGTGAGATCCATCTTGTATCAACATCCTTTAATAGCTTGTTTCAATTTGTAACACCATCAACAAATTTTTGAAACTATGAAAATCATTTGTGACAACGATACAAGTGTGTATAAACCTCTTATAAGCTCTTCAACATTCGAAATTGATGAAAAATTACTTACTATTTTAAATGTAAGATTCATCCTATTAGGCATACAATGGAATAATTAGCATATACTACGAAACTAATAGTTGTAGTCTAACACAAATTCCATTTCTTTGTCCTTGCATTATTGATGCTCCACTTGCTTTGACACATTCCAAATTTTTTGCAATCATTAAATTATCCACACCACCAATTTCCTTCAAACTATTAATAATAGGGTCATAAATATTTTGAGTTGTAAAATTCTCCCTCATTTTATAAATCCCAAGTAGATGTGAATGCCTAATACTATAACTAACCATACAAATACTCATGCTTATCCATGAAGTATTATCAATAGCTATAATGTCATCCAATGACATTGACAAAAATCTAGCATTTAAAATATTTTGTTTTATATCATCCTTTTCTACTTGAGCTAGATATATTTCCCAAACCCAACCACTTGGTATAGGCCAATGCGAATATGGAAAACTTCACACCTTAAGAAAAGATAGGTATTTGATGTAATGTCGATAATTTTTCATTGGATGACCTTTAGGTAAGATGTGATATATAGTGCTTAATTATGTCATTTAGGATAACAAATTATTTCAACTATCTTTTGAAATAGAGATTTGATGGTTCCTCCACTTTGCTCAAGATTCCCCCCACTTATTAAATATTTCTTATATTCATGTTCAAATTTGAAAGGTAAACATTCCTTAGAATATTTCCATATAATAGTATATTTCTCCTCACCTTTTACAATTTTATTCTCATACACCTTTCTTGCATACTTCTCTATTGTATCTAACTTATTTTGAAATTTCACTTTCTTATGAGTTTTATAGCTAAATGCATCACATATAACTTCTCATGAACTCTCATTCTTATTTTTTGGAGGCACTTTTTTAATATATGGATATCTTGAGAAGAAATTTGCTTGGAATTTTCTACTTATGTGTAACACCATCCTCTCATATTCACCCAAGCTAACTGGTCCACTAGGTTAAGAATATGACGAATAGTTACTATGATGTGATTCAAATACCCATGTATAGTTAAGAAAGTGGAACTGACAAGACAAGACCAATTTGACCTTTCTTGGGAGCTTCAAAACCTTCAAGATCCAACCAACCCCTCCAAGTGTCCAACCCCTAAGCCAACTTGATGTTTTTATGAACTATACCCCTAGTCGCTCCCATGAAAACCATTCCATGCGAATGGGACCCTCTAGTTTCCCCCACAGTAAGGCATCCATGCATCTGTGGCCCTTTTCAGGCAATTTTGTGCCACTGACCCCATATTCTGAGCCACTTTTTCAGTGCGAGGACTCATGCCTCTGTCAAAAACTTCATTAAACTTCTAGAAATGATAAATAACATTAAGACAAGGCTAATAATACAAAAACTTGAACACAGATTTAACCTAACCCCTAACAATGATGACAAACATTCGGTAAAACACATCATGAACATGTAATATACAGGTCATAACAACATATTTGAACATAAGTACCTCATACTTATATGAGATTCGCCAAGAAGGGCTAATTCCCTCTCATAATAGTTGCATTATCATCTATTAGGTCATACATTCATTATCCATTCATTTACTAATTGAAACATGATGAGAGCCATAACCAAAGTCTGTCATAAGCCATGCTTATAACCAACATATAACCAACTAAATAAAAATTATAGAACAACCATTAAAGACACATAATAACAATTTCATTTACACATAAAACACAAGAGGAAAGATCTCTTATTAACATATGCAAAAGCCAACCAAGCCAAGTACTTCCACGTACCACCCAACCATATATTGCGTTCAACCAATTATTTATTTAAGTCAATCATTCTCATGCCATATTCCGAGCATGAATGTGGGACTCACAACAAAACCAACCAAGTCTTCCTTAGGCTTTACCGTGTATCCTGCCAAGGGATTACTGGGCCCAAACAATAAACATACACTACAAGCTTTATTGCAATCCCATCATATACTGGTCAAGGGATCACTAGGCCCTAAACAAGTAAGGATGCCTTTGGATTTCTCAACCTAATCCTACCATTACCAGTCAAGTGATTCCTAGGCCCAATGAGGAATTTCCCCATCTCCACCCTCTAGGCTTTGCAGTGTATCCCACCATTTACTGGCTGAGGATTCCTAGGCCCAACGAGGGTATCACGACCATGTTTTACCATGTATCCTGTCATTATCATTCAAGGGATTCCTAGGCCTTGTGACTTTTCTTGAGACCACCCCACTCAGTTTCGAAACCATTTGGAAATCCAACTCTACTAAGTAAAAGAACCCCAACATGCCATGACTATCCAAAAATGGCAAGGAAGGGCTAAAACCACTGTCACACCTAGTAAAACCCATTCTAATGACAACAAGAGAACCAAATACACACATGCATGTACCATGCATGCCAAAACTAGCAAGGAAATCATACATGCAACTCGATACCTGCTAGTAATCCCGTTGCATCCGTTTGATCCCACTCTTCCTTGCTTGATCTTTTCTTCCCTTTTTCTTTCTTGTCCTTCCTTTTCCTTCCTTCCCCCAATGTTAGAGTGCTCCGAGAATACTCTAAGTGTGAGAGAGAGAGAATGGAGAGAAAGCTCCACCCAAAAGCCATCAAAATTCCATGAACTAAGCTTCAGAGTCCTTTTTATCATTGAGGCCTCTATTTCTTCATTTTTCCTCTATTTTTCTTCATTTTCCTCCTCACGTGCAACCTATGACCTTTCACCTTGATTTCCTCCCATTTTCCATTATTTTCATAAATAAATGCCAATTATTTCCTCTTGCCTTTTCAAAGCCTTTGCCATTGCCTTTTCAAAGCCTTTGCCATTGCCTTTCCAATTTACTTATCCATAATAAACCAATTGAACACCCACTAGGAAGTTTTGCCCAACGTTCTGCTTGGAATACGTGTCCCATGACCTTGGTCTTATTTTTCAATTTATTAACTTAATTACATGGATTTTTAACCTGGGGTTATTATATACCCCTCCCCCTTAGAGCAACACCTTCTTTGGTGTTCAATGACACCTACAACCAACACAATCGCTGAAATCCAAAAATTACTGTCCATGGAGATTTATAACAAAACGTGTTGCAGTATTTACAATGACATCCTACTAAAAACATGACAATCATACCATTTGCTGGATCTTTATATCACAGCTCATTAAAATATTTACAATAACAGCCATACATAAATATGTACATATACCAAAACTCCTTGCCTCTATCAACAAACAGAGAAGGATACATAGCCTACATTAGCAATAAGGGAATCCAGAGGCTCATACCTACACCCTCAAAGTAATACCAGGATTCACTTCCTTTCCAGGAAGTCTAGAATCCACTGCTAAAGTCAAATCTAAACGCAATGTCCAATGCTACAATCCTGCACCACTTTTCCTCTCAGTGAACAATTACCAGCTCATTGTTCCAAGGCACACTCCCAATGTGCATATGATTCCATCTGGAAATTCTAATGACCAAAAAAAATTCATCCCTGTCCTTCCCTTCTCTTCTACATAGTCCCTCAGGGAATTCAGTCACCCCCTTCCGTGTAGTCACTCACCTTCCAAGTTTCCTCGCATCCCCTTTCCTGAGAGATCCATCCCTTGGAAAGGTTTCCTCACATCGGGAGATACAAAAACCAAGGCATATCCCTGCCTAAAAACCATCATATTGGTCATAACATGCTCATGGTAATCAATGGACACTATTGAGCACCAATGTCCCACAATGGCCCTGATCCTAAATTCTCTACCAGCATACTGCTTCCCATTCCAATTCCTTGTGTTGTTATTGCTAATGCTTGCAATCAGTTTCAACCACCCAAACCAGGCATTTCCATGCTTTCTTATTCCAAGCACATAATTCTCATTAGACTCAAAATGAATTGAAATAAATTCAAATCATACCTCATTGATGGCCTATCAATAAGGTACACTTACAATTCTGCTTACTTCCTATCACAACAAGTCAAACTAGTTGTTTGATAAAATCATCATGAATAAACATATCACATCTGGTTAGCTGAAAATGCAACCATCATAATCAAAATCATATATCACATGTAACTATCATAAACCAGAATCATAGATCACATACATAATTAAAACTAAAAGAAAATATTGGTACTTATCCTTCAATTAGTTCATTGCTTCTAGATTTTTCCTTTGTCCTTTTCATACACACACCATATCAGTTGCCACACCTGGAAAGAACTTAGTTGCTTCACTTCTCTTCAAACATGTACACATACATAGAATGTACATCAGACAGATACACCCTTACACAGTGTACTACCCAACACATACACCTACTCCTGGTGTACCCCACAACACAATGCATACATCTACACCTGGTGTACAACACAACACATACACCTACATCCAATGTACAACACAACACATACACCTACACCCGGTCTACAAAACAACACAATACATACACCTACACCTAGTGTACAACACAACACTACACCTACAACTAATATACAACACAACACGTACACCTACACTTGGTGTACAACACAATACATATACCTCCATAGAGTACAACAAAATGAATAAAAGTCACAATACAATGACTACACAATGCGCATAACATAGTACCCCATGTATACAACACAACATGTACGACATGCACACAATACCACATGTACAACAATACAACGTGTATGATATGTACACAGTATCCCCTGTACACAACACCACCTACATAATGTGTACACAACACCACATGTACATGGCACCACTTGCATAACGTGTACACAACACCGCATGTACACAACACCAATTGCACAATGTGTACACAACATCACATTTACACAACACCACCTACACAACATGTACACAATGTCACATGTGCACAACACCACCTTCATAGCATGTACATAGCACCACATACACATAGAACCATATGTACAACATGTACACAACACCATATACACACAACACTATATATACAACATGTACACCGCACTACACGTACATGACACCATTTGTACATAGAATTGCATATATGACATGTACATAGCACCATTTGTACCCAACACTGCATGTGCAACATGCACACAACACTATATACACAACATGTACACACCACCATAGGTACATAATATTATATATGCTATATGTACACAACACCAATACTGCACATCCTAAGACCACATTGACCTTACCAAGCAACCTTTCTTCTAGTGTCTTATCCATTATCCATGCTTATCCCATCATGTCGTAGATCACACTGCTTTCATTACGCTGATGTATCCCTCGACATTACTTGCCATAACATAGACATAGTATAATCACATAATATCAATTCATATCCACATGATATTGACCTCATAGATTTGTTAGGGTTACTCTTCCCACTTGATTCCTCATAATACCAGGAACCTCTTCATGCCATTCACCTGCATAAGCAATCATTCCTCCACAAGCATGATCCTTGATGACCCTTTCAGACAATAACATACATACATACAGACATACATGCATGCATACATACTTACATACATACAAACAAACATTAGCATAAAACAATCATGATCTCTGATGACCCTTTCAGACAACAACATGCATACATACATGTATACATATAGAGACATCAGCATAATCATGATCACAACATAATTACCAAATATCATAAGGTCAAGTTTAAGAGAAACCCCTTTATCCATGCACAACATGCACAACATTGAGAACAATAATTCCCAACTTAGCCAAGGAATCTGATGGATCAAATCTATTTACCTTACTTTTCCTATTACCTTTCTCATAACTATCATGCCACCATCCATTTACCTCCATGGACCCAACTAATCAAACTAGCTATCATACTCTTTCCTTCAGTTTCCCTTATATATGCATTGAGCTTCGTTCAGGTATTTCATTACCTATTGGGTGCCACACAACTCTCCCTGAGATCCATTAACTTTCTCCTTTCCAACCAGTTCCTAAGACCCTAAAAAAATCAAAGGTAAGAACAAGAAACAAGCAATAGAAAACCATGAAAAGAAATAACAATACGACACCACAAACAAAGTGGTATGGCCATACACTAGACATAAACAAAACTACAAATAAAGAAAAAACAAATCACAAAATACCAAAAGCACAAAACTAGAAACAAACACCATGACTCAATTCCCCATGGGTTCCCAATGCTTCCAAGGGAAAGCTCAACTGAGCCTTCTTCAAGATTTCATGGCAGTCTCTTTTGCCATTCAATCGCCTACATCATATTTCCATAAACACACAACTATCAATGTATAAATAAATATAATAATATACTAGTTACCTTACCTTGTTGTACCCAACACACTGACCTATAATTGAGCTTGTACATATATCATCTCTCAAGGGACTCCATTCCCTTAACAAATACAACCATAAATGAAAACCGGTTGTTATACCTGTCAAATACATGTTTAGGAATATAACATATATCCACATAATGTTAGACAAAATCTAGGTTAAGAAGACTTCCTGTATTCATGCAAAGAACTCTTTCATTTGGAATTGCAGTTTTCAAACATAGCCAAAGGAATTCTCACCCAATTCGTTTCTTTTAACTTTTTGTTGTTGCAATTAAGTCTTGTTATGTGCTATCGAATCACCTAGTTTTTAGTTATATAAACTAATAAATTGTTGCCTTGTCATGCTAATACTAATCATGTTTCCCTGCAACTTCTCACAGATGTCATTCACATGTTCCAAATATCAAGATATCATGTCTACTAGTTATCTTTTACCAAGACTAACAACCATGCCAAAATCAACAGTCAACTCATAGCCATTAATCATAATAATAGAACTAGCACTCACTTATACTCAAGTACATATCAGCTATCTCATCAAAAATTTTAGTGCAACCATCTTAAAACAAGATCGTTCCCTCATGTAATCTTACAAACACATACTCATATCATGCAATTAATCAAACATTCAAACAAGCTATAAACATACCATGTTAGATAAATCAACTAGATGACATAATCAAACAGTCAAACACCAAATAGACAACATAATCAACTCATACCTCAATGTATCTCAGGGGAGCCTATCACATATGCATAAGTCAGTCTAGATTAGTGTGACACAATATCACATTTATATCGAATCATAGCTGAGTATCATAACCAAAATCATATACATAGACCAACCTAGATTAGCATGATACATATAACATCAAGATCTTAGCTGCAATGACCATAGTCATCATGAGTCTGACCACAATGCATATAACAACAATTTAACTACCATACATGACTACCTAATGCATGCTCATATTAACGCACTAAACAAATAGCATATATCATACATGTAACCACAACAACCATAGACATACAAACATGTACATAACTCTAATGCTTAGAACAACCAATAACCAACATACCTTCATACCCACCATACAAACTTGTATGATGATATGCCCTTACCTCGAGGTCTAGTGCTACAACTTCACTCTAATAATATGCATCTCCTATCTATCTTAGCCAACATATCAAAATCATATCTTATCAACAACATCATGATGACATACCAACATACATTGACCTCACAATGCATATCTAACCTACTATACATGAATAACTATAACCATGAAAATGCATGCATAACCACATATAGACACTGACATGCATAAAAAATTCATATACAACTGGCATGTATTCATGAAAAACACATCTGAACAATGACATCATCAACTCCTACATGGCGACACAACTGCAACCGTTGACCATCACCATGCATACACATCAAACACATATACAAAATACATGCATGCATGAAAAACACATTCTTCCCATCCAGTCCAAGGGGTGAACCATGCTCTGATACCACTTTGTAACACCGTCCTCCCACATTTACCCAAGATAATTGGTCCACCAGGGTAAACATGTGATGAAGAGTTACTATGATATGATTCAACTCCCCATGTATAGTTAAGGAAGTGGAAATGACAAGACAAGACCAATCTGACCAATCTGACTCGGGTCTATTACACTATGTCCCATTCAGACCCTTTTTCCTTTTTTGTGAATATTTTTTATCCTTTCTCAAGGAAGAACCTCCAACATATTCATTGTCAATTTCTAGTGAAAATGAATTTATATCAATTTTATCATTAGAGGAACCTATTCTACCATTTTTTTTTTATTGATATTCAGTGCATTCTCACAAGAGTTGACATCTCCTTCAGTGATAGGTTGTTCAAATGATTTTGAAGCATGAAGGGAATGTGGATCTAAGTATTAAGGCTTTTGAAAGTATGATAATACATCTTTATGTCGTAATGCTTTATTCCCATAATTGATATTTTACATCTCACTGAATATTCCATGATTTAAATTTGAAATTGATTTAGAAACCAAAAATAAAACCCTCATGAGAAAAATAATATAAAATCAACATAGTTCCTACAAAGTATGGAATATATGTATTTATTTATATTTTTTATGAAACCAATACCTATGAGAAAATATACATTGGAAAATAAAAGAAGTAGAAAATAAGTTTGCATCAAGGGAATTCATTAAAACAAAGGGTGGATGACAAATGAATTAAGGAAAAATCAATTACAAATGATAGAAATTTCCATTAAGCTACATCTTCTCTCTTAAACTCCTGCTAAATGAAATGTTTGGTGCCATAGGTGACAATGGAGGGGAATTGTTTGGTCCCATAGGTGCTAGTGGAGGGGAAATACTAGGGAAGTTGATCCGAATGGAAAGTGGCATCCTCCCATGGTATTCATCCACCCATGGTATTTATCCACCCATGGTATTTATCCACCCATGAAATTTACCCATGGTATTATAATTGGCCTCAACACTTTCTATTCATTCACCCATGGTAATTATCCACCCATGGAATTTACTCATGGTATTGTAACTAAAAAAGGATATAAGTAATAAGTCGCATTTTGTAAAAGGACAAATTTTCCACCAAAATGTAGATTTTATAGTTATTCTCTGTTTTAATAAAAAGTTTCTTTGTGGTTTATTTTGCTGTGTGTTCTCATCTTCTTCTAGAATTTCAATTTTTTAGATCTTGGGGGCCTCCCCTTAAGATCCAAATTAGTGGTATTAGAGAAAGTTACAGCTCCATGGGAATAGGGGTTTGAAGCATATTTCAGTTTCAAAGTTTTGCAACAATCTCCAACTTCCTTTTTGCACCTTTGGAGTCCATTTTCTTGGCCATACATTATAAGTATCACAGTTGGCCCACAAGCATTATAGGGTTTTCCACCATTGGATTATCATTCACCATTGCAGGATCATTTTTAAATGGATTCACTACATCCATTGGTCTGAAAAATGGAGGTTCCATGATCTCTACAAAAACTCATGTCGCTATACACACCCTCAACATCCTTTGTGGCCCTTTTCACTTGATATTTTCGCATTCGTTTTTATTATATATTTACACAACCATGCCATGACTTAAACAAAAATGTATACAACACATAGAATCTTGTACGACCTCATTTCAAACATTTCTTAGCTTTCCCATGGTGGTATGGGCGCCATAGAGGCACAATGATGGATGAAACACAAAGTAACAACTTTAACAAATTTCATGAAAATGATATGACCTCCATAGGGAATTTCTAAAGGTACAAAATAACTCATTTGAAAGGATTTTCTATTATCTCAAATGAGTTTTTTTTACAGAATTTCATTTTGTTTCCTGGTTTGAGAGATATGAGCAATTGAAGTTACACATGTTTGGGACATTACATGACGGTGTGTACCATGAGTTTAAGGAATCATATTCTTACTCCACAAATCATCAAAGTTCAAGTGTCTTATATCAATGGAAAAATATATTCAATATCTTAAAGGATCTCTAAAAAACATTTGATTTCAACAACTGTAATAGAAGTTATCAACAAAGTTGCAGCAAGAGGTCTACAGCTAGAAAAAAATCAAAGGAAAAGAAAAAAAAAGAAATGAAAAAAATAAATAAACAATATGAAATAAGTCTTTACAACATCTCATTTGATAGGAGAATCTACTAGACAAGACATCATACTTTTACCAAGCAAATTGACAAGCATCATGGTTATGGGTCATCCACAAACCCACGCTTCATTGAAGTCCATTTTTGAGGCCACAGATTGTCAATATCACAGTTGGTCACAAGGATTACAGGGTATCTCTATCCTTAGATATGTGTTCATCATGGTTATTGCTTAACGACACAAAAACCTTCTCTTCAATGGCTCTTCATATTCAACAAAGGCTTCTCAGGAGGGAAATTCACGCAATAGGGATCATTCTTCTTAAGGGGGGAGGAATGATCTACATGGAAAGTGGCATCCACCCATGGTATTCATCCACCAATGGAATTTATCCACCCATGGAATTTACCCATGGTATTGTATGTGGAATCAAGACATTGTATTCATTCACCCATGGTGTTTACCCACCCATGGAATTTAGCCATGGTATTGTAACTAAAAAAGGCTATAAGTAACAAATCACATTTTGTAAAAGGACAAATTGTCCACCACAATGTATATTTTACAATTATTCTCTATTTTGATAAAAAGTTCTTTGTGGTTTTGTTTACTGTGTGTTCTCCTCTTTTCCCGGCATTTCGATTTTTCAAATATTGGGCCTGCCCGCAAGATCTTGTTAGGGTCCAACCCTAACCCATTTATTTATGTAATAAGCCCAATGGGTCGAGTCAAAGTCATAGTTAGTTAGAGATTCAATAAAGCTCGTATTAATAATTGTAAGTGGTTGACCCACATTAGAGAAAAGGGACCATTGTTAGTTGTAAACGGGCCATAGTTAATAAATAAAGTGGTTAGCCCGTGTTATGCAAGGGACCACTAGTAATTAAGGTTTTGGATGTCATTTAGCTATAAATAATATTAGTTAGTATGGGAAATATCATCGAGTCTTATTGTAATTGAGCTCTGCTATCCTGGTGGTTTCCCCCTCGAAGATGTAAGTGAACATTGAATCTGTTTTGGAATAATAAAATACTTTGCAGTTTTTCTCATTTCATGTGATAATTTGGTGTTATGGGCTATATTTCTTCGTATTTATCGTATTCTGGATTTCTCGCAGGTCAAGAGCATAATAAGTTGTATCAAAGGGATTTCCAGGGCCAGTTGTACATCCAATTTTCACAGATTTGTTTTTAGTCTAGAGACATGTTCTGACATCTTTACACCATGGGATATGTCATTGAGCGCATAAACCTGCAGATTTGGGGAGGCATGCACGCATGAACTACAAGAGATGGTCACACTTGTTGGATTCCCTTGTAACCCCTATGGGTACCCCTTCGAGTTGTAGCACATTAGACAGAACTGTGCACAGACTGCACTTCCACGTACCATTGGGTATATCGGAAGCCCCCTAGGCTCACCTGAAACCTAACCTTAGATAAGTTATTGGTGGTCTTGCCACCACAGTGTAATGAGAACAACAATCGAGAAAATTACTCACACGTACAATAGGGTATTTAGGTAGTACGACTAAGGGTATGGTCTGTCCTCCTTAGTTAGTGCCCTAAAATATTGGGCCAAGTACTATTGTTGGACTCTTGAGTATATTGTTATCTATAGCACCCAACACTCCTTTGTGGCCATAGTTCCCTTTGCTATCTAAAGATTTCCCTCTACCTTATCTTCCAGATAAAATCCAACAATTGGGGTTTTTCCATCATAGATGGGGTCATCACAGTGAATATTAGATTGTTTTTGTAGTGAGGTTTTTGGCCACCATAGTCTAGATCAAATTGTCGTAGCACATTCAGCAGGACCAAGACCTTGGGGTTTCTGTTACTACAGTCCAGGCCAGATTTTCATAGAACATTGGGTAGTATCAAGCTTTATGGAATTCAATCACTGCAGTATTGATTAGTAGGGAGTAAAACTCCTTTCAGAGTAAAAAAAATTCATAGCCCAAAAGCTTTAGGATGACAAGTTGGACGCAGTGGTACCATTCACTTGTAAGCCCCCAATTTTATGGCAATCCCAAATTTTTTTCCAATGTGACTTCAAGTGACCCACACCATTAGACTCCTAAGCTCACCCGTTTTCCAATAAGACTACTATTAAGTAATTGGTTGGGTTGGTGTATGCTAGGTACCAGATCTCAAGTTAGGGCTTATAAGAGGGTCGAACGCCTTGAAAAATGGTTTGAAAAATTCTAGAACAATATGGAAAATATTACCCAAGAACTCTCACTACTAACAGACATTATAAAAAAGTCTCATTGAGAGGAGCCTAGTGTTGATGCACACATAGAAGGAGAATCCAACCATCACATTCATCTCCATGGAAATCACCACCATTCTAACCACCAGACACCCAAGATGGACATGTACAAATTTGATGGCTCTAACCCTGCAGTATGGATAACACAAATGGAACAATATTTCTCCCTTAGTGATATCCACAAAGATGAAACTAAAATACATATGGGAGCCCTTTACTTGGACCAAGAGAGATGGAAATGGTGGAAGTGGCATAAGAAATGTTATCCAGGGAAAGCAAATTTGAACATGTTCTCAAAAGCCATATGTGATCGCTTTGATCGAGAATCTAACTTTTAGGGTTGTCTCACTAAGCTCTGACAAACAAGTACAGTAAAGGAATACATTGCAGCCTTTAAGCAGTTGGCCATCAGAATTGATAGTTTAGGAGATGACTTCTACTTCGAGTGTTTCATTAGTGGCCTAAAAGAAGCAATCCAAGCCCATGTTCGGATGCACCACCCAACTACTTGGTTGGATGCATGTAGCAAGGCCTCAGATGTGGAAATCACCTTAAATTCCTAATCCAATCGTCCAAATTTTGCCAAGGTTCATTCCACCCAGGCTCAAGGCCCCATCCAAACACTTAAGGTTCAAAAGGTGTCACCAGTAGAAATGGTCGAAAGAAGAAAACAAGGACAATGCTACTACTATGATGACAAGTACTCCCCTGGACATAAATGCAAGGAACGAATTTTTTTTGAATTGATGCTACTAATAATAGCTCAACAGAGGAAGCTCCACCCCTTGAGGTTCCTGAGGAAGAAGAAGGGGAAACCCAAACTGACAATGATCTCACAGCTATGCCACATGAGCCGGTTATCTCACTACATGCCTTGGCTAGCATTTCTTCGCCTCAAACTCTCAAAATCTAAGGCTTTATTAAACATCAACCAGTAGTGGTATTGATTGATAGTGGCAACAATCATAACTTTATCAATAAGAGAGTCACATAAGTTGTTCATTGCTTTGTGCGAGCAGTATCTAATTTCCAAGTCCTTATCGTTGATGGGGGTACCATGAAATGTGAAGGCTGTTGTCAAAATATTAAGCTTCAGATGGGATACTACCACCTAAATACCCACATGTTTGCTATTGAAATGGGTGGTTGTAACATTTTACTGGGTGTTGAATGGCTTCATACACTGGGCCCTATCACAATGGATTTCCAGGAATTATATCAGCTTTAAGAAGAACGACCACATTCATACATTAAGGGGACTCAAGGCAGGTGCTCCTACTATCGTCATCTCGCATCGAATGGAGAATATTTTACAAAAGGGCCATCATGGAGTAGTCAACCAATTTAATGCCATCCAGGCCATTGAATCCACTACTCCTCATATTCATATTGATATGCACACATGTATTAGATTTCCACTAGTGGGTATTTGAAAAACCCAAAGAGATTCCACCCTCTAGGGGTGAGCATGATCACAACATGCGTTTGGTCCTGGGTGCCTGATCGCCTAATGTCCACCCATATCGATATACTTTTTCCCAAAAGAATGAAATTGAAAAAATCATCAAGGAACTCCTTGAAGATGGTGTTATTCATCCCAACGTAAGTCCTTATTCATCTCTAGTTGCCATGGTTCTAAAGAAATATGGAGAATGGCATATATGTCTAGAATTTTGGGCCCTCAACAAGCTCACTATCAAGGACAAATTTCATATTATGTTTTTTCATGATCTTCATGGTGCTCAATTGTTTACCAATCTAGACCTTCTCTCGGGCTATCACCAAATACACACGAAGGAAGTAGACATTCCCAAGACTGCCTTCTGAACTCATGAAGGCCATTATGAATTCCTGGTCATGCCATTTGGTCTCTGTAATTCTCCATCTACTTTTTAAAGCCTCATGAACCACTCGCTGAAATCATATCTCTGAAATTTTTTCCTAGTCTTCTTTGATGACATTCTCATCTACAACATAACCTAGGATAAACATCTTCAACATGTAGACCAAATATTACAATTGCTCCGAGATCACAAACTATTTGTAAAATTATCCAAGTGCTCTTTTGGCGTGGAAGAAGTGGAGTATTTGGGACACATTATGGGTCGTGAAGGAGTGAGGGTTGATCCAAAAAAGATTCAAGCAATAAGAAATTAGCCCCAACCAAAAACCTTGAAGAGTTTGAGGGGATTATTGGGTCTCATTGGATAATATCGCAAATTTGTCCGCAATTATGGTCGCATTGCTAGACCCCTTATTAATCTCTTCAATACAAATTCATTTCTTTGGACTGATGCAGCTCAGTAGGCCTTCTTGGCTCTCAGATAGGACATGTGCTCCACTCCCATATTGGCCTTACCAGACTTCATCAAATATTTTGTGATTGAATGTGATGCGTCCGATACTGGTATTGGTGTTTTACTATGTAGGAAGGTATACCACTGGCTTTTACCAGCCAACAAATCAATGGAAAACATCTGGGTCAATCTACTTATGAGAAATAAATGATGGCCATCTTACATGCAGTAGGCACTTGGCTTCCATACTTGTTGGGGCAACGTTTCCAAATCTGCACGAAACATCAAAGCCTAAAATATTTTCCAGATCAGAGTCTATTGTTGCCACACCAAAATAAATGGCTTGCCAAAATGTTGGGATATGATTATGAGATAATTTACAAGAAAGGGCATGACAATGTAGTGGTTGATGCTTTATCGTGCCAATTTGAGGATGAGAGCACCCTGCTATCAATCTCTCTACCCATACCAGATTGGATTGAAGAGGCCCACAAGGAATGGTTCTCCCACCCCTCTCTTTCCCAACTCATTAATAACTTAAGAGAAGATCCTAATTCCTCAACCGACTACTCTTGGAAGGATGAGATTCTTTGCTACAAGGATCAAGTAGTTATATCACTGACATCCACCCTCAAAACCCACATCTTGGACGAGATGCACTCATCTCCAATTGTAGGACATTCAGGCTTTCAGAAAAATTATGCTCGCGCACGTCATTCTTTCTTTTGGACTGGCATGAAAAACAACATTCTTACTTTTGTAGCTAAATGTGAAGTGTGACAATGCAACAAAGGGGAAATAATAAAGTTACCAGGAACCTTACAACCATTAACATTCCCAGCCTATGTCTCGATGGATGTTTCCGTAGGTTTCATCATTGGTCTCCCAAAGTCAGGAAACAAATCAGTTATCATGGTGGTTGTGGATATAATTTTTAAATATGTTCATTTTTGCGCTCTACCACACACATTTACCCACACTTTTGTGGCCCAAATTTTCTTGGACTAGATCTTCAAATTGTATGGCATGCCAACTTCCATTGTTTCTGATTGCGACCCCACCTTCACCAACAAATTTTGGCAAGAAATTTTCAAGCTACAATGCACGTAACTCCAACTAAGTACCGAATATCATCCCCCAACCGACAATCAAATAGAAGTAGTAAACAAATGTTTGGAGACATATTTGAGGTGCTTCAGTTTAGAAAAGCAACATCAATGGGTACATTGGATACCTTTAGTTGAATGGTGGTATAATACTAACTATCATGAAGCCACCAAGATGACTCCATATGAAGCAGTGTATGGCCAATGCCCACCTTCACTTATTTCTTATAACCCTAGATGTTTAAAAGTATAGGTAGTTGATCAACTCCTACATAACTGTGCCACCATGATAGCTCATCTGAAAGATAATCTACATCAAACTCAGAACTGAATGAAGAAACAGGAAGACCAACATCGTTCTAAGTGTGCATTTCAAGAAGGGGATCAAGTATTCCCGTGACTCCAACCATATAAGAAAACATCTCTCAAAGAAAAGGGTTGCCAGAAACTAGAACCAAAATCTATATGGACCTTATAAGATACTTTAGTGCATAGGAGTAGTAGCCATCAAGTTGGCCTTGCCACCTACTTCAAAAATCCATCCAGTCTTCCATGTATCATGCCTCAAGAAAGTGGTGGGGAACAATTGTAGAGTTCAAACAAGTTACCTGAATTGGATGAGGAAGGCTCACTTTGGCTCCGACTAGAATAGGGCCTCAATAATCATGAAATACATATTTGCATTCACACGATCAAAGAAGTGGAAATACATCTCTCCAGAAGATGTGACTTGGGAACCAACCACTATTATTCAACAATTTTTCAGCTTCAATCTTGAGGACAAGGCTTCTTTTGATGGGGGAGGGCATGTTAGGGTCCAACCCTAACTCGTTAGTTTATGTAATAATCCCAATGGGTTGAGTCAGAGTCATAGTTAGTTAGAGAGTCAATAAATCCCATATTAATAATTGTAATTGGTTGAACCGCATTAGAGAAAAGGGACCATAGTTAGTTGTAAATGGGCCATAGTTAATAAATAAAATGGTTAACCCATGTTATGCAAGGGACCACTAGTAGTTAGTGTTTTAGATGTCATTTAGCTATAAATAGTCTTAGTTAATAAGGGAAATATCATTTGTCTTATTGTAATTGAGCTCTACTCTCCTAGAGGTTTCCCACTCGAAGAGGCAAGTGAACATTGAAGCTATTTATGAATAATAAAATACTTTGCAGATTTTCTCATTTCATGTGATAATTCTGTGTTATGGGCTATATTTCTTCGTATTTCTGGTATTCTGGATTTCTCGCAGGTCAAGTGCATAACAGATCCGTATCAGTGGTATCATAGCATATTACTCCATGGGAATGAGGGTTTGAAGCATATTTTAGTTTCAAAGTTTTGCAACAATCTCCAACCTCCTTTTGGCACCTTTGGAGTCCATTTGCTTGGCCATACACTATAAGTATCACAGTTTTCCCACAAGCATTACAGGATTTTCCACCCTCAGATCTTCATTGACCATTGCAGGAGCCTTTTTACATGGATTCACTACATCCATTGGTCTATAAAATGGAGGTTCCATGACCTGTACAACAACCCACGTCGCTCTACAAACCCTTAGCATCCTTTGTGGTCCTCTACACTTGTTATTCTCACATTCATTGTTATTGTAGATTTACACAACCATGCCATAGCTTAATTTTTTTTATACAACACATAGAAGCTTGTACGACCTCATTTCAATCTTTTTTCAACTTTCCTATGGTGGTGTGGCCGCCATATATGCACAATGACGGATGAAACATAGAGCAAAAATCTTCAAAAAAATTCATGAAAACACTAAAACCTCCACAAGGCATTTCAAAAGGTGCAAAATAGATCATTTGAAAGTATTTTCTATTATCTCAAACAATTTTTTTATGGAATTTCATTTCGTTTCTCGATTTGAGAGATATGAGCAATTGAAGTTACACATGTTTGGAACATTGCGCGACCATGCGTACCACGAGTTTCAGGAATTATTTTCTCACTCCGCATGTCATCAAAGTTCAAGTGTATTATATCAATGGAAATATATCTTATATCAATGGAAATATATCTTCAATAACTCAAATAGGTCTTTGACGAAATTTGATTTCATCACCTGTAGCAAAAGTTAGCAACAAAGTTACAACAAGAGGTCTATTGCTAAAAAATATCAAAGGGAAATAAAAAAAAAGAAACGAAAAAAATACTAATGTGAAAGAAGTCTTTACAACATTTCATTGAATAGGAGAATCTACTAGACAAGCCACGATATTAGATATCATTTTTTTGGATTCAATTGCGTTAAGTAAGTCATTCACGTATGACCATTTCCATGAGAGGTAGTCATAACTGACTAATTTCTCATGATTTTTGAATTATCCACTTAGCACTCATTGCATCGGGTGATTCTCACAAGGGTGAAGAAGTGGTATTGAAACTAGTGAAATGAATCACATAGCATCAATCATCACTTTTGGGGCTTGCACCCAGTAACCAGGAATTTCCGTGAGGTCACCCATCCCAGATTGCCTCTAGCTCAAGCACGCTTAACTGTGGAGTTTCCCAACAATCAAGCCCACTTAGCGTGCTACCCCATTTGCGAAACCTTAACAAGTATTGTGCCTCATGAACCATTCAAGTAGAGTTCCCTTCACTCTTTTGAATTTAAGTATTAAGGGGTTTTCGCAATGCATTATATTAGATATCATTTTTTGGGATTTAATTACATTAAGTAAGTCATTCATGTATGACCATTTCCATAAGAAGTAGTCATAACTGCCTAATTTCTCATGATTTTTGAATAGTCCACTTAGCACTCATTAGATTGACTGATGCTCACAGGGGTGAAGAAGTGGGATTGAAACTAGTGAAATGAATCACATATCATCAATCATCACTTTCAGGTTTTGCACCCGGTAACCAGGACTTCTTGAGAGGTCACCCATCCCAGATCACCTATGGCTCAAGCACACTTAACTGTGGAGTTTCCCCACAATCAAGCCCACTTAGCTTGCTACCCCATTTGCAAAACCTTAGCAAGTATTTTGCCTCATGAACCATTCAAGTAGAGTTCACTTCACCCTTTTGAATTTAAGTATTAAGGGGTTTTCGCAGTGCATTATATTAGATATCATTTTTTTGGATTCAATTTCATTAAGTAAGTCATTCATGTATGAAAATTTCCATGAGAGGTAGTCGTAACTAATTAATTTCTCATGATTTTTGAATGGTCCACTTAGCACTCATTGCATCGGGTGATGCTCACAGGGGTGAAGACATACATGCACTGCGAAATCCCCTTAATACTTAAATTCAAAAGAGTGAAGGGAACTCTACTTGAATGGTTCATGAGGCGCAATACTTGCTAAGGTTTTGAAAATGGGGTAGCAAGCTAAGTGGGCTTGATTGTGGGGAAACTCCACAGTTAAACATGCTTGAGCCAGAGGCAATCTGGGATGGGTGAAATCTTGGGAAGTCTTGGTTACCGGGTGCAAGTCCTGAAAGTGATGACTGGCACTATGTGATTCATTTCACTAGTTTCAATCCCACTTATTCACCCTTGTGAGCATCACCCGATGCAATGAGTGCTAAGTGGACTATTCAAAAATCATGAGAAATTAGTCAGTTATGAATACTTCCCATGGAAATGGTCATACATGAATGACTGTGCTAAGTGGACTATTCAAAAATCATGAGAAATTAGTCAATGATGAATACCTCTCATGGAAATGGTCATACATGAATGACTTACTTAATGTAGTTGAATCCTAAAAAATGATTCTAATATAATGTATTGCGAAAACCCCTTAATACTTCAATTCAAAAGTGTGAAGGGAACTCTACTTGAATGGTTCATGAGGTACAATACTTGCTAAGGTTTTGCAAATGGGGCAGCAAGCTAAGTGGGCTTGATTGTGGGGAAACTCCACAGTTAAGCGTGCTTGAGCTAGAGGCGATCTGAGATGGGTGACCTCCAGGGAAGTCCTGGTTACCAGGTGCAAGCCCCGAAAGTGATGATTGGCACTATGGGATTCATTTCACTAGTTTCAATTGTTGGAATTATGATACATATGTTGTACTTGATGGCAACCCACTCATCTCAGATAATAAATTATAGTGTAGAGAAAAGTTCACGCACTTATATGCAGAGAAAAGTTTATTTCATGTAGAGAAAAGTTCACGCACTTTTATGCAGAGAAAAGTTTATTTCATATAGAGAAAAGTTCACGCACTTTTATGCAGAGAAAAGTTTATTTCATGTAGAGAAAAAGTTCACGCACTTTCATGCAAGGAAAAGTGCGTATATGTTGGAGAACTTACCTTTGGTCCATGGTAGTTAGTCCTTGGTATTTGAACCTATGAGGAAAAGCGCGTATATGTTGGAGAACTTACCTTTGGTCCATGGTAGTTAGTCCTTGGTATTTGAACCTATGAGGAAAAGCGCGTATATGTTGGAAAACTTACCTTTGGTCCATGGTAGTTAGTCCTTGGTATTTGAATCTATGGTTTTGGACCATGGTACTTCGTCAAAAGTGTTGATCTCACGTACTTTCATGGTTGGTTCATGGTATTAGTCCAACAGTTTTTTTTGATCCTATGGTTTTGGCCCGTGGTATTGTGAAAGGCCTAAGCCTATATAAAGCAAAGGAGATCACTTGGCTAATTCATTCTTGCAAATCGAATATCTTAAGATCTGAAATATTGGGTTATTGTTTTAAAAGTTTGATCTATGAAAGGGAAGTTGAAAGCGAATCTGTGAAGGGTGATCTCTCGAGCGCTGCAGCTGCGGAAGTGCGGAGGCGCCATAGAAGGCGCAGTACGGAGGCACCACAGAAGGCGCAGTGCGGAGGCGCCACAGAAGGCGCAGTGCGGAGGCGCCACAGAAGGCGTAGTGCAGAGGCGCCATAGAAGGCGCAGTGCAGAGACGCCACAAAGGTGCCACAGAAGGCGCAGTGCGGAGGCGCCATAGAAGGCGCAGTGCGGAGACGCCATAGAGGCACCACAGAAGGCTCAGTGCGGAGGCGCCACAGAAGGCGCAGTGCGGAGGCGCCACAGAAGGTGCAGTGCGGAGGTGCCACAGAAGCCGCAGTGCGGAGACGCCACAGAGGCGCCACAGAAGGCGCAGTGCGGAGGCGCCACAGAAGGCGCAGTGCGGAGACGCCACAGAAGGCGCAGTGCAGAGACGCCACAGAAGGCGCAGTGCGGAGGCGCCATAGAAGGTGCAGCACAGAGGCGCCACAGAAGGCGCAGTGCGGAGGCGCCACAGAAGGCACAAGTGCGGTGGTCGTGGCGCCACAGAAAGGCGCAGGTGCGGAGGTAGTACAGATATCCGCAGATCTATACCAGTGAAGTTGCGATCCCTGCTTAAAATTTGTTTTAACTGCCTTTGACTATTCTGCAGGGTTTTGGGTGCATAACTGATGTTTGGTTACTGGTATTGAGTTCAGATAACAACATGATTAATGACTTATCTTTATGTACTAGATCTGGTTGATAACTCTCATAATATCATTGTATATGTATGGATCTGGTGATTGGGTGATTCAGAAGGTTGTTTGATTATGAGCTTCAATGTTGTTATTGGGTCCAGTATGAAAATTGGATGAAAAGTGGCCTTTCAGATTATGTGTTGTGCTTCAGTGTATCCAGTCTGAAAATTGATGAAACGTGGTACCTGGAGGAGAGAAGATTGTAGGCCAGTGCCTATGTACTAGTATCTAAGCTAGTACAAAAGCTAAGGGAGATCTTTGGAGCATTGTAGCAGGTAGCAGCCTGCGTACTAGTAAATGGATCGGCTAGTACAAGAGCAAAGGGGGTTGTAGCTCCCGTACTGGTATAAGACTGCACCAGTACAAATATTGTAAAAGGATTTTCTTATTAAGAAGAAGATTGAGATGACTTGCAGCAGGTGGTTTTTCTCCCGCATTGGGTTTCCACCTTATATCATGGTGTTCATGTGTGTGCCTTATGTGTGATGATCTATTCTCTATTACTGCATCTGTTATCTGATAATATGGTTGATAATGTTCTAATGCACTCATTGTAGATCAATCAACTTAATCATAAGAAGTTGTGGAAGTAGCATATATGAATCTGATTATGGAAATGAAAAAGTTTTATTAATGTGATAATACTGATTCACCCCCCCCTCTCAGTATTATTTCCAACACTTCTTCACCCATGTGAGCATCACCCGATGTAATGAGTGCTAAGTGGACTATTCAAAAATCCTGAGAGATTAGTAAGTTACGACTACCTCTCGTGGAAATGGTCATACATGAATGACTTACTTAACACTGTTGAATCCCAGAAAATGATATCTAATATAATGCATTGCGAAAACCCCTTAATACTTAAAGCCATGCTATGTTTACCAAGCAGACTGACAAGCATCATGGTTATTGGTCATCCATAAACCCATGCTGCATCGAAGTCCATTTGCTAGGCCACAGACTGTCAATATCACAGTTGGTCACAAGCATTATAGGGTATCTCTGTCCTCGGATCTTCATTTATCACGGTCATGGGTTAACCACATAAAACCCTTCTCATCAATGACTCTTCATATTCAACAAAGACTTATCACGAGGGAACTTAACACAATGGGGTCATGGGTTAACCACATAAAACCATTCTCTTCAATGACTCTTCATATTCAACAAAGACTTATCACGAGGGAACTTCACACAATGGGGACCATTTCTTCTTAATGGGGGAGGAATGATCTGAATGGAAAGTGGCATCCACCCATGGTGTTCATCCACCCATGGTATTGTAAATGGCATCAACACAAGATATTCATTCACCCATGGTATTTACCCACCCATGGAATTTAACCGTGGTATTTTAACTAAAAAAGGCTATAAGTAACAAGTTGCATTTTGTAAAAGGAAAAATTGTCCACCACAATGTATATTTTATAGTTATTCTTTGTTTTAATAAAAAGTTTCTTTGTGGTTTTGTTTACAGTGTGCTCTCCTCTCTTTTTTTGGCATTTCAATTTTTCAGATATTGGCCCCCCACCCCAAGATCTGGATCACAAGCCATCCATTGTCACATAGGTTTCCTTGTCTCTCACATTTTGGTCAAATGTATGGTCCTACACCTAAGGAGTGAATAAAAAATATTAAGAATTCATTTATATTATCATTTACTATTTTATTTTTTTACATATGAATTGCTGTTTGGAAAAAAATGTATTTTTGAATTTATATAAAATATATTTTATAAATTATGTGAAAATATATTTTTAAAATAATAATAATTTTTTATATGGAAAACTAGAAAGGTTTTTAATTTTAATTTTATTTTTTATATTAAAATAATCTAAAAAACCACGTTATCCATATTAAAATTATCTGTAGAAATTTGATAGAAATTTCAACTACTCAAAATCGAACTGAAATAAGGAGACACAAATTCTGCTCTACTAGTCTGCGAAATAAAAATCACAATTTAGAACAACATGCATAGACATGCAACAAGAATAACCACAAGTACACAGTGATTCCTAGGGGAACCTAACTCAGAAAAACCCCTCAAGTCTCTTTGCATTAATCAGTTGAATAAAGGAACTATTACAATTGCATGCTCCAACTCTGAGCACCACTTGCAAAAGCAAAACTGTTATCTCTTTTGAATGAGGACCTTTAGCCAAAACTTAGCCAATTTCTACCTCTTTCAACCACCTATTACCTTTTGTAATTATAAGCTCCTAAATAATAGGGAAGTACCTATTTCCTTGCACGATTCCCAAGGGATCTCCTTACTGCATGCAAAAACTGTACACTGAACTAGTGTACAATTAATGTTACACTAGCTTTTGTCTCCTCCTCTCTAGCTGAGCAATTTGAATTCCATGCATTTTTGGGCTATTTCCATGCATGTCTGGGCTATTGTAGGCTGACTAAACAGTTAATTGATAGATCTTTTAGTTACATTGTTGTCTCACTGCTCAACTGGCCTTCAACTAACACTATTATTTGTTAGAGATTAGTTAACATAGTACAACTAAAAATAGTTGAACTAGATTACTAAAATTTAGTAGTCAACACATGCATGACTGAACTCCAAGCCCACTAACTTGAATTTTCTAATCTAACTGAGTGACAAGAGTTATGTCACATTAGTTAACTTCCTCCAAGTTGTCGTGCTGATGTGGAAATTCGATTTACTCAATTTGACTAAAGTTAAAGTCAAATTGAGCCTTTCTTGCTACAAATTTTAACATTATCTCTAGGTTTCAGATTGGAAAAATTTATTCGTAAGACAAAGATTCAAATGTGAAAAAAATGTAACCTAACAATAAGCACAACAAAAAGATAAATAATTAATTAGAGAAAAAGAAATAAAACTACCATAATCTTAATATTTTAAATACTTCAAATATATATATATATATATATATATATATATATATATATAGATAAATATGGATATTTAAACAAATACTATTATTATGAAATTAATATTAATATAATAATAATAATATTATTATAACATCATAATATTAATAAATAACTATTATTAATAATAGTATTCATATAACTGTAATATCCTAATAAAAATATATAATTATAAGATAACATTAAAATTATTTTATATTATAGTAATATTATTATAACAAATGATATTAATAACATGAGTGTAGTAGTTATAATAAGAATACTTATATAATATTAATACAAGAGTAATATTGGAGAGTATTATAATTTCTGCATGCAATCTAGACTAATAGTCTAGTAGGGGCCCTGCGGGGAAGCCAAACTAGGGTTTGCGACAGGGTTCATAGATAGTCACCATGGAGGGGCGAGGAGGGGGGAGTTCCACTCCCTCCTACAGTCATGCAGTTTCGAGCCGCTTCAAGAAACCATTGGAGGCAAAAACTGGGAGTATCAACAGAGAAAAACAAAAAAATATCAGATCACAGGAACAAGAAGAGAATCTGGAGGAAGTCAGAGGAGAGAAAAGTATAGGAGGAGGCAGGCAGAGAACTGAGCACAAGAATATGACAGGCCTCTGTAAACCTAGGTCTACCATCACACCCCGGGTTGTTTTAAGTGATCTAGTGTTGCAGGTGCACAGGGATCACATGGAAACTTATGCCATAATATGCAAATTTATGGGGATATGGCCAACAGAGAAGGCCTTGCATGCTTGGATAAAGAACAACTAGAAACCTAAGGGGGAAATAAATCTTCACCTTGGGTCCAAGGGTTTCTTCACAGTAGTGTTCACAAACCTAGAAGACAAAGACAAAGTGTTCGAAGGAGGACCATATTTTTATGTTGCGGCAAGCCTATACATACGACCATGGGTGATGAATTTTGTCCCGGAGCGCGAAACATTCACATCAGTACCCATATGGATAAGACTCTACTCCCTACCTTTAGATTATTGGTTGCCAGAATCCTTAAAGGCCATAGGTAATAAACTAGGTCATTTTTAAAAAATATCATATGTGACTCTGCGAGGAAAATATACCATCAGTACCCATATGGATAAGACTCTACTCCCTACCTTTAGATTATTGGTTTCCAGAATCCTTAAAGGCCATAGGCAATAAACTAGGTCATTTTTAAAAAATATCAGATGCGACTCTGCGAGGAAAATATACCTCCTATGCCCGAATATGCGTAGAAATGGATCTATGTAGAGCACTTCTGGATGAAATCATTCTAGAATTATATGATGAAGAATGGGTGCAGGCGGTGGACTATGAACATGTCCCATTCAGATGTCGCAAATTTCATGAACACGGACACCTCTTCAGATACTGCCCATTAAACAAAATGGAGAGTAATATCAAAACCAACACATGCAAAGATACCAAAGGCTTTACGAAGGTGGGAAAGGAGGGAAAAAGAACCAGAAGAAAATCAATGAGGAGAAGCAACCAGGTCATAACAGATTCAAGATATTAGAAGAAGAAGATGGGAACAATGGGATGAACCAGGTATTGGAGGATAGTCCAGCAGAGAAGGAAAAATATGATAGAATGGAGGATGTTCCTGTAAACAACAAACTAAAGGAGGATCAGCCAAGCACTATGGAACTCGACAGGGACCATGATATGACCCCAAGCGAGGTTGGAACGGAGGACCATGACCTACAGGAAATTATTGAAAGGGAGAATCTCGATCTAGAAAAGTTTCTGGAGCAGGGAACCACCAAAGGGGTTGATTATCTACCATAAGAGGAGTTCGACAGAGTACAACAGCTCTTCCTTTGGAGATCTCAAGAAAAAGGTTTTGGAATCAAAAGAAACCATGATAGCCAGGAAAATAGAGGAGTAAAAGTGATGGAGGCAACATCAGGACATGCTCCCAAGAACCCAGGAAGGAAAAGAGGAAGAAAAATACAGAATGAGCTACTGATAGAGTGTGGGAAAATCATGATCAACTCAGGTAAGATGAAAGATCTCACTAGTTACTCATTTACAAATCTTTCTTAATGAATCTTACAACCTGGAATATTAGGGGTCTAGGAAGTAAAAGGAAATAGAGAAATCTTAGCAACAGAATAAAAGAAGAAAAACTAGATATGGTGTTTATCCAGGAAACAAAATGTTCAATAGATAAAATAAGAGAGATACATAGCAAATGGCTCATCAAGTATGAATATCTAGAAGTTAAAGTAGACAACACAGCAGGAGGGATTCTCACACTTTGGAACCCCCAGAAACTTGGAATCCTAGATGCTGAAGCATCCAGGAATTATGTATCGATGGTGATCCAACCTTTAGGTGATAAGGAAGTCTATTTGATCACAAATGTCTATGGTCCTCAAAAAATTGAAGACAAACTCAGGCTTCTTATCTCACTGGAGGAGCTAAGAGAAAGATACCCTGTTATGCCCTGGATTTTCGGAGGAGACTTTAATATGATTAGATCTCTTACAAAAAGAAAGGTGGGACTAGAATATTAGGAAAAGACTCCATAGCCTTTCAGAATTTTCTAAACGACATGAGGCTAGTAGATATAGAGACCAGAAATGGTACCTTCACCTAGAATAATAAGCGGGGAGGGGCTTCTCAAGTTTCCTCTAAGCTAGATAGATTCATAATCTCTAGGGACCTCAATCTCACATGCCTCGACTTGTCTGCGTTAATCCTCCCTTTTGGAGGCTCAGATCACTGACCTGTCCAACTTGAAGCTTCTGCTATAGGCACTCCAAGAAATAGATCATTCAAGTTTAAAAACATTTGGCTCACCCACCCTGACTTCATCAACAATATAAGTAAATGGTGCGCTAAAGATATGCCCATTCAGGGTACTAACATGTTCCTTCTGCATCAGAGACTGAAACACATAAAACTCAGGGTCAAAGATTGGAAGAGAAATGAGTTTGGCAATATCTTCAAAGCCAAAAAAGAAGTTGAAAAGAAACTTCAAGGAATTAACCAGGTCCTCATCTCAGATGGCTTTACTGAGGAAAGGAAAGTACAAGCTAACTCTCTTCAACAGGAATGGGATGAAAAATGCAAGAAAGAGGTGATCTTCTGGAGACATAAATCGAGAGTGCAATGGATAAAAGAAGGAGAAAGAAGCACAAAGTTTTTTCATAAGTCAACCATGGTTCACAGGTCTCATAACAGGATTTCAATACTCAGAGATACTCATGGAAAACAACTCACCTACCACAAAGAAATAGAATCTTCTCTAGTACAACATTTCCAAAACATAGCTGAGGAACCTCCCATAGACCGATCACAATTTATCAAGAACTTCACAAAGCACATTCCCAAGCTTGTAACTAGAGAGGACAATCAAAATCTTAATAGGCGAGTGACTGAAGAGGAGATTAGTGAAGCTATCATAGAGATGCAAAATGGGAAAGCTCCAGGCCCGGATGGGTTCAATGTAGACTTCTTCAAAGCATGCTGGGAAATAGTCAAACAAGATATCCTTGATGTGGTGGAGGACTCGAGGAAAAACAAAACTGTTTTAAGGGCGCTTAATGCCTCTTTCATAACTTTGATTCCAAAGTAGGAAAGAGCCATGACACCAGATAGATTCAAACCCATAGCTTTATGCAATGTAGTGTACAAAATTATATCCAAAGTAATTGCAAACAAGCTCAAGCCCCTTCTTCCAACTCTTGTGTCTGAGGAGCAAACTGGATATGTGGAAGGAAGACAGATTCTAAATAACATCATTCAAGCTCACGAGGTGGTACACTCTCTCAAGAGCAATAAGCAAGTAGGTATGATCATGCAACTTGACCTAGCGAAAGCTTATGATAAGCTAAGCTGGGCATACATCAAGGAAGTACTAAAAGCTTATGGATTTGACCATAGCTGGATAAGATGAGTAATGGCCCTTGTCACCACAACTAGTTTTTCAACCCTACTTAATGGCTCACCTTCCAAAACCTTTAGGCTTTCGAGAGGCCTAAGACAAGGAAATCTGCTCTCCCCCTTCCTCTCTATCCTCCTGATGGAAGGTTTAGGCAATACGATCAAATCAGCCAAAGAAGAAGGAAAAATATAGGGTCTCAAACTCACCTGGAATGGAGATTCCTTGACTCATTAAGAATTTGTGGATGACACTATGTTGCAGGGTACACCCACGGTCAAGGAACCTAAAGCTTTCAAGCAGATCCTAAAAGACTTTGCTATGGCTGCTAGTATAGAGGTTAGCCTTACCAAATCTAAGATTTTCTTTTTTAATACTGACATTGCTATTCAGAGGAACCTCACCAGAATTCTCGGCTTTCAAAGAGAACAGCTACCCTCCAAATATCTAGAAATTCCTCTAACGGAAAAGCAACTGAGAAAGACAGTTTGGGAGCCAATCACTAATAAACTCTAGGACAAAGTCCGGAATTGGAAAAGCAAGTCTTTGAATTTAGTAGGATGGCTAGTGCTAACAAAAGTTGTCCTACAAACTATTCCCATCTTCATGTTCTCAGTCCTTCCCGCTCCTAAGGGAGTTGTGCAACACATCAGAAATATCCAAAGGGACTTTCTATGAGGCAAAGGGGAAGAGAAAAATAAATGGGCTTTGGTAGCATGGGATAAGATCTGTAAACCCAAGACACATGGAGGTTTGGGGCTTCATGACCCTGAAACCCTAAGTAAAGTTTTGGGGGCTAAACTATGGTGGAGATGGCTAAAGGAATTGGTAACCCCTTGGGCAAAGATTTGGAAATAGAAGTATGCAAATAATTGGAAAGAAAGGGACCACATTTGAATGTCTGGGCTCATCAAAGGCTCCCACATTTGGAACAAAGCATGGGAGAACAGATCTATTGTTCAAAAACATAGTTTTTGGGATATCAGAGATGGTAACCTACCTTGGTTCTCGGAGGACAACTAGCAATAGGAACCTAACCTGGTAAGAGAGGAACTTCCCAATCTCAAGAATGACACTGACAATAAAGGTTTACTCAAGGTATGTGACTTCTGGGATCAGCCTAGGAACAAGGGCAAACAGAGAATATGGAAGGACCTGGTATATAGTGAAGGAACCCGTTTGAAGGTGTAGGTTTTAACCCCGTACAGTAATTACCTGCATATGAATTCTAAAACACAGAAAATAAACAATGTGAGAGCATAACACATAAAACACATATACACAGAGATTTTCCCATGGATACCAAAACCAGGACTACCAGCTTGATTTTTTTTTTTATTATGTTCCTTTCAATGTTACAGTACATATTTATACATGCCGAAGCATCCAATACCATGGACTGAAAACCATCGCGTCCAAAAAACATGTGCGAAAGTCATGCACAAAACCATAGGTGGGTCCGCCCAACCTAACATAGGGTCCAAAACCAAAATTTTCTGGGGTGCTACCTCGGACCCCATAAAGTGGGGTTACAGGTACACCTCAAACCCCCTGTGACCTCCCCCCATCTAACCCCTAGTTAACTACGTGGGCTAGTCGTGGAAAGAATATAACACAACCCAAAATTCTCTTACTTGTTGTTTTCTTTCCACAGGGGGGCACAAGAGAGCTTAGTCATTTATCCAGCCCTGCAATGCCCATTGTTTCTCTACACCAAGAGAACTTCTTAGAGCTCATAGATTTTGTCAATGCATCTGCAGTATTCTTCAAAGTGTCCACCTTTACCAGCAACACCTTTTTTCTTCTATCATATCCCTCACAAAGTGATACTGAACATCAACGTGCTTTGTCTTTGAATGATATGAAGGGTTCTTTGCCAAGAAAATTGCACTTTGGCTGTCACAGTCTATCCTTATAGCTTCCTATACTAACCCCATACTTGAACACAATCTCTGCAACCAAACTGCTTCCTTGCTTGCATGAGTGGCTGCCATGTATTCTACCTCTGTAGTTGATAGTGCCACTACAAATTGTTTCTTACTCATCCAATTGACTACACCTCCAAATAGGTTAAACACATACCCACTTGTAGATATTCTTTGATCTAGATCTCTAGCCCAGTCTGCATCAACAAAGCCATGAATATCTAACACTTTGTCCAATCCTGGTCTTCCTTGGTAGCACAAACCATAATCACTAGTGCCATGCAAATAACTAAAAACCCGCTTCACTGATGTCCAGTGCTCCTTCCCTGGTTTTGACATAAACCTGCTCAATACTCCCACTACATGTGCAATGTCTGGTCTAGTACATACCATTTCATAGATCAGGCTACCAACTACACTTGCATATGGAACACGAGACATGTCCTCTTCCTCTTCTTGTGTCTTGGGACACTGTTCAGTAGATAACCTCACACCTACAGGAATAGGAACCTTCACCAGTTTACTATCCTGCATGTTAAACCTTTGCAATATTTTCTCGACATACTTCCTCTGGCTTAACTAGAGCTTCCTCTTTACCCAATCTCTTTTAATTTCCATGCCCAAAATATAGTTTGCAGCACCAAGATCTTTCATGTCGAATTTGGAGGACAATTGGGTCTTCAAATCCTGGATAACTTCTTTGTCATTTCCAACTAGCAACATATCATCCACATACAAGACCAGATAAATAAAACGGTCACAAATTTATTTAAAATACACATAGTGATCTGCTTTGCTTCTGGTGAAGCCAAGTCCCCGTATAAATGTATCAAATTTTTGATACCACATCCTTGGTGACTGTTTTAACCCATACAGAGACTTCTTTAACTTACATACCAGTTATTTCTTACCCTTCACCACAAAGCCTTCAGGTTGCTTCATGTAGATCTCCTCTTCCAGATCCCTATGAAGAAATGTTGTCTTCACATCCATCTGTTCTACCTCAAAATCAAAAGTAGGATCAACAGATAAAAGTAATCTAATAGAAGTTACCTTGGCAACATGAGAAAAAATATCACCAAAATCAATTCCCGACACCTGGGAATAACCTTTTGCTTCCAACCGAGCTTTATGTTTCTCCACTTTTCCTTCTGCATTTGTCTTCTTTTTGAACACCCATTTGTTGCCAATGGGTTTCCTTCTAGCCAGCAACTCCACCAGATCCCAAGCCTCATTTTTGTGCAAATATGCCATTTCATCAACCATGGTCTCTTTCCAGAGTTTTCCATCCTCTGAATCCACTGCTTCCTTCACAGTTCTAGGATTATTATCAGTAACAGACAAATAAAAATTTGAACAGAAAGCAGATGGACTATACCTTTATGGCTGCCTTCTTTCTCGAACTGATCTTCTCACAGTTGGAGTTTGTGGCTCTTCATCTTCTGATTCCTCCTCTACTGTAGAGTTTGATTCTTCCTCCTTTAGCTCAAACTCTATCTTCTTAGGTTCCTTTGGCTGGACTTCATTTTTAATAACATCTTTCACCTCTCTGAACACCACATCTCGGATGTACAAAATATTCCTTGTTACTGGGTTCCAAAGCTTATAACCCTTTAAACCATCCTTATACCCAATAAAGATGCACTTTTCAGATTTACTATCCAACTTGGTTCATTTCTCCTTTGGAACATGTACATATGCATCACATCCAAATACCCTTAGATGTGAAAGAGAGGGTTTCTTACCAATCCATACCTCTTGTGGAGTCTTATCCTCCAACGTTGATGAAGGTGACCTATTGACCAGGTAACATGCAGTATCCACCGCCTTTGCCCATAATTCTTGTCCTGACCTGGCACCACTGAGCATGTTTCTTTCCCTTTCCATCAACATCTTATTCATTCTCTCTGCAACTCCATTTTGCTGAGGTGTATATGGAGTAGTCTTCTGCCGTGCTATACCACAATTCTTACAGAATTCTTCAAATTCCTTGCTGCAAAACTCTCCACCATTATCTGTCTTCAACACCTTTATCTTCTTCTCTGTCTAGCTTTCCACTAGAGCCTTAAATTTTTTAAACCTGTCAAAGACTTCGGATTTCTTCTTAAGGAAACATATCCATGTATTCCTTGAGAAGTCATCTATAAATGATACATAGTATACAGACTTACCTAGTGATGGAACCTTCACAGGTCCAAACACACCACTGTGCACAAGCTCTAATATATGTTTCACCCTCTTACCACCAGAGGGGAAACTCACCTGATTCTGCTTCCCGTATACACAATTTTCACAGAAATCAAAATCCAAAGAGCTATTACTCATACCTTCTAACATACCTTTACCATGAAGTATTCGAAGGCCCTTCTCTCCAATATGTCCAAGCCTTTGATGCCACAACATCGTCTTTTCTCCAGAGACCACTAGATTTTCTGCTCCACTTTCAGGAACCACGGAACTATTGCACCCATCAACAACAGTGCTACCTTACAGCTTGTACAAAGTTCCAATCTGAACTCCCCGCATCAATACCAGTGCTCCCAAAACCATCTTGCAGGTATCCTTCTCTAACACTGTTTTTAAACCTGAATCATCCAGCTTGCTTACAAAAATCAAATTTCTGGCTAATGCAGGAATATGTAGAACACCTAGAAGCGTTCTAACCCTTCCACCTTGCAACTTCAACTTTACTTTTCCACGACCAATGATTCTAGCCTTCCTGTCATCCCCCAAGAAGACATCACCACCATCATATTTCTCATACTTGTAGAACCACTCTCTATAGGGAGTGAAGTGAAAGGATGCACCTGAGTCAATCAACCATGCCTCATGATCTACATGTGTACTTGAAGAAGCCAAGTACACATTCCCACCTTCATCTGAGGTGGTTTTCGCCTTTGCAGAAGGAGCCTCATCAGACCCTTTCCTTTGTCAAGAGCTTTAGATTTACAGTCCCTTTTAAAGTGGCCTTCCTTTCTGCATTTCCAACGCACCACATTTATGGGTTTTCCTGGAGATTTAGATCTCCCTCTAGATTTAGATCTCCCACTCGATGACTTACTTTTGTTTCTGTTCTGGGACCGTCCTTGTACAGACAAGGCATCACCATTCCGGCTCTCCATATTTTCCATCTCATCTCCTCTGTCAGCAAGGCTGAGACTATTTCATCAAACTACAAGGTAGTTGCATTGCTCTCTATTTTAATAACCAGACTATCCCACGAATTTGGTAGAGAACACAACAAACTGATGCACTTATCTTCATCTGAAATTTTAATATCAACAAGTGCTAACTGACTTACCACAATATTAAATGCATTCAGATGCTCTGTCACCGATTCTCCATCTTTCATCCTCAGGTTATACAAATTTTTCCACAGGAACAATTTATTCAGTAGAGACTTAGATTGGTACAAAGTCCCTAACTTGTTCCACAAAGCCTTCACCGTAGCTTCCCCTGATACATTCGGCAATACTGAATTTGATACACATAATCGTATTGTGCTCTTTGCCTTTCGATCCAACATCTTCCATTCTTCATCGGACACTCCCATTGGTTTAGTTCCCGGATCTACTGCGATCCATTGATTTTTATCCACCAATAGATCCTCCATCTTGACTTTCCACAATTCAAAACTCTGACCATTAAATTTCTCGATCTCTATCTTTCCACTGCTTGCCATCTTCTTTCACCACCAGAATCGATCTCGCAGATCTCCAATTGAACATGGTCTACCACAGGCCAGAGCGAAACCCCTCAGCAACAACGACGTCCCCTTGAAGCCAAATCTGCTCCGATACCAAATGTAGGTTTTAACTCCAAATAGTAATTACCTGCATACGAATTCTAAAACACAGGAAAATAAATAATGCGAGGGCATAACACATAAAACACATATACACAGAGATTTCTCCTGGATCCCAAAACCGAGACTACCAGCTTGATTTCTTTTTTATTATGTTCCTTTCAATGTTACAACACATATTTATACATGCCGAAGCATCCAATACCATGGACCGAAAACCATCACGTCCAAAACCATAGACCGAAAACCATCGCTTCCAAAAAACATGTGCAAAAATCATGCACAAAACCATAAGTGGGTCCGCCCACCCTAACATAGGGTCCAAAACCAAAATTTTCTGGGGCGCTGTCCCGAACCCCACAAAGTGGGGTTACGGGTACACCTAAAACCCCCTATGACCTCCCCCCCTCTAACCCCTGGTTAACTATGTGGGCTAATCGTGGAAAGAATATAACACAACCCAATAGAAGGCCCAGGCAGAAGCTCTTGCAGTGATCTTTGAACAGAGAAATATTTTGACATCAACATCGTCTGACCAACTGAGATGGGGAAGAAACAACGAAGGAAACTACAACCTCAAAGAAGCCATGAGAATGGCCCTAGGGCTTGACTTTACAGACCCTGATAAGGCATGGAGGGATCTATGGGAGAGCCCACACTGGATGAAAATCAAACTATTCATGTGGTTGGTGCAACATAATAAAATTCTTAAGTGGGATAACCTTCGAAAAAGAGGTGTAGTAGGTCCATCTAGATGCCAGTTATGTAAATTACAAGAAGAGACCATGGAACACCTACTCAACCTATGCCCATTCACCTCCACCTTATGGAATTGGGTGGATTCAATCTTCAAACAAATGGATAGGGACAATTTTAGCATCACTGGTACTTTGAAGAATTGGATAAGAAACTTCTCTGAAAATGAAATAGTCAATAAATCTTGGGCTTTGGTTCCAAGATTTTTTATCTGGGATGTCTGGAAAGAACGCAATAATAGGATTTTCAAGAACAAAATTGGCTCATCCCAGAGCATCATAGCTCAGATCATTAGACAGCTCCAAGAGACTGTAGGCACCCTGCTAAAGAAACCCCCCGAGAACCCACCTCAAAACCAGGATGCTCAAATACTATTGCATTTGGGTCTACAGGTACCTTTCCCATAGGGCATAAGCAAGATGGTAAGTCATATAACAGCAGGTAAGGATTTATGGCAACCTCCCCCTTATGGATTTTTGAAATTCAATATAGATGGTGCCTCTAAAGGAAACCTTGGGGTGGCTGGTTATGGCGGAGTCCTAAGAGATGAGTAGGGTTACATAAAAGTCATCTTTCATAGTCATTTGGGGAAGGCCACTAACAATATGGCGGAACTCATGGCCCTAGAGCAATGCTTAGAAATCTTGATGGAATCAAATTTGCAGAACACCATCATTGAAGCTAACTCTGAATTGATAATTAATTCGGACAAGAAAATATGCAATGGAACAACACCAGAAAGAATATAGAAACACTGGCAGTTATTGCAGGTCTATCAATGCATACAATCCAACCTGAGAGCCTTGAGAACCCTCAATTTTGTTGATGTGTGCAGAACAACCAATAGTTTAGCACATAGGTTGGTGAATGAAGGGGTACTCTATTCAAAAAGTAATAGAAGATATGACTGGATGCTTACTCCCCAGGGAAATTGTGCAAATACTGTCACATACAGGCTACCAAAGACAGGGAGTACTTCCAAAGCATGAGAAGACTAGTGGAAACTGAAGAAAATGGAACAATCACAAGTTAGTAGCATGCGGTGAATAGCGAGTAGGAAGGCAGGAAGGATGTAGATACCTGACCAAAGTTTTTCTTGAAATCCATTATCCTATGGATTTCGGGCGGGAAATGGCTCGTAGGTCAATTCTTCATGTCCGTTTGAAATGGAGTGGGCAAGTAACTGAGATCGCCTTCATCCTATGGATTTCGGGCAATAAACTGCACGTTCAATATTTCTCCATTCGGACCCAAAAAATTAAAGTGTGGTGGATTATTTAATCTTCGGGTCCATCAGGGAGGGTAAAGAATGGGCTAGTTGACGAGTCCTCTTTGGATATTCTTCTTCCTGGGGATTTCGGGCAATTTAGTTGCACGAATGTTATTCCTTCATTCGGACCCGAAATCCTTCAGAAAGGTGGCATAGGTTTCCTCTCGAGTTCGTTTGATTAGGTAAAAAGTGTGCTAGTTTCCGAGATCACCTTCATCCTATGGATTTCGGGCAATTAGTTGCATGTTCATTATTTCTCCATCCGGACCCAAAAAACTTTAGGGTGGAGGCTTGTTTATTCTTCGGATCTGCCAGGGATGTTATTAAGTGGGCTAGTTGACGAGATTGCTTTTGATCCCCTTCATCCCGTGGATTTCGGGCGGAATAGATGCACGAAAGTTATTTCTACTTTCAGACCCGAAATAGGTTAGAAAGGTGGCCTATGCTTCCTTTCGAGTCCATTTAACGAGTTAAAGTATGGGCCAGGTGTAAGCCCGAAACAGTTTATAACCGTTGGATCTTTGATGGTTGTATTGCTTGGTCTTTGGGTTATTCAGATATTCGAAGGTTTAGGTTGGTCTTTGTTGCAGTTATGTGGGCCTTCGGTTGGTCACATGGTGCAGTTTTGTGGGCCTTCGATGCAGTGGGCCCCGTCATCATTGGCAATTTTGTGGGCCTTCGGATGGTCACATGGTGTAGTTTTGTGGGCTTGGCGGTTGTGGTGCACGGTAGGTCTTTTGATGCATGGTAGTTTGGACAACAGGTATCCAGTTCTTTGGTTGTCTAGATTGTTACCTTGAGGGCGGAATGTTTATTGGATGTTTTGTGTGGGCTTTTCATAGTTTATGGAGATAGGTTCAGATTTTTGCCAATCTGCTTGCCCGTGGAATTTTCACAGCGCTAGTGCGGCTCCTTTGTATTATGTACATTATGTATTTTTTATAGATGAATAGAAGGTCCTACTCTTATTTGATAAAAAAAAAAATACAAAAATAATATTCAATATAAATATGTACTATTGCATTATTAATATTGATATCATTATTATTATAATTATGATATTATTAATAAAAATAATATCACTGTAATATATTATAAGAATATTATTAAAATAATATTACTAATTAAGTTGAAGGTTTGGTTTACATTAAAATTAGATTAGGGTTTGAGAAATTTCAAATTTTTAAATTATGAATAATATGGAAATATTTTTAATTTAATACAAAATTTAAAGTATATAAATTTTTTTCGATTTTTACTCTTCCATGTTTTTTATTAAAAGATAATTCAAGATAATTCATAATGAATAGTACTATAATTTATTAAAAATTTATTTATAAAACTTACTTTATGAATCAGGCTGGAAAATTCATAACCCTGGAACCAATCTATGATTTTCTACTTTTTCGATTCAATCTAGCAATGACCTGCACAAGCGGTATCAAACTCTATACTATCCTCCGATATTCACAGACCAGCTTCACCTAGAGTCGCTGATGCGTGACTGCTACGTACCAGAGAAAACCCACGAAGGATGGCATCAACAAAGAAAGTAACGACTGACAACCAGGCATCTACCTCAGGTGGAACATTTGAAACTATAGACGCAACTGCACCTGTACCACTCAAGATTTTTCGTGCTCAAAACCTGCATAATAGTTTTAAGAACAAAATCTAGTATCATCATAGGCATCAAAATGTAAATGTTGCAAAAGACGAAGGCAAACTGAAAATAGTGTAATTCTTTTTGATTCATCAGAAATTGGTTGATCAGAAGGAATAAATAGTAAGGATGCAACATTGCTTATGGTTAGCCGTTAAAAATTAGTTATTGGTGGATTAGTTAGTAAGTAAAGAAATTAATTATTTTGGGATTAGAGGTAAGGGAAAATATTTTATATTTACTTAAAAATAGTTGTTAAATAAAAATAACCATTCAATATTATCTATTAATGTAAAAAACATCTTGCTTGTTATGGGTTGACTTTTTCATATTAGAACACTAGCTGTTAGGGAAATATATTTAATCCAAAATAATTCATTAATTAGTAATTCAGATTATTTAATATCATGTTTAAATTATGTAAAAAAGGGGCACTTAAATTCCTCAAAAAAGAATCCAAGATAAATTAAAACAAATCAACAAGACAAAAATAAAAATAAAAATTATAAACAAATAAATAAAAATATGGAAAATATAAAAATATATATAAAAAGAAAATAGGGAATCAAGACAGAAACTTAAAAAAATAAATAAAAAAAATGATAAAATTAAAAATACAAATAGGGGAACATAATAAAAATAAACCAAAAAGAAAAGAAGAGGAGAAAGGATAAAAAAAAATGATGAGTTATGATGAGAGAGATGGATTCCTTTTTGAGGGATTTAAGGGCCCCTCTTTTAGATAATTTAAACATGATATTAAATAATATGAATTAAGAATTAATGAATTATTTTGGATTAAATATATTTTCCTAACCGCTAGTTTTCTAATATTGAATAAGTCAACCCATAACAAACAAGATGTTTTCTACATCAATGGATTCCTTTTAGAGGGATTTAAGCGCCCCTCTTTCAAATAATAACATGATATTAAATAATCTGAATTAATAATTAATGAATTCTTTTGGATTAAATAATTAATGAATTATTTAGGATTAAATATATTTTTTCTAATATCGAATAAGTCAACTCATAACAAACAAGATGTTTTCTACATCAATGGATTCCTTTTAGAGGGATTTAAGTGCCTCTCTTTCAGATAATAACATGATATTAAATAATCTGAATTAATAATTAATGAATTATTTTGGATTAAATATATTTTCCTAACATCCTAACAATGTGATTAATTGGAAAGACCTATTTCTATAGTACTATTAGTATTATATTTTACAATAATATTTTTTTACATGATGTTTTGAACCTATGACCTCTTAGAGGAAAGACATGCTCTTAACCATTAGGCCCTCTTAAGGGGGTTTGTTGACTTTTATTTATTTTTAATTGAGGGCCTAGATTGGTTCTCAAGGGACTATGTTCAACGTATGGTTCTTATTAATATTTATTGAGCGGAGAGGATAATTCTACAACCCAGTATGAGAGGATGTGTAACTTTGTCCGTCCATGCCCTTTTAAAATAAAATAAAATATTTTGTTCTAAATAGAAAAATAATGTCGGCTATAATGAGAATCAAATGTTTGAATCTTATACTTTTCAAAAATATTTTAACAAGAGATTTAAATAAACTATTTGAAGATCTATGTTAACTAATTTATGTGGATATCAACTTCATATATATCTATATATAGAAAAAGAGTTAAGTTTTTATGGTTAAATTTTTATTTGGTCATATATATACTCTATTTAGCATTCAAAAATACAATTTAAACAATGAGAAATAACACATTGTATTTTGCATTCTAAAAAAATTTGTAGATGAAAAAATTTGATCCCTTTGGCCTTACTTAAGATGGATTTATGCTAGTCAACCACTATAGAGTTCATTAGGTTGCATTGGATTTTAATAAATTTTAAAAATTATATTCGTGCCACGTGGCTCCCAGCCACCAATTTCTTAGGGAGTTGAGATTATTCCAATTCTAATAAGTTCCTCATTATTATTTATAACATTCATTTATATATAAGAAAATTTTATTTAGCAAAATGGTCCATTACTTTTAATAAATTAAAAAAAAATAGATTCATGTCACATGGCTCCCCACCCACCAATTTTTTTAGGGATTTGAGATTATTTTAATTCTAATAAGTTCCTCCATGTTGAGATTATTCTGATTCTAATAAGTTCATCATTATTATTGATAACATTCATTATATATAAGCAAATTTTATTTAGCAAAATGGTCCATTACTTTTAATAAATTTTAAAAATTAGATTCATGCCCACCAAATTCCTAGGGATTTGAGATTATTCCAATTCTAATAATTTCCTCAATATTATTTATAACATTCATTTATATATAAGAAAAATTAATTTAGCGAAATGATCCATTACTGTTAATAAATTTAAAATTAGATTCGTGCCACATGACTCCCCACCCACCAATTTCTTAGGGATTTGAGATTATTCCAATTCTAAAAAGTTCCTCCACGCTGATTTTATTCCAATTATAATAAGTTCCTCATTATTATTTATAATATTCATTTATATACAAGCAAATTTATTTAGCAAAATGGTCCATTACTTTGAATAAATTTAAAAAAAATAGATTCGTGCCATGTGGCTCCCCACCCACCAATTTCCCAGGGATTTGAGATTATTCCAATTCTAATAAGTTCCTCCATGATAAGTTCCTCATTATTATTTATAGAATTTGTTTATATATAAGAAAAATATATAACAATGTATTTTCCTATGTCTTCACTATGGTGCAAATAAATTCCATCCATTTTGGCATTAAGACATCCCTCAACATGTTCGAAGATCAGATTGTCCACTCCAATATTTTGCTCATGCTAGAAGAATGTGGGTACAAGTTGTGAATTCTATGTCTTCTTCAATTAATAACAAAGTTTTCCATACCATATGTAACAAGTTATTTTCCTATAATCATGGAAACAACTTACTTCCCTATTTGCTATACCAGTATCTGAACATACATATATTTGTACACTGCCACAAGTGTCTAATAGTGGCAAATTTAACGTGGACAACCTCTATGTGAATTTTGGGCATTTGATATTGAATCATGAGGCCAAATTATGGGACCTTGACTCTCGAGAGGAATATGTGTCACCGCACAAATGAGAAGTACAATATTTGACCAACTTATGCCACGAATCTCCACGAGATCAATTATGTGTCCGCTATAAATTTAGTAACTAAGTGTGGTTTAGATGTTAATGATTTGAAGGAGTGTTCTTAGGAAGATTGCTTTACTTTTCAATTACAAATGTATAAAAGTAGCTCAACTATGAATTTGGTTTTTTCTAGGTTTTCAGCGTAGGATTAGTGTAGAATTAGGTAAAATCACATTAAGGAATTTGTGTTCTAAAATTAATTAGCAATCATTCAATAATTTTTTTTCAAATTGCAAGCTGATGTTATTAGTTTTTTCTTTAAAGACCAGTATTGATCTATTTTATTCACAAATCTAAGAAGTGTTTAGAGTGATATAATTTCTTCTTATAAATATTTTTAAATTGCAAAATTTGAAAAAAAATGTTTGTATCTCAAAGATAAAATTGACAAAAAAAGAAGTAGCCCCAAGGGATAGCTCAATTGGTTGAGCCCTAGTTGCTAAGTACCTTGCATATTAGAAGGTCACAAGGTCAAATATCCTCGATGCCCTTGGGGTTAGGCCTGATATATTAGGCCGCCTTTGATGGATCTATTTGGATTACTATCCGTGGATGTAGCGACCACTCAATGACCGTGAACCAGGGTTGCCTTAAAAAAAATTGACAAAAAAAATAGGCCAAATATAAAATAATAACATTACTTGAAATGCTTAAAAATGTTTTAACCATGAAAATTTATTTATTTTCGTTGTATATATTAGTTGACATTGAAATATTTTACTTAATATGGCATTGAAACATTTTACATATAAAGTACATTTTTTATATTAATAAGTTCCATGATAAGTTCCTCCATGATTAATAAATTATGAAATTCAGAAAATATGGTTAATGTTTTGAAATGTATTTTTATTTTTAAAATTTGAAATGTGTTATATTGCAAATTGATTATAAGTAAAATAGATGAAGTAAAGATATAAAATTTGGTTTTTCTTTTTATTTTGTATTTTTTTTAATTTAATTATCAATTTTTGAAATATATCATACATTAAAAAATTGTAAATTTATAGATTTAAAATTCCATCAATAATGTTTCACATGATATATTTTTTAAAAATTTAATATATTCAAATGAGATTATAGTAAATGAATTTATGAATTACAAATTCTTATTTCGTTTCATTTTATTTAGTATAAATTTATTTTTGAAAATTTCATTATCTATTATTCATTTGTTTTTAAGATTTTGCAATATATTTTGATTTTTTTCATTAAAATAGTCTATAAAATAATACTTTATAGGGTTTATTAATCTAAGTTTTCATATTATTAGGGTATAATATTATTCATAGGGTTTATAATATTAATCTTCAAGGTTAATATAAATCCATTGGGTTTATAATCATGGTCAACCATGACCAATGTCACATTGCGATAAAGATTTTCTCAGTATGAAAATCAACCAATGTCGTATCGTGACAAGCATTGTCTCAATATGAAAATAAACCATGGTCAACCATGTTCCAACGTTGCATTGTGACAAAGGTTGACTCAACCATGGTCAAACATGGTCAACCATGCCCAATAACCATGGTCAACCTTGGTCACATTATGACAAACACTGTCTCTTGGTCCAATGTCACATTGTCACAACCATGGTCATCCATGGTTAACCATGGTCAAACATCACATTATGACAAAGATTGTCTCAATATGGAGATCAACCATGCTAAAAAATGGTCAGCCATTGTCCAACGTCACATTGCGACAAACGTTGTCTCAAAATGAAAATTAATTATGGTCAACCATATTCCAATGTTGCATTATGACAAATATTTATCTTGGGGTTTATATTCCTTGGGTTTGTAATATTTATCCCTTGGGTTTAATATTACTCCCTTGGGTTCCTAATCCCTTGGGTTTATTATTCTCTTGGGTTTATAGTACCTTTCGGTTCAATCATGGTCAACCATGGTCACATTATGACAAAGATGATCTCTTGGTCCAATGTCATATTGTAACAACCATGGCTATCCATGGTCAACCATGGTCCAACAACACATTATGACAAAGATTGTCTCAATATGGAGATCAACCATGGTCAAAGATGGTTAGCCATTGTCTAACGTCGCATTGTGACAAATATTTATCTTAGGGTTTATATTCCTTGGGTTTATAATATTTATCCTTTTGGTTTAATATTATTCCCTTAGGCTTATTATTACCTTGGGTTTATAATATTTATCATAGGGTTTATATACCTTGGGTTTCTAATATTAATCCCTTGGGTTTAATATTATTTTCTTGTGCTTATATTATCAATACGTTTGGATTTTAATCCCTTAAGTTTTTAGTATTAATTCCTTGAGTTTATAATATCAATCCCTTTAGGGTTTATATATATTGAATTTATAATAGTAATCCCTTGGGTTCAATATTATTCCTTTGGGTTTATAATTCCTTTGGGTTTTATAATTAATTCCTTCGGTTTATAATATATCAATCCGTTGGGTTTATTTGGTTCATATTCCTAGGGTATAGTATTATTCACAGGGTTTATAATATTAATACTAGGGTTTAATATAAATCCCCTAGGTTTACAATCATGGTCATCCATAGTCAATGATGGTCCAATGTCACAATGTGCCAAAGAATACTTGAATATGAAAATCAACCATGTTAAACATGGTCTAATGTAAGATTGTGACAAACATTGTATTAGTATGAAAATCAATGATGGTAAATCATGGTCAACCATGTTTAGGGTTTATTTGTCTCAATATGAAAATCAATCATGGTCAACCATATTCCAACATCGTATTGTGACAAATATTTATGTTAAGTTTTATATTCCTTGGGTTTATAATATTTATCCCTTTAGTTTAATATTATTCCATTGGGTTTATAATATTTATCTGAGGGTTTATATACCTTGTGTTTATAATATTAATCTCTTCAGTTTAATATTATTCCCTTGTGTTTATATTATCAATCCGTTGGGTTTTGAACCCCTTGGGTTTAATATTAATCCCTTGGGTTTGTTATTCCATTAGGTTTATAATAACAATTCCTTTAGGGTTTATATACTTTTCATTTATAATATTAATCCCTTGGGTTTATAATGCCTTTGGGGTCAATCATGGTCAACAACCATGGTCAACCATGGTCACATTGTGATAAAGACTATCTCTTGGTCCAACGCCACATTGTCACAAAAATGGTCACCCATGGTCAACTATGGTCCAACGTTGCATTGTGACAAAGATTGTCTCAATATGGGGATCAACCATGGTCAACTATGGTCAACCATTGTCCAACGTCACATTGTGACAAACATTGTCTCAATATGAAAATCAATCATGGTCAAACATATTCCAACGTCGCATGTGACAAATATTTATCTTAGGGTTTATATTCCTTGGGTTTATCATATTACTCCGTTGGGTTTAATATTATAACTTTGGGTTTTAGAATTAATCCCTTTGGTTTATAATATCAATCCCTTGGGTTTATTTGGTCCATAATATTATTCCCTTGTGTTTATATTATCAATCCGTTGGGTTTTGAACCCCTTGGGTTTAATATTAATCCCTTGGGTTTGTTATTCCATTAGGTTTATAATAACAATTCCTTTAGGGTTTATATACTTTTCATTTATAATATTAATCCCTTGGGTTTATAATGCCTTTGGGGTCAATCATGGTCAACCATGGTCACATTGTGATAAAGACTATCTCTTGGTCCAACGCCACATTGTCACAAAAATGGTCACCCATGGTCAACTATGGTCCAACGTTGCATTGTGACAAAGATTGTCTCAATATGGGGATCAACCATGGTCAACTATGGTCAACCATTGTCCAACGTCACATTGTGACAAACATTGTCTCAATATGAAAATCAATCATGGTCAAACATATTCCAACGTCGCATGTGACAAATATTTATCTTAGGGTTTATATTCCTTGGGTTTATCATATTACTCCGTTGGGTTTAATATTATAACTTTGGGTTTTAGAATTAATCCCTTTGGTTTATAATATCAATCCCTTGGGTTTATTTGGTCCATATTCATAGGGTATAATATTATTCATAGGGTTTATAATATTAATACTAGGGTTTAATATAAATCCCTTGGGTTTACAATCATGGTCATCCATAGTCAACAATGGTCTAATGTCATAATGTGCCAAAGGTTTTCTCAATATGAAAATCAACCATGGTCAACCATGGTACAACGTCAGATTGTGACAAACATTGTCTTAGTATGAATCAATGATCATAAATTATGGTTAACCATGTTTAGGGTTTATTTTTCTCAATATGAAAATCAACCACGGGCAACCATATTCCAACATCGCATTGTGACAAATATTTATGTTAGGGTTTATATTCCTTGGTTTTATAATATTTATCCCTTGGGTTTAATATTATTCCATTGGGTTCATAATCCCTTGGGTTTATTATTCACTTGGGTTTATAACATTTATCGTAGGGTTTATATACCTTATGTTTATAATATTAATCCCTTGGGTTTAATATTATTCCCTTTTGTTTATATTATCAATTCGTTGGGTTTTTAATCCCTTGTGTTTTTAGTATTAATCCCTTGGGTTTATTATTCCATTGGGTTTATAATATCAATCCCTTTAGGGTTTATATACCTTGCATTTATAACGTTAATTCGTTGGGTTTATAATACCTTTAGGGTCAATCATGGTTTACGACGGTCAACAACCATGGTCAAACATGGTCACATTGTGATAAATACTATCTCCTGGTCCAACGTCACATTGTCACAACAATGTGTGAGAAAGATTGTCTCCATATGGAGATCAACCATGGTCAACGATGGTGAGCCATTGTACAATGTCGCATTGTGACAAACATTGTCTCAATATGAAAATCAATCATGCTCAACCATATTTCAATGTCGCATTGTGACAAATATTTATCTTAGGGTTTATATTCCTTGGGTTTATAATATTTATCCATTGGGTTTCATATTATTCCCTTGGGTTTATAATATTTATCTTAGGGTTTATATACCTTGGATTTATAATATTAATCCCTTGGGTCTAATATTAATCCCTTGGGTTTATATTATCAATCTGTTGAGTTTTTAATCCCTTGGGTTTTTAGTATTAATCCATGGGTTTATTATTCTCTTGGGTTTATAATATCAATCCCTTGGGTTTATTTGTTCCATATTCCTAAGGTATAATATTATTCATAGGGTTTATAATATTAATCCTTGGGTTTAATATAAATCGTTTGGGCTGAAAATCATGGTCATCCGTGGTCCAGTGTCACAATGGGCCAAAGATTGTCTCAATATGAAAATCAACCATGGTCCGGTGTCACATTGTGACAAACATCGTCTCAATGTGAAAATCAATGATGGTAAATCATGGTCAAGCATGTTTATTTAGGGTTTATATTATTTATCTTAGGCTTTTCATACCTTCGGTTTATAATATTTATCTCTTGGGTTTAATATTATTCCTCTAACATTTACAACTACATCAAGAGTGAAATCAATAGATGGTTTGCAGATTTCACCGCCTTTTTCTTTTCAACGTTATGCAAAAATGAAAAACAATGTGAGAAGGGATTGGTTGGAAAGCGTGAATGCTCTGGATCATGATCTTGTTGATTTGAATTAGTGCATCTTTTGTCATCGGTCTCGGTGTTTTTTGGAAGAGGCTAGCATTTAATAACTGTGTTCTGGTTGAGTGTTTAAAATTGAATTTCTTCTCAACCATATTTAAATTGTTGTTTGATTTTTATTAAATGTTTATTTCATAATTACTTCATTATTATTTATTAAATGATTATTAATATAATTGTTGTTATTATCATTATTATTGTTATTATTATTATTTAATATAATATTAATTATTATTAATATGGTTCTTATATTTATATTAATATTATTGATAATAACATTAATTCTTAATATTATTGGTAATCGATATATGTGCTTAATATGGGCCTATCGGTGTTTATCAACCACATTTGCAAATGTGGTTGTGCTAGTAATAGTATTATGTAAGTGTTTATGTGAAACATCACTAGCACAACCAGTTGAGGATGGACCTTGTTAATAAGGCGACCCTGGATCAAACCTCATGGGGGTAGTTGTGCCCTGTGCTAGGGGGAGGAGACATGCTACAAAAACTCATTTGGCTTAGGGCTGGTATGGTCTAGGATGAGCACAATCCCCGAGTAACTTTGATGGACTAGATGCCCCTGGGTCACAACTCCTAAGGCCACAGGTCAATCCCGGAGGATCACATGCAACTTAAAAAATAAAATAAATAAATATTATGTAAGTGTTTATAATAAGATATAACAAAACCATTAATATAATACTAATACAATATTATTATTATGTTGTTAATATCATAATATTGTTAAAATATAATAATAATATCAATTGTATAATATTAATAATACTATAAATATTATTATTCATGGGGTCTTGGATAGAGAGTGATCGAGTGCTCTACTAAGGCCCTCTCTGATGTGAATTTATTGGTTCAATTCCTTGCCCCTATAGGAGTAATATATTGGACATGATAAAGATGTAGTCCCATCAAGCTTACCAAAAATAATAATATTAAGATATTAATATTATAAAAATATTTATATCAATAATGTTATAAATATTATTAAGTTTATAGTAATTTAATCAAATAGATACTCAAAAAAATTTAAAGCATTGTAATTCCTTAAAAAAAATCTAAAAATAATAATCCTAAATGTTAATTTTTTTTTTAATTATAATTATAATTATAATTATATATATATATATATATAGATAGATAGATAGATAAATTAGTAATAGAATAAGATAAGTTAGTAATATTATTGTATTATATATAAATATTTATAATAAAAGTAATTATATACTAGTAATATCAATATTTATTATTATTATTATTAAGAATATAGTTAATTTAATATTTTATAATAATATTAAAGTATTATAAAAATAATATTATTGCTAATATTAATATTAATATATTTTTCATAATACTTTTATAATACTATTTCCCAATAGGGGTGGTAGACCAAGGCAGTGGAGGGGATTGATGGGGCTTACCACCCGACCAAGCTTACTAGTGCATGCATAGGAAATGTGGCAAGTTGAGCCCATCCAAGGTAATTTAGGAGAATAATTCAGAACTTGGATGGAAGACAAATGAAGGTGGCAAGTGTGGTTCTGAGCTTTATGGGATTTGTTATGGGCATGTGTGAGGGAGGTACAGGAATTGATCTATCTGCATAAGTTGACATTTGGAAAATTCTAACTTGAGCATGGGAGTTTGAGAGGGAGGCATCTTGTGTTGTAGTAGTTTGCAAGTGTAGAGAAGAACTAATGAAGAAGGTCTAACAACTGTGAATTTGGGACTCGGGGAAAAAAGGTTTTGGCTAGAGCACTCCCTATGGGATGGTACTAAAGCCAACATGGTGGAGGTTGTTCACAGTGGTCTGTGAGGAGAAATGTATGCTTATTCCCACATTTCACACTCTAGTAAGGTTTGCTTGTCTCTGTTACACAACATTTTGTCACTGTCCCTGTACTCCCCATTCCTTGATCCTGGAGGACCTCTATAGTGAACCCTACATGCTTTCCCATCATGAAGAAACTCCCATTGTGTCCCTATTCATAAGTAGAAAAACTTCCTTTTGCATCATTTCCCAAAAATCTTTTGTTTTTCCCAGTTTACAAGACCGCCGCTAATGACCCGTGTCCTTTGCGCGCCGATATGTAGGGTTTACAACTGTCCCTAGCGCTGATTGGATCGATTGAACCCTTTCTTAGTTGCATTGATCCTCTTTTGGAATTTTTTTTAAATATGGAGCTGAGGCTTCCAACTCCAGAAGCTTCATAACGGAAATCTTGCGAATGGTTAGGGCAGATGGAGCCGAGGAGGTCAGATTGGGCTCCTTTCCCCTATTAGGATGGAACTACCTCAAGAGATAATACCTTTTCCCATGAGAAGAGGAAACATCTCCCATCCATTCAAGCTATATAAACCTCACACAAGCTAGTGTTAGTGTGTGTGTGCTAGTGCTAATTAAGCTTTGTTTGGAGTAATCAGCAAGTTATCGATACTTTGTAGCTCTCTAGTTTGTGATTAAGGGAGAATTGTGAGTTGGTTTTGTGTGAAGCCTAAGGGAATTGACTTAAGACTATCATTGTTGAGGCCATCCATGGAATGCTAGCAGAAGTGTGTGGGAACCCGGATTTGTCAGAGGAGAAAAACAACGTCAAGACACCTGTTGTAATTGTTGAAAATAGCAACAAGAAATGATAAAAATAGCATTCAGTATATTCCAACTTTAGTTTGTGCTTGAATTAAAATTGAGAATTAAAATTCGAATTTAGTCTCACTATCTGCTTGGAAAATAATTAATTAATTCATCTTGAGTTAATTAGTTGGAGAAATTCAACCTAAAAGTCTTTGTGAAGTCATGCAACAGTTATCCCTTTGATTGAGGAGATTATCCCTTAATTAAGGTGATAAGGATGAGTTGTATTTGATTTGTAATTAGTTAGCTCAGTTAACTGAGTTATGTCTAGTTAAATTAGTTCCAAACAGTTTGAGGAACTAATTGTGAGTTCAGTCAGTAATGCATGCATGCATCCAACTAGTGTACTCCAGATAGCTGAAGATTCTCTCATAAACAACTCATGCATGTCTATTCTGAGAAAGACCTAGTTGACATTAAAGACAGGGACAATGTGCTATTAGTTGGAGGATTTTTCCTATAAAGGAAACTCATCCATGCAGAAGCTATAAGGTTCCATGAGGATTGCGCAGTTCTAACAGGGTGTAGGATCAGTGTGAGTGATCAATCTTCCACTTGGTAACAGGAGGATCACCCAAAGAAACTACACAAGGAAATAGGAGGCTTGGAGGGCTGAGGAGAAGGTTTGTGAGAAGCCTTGTTTGCCTGTGAGCATCTAGGAGGATTGTACTAAGAGCTGGCTAGCTGTGAGAGCTAAGGCTTTATGTAATCTTGATGTATTTCCACCTTGTATGATAATACAGATAGTGGGGCTTTTAGTTGAGGCTTTCCCCTGAGTATATTCTATGTTTCATGTGCATTGATTCTTCTTCTTATGGTTATATGTGTTCATCTCTGATTCAGCTAGATATTTAAGCTTTCGCAAAGAAAATTGATAGTAGAAGTAGATTATAGTATTTTGCTTTAGTTATATTGCATTATCGGGTTAATCTATAGTCATATTTTCTACATAGATATCAGAGGTAGATTTGTAGAGAATTTGTAGGAAATTCTACATGGTATCAGAGCAAAGGTGATAGAAGTTGTGAACAGTATAATGAGAAGGGAAATTCGAAGTTTGAAGTTCTTGGTTGGAGTAAAAACGAATTCTTATCATAATTCTAAGTTCACCAATGGCATTCTATGGCTTGAGACTCGAGTATGCTCTGGATGGCAGCTCGAATTACATAGCATGGAAGGATTGCATGGAAGTAGTATTAGAAGACAATGGTTTGAAGGATTTCATTGATCAAGAAATCCCCAATCTAGCTGCAGCTAATGCACAAGAGTTGGCTGAGTGGAAGAAGTGTGTGGCGAGGGCGAGACAAATCATCCTTGAGGGAGTTCGAGGCCATATTGTCTCGAGTCTCCATGGGAAGGATACTTCATACTCAATGTGGAAGACATTGAAGGACCTCTACCAGAACAGTAGCGACCAAAGGAAATTGGCGCTCAAGGATAAGCTTCGAAGAATCAAGATGGAGAACGACGATACTATTTCCACATATCTGAATAAGCTTGCCACTTATAGATATGAGCTTGGAAGTGTGGGAATAACTACTGTTGATGAACATATGGTGAGCCTCGCTCTCCTTGGCCTTCCAAAGAGCTGGAATAGCTACCAGGACTCTATGAATGGAAGGGAGAAACTGCTAGATTGGGAATGACTATGGTCAGATCTCATGCAGGAGGAGATCAGGAGGAGCACACGAGATGGTTCTTCATCCAAGGATGATGAAGAAATCTGGCCTTAGCAGGTAAGGGAAGGAAAGGGAAGGAGAATGATTCTCATTCCTAATCAAATTCTTCTCATGGAGGGAAGAATATTGACAAATCTAAAGTGAGATGCTTTAATTGTCATGAGGTGGGCCATTATGCAACTAATTGTCCATTGAAGAAGTCCAGGAAGGGATCCTTGGAAGGATCTGAAGGTGAGGCATTGGCCTCTCAGTTTGAATTGGATTTTACCGTCATCGCATGCATGGTTTCATTGATGATAGGTTGTGGTTGGTTTCTTGACAGTGGAGCCTCATTCCACATGACCGGTGATAAAAGTTTATTCAGTACCTTGGAGGAGAAAGACATCAAGATGCACATAGAGATGGGTGACGACGAAAGGTTTAGTGTTTCAGGAGTGGGCACAGTTGCTTTTCAAAGGGAACATGGAGCTTCTATCACCTTGACATATGTGAAGTATGTGCCTGGACTGAAGAAGAATGTGGTATCGATCGCGATGTTGGAGGAAAAAGGCTATGATGTTGTCTTCAGTAAGGGAAAGGTTTTCCTTAGACACATCACCATGGGACAGGTGAAGCAGATCGGTTCACAAGTCAAGAACCTATATGCTCTTGAGGTTCAAGATGCATTCAAAGCCTTTAGGAGCAAGGAAAATGTTAGAGACTTGGTGGTTGAGAGGGAGATTAAATTACCTCTCAACATGCAGTCCCAGAAGAAGTCTCAGACAATTGTGGAGGAGCCACAATTGGAGATGCTGAGAGGAGACTGAGTGGAGGCATCCACTCATGTAGAGACCTCTAGTAGGGGGAAATTTCAAGCGAAGATAGCAGAGGGATCACATGCAGCCATACCTCTGGGTGTGAGGTAGGGCGATGTGAAGTGATAGTCCCAAGAAGGCTGAAATTGGGCAGGGTCCATTGAGAGGTTTTATCTCATGGATTGTACCTTGCTACAGGAGCCCAAAGTACATAGTAGCAAGAGGAATCAATAGGATTGATGCAGTCAAAGATCAAAGTGACAGAGGCTAGAGCAGTCAGATACTAAAGAGCACAGAGAATGACTGACAACAATGCAGAAAGGCAGAGTCAGCAGAAGCGCAAAGTTTTTAGTCGATAGAGGCAATAATAGTCAGAGACTTTGATGACAGATGCATCATACTGATTCAGGTTGGATATATTTTTTTTCTCTGGAGTTTCTGGAGCAACAACACTAGAGAGAAGTGTTGCATGCATAACATTCTAAAGGTTCAGGATCAGGATCAAGTTGAATTCCTTTCTTGTTGAGAGGGAGTGTTGAAAATAACAACAAGAAATGCTAAAAATATAAATGATAAAAATAGAATTCAGCATATTCCAACTTTAGTTTGTCCTTGAATTAAAATTGAGAATTAAAATTCGAATTTAGTCTCACTAGCTACTTGGAAAATAATTAATTAATTCATCTTGAGTTAATTAGTCGGAGAAATTCAAGCTAGAAGTCTTTGTGAAGTCATGCAACAGTTATCCCTTTGATTGAGGAGATTATCCCTTAATTAAGGAGATAAGGATGAGTTGTATTTGAGTTGTAATTAGTTAGCTCAGTTAACTGAGTTATGTCCAGTTAAATTAGTTCCAAATAGTTTGAGGAACTAATTGTGAGTTCAGTCAGTTAATGCATGCATGCATCCAACTAGTGTACTCTAGATAACTAAAGATTCTCTCATAAATAACTCATGCATGTCTATTCTGAGAAAGACCCAGTTGAGATTAAAGACAGGGACAATGTACTATCAGTTGGAGGATTTTTCCTATAAAGGAAACTCATCCATGTAGAAGGAATAAGGTTCCTTGAGGATTACGCAGTTCTGACAGGGTGTAGGATTAGTGTGAGTGATCAATCTTCCACTTGGTAACAGGAGGATCACCCAGAGAAACTGCGCAAGGAAATAGGAGGCTTGGAGGGATGAGGAGAAGGTTTGTGAGAAGCCTTGTTTGCCTGTGAGAATTCAGGAGGATTGTACTGAGAGCTAGCTAGCGGTGATAGCTAAGGCTTTGTGTAATATTGATGTATTTCCACCTTGTATGATAATACAGATAGTGGGGTTTTTAGTTGAGGCTTTCCCCTGAGTATTTTCTATGTTTCATGTACATTGATTCTTCTTCTTATGGTTATATGTGTTCAACTCTGATTCAGCGAGATCTTTAAGCTTTCGCAAAGAAAATTGACAGTAGAAGTAGATTATAGTATTTTGCTTTAGTTATATTGCATTATCAGGTTAATCTACAGTAATATTTTCTACATAGATATCATAGGTAGATTTCTAGAGAATTTGTGGGAAATTCTACAGTAATCTATTCTTGATTTAATAAAGATGCAACTATCGATTGATTTCCTACATAAGATGTCATCTCACATGTTTATGGCTTAATGCTTCTTGACTTATTAAGTAGGTTGAATACAATTTGTATATTACCATGGTTGTTGCCTGTTGTTGTGTACTTGCTTCAGGTGTTCGCAAGAAGAAACAGAAGATAGAGGGAGCAAGGAAGTAAGGTCATCATCAAATAGATAGCGTACTAAGAGGTAGTCTCTCTTAATTGGTTCTAACCTAAGGAAATCTTCCATAGAATGTCTTGTTTGTGGCTAGACCTGCTCTTGGGCTACAGGAATTGTTTGTGTCCACACTTAGAATTTTACTTCACCACAAATTGGTGACTCCGTTGGGGAACCAATCCTTCTGTTTTCTTTCTTGAAATTTCATGGTTTTGTGTGAACTTTTCTAGTTTCTCCATTTCCCTTTAGTTTTGTCTGCTTTGCTTTGTTTACTGCCCTGGGTCTTAAAATCACAGTAGAAAGTCTGCTCTCAGCCTTTGATTTTTTTTTTCATTGCATCCTCGCTGAGCGCACTTATTTCGCTGATAGTCGCACTGACCAATGCGATATGCTCAGAAACAGTCATGTTGACCCCCTTTTGGCGCTTGTTGTCAGTTATGAAATCACGTTGATGCCTATAGTTGAAGATTAGGATTCACCCTAGATCTTGGCCAGTTTGTCTTGCTCTCTTGATTTCTACCTTGTGGCTCGTTTAGACTGTGTTCTCCTTGACTGGAAAGTTGCATTTCACTTGGTTTATTTGCTTGTTGACTTGCCTTATTTTTGCTTGATTTCTTGGGTCCTTGGATGGTTTGTGGCCTTAGGGCATCTAGGTTGTCATCCATTCAGCTGATTGTGAAGTCGGTGAGTCAAGTTTTTGGTGAATTTACTCCTTGCATTTCGTTTCCAGTCCTTTTTATTGCTTTGATCTCCATTACACAAGTTTGAAAAGTTTTGTTTGCTTGTCTAAATGTCTCTTTTCTGGCATAGTTCACATTTCTTGTCTTTTTCTTGGTAGAGTCATTGCGTCATTAGTTTGAAAGAGATTCTCTTCGTGCGTTTTTCATTTTCTTGAGAATCGATTGCCTCGAAAAATTTTTCATTGAAGTGTTTTATGAGGGATTCATTTTGTCATTTCATGAAAAGTACATAACTCTAGTTTGCTGCATCGATATGTTATGTTAGTTAGCATTGTCGAAAACTACGAGTTGCATTTGCATTTGAAAAAGAAGAAGAATTCTCCTTACTTTTGAAAGGATTGTTTGAAGTGCACTTAATAAAAAAAATAGGAATTGGAATGAGTTTTTCATTAGTTTATTTTTTCAAAAAGTGAAGTAGTGAAAAATCATTTTGCTTTCAGTTGCTTGATTGTTTGCATTTGATTGTGTTTTCTACCCTCTCTAGTGTAGACAATTCATCGAATTGAAATATACTTGTCTCATTTAGCTGCATTTAGGACTTTTCGAGTCACATCGCTAAGCCCTGAAAACCGAGACATAATTTAAGATAAATTTTAAAATGAGCTCAATTAACCTAAGTCGCATTTGAAACCTAACAATCACATCTAAAAGGTCTAGGCTAGAGACGTGTTCCGACATCTTTAAACCTAGCAGATGTCGTTAGCTTTGGCACTAGACAATGCTAGTATTGACTTGTACTCCCTATATCGTTGAGTATATAAAGAGAGACCCCTCTAGGATAAAATCCTTTATCCATAGGAAGCCGAGTCTTCCACCTTGCAAATGTGATACATCGAACATAACATTCGGGGAGATTGCCTGCCCATACTTCTCGGTTCACCAGGAGGTATTCTATAGTTAACGGTTGCCTAGTAATCCTTTTTACCTAGATCATTCGGAGTAGTCATTTGATCTTTTTGACTCATTAAACTTAAAATATCATTCGAGCACTTGCCCTTTCAAGCTCATTTCCAATCAAAAGTGATAGGGTCATCTTTGCTTCTTCCTCGACTCTTAAAACATGAAAGAGCGCCAATTCATTTATGTGTCTTAAAAAATTATTGCCCATGATCTTATAACATCATGTTAGTCTTTTCTAGACCAAATTGTGAGTATTCCTTAAATTAAATTTTAAAGCCTTGAAATTTGTCTCTCTTTTCCAGTTAACTGAGACAAGGTCATCGTGGCTGAACCATCTGGTTCACCTAGTTCCTCTTCCTCTCATCTATCTGAAAGATTGTCGAAGGAGACTTTCCCTAAATTACCAGATTCACTCGAGGACCAAGGTGTTGAACTCACTTATTCATAAGAACTCTGAATAATCCCGATTTGCGGAGAAGTTAGGAAGGATGCGTAAGCATGAATGATATCGCTCAATACGATCACACAGAAATCCATAGCGACGAGACATACACTTTATGCTTCCACGATACACATTTTTCGATTCCCAATAGCCCCAAGAACATAGCTTTATTATTATTTACGTTATTATTCTTATTCCCACTTACTTAGATTTTTCAATGGCTCAAGTACACACAAGCACCATACCGGCTCTACCTATACCGCTCGCATACGGAATCATTATGAAAATTCAACCTTTGTCATATCATCCTCCACCTACTTCAGATACTGGGTCACCTTCTGATATTGGCCCAGAATCTCCGGACAATCCCGTCCAGACTCCTGAGAGTTTGTTGAATACTCAAGGTCAGCTTGGACTGGTTATATATCCTCTGAATCCTTTTTTCGACCTTGTTGTGATATCACTGCAGCATTCGTACAGTCCGTACGATTAGCCAGGTGTTCATTTGGAATTATCCCGTCGTACATCTTCGGTCATTCGTCATCACTTGTTTCCACCTATGGAACCTGAAGGTGAAGCTCTAGTTACCTCTCCAGATCAATCAAAAGTTTCTACTCCACACACTGTTGAAGAGGAAGAGCATCAATTTCCTCCTGAAGGTTTCCCCTACATGGGGAGCATTCCCATCAGTGTGTATCAAGATTTGCCACCTAATTATGTGACTTTAGCATAGTTGGTCTCAAGTATACCTAGTGCCTCACCACTTTATCACAACCCTATTTGGGTGTGTAGCGCTATGCCTACCACAGGTCCGTTCATTCAGAACCTGACCTCCCAAAAACCAGTAATTTATGCAGTTACTTCAGTCCCAGTGCAACCCACCATTTTGAACCCTCTTGTCTCATCCATCCAAGTCACTCATCTAGTTCAATCGATGGTTTTGAGTCATGTTTTTTTCAGTTCTTCGGTCCCTTCGGTCAGTGCACGGGATGTGTCACCACCTAGGGGGCAGGATCTGAATGTGTCTATGGTGTCAGGTACAACTAATGTGAGTAACTTAGAGGCTCACATGGTTGGGATGAACCAACCTTCTTCTAGTGCTCTCCAAAACCTTTTTGTTCCTACTGGATCAAGCAATGTCCAGTACCAACTGGTCCAAAATCCCGTTGGTCCATTTGGGTCAAGCAATTTCCAGTATCAGCAGCCCTGTGAGGCTCAAATTCAGTACCAAGTTCATTATGTTTGATATGGTTCCCAAGGAATGGTCAATCTGCCTTACGTCCTTTAGCTTGGATAGTATGACTAGTGTTATGAAACCAGCTCAAGAAAAAGATAGAAAAGATAGATCAACACCTTAAAATCCAGCCTCTTTGAGGGGGCAACCTCCTTTACATTACATAAATGAACAATTCTTGGATGATACAAATGACAAAACCTCCTTTCTATATATAGGAGTCTAAGGAGTCACAATATAACCCAACCGACCTAACAATAATAATATAAAGCCACAAAAATAACAATAGAGGGATTCTATGGGGCACAGTAAAAACAATATGGGGATAATAGGGGCACAACAATATTAATAAGGGGTACAATTACAATAGTAATGGGGTAATCACTAGTATTATAGGGACCCAACATGCCCCTATCCTTCAAAAAAGTGTTGTCCTCAACGCTTGAGTAGTTCCAAATACTTCTGTATAAAATTCTCATCCTCCCATGTGGAATGTTCAACAGATAAGTTCTTCCACTTGATAAGATACTCCGAAATTGATCGATTTCATAGCTGTCGAGTTCTTGTTTCTGTGACTGCTTCCAGTTCCAATATAATTTTTCCTTCCTCGTCAAGTTCTGGCAATATTTTTTGAACTGGGAGCTTGTCGCCTATAACCTTCTTTAAACATGAAACATGGAAAATTGGGTGCAATCGAGAAGCTGCAGGAAGCTCCAATTTGTATGCCATAGTACCAATCTTTTGCAACACCTTGTATGGACCATAATACTTTGGTGATAATTTATTATCCTTCTTAGCTTGCTTGAGGGACATTTGCTTATATGGTTGTAGCCGTAGGAATACCCAACCACCTACATCAAAACTTCTTTCGCTGCGATGTTGATCTGCCTGTTGTTTCATTCTATTCTGTGCCAACACGAGGTTATCCTTTAATAGTTGGAGGACTTGTTGTTGATGTTCGATGTGATGTTCCACTGCCTGAACCTTAGAATTTTCTCTTAAATATGATGTGATGGATGGTGACTGATACCCATAAAGTGCCATAAATGGGGTCACTTTTTTTGTTGTATGGAAGGAAGTGTTATACCACCATTCAGCCAGAGGCAACCATTTGACCCATTATGTCTGTTTATCAGATACAAAGCAACGAAGATATCCTTCCAAACATTTTTTTACTATCTCAGTTTGCCCATCAGATTGAGGATGATAAGATGAGCTATGAGCTAACTGAGTACCAAGACAAGAAAATAATTCTGTCCAAAAATTTCCAGTGAAAATGGGATCTCTGTCACTTACAATAATCTTTGGGTTTCCATGTAGCTTTTGAATTGTTTCTGTAAATGCAGCTTTTGATGTGATAATGCACAAAAGTGTGCATACTTGGTAAGTCTATCAACTACCACCATGATGACACTCTTTCCCTCAGACTTGGGTAAACCTGTGATAAAATCCATTGAAACCTCATCCCAACGTTGGCTTGGAATGGATAAAGGTTGTAATAGACCCGGTGTCTTAATTTTTTCAACTTTATTTTGTTGGTAAACCAAACATTCTGCCACAAACTTTTGAATATCTGATTTAAGTCCATCCCAAAAAAATTCCTTCTTAACCCTGTGGTAATTTTAAAAAAATCTTGAGTGCCCTCCTAAGGGAGAAGTGTGCAATTCCATAAGAATTTTTTGTTTTAGTTGGGAATTCTTACAGAGGTATAAGAGATCTTTGTACCATAATGAATCATTTTTCCGGCTAAATGTATCAGACATATTGGAATCTTGTTGTAACTTTCGAATAAGTGCCCACACTTCTTCGTCATTCTTCCATTCCTCCCTTGCTTCGTTTATTCAATCTAGTTGGATAATAGAAATGGCGCACAACAGTGCTTCCACATCCTCATCCTTTCTTGAGAGTGCATCTGCCACCACATTTTGCTTCCTTCTTTTGTAGATGATTTCAAAGTCATAACCCAACATCTTTGTGACCCACTTTTGTTGCTCTTCAGAGGATAATCTTTGTTCTAAAAAGTATTTAAGGCTATCATGATCCGTGTTTACCTTGAAGTGTCTTCCCATTAGGTAGGGTCGCCATTTCTTAAGTGCATGGCGTATTGCCAACATTTCCTTCTCATAAATAGCTTTGTGTAAAAACTTTCCCTTGATTGGACGACTTTCAAAAGAGATGGGTCTTTCATCTTGCATTAGCGTCTATGAAATCATGATTAACATTTCTTTTGTTCTCATCATAAGTTTCCTTTACTATCCTTTCACCATTAGTAAACATTTCTTGTAGAAACTTTGTTAAATCTGTCTTCAAATCTTCCATGGCTGTCTCCAAATCTTCCATGTTTGTCTTCAAATATATCTTCAAATCATCCATCTTAGATTCCATCTCAATCATCTTAGCTTCTACGCCTTTCTTTAAACAGTCCATCTTAGCTTCTACACCTTTCTTTAAACCATCCATCTTAGCTTCTACATCTTTCTTTAAACCATCCATCTTAGATTCTATTCCTTTTTGTGCAAGGGACAGTTGTTGCACTTGGTCTTGTAATTTTGATATATCATGTTGCATTTCTTCCTCTTCTTCATGAGTCATGCTAGAGATTTCAGGTTCCTTACTAGGTGTTTTCATTTTCTTTCCTCGGGGCAACAGTTACCGATAATAATGCCCTACTATGCCCTTTGAATTCCTTCAAAATAAATTTCAAACCAATCTTAAGCAAAAATTTAAAAGAATCTACACACCTTTTTTAACTTTGTAAGAGCTCGATATTGCCTCTGATGTATCTCTATACATTCAAATCATCCATTTCTAAAATTGTGACCTGAAATAGCTCTCTTTTTCCTCTTTCCAATGCCACTAGTCTGATCCAAATTGGATTCTCCAAGGAAGAGTTATGCGAAATCTCCCACAGTGACCTGATTATAGACCAGTTCAATATAGCGAACTTGTACGACGTGCCATGATTCACTGTTTCGGCCTTTGGCTCTGCAAACTATATACAAGAAACTACAGTCCGTCCTATTTCTATACCTTCTTACTAAATTTCAATCCGATGCTCAGAGAGAACGTTATGATGATTTTCCCCAGGTGACCTGTTTGGAATGTAATTTAGGAGTCTGCAAAAAGACCAACTTCCTCAGATCATATCTCCGCAAATATAGCACGAAAAGCTCTGAAATTTGGATCCAAGCATCAACGTGATGTCTTCTCAAATGGGTTTTTTTTTTTAGCTTCTGAAGCATCGCAGAAAAAAGGTTATAGTGAAAATGCCACGATGACCTGTTTGGAGCAGCAAAACCCTAGAATCCAAAGCTTTGAAACCAAAGGTTATGAAACCAGCTCAAGAAAAGATAGAAAAGATAGATCAACGCCTTAAAATTCAGCCTCTTCAAGGGGGCAACCTCCTTTACATTACATAAATGAACAATTCTTGGATGATACAATTGACAAAACCTCCTTTCTATATATAGGAGTCTAAGGAGTCACAATATAACCCAGCCGACCTAATAATAATAATATAAAGCCACAAAAATAATAATAGAGGGATTCTATGGGGCACAGTAATAACAATATGGGGATAATAGGGGCACAACAATATTAATAAGGGGTATAATTACAATAGTAATGGGGTAATCACTAGTATTATAGGGACCCAACAACTAGCCTAGTCCATCCACTTTTCCTAGTGGCTATGGCCAAATATAGTTCGGAAATTTTCAAGGTCTTAATTCGGGAACTGTTCAAGTACCCTTGCAGCAACAACAATAGCCTCTGCAGCAACATGGGTAACCTTTTTGCAGCAAGGGTCGTCTGTGCAACAACAAGGGCAGATGATTCCACAACAAGGACAACTGCAACAACCGTAGGGACAACCCTTGCAATAGTCACAACAAACCATGCAGCCGCAGATGCAGTATGCTCAACAAACCTCCCATCCTATGTCTTCTCAAGGCCAGCCTTTGCAGCTGCACGGACAACCTTTTCAGCCACAAGGTCAACCCTTGCAGCAATAGAGCCAACCTAGGTAGAAGCAACCCTTATATACATATTAACGGGGTCAACCCTTGCAAGGACAAGGTCAGGGTCAAGTCCTGTAGCAACAGGCCCCAAATCCTCATGTCCAAGGGCAATAGGTTCAAAATCCTTTTGTCCAAGGGAAGTAAGTCCAAAATCCTTATGTCCAAGGGTAGCATGTGAAAAATCCTTATGTCCAAGGGCAGCAGGGCCAAAATCCTCTTGTTTAGGGGCAACAGGTTCAAAACTTGTACGTCTAGGGTCAACAGGTGCAATATTCATATGTCCAAGGCCAACATGCTCAATAACCTTTTAACCCGTATGTTGCTTATCAACAACCTATGGCCATATAGTTTCATGGATTTCAATGTCAAAATCCTCCCTACGGGCAAGGTAACCTACAGTGGGGGAAAAAACAAATGCAATATGGACAAAACCCTCCACTATGGGGATAGAATCCTTACCAGCAGGGATGGGATACTCCGGTTGGACCCACTTATTGACCTCCAATTCCTTTCAATAATCAATTTCCGTTCTTGGCTACACTAGAGTTTCCAGATGTGTCTCGACTCACGAATGATCCAATTCTTCATTCACCATACTGGCCTCTAGTCCCATCCAAGATCCCGAGTGATTGTTCGAAGTTTGATGGGAAAGAAAAAGAATATCCTCAATCCCATGTGATGACACATTACCTCTGGTTCTCTTCGAATTCCTACGTTGATGATTATATTCATCTCCGTCTTTTCTAATGAACCCTTATAGGTGTTGTAGCCAAGTGATACATCGAGCTCCCTTGAAGTACTTATTATGACTTCAACTCTTTAGCCATGGATTTCCTCATGCATTTCCAGTTTCCGATTCACTATGAAACTGGCACCTATTTTATTACATCACTCAAGCAAGATACTACGACACACATCTCCAATCAAATCTATGAATGGAGACGTAGACATCTCCTGACCAAATTCGAGATTGCTGATTAGTTGCTAACCGAATGGTTTACCAAGTAAGTCGTCGCTCCAATTGCTCGCGATATAGCTATGGGTGGATGCATTACCAAATAACAATCCATTGCTCATGCCCAGTACTTAGATCTCGTTTATTATCAGTCTGGTACTTTATATGAGTTGTTACTCGATGCTTCGAGGTCGTCATCTGATCCAATGACATCGAAGTCACAAGCTACACCTCTTGTCGATGGAGTCATTGGTTCAGTGTCTCAGCCCCCTGCAAAATATTCTTCCAAATAGAAGTCGGTCTCAAACACTGCTTCCAATAGTCCCTCCAAAAATTCACCTAGCCCTGGTAAAACCTTAGAAGTCCATGTTGTTCAGTCTACCATAGTAGAAAAATCCTCGAAAGGTAAGAAGAAAGACAAAAGTAAGGGTAAAGCTGATGCCCCAAAACAGGGTCCTCCTAGGTCGTCTACTGGTGATTCTTCACAATGGAAGCCTAAGTATCTGTCCCTCACTTGTGAGGAGGATCACTATACTAAGGATTGTCCCCGACAGTCCGAAGTTAGTCGTTTTCTCAAAGGGACCCAAACTGTCCTGAAAGAGTCGTTTTCCGTCTCAGCAGACTCAAATGGTAGACCAGCCTCAATCGTATACTTCCTCGGGATCACAAGTGTTCACGATGAGTACACCTATTAATGTGGCTACTAGATCAAAATATTATCAAATTCCTACCCCGACAGTAGGGAAAGAGTAAGAAGCTACCACTTCTTCTTCTTCCCCATCTAGTTTTGGCCCTCTTCATATCAAGCGCCCTAACCCTGATTTTGCCATTCGACCACCTTCTCGAGGTGTGCTAAGGAAGTCCTCATACAATCCAAATGCTCGAGTCACTCAACACTATAATATTGTTGACAATTTGGCTCAGGCGCTATCATTTATGTCTGCTCTCGAGGTACTCCAAAGCTGCCCATCTCAAGGGAAATCATTACTATCGGCTATTGGGGGTATTGATCCTACTGATTCTAATTTGATATGTTTTGATCTAGAGAACCATGTTCCACGACTACCTCATCATATTTCCTTTCTTATTCAGGTAATCATCAATGAGAAAACCATTCATAGGACCGTCATCGATGAAGGTGCTTATACCTGCATCATGTCAGTTGCTTGCTGGAAGGAAATTGGTTCTCCTACTTTGAACCAGTCCCCTAACACTTTGGAAGCTTTCAACGGGTGCGATTGGTGACCATTTGGTGTCTTACTCAACCTTTCCATTACTTTGGAGAGCAAGACAATACATGTTGAGGTGGAGATCGTTGATGATAATATCAATTATAATATTCTACTTGGACGAAGCTGGACCCATTCCATGCATGCTGTAGCCTCCTCCCTGTTCTGCGTGATTCATTTTCCCCATCAAGGGAAGATCGTCACGGTTGACAAACTATCCTTCTTTTCCTTTTGCTCCTCAGATGGAAATGTTTTATATATTAAGCACACTGGTGCTCCTTACGAGAGTGTGGGGGCAGGACTTTTTAAAGATTTAGCTTTGATGGGAACTTTTCTGCTCCCACCTCCTCATGTTGCCTTTGTCAACATGATTTCAGTCAAATTTGATCATTGGGTCATAGCTTCACCAGATCTTGTTGATACATGGGGCAAGGTTATGCCACTTAGTCCTGTCTAAATCAATTATGTGGAAATTATTTCAACCTCAAGTTCTGTATCCTCTGATTTTCCTATTTCGAGGACATCTCTCGATATGTATTCTCAATCCCCATGGCTTGGTGCTTCGAAATCTCCTGATCCCTTAGCAGAGACTTTCCTTGCTGACAAGAGTATCATGGAATTAATGCCTCTAGAGGAACCACCTTGGAATGATACTCATCATCGTTCCTCGTTCCTGCCTAGCCTGATGATCATGTCTACTTGTCTCGAAGAGTTCTCTTCTCAGTTCCCTTCCCTACCGCTTTAGGCACCGATAATGACTTAGGAAGTATGGTCAGAAGGAAATTTGGGTAAAATTACCCAAACGATGCCAATTGATATTTCTATCAAGATTAGGAAGTATGGTCGGGAGGAAATTTGGGTAACATTACCCAAACGATGCCAATTGATATTTCTATCAAGCCTGGTGTCATTGAAAATGTCAATATCGGGGTAACTTGTTCTCGAGATGAGATCAAGCTCTGTACTCATCTATTCCAAGAGTTTTTTGATGTGTTTGCATGGTCATATGAGGAAATACCTGGCATTGATCCTAGCATTGTCATGCAAGAAATACCAACTTATCCTCACGCGAAGACCATTCGCCAACGGCTCCACCCAGTGCACCCTAGGAAAGCGATAGCTATCAAGGGTGAAGTTGAAAAAATCCTCAAAGATGGATTTATTTATCCGATCCCTCTCATAGATTGGGTGTCAAATATTATACCGGTGGCGAAGAAACAAGGCATGATCTGCATTTGCATCGATTACCGTGATCTCAATCATATCTGTCCAAAGGATAACTATCCCACTCCCTTCATTGATCAGATCATTGATGAATGTGCTAGGAGCGAAATTTTTTCTTTTATGGACAATTTTTTTGGTTATAACCAGATTAACATTGCGTTGACAGATCAAGAAAAGATGGCTTTTATGTGTCCATGGGGTATTTTTGTGTACAAAAAGCTCCCTTTTGGCCTAAAAAATGATGGGGCTACATTTAAGAGGGCGATGTCCTATGTGTTTCATGACATTTGAAACATTGTTCAACCTTACTTGGATGACCTTCCCGCTCAATCTCATAAGCGCCATGATCACCCTGATCATCTTCGGCATATTTTTCTTCATTCTAGACACTACAACATTCGATTGAATCCTCATAAATTTGTTTTCTGTGTCGAATTCGGACGACTCAGCTTTATTGTCTCTAAAGTTGAGGCCATTGTTAATTTAACCCCTCCATCTTCGTTGCACCAACTGCAGAGCCTACAGGGAAAAGCAAATTTCCTCCATTCATTTCGTACCCAATTATGTTGAGCTAGCTTTAGGGTTTACCTAGTTACTCAAGCAAGGAATGCCCTTTGTTTGGGATGAGATTGCCTAAAAGTCTTTCGATGACCTTAAGGCTATCCTCATAAATGCTCCTTTGTTGCATCCCCTGGATTATCATCGTGATTACTTCCTTTATCTAGCTGCAACCTCTAGTACCATTGCTATGGTGTTAGTACAAGACGATGATGAAGGCAATGAACATGTTATTTACTACCTTAGTTGCAATATCCTCGAAATTGAAACACGTTATGCTCATGTTGAAAAGTTGGCTTTGGCATCCGTATAGGCTTTTCAGCGCTTTCGGCACTACATTCTCTTATGCACTACTACTGTGATTTCTGAATGCAACCCCATGACCTACATCCTGACTCATTAGTTGTTGGAGGGCTAATATTCTAAATGGATTGTCATCCTTCAAGAATTCTATTTGGTGTTTACTACTGCCAAATCTAAGAAATCACTGGTTTTTTCTGAGTTAATTTGCTCCCTTCCTTCTACGTCTCTTCCCACTGGTGCTGATGAGCAGATCCCAAATGAGACTCTTTTCCTAATTAGAACCCTTGACTCACGGTATGGTGATATCATCGTGTCTCCATACGTCCACGTTCCATTCCGTGTTGACTAAGGATGATCGCCGATGCATTTAGAATCAATCCCAACCCTACTGTATTATTGGAGATACTTTATACCGTGTCGGTGTCGATTCAGTTCTTCATTGATGTCTTACTCTCAAGAAGGCTGAGCAAGTTCTCAATGACTGCCATTATGGGGCATGTGGCGGTCATATGTCTGGATATGCTACTGCTCAAAAAATCCTTCGCGAAGGTTATTTCTGGCCATCCATATTTAAGGATTCCATCCTTACCATTCACAAGTGTCATGAATGCCAAATTTACCAATGCAAGATGCGAGCCCCACCCGCGCACCTACACCCCGTCATTACCATTTATCTTTTTGCCAAATGGGGCATTGACTATATGCCATTTAACCCTTGTTTGGTCGGGCGACATGGTTATATTATTGTTGTTGTGGATTATTTCACCAAATGGGCCGAAGTGATGCCTACATACTCTATAAACGGTAAAATGACGGCTCAATTTCTATTCAATCATGTTATTTCCAGGTTCGGCATACCTCAAGCCATTGTCACTGACCATGGCTCCCATTTCTGAGATTACATGATGGTTGAGCTGACCTCTATGTTGGGTTTACGTAATGATGGCTCAACCTCATATTATCCTCAAGCCAATGGTTAAGTTGAAGCTGTGAACAAAGTTCTGGTTACAATGCTTCAACGTACTATTGGGATGCATAAGTCAAATTGGCATCTCATGCTCTTTTCAGCTCTATGGGCTTACCGAACCTTGACCAAGGACACAACTAGTTTCACACCATTCCAGCTAGTCTACGGTCTGGAAGCAATGTTACCGATTGAGTGCGAAATTCCTTCACTCAAGCTAGCTGTCGAACTTCTCCTCGAAACCTCACCTCAAGAAGAGTGCCTCTTGTATTTAGAATGACTGGATGAGACTCGACGCTTTGTTGGCTTGGTCATTGAAGCACAAAAGAAGCGGGTCAAGTCCCAGTTTGATTTGTCAGTTTCCCCTCGTGCGTTTTCTAAGGGTGACTTGGTTTTACTATATGATCAAGCTAATGATAAGCTGGGGGCAGGCAAGTTTGAACCCATGTGGCATGGGCCCTACATTGTTAAATGTGTGTTGCAAAAAGGGGCCTATGAGCTAATTGATTATGAAGGCAATCCTTTAGACAAGCCCCGAAATGGGCTTTATCTCAAAAAGTACTATGCTTAGGTCATCTTGCATGGTTACTTGTGTACATTAGTGTGTCATTTATTTTAGTGTAGTGTGGTTTGGTGTGTTAGTTTTCAAACAACTTTCCTGTTTACTATGTTATTTCCCTAGTTTGCAGATGTCTGTGACTCCTCACATCGGTTTCACTGATGGTGCTTGTTGTAGTACCTGGAATCTATCCTCCACGACATGGGCCATTTATGACCCTCATGGTGAGTTGATTGATCTTCAAGGTATTTGTTTAGGACGTAAAACTAATAACATTGCTAAATACAACACAATTATCAAATTGTTGTTAGAAGCCATTGCTCTTGAAATTCGGGAATTGGTTGTCAACCTGGATTCACAGCTTGTTGTCCTTCAACTCAACGGGCAATATTCCATGAGAAACCCTTAGATATTAATAATTTATCTACATATTTTTCTACTAGAGAGAAATTTTGATTACATTACATATCATCATATTCCCAGACACATGAATACATTGACAGATGCATTAGCTAATTATGTGTTGGATATACATTTACAAAACATGTGAAAAACTAAAACAAATCATTTGTACCATAGTAAGCAAGAAAATACATCATATATATATATATATATGGCGATAATGTTTGATACCTCAAACCCCAAAAGAAATAATATGTGTGTTCAAATAACATTCGCGGCTCGCAAGCCTCATATATCCATGGCATGCAGGCCTCAAAAATGTAAATGTTGGACCTAGGAACTATTCATCATGGTGATCATGGTAACATGTGACTGCTCGTGCTACATGAGTCAGTAATTGGCAGATCTGATTAGATACCCCCACCATATGCCTCTGGTACTGGCGTGGGATGTCTCCCACTTGGGCATACTCTGGGATCCCACGAGTCAACCCCTAGAGGTTCCTCGTGATCTCCTCCTCGTTGTTGCCTCCTTCTTGATAAGGAGTGACATCAAACTGGTGAGCGATGCGCCTAGCTATCGGGGACATCCTGGCGGGACACTCTGGTCCAACATCTGCATTGATAAAAAAAAATGTTATAAACACATATTTATAAAAAAAAAATTAAAAAGCAAAAAATTAAAAATCGATTTTTTACCTTCATCGTCGAAATCCTCCCCATCTGGAAGCGGCATCTCCAGATCTCCGTGGAATTCGGTACTGTTGTAAGGCCAATCCTCCACTACGATCAATTGTCATAATAGCCATGAGAAAAAGGTGGGCTTGTAGGACATATGATGGCCCCTAGAGATTCTAGGCATCAAATGACTCCAACGGACCATCCGTGGATCTCGTGGCATCGACAGATCCACCTCAGTCAGCTGGTATTGGAACAACGGAACCCGCTCCAGGAAGAAGGTCACTAACACAGATCCGAAGCAAAATTGCTTCAAATTCCCCATCTTATCTTGTGACAGCTGGTGTTTCATGTTGATTTTCATGGCTTCCGCCCAATTGAAGATCGTCGGTGTTGTACAGTCGATAGTATATAAAAGCGTTGAATTGTTGATTTCATGCTCTACTTGGGACCCAGCAACTCTGTTGATGGTCAACAGTAGCACTCTCAGTGTAATATCTCGCACAGTCACAATCTCAATCTTGCCGCTTTTTGATTTGAGAGCTTTTGGGCAATGTTTAGCAAGTAGCATGGATATGCTTTCCCCGATCGGCCTTGACCCATATAGGTTGACTGGTTCCCCTCTCTGGGATAGTCTTGTGATTAAATAAATATCTAAAGTCTCCAACTCCAGCTCCTATTCACCAATGAGAAAAATTTCTCAATTTATGTCCCAGAGACTAATTAGGTATCGAAGCAACTCAAGTTGAGCCCACATCCCTGGTGTGAGAAATAGCTTGAGGAGCCCACAGTTCCTCAAAGAATCCAAGCAATTTGAATAGGCCATTTATTGGGTGTCCACATCTTCATGCTCACGTTCCTTCCAATCCACCATTTTCGATGATTCTTTCTTGCAAAAACCATGTATTCAAGTCAATAACCATTTTTGGCAACTGAAATTTGGATTCAAATGGTGGATTTAAGAGAAAAAATCGATTTTTTCTTTGTTTATTGTGCCGATGCACCTGTTTTAAAAACAGTTGCGCCGACAGTGTGGTTGGTAGTTTTAGCAACCCCTAGCCGACGCGATTCTATGCCTAGAAATCATGCCGACCGAGGGCGAATTTTTTTTTCCAAAACTTCCCTCATAAATCCAAAAAATGGATCAAAATAGGAACAAATAGTATGGAACTAGAGCTTAAGGGCTTGGCTCTTACCTACAACTGATGGCTCGACGAATGACCTCCTGGATCTCCCGCGATCTGTCCCAGAAAAATTAGGGAACAAGTGGGTAAAATGTTTTTCACACAAAGGTAAAATGGTAAATGGTAAAAAATAATTAATTTTCCCTCCTTTTATTTAGTTATTCATGAAATATTAGGGATTTTAAGTATTTTTGACCTATTTTGCCTCAGGAATTGAATAATGCATTTTACCTTTTGCGTAGTGACAGGTGATGGATGTTCGATGATGGTACTAAGTCACATTTCAGCTCTTTTCTCGACTCGTAAAACTCAAATGAAAAGATTTCCGAGTATTTTTCCCTTTTGAATCATAAAAGAGAATAAAATGGGGGTCCGATTTCAATCTCTTTTCCGACCCTTTAAACACGAAAATATTGCAGACCTCTTGTCATTTTGAACTTGTTAAAGGCTGCGAAATATCGTCTACCTAGTATACGTTTACCCCTTTTTGGGGCTGGGATAAAATACTTATGAAAAAGGTAATCCTTGGCTGAAATGGTCAAGCAGTTCTCTCAAGTATTTTTTTCTACCTTTTTGGGCTCGAGAGACACAAATGTACGAAAAGGGAAAATGTGGAATTTTCTTTTCCGTGTCTTTTTCAAACTCTTTAAACATGAAAAAGATATCAAGTTACACCTTTGTCAGACTCGTTCAAACATTAAACGACATCAGATTCGTCATCGCAACGAACATGAGATTCTCCTTCCTAGGGCTCATTAAACTTACTAGGTTGGATTCGTCCGAAGGATGAACTTATAGTGTAAGCATATGCTATCCCCTTCAAGCTTCTGATAAAAAATAATTGGGGTACTTGCTAGAGATGGTGGGGGAAATTTTGGAAATTCAATCAATCGTGTCGGTAGCTCACTCTTGAACATGACACTTTTTGTTTCTTGTCAGGTTGGGATATCCTCCTTTTCATCATTAACCTTCCTGGGTGTGGCCATTCATTTTTGCCTTCCATTTGATCTCTGCCTCGTCATCATGACCACCGATCCTATGGGTCCAGAAGCTGCCAAACTCTGGAATCATGTCATCAATATGTTCAAGAGTTAGCCCCTCTGCAGTTACACTTACTCTTGATTCTTTGTATCATCCAAAATCATTTGCATCCCTTTGTCTCGTGTCGATGATGTGGGATACATCATGGCCCTCCTTCGACAGGTCACTTCCTATTGACTTCAACTCATTATCCAGGAAGTTGGTCGAGAGACTCCCTTCTAGTTGCTTGGAGCTTGCATACCCTAACGGCAAGTTCTTCGCACTCGATGATAATTTCACATTACTGGCTTTCAATTGGGTGATTTCACGGGTGTTCGACTTCAGTTCCTCCATTCACATTCTGTGAATTGTGCTGCTAGTACCTTGAGAACCATTGTCATTATTGGTGGTTTCTCTCGCACTTGTTAACAGTTTACATCATTGACTAGTAATCAAGCGATTTTCTAGCATGTTCGACATCAACACATCTATTCACATGTTACAATTTGTACTTTGATCAAGTCGTGTTGGAGCGCAAGACCCTGGGCTCATATTACAAAATTCTAGGTTGTAAGGTGATGTGACATGATCATGTTGATATACATGTCTCTTTCAGAAGGATGGTTGCGACCATACTACGAGTTGACATATGTGATCCTTCTCATTATTGGATGGCTATGACCATACCTTGGTTTCATTATGATCCTTCCTGCTGGAAGACTGTGCCCATACCTTGGATCCATTTACATGCTCATTCTATGGATGGCTGCATCCATACCACAATTCATGTATCATTTGACAAAGTTTTTAGTAATGTATATGCATCTGTACCTGATTGTAGGTTTTTCGACAACAGACTCTGGTTCCTTGCATTGCGTTATAAATCATTTCACCCCTCGCTCTAGTTCGTCCTTCATGCTTTAGGGGGCATCTATTACAAAAATTTTTGTCAATGTCCCTGTACTCCCTATTCCTTGATCTTGGAGGACCTCTACAATGAACCCTACATGCTTTCCCATCATGAAGAAACTCCCATTGTGTCCCTCTTCGTGAGCAGAACGATTCCATTTTGCATCATTTCCCAAAAAGCTTTTGTTTTTCCTAGTTGACAATACTAGTGCTAATGACCCATGTCCTCCTCGCACCATTATGCAGGGTTTACAATTGTCCCTAGTTCTAATCGGATCAAATGAGCCCTTTCTCGGTCCTGGTCCTCTTTTGGAAAGTTTTTTAAATATGGAGCTGAAGCTTCCAGCTCTAGAAGGTTCGTAATGGAAGTCTGGTAAATGGTTAGGCCGGATGGAGCCGAGGAGGTCAGATTGGACTCCTTTCCCCTATTAGGATGGAACAACTTCAAGAGATAAGACCTTCTCCCATGAGAAGAGGAAACATCTCCCATCCATTCAAGATATATAAACCTTGCACAAGCTAGTGTTAGTGTGTCTGTGCTAGTGCTAATTAATTTTTGTTTGGAGTAATCAGCAAGTTATCTGTACTTTGTAGCTCTCTAATTTGTGATTAAGGGAGAATTGTGAGTTGGCTTTGTGTGAAGCCTAAAGGGAAGAGCATTGATACTATCATTGTTGAGGCCATCCATGGAATGCTAGCATAAGTGTGTGGGAACCCGGATTTGTCAGAGGAGGACAACAACATCAAGACGCTGGTTGTAATCTCTTCTTGATTTAACAAAGATGAAACTATCGATTAATTTCCTACATAAGATGTCATCTCACATGTTTATGGATTAATTCTTCTTGACTTGTTAATTAGGTTGAATACAAGTTGTTATCTGTTGTTGTCTACTTGTTTCAGGTGTTCGCAAGAAGAAACAGAAGATAGCTAGAGTGAGGAAGCAAGGTCACCATCAAACGGATAGTGTGCTAAGAGGTAGGCCCTCTTAATTGGTTCTAACCTAAGGAAATCTTCCATATAACGTCTTGTTTGTGGTTAGACCCACTCTCAAGCTAGAGGAATTGTTTGTGTCCACACTTAGAATTTTACTTCATCACAGTCTCATGGCCTAGACTGCCAATTTGATTCTCAAGAATTGGAAAGAGCTTATTTATTTAGGATCAGTTGGTTTGTATTTGGAGTTTCTTGTTGAAAATAGCAACAAAATGTTAAAAATAACATCAAGAAAAATCCTAATTTAATTTTTCCTTGAATTAAATTGGGAATAAAATTGTAATTCCACATCTCATGACAACTTATAATAGTTAACTAAGTTAGTTTGACTACTAAGTTAGTTTGACTTAGTTGGCTCAGTTATTTCGAGTCGAGGGTATAACTAGAGTCATGTAGAGTTTCTCCTACAATTAAGAGCACTAATTGAGTTTATTTTGAGTTGTAATTGGGTTAAACTAGTTCCAACTCATGGAGGAATTAATGGGAGGTTTACTAGTGGGGTGTTGCCTGTAGTAGCGGGGTACTGCCTGAAGTACAGTGGGGTGCTGCCTGAAGTACAATGGGGTGCTGCCTGAAGTGAAGTGTGGTGTTTCTTGAAGTACAGTGGGATGCTGCGTAAAGTGCAGTGTGGTGCTACCTAAAGTACAAAGGGGTGTTGCCTGAAGTGCAATGTGGTGCTGCTTGAAGTATAGTGGGGTGCTGCCTGAAGTGCAATGTGGTGTTGCCTGAAATACAATGTGGTGGAGTGTGATGCAGCTTGCAATGATTACCAAGTAAACTGAAGATTCACTCATAACTAACTCATGCATTTCAGATCAGATAAATACCCATTTGAGATTGGAGTTCAGGGAAAATGTACTATCAATTATATAATAATCTGAATTGTACAGATGGTGCATGCAGTCAAAGGAAGAGCACAAAGGAATTGTGAAATCCAATGAAGAAAAATTCCCATTAAATAGGGGTGTAATTCCTCTTTGAAAAATGCAAGGAAGTAGGATCTTGGAAGGCTATGAGATTGGCTAAGTGTTAGCCATAGTTAGCCTAGGAAGGAGTGAGATAGATCGAGATAGTGCACAGGTTGCTCAGGCTTGAGCAAAGCATTGTAATCTTCTCATATTTTCTAACTAATGCAATATACATATAGTAGGGGTTTTTAGTTGTGGCTTTCCCCAGGAAATCATTATGTAATTTGTTGATTGAATTATTTCTCTTGTATGCTTCTTGATTTTGCAATCGTTTAATTTTTTTTCACTGATGAGTAGATTAGATTCAAGTCTATTGTTTTAGCATATTACAAGTAGCAATTTGAATCTATAAGGAATTTCTACATCGTAACAAAGCTAGATTTATATAAATTTCTACATGGTATTAGAGCTGAAATCACAATATAATAGAAGAATTCGAAGTTGTCCTTGCATATTGATGGATCTCTAGTTCATGGTTGATCGAGAAGACCTTATGTTAAAACTTCTTAATGGATCTAGAAGGCTGCTAGTGGCCAGATCAATGAGACAATGTTTAGTGACACAAGAAAGAGTTGTGATCATTGACATTGGTAGATTGAGGAGAAGAGAGATTTCCCATAGGGAGATCGATACTCAGAGAGAGTATAGTTTCAGAGGGAGAAACCCTATGAAGGTTAGTACTTCAATATTTGGGGAGATCAGAATCATTATTGCAATAGTTGTAGTGGTAGTGTGAAAGTGAAAAAATAGCAGTAGCAACAACAATATGAGTATATCATATTTATCTCATGCATGAAAATCCTTGAGGAGTAAGGCAAAGACTAGTGATTTGGTGGTTGAGAGGGAGCATGAGTTACCTCTCAACATGTAGCCTTCGAAGCGACCTTAACAAGTTTTGGAGAAGCCACAATTCGAAAAGTAGAGAGGAGGCCAAGTGGAGACATCCACTCAAGTAGAGACCTCTAGTAGGGGGAAATTCCGAGCTAAGTGGAAAGAGGGAGCACATGTAGCCATACCTCTAGGTGAGAGGTGGGGTGATGTGAAGAAATAGTCCCAAGAGTTGTAGAAAATTGGGCAGGGTCCATTGAGGTGTGTTTGTCTCATGGATCATTATCTTGCTACGGGGGCCCACAATATTCAGTAGCAGTGGGATCAATTTCAGTCAGATGCTGAGGAGTATAGAGTAGCATTGACAACAACGCAGGAGGCTCAGCAGCAGAGTCAACACTAACACAATTTTTCCCAGTAGATAGTTTCACACACAGTTGGTTAGTTTATTTTGTTTGGATGTTTTTTCTATTGTTGCAGATGTTGTAGTAGAAACAACAACAATGACAAGAGTTGCATGCAGAAAATTCTAAAGGTACTGGATTGGGATAGATGTGAATCCCTTTCTTTGTTGAGAGGGAGTGTTGAAAATAACAATAAGAAATGTTAAATATAACATCAAGAAAAATCCTAATTTAATTTGTCCTTGAATAAAATTGGGAATAAAATTGTAAATCCACATCTCACGACAACTTGTAATAGTTAACTAAGATAGTTTGACTTAGTTGGCTTAGTTAATTCGAGTTTAGGGTCTAACTAGATTTATGTAGAGTGTCACCTACAATTAGGGGCACTAGTTGAGTTTATTTTGAGTTGTAATTATTTAATTCAATCTAACTAAGTTAAAGTCAGTTAAACTAGTTCCAACTAATGGAGGAATTAGTGGGGTGCTTCTTGCGGTAGGGGGGTGTTTCCTGTAGTAGGGGGGTGCTCCCTACAATAGTGGGGTGTTTCATGAAGTATAGTGGGGTGTTTCCTGAAGTGCGACATGGTGTTCCCTGAAGTATAGTGGGGTGTTTCCTAAAGTACAATGTGGTGATGCCTGAAGTATAGTGGGGTGTTGCCTTAAGTGAAGTGTGCTACTGCTTGAAGCACATCGGGTTGCTTCCTGAAGTGTAGTGTGGTTCTCCTTGAAGTGAACTGTGGTGCTTCCTGCAATGATTAACAAGTAAAATGAAGATTCACTCATAATTAACTCATGCATGTTAGATCAGAGAAAGACCCAATTGAGATTGGAGTTCAGGGACAGTGTATTGTTGGTTTTATAATCATCCAAATTATACAGATGGTGCATGTAGTTAGAGGAAGATCCTAAAGGAACTGTGTAATCCAATGGAGGAAAATTCCCATTAAATAGGGGCCTACTTCCTCATTGAACAACGCAAGGAAGTAGGAGCTTGGAAGGGTAGGAAATTGGCTAAGTGTTGGCAAGAGTCAGCCTAAGAAGTAGTGGGACAGATAGAGATAGTGCAAAGGTTGCTCGAGCTTGAGAAAATCATTGTAATCTTCTCATAATGCTCACTAACACAATATACAAATATCAAGGGTTTTTAGCTGTGGCTTTCCACAGGAAATCATTTTGTAATGTGTTGAATGAATTATTTCTCTTGTATGCTTTGTAATTTCACGATCGTTTAATTGCTTCCGCTAATGAATAGAGTATATTCAAGTCTATTTTTTTAGCATATTACAATTAGTAGTTTGAATCTAGAAGGAATTTCTACATTTCTTGCTAAATTCGGGGATCCAAATGTTGGGGAATTAATGGTATGGAGAAAAAATATGGAATGTAAATTAGTGCTGAGGGAACTAGTGAGTTCTCTTTGGTTTGTTGTCTGGTTTTCCTGGTTGATTACAAGTAGCTATGTTGTGTTGGTTTCCTTTTGGGATATTAGTTGGTGCTTTGAAGCCTATATTGATTATGGAGTTAGTTTCTCAAGCAACAATGGTCTATCATATAACTTGTGGGGTTTGTGCCTAGACTCCACTACTATAGGTTGTGGAGACCCCTAAGAGTAGGGAAGGGTGGTCCTGTTTGTTCAATGTTTGGAAGTATTTTTTAGGGTGGTTAATTCTAGAGCTATGTTTTTGTTAGTGTCTCCAAGAGTATCCCTGATAGATTCAACGCGTTTTGAGGCAGGGGGAGTGTTGAATGCATAACTTAGGTTTTGAGCACTATCTGACAAGGGAAACCCTATGGAAAAATACTATGGAAGCAGGACAGAATGACTAGTCCAAGTGAGATTGGCGTTAAGAGATGGTATATGAGGTTTGTTGAAGTGGTGGCGTTATGGTTTGAGATGATTTCTAGTGGGGATGTGTGGCAATTCAACAATGACAAGTTGTTGGTCTTGGTTTTTCTAAAGTATATTTAAGAAGCCCATTATGGATTCCATCTACCAACAATGAAGAAGGGTGAGAAGGGGAATTGGTCTGAGAGGATAGAGGGTTATGCACATAATGGAGGATAAAGAGTTGGGGGAAGCGTTGTATCCTATTCTAGCACAATGCAAGGAAGTAGGAGCTTGGAAGGCTATGAAATTGGCTAAGTGTTGGCCAAATTCAACCTAGGAATGAGTGAGACAGATAGAGATAGTGTAGAGGTTACTCAAGTTTGAGAAAAGCATTGTAATCTTCTCATATTTTTTACTAATGCAATATACATATATCAAGGGTTTTTAGTCATGGCTTTCCCTAAGAAATCATTGTGTAATGTGCTGATTGAGATATTTCTTTTGTATGCTTCGTGATTTCGTGATCGTTTAATTGTTTCCAATGATGAGTAGAGTTGCTTCGATTCTATTGTTTTAACGTATTACAATTAGTAGTTTGAAGCTACAATGAATTTCTACATTTCTTACTAAATTAGGGGATCCAAATGTTGGGGAATTCATGGTATGGAGAAAGGATATGAAATGTAAATTATTATTATTATTATATAATAGTAATAATATAATATTAATCATTATTAATATGGTTCTTATATTTATATTAATATTAGTAACATTAATAACATTAATTCTTAATATTATTGATAATTGATATATGTGCTTAATATGGGCCTATCGGCATTTATCAACCACATTTATAAATGTGGTTGTGCTAGTAATAATATTATGTAAGTGTTTATGTCAAATATCACTAGCACAACCAATTGAGGATGGACCTCGTTAGTAAGGTGACCCTGGATCAAACTTCACGGGGGTAGTTGTGCCCTATGCTAGGGGGAGGAGACATGCTAAAAACATTCAGTCAGCTTAGGGCTGGTATGGTCCAAGACGGGTGCAATCCCCTGGTGACTTTGATAGATTAGATGCCCCTCGGTCACGACTCCTTAAGCCAAAGGTTAAGCCTGGAGGATCACATACAACTTAACAAACAAAATAAACAAATATTATGTAAGTGTTTATAATAAGTTATAACAAAACCATTAATATAATACTAACACAATATTATTATTATTATTATGACATTAACAAAATAATAATAATAATAATAATAATCATGCGGTCTTGGATAGAGAGTGATCGGGTACTCTATCAAGGCACTCGTTGATGTGAATTTACTGTGTCAATTCCTCGCCCCTATAGGGGTAATATAGTGGACATGATAAAAATGTAGTCCCATCAAGCTTACAAAAAATAATAATATTAATATTATTAAGATATTAATATTACTAAGATATTAATATCATAAAAATATTAATACCTATAATATTATAAATATTATTAAGTTTATAGTAATTTAATCAAATAAATATTAAAAAAAAAATTAAAGCATTATAATTCCCTAAAAAAAATAAAAATAAAAATAATCCTAATTGTTTAAAAAAATTATAATTTATAACTATATATATATATATATATATATATATATATATATATATATATATAAAATATTATATTATATTATAGTAATCTCATAATAGGATAAGTTAGCAATATTATTGTATTGCTTTAATACTTTTATAATAATAATATTATTATATAAATATTTATAATAAAAGTAATTATATCATCGTAATATCAATATGTATTATTATTATTATTATTATTATTATTATTATTATTATTATTATTATTATTATTATTATTATTATTATTATTATTAAGAATAGATTTAATTTAATATTTTATAATAATATTAAAGTATTATAAAAATAATATTATTACTAATAATAATATTAATATATTTTTCATAATACTTTTATAATATTATTTCCCAATAAGGGTGGTAGACCGAGGTAGTGGAGGGAATTGATGGGGCTTACCACCCCACCAACCTTACTAGTGCATGCATAGGCAACGTGGCAAGTTGAGCCCATCGAAGATAATCTAGGAGAATACTTCAGAGCTTGGATGGAAGACAAATGAAGGTAGAAAGTGTGGTTCTAAGCTTTATCGGTTTTGTTATGGTCATGTGTGAGGGAGGTGCAGGAACTGATATGTCTGCGTAAATTGACATTTGGTTAATGCTAACTCGAGCATGGGAGTTTGAGAGGGAGGCATCTTGTGTTGTAGTAGTTTGCAAGTGTAGAGAAGAAATAACAAACAAGGTCTAATGATTGCAAATTTTGGACTCGGGGACAAAAGGTTTTGGCTAGAGCACTCCCTATGGGATGGTACTAAAGCCAATGTGGTGGAGGTTATTCATGGTGGTCTGTGAGGAGAAATGTATGCTTATTACCATATTTCACACTCTAGTAAGGTTTGCTTGTCTTAGCCTAGACTGCCAATTTGATTCTCAAGAATTGGAAAGGGTTTATTTATTTAGGAGTAGTTGGTTTGTCTTTGGAGTTTCTTGTTGAAAATAACAACAAAAATGTTAAAAATAACATCAAGAAAAATCCTACTTTAATTTGTCCTTGAATTAAATTGGAATAAAATCGTAATTCCACGTCTCATGACAACTTATAATAGTTAACTAAGCTAGTTTGACTTAGTTGGCTCAATTAATTTGAGTTGAGGGTCTAACTAGAGTCATGTGGAGTTTCTCCTACAATTAGGACCACTAATTGAGTTTATTTTGAGTTGTAATTATTTAATTCAGTGTAACTGAGTTAAAGTCAGTTAAACTAGTTCCAACTAATGGAGGAATTAATGGGAGGTTTATTGGTGGGGTGCTGCTTGTAGTAGTGGGGTACTAACTAAAGTACAGGGTTGCTGCCTAAAGTGTAGTGTGGTGTTGCGTGAAGTATAGTGGGGTGATGTCTGAAGTGCATTGTGGTGCTTCCTGAAGTACAATTGGGTGTTGCCTGAAGTACAATGGGGTGTTGCATAAAGTGCAGTGTGGTGTTTCCTGAAGTAAAATGTGGTGCTGCCTGAAGTGGAGTGTGGTGCTGCCTGAAGTGGAGTGTGGTGCTGCCTGAAGTGTAGAGTGGTGTTGCCTACAGTGATCAACAAGTAAACTCAAGATCCACTCATAATTAACTCATGGATGTCAGATCAGATAAAGACCCAGTTGAGATTGGAGTTCAGAGACAATGTACTATCAATTGTATAATCATTCGAATTGTATAGATGGTGCATGCATTCAGAGGAAGAGCCTAAAGGAATTGCGCAATCCAATGGAGGACAATTCCCATTAAATAGGGGCGTAATTCCTCATTGAGAAATGCAAGGAAGTAGGAGCTTGAAAGTCCAGGAAATTGGCTAAGGGTTGGCCAGAGTCAGCCTAGGAAGTAGTGAGACAGATAGAGGTAGTGCAGAGGTTGCTCAGGCTTGAGAAAAGAATTGTAATATTCTCACATTTTCAGACTAATGCAATATACATATAGCAGCGGTTATCAGTTGTGGCTTTCCCAATGAAATCATTATGTCATGTGTGAATTGAAGTCTTTCTCTTTTACGCTTCTTGATTTCGCGATCATTTAATTTTTTCCTCTAATGAGTAGAGTAGATTGAAGTCTATTGTTTTATCGTATTGCAATTAGCAGTTTGAATCTACAAGGAATTTCTTCTTAGTATCAGAGCTAGATTTGTAGAAATTTCTACATGGTATCAAAGCTAGATTTGTAGATATTTCTACATGGTATCAGAGCTAAAATCACAATAGAAGAGAAGAATTCAAAGTTGTCCTTGTAGATTGATGGAGCTATAGTTCATGGTAGATCTAGAAGACCCTATGTGAAAACTTATTAATGGAGCTAGAAGGCTACTAGTGGGCAGATCAATGAGACAATATTTACTGACAGAAAAAGGAGTTGTGATCATTTAAATTGGTAGATTGAGGAGCAAAGAGATTTCCCACAGGGAGATCAAGACTCAGAGGGAGCAACCCTGTGGAAGCTAGTACTTCAAGATTTGGGGAGATTAGACTCATTATTGCAATAGTTGCAGCGGTATTGCGAAAGAGACACCATAGCAGTAGCAAAAACATGAGTAGATCATATTTATCTCATGCATGCAAAGCCTTGAGGAGTAAGGCATAGACTAGAGATTTGGTGGATGAGAGGGAGAATGAGTTACCTCTCAACATGCAACCTCAGAAGTAGTCTCAACAAGTTTTGGAGAAACCAAAATTGGAAAAGAAGAGAGGAGGCTTAGTGGAGACATCCACTCAAGAAGAGACTTCCGGTAGGGGGGAATTTTGAGTTAAGTGGAAAGAGGGAGCACATGCAGCCATACCTCCAAGTGAGAGGTGGGGTGATGTGAAGCAATAGTCCCAAGAGTTGCAGAAAATTGGGCAGGGTCCATTGAGGTGTGTTGTCTCATGGATCATTACCTTGCTATGGGGGCTCACAGTATTCAGTGGAAGTGGGATCAATTTTAGTCAGATACTGAGGAGTATAGAGCAGCGTTGAAAGCAACACAAGAGGCTTAGTAGCAGATTCAATAGTAACACAATTTTTCCCAGTATACAGTTTCACACATAGTTGATTCAATTTATTTTGTTTGGATGTTTTTTTTGGTTACAGATGTTGCAGTAGCAACAACAATAGTGACAAGAGTTGCATGTAGAACATTATAAATGTATTGTATTGGGATAGATGTGAATCCCTTTCTTGTTGATAGGGAGTGTTGAAAATAATAATACGAAATGTTAAAAATAACATCAAGAAAAATCCTAATTTAATTTGTCCTTGAATAAAATTGGGAATAAAATTACAATTCCACATCTCATGACAAATTGTAATAATTAACTAAGTTAGTTTGACTTAGTTGGCTTAGTTAATTCAAGTTCAGGGTCTAACTAGAGTTATTTAGAGTGTCACCTACAATTAGGGGCACTAGTTGAGTTTATTTTGAGTTGTAATCATTTAATTCAATCTAACTGAGTTAAAGTCAGTTAAACTAGTTCCAACTAATGGAGAAATTAGTGGGGTGTTGCTTGCAGTAGTGGGGTGTTGCCTGTAGTAGTGGGGTTCTCCCTACAATAGTGGGGTGTTTCTTGAAGTACTATGGGGTGTTGCCTGAAGTGCAACATGGTGTTCCCTGAAGTACAATGGGTTGTTGCCTAAAGTGCAGTGTGGTGTTGCCTGAAGTGCAGTGTGGTGTTGCCTGAAGTATAATGGGATGCTTTTTGAAGTGCAGTGTGGTTCTCCCTGAAGTGGAGTGTGGTGCTGCCTGCAATGATTAACAAGGAAAGTGGAGATTCACTCATAATTAACTCATGCATGTTAGATCAGAGAAAGACCCAACTGATATTGGAGTTCACGGACAATGTACTATCAGTTGTATAATCATCCGAATTATACAGATTGTGCATGAAGTTAGAGGAAGAGCCTAAAGGAGCTTCACAATCTGATGGAGGAAAATTCCCATTAAATAGGGGCCTACTTCCTCATTGAACAACGTAAGGAAGTAGGAGCTTGGAAGACTAGGAAATTGGCTAAGTGTTGGTGAGAGTCAACCTAAGAAGTAGTGGGAAATATAGAGATAATGTAGAGGTTGCTCGTGCTTGAGAAAAGGATTGTAATCTTCTCATATTTCTGACTAATGCAATATACAAATATCATGGGTTTTTAGCTGTGGCTTTCCCTAGGAAATCATTGTGTAAAGTGTTGATTGAATTCTTTCTCTTGTATGCTTCATGATTTCATGATCATTTAATTGTTTCTGCTGATGAGTAGAGTAGATTCAAGTCTATTGTTTAAGCATATTACAATTAGCAATTTGAATCTACAAGGAATTTCTACATTTCTTGCTAAATTAGGGGATCCAAATGTTGGGGAATTCATAGTATGGAGAAAGAATCTAGAATGTAAATTATTGCTTAGGGAACTAGGGAGTTCTCTTTGGTTTGTTGTCTAGTTTTCCTAGTTGATTACAAATAGTTACGTGGTGTTGGTTTCTTTTGGGGATATTAGTTGGTGCTTTGAAGCCTGTATTGATTATGGAGTTAGTTTCTCAAGAAATGATGGTCTAACATATAACTTATGGGGTTTGTGCCTAGATTCCACTGCTATAGGTTGTGGAGACCCCCAAGAGTAGAGAAGGGTGGTCCTTTTTGTTCAATGTTTGGAAGTATTTTTTAGGGTGGTTAATTCTAGAGAAATGTTGTTGTTAGTGTTGTGAAGAGTCTCCTTAAGAGATTCAACATGTTTTGAGGTAGGGGGAGTGTTGAATACATAACTTAGGGTTTGAGCACTATTTAAGAGGGGAAACCCTGGAGAAAAAAGGTATGGAAGCAGGTCATAATGATTAGTCCAAGTGATATTGGTGTTAAGAGATGGTATAGGAGGTTTGTTGAAGTGGTGGCACTATGGTTTGAGAGGATTTTTGGCGAGGACGCGTGGGAATTCAACATTGAAAAGTTCTTGGTCTTGGATTATCTAGAGTATATTTAAGAAGCCCATTATGGATTCCATGCATTAACAATGAAGAAGGGTGAGAAGGGGAATTGGGTTGAGAGGATAAAGTGTTGTGCACATAATGGAGGATAAAGAGTTGGGGGAAGCGTTGTATCCTATTCTAACACAACGCAAGGAAGTAGGTGATTGGAAGTCTAGGAAAATTGGTTAAGTGTTGGCGAGAGTCAACCTAGGAAGCAGTGAAACAGGTAGAGATAGTGAAGGGGTTACTTGAGTTTGAGAAAAGAATTGTAATCTTCTCATATTTCTGACTAATGCAATATATAGATATGAGGGGTTTTTAGCTGTGGCTTTCCTCAGGAAATCATTATGTATTGTGTTGATTGAATTCTTTCTCTTGTATGCTTTGTGATTTCACGATCGTTTAATTTTTCCCTATGATGAGTAGAGTATATTTGATTCTATTATTTTAGCATGTTACAATTAGCAGTTTGAATCTACAATGAATTTCTTCCTTTCTACTAAACTAGGGTATCCAAATGTTGGGGAATTCATGGTATGGAGAATGAATCTAGAATGTAAATTAGTGCTGAGGGAACTAGGATATTCTCTTTGGTTTGTTCTCTGGTTTTCCTGTTTGATTACAAGTAATTATGTTGTGTTGGTTTCTTTTGGGGATATTAGTTGGTGCTTTGAATCCTCTATTGATTATGGAGTTAGTTGCTCACGAAACAGTGGTCTAGCATGTAACTTATGGGGTTTGTGCCTAGACTCCACCCGTAAGGATGCCCTATTTGTTCAATGCTCGGAAGTATTTTTGAGGGTGGTTAATTTTAGAGCTATGTTGTTGTTAGTGTCGCCAAGAGTCTCTGTGAGAGATTCAATGCATTTTGAGATAGGGGGAGTATTGAATACATAAATTAGGGTCTAAGCACTATCTGGCGGGGAAACGATGCGGGAAAACGGTATTGAAGAAGGTCGGAATGACTAGTCCAAGCGTGATTGGTGTTAAGAGATGGTATATGAGGTTTGTTGAAGTGGTGCGCTATGGTTTAAGAGGATTTCTGGAGGGGACGTGTGGCGATTCAACAGTGACAAGTTGTTGGTTTTGGTTTGTCTAAAGTCTATTTAGGAAGCCCATTATGGATCCTATGCATTGACATTGAAGAAGGGTGAGAAGGGGAATTGGCGTGAGAGGATAGAGGGTTGTGCACATGATAGAGGATAAAGAGTTAGGGGAAGTGTTGTACCCTATTCTAGAAAACTCACCTGGTAGAGGGAAACTGCACTATCCCCCCTCCCCTCATGCTCCCCCTCGATGCACTTAAAAGCCAATTCATACATATAACCCTTCTAGATTAGTTTGGTAGAGATCAATATGATGAGAGGAATGTTGTCATTGGTTTCATGAATAAATTACAACGAAACCAATGACATATGCAGGACCGTCTAGCTACATTATAGAGTGGGAAGAGGAGGATATACGAGAAGATGGAGTGTTTGGAAATTAGGTTGGAACACATGGAATAACATGTGCAATGTGACATCAAACTCCACTTGTAAGATGGTATTGGACTAAAGAACCCAACTCCAATAAATTCCTCGAACCCTTAATGATTGTGGATTGTATTCAGATATTTGATGTTTATTGATTCCATCAGGGTTCCTCGTTGTGGTTATCTAGTATGTATTGTCCTTTTCATATCTATTTTTGTTCTTCTCTTCTAACCAAAAAATCTAATAAACGTGAAGCTTGAAAAATTTTGAACAATTATTTGGAGTGATGTAAATTCTTTGAATTAATAAAAATCACTAGAATTACCAAAAACAATACTTTTATAATAATATTATATTATAATATAATAATAATATTATATTATACTTTTATAATAATATTATATTATAATATAATAATAATATTATATTATAGTATTATAATAATATTATATTATAGTATTATAATAATATTACAATACTCTCGTTAGGTTTATGATAATATAATATTATTACATAAATATTATAAATTATAATAGAAATATTAATATAATATTAATGCAATAGTAATATTATTAACACAATCATATTTAATGATTATTAAATGTAGTTGATATGCCCTAAAAATATCATTTTGACAATTTAATGATTAAATATAATATCAACCATGGGGCCTCAGCTATGGAATATTTACGAAATAAATGGGTTTCATTTTATTCCACTTGCACAGGTCACTGCTATATTGAATCGAAGTAGAAAGCGACAGATTGGATCCAGGGTTACGAATTCCCAGCCTGTTCATATAGCACGTTTGATAGATAATTTTTTAATAAATTAGAGTGCTAGGCAAATTTTATGAATTATTTTTAATAAAATAAAAATGAGCAAAAATTCAAAAATGATTCAAATATATTTTATATTATCTCTTAAATGATGTATTAATAAAATAAAAAGGAGCAGAAATTTAAAAATAATTTAAATATATTCTATATTATTTCTTAGATTATATATTAAACCAATAATATTTTCATATGATTAAATCTAGCCAGTCATAATTTAAAATTTGAAATTCCTCAAACTCAATTTTAATATAGAATTTGCAATATATTTTATATAACTATCATTAACTATCATTAACTATCATTAATATTATTGAGATAATAAATGTAATATAACCAACCTAAATCCATCATAACTTGGAATTGATCAAAAACAAACTAACACACATTCACCTAAAAAATTTTGCTTAATACAAATTTCTTATTTTATAAATATATATATTATTAATATCATATTTAATAAAAATATATATATTAAAATACCTTTAACATTATATATACATACACTTCGAAAAACAAAAATTCAAAATTTAATAAATATATGTATATATATATATATATATAATGGCAGTGGAATACTTCCAAAACATATAATAAGTAGAAAAAGAAAAATATATAATAGAATTTCATGTTGGGAATACTTCCAAAACATATTGAAAATAGTGCTTTGAAATAAAAAAACAATGTAAATCGATCATTGATACCACTACTCTTTTCGGAGTGGAGTATGCAAACACAACTTTTCTTGATCTAGACTGTTCATCACATGCATTTGAGTTTTCATTTTTATTTTTTTAATGAATGAATGGTTACATGATTGATTTTTGCCCTCTAGACTTTAGTTTGTTCATTCAAATTACTCATGACCACTATAGATGATCAAGCATTCATTAACTGAATTTCACAGTTTGTTAATGGTAAAGGTTTGCACTTACAAGTCTATTTATTTTTAAAGTATATTAATTATTTATTTTATTTTATATGGAAGTTATAAAAATTGCCATGCTCAATAAATAGGAGATGTTAAATTTAATGTTACTTTTTCAAAGAAATAGTGTTTATTTAGATAATTAACAACTTTGATTCAAAATTAATGGCTTACCAAGAGTAAGCCAAGAGTTTTAGATAGTGAAAGAGATATTTATTCTTTAGGTCAATGAAAGGGGCATAGAGGTGTGAAATTATTGGCTTATCAGGAGTTTCAACCAATGACAATGACATTGCTTGTTTCGACCAATAAAAGAGGTGTTGCTTGTTTAGAGAAAGTGGTCATGGCAATGCGGGAAAACAATCTAGCAAGTTCTTCAAAGAAATTGTCATAGATTTTGTGTTATCCAATACCTAATATGATTTCGAGAGAAAATAAATAACTAATTTACTTTAAAAATGAATAACTAATATGCTTTAAAAACGAATAGGCCTATAATGGAAATAAAAAACACTTTTATGAATCGCTTTGAAAAGTAATACTTAGCTGAATGGCATTGATTTTCAAAGGGTTTTCACTTACCTCCATTTCTATTCTTCCTTAAGTTAAGCCTAGAGCAATAAACTAATAAGGTTATATATACCAGAATTTGTGTTCAGAATTTGTTACGGCAACTACGATCGATCTAGACCCTGAACAGCTTAGGGATAACCTTAGCCTACAGAGGGAAAGGGATAACCTTCCTCTATGCATGCATTTGTTCTAAATCGATATATACTACATTATTTCTATCACGGTAGGAGGGAAATCAAAATTAGCCAAACACCTTTATTAAGCAGGGTTTTCCTTTTTCATATCTATGTTGGCTAAAAAATCAATTGCACTTGAACCAAAGGTTTATTTATAATGCTATGGCGATTTATACGAGAAATTCATGACCTTAGAGCTAATGCTTAGTGGAATGTACTAACTACATATTTCATGTAAATAGACCGACCTTTATATTAGAATTCTGAGCGCAAATTTCTTTGTTTCTTTGTACCATAAATTTTTTGAAAGTTTACATGGACGTTATCTTGTTTTTAATAAGTTATTACTTTGATATATGTTATTGGAATTATTTAGTTAGGTTTTATTTATATAACTTAAAAATATTCCTTACAAAAAAAAAATTCAAATTTTGTAACAAAATAATTATTGGCTTAAAGACGTATGCTTCAAAAAAACAATAACATTATAGTTTTTTAATAACACTAAAATATTCAGACTTCGAAGAACTTTCATTTTCTATATTTTGATTTCCATGCAAGTGATAGTCCTTTATTAACCCCGTCCTTTATTGGTCTGAAATGCATCCATAAGAATTTACCTCACAAAATGTCATAATCACAATATAGGCCATACATCGATGTACTAAGGAGACCCTTAGACTTTCAACAATGAAGCTCACAACATCACTTATGATTTACCATGCACACTACGATTTTATGATAACCTAAATTTCAAGAAATTGAACAATGATTTAAATCCTATTTTGTAAACAATAAGTACTATACTCTGTCTTTATTTAGTGTGTAGAACCAAGAACCTATTCCACCCATCTATAGAAGGGACAAAGGTTGTATGCATATGAGGTATAAGGAAATCCTATCACATGTTGTTTTGTTTGTTTGTATCGAATTACAAGTTAATAATATGACAAGGTTTCCATTTGGGTCCTTATAGTACATTATGCCTATATTTCGGTCAACAAGCTAGGAGGCTTGCTTTTTGGGGCACCTCCCACTTTTTTTTCTGATTATAAAATTAGTATTACATGTTGCTGGTGTAAGAATGAGGACATTGTGCACATATGAGGTATACAGGCATACCTGAAACTCATTTCCAAGCTAATTCAAGCATTGGTACACTCATTCCAATTCATAAAATTCTGTAAAATACCTACATGCCTGAATGTTTCCTCATTACATTTCAATGCACTTGTGACTTATAGTTCCTCCCTATAATGGTTAGATTATTTATGTTGGTGTGTGTGTGTGTGTGTGTGTATACCTCTTAGGCTACAGCCGTGTACATACAAAGACCCAATATTGAATCATATTCCTACACATTATAATGTTCATATATGTCAACCTATATAGGCTTTAGTAACACTTGGTATTTTGCCTACGAATTTTACTGGACCTCATGTGCATATCCTACATGCACAGGATGGACTGATCATATGTTACACGCTATTATTATCATTATTTAGGATACACATCTTCAGGTGCTCAAGAAAAATTACTATAACAGTGAGTTAATTATATAATTTAAAGGATGGCAAAGGAGATTATAGAATGGACGAAGGAGTCTAGTTTTGGTCCTTGTCCAAAATCTCATGCTAGTCAGCCTGTGCATGGTTCTCATTGTTTAATAGTGATTTGAGGAGTCTTAATACCATATATAACTTAATAGAAACAAATAAAGTATCCCAAGGACAATAGGAATCACTCCCATATAATATATATATATATATATATATATATATATATATATATATATATATAGATATAAAGTGTAGCTGTAAAAACCATATACCTCTTCTTGTAACTAGTCTAGAAAAGTTGTCATTACAATTCATGGACTATGTTCTCGACCCTAGTATTGAGATAACCACAACTTGTCCACACAGGTTGTTTACATACATTTCTCACATGTATGTGCCTATGTATGCTTCAAGTTTTAAACTCACAAGCCTATTACTATATCCTATCATTACACATAGATGTTTGTATATGAGTATAGTGCAGTCACTTCCTTCCTAAGCAACTTCCATGTCCAGCATTCCTTGCTAAGGCCCACCAGTCATCATGTTAAGTCATTCTCAATACGCTCTTAGCTCATACAATAAATCTACATCTATTCCAATGAGACTCATAATGTATTAACATTTTAAGCCTGATATTCTTATTCAAATAATCTTAGAGGATTGGGTTCATTACTTAGGATTTTGCAAAGTTTAATTAATAGGTCTTACATTATATATCCTAGGAGATTTTTATACTTCCAAATTCTTAAAAATAGTTAGTATAGGGGTGAATGCATGAAGATGGGTTACACTTTTGGGCCAAATGTGTTGATGAAATTTCAAAATTTTACTCTTTTATTGGATGGAAGCCCTCAAAATTCATATAAGCATTGTGAATTTTGATTCAGAGTAAAAGGAAAATTGTGGAGAATTATGTTGTTGTCCTAACGAAATTCTTTGCAAAAATTTAGTGTCATATAATCTTTCAATTTTCCATTCTTTTTATTGCAATTTTTTGCACATCTTGACAGGTACACGTGTGTTCACGTACAATAACTTGGTCTAAAGTGTGTGTGTGTGTGTGTATATATATATATATATATATATATATATATATAGATATGGTATCAGAGCCCAAATTGTGAAGACTCTTCCCATTTTGTGGTCAAATGGTATTAGAGCTTGCTTCAAGTAGGTGAATCAAGGCTATTTGAAGAAGTATTAGTGGGTCATAGTGCGACATAGGGAATTTTAGTAGGGGAAATCTTTGGCTAAGCTAAATGAAGAAGATTTTTATGGCCTTGACACTTTCTCAAAGAAAATTGATGATAGGTGTTGAAGAGGAACTGATGACAGGTGAATCTAGCATGAATGTTGAGGCAATTTTCATGGACAAGGTGTTGGATTGTATGGATGAAATGACTTCAAATATGGAGGAATTGGAAGTTGAGAATGTTGAACTTAGAGATAAGTTCAAAAAGCATGAGCAATACCATGGCAACCTCAAGGCACGATATGAGCATCTTGAGTGGTAGTATGGAAAACTTCGAATGAAGTCAAGGACTTTGAAGCTGTGAAGGATCAAGGATTAGAAGATATCACAACGTTGTGGAAGAGTATTGATGAATATCTCAATGAGATTGCAATTTTGAATAAAAAAGCTGGAAAAGGACTGATTGGAGGGACTTCCCACATTAAAATCAAGGAACCTGATTCTTATGATGGGGTGAGAAGTGCAAAGACACTTGGGGAATTTCTATGGGATATGGAGAAATATATTAAATGATTGGGGCTTCCAAATGAAGAGGCCAAGGTGAAGGTTTCTGCTCAATTCCTTACAAAGGATGCCAAGATGTGGTGGAGAAGGAAAGTGGATTAGATTGCTCATGGTGATGTTGAGGACATCTCTACTTGGGAAGAAATGAAGGAAGTGCTACAAACTCACTTTAGCCCACAAGATGAGACTTGGGATGCAAGGACAAAGATCAAGTATATCAAGAAAATAGGGAGGCTGCAAGCTTATGTTAGGATATTCCGACACATAGGATATAGTTAAGTTCAACTTGGTCTAGTATAGAGTTAGGTTAGAGTTAGGTAAAGTGTGTTTCTTTACCGTTGTACATTTTGTAACTTACAATCCGACGGTCACGATATGTAGTGATCCGACGGTTCACTCTCACCTCGGTATTACCGACACTTGATCCGTGGCTTGACACCCGATTGGTCCATGAGTTCTATTTAAAGCGCATGGAGGGTCATTGTTCGGGTAATCCGTGCATGAGAGAAGCTTATGTAAATTTTCATTCTTTGATTAATAAATTGCCTGTAGTACCCACGTTGGGACAGGCCGTGGACTGTTTCCCTCCTTGCACTTTGAGGGTTTTAACCACGTCAAAAATACTGGTGTATTGATTTGAGATCTGGTTGTGAGCGGTGTCCTTTTGGTATTCTTTCTGAGGAACTTACCCTGTAAATTCCTACATGGTATCAGAGCTATTTGAGGGCCGCGTCCGTTGGTGATCCAAATCTGAAGCCGGTAGAACTGCATGCGGTTGTCGTTTCCTAGATCTGCTGTTTCTGACTGCTTTCGGGCCGAGAGGACTGCTCTGTTGCGTTCCTAGCATCTGTTCCAGTGAGGAACCCCTTTCGTTTCACGCGAAAAGGTTTCCGGTAGCCCTAGCTGCGTCATTTTTCAGATCGGGAGGTATACAGTTTTTTTTGCAGTTTACTGTTATTTTCTCTCTGCTTATTTCGGTCTCAGTTTATTTAGCCTTTTTTTTTAACCGGATCTATACCTTTCATTTCTGCGTATGCTCTTTGCCCTGCGACTCTGTGCGATCTGGGCAAATCAGAAACAGAAAGGAAGGATTTTTCTCATGCGTATGCTCTTTTCCCTGCACCTTAGTGTGATCTCGGAAAATCAGAAACATTGAGAAAAATATTTAGTTTTTCGGCTAAAGCTAACTTTGAGATTTTTTTTTAAATTTCTAGTTTTTTGGCTAAAGCTAACTTCGAGCCGCAAGGTTCGTTTTTCTTTGCATATTCGTGTTGGGTTTTGTGTTTTGTGTTTTGTAGGGAAAAAGAGCTTTCTCAAGGCAAGCACGCAAACCAAGGCCCCCCCCCCCCCCCTCTCTCTCTCTCTCTCTCTCTCTCTCTCTCTCTCAAATTTTTTGTATAGATCAATTGGTTCAAAGCTATTTTAAGAGAGTAGAGGTCTTGGGTTCAAGTCTCCATTTTGTGGGGGCGGATTTTTTCATTCCCGCACATTCGCGCACTTTGCCGGCAACGTCAACAATTTTTTTAAAAGCCATAACTTCTTCATCCGGAAGCCTTTTTCAGAGCCGTTTTTTTTAAAACCGCCTATTTTTTCGAGATCTATCCATTGGAACACTTACTTTCAGCATCTTCAGCTTCAGTTTTTTTTAAAAATGGAAAGTCCATGCCAAGTCATTCTTGACAGCACTAACTACTTCCAATGGGTAGCCTACATGGAAGATTTACTTAGAAGTAAAGGTCTCTTCAGAATAGCCACAGACCAAGAGAAGAAACCAAAAGATGAAGACAAGGCGGAAAAATGGGAAAATAGACAAGATCAAGCACGTGGTTTGATAGGGATGTCTATTTCTCCTGATCTTAGATTCCACATTGCAGAACTTGAGACTCCTCATGAAGCATTAGAAAAACTTGCTAAAGTTTTTGGGATTAAAAATGAAATTAGAGCCCATCAACTTGAAAATGAGCTGCTTACTTTGGATCCTAATAATTTTTCTTGCATTGAAGATTTCTTGTCCAAATTCAAGACCCTTAGATATCTCTTGGAAGGTGTTAAAGTTAAGAAAGAAGATGGTAACCTTATTTATTCCATCCTTACTAAGTTGGGACCAGCCTACTCTGTATTTGTTTCCACTTTCCATTCTACAAGGGAAGCTTTCATTTGTCAAGGACAAGACTACAAGGCCCCTTCCTTTGACTCCTTTTGTGATTCCTTAATAAGAGAACAAGAAAAACTCTTACACCTTGGTCTTCTTAATCTTGGAAACTCTTCCACGAAAGCGTTAGCCGCCCAGCAGCAACCAAATTCAAAGAATCCTAAGAAGTCATATCCTCAAAAGAATGGTCCTAAACCATCTCAGCCTCAAAATGAAAGATCATTTCAGCAAAATGATAAGACCAATAAAAACAAATGGAAGAAGACTGATAGACATTGTAACTTTTGTAATCGAGATGGCCACTTAGAATCTAAATGCTTTAAGAAGATGGAAGCCTTGGAAGCCGCAATGAAGAAACATAACATCCATGTGGAGCCTACTTCAACTTCAACTTCCAGAATGGCACTTTCTGCATGTCATTGTCAATCATCTCAGTCTGGTTATGCATTAAATGTATCTTCTTCTTCTTCTCATTCTCATGAGTGGCTCATTGATTCTGGAGCCTCTTGTCACATGGCCAAAAACCAAGCCATGTTTTCTTCTTTAAATGATTGTAACACCAAAAATATATATATTGGTGATGATAGATCTCTTAATGTTGTAGGGACTGGAACTGTTCATCTAGACAATGGTCAGTTTAATGATGTATTATGTGTTCCAACCTTATCCTGCAACCTTCTATCTGTCTATCAGATAACTCATTCAGGTGAAGGTAAAATTGTTGAATTTTCACCTCATGATGTTGTAATCAAGGATCTAAAAGATCCTAAACAGATTCTAGCTACTGGTCTTGCTGATGATTCCAAAAGGTTGTATAAGTTTCACAACTTTGGGTCATCAAATCTTCCCTCAGTATTTGTTGCTCATAATGATGAAGTGAGCAAACTTTGGCATGAGCGATTTGGTCACTTAAACTATCGCTCCCTTCAGCATCTATGTAAAGAAAATATGGTGACAGGTCTTCCTATGGTATCTTGCAGAGATGGTGTTTGTTCCGGATGTGTACTCGGAAAACATCATCGGGACAGTTTTGACAAACGTGCCTCTTGGCACGCCTCAGCCCCTTTACAGCTTGTGCACAGTGATTTATGTGGTCCTCTTCCTGTTGCTTCATTCTCTGGCTGCAAGTACTTCTTAACTTTCATTGATGATTTCTCCAGACGCACTTGGGTATACTTCTTAAAACTCAAGAGCGAAGTATTTAACACTTTTTTGGCCTTCAAAGCCTTTGTTGAAAAACAATCTGGACATCAAATTCTTAAGCTAAGAACTGATAATGGTGGAGAATATGTTAAAAACACATTCATCAACTTTTGCACCGAAAATGGAATTCAAATGCAACATACTGTTCCATACACTCCACAACAAAATGGTGTAGCTGAAAGGAAAAATCGCACCTTAAAGGAAATGGCTAATTGTATGCTGCAATCTAAAGGACTCAGTCTTAGTTTTTGGGCCGAAGCAATTAATTGTGCAAATTATATAATCAATCGCACTCCTACTAAGGTTCTAGAGAATATCACTCCAGAAGAAGCTTGGAGTTCCATTAAACCAGATGTAAGTCACTTTCGTGTGTTTGGAAGTGAAGCATGGGCCCATATTCCAGATGAAAAGCATAAAGCTTTAGAACCTAAGAGTGAGAAATGTACTTTTGTTGGATATTCTGAAGATGTAAAAGGTTATAGACTTATTCCATTTAAGTCCAAAAATGTTATCATTAGAAGAGATGTAAAATTTGATGAAAATAAATCGGCCTGCGAGCCTAGTCCGGCGGATGTGCCACCTCTTCCTATCTCTTCTACTTTTGAAAACATTTCTTCTTCAGATGATGAAAGCGAGGATGATAATCCTCCCCCACCTTCTCAGGATCCTCAACTTCCAAGATGGGTCCGTGCTACTCGGGATGCAGCAGGTGATCTTGCCGGTGATCCTACAGATCAGCGACGTACACGTTCTCAGTTTGAAAGAGCCTCTTCTTTACTGGCTCAAGCTCCAGTAAATCATGATCCTGACACTTTTGCAGAAGCTTCAGGCCATCCACATTGGGAAGCAGCTATGAATGAAGAATATCATTCATTGATGACAAATGATACATGGGATCTTGTTCCTCTACCAAAGGGACGCAAACTTGTTAGATCTAAATGGGTTTACAGAACCAAGTATGGACCAGATGGGAAAGTTGATAAACATAAAGCTCGTCTCGTTGCTAAGGGCTTTTCACAGGTTGAAGGCATTGACTACACTGAAACCTTCTCCCCTGTTGCCAAAATGAACTCTATCCGCCTTGTTCTTTCCCTTGCTGCCTCTTTAAAATGGGAAGTCCATCAGATGGATGTTAAATCTGCCTTCTTGCATGGGGACTTGCAGGAAGAAATCTATATGGAACAACCCATTGGCTTCATACAAACAGACTCCAGCCTTGTTTGTCGACTTAAGAAATCCCTTTATGGCCTCAAGCAAGCTCCTCGGGCTTGGTATGCCAAAATGGATAGCTTTCTTTTAGAATCTGGCTTTTCTAGGTGTCATTCTGACAATACTGTCTACACCAAGAAAGTGGGCAACTCTCTTATCATCCTTGTTCTTTATGTTGATGATCTTATTCTTACTGGTAGTGATCCCAACCTTATAAACCATGTGAAGTCCAGCCTTAAAAAGAAATTTGAAATGACAGACTTAGGACACTTACACTATTTTCTCGGTCTTCAAGTCTTGCAATCCCAAGAGGGTATTTTCCTTTCCCAGTCCAAGTATGCTTGTGATATTCTTCGTCATTTTCACATGGAAGACTGTAAGCCAGCCCCTTCTCCCTTTCAGTCTGGAGTCAAACTTTCAGTCTCTTGTACTTCTCCTGAAGTTGATGCTACCTTATACCGTCAACTTGTCGGAAAACTCTTGTATTTAACCCATACTCGTCCTGATCTTTCCTTTGCTGTTGGCCTTGTTGCTCGTTTTATGCAAAACCCCCGTGAAAGTCATTGGAAAGCAGCTAAAAGAATACTTCGTTATGTTCGAGGTACAATACAGTTTGGGATTCATTACAGTGCCAAAGCAGCTCCTCTGTTAGTTGGTTTCACTGATTCTGATTGGGCTGGTGACCCTGATGATCGGAAGTCTACTGCCGGTTATGTCTTCACTCTTGGTTCAGGACCTATTACATGGGCTTGTAAGAAACAGGCTGCCATTTCTCTTTCGTCAGCAGAAGCAGAGTATCGTGGTGCCGTGGAAGCTAGTAAGGAAGCCTTGTGGCTTCGTCAGATCCTATCAGAGTTTGGCTTTGAGCAGCAGCATCCAACCACACTTTGGTGTGATAATCAAAGTGCCATTCAGCTATGCAAAGATCCAGTCCAGCATCAGCGCAACAAACACATTGAACTACACATGCACTTCATCAGAAAGCTCATTCATGACCATGTTCTTGAAGTGCAATATTGTCCAACAGATGATCAGGTTGCAGACATCTTCACAAAGGCTCTCACAGAGGCGAAGTTCACTAAACTTCGATATATGCTTGGAGTTCAGGAAGTTGTCACTAAGGGGGGATAGGCTCTAGTGCCTCCTTCCTTCTCCTATTGTGTCATATTTGTAAATCCTTCAATCCTATCCCAAGTTGTTCTTAAGGGGGGATGTTAGGATATTCCGACACATAGGATATAGTTAAGTTCAACTTGGTCTAGTATAGAGTTAGGTTAGAGTTAGGTAAAGTGTGTTTCTTTACCGTTGTACATTTTGTAACTTACAATCCGACGGTCACGATATGTAGTGATCCGACGGTTCACTCTCACCTCGGTATTACCAACACTTGATCCGTGGCTTGACACCCGATTGGTCCATGAGTTCTATTTAAAGCGCATGGAGGGTCATTGTTCGGGTAATCCGTGCATGAGAGAAGCTTATGTAAATTTTCATTCTTTGATTAATAAATTGCTTGTAGTACCCACGTTGGGACAGGCCGTGGACTGTTTCCCTCCTTGCACTTTGAGGGTTTTAACCACGTCAAAAATACTGGTGTATTGATTTGAGATCTGGTTGTGAGCGGTGTCCTTTTGGTATTCTTTCTGAGGAACTTACCCTGTAAATTCCTACAGCTTATTAGTGAGAGTTTGCAAGTGTGGTCTTGGAACTACCTGGCATGGTGCAGAAAGAAAAGGTCTTCAACTTCATCATTGGATTAAAACCTTGGGCACACAATGAGGTGAAGTGGCAAAAGATCAAAACACTTGAGGATGCATTTGATATGTGTGTAGACCATTATGATGAAGGGTCTGAAGAGAAGAAAAATAAGTCTGCAAAGATGAAAGAGAAGTCTTCAAAGGAGGATAATGCAAAAGTAGTGACAAACCAAAGGAAAATAAACCTTTGAAATGTTGGTTGTGCAGAGGGGATCACACAGTGAATAATTTTCCTTCAAGACTGATAGTGGTAGCTCTTGCAAAAATTCGATGGAAAAAAGAAGGAAGAACCAAAAATTGGGATGATACAGATTTTGAGTGCTACAAAAGATGTGGAGGCTATTGTAAAACATGATCTTGAGAGAAAAAAGTTGGAATATGTTGAGATGATGATTGGGCAAGGCACACTACTAACCATGGTGGACTGTGGTGCAACCCATAACCTCATGAGAGAGGAAGAAACAAGGAAAGTTGGTTTGAAATTCATTCCAACTCAAGCGCGTCTCAAAGCAGTGAACTCTCCACCAGTCCAGGTCATTGGTGTCGCAGAGGCAATGGAGGTGAAGATATATAAATGGCATGGAAAATTATACTTCACAGTTGTTCAGATGGATGATTATGAAGCAGTTTTTGGCATGGAATTCATCAAGAAATATGAAGCTATGATTGTACCAGATTTAAGGAAGTTGTACATTTATGATGGTAGGGGGCAAGTACCCTTGCGTGTCCCTACTATGGAAGCCATGATGGGTGAACATAATATAACAAAAATGAGCGTGAAAGAGATCAAGCGAGATGGAGAAATCTGTGAGTGATTGGATTGCATGGAGAAAAGACTCATGGAGCGGGCATAAGTCATTCAAACATTGTCTGATAGTGTTTTGGGCTTGACAAGAATACTAGAGGAAATGGAGGATTACAAGGGTGCAAAGATGAGAACCTTACTATAGGAAGACTGAGAGGCATACATGCAGAGATTGGAGGAAGAAGATGTTGATACATGGATTGAGATGTTGGAGGAAGATGAGGGTGGAAGGCCATCAACCTTCCCAACCCCACCATCTTTATAGACTGACATGGAGGATGGGCTCATTGTCACCTACTCATGGCAATGAGACCCTTTGAGATGATGAGAAAACTTTGGAGGTGAGATAGATATGATTGACAACAGGATGCGATGATGGTCATGATTATGTAGGATGCATGCGTTCTTGTGGAGGAGACGCTATGATTGGATTAGATACCCGACTAATCACCATCACATGAGATTCTTGTAGAGTTATGACAGGATAGAGGCATGGAACAAGTCATAGGAAGAGATATCTAGGTTTTGATATATGCAGATGATTATTTTGGCGATGGATTTTGTTGGGATGGTCTTGTCTAGGGTGAAAACATTTTTAAAGTGGAGGATGATGTCAGGGCCTTGAGTTGGCTAGCACCCAAGGGACTAAAAAAATTGAGAGCATGGGTTTGGGTGCACCCTTGATGTGCAACGAGCGTGTGGACAAGAGAGTTTGGTTAAAAGTGACTTGGGTGGATGCATTTGGTTAAAGGCGACTTAGGCGAAGGCGCATTCAGTTGAAGGAGATGGGCATGTGGACATTCAGTTAAAGATGAATGCAGTTGGGCAGTCTGGTTAAAGGTTTTAGGAGTGCCATAGCAAAGGGGCACCCACCCAACATGACAGGCATGTGGATACAACACAAGTGCGACGACAATGGAGTGCCTAGGTAGACGAGTCAGGTGAGCTAGGTGGCAAATGGATGAGTCGGCCGGGTGAGCGATCGGGTGAACCAACGAGTTAGTTCGTGTGAAAAATAACGAAGGGGCATGGGTATATTGGAATTTAGGTTTTTTTAGCATATGTATGGGCGGGCTGACCCATGGGCAGACCAAAGGATGTAAACCTTGGATAAAAACTCAATGGTGGGAAAGTGTATATATTGGATCATGGGAAAGTCATTGGAGGCATTGACCCCACACTAGTGGTGACCTCCAACCACATGTGAGCATAGTGTGACACCACCTAACTCTTTTGTTTCCCACTACTTGAGCTTACGAACTACGCCTTTCCAACACTTAGTCAATTTCTCATTAAGTGTTCACTTTCTTAAATAATGTAGCAGAAAAAATCTTACTTTAATTATCATTCATATTATTATTATTACGCAAAGAAAATATATCATCATAAACACAATGTATAACAATTATAAATGGGAGGGGGAACTCCCCAACAAGAATGCCCGTATACTTTACAATTCTGCAATGTCAATTTGCAAATACAATTTTTACATAGTCATGCAACCTTCTTAAATTAGCCTGCCTAAATTTACCAAATATGCCAGCGTTCCACACTGTGGTTTGGGTGTGTTATGCCCATTGTGTAGTGGTGGACCAACCTCTCGTGCAACCTCATCCTACTGGCCCAACCATCGTTCAACATTACCTCTGTCATGCGGCCTATGCTACTTTGTGTAGCGATGACCCATGTCCCGTGAGAAAGCCAAACTTCAGCCAATAGACTTATTTCGTTCACCCAGCTGAACTACAACACTCTCGTCTAGCTACCCGAGTGGGTGCATGGCCTAATCCGCTTGCTTGTGGGCGGGTGCTTGGCCGCCCTGCAAAAACATGCCTATGACCTAAACTTCCTGCCTGTTTTTCCCAACCCATGTCCTCCTTCATTCACCCAATTCGGCCTATGCTTATGTATTTTTATATCTACGGTTTTGTTGTTCCATCCGATGGTGGATTCCTCCAACGAATACCAACACTCTTCAATATGTACGTTTTCAACTCATTCCATTTTTGCTAAGGATCATGTCTCTTCATTGCACCTGGGTTGGCTCGCCCCTAGATTTTCCCAGCCGACCTATCATCCATTCAACCATGCACCCATTCATAATTTCCTCTAGGTCATGGGCCAACCTTCGATCGGTTGTGTGGGCGTCCTTGCTTATCGCACCGCCTGATTGTACATCACCTTTAATCGACTCGTTGGCATTCCTTTAACCAAACATGTCTACACGCCTTTAACTGAACTCGTTCACACACCTTTAACTGAACTCATATGCACACACCTTTAAACAAATCACCTTTAATTGAACATGAGTTGCCCTTAATCAAACGCGCCCGCCACTACGTCCAAACATTCATCGCACATCATGGGTGCGCTCGTGCCTGCGATCTTGATTTTTAGACTCTCTCGCCCATGTGGGTGGTTGACTTGGGTGCTCACGATCTCGAGGCCCTTACATCCTCCCCCACTCTAAAAACGTTGGCGCCCTCGAAAACACCATCCCAAAAAACTCCATTGCCAATACTAAAACGTCACAAAGTGTCACTAACTCCAACATCAAATGTCCATGCTGCCTAACTACTTGCCTCCATCGCACGAACCTCCACTAAGGCTCATAACTCCATGTATGGATAAGACTTCTCAATCCATGGTCATAACCATGTATCATCATCATCATGTGAATTGTTGCTACTGTACTCCAACTTAGCTCTACCATGCTTCTGCACACTGTCAAACCCCATAACTTGAACTAGTTGGGTAGCTAATCCAACCATCACGTCCAATGCATGGGAATGCACATCCTCATGCCTTCATCAATTGTTTCCTTCAACATTTGGTCACACCTGCAACTCAATCAAGATTTTTTCCCATATCCATCCAATGTTAATCATGCCATATCTATTGGAAATAATACTGAGAGGGGGGGTGAATCAGTATTATCAGATGAATAATTTTATTTCCCAAATAGATTTATATACGCTACTTCAGCTAAGTGAACTAGTGTGTATACGCAACTGTACTTAAAGCAACCAGCGTATATGCATAGAAATTTTGATTTAGACAATTTATCATGTATTTAGATTTAACCAGTATATTATAGATTTATTAGATAGTGCAGTAAAAGTAGAATAAAGAATCACACATAAGCAACACACATGAACACCGAGATATAAGGTGGAAACCCAATGTGGGTAAAAACCTCCTGCTACTATCGTCTCTATCTTCTTTTAATCATAAGAAAATCTGCTTACAATGTTGTACTAGTGCATACTCATACCAGTACACAGGCACCCACCTACAAAAGGCTACAACCTTCTCTCATTCTCCAACTACTACTGGAAGGGAGCTACAACCCCGTAGCTCTTGTACTAGCCAATGTGTTTACTAATACGTAGGTGCCAGCCTACAAAAAACTCCACTCTTCTACCAGGGACCACGTTTCATGAATTTTCAAACTGGATACTCCTAGAACACAACACCACAATTTGAAGGCCATGTTTCATCCAATTTTCATATTGGACCCATCAACAACATTAAAACTCAGAAAAATGCATCAAATACATCTGCATCAACCAATCAATGAAACTTTCCATGGCTAAATCAACCAATCACTGACAACCCATCATCACTGAAGCAAATCACAATCAGTCAATCTAATCATTTAGAAAACTGTTACCAGAATACAGTCATCAAAACCTCGGACTTTGCAACAGCAAACAAAGACTACTGAAACTTTAAACATCATGCTTCATAAGGTATACGCTACTTCCCTGTGTTGAACCAGTGTGTATACGCACTTTTACCGAAGGGAACCAACGTACAAATATGCATATTCCAATTTATGATGTATACGCTACTTTGATGTGTTGAACTAGCATGCATATGCTCTTTTACTAAAGTGAACCTATGTACAGAGCTGTAAATGCTAACTTAAAGACATCACAACTATTCCAGACTTCAGTCATACCCAGATCATCACATTTACAGAATAAAACATGCGTTAGTATTCAGATCTAGATTGTTCAAGATCAAACCACATAATGAGAATACTTTTAAGCCTTTATGATCCCGATCCATCAACCTTTATCAACCATATAGGTGCCTCCTTAGATCATATCAAGCAAACCATCAGAATCTTATTAACCTGCATATATGATCCAACTCCTCATAAGATTTTCAAAGTACTTGCACACACCTGGCCTAATGATCTTCTCCTCCTTATATAGTTTTAGGCCTTTCTCAATACCATTGACCAAAACTACTTAGGACCAATACCTCGGACCAAATACCTCAAACCAATTACCTTTGGTCAAATACCTTGGACCAAAAACTTTGGTTTTCCAAGATATACGCACTTTTCCTTCTGCGAAAGTGCGTGTGTACGTATACACTCCTTTTGTTCAGTAAACCTGCGTGTATACACAACTTGGACAAGGTGAACTTGCGTATACCTCTCTTTCTTCATTCCTTGGAGTCTGATATGTAATTATTTGTTGTTAACCTACTGCACTGTGATCTTTCATCTGAGTAAGTTGCCATCAAGGACAACACCTGTATCATAATGCCAACAATCTCCCCCTTTGGACTTGATGACAACAACAACACCAAGTCACTCTCCCCCTTTGACATCAAGGGCAAAGGGTGGACCAAGATATTCTCCTCTTTTGATATACATTATGTTGTCCATGCTCCCCCTGAGTACATGCTTAATTCTTTGATTGAGCTCCCCCTTTGTACATGCTGAGATGCACTAAACCGTCCATGATCCCCCTGAGCATATGTAGAGTCTGCAAAAATATTTTTCAAAAGAATAACATGACTCTATAACTCAACTAAGTGAGTATGACCTTCCTATCACCAATGACTAATGCATACATCAATTTCCCAACCACATGGGGATATACCAATTGTTTATACATGATAGAAATATAATTACATCATCCATCCCATGCAAAGTGGGGATACAAATTACATCATTTGTCCAATAGGACTTATTAAAAAAATATCACACCCTAGGTATAAGTATCTACAACCATAGTTTTATTCAGCAACCATAATGCCAACAATGAAAAATGTGAGTGAAGGCTAATGCTCCCCCTAAACCTGTGCTATCAAGGCATCTTTGTTAGTTAGATAAAAAATAATGAACAGAGGATATCATCAGACAGGAGAACCCATATCAAGCCTCCCCCACTATTTTCTTGTCTGAAGAAATATATACGCTCCTCAACCCATAGAAACCCACGTGTGTACACGAATATACTTCATGAAACACGCGAATAATGACCTTTCTTAAAAGAATTGGATTTAACAGCAGGATGATGCAGCAAGTACTCCCAAATTTTGTCTAAGATATTCAAATGTGTCTCTGGGTAGTGGTTTAGTGAATATATCAACAACCTGTTCTTTGGAGGGAAAATATTCCAATTTGACCTTTTGTTCAAGCACTTGTCTCGTATAAAATGGTATTTGATGGGTATGTGCTTGGTCTTGGAGTAAATGACTAGATTCTTTGAAATACTGATGGCACTTGCATTATCACATAAAGTGGAGATGGGTGGAGTACATGTGATCTGAATGTCTTGCAAGGTTTGCGTCATCCAAAGTAGTTGTGTGCAACAACATGCAACAACCACATATTCTGCTTCAGCTATAGATAAAGCAATTGAACTTTGTTTCTTGTTGAACCAAGATACTAACCTAGAACCCATATAGAATGCACCACCATTAGTGCTTTTTTTGTCATCAACACTCCCTGCCCAATCTGCATTTGTATATGCATGAAGAGTAATATCTGTATCTCTAGGATACCATAAACAAAAGCCTTGAGTTCCTTGAAGATATTTGAAAATTCTTTTGACTACCTGAAGGTGTGATTCCTTTGGATTTTCTTGGAATCTTCTAACTATTCCTACTGCATGCATGATGTCAGGTCAGGTACCTATTAGATAAAGTAGGCTGCCAATCATGGATCTGTAAGTTGGTTGATGTATTGCTGTTGATGCATCATTTGAGCTGAGACTGCATCCTGTTACCATTGGGGTACATATAGGTTTAGAATCTTCCATTCCGCACCTTTTCAAGATCTATTTGAGATATTTGTTTTGTGAAAGAAAAATACCAACTTTATTTTGTTGAACTTGTAGACCAAGAAAATAAGTAAGTTCACCAAGCAAGGACATTTCAAATTCTTGCTGCATTACTGAGGCAAAATTATGACTCATGGATTCTTCATTGCTACAAAAAATTATATCATTAACATAAACAATAATAATTAGCAATTTATCAGTTTCAATCTTTGTATATAGATTGCTATCTGCTGAACCTTTTGTAAAACCTTGTTGGTGTAGATATTTGTCAAGACGGTAATACCAGGCCCTTGGAGCTTGTTTCAGACCATAGAGGGCCTTTTTGAGTCTGCATACAACTTTTGCATCATTTCCAAGAATGAATCCTTCTGGTTGTTCAATATAAACTTCTTCTTCTAAATATCCATTCAGGAAGGCTGATTTTACATCCATTTGATATACTTTGAATTTCTGAAAGCTAGAAAGAGAAAGAAACATCCTTATGGCTTCAAGTCTGGAAACAGGTGCAAAAGTTTCTTCAAAATCTATACCTTCTTGTTGAGCATACCCTTTACAAACAAGTCTTACCTTGTTTCTAATGACTTCTCCATTTTCATTTAGCTTGTTTTTGAATATCCATTTCATTCCTATAATATTTTTATCATGAGGTCTAGGAACTAATTCCCAAGTATCATTCTTTTAAATTTGCTTAAGTTCTTCGTCCATGGCCTTGATCCAACATTCATCTTTGCATGCTTCATTTACATTTTGAGGTTCGGTGGAGGATAATAATGCTAGATAGATTGAGGCCCCTGTAATAGTTCTTCGTGTTTGTACACATGCCTTTTTTCCCCCAAAATTTGAGTTTATGGATGATTTTTTTTTAACATACCTGGACAAAGTCTTTTTTATACCATTATCTTTTCTTCTAGTGCTTCATTTGTTTCTTCTTCAATATCATTTTGATTTGATGTGGGAAAATAGTCCCCATCTTCTTCATTGTCATAATCATCTATTTTTATCTGTTTTGGATTTTTGCATGCTTCATCGACTACAAAATCAATGCTTTCAACAATTTTTCCAAGTCTTTTATTATAACATTTATATCCTTTACTTCTGGAAGAATAACCAAGAAGAATACCTTCATATGCTCTGGGTTCAAACTTACCAAGCTTTTCATCTGTCCTTTTGATATAACATTTGCTTCCAAAAACTTTAAAGTATTTTAAAGTAGGAGTCTTACCATACCAAAGTTCATGTGGAGTTTGAGTGCTATTTACCTGAACATTTGCTTGGTTGAGAATAGTTACGGCGCGAATGCAGCTTCACCCCAGAAGGTTGTAGGAGTTCGAGATTCATCTAGCATAGCTCAAGCCATTTGTTGAACAGTTCTGTTCATTCTTTCTACCACTCCATTTTACTGAGGAGTCGTTGCGGTGGAGAATTGCCTTTTTATTCCATGTTGTTCACAAAAGTCAAAGAATTCATCCGAGGTAAATTCCCCTCCTTGATCAAATCTGAGGCATTTGATTTTTCGATCTGACTCATTTTCAACCAAAGATTTGAAGGCTTGGAACTTTTCAAATGCTTCATCTTTATGCTTTAGAATACTTATCCAACACATTCTGGAAAAATCATCAATGAAAAAAATAAAGTATTCTTCTCCATGAGGTGACTTTTTCCTTGATGGTCCACATAAATCAGTATGGACAAGTTCAAGAGGCTTACTAGCTGACCCTTCTTTTTCAATGAAGTGAGATCTAGTTTGCTTACTGATTTGACATGGTTTGCATATTGTACTTTTAGGGATGCTGATATCTGGAAGATCATGAACAGCCTTGAATCTGCATGCTTTTATTTTTTGAGAAAAGCTTAGATGTCCCAATCTTCTATGCCACAGCCAGTTTTCATCATTTTTGCTTAAATAGCATTGTTGTTGTCCTCCCTTGAGAATGCATAAGTTGTTTGGAATTCTTGTACCTTTGATCATGGTCTCTCCTGTATCAAGCTCATGAACAATACATGTGTTTGATCAAAACACCACTTCATTTCCTTGATCACACATTTCACTGACACTCAACAGGGTATGCTTTAAACCGTCTACATACATAACATTTCCAGATTTAACCTTTTCTTTCAATAAAATAGAACCTTTACCTTTTATGACAATAGGATTGTCATTTCCAAATGAGACATTCTTTTCCTTTTCTAAGGCATTATATGAGTGAAGTTTTTCTTTGTCACCTGTCATGTGTTTTGAGCATCCACTGTCGATGTACCACTGATTTTCTTATCCTTCTGCATACAAGGCTATACCACATCTTTCTGTTTGAGATTCTTTCCTTCTCCATATCTTGGGATTTAATGGAGTTTGCTCCTTTTGAGATGTTTTCCGAACTTTGCTTCTGCATTCAAATTCTTCATGACCAAAGTTGTTACAGATTGAGCATTCTATTTCATTTTCAAGAAGAAAAAAGTTATTATAGGAACTTTTTTTGACCCCTATTATATTCCTTTGATTTCGTGCTTCTCTAGTCATGATGGTTTTTTAAGCAACACATTGAGAAGCTTTGTGTCCAAAATTATGACATGAAAAACATTTCCCATTAAATAAGTTCCTGCGACTATCGAATCTATTGACCTAGTGATTGTAGTTTCTATTAATATTCATATTTGGAGCAAATTGAGTATGATTTACCTGAGTTTTGTTGTGGCTTCTATTCATCCTTGGAGTAAATTGAGTCTGATTTACCCGGTGATCTACTTTATGCCTTTGTTGACGATTGTCATACTGTTCACTAGTCTTTGCTGCATCAAGATAGCTTTTAGTGGAGGTTGACGACTTCTGTGATTGAGATGCTTCTTCAGTATATCCAAGACCTATCTTTATTAGAGGAGAACCCTGCACTTTGATAATTTAATTTAAGGTTTCTGATCCTTTAGCAAATCTAAGATTGAGAGATTTTGTTTTCTCAAGATCCTTTCTTAGACCCACAATTTCACATTCTAGTTTTTCATTGTGTTTTTCTTTTTTTTCATTGTGTTTTTCTTTTTCACCAAGTTGGTATGTCGAGGTATCTGTAATCATAGTCTTTTCTTCTAAACAGATTTTGAGTTTAGAGATTTCATCATGAAGGCCATCCTCTTCTAAAGCATTCCAAAAATTATCATCGTCATAAGCCATTAGAAGTCTATAGTCATTACTATTTTCATCTTCATCACTATTTGATAAACCATCCCTATCTTCATGAGTATAGTAACTCTTTTTTTACAACTTGTTTTCTATTCCATTTTGCATATTCCTTCCCTTTTTCATATTTATCTTTATGAGGAAATTTAGTAGCATAATGACTGACTTTGCCACAGGCAAAGCATTTGAAGGGTAGCTTACCTCTAAATCTTCTGGAACCCCGTTGAAGCTTCTTGACAAAGTTTACCTCATCTTCTTCTTCTTAAATATGTCCTGATTCATTATTTCTTCCTTTCCTTTCGCTAAAGCTTTAAAAGTGACTTCTCTCACATCTGATGGTCCTCCTTTTCTTATCTCAAAAGCACTTAAGATTTTGTGAAGCTGTGTCATAGTGATAGTCTGCAAATATTGTTTTTCCTCTATGGTAGACACTTTTGATTCAAATTTAGGAGACAAGGATCTCAAAACTTTCTTAACTAAGGTAACTTCCTTTATTTCTTCACCCATATTCTTCATAAAATTAACAACCTCATCCATACGTAAGAAGTAACTAGCTATACTTTCATCACTGTGCATCTTAAGAGTTTCATATTGAATTCTGAGAGTTTGAAGTTTAGCACATTTTACCTAAGAGTCTCGTTTGTAGCTCAGAACAATTTTGTCCCATATTTCTTTGGTTGATTTGAGTTGCATGACTTTGACAAACTCTAATTGTGATAGACTTCCCAATAAAGTATTGACAGCTCTGGCATTGGTTTCATATTTCTTTTTACCTTCCATATCTGTAGGAATTGTAGTTGGAAATGTATATCCTCCTTCCACAATTTCCCATACGTCTGTTCCAAGTGATTGTAGATAGGTTGTGGTTCTTAATTTCAAATAAATAAAATTGCTCCCATCAAAGATTAGCGATCTGATGGATCCCATGCTTTCTTGATTACTCATGATGATGGATCTCCCTTCAAGCGATCAAGCTTCTTCTGAAGAACCTGCTATGATACCAATTATTGGAAATAATACTGAGAGGGGGGGTGAATTAGTGTTATAAGATCAATAATTTTATTTCCCAAACAGATTTATATATGCTACTTCAGCTAAGTGAACTAGCGTGTATACACGACTGTACTTAAAGCAACCAGCGTATATGCAGAGAGCTTTTGATTTAGACAGTTTATCATTTATTGAGATTTAACCAGTATATCAGAGATTTATTAGACAGTGCAGTAAAATTAGAATAAAGCATCACACATAAGCAACACACATGAACACCAAGATATAAGGTGGAAACCCAATGTGGGTAAAAACCACCTGCTGCTATCGTCTTTGTCATCTTTTAATAATAAGAAAATATGTTTACAATATTGTACTGGTGCCGACTCATACCAGTATGCAGGCACCCACCTGCAGAAGGCTACAACCTTCTCTCGCTTTCCAACTACTATTGGAAGGGAGCTACAACCCCTTAGCTCTTGTACTAGCCAATTTGTTTACTAGTACGTAGGTCCCAGCCTACAGAAAACCCCACTCTTCTACCAGGGACCACGTTTCATGGATTTGCAGACTGGATACTCATGGAACACAACACCATAATTTGAAGGCCATGTTTCATCCAATTTTCATAATGGACCCATCAACAACATCAAAACTCAGAAAAATGCATCAAATACATTTGCATCAACCAACCACTAAAACTTTCCATGGCTAAATCAACCAATCACTGACAACCCATCATCACTAAAGCAAATCACAATCAACCAATCTGATCATTCAGAACACTGTTACCAGAATATAGTCATCAGAACCCCGAACTCTACAAAAACAAAAAAAGACTACGAAAACTTTAAACATCATGCTTCATAAAGTATACACTACTTCCCTGTGTCGAACCAGCATGTATATGCACTTTTACCGAAGGGAACCAGCATATAGATCTGCAAATTCCAATTTATGATGTATACGCTACTTTGATGCGCTGAACCAGCGTGCATACACTCTTTTACTAAAGCGAACCTACGTACAGAGCTGTAAATGCTAACTTAAATAAATCACAACTATTCCAGACTTCAGTCATACCCAGATCATCACATTTACAGAATAAAACATGCGTCAGTATTCATATCTAGATTGTTCAAGATCAAACCACATAATGAGAATACTTTTAAGCCTTTATGATCCCGATCCATCAACCTTTATCATCCATATAGGTGCCTCCTTAGATCAGATCAAGCAAACCATCAGAAGCTCATTGATTTGCATATATGATCCAACTCCTCATAAGATATTCAAAGTACTTGAACACACTTGGCCTAATGATATTCTCCTCCTTATATAGTTTTAGGCCTTTCTCAATACCATGGACCAAAACTACTTAGGACCAATACCTTGGACCAAAAAATTTGGTTTTCCAAGATATACGTGATTTTCCTTCTGTGAAAGTGTGTGTGTACATATACACTCCTTTTGTTCAGTAAACATGGGTTTATACGCAGCTTGGACAAGGTGAATGTGCATATACTTCTCTTTCTTCATTCTTTGGAGTCTGATTTATAATTCTTTGATATTGACCTGCTACACTGTGATCTTTCATCTGAGTAAGTTTCCATCAAGGACAACACCTGTATCATAATGCAACAATATCCAAGTCCATGAAGAAGTCTCCATCTCATCTGTGATATGCAACCCATCAATGTTATCATCCATATTTTTCCCATTGTTATATACCAAAAACCACATCATCCAAGAATGATCTATATCTGTTGTGAGGCCTTCCCCAAAGACCCATTTTTCATGGCGGTGTGGCACCTCCTCATCATCAACCCACCACACTCACCCATCTCCAAAGGTCTAGTGCATGACAAGGGCTAGGAAGTTTCATCCCTAACTTTCATCAACCCAAGTGTTGGATTGATGCTGCATCCTTAAGTAATCCTGCACAACAATAACCTCCTCCTTTGTACATCCAATATTCTCAATTTTTACTTGCATCAACTAAAAATCATAGATTCGCATAACATATTTGCGATAGTCCACAATTCCAACTGCATCTCTACCTGCATACTCTTCTCCATCTTTGCTTGGCTTAGAAGAATTACTTAGACCTCCCCTCTCATCAGCAATCTCATAGTGAAGCCTCACGGTAGAAGTCTCAAATGCCTACTTCTCTGTGATGGGTGGAACCACCCTTCTTCGTGGCTCGTGAAACAAAGTCGAGCATCCTCTTCTCATTTGTTACCTGAGTCAAACATCTAAGTCCCTATTGTTCCACATGTTAATGCTTCACATTTAGGTCCTTATCATAAAAATTCATCGAAGAAATCCTTGGAAGATACCACAAGCGACTCTTCCTTGTCATTAACATGATCATGGTTTTTCCACCAGTTGTAATCAAGAGTATGTCACAGTCCACCATTGGTATGGCTTGTGCTACTACTAATAATTCTTGCCCCAAGACCATAGCATGATCAACTATCTCAATCACCCTCAAATCCAAATTTCCAAACCATGAACCCACCTTCACTTGTGTTCCCCTTAGAATAGTTGTCACAACCTTCATGTTTGAGTTAATAGCTTTGAAAGCACTCAACTCCCTTTCCATTCCAACCTTCAACTTCAAATATGTTGTTGCCTTCTTATTAATGAAATTATGTGTAGCTCACGTATCAACCAATGCAACAAAATTCTTTCCACATAAGGTCACCTACATGCATCTCCATCCTCCATAATTTTTGTCTTGCATCTTACCTCTGCAACCTTCTTCAATAATTCCACCTCAGAATTGTCTTTTTCCCTATTTTTATCACTTAGTAATTTCCCAAGGTTAAAGAAAGAAGTCACTGAAGTAACCACAAACCACTTTTGGAGCATAGGCTCTAGCACCCCTAGGCTCAGAGAGGGCTCTCTCTATATGATTTAGCTTTGTTTGTTTGAATTTTAGGCTAGTTATGAATGTTCAAGGGGTTTTTGATTTGTATTGAAAATTGGGTGGTGGGGTTCTTTATACAAATGGATAAAATGATGTCTCTAGACCATTGGGCTATGTAGTCAACAGAAAGGCAGCAGAACTGGATCAACTCACTAAAGGGAATGTTCAAAGGGCAAGATAATAGAGTAGAGTGCGGGTCTTAGGGCCAGAGGGGTGAAATAGTTTGAACCAGGGTGAGAGAGCAATTAAGAATTCTTAGATAAGGATTTAAACGAGGAACAAAGGGTAATCAGAAACAAAGGGAAATTAAGAATCCTTTGCTATAGATCATAAAGATACAACCTAAACTAAGGAGAAATTAAGAATTCCTTAACTTAGATATAAGTAGAAAACATGTATTTGCCTAACTGTTAAAACAAAGTGTAATTAAACAAATTATGAGATAATACTCCAGTTATAGCATTCAGATTTAGATAAAAATTATGGAAAAAATTTAAGAAAGATCACAACAATGTGAGAAAATACTTGCCTGCGCTTTGCTCAACACATGAATCCTTTGAAATACCTGTTCTTTATTCACCAATCCAGCTTTCTGGCTCAGTCAATGCTCCAATAGCTTTACAGTCTTTTCATCAAGAAGTCTATAGAAATATCTAAGAATCCACCCTACATACTTCAAATTGTGAAGTATTTATACTAAGGTTTTATCACAAAATATCCCAAACTAACTTGAGATTTAATCTAGGAAATACAAATATCTTCTTGCAGGAAGATAGAGACAGCTAGTGAACTGCTTTCATGCTGTCCCATTTATTGTGGTACTGCTGGCCTTTATGGTTTAGTTTTAGCCCTTTATTCTCTTTTTTGTTTGGATTATTACGCTAGAAGCTTCAGTTGCTTTAGGCTTTCCTCTGATACTCTCTGTCACTAATACTCTTTTACCTTGATGACCTATCTTTATCCTTTACTATGTTTTTATTCTTACTGTACATTTTAACTGTTTACTGTGTGTTTCAATAGTAAATTATTTTGTTTTTATGTTTATCAGCATCGGGTAGTGGATATAGGTCAACTTTCTGTATGTTTTATCCGTTTGTCTTCTAACTGCATACTCTGTCTGTTTCCTCATATTACCTACAAAATTCAACAATTATTAAGAAAATACAGGTTCACAAGGAAGGTGATTGATGGCTTTCATGCACAAGGATGTCTGGGGAACAAGTCATGGTAGTGTTTTGAACGTAAATGGAGGTGGAATTGCATTGTAGAGGTTTAGGGTGGCGCTGAAGGGTTTAGTGGTTTTAACTGTGAAACGGGGAAAAAAGCATGAAAACGAGGGTTTTCATGGTTATAAGGTTTAATGGGCAACTTTTTGAATTTGGCGTGAAAATTCATATTACGGATAATAGGTGGTTTATCAGGTTGGAGGGTAGGTGGTATTAGAGGTCATCACACCACTTATAAGGCGAAGGTGGTATTTAGGAGGGGTCACCCAATATACTCCAAAGCTTGACACGTAGCCTTCGGGGGGCTAGGGAAAACCACTTTATCGGGCAGGTAATGTTCGGCCATTGGGCGCGGCTGATATGGCTATGGACCGTTGGATGAGGGGGATGTTGATCGGACAACAATCAGCTGAGGGAAGTGCACGGGTGATAAAAGCTTGGGCTTAAGGGGGGGGCCAGGCTTTAAACTTCAGTGGTATGGGTTCATTTAAGAATTAATCACAGGTTTAAAATGATTGGACGAGGCTTAATGGAGGTTTAACTTATGTTTGGGTAAAGATCAGGCATCGGGTGAGCCCGATATCGCTGCGCATCGTAGGATTTGAATGTAGATGATTGGACGATGGTCAGGTGGTGAAATAATATGGAGAAAATGTACGGAGGTTTAAGGGGCGCCTGATGCCTTAATCACAAGTGATTTGTGATTATTTAAGGTTAATGAGGGGATTTATTTGTTTGTCAAGATAAGGGGTAAAGTATAGTTTTGATTAAAACTAAGGGTTGGGGGTATTTACATAGGGATTTAGTTAATATACGAGAAAAGGTTTTATCGGGGAATTATATAATAAAATTAGAAATGAATATGAAATGTGATGGGCGGAGTGGATATTCCCCTAAGTAAAAGGTAAATGTAACATTTGCACACACGCTTTATACTTAGGATAAAATGTTTTTGTGAGTTTCTGAATGAAAAGGGCTTTAACATGGGGGTTTTCGCTTTTCCTAGGCAAAATGGAGTTTATCCTTAAGGAAAGGGGTTTTATTAGAGTGATGAAGGGGAATGAATTTTATGAAGGGGATTCTAGCACTTGATGTCCATAAGTCATTAAGTCGAGGGTCCAGTCCCACCAATAGTCAGAGAAATGCTTTGATCCTCTTTGACTTGTAGGGTTAAAGGTACTCGAACATACTTGTGGATAGGAAATTAGTAAGTATAGGGGAAAAAATGAATGAGGGGAAGTGAATCACATTAACTTGTAAACCTTTGCTTTTTCCTTCATAACTAATCATACATGTTGAAATATGTGTCTAAGCATGATGCATGTGTTTTGATCCAATCAACTTTGTAGTTCAACAACCTTTCTTCTACTTACCCATTTCTTACCCTAACATGTTTTCTTCATTTCTTTGGGTGCATTTAGGCTAGCAAACCCTTATCTTATCTATTTTTCTTTTGAAAAGTAATCTATCTAATTCTAACCTTATATCATCCAAGGGCTCTGATTAAGCTTATGAGCTCCTTTTATTTTCTCTACCTATCTATGATCTGCCAAGATTAAACCGTTTGGTCAGATTCTATTCTCTAACTATAAACATAAAATTCAAAGCATGAAATAATCAATATTAAGCAGTTTGATTACCATGGGTTGTGGCATGAATAACAAGTTTCACACAATCATTATTAAGCATAAAAGTAAATAGTAGTGGCATTTAGACTTGCACACTTTCATGGTCTCTTTTTTTTTTGGGGGGGGGGGGGTTCATATATTTTCATTTTTTTGACCTTCTCTTATTCTTTTGTCCTTTGATTTGTCTTTTAGGACATACCCTCTTTACATTTTTTGCTTTTTTAATATGGCAAAAATTTGCAGAAAGAAAAGGTATGTACAATATTACAAGGCTTAACCTTAGTCATTCAAAATTATGACTCCTATTGGTATAGGAACCTAACACCTATGCCTCGACCTAACTATCCTCTTGAGGTATGCAACTCATCCATTCGCCACAGTTGAGAAATTTGAACCTGTTCTAGCTTGAATCCATCAAGCTTCTCCTCCTTCGCATGTTGTCCAATCACACCTACTTGACACACATCACCTTCAACTCGAAGTGACCCCATCATTCGTAAATCATCCTTCATCAAATGGTATTAAGACCCAAGTTTATCTGTATACTTGGTCTCATCTTCCTCTATGACAACATGAGGTTTGTGTTCTTCTTTGTGATCAAGAATGACCCTCTTGATCCCTTTCTCAAGCTCATTGACTCTTTCCTGCAACTTGGTGTGTTCCTCCCTTAAGAGAAATCGTTCATCCATGAGTTCTTGGAGTCTAAGGTTTCCTTCTTGTATCTTTTCATCAAGTTCCTCAAGTTTAGCAGATTTCCCATGAACATTGATCAAGGCCTTCTGCACATCCATTATGTCATCTTCAATGTGTTCTAAGTGTTTCCACTCCTACATAAGTGCCTCATGGTGTTGCTGCCCCTTATCCTTCCAATAATCTACCATATCTTCAAGTTTTTGAACAACCCACATGACTACCATCTTCCTTTCATTCAACTTGGCCCAAGCTTGTTGCTTTGCCCCTACTCAACCTTCCTACCCCGCATTGTGGCCAACTACTAAGTCACCTCAGTCCTCCTTGAACCAAGATCTGATACCATTTTTCATGACCCCATGCTAGTGGTGACTTCCAACTACACGTGAGCACGGTGCAACACTACCTACCTCTTTCATTTCCCACTATTTGAGATTACGAACTACACCTATCCAACACTTCGTCAGGTTTTCGTTAAGTGTTCACTTTCTTCAATAATGCAATGAAAAAAATATTACTTCAATTATCATTCATCTTCTTATTATTATACAACAGAAACATGTCTCATAATTATGTAGCGAAAACGCAATGTACAACAATTACAAATGGGAGGGTAAACTCCCTAACAACTTTGCACATATAATTTACAATTCTGCAATTTCAATTTTACAGATATAAGTTTTACACAGTCATGAAACCTTCTTAAATTGGCATGCCCAACTTTACTAAAATTGATAGCATTCTGCACTGCATTCCAGGTGCATCCTTCTCGTCATATAGCGACAACCCAACCTCTCGTGCAACCTTGCCCTAATGACCCAATTGTCATTCAACATTACCTTTGTCATGAATCTTGTGCTACTTCGTGTAGTGGCATCCCATGTCCCATGAGAAACCCTAACTTCTATCAACATACTTGTTTCCTTCACCCAACCAAACTGTAGCACTCTCATTCAGTCACCCACATTTTCCGCCTAGGGCAAGCGCATGGGCCAGCCCACCTGCCTATGGGAAGGTGTCCTACCGTGCCCTGCCAACTTGCTGAAGCTCACTTATGACCCAAACTTCATGCCTATTCTGCTCGAACTGCATCCAAAATAGGCAATTCCATCTGTCTCTCTACCTACAAACTCTTCTCCATATTTTCTTGCCTCAGAATAGATACTCAAACCTCCCCTCTCATCAAAGATTTCATAGTGACCCGTTCAGGTATCAGAGGTTTAATTTTCAGATACCTGTAGCAAAGATACATCTTCCCACTAAGTGGTCAGATGGTAACAGAGCTTGGTTCAAGTAGGTGCATCAATCTTATTTGAAGAAGTATTAGTTGGTCACAGTGCGACATAGGGAATTTTAGCAAGGGAAATCTTGGGCCAAGATGAATGAAGAAGCATTTTATGGTCTTGACACATTCTCAAAGAATATTGATGGTAGGTGTTGAAGAGGGACCAGTGACAGGTGAATCTAGCATGAAGGTTGAAGAAACTTTCATGGAGAAGGTGTTGGATCGTATGGATGAAATGACATCAAAGATGGAGGCATTAGAATCTGATAATGATGAACTTAGAGATAAGTTCACAAATCAGGAAGAGGACCATGGCAACCTCAAGGCACGACATGAGTATCTTGAGTTCCAGTATGGAAAAACTATAAATGAACTCAAGGACTTTGAAGATGCGAAGGATCAAGGATTAGAAGAGATCACAAAGATGCGAAAGAGTCTTAATGAATCTCTCAATGAAATTGTGATTTTGAAGAAAGTAGTTGGACATGGATTGATTGGAGGGACTCCCCATATTAAAATCAAGGAAACTGATTCTTATGATGGGCTTAGAAGCGCGAAGGAACTTGGGAAATTTCTATGGGATATGGATCTATATCTTGAATTCATCGGGCTTCCAAATCAAGAGGCCAAGGTGAAGGTTGCTGCTCAATCCCCTACAAGGGATTCCAAGATGTGGTGGAGGAGGAGAGTGAATCATATTGCTCATGGTGATGTTGAGGACATATGTACTTGGGAAGAAATGAAGGTAGCACTACAAACTCACTGTTAACGGGAAAAGTGTCTATTCAGAACGACCCTATCCCACTAAGGTGTGACAATGACCTTAGAAACAAACAAAGAAAACTACTTTTGTATTCTTCTTTATGAACTATAAACGAAGAGGAATAGGATGAACCGAACTATGTCTTGCGCTAGTCCTTTGATCCAATCTCTCTCCTCTTTGACAGCTTCCAGCTACCTGCTCCCTTACTTGCCCAGCTTCACCAAGTACCTGCAAGATCACAGAAGAAGGAAACTATACAAAGACATGGGTTTATATTCATAAAAAGCTTAGGATCAGATTTAAGCTAAACATACAATGTAACAAACATCAATGATACACAAGCATGTAGGAGAAACTCAAATAGTTTTATTGATATAACAAGAAGATCCAGGAGGAGTTACAACCGGTGATTCCTGATCCAACATCAACCTCCCAGCAAAGAAGCCCCTCTTCACCTCCAACAAAGCATAAATCACCCAATACTCTGATATCTATCTCAAAACCAACAGCAATTCTCTGCAATGTACAAAATTCCAGCCTCCGGATCTCTGGGATGAGGGATCCATATATAGATGTATGCAAGGAGGATGAGTCAGCTTATGATTTGACTAATGGCTTCTCTCTATCAGTTCTTGCTTCCACTTGGAGACTAAGAGCCTCTTACTCATCCTTGGTCGAACTCAGTGAGGCAAGTGTCATTGGAGAAGATTCTGGAAGCTTCCATTATCTTTCCACCTTGCGGAATGGCACTGCCGTTTGTCATTTCCCGCTCAACGCACCCTGGTAGTGCATTTAGGTGCATTGCAATGCACCTAGTTAGTGTATTTGGGTGCTATGCAATGCAGCTAGCCAGTGGAGCAGCTGAAATGATCGTGATTTGACTGATTCTGAGCAGTTTCTGGTGGAGAACTTCTGGGAGAAGCTGTAATTTGTTGACCTTGTTCCTTTGGGGGTCGGTACAACACTTTTAGGGACTTAGGATCCCTTGGTTTATGGACATTTCATGCTTAGAGCTGTAAGGCACAAAAATGTCTATAACAGTTGCCCCCTAAAGTATGAGGCTGTTTATCGGGTGAAATGCTTTATTAGGAGGATCCGAAGTTCTTTCAATGTTGGGAGGAGACCTGTAATAAGATACAATACAATACATTATCTTCATACTGTTTTCATGATCTAGCTGAGGCGGGCATTCCCATGCTCAGCTTTATAAATTCATTTTCATGTACATAGGACAGACAATCGTCTGATGGTAGACTGATGATTCTGATAGAGCCATCATCCTTTTGGTAGGATGATTATCTGTGCTGCAATGTTGTACATTTCAATGTCTTTATTTTCCTGAATATATATCGCAGCCCGGATGGATGAAACTAGATCCGGGGTCTTCAATCTCGTCCGATCTTCACTCGAGGTACAAGTCGATCCATGTGAGAAATGTTCTGAAGTCGAACATGGAAAGACATCGCTTGATTACCAGTCAATGATGTAAACTGTTAACAAGCACGAGAGGAATCACCGATAATGATGATGACCCTCAAGGTACTGCAGTACAATTCACGTGGTGTGAATAAAGGACTTGGCATCGAACACCACGCAAAATCTTTCGGTCGAAGGTCATTGATGTATACCTGTCGCCGGAAGTGAGAAACTTGTCGTTGAGGCATGCAAGCTTCAAAGTACTGAATGGGGTGTCCCTAGATCAACTTCTTGGATAATGAGCTGATGTCGACAAGAAGCGATCCGTCAAAGGAGGGCCTTAATGAATCCCACATCAATGACATGGAACGGAGCAAATGATTTTGATGGAGGTGAAAACAATATGATGATATACGGTTCAGGATGGCGGTTATGAAAGAATGAAGTATAATGTATGGTAGTGGATGGGACACAGGTGACTTCTCTGGATGACTTCTCTTGAACATGTCGGTGACACTTATGTGATGGATTGGTAGAATTTACCCCAAATGTGGATGGTATGGCGTGACAATGGTGATGTGACCGGTGAATGAAACAACCCAACCCGACTCGGACACGGAGTGGAAGTGTCATGTTCAAGAGCGACTTGCTACCAATAAATATTCTTTGAGTTTTCTTCCCAATTTTTCCCCAGTCATTGCTGACCAGTACCTCTTTATTTTTGTCAAGCTTGAGGAGGATAACATATGCTTGTTCTATAATTTGCCCTCCGGGAAAACCCATCGCTATGTTTTAACGAGCCTAGTGATAGTGAAACTCGTTCTCGTCTAAAGACAAGTTTGTCGCTATTAATCTTTTTAACGAGTTTAACGACAAAGATAACTCAGTCCTTTTCATTTTTAGAGAGTCTGAAAAGGTACGTAAAGGTAACTCCAAAATTCCTTTTTCGTCATTTAATCCCTTAAGTACGAAAAAGTATAAAACAATACAGAAGGGATGAATTTTCGATAGTTTTAACGAGTCGAACAAAACAAGCGCTCGATCTTTTTGTGCAATAATCCCTCAGGTCCAAAAAGATTAAAATCTAGAGGAGGGATAGCACTTCCCGTCACTTTAACGAGCTGGAAGGCCAAAACTCGGCAATCTTTTCATATTTTACGAGTCAGTTTAAAAGAGCTTAAAGAAGACTCGTCTTTTGAGGAACGAGTGATAAAATGGGTAGCAGCTTATTCCAGGTAAGGTTTGGAATTTTCCAATCACGGGAGTGTCACAAGGATGGCTAGTGAAATCACTCTCCGCAGCTGTTCCTCAAAATGGGTAAACAATCAAGTGGAGGTGAATGATCGGCCAATGAAAAAGTGGAGGTGACGGTGCAAACACGACCAAGGCTTTAATGGCCGAAGTACTACATTCAGGGTGGTTATTTACCGGGGGATAGTTCATTTTTTAACGAGCTTAAACGCGGGTGGAAACATTTTCTCATGTCTTATGTTTATTTTTTAATGAGCTTGAACTATGTGCTAAAACTGCTCGATCAGATGGTCTTGCTTTGATTTTTTACCATAAATAGCTTTGTCCTTCCAAAGATCGTACTGTATATTCAACTGCTTCATCAAACTAGTTAGAAATGAACAATATTTGCTTGAAAACGAGATTAAAACGCTAATATTTTTCTTTGAACTACGTAAAAGTAATCAAAAAGTGTTTTTACCTCTCATTTTACCATTTCATTTGAACTTGGTTTGTTGGAGCTTTGGAGGTGCTTTTCCCCCTCGATTTTCATCAGTTGATTTCAGGAGATCCTGTGGACGATTCTCGGCACCGTCTGGACCAGGTAGGAGCTGAACCTGAGCTCTTTCATTTCATGGTTTCCATTTTGCTTTTTGACCCTGATTCCCTGCTTTTCTGAGCCCCTGGGGTTTGAGGGATTCGTTCTGCCATCAACGCACCCCCAGTGTATCGAAACCTACATTGAATGCTGGCTTGTATGAAGGCAGTTTGACATTCAATGCACCTAGAACACTGCTGCAGGTGCGTTGGGCACAGAAAGGGAATTTGTTGCACAATTTTTGATGGAATGTTTACCTGTTTCTCACCAAAATCAGGATCTAACTCCTCTCTTGTTTGTTTTTTCATAGATTTGGGAGAAAGATGACCCTTACATGGCGAGAACGTGAACATGAAGAGGAGGACATGATTGCCCTACATGATCTAGTTATAGTGAATGCGCTGCGGAATTGTGGCTTGCTGAAGTTTTTCCACATTTCTAGCATGAGACAGCAGATCAACTTACTGCAGTATTTGCTTGATGCTTGGGATCCTATCAATCAAGTTTTCCAGATTAGGGGCAAATCTATCCCCTTGACTGCAGTAGACATCTATTTCTTGACTGGATTGTCGAGGCGGGGTGCCCCCATCTCTTTGTCAGGTTCGGCCCGAGGAGGCGATTCTGTGAGAGATTATGTCCATCGGTATTGCAGAGAAGGATCTCAGCCGAGTAAAGACGGCAAGATCATCACCCGTGATGTCACTGACAGATCCCTTAGGACTATCCTGTTTACTTTTGGTAGGATGGCCGGTAGTGCGTCTCTTCATGTAGCCAACAGATCCTATATGCAGCATGCCTTGGAATGCCTCCAACCGAAGGTGTTCAACTGGTGCGATGCAGTACTTCTTGTGATGAAAGAACAGTTGACCAAGATAAAGAACGGGAAGTTGAAGAACTTTGGGTATGGCTCTATTTTGACCGCCTTTGCCTTGGAGAAGATACCACTGATGCAGCCGCAGTACATTGCACTCGATTTACCTTCTCCTGCTGAACCACGTATGCAGAGATGGGTTGACCATATGTCTAGGCATGCTGGCCAATCTCAGATTTCATTTTTTGATACCTTCTTCAGGTGCTTTGATCGTCAGGAGATGGTTTATTCCAAGTATCCATATGCTAGCATGGACTTACGGGGTGATCCAGATTTAGTACCGCCAGATGGCGAGCAGTGGGGTGCTATTGGTAAAATCTCTGACCATATTGCTGTTTACTGCTTTTGTTTACAATGTCCTTGTGCTTTGTTCTATCAAGACTCTAATCAAACTCATGTGTACATGCAGATGTTGGTCCTGTTCGTCCAGTAGTTCGCCAGAGAGTACTAGCTGTTGCTCCAGCAGGAGAGGCTGCCAGAAGAGCTATTCTTCGTGACCTCAATGTGGCCAAGACTTTCACAGCTTTACAGGAGAAGGTTGAGGGCCTCACTCTCGGTATACAAGATGTGAGGACTGACGAGCTACCTTTGCAGTTACAACGGCATACTACCGGTGTGCCCAGACGATGGACTCGTCTCTTACGCATGATCGCACAGGCTGTGACTTGCTATCACGAGCATCATTAGACTAGGGTGCCCCCTAGCATTTTGAGTTTTTGGGTCGTGTGACCGATTTTGTCTTGGTTACAGAACATTATGTGTAAACCATAAATAGCTATATATATTTTTGATTTTCGGGGTTTTATTTTGGTTGAGCTATATGATCCACATGTAAAACATTGATGGTGTGTTTCTTTTTATAAATGTTGCAAATGTCTATCTAACACATAGTTTGCTAATGAGTCGGTTAATGTGTTTAAGTTTCTGGAAATATGTTGGTATTGAATAAGATCAAATTGTCTTTCCAAAATCTTAACCCTTAGGAACATGCGATAAATAGCTGGGTTTCAGACGAAATATATACCATTGAGTTGTAGTATTACGAGTTGTGAGTCTAGCTTGACGATTAGTCGGCGTATACCATGAGTGATGGCATCAGAGAGAAGTTCTATCAACACACTATACTCAGCGATGTTATTCGTTGATTGACTAATACATACACCTCTGAAACTTACTAACTCGCCGCTTGGATCAAAAATGGCCCAGGCTGCGGAGGACAGGCTCCGCGAACTACGACTCGCTCCATCGGCATATCCAAAACATGGCTCCAATAGGTTTGACATCTGAAATAAGTGTAAAAAGTGGATTACTTGACCAAAACAAACCCTTTAGCGAAAACAAAAATATAACAAAAGCATACTGGTTACTACTATGCGTAGTAACGCTTGAGGTACAACCCATTACGGGGTTGCACCAGTGGAATTCCGTCATAATCCATTAACTCGTAGGCTCCTTTTGCTAACACCCGCTTAACAATATAGGGGCCCATCCATAAAGACTTAAATTTACCTGCTCCCAATTTATTAGATTCTTGGTCGTAAAGCGAGACCAAGTCACCTTCGGAGAAGACACGGGATTTGACATTTTTGCCGAACTGCACCTTGACTCATTTCTTATGGGCTTCGTTAGACAAAGCGGCGTCACGATGGGTTTCATCCAATTGGATTAATTCCAAGAAACGAGCCTCTTCCTCTGAAGTTTCGGGGAGGAGATCAATTGCGAGTTTGAGAGACGAGATTTCACACTGGACTGGTAAGACTGCTTCCAGGCCATATACCAGTTGGAAGGGTGTGAACCTTTGGTTGCATTCCTTACCGATGTTCGGTAAGCCCACAAGGCTGAGTACAGGATTAGGTGCCACCTTCTTTTGTGAACTCCGATCATCCTTTGCAACATGCGCTTCAGGACCTTGTTGATCGCTTCAACTTGTCCATTGGCTTGCGGATAATATGGAGTAGAGCTGTCGTGAGACAACCCTAGTTTGGCAGCTAATTCGACCATCATGTGATTGCGAAAATGCGATCCATGATCTGTGACTATAGCCTGTGGTACGCCGAATCTGGCGACTACATGATTGAAAAAGAAGAGGGCAGTTGTTTCACCAGTATTATCTAATGTAGGCATCGCCTCGACCCATTTGGTAAAATAGTCAACTGCGACTATGATATACCCATGCCCCCTGGTCGAGGTGGGGTTACATGTCATGAAATCGTTGCCCCATTTGGCGAACGGCCCAACAACAACTATTGGCTGTAGAGGTGTGGGTGGTCTTCTGGTTTTTCTATCAAAAATTGGACAAGCATGGCAACTTCTGACTGCCGTTATGCAATCTTTGAACATTGTTGGCCAGAAGTATCCTGCTCGTAAGATTTTTTGTGCTGTAGCATATCCAGATTGATGCCCCCCACACACGCCTGAATGACACTCATTCAGGGCTTTTTCGGCCTCCTCATGGGTGAGGCACCTTCTCAGAACTGTATCGATACCACGACGGTAAAGTGTATCACCGACGATCATGTAGTCTTTTGCTTGGTATCGAATACGTTTTTGTTCAGAGTGGGAGGTGTTTGGCCTAAATTTTTGGGTTTGGAGATAAATGATTATATCTCCATACCACTCATTGCTTGTAGATATCAGAAACAAATTCTCATCCGCGATTGATTCTTCGGATGTTTCATCATTGGACGACGATGGGAGATCGCATAATAATTCTGCAAAAACTAGAGCTTTCTTTGACTTGGATTTTACAAATTCCAGATCAAACTCTTGAAGGATCGCTATCCATTTTGAATATTTTCCCCCCAGCAACTGTAGCGATAATATATAAGTCATGGGATTGCAATCTGACAGAATGGTAGTTTTCCGAAAGAGGACATAGTGTCGAAATCTTTGTATCGCTTGAACAGCTGCAAGTGCTAGCTTTTCAACGTAAGAATATTTGCTTTCTATATCATTTAAGTTCTTACTTAAATAATATATAGGATGTTCAATTCCATCGACTTCTTGAACTAAAACCATTGCAATGGTCGTATCTGCTGCAGCTAGATACAGGTTAAAGTCTCTTTGATAATCAGGGGCGTACATTAATGATGCTTTCATCAGGGAATCTTTCAAAGCATCAAAGGAAGCTTGCGCAACCTGATCCCAGACAAAGGGTACCTCCTTTTTCAAAAGACGGGTGTAACCCTTAGCAAGTTCGGTGTAATTTGGAATAAACCTCCTCAGAAAGTTTGCTTTCCCTTGGAGTTTCTGAATCTGAAGCAAATTTGAAGGTGGAGGCAAATTTATGATTGCCTGGACCTTACACGGGTCGAGACAAATCCCATCCTTGGAGATTACAAAGCCAAGTAAACGACCAGAACTAACACAAAATACACATTTTTGCGGATTGAGTCGTATCTTGTAGTGTCGGCAACATAGAAATATCGCTCTTAAATGTTGCGGATGATCGGTCCGCTTTCGTGAATGAGCTGGAAGGTTGTCGAGGTATGGTTGAACGATGTTTTTGATGTCATGGAAGGCATAATTCATTGCCCTCTGAAACGTCGCCCCTGCGTTTTTTAAGCCAAAGGGTAATTTTCGATATGCGAATGTGCCCCACGGACAAATGAATGCAGTCTTTGACTAGTTCTCTGGGTGGATATTTATTTGATTATACCCGGAGAACCCATCCATGAATGAAAAGATTTCACATCCGGCACATTCATCAATTATCTGGTCAATGAAGGGTGTAGGGTAGTTGTCTTTTGGACAAGCTTGATTTACATCCCTATAATCGACACACACTCTAATTGTCCCATGTTTCTTCATAACAGGGACAATATTCGATACCCAATCGGTTAGAGGAACTGGGTAGATGAAACCAGCATGGAGAAGCTTTTCAACTTCTGCCTTAATGGCAGCGACTTTCTTGGGGTGCACCTGCCTCAGCCGTTGTCGTACTGGTTTGACATCTGGATACATCTTAATTTCGTGTTCAACTATACTCGAGTCGATGCCTGGCATTTCACTGTATGACCAAGCAAAGACATCTCTGAATTCGCGAAAAAAAGCGTTATATATTTCCAGTTCTGAAGGAGAACAACATTTGCCAACATAAATATTCTCTACAACATCTATTTTGGTCGAGATATTTATGGCTATAGTCTCTTCAATGTTGGATAAGTTTCGCTCGGAATCCACCATATTTACAGTATTTGATAGAAAATCAAAGACTGAAGGATGATAAAGGTCATTTTGAGTCTCTTCTTCACAATTCGAAAGAAGGGAACGATGGTGGGAATCATTCCATGGTGCTCCTTCAATTACCATAGCTTGGAGAATTCCTTTGTCGGTGACATGCACTCGCGACCAAGGATCTAAAGGAGTACCATATTCTCTAGACCTATCTATCCAAACGCTTGATGAGCATTGACTTGGGTTTGCCTCCCATGCTAGAAACGTTGATTGCTATAATATTTCTATTGGGCTTGGGGGCAAAACCATTGCATGATCCATGTTGATATCGTTTTCTGAGATCTTTGTAGAAGATATCATGTTGCAGGTTCCTATCGACGCTACTTCCACCAGATTGATTGGAGGTGGAAGAGCGAAAGTTCCCATTAGTATAGGATCTTTTAGTAGGCCTACTCCGATATTCTGAAGCGAATGGGGGCTTCCATGGATCATGGGAATGCTTCCTGTAACTTGAGAACCATTGGGGAGGAAGTTTTGTTGATCGACGATTGTAATTCCTCCTTGAAAGGGAAATGCAATCTTTCTAAAATAGGTCGACACAACAGCTGCCATGGCATATATCCATGGTCTTCCTAGTAGGATGTTGTAATCAAGATTCCCATCGATGACTTCAACATCTATTTCTACCGTTTTTCCCCCTAGTTCAAATTTCAAGTTATTTAGGATACCATATGGGGTATATGTCCTTCCGTCGAATGCTTTTAATGTCGTTGCTGACCGCGACAAGGTTGGAGATCCTAAAGTTTTCCAGCAACTCATCGACATAATACATGTAGATGCCCCCTCATCAATAATTGTTCGATGAACAGTTTTGTTAAGGGCTTTCACTTGAACAAGGAAAGCTAGTTGAGCCGGTAACTGAGGATCGTATCCTTTGTGGTCAAAGGATACAAGATTGGAATCCTTCGGGTCAATCCCACCAATGGCTGATAACAAAGCCTGCCTCTGGGATGGGAAATTTTGTAGTACTTCAAGAGTTGACATAGCGGATGGCGATTGGGCCAAATCTTCGACTATGTTATAATGCTGCGCCGCTCTAGCGCGGGGATTAAATGTCGACTTGTGTACTACTCCCTTTGGCGGTTTTATCGTCAATTCAGGGATGGTGGGTGGTACAACTTCTGTCGAAGTTGTTGTCGAACTACTTGGTTGATCTTTATCCTTGTTGTTCGACAGCTGCGGATTCCCATAATCTTTGTTCCTTGTCAAAATCAAAGCATCATTCTGCTGTTTTGAAATCGACAACATTAGCACTTGAGACGGGGAAGCATTTCCACTTTCAACTAGATTCATTCCTGGGTTTGGAAACGGATCAGTTAACACTACGGAGGTTTTTGAACTCTTGAAGAATTTTTTAACCTCAGCTTTGTATGGACAGTCTGTGGTCCGATGATCCTCATCGCATATAAAGCATGGATATTTTGGTTTCCTATTTCCAGGAGGGTTTGAAGAAGATTTTTCAGGAGATGACTCATCCTGTTTCTTCTTCTTCCCTTTGCCTTTCTTCTTGCTTCCTGGTTGTTTGTTTCTTTGCCCTTATCTGTCGATACGGCATTTACTTCTGAAGCAAGAAGTTCATCTTTTGCATTTTGACTTGAAATCTTACGGGCCTTCTTGGAGGTAGCCTTTGTCGATTTCGTGTCCGTCGTGCCAATCACGCCATCGCTGGCATGAGAGTCATTGTTTGATTTAGGAGGAGGAGGAATTGAGAATTCCGGTCTAGGGGCGTCAGGTATTTTGTCGTAGAGCATGCCGGACTGAGTATAGATCAAGTCCAGATATTGTGCACGAGCGATAACTTTCTCTTCCGTTACGACTCCCCCCTTTGCCACATCTTCCGTGATGGAAGGTAGTAATGACTTGATAAACCATTCAGCTAATAGCTGATCAGGGACGTACGTTTTTACCATCCTACGATGACGTCGCCACTCATGTATATGATCAGATATGTGAGTGGCCGTTGTCTGTTTGAAGTTGGTAAGGAGTTATGTTCCCGTTTCGTACCTTATCGGTAATTGAAAATGGGTTAAAAAGGTTGTGGCTAAGGTACTGAAGTTGTTGAATGAAGCTCTAGGCAATTCAATGTACCATTTTGCCGCTGGACCCGTTAACATCCTCTGAAAGAGGCGAAGTCTTATCGAATCATCATTTAGGGTGTTTGATGAACACCATAGATGAAATGTCATCACGTGATTCGATGGATCCTCACCTGGATTTCCATTAAATTTAGGAATATTTGATGGAAGTTTATGTAGAATCGCTGGCTACCAAGGGGTGTAAGCAATTGGATCGTTTGTTAACCGGTTTAAATCAGGTGACTCTAAAGTTGCCACGAATGGTAACTGCTGATTCAAATTAGGTTAAGCATACCCAGGTGTTGTGGTCACCAACAACCCCCCTCTTTGTTTGATATTAGTAATAACATCAAGCAAAGGGGGACCCTTAACCAAAAAATCCAAAAAATATTTTTGTTTGAAAAAAATCTTTTGTATCAACTCCCTAAGAGCTATATCGCGTCGCAAAGGAAAAAGGAGCGCTTTCCCAAAGCGCACAAACACACCAAGGAAGAGCGACGCGAGAACCCATCGCATCGCATGCATCAAAGGCGCTCAAAAGAGGAGAACCTAAAGAACAGCCGACGGCCGATATGCGACGTCGCACATCGCAATGTCGCATAAGCAGCACAAAGTGACAAAGCGAAAAACCTTGCGACCTTGCGATATTGCGATGTGCAATCTGCGACTTTGCGATATTGCGACCTGCGATCTATGGTGTGCGACAAATGAGACTATCAATCGCTGCGATGCCACCTATTTACCTCGCAATCTTCGATGCTGTGATGCAAATCGCAGAAGCCAATCATCGCAGGCATTCCTCGGCATGATCTGGGAGCCTAAAGTTAGGCGTGCACCTTACGGGAAATTAATAATTGTACGCCTGTGTATCCCAAGATGATTATGTTGCGTTTTTCGAAGAGTCAAGTCATAATGGGTGACATGATTATGCATTCATTAGAACTTAATTGCTTTCATGTCAATCTTTTCTTTTGTCTCTTTTCATTTACGTGAACTATAAGTCAGCAACTGATATAAATCTATATGCAGGAAACATCTAAGGAAAAGCGCTAGAACTAGAAGAACAGAGAGGAGATGACGTCGCAGATGGATACCGCATACAGCAGGACCGCGGATCCCAGAGTATCACTCAACAAATGCTGATGGAAATAGGCTATCTAGGACTCAGAGTCAAAGGCGCACAAAAGCAAAGTGTTTATGAAAGATCCTGAATCCCAAATTGGGTAAAGCAAAAAGAAAAACGCCTAAGGGGAAAGACGTCTCAGAAAAGCCTGGAACAAAGAATGGAAACAAGTTTCAATTGAGAAAATCATTTAGGCAACAAAATCCCCAGCTCATTGAGTCATTCGCATGGCCAGAAACCGAAATAGCAACAGCACAATCAGTTTGAAAGAAATCTGAGTTGTACTAAGTATACACGCCGTGAAGACACTCCTCCAGAAGAACACTTTCAAAAATATCTTCTAGTTTGCCAGAAAGAGGAGCCAGCTCTTGTTATTTCTAATTTTCAAGCTTGAACAAAAGGAAAGGACAAGAAACCGACTCTGTCACGGTGAACAGCGCATCGCTTACAGCACTAAGGAGCAGATACAGAAATGGTTAGAAATTAGATTCAGTTTTTACAAATAAATTTGTTTTAGTAAAAGGGCTGTCATTTGAAGCCGTTCCCTAAATTTGTGTAATTAAAATTAGCCGGTTAGTAGTATTTAACCCTTCTTGTTGCATTGGAGAAGGGTCCGGAAATTTGTCAAAAAACTTGTCCTCAGAACATGCACTTCTGCACCCTCGGAGGGGGTTTTTGATGAATGGACGGATCAAGATTTATTTATGTTTGCATTTTAATACCTGCTACTGATGTTGCACTTCTGTACTCTTAGTAGGCATTAGAAGTAAGTAGAAATAGATCATTATTGCTTCAGGTCTGCGAGTATAAAGTCAGTCATAAATGGTACTTTTATCTCTTGACGAGTTTCTGCTTGCATTCTTAGAGTAATATACAGCTGATGTTGTTTATATGTTAAAGTATGAATGAGTAGACTACCATTTGGCACTTCTGTACGGTGGAGTCATTGATTTATGCTTAATACATGAATAACTGATTATGCGATATGCTGTTCACAACCGTTTTGTTTAACTTCTTATGCAGGATGGTTCATCTAAATTGATTTATATTCTCATGATAGCTGAATAATCTTCATTACCAGTTATTGTGTGAAATCTTTCTAGATCGCATAATGGAAAAAGTTTTATCTCGGGTTAGCGTAGATTAGATGTGTTGTTCTTGATAGATTAAAGTAGTACAGAGTTTAGTCTCAGAATTTAGAACTAGATTAGCTTAGAAATAATTCCATATTTTCATTATCAAATCTTACACACACACACATCACCAAACTCTACACACACACACCCCCCTTAGAACGGGAAGCTGGTCCCGTTATCCCCAGTCGGACCCGCTACACCAAACGGGCACGGAGCCGCCAACCAGGTTCCCGACCGGGTGGGTATCCCCCTTGTTGTTGACCCGATTTCAGAGCCCTCAACATATTTGGCACTAGAAGGAGGGCACGAACTATGAATGGCACATAAAGAAATATCAAAATACCATTCTGAGAGTAATACACCCTCATCAACTCCCTCGACTTCTCCAACACGGTTAAACCCGGAATTTGAAGTCGCTCGAGTACCTACCACTGCTACACATTCGAACATATCAGACCAATCTATCATTGATCCCCCTGAAATTCGAACTTTGATTCGTAAACTCCAGGGATTCTCTATTTTTAACTAGAAGTCTGATAAATCTAAAAGTAGCGTGACTTTGCAGTATAACCCTGCTCATCCCCTTACCAGATCAAAGAGTGAAAATTTTGGCATACAACCAAGTGAACTCCCTCTCCCCACCAGGAAAAGAGCAAGGAAAACACCACCAGAGTCTGACAGTGAGACTCCTTCATCCACTTCGTCCATATCAACTCCCTCACCGCGAAGTCAACCACCCACTCTTTCATTCCAACTCACTCACCCATCTTCTACAAACCTTCCTCTTCAAACATCAAAGATCTTAATATCTTCATCTTCTCAGCATCAGGGATCGTCTTCTGCACTTCCATTTACTAGCAGCTCAACGATGGCTCAGTCTCCATGGAACAATCCTGGGGCGGTTTTAATGCCTCCACCCCTGAGCCCTATACCGGCCCATCCTGAGAAATGGCTGCCTAAATTCAATCCGGAAGCAGGAATGCTAGCCGAGGAACATATCAATAATTTCATGCTTTCCGTTAATCTCAACGGAGTCACTAACGAAGACGCTGTTGTCCGGCTTTTCCCTTATACAATGCAAGGAACAGCCGGGTCATGGTACTTTTCGTTACCTTCCGGATCCATCACAAGCTGGGACATTTTTCAAAGCCAGTTCCTCACCAAGTTTGGTGATGACAGATCCACGGCGACATTGATCAATGACCTATCTAATCTTAAGGCTGAGGCTAGAGAACCCATTAAAGATTTTAACTTAAGGTTCAATAAGATCCTCAACAAAATCCCCGCTGCCTCACAACCCAGCGAGGAAGTAAGATGTGAATGGTACATCACGGCTTTACCTCCAAAATTGGCTATCTTCGTAGATAGGGCAAACAAGACCACCTTAGTTGACAACTTGACAGAAGCATTAGCAGTGGAAAAAAGCGTGGTAGCCCTAGAAAAGAGATCCGCTATAGAAGAACGCAAATCTAAGAAGATCTCTTTCAAAGAAGACACCAAGAAGAAGAAAACGAAAGATCCTTTCGATTTGGAAGGATTACAAAAAGTGTTGAAAGCCATGTCAAATGAGATTATTGATATTAAGAAACAAGTAGCAGAGACTTCTTCAAAAAAGCCCTTTAGGACTTTTAAAAGAAACCCTCCCATGGAGGTAAGACCACCTAGTGTTGTCTCAAACGTTGAATCTGAAGAAGACGAAGATGAAGAGAATACCACTGAAGGGCAGACCGACGAGGAAGAGGTCGTAGAACTACAAGGAATGTGGGACTTCATCCTCCCACAAGAAGAGGATCAAGAAGCATTTCCTGTTAACATGAGAAACAGAAATCAACTTGATCCTCCCCTAACTACCCCAAAACAAAAGGGCGCAAGCCCTGCAGCAAAAGAAAAGGTCGCAACAAAAAAGACAAATGCTAAAGCGACCCAGATTAGCCCAGTCCAATCTGATCAAACGCCTCCATCAAGAACACTAATAGTGTCGGATGAAATCGAGTATAACATCATTGATGACATGAAGAAGACTAGGGCTAATATCACTCTGTATGAATTGAGTAAATTGAAACACCAGCAGAAAATAATGATGAAATAATTACATGCTGTGCCTACTACATCTTTACCTACAGCTGTAGCTTCCCACAATCTGGGAAGGCCTCCAACCAGCACGATCAATAAAATTGATCCAAATGACATCTCCTTGATTGGAGGAAGATCAAGATCTCATACTCCTCCTTTTCTTCTCACATATGAAATCTTCAACAAAAACGTGCACAATTGCTTAGTCGATTCTGGTGCTTCAACGAACATTTTACCCAGGTCAATATGTGCCAAATTGAATGTGCAACCTCAAAAATCCGCGGTACGTATAGTTCAACTTGATCGATCCCAAGTCAAAGTGATTGGTGAACTCAATCAGGTGACCATAAGATTGTCGTCTAACCCAAAAGTGTGTCAGGTTATCGACATTCTAGTAGCTGATATCCCTGAATTCTATGGTTTGATTCTTAGCAGGGATTGGTCGGAAAAACTCCACGGATATTTTTCAACCGATTGGTCGCACATGTGGCTACCATACAATGGTAAGCCAAATCAGATAAAGGTTGAACGAGAATTGCACCAAAAATACATAGTGACAGAACTGGAAGGAGAAAATGAGGCCATAACGTACAATAGCAGCATTGTAGGCAATTACGCAATAGATTCTTTCCTAGGTAATTTCAATGCTCATATTTCACCATACTTAGAGAATTCAGTTTTATCCCAAGTTGAAAATTTCTCCCAAACTGATGACTCAAAATGTTTTAGTTTTGTAGATAGTTCTGTAAATACATCTTTATTTTGGAAATTATATTTTGACGAATCAAAATCCAATGAGGGGGCAGGAGCAGGATGCGTTCTGATTAACCTAGACGGGAATAAGACTATGCTCACATGCAGACTTGAGTTTGATTGCACGAACAACACAGCGGAGTATGAAGCCTTGGTTCAAGGCCTATACAAAGCAATCGGATTGAATGTTAAGTATCTTCAAGTCTTTGGAGATTCAGAGATCGTCGTAAAATAGGTACGTAACACCATACATTGCCTGTCAAGTCATTTAAAGCATTATCAATCATTAGTTCAAGATCTCACTACACATTTTGTAGCATTCAACGTCTCGTCAATTCCAAGAATTCAAAACGCAAGCGCAGACCTGTTAGCCAACGTAGCCTATAGACTTATCCCTTTTGAAGATTTTAGTCCTGATAGGTTTTCAATAGAATTAATCTTTAGACCATCCATCCCTGACAATATCACCAATTGGAGAGTGTTCAACGATGATCCTGACATCGTGAATTTCCTTACTTCTGAAGGATCCTACTCAAATCAAATAATCGACGAAGACCATCATGATCATCAAATACAGCAAAATGGCTTCGACAATGCTATACCGAAATCGGTGGTCAAGCTAGAAGATTTATATGATTTGAAAAGTCGGTTTAAAAGGTCCGCCAATGCTAAACTTTGCAGTTCTACCCTGAACTATGAATTAGTAAACCTAGGGACCGATCAGAAGCCTCAAAATGTTAACCTAGGTCACGGCCTAGCCCCTGAAGAGAAATCAGCATATATCCGTCTTCTGAGACAATACAAAAACGTTTTTGCCTGGAATTACGATGAACTAAAAACATACAACACTTCTATCATTCAACATGTTATCCCTATGATTGACAACGAAAAACATGTCCAGCAGAAGCTCAGAAAAATACACCCTAACCTAGAAAATCAGATAAAAACTGAGCTTAATAAGTTGTTGAGAGCCAGAATAATTTTCCCCGTAAGGTATTCTAAATGGGTATCCAATATGGTGCCCGTTAGGAAGAAAAACAGAGACATTAGAATCTGTATCGATTTCCGAAATCTCGACAAAACCTGTCAGAAAGATAACTTTCCCCTCCCACCTATGGAGCAAATATTACAGGCAGTAGCAGGCCCAAAATTAATGTCATTCCTGGATGGATTTTCAGGATACAATCAAGTACTGGTGCATCCTGATGATCAGTTAAAGACTACGTTCCGAACCAAATGGGGCACTTATGCATATCGGAAGATGCCATTTGGTCTGATCAATGCCAGAGCTACCTTTCAGAGAGCCATGGACATCGCATTTAAAGGGTTAGTCAATAAATCAGTGGTGATTTACCTGGATGATATAACAGTGTACTCCAAAAAACGAAACAACCACCTTAAAGATTTGAAGAAAATCTTTCAAAGATGCTTGAGGTATGGGATTTCGCTCAACCCAAAGAAATCTTTCTTTGCGTTAAGCGAAGGAAAATTGCTCGGATTCATAGTGTCGAAATCTGGTATTCATATAGAACCCGACAGAATCAAGGAAATTTCCGAAATATCCATACCCCATAACAAGAAGGCCATGCAATCCTTCCTTGGACAGATCAATTTTGTCAAAATATTTGTCCTGGATTTTTCACGTATTATTTCTCCTTTACAAAATATGATAAAAAAGAATTCAAATTTCAAATGGGGTCTAGAGGAGCACGAAGCGTTCAACTTAATCAAACAAGCTATCATCAATGCTCCATCTTTGGCCACCCCAAATTTTTCAGAATCTTTTACCTTATACACTTTTGCCTCAGAGAAATCCTATGCCGCGATTTTGACCCAAACAAATCAAGAGAAAGCGGAAGCTCCAATCACATTCTTCAGCTCAAACTTACAAGGTGCTGAAATTAATTACTCAGACGTAGAGAGACAAGCATACACTATTTTCAAAGCGATCAAATATTTCAGACCTTTCTTGCTTAAAGCCCACACTAAAGTCGTAGTACCGTTTCCGGCGGTAAGAAACCTTTTAGTGCAGAAAGACGTGGGTGAAAAGAGAGCTAATTGGATTACCGCTTTACAAGAATATGATCTTGAGATCAAACCAGCAAACATCGTAAGAGGTCAAGGCTTCTGCAAGATGTTAGCCGGAGCATCACAAATCCCGGAGAACTCATCTGAAGAGGTACAAGCGTACGAGGTAAGCCTAAACGATGCAGAATCATCATATGCTGACACCATTTATTTTCTTAAGAATGGGTATGCTCCATCACGTCTGGATCATACCAAGAAAAGAGCTCTGAGATTAAAAGCTAAACAATACCAGCTCGTAAATGATGTCTTGTTTAAAAGGAATTACGATTCTGTGCTTCTTAGGTGTCTTGAGAAAATTGAAGCCGAAAAGGTTTTGCAGGAACTCCATGACGGACCAGCGGGCGGACACTATGCCGGAGATGCAACTGCACATAAAATCTTGCGTGCAGGATATTATTGGCCCACGCTGTTCAAAGACTCATACAATCATGTGAGGAGATGCCAAGTCTGTCAGACTGCTGCAGGAAGACAAAGGAAACCTGCCATGCCGCTACAACCAGTCATCATCGACCAACCATTCAGTCAATGGGGCTTGGACATAATAGGTGAGATCGTTCCTCACTCTTATAAGCAGCATAAGTATATCCTTACGGCAACTGATTATTTTACCAAATGGGTAGAAGCAGTTCCTCTCAAGACAGTTCATTCTGAAAATATTATTGAATTCATAGATCAATTTATCATCACTAGGTTTGGATTGCCAACAGCAATAATGTTTGATAACGCTTCATATTTTCCTGGAAATACTATGACTGAGTTTGCGCTTAAAAGAGGTTTCAAACTAAAATATTTTGCCAACTACTATCCGTAAGGTAATGGATTGGCTGAATCAACAAACAAGAACCTAATCAGAATTATCAAAAGAACAGTCGACCAAAACCAAAGGAATTGGCACAAAGCGCTGGTAAATGCTTTATGGACTGATAGAATCACAAAGAAAGCTTCAATCGGCACTTCTCCCTTTAATTTAGTTTATGGGAGAGAAGTGGTTCTTCCAACTCACTTAGTCATTCCCTCTTTGTCTTTAGTGCAATATATCGATGAAGTATCTACTTCCTCTTTACAATTAAGACAAATGGAAATAATCAAACTAGAAGAACAAAGAGAACAAGCTAGGAAAACCCATGCTCATCACCAAGCGCTAACAAAATCTTCTTTTGACTCAGCCATCATAACCAGAAAAAACTTTCAGATGGGTGATTTAGTTTTGAAATGGGATAAGGCTCATGAAGAAAAGGGAAAACATACGAAATTTCAGAAGCTGTGGCTTGGCCCTTTTCAAATTGTGGAAGTTGTAGGCCCATCCACATTCGTGTTGCAGGATCTGGCAGGAAGGAGAGATTCTTTACCTGTCAATGGACTGATTCTTAAATTATATTTTCCATAGAAGAGAAATCTTCTAATTTTTGTAGGATAGATTTAGTTTTTAGTTTTTATTTTGTTTTGTTTTTCTCTTTTATGAATAAAACCCGTTGTAGATGATCATTTAAAAAGGATTCATGAAAGAGCACGCCAATTCTCTATCAGATTTTGATTTCGCTTGTACAAATAGCAATTTTTTTTTTGAAAAGCTTAATTTTATTATTGACAAATAGAGTTAACTTCACTTTGATTACGATACTCGTTTCGACCTCTAAAATTTTTTTTGACAAAAGCAACCTCTGGTAAAAGAATTGTTTTGTATCAGCACCATGAAGGGTATCATCAATAATAAAATAAGCATTCTCTGCAAAGCTGTTGTTTTCAAAAACTCTATTATTGTCGTCCAGAGCTTTCTTAAGGAAAAACAATGACTTCCTCCCTGCTAGAAGGAAACTACAGTGTCCAGAGAAACAATCCAAACAAAACACTATATCTCAAAGAATAAGAGGTCTCATCACGAACCGGCTTATCATGATCACAGATATTATAACTTGCTGACTTTGCCAATACTGTCTATCAAAACAGGGCAACGACTTAAGATTGTTGCAATCAAAAGACAAGAGGTCTCATCACGAGTCGGCTTGTTCAGCAAAAGTGTAAATCAGGTGAATGACTGTGTCATAATTTGGCCACCAAACCAAGACATTTTTATTTAGAGAATTAAAAAAGGAAAAGTGTGTTAAAAAGGATTTTTCTCTGGAATGTTGCGAGTAACCTCAAGCAGGAAAATGGATCATTGCTGGATAACATGGTAACCCTGTCGAGGCTATGGACGCTTGCGGGCAGCAGAGGCTCTACCTACGACAAATGAGCATACTTTTAAGCCAGTACGCAGAGAAGACCTTATTTTATCTTTTATCAAGACCAGGTAATGTCTGATGCAAATGCAAGAAGAAACCTGAGGAAGCAAGAAATTGAGATATAAAAAAGGTTGAAACAAAATATCGCCAACAAGGTGAGGGGCAATCTACTCTATCTGTCCATAACAAAATTTAGACATATAAAAATTTTTGCTGTTTCGGAAGTGAACGGTCAATAGAAATGCAGAGATAACTGGTTCTTCACAGTGAATCGCCATTGTTGTGGTCACCAACAACCCCCCTCTTTGTTTGATATTAGTAATAACATCAAGCAAAGGGGGACCCTTAACCAAAAAATCCAAAAAATATTTTTGTTTGAAAAAAATCTTTTGTATCAACTCCCTAAGAGCTATATCGCGTCGCAAAGGAAAAAGGAGCGCTTTCCCAAAGCGCACAAACACACCAAGGAAGAGCGACGCGAGAACCCATCGCATCGCGTGCATCAAAGGCGCTCAAAAGAGGAGAACCTAAAGAACAGCCGACGGCCGATATGCGACGTCGCACATCGCAATGTCGCATAAGCAACACAAAGTGACAAAGCGAAAAACCTTGCGACCTTGCGATATTGCGATGTGCGATCTGCGACCTTGCGATATTGCGACCTGCGATCTATGGTGTGCGACAAATGAGACTATCAATCGCTGCGATGCCACCTATTTACCTCGCAATCTTCGATGCTGCGATGCAAATCACAGAAGCCAATCATCACAGACATTCCTCGGCATGATCTGGGAGCCTAAAGTTAGGCGCGCACCTTACGGGAAATTAATAATTGTACGCCTGTGTATCCCAAGATGATTATGTTGCGTTTTTCGAAGAGTCAAGTCATAATGGGTGACATGATTATGCATTCATTAGAACTTAATTGCTTTCATGTCAATCTTTTCTTCTGTCTCTTTTCATTTACGTGAACTATAAGTCAGCAACTGATATAAATCTATATGCAGGAAACATCTAAGGAAAAGCGCCAGAACTAGAAGAACAGAGAGGAGATGACGTCGCAGATGGATACCGCATACAGCAGGACTGCGGATCCCAGAGTATCACTCAACAAATGCTGATGGAAATAGGCTATCTAGGACTCAGAGTCAAAGGCGCACAAAAGCAAAGCGTTTATGAAAGATCCTAAATCCCAAATTGGGTAAAGCAAAAAGAAAAACGCCTAAGGGGAAAGACGTCTCAGAAAAGCCTGGAACAAAGAATGGAAACAAGTTTCAATTGAGAAAATCATTCAGGCAACAAAATCCCCAGCTCATTGAGTCATTCGCACGGCCGGAAACCAAAATAGCAACATCACAATCAGTTTGAAAGAAATCTGAGTTGTACTAAGTATACACGAAGACACTCCTCCAGAAGAACACTTTCAAAAATATCTTCTAGTTTGCCAGAAAGAGGAGCCAGCTCTTGTTATTTCTAATTTTCAAGCTTGAACAAAAGGAAAGGACAAGCAGCCGACTCTGTCACAGCGAACAGCGCATCGCTTATAGCACTAAGGAGCAGATACAGAAATGGTTAGAAATTAGATTCAGTTTTTAGAAATAAATTTGTTTTAGTAAAAGGGCGGTCATTTGAAGCTGTTCCCTAAATTTGTGTAATTAAAATTAGCTGGTTAGTAGTATTTAACCCTTCTCGTTGCATTGGAGAAAAGTCCGGAAATTTGTCAAAAAACTTGTCCTCAGAACATGCACTTCTGCACCCTCGGAGGGGGTTTTTGATGAATGGACGGATCAAGATTTATTTATGTTTTCATTTTAATACATGCTACTGATGTTGCACTTCTGTACTCTTAGTAGGCATTAGAAGTAAGTAGAAATAGATCATTATTTCTTCAGGTCTGCGTGTATAAAGTCAGTCATAAATGGTACTTTTATCTCTTGACGAGTTTTTGCTTGCATTCTTAGAGTAATATACAGCTGATGTTGTTTATATGTTAAAGTATGAATGAGTAGACTACCATTTGGCACCTCTGTACGGTGGAGTCATTGATTTATGCTTAATACATGAATAACTGATTATGCGATATGCTGTTCACAACCGTTTTGTTTAACTTCTTATGCAGGACGGTTCATCTAAATTGATTTATATTCTCATGATAGCTGAATAATCTTCATTACCAGTTATTGTGTGAAATCTTTCTAGATCGCATAATGGAAAAAGTTCTATCCCGGGTTAGCGTAGATTAGATGTGTTGTTCTTGATAGATTAAAGTAGTACAGAGTTTAGTCTCAGAATTTAGAACTAGATTAGCTTAGAAATAATTCCATATTTTCATTATCAAATATTACACACACACACCCCCCTTAGAACGGGAAGCTGGTCCCGTTATCCCCAGTCAGACCCGCTACACCAAACGGGCACGAAGCTGCCAACCAGGTTCCCGACCGGGTGGGTATCCCCCTTGTTGTTGACCCGATTTCAGGGCCCTCAACACCAGGGTAAGATGGGATTGCCTGTGCAGTTGGTCTTTGCATGCCAGCATAATGCATTTGATGCTGGTATGACTAATAAGTTTGGTGGACATGACCATTGTAAAATGGTTGATTTTGACCGTTTTGAATGTACGACTGTCCACTGTTCGCAAAGATTTGCTGCTCAGAACCTTGGTATACTTGTTGGAATTGTGGTTGTTGGTATTGCACCAGCCATGGTTGTGAAGCCATGTGCTATTGCGTTATACTAACCATTGGACCAAGGTGAGGGGTGATTGTACCCGTCTGGACCTGTGTCGCCCCATTAGTCGGCGATTGTGGTTGAGTTACAGGATCAAGGGGCTGTTGCATTACAACCTGAGAAACCTGAGGTTGGCATACAACAGGGAGCGTTTGAACTTGTGACACCATCACAATAGTTGGCGTAGTCGGGATGTTCGACATAGGTACACATTGTTGCATCGAATACACAACTCTTGGTTGTTGAGGTAGTATAGGTACCCAACCACTTGAGGTAATTCCAGTATAACCTGAATATTGTTGTGAACTCCCGTATGGATATCCTCCCGGAGGGGATAATGAAAGGGCATACTGCCCCCCATACGGTGGTAATCCAGAACTCAAGGGAATTGTTTGCCCTTGGGGACCGGACTGCCCAAATTGACCTCCAAACGGATCAATTTGTTGAGACTCAACATAAGAGTTTCCGGATATTATTCCGGATGAACAAACAGGAACGGACCAGACTGTCGAAATAGCCCCTGAGTGGGCTCCTTCTAGCGGTTGAGAGCTAGTCGGGACAGATGGTATGCCGGCGAACATTGTCGGAGTGACAGCAGGGAGTTCTGTTGTCGCTGTGTCAGATGACACAGTCCTAGATGTTGACGGTCGTTCAGACGTTTGTAGTCTATCCAAAAGATTACCTAGCGATTCTACAGGAGCTTCCACTGGTGGTAGACTAACTTCTGATGAAGAAGGATATAGAGTGTTCCTGACTCCAAAGTGCGTTGGAGTACTTGTTTGAGGATCCTCTACAATTTCTTCAATTGCAATCAGACCAGGTGGAAGGGGAAGACCGTCAGGTCCGTAAAATATTTCTGGTGCCAAAGAAGTTATGGAATCGACAACGACAGATGTTTGAAGAGTAAGACTCTCCGAACCGGTTGTAGATGGAACTGGTTCGGTAACACAAGTGTTCACTCTCAGACTAGGATCAGTATCACTGTCCCTCCGTGGCTGTTGAACTTCTTCTGTAGAGGCAGGGATTCCAGAAATGTTCGGAGTAACCGGAGTCTCTGATGTCGTTGGAACACTTGTTCTAACTTTAATAGGAGATTTGGAACCGGTTAAATGAGTTCGCTTTGTCCGTACTGGTTTCGATTCCGGAGACAAAGATGGTTGACTCATAAGCCTCCACGAACGACGGGGTTTCAATTGACTTTCTTCCATGATTGCAGATTACTCGATCAACTAAAATAAAAAGGGGAATTATGTTTCTGAATTAAATGAATTTTAGACGCTTTTGACACAACTTGTTTTTCAGTTTTTAAGAGTCGAGAAAAAACAAAAGATGACTCTAGTCTCCTTTGATTTTTAATGAGCCTGAAGTGACAAGTGCTCAGATGGACCTTTTCTGTTAAGGAGTCTGAAAAGGAATGAAAGGGACTGCTCTGGAGATCTAGGTAGAGGGAGTACCAAACCAATCGCAAAACTGCAGAATACTTTTTATGGTATGGCAGTCAATCTTCCCGAATGCTGTGTTCGGTGCATTGCGATCAGTAGGGCGGCCGACACGGCTTCCTATGGATAAAAGGTTTTAAGCATATAGGGGTCTCCCAATATATACTCGACGGTACGTGGGAGCACAAGTCCGTACCGGCACTTATCGTCTCAAAGTGGAGGAATCACCCAACCATCAGTGAGGACAACAATTACCAAGCTTTACGATGCCAGAATACGTCCCTAGCCTAGACCTCTAAATGTTGTGCGTTAAGTTCCAATGCGTTGTTAGATTCATTCAATTTATTTTAAGTTGATCTTTCTTATGAAGTTTTCCTTTTGGGATCACCACGAGATGTAGATGTAATTCCTAAAATGCAATCTAAAGATGATAAGCAAACTTTTATCTCTTTTCAGCAATGAAAATCCTAGCTACAAGGGGAAAAGAAAGACACAATCTTTTCACAAAGAGCAAAGAGCACACTGTAAATGCACTTTCCTAAATCAATCCAAACAGACTGTCAATATGCAAATGCACATGTGCATGTATTTGTTTTTCACTTTCTTAATATTGATGCCTAAAAAGAAAGTTGATGTACAAATCTGAATTTGCTTTCAAGTGACAAACACAAACAAGCTTCTTTTCGAAATCAAAAGGTAGAGATGATTACGACACTTTATGATTTTGAAATAAATACCCGTTTCGAAACTAGAAAGTTACAAATTCAAACCAAAGGCAAAAGTAAAAGCATAATCGACTGTCAACAGCAAATAAACTTTCTCCTATGATCAAAATCGACACTTGCGACAGATCTAAATCAAAGGACGACAGTATGACTATTCTACTCTTGCAATGGAAAACTGTAAATGACGCCACAAACACACAAAAACATCTACAGTCTTTTTGTACAAAGGAGGCGGAATTACGACAAAGAAAAGGGGTTTTTAAACAGACACATACACTGATCACAGGCTGCAAAAATCAGAGACAAAACTGAAAAAATGAAGCAAAGAACCTCAGCTGCACAGGGCTAGGCTGATCAGCGCACCTGTTACACAGAGAAACTGCATTTCAGCGCAGGTAGCCCTCTCGGGAAGTGCGTTGAAATGCAGAACCTCTTCACAGAGCCTGCGTTGGGGCAGAAACGAGAATTCTATCCGGGTTCTGGGTCACGGTTTGCAGTTTAATCTATGGTTTTTGGCCGAGTAAAAGCAATCAGTAATGCACAATCAGAGGGTAAATTTAAAGGAGGTCTAAGAGCTATCACAAAGGGCAATCAGATCATTTGTGAATCAGCTGTTCAAATCATAAACAGATCCAGTGAATGGATTGAAGTAGCAGATGTCTACTTTGCATTTGTTAATGGCAAATGCAGTTCGATTGCTACTTCTAAGTTTATGAAACAAACAACAAGTGAAACACAAACAAACTAACTAGACAATCGTCCCCAGTGGAGTCGCCATTTTGTTAACGGGAAAAGTGTCTATTCAGAACGACCCTATCCCACTAAGGTGTGACAGTGACCTTAGAAACAAACAGAGAAAACTACTTTTGTATTCTTCTTTATGAACTATAAACGAAGAGGAATAGGATGAACCGACCTGTGTCTTGCGCTAGTCCTTTGATCCAATCTCTCTCTTCTTTGACAGCTTCCAGCTACCTGCTCCCTTACTTGCCCAGCTTCACCAAGTACCTGCAAGATCACAGAAGAAGGAAACTATACAAAGACATGGGTTTATATTCATAAAAAGCTTAGGATCAGATTTAAGCTAAACATACAAATGTAACAAACATCAATGATACACAAGCATGTAGGAGAAACTCAAATAGTTTTATTGATATAACAAGAAGATCCAGGAGGAGTTACAACCGATGATTCCTGATCCAGCATCAACCTCCCAGCAAAGAAGCCCCTCTTCACCTCCAACAAAGCATAAATCACCCAATACTCTGATATCTATCTCAAAACCAACAGCAATTCTCTGCAATGTACAAAATTCCAACCTCCGGATCTCTGGGATGAGGGATCCATATATAGATGTATGCAAGGAGGATGAGTCAGCTTATGATTTGACTAGTGGCTTCTCTCTGTCAGTTCTTGCTTCCACTTGGAGATTGAGAGCCTCTTACTCATCCTTGGTCGAACTCAGTGAGGCAAGTGTCATTGGAGAAGATTCTGGAAGCTTCCATTGTCTTTCCACCTCGCGGAATGGCATTGCCATTTGTCATTTCCCGCTCAACGCACCCTGGTAGTGCATTTAGGTGCATTGCAACGCACCTAGCTAGTGTATTTGGGTGCTATACAACGCAGCTAGCCAATGGAGCAGCTGAAATGATCCTGATTTGACTGATTCTGAGCAGTTTCTGGTGGAGAACTTCTGGGAGAAGCTATAATTTGTTGACCTTGTTGCTTTAGGGGTCGGAACAACACTTTTAGGGACTTAGGATCCCTTGGTTTATGGACATTTCATGCTTAGAGCTGTAAGGCACAAAAATGTCTATAACACTCACTTTAGCCCACAAGATGAGACTTGGGATGCAAGGACAAAGATCAAGTATATCAATAAAAAAATGCAATCTACAAGCTTAACAACAAGAGTTTGCAAGTGTGGTCTTGGAGCTACCTAACATGGCAGAGAAAGACAAGGTCTTCAACTTCATCATTGGATTAAAAACTTGGGCATGCAATGAGGTGAAAGGGAAAAAGATAAAAACACGTGAGGATGTAATTGCTGTAGTTGATAGTGTTGGAAATAACACTGAGAGGGGGGTGAATTAGTATTATCAGATTAATAATTTAATTTCCCAAATAGATTTATATACGCTACTTTAGCTAAGTGAACTAGCGTGTACACACCACTGTACTTAAAGCAACTAGCGTATATGTACAGAACTTTTGATTTAGGCAGTTTATCATGTGTTGAACTTTAACCAGTATATCAGAGATTTATTAGATAGTGCAGTAAAAGCAGAATAAAGCATCACACATAAGCAACACACATGAACACCAAGATATAAGGTGGAAACCCAATGTGGGTAGAAACCACCTACTACTGTCGTCTCTGAATTCTTTTAATAATAAGAAGATCTATTTATAATCTTGTACTGGTGCAGACTTATACCAGTACACAGGCACCCACCTACAGAAGGTTGCAACCTTCTCTCGTTCTCTAGCTTCTACTGGAAGGGAGCTACAACCCCCTAGCACTTGTACTAGCCGATATGTTTACTAGTACATAGGTGCTGACCTACAGAAGGCTATGACCTTCTTTCTTCCTCCAGGGACCACGTTTCATTAATTTTCAGACTGGATACTCCTCGAACACAACACCACAATCTGAAGGCCACGTTTCATTAAATTTTCATACTGGACCCATCAACAACATCATAACTGCAATACAATCATCAAGTACATCTGCATCAACTAATATCATAACCTGAATCTGATAATTCAGAACACTGTCACGAGAATACAGTCACCAAAACCCAAAGCAGAACCCAGAACTCTGCAACAACAAACAGAAACAACTGAAACATACTTCATAAGGTATACGCTACTTCCTTGTTGAACCAACGTGTATACATGATTTTATCAAAGCCAACCAGCGTACACATCTGTAAATATTAACTCATAATTTTGCAGCTATTCCAGACTTTAGTTATACCCAGATCATAACATTTACAGAATAACACATGCGTCAGTATTTATATCTAGACTATACATGATCAAACCATATAATCATAATTCATTTCAAGCCTTAATATGCCCATCCATCATTAGATCTTATCCCTCATCAACCGCTAAGGTTCATCCTTGGTTCAGATCAAGCAACACACCATAAGCCAATAACCTGCATACTAGATCTCACACATCATCAGATATTAGATATTTGCACACTTTGGCCTAATGATATTCTCCTCCTTATATAGTTTTAGGCCTTTCTCAATACCATGGATCAAAACCACTTAGGACCAATACCTTGGACCAAATACCTAACGTCAATACCTCGGACCCGTTGTGGCCACCAACAACCCCCCTCTTTGTTTAGTATTAGCAATAACACTAAGCAAATGGGGACCCTTAATAAAAAATTCAAAAACGTTTTATAAAACTTTTTGTATTATACTCCTTAAAAATATGTCGCATCGCGCGAAGAAGATAAACATTTATTTATGAGCGTAATAAAAAAAAAATGCGGAAAAAGCGACGTGAAATCCATCGCATCGCATGCATTAAGAAGTGCTCTTAAATGAAAATCTTAAGAAATCTCCGACGGCCGATGTGCGACGTCGCATATCGCAATATCGCATAAGCAACACACAATGATTTAATGACTCATGCGATCCGCGATGTTGCGATCTGGCGATATCTGCGATCTGCGATAAATGCGATCTGCGATAATCCAATCTGAAAAAGCTTGCGATGACACAACTAGGTAATGCGATGACGCGATGCTGCTATCACCCATTGCAAATTTCCTCGGCTCAACATTCAATAAAATCTGTTCGTAAACCAAAAATTAGGCGCGCGCCTTAAAAGAAATTAATGAACATATGCCAAAGTGTTAATGAAGGACGGTTTTGTGTTTTTCGAAGAGTCAGTTCACGATGGGTGTCATGATTTTATACATTCATAGAGGTTAGAGCTTTCATATCATTATTTATTATCATTACTCTTTTCCTTTGCGTGAACTGCAGGAATGAAAAACAGGAAACATTATGAAGCAATGAGCAGGAAACATCCAAGGAAAAGGGGAAAGCGTCAAGGCTCGGAGAACAGAGAAGAGATTCCTTCACAAACGAATGCCGCATGCAACAGAACCACAAATTGTAGAGTATCACTCAACAGATGCTGAGGTCGATAGGTGATTCAACATTCAGGGTCAGAAAGCTCACAAAAGCAACATGTTTACAAAAAATCCTGAAACTTCTACCCGGTAAAGGAAAAAGGCGCTAAAGAAGGAAAACGCACCAGAAAAGCCCGGATCAATGAACAGAGGCAGTTTTCGATGCGCGATTAGCGCCTAGCGCTAATCACGCATCGCTAAGAAAATTGTTCAGAAAGAAAAGTCCCTAACTTGCTTAGTCATTCACAAGTCCGGAAACCGAAATAGCAAAAGCGGAAGCAGTTTGAGGGAAATTTGGGTTGTTGCCAAGTATATACGCAGTAAATTCGCCCAACCAGAAGATAATTCTCAAAAATATCTTCTAGTGTACTAAAAAGTGGTGCCAACACTTGCCATTTCTGTTTGCGTAACTCAAACAAAAGCAGAAGGCAACCAGCCGACTCTTCCCAGGCGAATGTTGAATGCTCACAACATTTAAGGAGCAAATGCAGAAATAGTTAGGAATTAGATTCAGTTTTTAGAAATAGTTTTTCTTTAGAATAAGGGCGGTCATTTAAACCGTATCCTAAATTTATGTAATTAAGTTAATTAGTTAGCAGTATTTAAACCCTTCTCATGCATTTGGAGAAGGGTCCAGAAATTTGTCAAAAACTTGTCCTCATAACATGCACTTTTGCACCCTCGGAGGGGGTTTTGATGAATGGATGGATCAAGGTTTATTAATGTTTACATTTGATATCTGCTATTGATGTTGCACTTTTGTACTCTTAGTAGATGTTAGAGCAAGGAGAGATAAATAATTGTTGCTTGAAGCTTATGAGTAGAATCAGTCATAAATGGTACTTTTATCTCTTGGCCATTTCTGCTTATATTCTTAAAGTGATATACAGTTTTAGTTGTTTATATGTTATTGCATGAATGTGTGAGTTACCATTTGGCACTTTTGTACGGTGGAGCCATTTATTTATGTCTGATATATGAATAACTTATTATGCGATATGCTGTTCACAACTGTCTTGCCTAACTTTTTATGCAAGGTAGTTCATCTTAATTGATTTCTATTCTTGTGATAGCTAAATGATCTTTATTACCAGTTATTATTCGAAATCTTTTTAGATCGCATAATAGAAGAAATACACCCCAGGTTAGCATAGATTAGATGTGCTGGTTTTCATTAGATTACAATAGCATAAAGTTAGTTTAAAAGTTTGAATTAGATTAGCTTTAAGTATCCTTAGATCAGCAACATCCAATTCTGCACACACACACCCTTAGATTGGGAAACTAGTCCCATTATCCCTAGTCGGACCCGCTATACCAAACGGATAAGGAGCTGCCAACCAAGGTCCGGACCGGGTGGGTATCCCCCTTATTGTCGACCCGATTTTCGGGGCTTCAACATATTTGGCACTAGAAGGAGGGCCCGAACTATGAATGGCACCTAAATCAAAATCTAAATACCATTCTGAGAGTAAATCGCCCTCATCAACTCCCCCGACTTCCCTAGTACGTTTAAATCCAGAGTCAGAAGTCGCTCGAGTATTAACCGCTGCTACACACCCTAATATTTCAGACCAATCTACCATTGAACCCCCTGAAGTTCAAACTCTGATTCACAAACTCTAGGGATTTTCCATTTCTACTCAGAGGTCTGATAAATATCAAAGCAGCATGACTTCGCAGTACAATCCTGCTCATCCCCTGACCAGATTAAAGAGTGAAAATTTTGGCATCCAGCCAACTGAATTGCCTCTCCCCACCAGGAAAAGAGCGAGGGAAACACCACAAGAGTCTGACAGTGAGACTCTTTCATCTACATCGTCCATTTCAACTCCCTCACCGCGAAGTCATCCACCCACATCTTCATTCCAAACCATCATCCATCCGCTTACTAAAACTCCCACAACCCCTCTTCAATCATCTACGATCATAGTATCTTCATCTTCCCACCCACAAGGATCATCTTCTGCACTTTCATTCACTAGCAACTCAACGATGGCCCAGTCTCCATGGAATAATCCTGGGGCAGTTTTAATGCCTCCACCCTTGAGTCAAATACCGGCCCATCCTGAGAAATGGCTACCCAAATTCAATCCAGAAGCAGGCATGCTAGCTGAAGAACACATAAACAATTTCATGCTTTCTGTCAATCTCAATGGAGTTACTAACGAAGATGCTGTTGTTCGGCTTTTTCCCTATACAATGCAAGGGACAGCCGGGTCATGGTACTTTTCATTACCCTCCGGGTCTATCACAAGTTGGGACATTTTCCAAAGTCAATTCCTTACCAAGTTTGGTGATGACAGATCAACGGCAACGTTAATCAATGACCTATCAAATATTAAAGCCGAGGCTAGAGAACCCATCAAAGATTTCAAGTTACGGTTCAATAAGATCCTCAACAAAATTCCCACTGCTTCCCAACCCAGCGAAGAAGTACGATGTGAGTGGTATATTACGGCCTTACCATCAAACTTAGCAATCTTCGTGGATAGGGCAAATAAAACAACCTTAGTTGAAAACTTGACAGAGGCGATAGCAGTAGAGAAATGCGTAATAGCCTTGGAAAAGAGATCTGCGATAGAGGAACACAAGTCTAAAAAAGACACCTTCAAGGAAGACTCCAAGAAGAAACAAACGAAAGACCCTTTCGATTTGGAAGGATTGCAAAAAGTATTAAAGACCATGTCCAATGAGATGATTGACATAAAAAAACAAGTAGCAGAAACTTCTTCGAAAAAGCCCTACAGAGCTTTTAAAAGAGGTCCTTCAATGGATGTGAAACCACCCAACGCTATTTCAAATGTCGAATCCAAAGAAGAGGAAGAAGAAGAAAATACCATTGAAGGGCAGACTGATGACGAAGAAGTTGTGGAATTACAAGGAATGTGGGATTTCATCCTCCCACAAGAAGAAGATCAAGAAGCATTTCCGGTTAGCACACGAAGCAAAAATCAACTTGATCCTCCCCAAACTACCCCTAAGCAGAAGAGCACAAGCTCTGCAATAAAAGATAAAGTCATAACAAAAAAAATGACCACTAAAGCGACTCAACCTAGCCCGGTCCAATCAGATCAGACAACTCCATCAAAAACACTAATAGTGTCGGATGAAATGGAATACAATATTATTGATGACATGAAAAACACTAGGGCTAATATTACCCTTTACGAATTGAGCAAATTGAAACATCAACAGAAGATAATGATGAAAGAATTACATGTCGTGCCTATTACATCTTTGCCTACATCTGTAGCTTCCCACAACATGGGAAGACCTCCAACCAACACAATTAATAATATTGATCCAAATGACATCGCCTTGATTGGAGGAAGATCAAGGTCTCACACTCCCCCTTTCCTTCTCACTTATGAAATTTTTAATAAAAATGTGCACAATTGTTTGGTAGATTCTGGTGCTTCAATGAATATTTTACCTAGATCAATATGTGCCAAGTTAAACGTTCAACCACAAAAATCCGCAGTGTGCATAGTTCAGCTGGATCGATCTCAAGTCGAAGTGATTGGTGAACTTAATCAAGTAACCATAAGATTGTCATCCAACCCAAAGGTATGTCAAGTTATTGACATTCTAGTGGCTGATATCCTAGAATTCTATGGCTTGATTCTTAGTAGGGATTGGTCCGAGAAACTCCATGGATACTTTTCAACCGACTGGTCACACATGTGGTTACCCTACAATGGTAAACCGAATCAAATAAAGGTTGAACGAGAGTTACACCAGAAGTACATAGTAACGAAATTGGAGGGAGAAAATGAAGTAGTAGCATATAACAGCAGTATCATAGGCAATTACTCGGTAGATTCTTTTCTCAGCAATTTCAATGCTCATACATCACCTTACTTAGAAAATTCAGTTTTGTCCCAAGTCGAAATTTTTTCCCAAACTGATAATTCAAAGTGTGTTAATTTTGTGGATAAACCTGTAAATACATCTTTGTTTTGGAAATTATATTTTGATGGCTCTAAATCTAACGAAGGAGCAGGAGCAGGATGCGTTCTGATTAGTCCAGAAGGAAATAAGACCATGCTTACGTGCAGACTCGAATTTGATTGCACAAACAATACAACAGAATATGAAGTCTTGGTGCAAGGCCTATACAAAGCAATCGGGTTGAACGTCAAGTATCTTCAAGTCTTCGGAGACTCTGAGATTGTTGTCAAACAGGTACGTAACACTATTCATTGCCTATCAAGTCATTTAAAACACTATCAATCTCTAGTACAAGATCTGACTGAGCATTTCATAACATTCAATATTTCGTCAATCCCGAGACTCCAAAACGCAAGCGCAGACCTTTTGGCTAATGTAGCCTCTAGGCTTATTCCCTCCGAAGAGTTTAGTCCAGATAGATTCTCAATAGAATTAATCTTTAGACCATCCATCCCTGACAACATTACAAATTGGAGAGTATTCAATGACGATCCTGATATTGTAAATTTTCTCACTTCCGAAGGATCCTACTCCAATCAGATAATTGACGAAGACCATCACGATCGACAAATACAACAAAATGGCACTGATAATGCTATACCTAAATCGGTGGTTAAGTTAGAAGACTCATACAATTTGAAAATATTGGTTTAAAAGGTCTGCCAATTCAAAGCTCTACAGTTCAACTCTAAACTACGAATTAGTAAACCTAGGAACCGATGATAAACCACAAAACATTAATCTAGGCATAGGCTTAGCCCCTGAAGAAAAACTAGCGTATATTCGTCTTTTAAGACAGTATAAAAATGTTTTTGCCTAGAATTACGATGAGCTGAAAACATACGACACTTCTATCATTCAGCATACAATCCCTATGATTGACAACGAAAAACCTGTCCAACAGAAACTGAGAAAGATCCACCCCAATTTAGAAAATCAGATAAAAACTGAGCTGAATAAGTTATTAAAAGCCAGAATAATCTTCCCCGTCAGACATTCCAAATGGGTCTCCAATATGGTACCCGTTAGAAAGAAAAACAGAGATATTAGAATCTGTATCGATTTTCGGAATCTTAACAAAGCCTGTCAAAAAGACAATTTTCCTCTCCCACCTATGGAGCAGATATTACAGGCAGTAGCAGGCTCAGAACTGATGTCTTTCTTGGATGGATTTTCAGGATATAATCAAGTGCTGGTACATCCCGATGATCAGTTGAAAACCACATTCAGAACTAAATGGGGCACATACGCATATCGGAAGATGCCATTTGGTTTGATCAATGCCGGTGCTACATTTCAGAGAGCCATGGACATCGCATTCAAGGGATTAGTCAATAAATCTGTAGTAATTTATTTGGATGATATAACAGTGTACTCCAAGAAGCGAAGCGACCATCTCAGAGACTTAAAACAAATCTTTCAACGATGTTTAAGGTATGGGATTTCACTTAACCCAAAGAAATCTTTTTTCGCACTAAGTGAAGGGAAACTTCTAGGATTCATAGTGTCAAAATCTGGTATTCACATCAAGCCTGACAGAATCAAAGAAATTTCTGAAATATCCCTACCTCATAATAAAAAAGCCATGCAATCTTTCCTTGGTCAAATCAATTTTGTAAAGAGATTTGTCCCAGATTTTTCACGAATTGTGTCTCCTTTGCAAACCATGATTAAAAAGAATTCAAATTTTATATGGGGTCAAGATGAACATGAATCATTCAACCTGATCAAACAAGCTATCATTAATGCTCCATCTTTAGCAACCCCGAATTTTTCAGAATCTTTTATCTTATACACATTTGCCTCAGAGAAATCATATGCTGCGATTCTAACTCAAGCAAATCAAGAAAAAGCAGAAGCTCCAATCGCATTTTTTAGCTCGAATTTACAAGGTGCTGAACTCAACTATTCAGATGTGGAGAAACAGGCATATGTTGTTTTCAAAGCGGTCAAATATTTCAGACCTTTCTTACTTAAAACCCATACTAAGATCATAGTGCCGTTTCCAGCGGTAAGAAATCTTCTAGTACAGAAGGATGTGGGTGAGAAAAGAGCAAATTGGATCACTGCTTTACAGAAATACGACCTTGAGATCAAGCCAGCAAACATTGTAAGAAGTCAAGGCTTCTGCAAAATGTTGGCCGGAGCATCGCAGATTTCTGAAAATTCATCTGAACAGGTACAACTGTATGAGGTAAGCCTAAACGATGCAGAATCATTATATGCTGACATCATTTATTATCTTAAGAATGGATATGCTCCATCACACCTAGATCACACTAAGAAAAGAGCTCTGAGATTGAAAGCTAAACAATATCAGCTCATAAATGATGTTCTTTTTAGAAAGAATTATGATTCTGTTCTTCTTAGATGTCTCGAGAAAACTGAAGCTGAAAAAGTTTTGCAGGAACTCCACGACGGACCAACAGGCGGACACTATTCTGGAGATGCTACTGCACATAAGATCTTACGTGCAGGATATTACTGGCCTACGCTGTTCAAAGACTCACACAGTTACGTAAGGAAATGTCAAGTCTGCCAAACAACTGCTGGAAGACAAAAGAAGCCGTCCCTGCCACTACAGCCGGTAAACATCGAGCAACCATTCAGTCAGTGGGGCTTGGACATAATAGGTGAGATCGTTCCTCACTCTTCTAAGCAGCATAGATACATCCTCACAGCAACAGATTATTTTACTAAATGGGTAGAAGCAGTTCCTCTCAAGACAGCCAATTCTGAAAATATTATTGAATTCATAGATCAATTTATAATCACTAGGTTTGGATTGCCAACGGCTTTAATGTTTGATAATGCATCATACTTTTCTGGAAATGAAATGACTGAGTTTGCACTTAAAAGAGGGTTCAAACTGAAATATTCGGCCAACTACTATCCGCAAGGTAATGGGTTAGCTGAGTCAACAAATAAAAAACTAATCAGGATTATTAAAAGAACAGTTGACCAGAACCAAAAGAATTGGCACAAAGCTTTGGTAAATGCTTTATGGGCAGATAGAATAACAAAGAAAGCTTCAGTCGGCACTTCTCCCTTTAATTTAGTTTATGGGAAAGAAGTGGTTCTTCCAACTCACTTAGTCATCCCCTCTTTGTCTTTAGTACAATACATCGATGAAGTATCTACTTCCTCCATACAACTAAGACAAATGGAAATAATTAAATTAGAAGAACAACGAGAACAAGCTAAGAAAACCCATGCTCATCACCAAGCACTAATAAAATCCTCTTTTGATTCAAGCATAATGACCAGAAATTTTTTTTCAGATGGGAGATTTAGTTTTGAAATGGGATAAGGCTCATGAAGAAAAGGGCAAACATACGAAATTTCAAAAGATGTGGCTTGGTCCTTTTCAGATTGTTGAAGTCATAGGTCCATCAACATTTGTGTTGTAGGATTTAGCAGGTAGAAGGGATTCTTTGCCTGTTAATGGAAAAATCCTTAAAATATATTTTCCATAGAAGATTATTCTTCTATTTTGTAGAATAGTTTTTCTTTTCTTTTTCATAATAAAACTAGTTGTGAGTGGTTACTACAGGTATTCGCGGAAAAGACACCAATTCTCTTTCAGATTTTGAGCTTTCGCTTGTATAAGTAGCAAAATTTTTTGAAAATCTGATTTTTATTATTGACAGATACAGTTAAAAACTTTAGCCTAGATATGATACTAGTTTCAACTTCAAAAATTTGATGAAAGCAACCTTTAGCGAAGGAATTGTTTTATATCAGCACAATGAAAGGTATCAATAGCAAAATAAGGCTTCTTTGTAAGACTGCTGTTTTCAAACTCTATTATTGTCATCCAGAGCTTTCTTAAGGAAAAAAATGACTTCTTCCCCGCTAAAGAAAATCGCAGCATTCAGAGGAACAATCCGAGAAACACTATATCTCAAAGAATAAGAGGTCTCATCACGAGCCGGCTTATCATGATCACAGATATTATAATTTACTGACTTTGCCAATATTGTCCACCAAAACAGGGCAACGACTCAAGATTGTTGCAATCAAAAGACAAGGGGTCTCATCACGAGCCAGCTTGTTCAGCAAAAGTGTAAATCAAGTGAATGACTGTGTCATAATTTTGGCTACCAAACCAAGACATTGTTCTTTGAGAATAAAAAAGGGAAAAAGTGTCAAAATGGGTTTTTCTTTGAAAAGTTGTAGATAGCCTTAAGCAGGATAAAGGATCATTGCTGGGTAACAGGTAACGATGTCGAGGCTATGGATGCCTGCTGGCAGTAGAGGCTCTATCTACGACAAATGAGCATATTTTAAAGCCAGCACATAGAGAAGACTTTATTTTATCTTTAAAAAGACCAAGTAGTGGCTGATATAAGTACAAGAACAAGCCTGAGGAAGCAAACAATTAGAATAGAAAAAGGTTGAAACAAAATATCATTAATAGGATAAGGCATAATGTACTCTATCTGTCCATAACAAAATTTAGACTTATGAAAAATTTTCTGTTTTGGAAGTTAAGATTCAATAGAAAAGTAGAGATAACTGATTCTTCCCAGTGAATCGCCATTGTTGTGGCCACCAACAACCCCCCTCTTTGTTTAGTATTAGCAATAACACTAAGCAAATGGGGACCCTTAATAAAAAATTCAAAAACATTTTATAAAACTTTTTGTATTATACTCCTTAAAAATATGTCGCATCGCGCGAAGAAGATAAACATTTCTTTACGAGCGTAATAAAAAAAAAATGCGAAAAAGCGACGCGAAATCCATCGCATCGCATGCATTAAGAAGTGCTCTTAAATGAAAATCTTAAGAAATCTCCGACGGCCGATGTGCGACGTCGCATATCGCAATATCGCATAAGCAGCACACAATGATTTAATGACTCATGCGATCCACGATGTTGCGATCTGGCGATATCTGCGATCTGCGATAAATGCGATCTGTGATCTGCGATCTACGATCTGCGATAATCCAATCTGAAAAATCTTGCGATGACACATCTAGATAATGCGATGATGCGACGCTGCTATCGCCCATCGCAAATTTCCTCGGCTCAACATTCAAGAAAAGTTGTCCGTAAACCAAAAATTAGGCGCGCGCCTTAAAAGAAATTAATGAACATATGCCAAAGTGTTAATGAAGGACGGTTTTGTGTTTTTCGAAGAGTCAACTCACGATGGGTGTCATGATTTTATACATTCATAGAGGTTAGAGCTTTCGTATCAGTATTTATTATCATTACTCTTTTCCTTTGCGTGAACTGCAGGAATGAAAAACAGGAAACATTATGAAGCAATGAGCAGGAAACATCCAAGGAAAAGGGGAAAGCGTCAAGGCTCGGAGAACAGAGAAGAGATGCCTTCACAAACAGATGTCGCATGCAACAGAACCACAGATTCCAGAGTATCACTCAACAGACGCTGAGGTCGATAGGTGATTCAACATTCAGGGTCAGAAAGCTCACAAAAGCAGCATGTTTACAAAAAATCCTGAAACTTCTACCTGGTAAAGGAAAAAGGCGCTAAAGAAGGAAAACGCACCAGAAAAGCCCGGATCAATGAACAGAGGCAGTTTTTCGGTGCGCGATTAGTGCCTAGCGCTAATTGTGCATCGCTAAGAAAATTGTTCAGAAAGCAAAGTCCCTAACTTGCTTAGTCATTCACAAGTCCGGAAACCGAAATAGCAAAAGCAGAAGCAGTTTGAGGGAAATTTGGGTTGTTGCCAAGTATATACGCAGTAAATTCGCCCAACTAGAAGATAATTCTCAAAAATATCTTCTAGTGTACTAAAAAGTGGTGCCAGCGCTTGCCATTTCTGTTTGCGTAACTCAAACAAAAGCAGAAGGCAACCAGCTGACTCTTCCCAGGCGAATGTTGAATGCTCGCAACATTTAAGGAGCAAATGCAGAAATAGTTAGGAATTAGATTCAGTTTTTAGAAATAGTTTTGCTTTAGAAGAAGGGCGGTCATTTAAACCGTATCCTAAATTTATGTAATTAAGTTATTTAGTTAGCAGCATTTAAACCCTTCTCATGCATTTGGAGAAGGGTCCAGAAATTTGTCAAAAACTTGTCCTCAGAACATGCACTTTTTCACCCTCGGAGGGGGTTTTGATGAATGGATGGATCAAGGTTTATTAATGTTTGCATTTGATATCTGCTACTGATGTTGCACTTTTGTACTCTTAGTAGATGTTAGAGCAAGGAGAGATAAATCATTGTTGCTTGAAGCTTATGAGTAGAATCAGTCATAAATGGTACTTTTATCTCTTGGCCATTTCTGCTTATATTCTTAAAGTGATATACAGTTTTAGTTGTTTATATGTTATTGCATGAATGTGTGAGTTACCATTTGGCACTTTTGTACGGTGGAGCCATTTATTTATGTCTGATATATGAATAACTTATTATGCGATATGTTGTTCACAACTGTCTTGCCTAACTTTTTATGCAAGGTAGTTCATCTTAATTGATTTCTATTCTTGTGATAGCTGAATGATCTTTATTACCAGTTATTATTCGAAATATTTTTAGATCGCATAATAGAAGAAATACACCCCGGGTTAGCATAGATTAGATGTGTTGTTTTTCATTAGATTACAATAGCATAAAGTTAGTTTAAAAGTTTGAATTAGATTAGCTTTAAGTATCCTTAGATCAGCAACATCCAATTCTGCACACACACACCCTTAGATTGGGAAATTGGTCCCATTATCCCCAGTCGGACCCACTATACCAAACGGATAAGGAGCTTCCAACCAAGGTCCGGACCGGGTGGGTATCCCCTTGTTGTCGACCCGATTTTCGGGGCTTCAACAGGACCAAATACGTTGGACCAATACCATGGATCAAAATACCTTGGACCAAATACCTCGGACGAAAAGCTTAGTTTTCCAACATATATGCACTTTTCCTTCTGCGAAAGTGCGTGTGTAAGTATACGCTACTTGTTTTTAGGGAACCTGTGTGTATACACAGCTTGGTCAAGGTGAACCTACATATACCTTTCTTTATTCATTCTTTGTAGTCTAATCTGTAATTCTTTGTTGTTGACATGCTGCACCGTGATCTTTCATCTGAGTGAGTTGCCATTAAGGACAACACCTATATCATAATGCCAAAAATCTCCCCCTTTGGACTTGATGGCAACAATAACACCAAGTCACTCTCCCCCCTTTGACATCAAGGGCAAAGGGTGGTCCAAGATAATTTCTCCCTTTGACATACATTACGCTGGTCATGCTCCCCCTGAGTACATGCTGAAATGTACTGAAAAACCATCCATGCTCTCCTGAGTACAAGTAGAGTCTGCAAAAAAAAAATATTTTCTAAAAGAATAACATGACTTTATAACTCAACTATGTGAGGATGACCTTCCTATCACCAATGACTCATACATACTCCATCTCCCAATTGAGTGGGGATATACCAAATTGTTTATACATGATAGAAACGAGAAATATTACATCATCTATCCAAGAGGACTCATATCACTTCCTAGATTTTTACATGACTGAAGCCATAGCTAGACTCAGCAACCATAATTCCAACAATGCTGAATGTACATGAAGGCTAATGCTCCCCCTGAACCTGTGCTACCTGTGCATTGTTAGCAGGTCAATGATCAAGGCATCTTTGTCAGTCAGATAAAATTAATGAATAGAGAATATAGACATTAATCATCATTATCAGTTAGAGCACCCATATCAGATCCTACCCCACTGTTTTTCTTATCTAAAACACATATATGCTGCTTTACCCATAGAAATCTGTGTGTGTACGCAACTTTGCTTCATGAAACATGTGTATAATAACCTTTTTCTGAAAAATTGGATTTAACAGCATGATGATGTAGTATCTACTCCCAGCTTTTGTCTGAGATATTCAAATGTCTCTCTGGGCAGTGGTTTAGTGAATATATTAGCAACCTGTTCTTTGGAGGGAACATAGTCTAATTTGACCTTTTGTTCAAGCACTTGTTCACGTAGAAAATGGTATTTGATGGGTATGTGCTTGGTCTTGGAGTGCATGAATGGATTATTTCAAATACTGATGGCACTTGCATTATCACATAGAATGGAGATGGGTCGAGTGCATGTGATCTGAATGTCTTACAAGGTTTGCATCATCCAAAGTAGTTGTGTGCAGCAAGATGTAGTAGCCACATATTCTACTTCAGCTATAGATAGTGCAATTGAACTTTGTTTCTTGCTGAACCAAGACACTAACCTAGAACCCATATAGAATGCACCACCACTAGTGATTTTTCTATCATCAACACTTCCTGCCCAATCTGCATCCGTATATGCATGAAGAGTGAGATTTGTATCTCTAGGATACCATAACCAAAGTTCTGTGTTCCTTGAAGATATTTGAAAATTCTTTTGATTGCCTGAAGGTGTGATTCCTTTGGATTTGCTTGGAATCTTCCAACTATTCCTATTACATGCATGATGTCAAGTCGGGTACCTGTTAGATAAAGCAGACTGCCAATCATGGATCTGTAAGTTGGTTGATGTACTGCTACTGATTCATCATTTGAGCTGAGACTACATCCTGTTACCATTGGGGTACATACAGGTTTAGAATCTTCCATGCCATACCTTTTCAAGATCTATTTGAGATATTCGGTTTGTGAAAGAAAAATACCATCTTTATTATGTTGAACTTGTAGAACAAGAAAATAGGTAAGTTCACCAAGCAAGGACATTTCAAATTCTTGCTGCATTATTGAAGAAAAATTTTGACTCATGGATTCTTCATTGCTACCAAAAATGATATGTTCAACATAAACAACAATAATTAGCAATTTATCAGTGTCAATCTTTGTATATAGATTGCTATCTGTTGAACCTTTTGAAAAATCTTGTTGATGTAGATATATGTCAAGACGGTAATACCAGGCCCTTGGAGCCTACTTCAGACCATAGAGAGACTTTTTGAGTCTGCATACAAGTTTTGCATCATTTCCAAGAATGAATCTTTCTGGTTGTTCAATATAAACTTCTTCTTCTAAATCTCCATTAAGGAAAGCAGATTTTACATCCATTTGGTATACTTTGAATTTCTGAAAGCTAGAAAGAGCAAGAAACATCCTTATGGCTTCAAGTCTAGCAATAGGTGCAAAAGTTTCTTCAAAATCTATACCTTCTTTTTGAGCATACCCTTTACAAATAAGTCTGGCCTTGTTTCTAATGACTTCTCCATTTTCATTCAGCTTGTTTTTGAATATCCATTTAGTTCCTATAATATTTTTATCATGAGGTCTAGGAACTAATTCCAAAGTATCATTCTTTTCAATTTGCTCAAGTTCTTCATTCATGGCCTTGACCCAACATTCATCTTTTCATGCTTCATTTACATTTTGAGGTTCGGTGGAGGATAGTAATGCTAGATAGCTTGAGGATTCTGTAATAGTTCTTCTTTTCTGTACACCTGCCTCTTTTTCCCCTAAAATTTGAGTTTCTGCATGATTTTTTGAACATACCTGGACTTCTTCTACTGTTATCTCTTCTTCTGGTGCTTCATTGGTTTCTTATTCAATGTCATCATGATTTGATGTGGGGAAATACCCCCATCTTCTTCATTGTCATAATCTTCTGTTTTTGTTTGTTTTGGATTTTTGCATGCTTCATCAACTACAACATCAATACTTTCAACAATTTTCCCAAGTCTTTTATTATAACATTTATATCCTTTGCTTTGAGAAGAGTAACCAAGAAGAATACCTTCATCTGCTATGGGCTCAAACTTACCAAGTTTTTCGTTAGTCCTTTTGATATAACATTTTCTTTCAAAAACCTTAAATTATTTTACAGTAGGAGTCTTACCATATCAAACTTCATGTGGAGTTTGAGTGCTATTTACCCGAACATTTTCTATGTTGAGAATAGTTACGGCGGCAAATGTAGCTTCACCCCAGAAGGTTGCAGGTGTTCCAAATTCATCTAGCATAGCTTGAGCCATTTGTTGAACAGTTCTGTTCGTTCTTTCTACCACTCCATTTTTCTAAGGAGTCCTTGCGGTGGAAAATTTCCTTTTTATTCCATGTTGTTCACAAAAGTCAAAGAATTCATCCGAGGTAAACTCCCCTCCTCGATCAGATCTAAGGCATTTGATCTTTTGATCTAATTCATTTTCAACCAAACCTTTGAAGGCTTGGAACTTTTCAAATGCTTCATATTTATGCTTTAGCGGACCTATCCAACACATTCTGGAAAAATCATCAATGAACAAAATAAAGTATTCTTCTCCACAGGGTGACTTTTTCCTTGATGGTCCACATAAATCAGTATGAACAAGTTCAAGAGGCTTACTAGCTGACCCTTCTTTTTCAATGAAGTGAGCTATGGTTTGATTACCAAATTGACATGTTTTGCATATTGTATTTTCAGGGATGCTGATATCTGGAAGATCACGAACAACCTTGAATCTGCATGCTTTTCTTATTCGAGAAAAGCTTAGATGTCCCAATCTTCTGTGCCACTGCCAGTTTTCATCATTTTTTCTTAGATAACACTGTTGTTGTCCTCCCTTGATTATGTATAAGTTGTTTGGAGTTCTTGTACCTTTGATCACGGTCTCCCCTGTATCAAGTTCATGAACAACACATCTGTTTGATCGAAACACCACTTCATTTCCTTGATCACACATTTGACTGACACTTAATAGGTTATGATTTAAACCGTCTACATACATAACATTTCCAGCTTTAACCTTTTCTTTCAAGAAAACAAATCCTTTACCTTTTATGACAACAGGAGTGTCGTTTCCAAATGAGACATTATTTGCTTTTTCTAAGGCATTATATGAGTGAAGTTTTTCTTTGTCACCTGTCATGTGTTTTGAGCATCCATTGTCGATGTACCACTGATTTTCTTATCCTTCTGCATACAAGGCTATACCAAATCTTTCTATTTGAGATTCTTTCCTTCTCCATATCTTGGGATTTAATGGAGTTTTCTCTTTTTGAGATGATTGTCGAAATTTTCTCCTGCATTCAGATTCTTCATGACCAAAGTTGTTATAGATTGAGCATTCTATTTCATTTTCAAGAAGAGAAAAGTTATTATAGGAACTTTTCTTAACCCCTGTTACATTCCTTTGATTTCGTGCTTCTCTAGTCATGATGGTTTTGTAAGCAACACATTGAGCAGCTTTGTGTCCAAAATTATGACATGAAAAACATTGCCCATTAAAGAAGTTCCTGTGACTATCGAATCTATTGACCTAGTGATTGTAGTTTCTATTGATATTCATCTTTGGAGAAAATTGAGTATGATTTACCTGAGATTGGTTGTGGCTTCTATTCTTCCTTTAAATAAATTGAATCTGATTTACCTGGTGATCTACTTTATGCCTTTGTTGACGATTGTCATACTGTTCACTGGTCTTTGCTGCATCAAGATAGATTTTAGTGGAGGTTGACGGCTTCTGTGATTGAGATGCTTCTTCAGTATATCCAAGACCTGTCTTTATTAGAGGAGAATGTTGCACTTTGATAATTTCATCTAAGGTTTCTGATCCTTTAGCAAATCTAAGATTGAGAGATTTCGTTTTCTCAAGATCCTTTCTTATACCCACAATTTCACGTTCTAGTTTTTCATTGTGTTTTTCTTTTTCAGCAAGTTGGTATATTAAGGTATCTATAATCATATTCTTTTCTTCTAAATAGATTTTGAATTTGGAAATTTCTTCATGAAGGTAATATTCTTCTAAAGCATCCCAAAAATTATCATCGTCATAAGCCATTAGAAGTCTATAGTCATTACTATTTTCATCTTCATCACTATTTGATAAACCATCACTATCTTCATGAGTATAGTAACTTCTTTTATTTACAACTTATTTTCTATTCCATTTTGCATATTCCTTCCCTTTTTCATATTTACCTTTATGAGGAAATTTGGCAGCATAATTACTGACTCTGCCACAAGCAAAGCATTTGAAGGGTAGCTTACCTCTAAATCTTCCGGAACCCCGTTGAACCCTCTTGACAAAGTTTACCTCATCTTCTTCTTCTGAAATATGTCCTGATTCATTGTGTTCTTCCTTTCCTCTTGCTGAAGCTTTAAATGCAGCTTCTCTCATATCTGATGGACCTCCTTTTCTCATCTCAATGGCAGTTAAGATTTCGTGAAGCTGTGTCATAGTGATAGTTTGCAGATCCTATTTTTCTTATATGCCAGACACTTTTGATTCAAATTTAGCAGACAAGGATCTCAAAATTTTCTCAACTAACGTAACTTCCTTTATATCTTCACCCAGATTCTTCATACAATTAACAACCTCATCTATACGTAGGAAGTAACTAGCTATACTTTCATCATTGTGAATCTTAAGAGTTTCATACTGAATTCTGAGAGTTTGAAGTTTAGCACGTTTTACCTGAGAGTCTCCTTCATATCTTAGAGCGATTTTGTCCTTATTTCTTTGGCTGATTTGAGCTGTAGGATTTTGACAAACTCTGATTGTGACAGACTTCCTAATAAGGTATAGACAACTTTGTCATTGGTTTCATATTGCTTCTTACCTGTCGTATATGTAGGAATTGTTGTTGGAAATGTATATCCTCCTTCCACAATTTCCCAGACATCCATTCCAAGTGATTATAGATAGGTTGTGGTTCTTATTTTCTAATAAACAAAGTTTCTCCCATCAAAGATTGGTGGTTTGATGGATCCCACACTTTCTTGATTACTCATGTTGATGGATCTCCCTTCAAGCGATCAAGCTTCTTCTGAAGTACCTGCTCCAATACCAATTGCTGGAAATAATACTAAGAGGGGGGTGAATCAGTATTATCAGATCAATAATTTAATTTTCCAAACAGATTTATATACGCTACTTCAGCCAAGTGAACTAGCATGTACACGTGACTGTACTTAAAGCAAACAATGTATATGCAGAGAACTTTTGATTTAGGAAGTTTATCATGTATTGAATTTTAACCAGTATATCAAAGATTTATTGGACAATGCAGTAAAATCATAATAAAGCATCACACATAATCAACACACATGAACACCAAGATATAATATGGAAACCCAATGTGGGTAAAAACCACCTATTACTGTTGTCTCTGACTTCTTTTAATAATAATAAAATTTGTTTACAATCTTGTATTGGTGCAGACTTATACCAGTACGCAGGCACCCACCTGTAGAAGGCTGCAACCTTCTCTTGTTCTCCTTCTACTAGAAGGGAGCTACAACCCCCTAGCTCTTGTACTAGCTGATATGTTTACTAGTATGTAGGTGCCAACCTATAGAAGGCTATGACCTTCTTTCTTCCTCCAGGGACCACGTTTCATGAATTTTCAGACTCGATACTCCTGGAACACAACACCACAATCTGAAGGCCACGTTTCATTCAATTTTCATGCTGGACCCATCAACAACATCATAACGGAAATATAATCATCAAGTACATCTACATCAACTAATATCATAACATGAATCTGATCATTCAGAACACTGTCACCAGAACCCAAAGCAGAACCTAGAACTCTTTAACAACAAACAAAAACAACTGAAACATACTTCATAAGGTATACTCTACTTCCCTATGTTGAACCAGCGTGTATACGTGCTTTTATCAAAGCCAACCAACGTACACATCTGTAAATATTAATTCTTAATTTTGTAGCTATTCCAGACTTCAGTTATACCCAGATCATAACATTTACAGAATAACACATGTGTCAATATTCAGATCTAGACTATACATGATCAAACCATATAATGATAATTCATTTCAAGCCTTAAGATCCCCATCCATCATTAGATCTTATCCCTCATCAACCGCTAATGTTCATCCTTGATTCATATTAAGCAATGCACCATAAGCCAATAACCTGCATACTAGATCTCACACTTCATCAGATATTCGATACTTGCACACTTTAGCCTAATGATCTTCTCCTCCTTATATAGTTTTAGGCCTTTCTCAATACCACGAATCAAAACCTCTTAGGACCAATACCTTGGACCAAATACCTAGGGTCAATACCTCAGACCAAATACCTTGGACCAATACCATGGATCAAAATACCTTGGACCAAATACTTCAGACCAAAAACTTAGTTTTCCAACATATACGTGCTTTTCCTTCTGTGAAAGTGCGTGTGTACATATACGCTACTTGTGTTGAGGGAACCTGCGTGTATACACAGCTTGGTTAAGGTGAGCCTGTGTATACCTCTCTTTCTTCATTCTTTGTAGTCTGATCTGTAATTCTTTGTTGTTGACATGCTGCACCGTGATCTTTCATCTGAGTGAGTTGCCATCAAGGATAACACCTATATCATAATGCAAATAGATAGGTTGGTATACCACTATGATGAAGGAACTGAAGAAAATAAAAATAAGTCTGACAAATCCTAAGAGAAGTATTCAAAGGAGGATAGTGCGTAAGTATGTGGAAAACTGAAGGCAAATAAAACTTTGAAATGTTGTTTGTGTGGAGAGGATCACACGGTGAAGAATTGTCCTTCAAGACGAGTAGTGGAAGCTCTTGCACAATTTGATGGAAAGAAGAAGGAAGAACCAATAAATGGGATGATGCATATTTTGGGTGTTGCAGCATCTATGGAGGATATTTCGAAACATGATCCTGAGAGAAACACGTTGGAATATGTTGAGATGAGGATTGGGAAGGGCACACTACTCACCATGGTGGACAATGGTGCAACCCATAACTTCATGAGAGAGGAGGTAGCAAGGAAAGTTGGGTTGAAATTCACTCCAACTCAAGCTCATCTCAAAGCAATGAACTCTCCACCAAACTAGGTCATTGGTGTGGCAGAGGCAGTGGAGGTGAAGATAGGTGAATGACATGGAAAAGTAGACTTCATAGTTATTCAGATGGATGATTATGAAGCATTTTTGGGCATGGAATTCATGAAGCAATATGAGGCTATGATTGTACCACATTTAAGGAAGTTGTACATTTATGATGGCATGGAAGATGTACCCTTGAGTGTCCCTACCATGGAATCCACGATGGGTGAACATAAGATAAGAACAATGAGTGTGGAAGAGATCAAGCGAGATGGAGAAATATGTGATATATTGGACCGCTTGAAGACACGAGTCATGGAGTAGGAATAAGTCATTTAAACATTGTCTGATAGTGTTCTAGGCTTAAAAAGAATACTAGAGGTAATGGAGGATTGAAAGGTTCAAAGACGAGAACCTTACCACAAGAAGACCAGGAGGCATACATGTAGAGATTGGAGGAAGAAGATGTTGATACATGGATTGATATGTTGTAGGAAGATGACGGTGGAAGGCCATCAAAATTCGCAGCCCTACCATCTTTCTAGACTTACATGGAGGATGGGCTCATTGTCACTTATTCATGCCAATGAAACCATTTGATATGATGAGAAGACTTTAGAGGTGAGATAGATGTTCTTGATAACAGGATGTGATTAAATTCATGATGATGTAAAATGGAAGTGTTCTTGTGGAGGAGACACTACCATTGGATTAGCTACCTAACTAGTCACCATCACAAGGGGATCTAACACATGAGATTCTTGTAGAGTTACAATAGGAAATAGGCATGGAGCGAGTAATGGGTAGATCTATCTAAGTGTCAATATATGGAGATGATTATCTTGGGGATGGAGTTTGTTGGGATGGTGTTGTTGTGGGTGACAACCTTTTTAAAGTGGAGGAGGATGTTAGGGCCTCGAGTTGGCGAGTGCCCAAGAGAGTCAAAAAAATGAGAATGCGGGTGCGGGTGCATCCATTATGTACAACAAGCGTGCAGACAAGAGAGTTCAATTAAAAGTGACTCGTGTGGAGTCGTTTGGTTAAATGCAACTGAGGTAGAGGCGCGTGCGGTTAAAGGTGACAGGTATGTGGACATTCATCTAAAGGCATCTGGTTAAAGGTGCATGTGATTGGGTATTTCGATTAAAGGCTTCAGGCATGTCGTAGCGAGTGTGCGCCTACCTAAAGCGATGAGTGTGCAGATGCAATAGAAGTGTGATGACAATTGAGTTCCAAGGAGGACGAGTCAGGTAAGCCAGCTGTCAAATGGACAAGTCGGCTTAGTGAGTGACCATGTGAACCGACGGGTTGGTTCATGTGGAAAATAATGAAGGGGTGCGGGTATGTTGGCGTTCAAGTCCGATGAGCGTATGTATGGGCAGGACGACCCATGGCTGGACCAAAGGATACGAACCTTGGAGAAAAAATAAACGATGGTAAAGAATATATATTGGAGTGTGGCAAAGTCATTGGAGGATCATCAAACAACAACACACAAGTTCATAGAACAAGTGAAAGCTAGGGAGAAGGCAAACCACAAACCAATGGATAGGTTGAGGTCGAGAAGACTGTATGATTGTGGCAGTTTGTGGGCATGACGAATATTGGGGTTTCTTTGGGACGGTCGAATGAGAAACTCTGCGCGATTGGGTGGTTAGTCGTAGGGAAATGTGTAAGAAGTGGGTTAGAAGGATGGGCGTGACTGAATGGACTCACAGGGCGAACTGAACGATGGACACAAGGAATTGTGGGTTGGACGTGCTGAACGTAGGTCGAGGAGATAGTGTTGTAGTGTGGGTAGTTCTGCTACACTATGAACAACAACTATAAGGTGAATGTAGGGCACCATTCCACTATGAGCTACATAGACCTCAGTGTGGGCCACTGTGGGATACATGCTGGTAGTGGGCCAAGGCTGAACGAAGGAAATGTTCAGGTAGAATGTGCAGAGGGAACACGAGTTGTAAAATTATATTTTTATATATAATTGAAAATTTGATTTAAGAGTTTGACAGACTTATTTAGGAGTTTCCCCTCCCATTTTATATGTGTGTACATTGTTGTACTATTATGGTTGATTATTTACTTCCGTTGTATATGAAGATAAATTTTTGAATACAATTGAAGTAATTTCGTTGCATTATAACACTAAAAGGAGAACTTGGTTAAGTGTGAAGGTTAGGCATAGTTCGTAAACTCAAGTAGTGGGAATCAAACAAGTTAGGCGGTGTCGCACCATGCTCACAAGTGGGAGTTAAGTCACCACTAGAGTGAGGTTGTGACAGATATATGTATAAACATGTTATACACAAAGAGAACTAAGTTATATATATTAAAACTTTATTTTTTTATGCAAAATTCTATTTTTTGTTATTTTTTGAAGTTGGCGAATTAATATTTGAATTGCATTTTTCATACACATACATTCACATACAATTTTTTTCTATTTTTTAAATAAATTTAAAAACCACGAGTACCATTTTGAAGAAGAATTGTAAATGAATATGGTGGTATTTTTTGAAATATTTTGGTTTTTTATAATTTATGTCATTGATTTTTCATTCAACTCGTTTAAAACTATCCAAAAAAATTCAAGCATAATGTTTAAAATAAATTAGATGAAAATTGTTATATGAATTTGAAAATGCCAAAATCATATGCCATTAGATAAAGGATTCCTTCATGAACGATCAACTCGGCCACCTAAGGACAAATATTTACTTAGGCTCACCATGCTACAGGATGGTGTTGCAAAGAAATTTGTAGGAGGGGAGCTTAAAATATGCTTTTTAGGCCCTCAACAGTTCAATCAAGGACTTAAGGTAAAATTTGAGATATCTCGATCGAGGTTTTAACAAACCCTCAATCGAGATTTTGACAAAGTTAAACAAGGGCTTGATAGAGTTATAGGTTGATCAATCTCTCCAAACCATAAACTCCCTGTTGTGTTTTGGGCAGGAATTTTAAAAAATTAGATCAATCGAGATCCTATATAACTATAGGTTACATAGGAACTTGATTGAGGGTTTATTTTAGAGCTCAGTCAAGAAATATTTAAGCCCTCAAATAGCTCGATGTAGGGCTAAAATGTTGCTCGATCGAGCTTATTTTTCTCCCTCCTAGCCCATGTTCTTTCCAAAAAGTGTAACCCATCTTCATGCATTCACCGAGAGCATTCACATTACACATTCTAGCAATATTGTGCATAAAAAAACCAAATGTAGTTAGTAGATACCTCCCTATAAAATACACAACCTTATTGTTAGTATGCTGCATGGTTTCTAATTTAAATTTCATAGGTTCACTATCTATTATGTATCGTAAATGGAATAGTATGCATATTACACACATACATTCCCATGGATACATATATGTATCAGGATTTCGAGTTGATAAGATTATAATCAAACCTACTATTGTCCCAAAATAAAAAAATGTAAATAATATGTTTCTAAACAACCACCATGGGCCTACTTTATATTGAACCAACCATAACCATAATAAACCATTCAAATGGAGTGTTGCACATTACATCTTCTGAGCAGTTCAATAAAATCATTAATGCAACATGAAGTCCTTATACTTTCACCAACAATATGAGATCTATGATCTAAATATCAACACAAACATTTAAGAAATCATGCCCCATGCATTCAATTGAAAATTCATTAATTTAATAGATACAAACATAAAATGCATGGCACATAGCAAATATGATAAATACTTATCTTATATTGTAGGTTAGGTAACTGAATCTAGAACTATGACTCACCACCCAACCATATATTGGGTTGCATAGTAGTCTTTCTCACAGTTAATCAACCTCGAGCCAGATTACATATCATATGGAGGATTACTTATGGGATGAAACTAATATTACTAGTTGGAACAAGGACCCCAGAGACCCAACCACATCCATTGACTAGATAAATTATAACAGTCATATTGTGCACAAGGATTTTTAGAGGTCTGCCACCTCCACCAACAGCTACTCACTGAAGTTAATGACCCTTTCTCATTGGGGTAACAAGGAAAACCTTTCTCACTGCTTCCTCTGAGCTATTTTCTCTAACTCTGTCTCCTATGATATTGCTTCCATCTCCCTTCAAATTCTAGTTCAAATGTAGACTTCCGAGAATACATTATTTTCCATTTGATTTCTTAATTTTCCAATAAGATTTCTTTGTATTCTTCACAAGGAATACTTTGTAATCTCTATCATATTCTTATGGTTGCATCAATGTTGTTACACATAGAGAATTGTTTTCATAACTCCTTCTTGTCACTGATTTCTCCATCAAGCACACATCCCCCACAATTTAATTGTGTTCTTCTCCTTCTTCTCCTAACTTGGAATTATTTCCCACGTATATATTCTTTCCTTGACCTTTCTATCCCTTCCTACACATTTTTTTCCATTTCCCCCCTTGCTCTTCATGTTGTCCTTTGTATGAATTTATTCCTCGATCTTATGTGTTGTGCTCCAAGGTCATTTTTCTTGTCTAGACATAATTTCCTCTGCCAGTGAGCTAACATCACCTTCCCCTCCTTTTCTCCCTGATTTTCATTTCGGTTATAATTTATTTCCATAGGTTGCTAACAATATCTGCATGCTCTTAGTCACAAAATGGTTCCTTAATACATGGCCATGTATCTTCGTTGATCCTGATGTGCTTGTTTTCTTACATGCAGTCACAAGGAAGTATTCTCTTATCCTCATTTCTAACTAATAATTATGTAGCCTATCCCTTTTGCACACAACCTCCATGGATAACATCAAATAGATCTAACATCCCAAGCAATTTTCCCCTCCTCGACTCTGGAAATATGCGTCCTTAGACTCAACCCATTTTTAATCAAAATAATTTATAATTCTTACAATAATTGTAAAAGTAAGTAGGGAGTTTCACAAATCCCTCCCCCTTGGGGGAACATTGTCCTCAGTGTTCAAGGACCATATACAAAATAAAAACATGCTTAAAATAACAAGCACAATTGATATAGAGCTTTATATATATATATAACTCTTTACAACTTTTACAATATATCTTTTATGCGCAGTGACTAACCCAACCACTTGCTAAACACTAACTCATGAATTATTCCATCTCCTAATGGCCCTTTTGCAATATTTTGATACTTTCAGTGCACCCAATTCAACTTGGATCCATTCCTTTTCTATGGAGCACTACTGATATCCAACGTTGCTTCCCAGTACACCTAAAATATGTTTTTGACTCCAATCAACCTTGCTCATGACCCATTTGAAAACAATTTGTTTTTCTAGTATCCCCTTCTCTACTTTTCAGTCCCTTGGGTGATCTGGTCCCTCTTTTGTGTAGTTACTCACCTTCCAAGTTTAGGCATCCCCTTCTTTACTTCTCAATCACTTGGGCGATCTATTCCTTGGAAAGTTTTCCTTGCACTGGAGAGTCTATAACCAAGGCAAGTATTTTCTTGCACACATTCACCTCAATCTTGGCATGCTTCACGATAATTAGTTGGAACCATTGGTGCTAGTGTCCCACAATGGCCATGTTTTTTAATTTTTTGGCTTCTACACACTATTTTTGTTCCACCTTGTGGCCAAATTTATTCACTTTAATCAGGCAGTATAATTTCTATTCCAACATAACAGACACACATATTTCATGAGACTCAATATAAAGAAAATGTAGCAATTTTAAATCATACCTTATTAGAAGTTTATTTATGTGATGAACTTGGAATTTTACTTTGATTCGTATCATAGCAAAACCAAGTTAGATCATAAACCAAACCATCATAAATTAAAATATGACATCAAGTTACTCAAAACCTGAACTATCATAAATCAAAACACCAAATCATGTTCACAATTTAAAAGTTTAGAAATTAATGAAATATTGGTATTTATCATGATATGATGGTTTTCTCTTTTCTCATACACAAACAAGATTAATTTCCAAATGTGGCAAGCACTCGGTGTCTTTTCTTCTATTCTATTTGAATTCCACCCTGTGGTGGACATATATATATATATATATAAGTCCATTCACTAACTTGCAAAAATGGGCACTACAAATCCTTGTTGTCTTTTGTCGATAAGATATGGGTGTATTCCACACCATCATAGGTCCAGAAAGTCCCATGCCTATCTGTCCTACACACTTACATAGGCCTAGGCAATTCCATACCTACTTGTCCTAAACACATTACACAGCAAACACACTTATACATGTGGTACAATACAACATGCACATAGCACAATACAACATACATATGGAACAATACTACATATACGCATACACACATGTACAAGAGATGCACATATACACATGACAATGCATTACACAATATCACATAGAATCTAGAGACCACACCCTCTCTATTCATGTAAACTAGGCCATACTACCTCTTTTTATTTTTCTCATGTTCACAATATTAGCATGGGAACAATGTAAGAGTCATGTTCACATGATATTAAAATTATAAATCAATAGTAATTCCCTTTTTATTACCAAATTCTTCATCAAAATAGGAATCTTTTATGCCATCCATATCATTAAATAAATTTAAACATTCATCTTTCCATTTGAATGACCACTAACAACCCTGTTAGGAATAATGGAATTTTCATAAATATATTCAACAACATAATCAGGTATAAAATACATGCGTGTGTGTGCAATTAAGGTCAAGGTTAGGAGGAATCCCTTCATGCCTTTTTACAATCCATTTTTCCCATGGGTTCAAGTAGCCTACTTGGATGTCACATTAGTGTCCACTTAGTCATGGTCTTAATAGGTATTGACTTATGTCAAATAATCCAAGGTTTAGATAGCTCCCTAAGTACCAACAAGGCATGCATTATTTAATTATGGAATTATTTTCTAGAATTCGTCCTTTTATCTTTTCTTTTCACCTTGTTGCTATTGGAAAAATTCCATCCAATTACATTTTCATTTGTGTCTATTATAACGTTTATGCAAATTTGCCCAAGAGTGTTCCATATTAGCATTTAATCAACATCATGAATTTCCCTTTTTTAGGAATCCATGGCTTTCCTACCACCCCAACCAACTTATTTTGAGGCCCCCAAGTATGTAAATCAAGATACAATTATAAAATTCACAGGAAATGCAAGAGGTAAAACATAAGGAAACATTGTAAAAATTGAATCCACAACAACCATATTGAAGGAAAGAAATAGACAAAATTTCATGGGCATGCATATTCAAAAATCAATTGATGCTAATCACAAAATTAAAATTAAATGTGCAACATATCAACGTAAAAATAAATAATCTCAAAAATTCCCTCTATTAGCACTCCATGATTTCCTTTTAGCCTGAAGGAAAAGGATCATAGAGGTAACCACAAACCTCTTTTGGTTGACAGACTGGTCTTCTTCGACCTGAGGGGGCGACGAGATCTGAAAAGTGCTTATTTTTTTATTTGGGGGTGGTAGAGGACTCTAGGAAATCTAATGCATGTGATCATGACCTCCCTGGTCCATCATGCCTATGCATTTCCCAACCAGTTTCATATACGAAGGCTTGACTAGTACAACTTCAAAATGAGAAAACAATTTGTAGTATAGCGGAATAGGAAAATTAAGACACTCATCTACAATGGAAGAAAAATGGAATTTCATTAGTGCAACTTCGATGAATGATCCAAATGGATCCGAGAAACACTCTTTGTCTTCAAAACTTAAAGAAAATCATGCCAAAACCAAGAAAAAAATCACATAAGGAAGCCTTTCAAACCACTATCGGGAGGCAAAAACCTGTAAAATCAATGGAAAAATAGAGTATCGGAGGCAGAATCAGTGATGCACAGTGGCTGTCACATCTAGTTGATCAACGGTCTAGATCTAAGTGGCGGATCACAATCGGCGCTGACCTTCGACAAGGATCGACAGGATCCACATAGGAGATGCCATAGCAATTATGCGATTATCAGCGCAGAGCTCATGAAAGTTGCAACGACGATTGGTGGAGTTAATCTGGACCATCGATCAAGCGCGCAGATCGACGGCCCATATTACATCGCCGGATCGCTATCAAGGATTGCAGAAGCGCTTACAATGAGCTAGGGGTTATTGCAATGACCGATTGTGATATCGCAATTGGAGCAGCCTAACAGAGCGGGGTTATGGTACATGCATACATGTGATCCGATGGACTAGACCCGATGAATATTATAAGCCATATTACATGGATCTTGAGATCCGCCAAGCATCATTTTTAATGTATTTCACAGTTTCGTTTGTTAAATGAAATGCGAAGGGGAAAGCGCCGATGCAATACGCCAGACCCGAAAGGGTACCTTAAGGCTATTTGATATAGTTTCAAGTCCAAAAGGAAGCCATTTATAATGCAATTTCACAGCTTTTAAATATTTATGAAATACAAAGGGACAGAGCCATTGCGACATGCGATAATGACTTGTGGACGGACCCGATGAGGGAATGAATCATATTTAAGGATTTTTAAAGTCTGATATATTGATTTTTGGCGAACTTTCTCTGTGAAAATACATTTTCACTGTGAAAATAGAGCATGGCCATTTCAGGAGTTGTAGAGGCCCGCGACACTCTTATGTTTCAGAATGGGTGGCCACCTGCTCTCTATGCATTAAGCAATGATTGCATCACGCTAAAAGAGGGATTCGAAGCAGACAAAGGCTGGGGAGACCGAGAGACAGGAACTTAAAATGAATAGGCAGTGTTGGCTGAAAAACCACAGACAAAGAGCACAACAAAGGAGGCAGTATTGCAGGAAAATGCCGAGATAGAGTTAGAACAGAGACATAGAGCATTGAGTGAGTCTGTGTACTCATAGAAAACTTGAGAGGTTCAAGTAAAGCTCTTGTTATTGTATTCTGTTGTGGTGACGCTCAAATTGAGCTCAATTTTGTAAAAAGAACTCTGCTTGAAGACATAATAGAGAGGCCACCACTGAAGGCTGGACCAGGAGATGTAACCCAAGAGTATTGGGTGAAATCATTAAATTTGTTGTGTTATGTGTTGTCTATTATGTTTTCATTATTGCTTCATTGTCTGTGCATTTCGCAATCTTATCGATCCATTGCATAAAATGACATAGACAAATCCATGCACATAAGTCTATAATAGCTTATTAATTTCTTAGATCTCATTAACAGATCAAGTGGTATCAGAGCGTTAGGTTTACTAGGGTTAGACAAACTTGTGCTCGACTGGTCAATGATAACTAGGTCAAAGATCAAACTAGGAAAAGGAGAATTGGTTGAAACTAACCTAGAAATTGGTAGAGTCCATCCTAGGAGGAAAATGGCAGAAGAAACCCCCTTGGAATCAGACTCTGAGTTCATGGACAGCTTCATGAACATGAGAGCCATGGTAGAGGAAATGTACCGAGAATTTAAGAAAGGTTGAAGTGAAGATTCTTCTACTTCCAAACAAGACAAAGGAATAGAAGAATCTCTTATAGATGGCCATTCTAAAGTCAAAGGGAAAGGAAAAGAGGTTCCTCTATCCACACCTCCTGATAGCCCTGAAAATAAAAAGAAGAAAACATCTTTGATTAAATTAGATGTTAACTTTGATTTGCCAATATATGATGGAGAATTAAATGCAAAGAAGCTAGATGACTGGATTAGGTAGATTGATGTGTATTGCAAGGTGAAAAATATTGACTCAGACAGGAGTAAAGATCAGCTGGCCAGCCTATGCCTTGGAGGAACTGCCTTGGTATGGTGGGAAGGTAGGACACAAGCTGACTTGAAGAAGCATGGTAAAATTCTTTTTCTCTGGAGTGAATTTGTTTCTGCAATTAAAAAACAATTTTATCCACTAGCTTATATGCAGCAAGCTATGATGAGTTGGCAAACTCTTCACCAATTAAAAGGGAAAACTGTACAAAGCTACACCAAAGAATTTAGAAAAAGAGCTTTGATTCTAGGTGTTTCTTTAGACTCACTTGAAACGTTGTTGAAGTATATAGGTGGTCTACACAGTTATTTGAGACATACCATTCTCATGTTTAACCCTACTAGCATAGATGAGGTATCTGTTCAGGCTACACATCTAGAAGCTAGAGGCAAGAATGTGAACCCAGAGATTGGGGGATCATCAAAACCCACTACAAGCAAAAACAAGGAAAGGAGGAAGCAGAAATGGAAAGAGAGGAAGGAAAATACTGTACAAAAGGCCAAACCTTCATGCACTCATTTCAAGAAGGATGGAGATGATGATGAACATTGCTGGTCTTTGCATCCGAAGCTGAAACCCAAGAAGTTCGATGGCAAGAAGAAGAAGACTAATGCTGCCATACAAAAAGATTTGGGGTCAGACTCAGGTGATGAAACAACAATCGCAGCCGCAGGTATAAAAGGTAAAAATTCTGAAGCATCTACCAGTAATTCTGCACAAACTATTGATAGTGAAGAAAATGAGAGGAAAAGACATGAGATTTTTCACATTAGAGTTATTTCCAAGAATCAAAAGATTGATACTTTGTTTGATAGTGGCTCACAAGGCAATTGTAAAGAAATTGGGATTGCTAACCACACCTCAAAAGAAGCCATATCCATTATGTTGGGTATGTGATAAAGCAAAACTACGAGTGACTAGACAATGTAAAATTAGGTTTTCTTTTGGGTCTGTGGATGAGGTTGAGTTAGATATTGTTCCCTTGGATATATGTGGAATTGTTTTAGGAAGTCCTTACTTGTACGATAGAATACCATATTCTATAGAGCTGAAAATAAGTATCAACTCATTAAAGATGGAATCAAATATATTGTAAGAGCTCATAAACTCAAGAATAATTATACTCTCATAAACTCAGGGCAGATGAAAAGAATTGTAAATTCATGAAAGCAATTTTTACTGATGGTTGTAAAGGAAAAGAAACCTGATAAAACCAATGCATTTGAAGGCTGTGATGCTAAACAACAAGCTGATCTAGAAAAAGTTGTTTCAGAATATGATATCTTATTTCAAGAACCTAAAGGTCTACCACCCAAAAGGGAAATTGTACATGATATTAATTTGCAGCAAGATGCTCCATTGCCTAACATTGGAATGTATAGGTTATCCACTTTAGAGAATGCAGAAATCAAGAATCAGGTACAGGAACTACTCGAGAAAGGGTTCATAAGACCAAGCACATCACAATGCGGATCTCCAATAGTGTTGGTGAGAAAGAAAGATGGTTTGTGGAGGATGTGCATTGATTACAGAGCATTGAATAAAATAATGATCAAGAATCGTTATCCCCTTCCTCGCATAGATGATCTATTGGATCAGCTGAAAGAGGTTGTTTACTTTTCCAAGTTGGACCTACATAGTGGCTACGATCAGGTCAGAGTAGCAGAGCAAGATGCATGGAAGACTACTTTCAAAACAAAGCAAGGGCTATATGAATGGCTAGTTATGCCTTTTGGCTTAACTAATTCTCCTGCCACTTTCATGAGAGATATGAATGATGTACTCAAGCCTTTTATTGATGATTTTGTAATTGTATATTTGGATGACATTCTTGTATTTAGTAAAACATGGGAAGAACATTTAAAGCATGTAAAGAGGACTCTAGATGTCTTGAAAAAAGAAAATCTCTATGTTAAATTATCAAAATGTGAATTTGGTAAAACATATTTCAATTATTTGGGTCATATTGTAGGGTTGGTGAACTGAAGATAGATCCCTCTAAGGTTGTAGTCATTGTAAACTGGCCTAAACCCAAGTTTGCTACAGAAGTTAGAAGCTTCCTAGGGGCAGCACAATATTGGAGAAAGTTTATTGCTAACTTTTCCTTGTTTGCAGCTCCCTTACACGCTTTGATAGGATTGAACAAGGTGTTTCAGTGGGGGGCAAACATCAGAAAGCCTTTAACACCTTGAAAGAAAAAATTAGTACAACACCAGTACTAGCATTGCCAAATCTTCAACAACCATTTGAGATCGAAACAGATGTCAGTGATTATGCCATGGGAGCAGTGTTGATTCAACATGGTAAACCCAAATGCTACCATTCTGATACTTTTAATTCTGTAGTAGTTAATTATCCTACATATGATAAAGAACTGTATGCATTAGTTCAGAGTGTGAAGAAGTGGAAACATTACTTAATGGGGAAAGAAACAATAATACATACTGATCATCAACCACTTTCGTACTTGCACTCACAAACTAAACTGCAGCAATCAAGGAACTATAGGTGGATGGGTTTCCTACAATAGTTTCATTTAGTCATCATATATAAAAAGGGCATACATAATAAAGTTGCAAATATGTTGTCCAGACAAATCATAAACTCATCTACTATACTTAAGCATAACTCAGTAATGCATGAAATCTATATTAAACAATATGCTCAAGATATAGACTTTAAAGATGTATATGCAGCTTTAAGTAATGGCAAAAAGGTAGAAGAATTGGATTACTATCTTAACGATCAACTCTTGTATCATTTGGGAAAGCTATGCATTCCACAAACAGAAAGAGTTAACATAATTAGGGAGGCACATACTTCTCTGATGTCAGGTCATTTTGGTGTAAGTAAAACAGTTACACAACTACAAAGACACTGCTATTGGCCAAGAATGTATGAAACAGTTTCTAGATATGTAAGAGGGTGTACCATGTGTGCTAAAAGTAAGCCCAACAATAGAAAACTAGGCTTTTACACTCCACTATCAGTCCCTTCCCATCCTTGGGAAAGTTTTTCCATGGACTTTGTTGGAGGGCTGCCAAAATCTAGAAAAGGTCATGACTATTTGTATGTTATTGTGGACAGGTTCAGCGAAATGTGTATTTTAATACCTTGTAACAAATAGATTACAGCTGAACAAATAGTGAAATTGTTCTTTCAGCATGTCTGCGTGCATTTTGGGTTACCCACTTCCATAGTATCTGATCAAGACTCCCAATTTGTTGGGAAGTTTTGGTCAATTCTATGGGAATTAATGGACGCTAGACTGAAGAAAAGCATAGCCTTTCATCCACAAACAGATGGCCAAACAGAGGTAGTCAACAGGACAGTGATCCAGTTGCTCAGGGGTTATTGCAGCAAGCATCCCAAGCTTTGGCATGAACATTTATGTTATGTGCAACATGCTTACAATTGTGCTAAACATTCTTCTACACAGAGATCTCCTTTTGAGACCTGTTTTGGTTTCATACCAAGGTCTCCCTTGGATTTTGCCTTTGAAAAAGACATAGTAGTTGCTGGACATGGTGATGTGGATAAAGCAACCAGATTCATTGAACTGATCCAAGAGATTCACCAGGCAGTGCAGGAACAACTGGAAAAGAGCCAAGCCAAGTACAAGGCAAGGCATGATAAACACCGGGTGGAGCACAACTTCCAAGTTGGTGATCAAGTCTGGCTATATATCAGCAAGGATAGAATGCAAGGTGAAGGAAAGAAGCTGAAGCCAATAAGGTATGGGGCTTTTAAGGCACTTGAGAAAATTGGTGAGAATTCTTTCCACCTTGATCTGCCAGCATACATGCACATCTATTCAGTAGTAAATGCAGAAAATTTAAGACTGTTTGAACCTTCATTAATTGAATATCGTAAAGAGCAAAGTCAATTTCCTTCCATTGATGATCTGTTGCCTGAATACCTCAATGAGCTACAGGAAGATACAGTTCTGGATAGGAAGGTGAGGACAATGCGCAGAGGAGATGTTGAGTACCTAAGGATTGGACTCAAAGGTTCAAAACCCAGCAATGCAAAATGGATAGAGATTGGGCAAGTGAGGCAGTTGTATCCTCACTTAAACAATGCTTGAAAACCAACTTTTGGTGGTCCAAAAACGTTTCTAGTGGGAATGCATGATCCAAATGGATCCGAGAAACACTCTCTATCTTCAAAACTTAAAGAAAATCATGCAAAAACCAAGAAAAAAATCGCATAAGGAAGCCTTTCAAACCACTATTGGCAGGCAAGAACTCATGAAATCAATGGAAAAATAGAGTATCAGAGGCAGAATCAGTGATGCACAGTGGCTGTCAGATCTGGCCAATCAACAGTCCAGATCTGAGCAGCGGATCATAATCGGTAGTGACCTTCGGCAGAGATCGGCAAGATCCACATAGGAGATGTGACAGCGATCAATGGTTATCAGGCGCAGAGCTCATGAAAGTTGCGACGACGATTGGCAGAGTTAATATGGACCGTCGATCAAGCGCACAGATCGATGGCCCATATTACATCGCCAGATCACTATCGGGGATTGCAGAAGCGCTTACAACAGCCTAGGGGTTATTGCAATGAGAGATTGCGATATCGCAATCAGAGCAGCCTAACGGAGCGGGGTTATGGTACATGCATACATGCGATCCGATGGACCGGACCCGATGAATATTATAAGCCATATTACATGGATCTTGAGATCCGCCAAGCATCATTTTTAATGTATTTCATAGTTTCATTTGTTAAACGAAATGCGAAGGGGAAAGCACTGATGCGATACGCCAGACCTAAAAGGGTACCTTAAGGCTATTCGATATAGTTTCAAGTCTGGAAGGAAGCCATTTATAATGCAATTTCGTAGCTTTTAAATATTTATGAAATACAAAAGGACAGAGCCATTGTGATATGCGATAACGACTTGTGGACGGACCCGATGAGGGAATGAATCATATTCAAGGACTTTTAAAGTCCGATATATTGAATTTTGGCATACTTTCTCTATGAAAATACATTTTCACTGTGAAAATAGAGCGCGACCATTTCAGGAATTGTAGAGGCCCGCGGCACTCTTACGTTTCTGAATGGGTGGCCAACTCCTCTCTATGCATTAAGAAATGATTGCATCACACTGAAATAGGGATTCGAAGCAAACAGAGGCCGGGGAGAACGAGAGACGGGAACCTGAAACGAACAAGCAACGTTGGCTTTAAAACCACAGACAGAGAGCGTAGCAAAGGAGGCAGTATTGCAGGCAAATGCCAAGACAGAGTTAGAAAAGAGACAGAGAGCATTGAGTGAGTCTGTGTACTCATAGAAAACTTGAGAGGTTCAAGTAAAGCTCTTGTTATTGTATTCTGTTGTGGTGAGGTTCAAATTGAGCTCACTGTTGTAAAAAGAACTCTGCTTAAAGACATAATAGAGAGGCCACCACTGAAGGCTGGACCATGAGATGTAGCCCAGGAGTATTGGGTGAACTCCTTATTAAATTTTCTATGTTATGTGTTGTCTATTATGTTTTCTTCATTGCTTCATTGTCTGTGCATTTCGCAATCATATCGATCCATTGCATAAAATGACATAGACAAATCCATGCACATAATTCTGTAATACCTTATTATTGTCTTAGATCTCATTAACAGATCAATGAATGAATATCAAGAGGAAAAAGACAAAGCATTCAAAGGTATAAGCATTCCATTTGCAACTGAAATATTTCGAGGCAGTTAGACAACAAAATGTGAAATGAATTCAAGCATAGTTGTTCCATCCACCTTTAAAGTAGATTAAGAAGATTACACATATATAAAGAAAAATAATTTTGAAGCATTCATACCATAAATATCTCCGCAATATAACTGAAATCTCTTCAACATCAAAGCATACTCATTAATACAGATCACAACATATGACTACAATAGCTCAGAAGCAATCTTGAAACCAGCAACAACCTGTTTCATATGTATTAACCAACTTAAATAGACCATAAAAAAAATATAATAAGTTTCTAGGTTCATTGCATCACTAATCCAATAGTGGATTGAATCAAAATTTAAAAAGAGGAAAGATTTTTGTTTTTTTAAGTCCTTTCCCTCTTATGATGAAAAACAAAAACCATAAAGCATTCAAGACTATCTAAATAAAAAAAACTAAATATCTATGTAAAAAAAGTTTATCTTCGAAGACCATATCTTCATGAGCCCAATAAAATAGTAAAAGCAGGGATAGCTAGCCCCTGACTGAGCATCGATTATGTAGCGACTAGGCAATGACTGTGTGGGTGTTTTTTCCTTTCATAATTGACAAGTGGCTGGTTGTTGAAGATCTGAGTCAGCTGCCACATCTGCTCCATGTTCATAACTTCAAACCCTGACAAGTGGCTTCCTCCCAATATGTTTGTAAGTGTATAAGCAGGGCCTATCCAGTTGCGCAGCGACTGCGTAACGCATTTTTCAAAACTGTCTCTTAAATGCCTTCTAGTCTTAACAAAACACCATCATACTAGTATAAGGCGCTCCAAAAATTAGAACCATACCATTGTTAACCAAAACAACATCTCCCAACTTCATCAAGGTTTGCTAAGAATCTTTGGTCATTGAAGCTTGAGGTGTGAGGTCAATTTTCTCAGCGGTGTTGTTGGGAAAAGTATCCAATACGGAATGACCCTATCCCACTCTAAGGGTGATAGTTCCTTAGCAACAATCAAAGCAAAGCTATCTGAGATTAGTTCGATCCACTAACCGATGTCTTTCGCTAATGGTTGATCCAAAGCTCCTTGCTCTTTCACTGCTACACCAAGATCCTGCAAAATAAACTACAAGAAGCATACATTCATTATTGATTCAAGGATTAGAATAAATCAAATTCACAAGTATAACAACACACATTGAGACACATGCATATAGAAGAACCTCAAATGCTTTATTAATGGAAGAAGTAAGGTTCAGGAAGTGATATAACCATCCAATCCAGCATCACCTTCCCAGCAGAAAAAAATCTCCTCTTCACCTCCTTCAAAGCAAATCACCCAGTTCTAAACTCAAACCAACATCAATTCTTTACATTCACAAGATTCCAGCCTCCCTAGACCTCATGAGAGAGATCTATATATAGGAGTTTTGGAGAAAGGATGAGTTAGCTTGAGGCTGGCATGAAGCTGACTAGTGTCCTCTCTCACTTCAGTTCTTAAGTCCACTTGGAGGTTCTTTCTTCCACTTGGAGATCTAGACCCTCTTACTCATCACCAGTCGAATTCCCTGATCCAAGTGTCATTTTGGAAGCTTCCTGGGCATTGACACCTTGAGGAATGACTGTGCCACATGTCCAAACTCGCCTAGCGCAGGTAGCCTTCTTTGCAATTGACATTCAACGTAGGTAGACAGTGGAGCAGTTGAAATTCAGTGCAGATGCTCAGTGGAGTAGTTGACATGATCCAGAATTGACTTGTTTTTGAGTGTTTTCAGGTGGAGAACTTTTATTCAGTGCTGTGGTTTTCTGACCTTGTTCCTCTAGGGGTAGGAACAACATGTTTAGGGACTTTGGATCCCTTAGATTATGGACATTTCATGCTTCATGCTGTAAGGCACAAAAATGTCTATAACAAGCGGGTAGTGGGAGGGTAGGTTTTTCTTTAGTTATAGCCTTATATCTCAACCTTGGCACTCTTCTAAGTGAAGGTGCTTTGACTACCTCCTTATACTTCTCAATCGATCCCCATGCTTTGTCCAAACACTTTTTCATTCTCCTCAGTTTTTCATTCAATACTAGATTCCTCGCATAGAGGTTTTTACATTGTCTCCTCACTGGAATGGACCATTTCACAAAGTATTTTCCTCTGCTGAGAGCTCTAGATGCCTCACATACCTCCTTGTCATAGTTCTCAAGAACATGTTGCATTGACCTCTTATAGTTCTGATTCTCTTGCCTGAACGTCTTGACCTATTCCTAACTTTACTCCAGCTCTTCTAAGAATCTATGATATTATTTCCACTTATCAAAATATGGCTTGCCAAGTGCTTGGGCCACCTTTTTCATCTGTTGTACATAACTGAGTTTTGAATTGGATTCTCTAGTTGAGGGTCCACTTGAATCCATTGCAATCTCCTTGGTCTGTCCAGCAAATGAGGCATGTTTACCTTTTCTCTTAGCAACATTTTTAGGAGGTTAATATACATTTTCAACTATTGGTTGAGTTGATGCCTTCAGATCTCTATTTTCCTTTTCAGGAATGTTATTTTCATCTGATATTTTGAAAGGGCTTCTTTCATATTGACCATATTAGGGCCTTCTTCCTCATATTGTATGGTGTATTTCTCATATTTCATTGTGTCTTCTCCTTGTTCAAACTTGATTGGTTCATCGTGCTTCACTTCCTCTTCTTTGTCGTCTTCTTATTTTTATTCCTCTCTATCCTCAGAAATTTCAACAACTACTTGAGGGTCTGACCCCTCCATATTCTTCTTCATGCTTGACCTAGTCCTAGGTCTAATCACAAACTCTTCATTCTTAACTATCACTTCTACCTTGACTTGAAACTTGGTGGTTTGAGATGATGCCTCCTAGACCTTGGTTTCTAAAGTTTTCTCTTTTCCTTCCAAAACCTACTTCTTACCCTATTTGCCAAGTTTACCTTTGAACCTTTTGCTCGGTTACTCATCTTTTTCTTCAACTATATTTGACTCTTTAACTGTGTGAGTGATCTTCTTCTCTTATATTTCATGAACTTCTTCCTTCTCACAAGTATTTACTGATGAAGATTCTATTTGTGGCAGTAAACGAATGCTAGACAAGAAGTCATACTAGTAAATCGTCCTCGTCTCAAGTACATACTTGACCATAATTTTTATAAGGGAGAAATGAAAAAGAATGTACATATGATTATTTTTCTACGTCTAAACTTCGGTTACCATCCTTTCCAAACTTTTAAATAATAAAAAGGGTAGGTTCATAGGTTTCTTGTCTGTGAAGTAACATAGAAGTCTTAGATGATACTGGTATATCCTGCTGAATCTACCCTCATACGTGAAGTACCTTTGGATAACTTTTAACAGTTCACTATAATGGTCCTCAAGGTAGGTGGTAGGAAAATTTGTAGCAAACTTATCGCTGAACTCAGGATTGACAAAATTGTTTAAAGGTTGAGATGTCAATTTCATCTCCTTTGAACCATTTTTCACCTGTTGTGGGGAGACTTGTAGCATTTGCAATGAATTTTTCTGTAACAATGATCTCCAGATTCCCTAACTTGACCTTGTTATCATGGAGGTTTAGGGTGAAAAGGCTAGCCAATCTGGTATTGTGACCCTCCTTCTGGACTTTCTAACAAAATGGAATGCAACCAACGTTCATGGAAGAAACTCTAATGGCTTGGGAGGAATTTATGAGGTTTAAGGTGTTGGGTTCAATGCGTACTGTATCCCCTTCCTTTATGTTGGTAGTGGTATCCATTAACCCTAATACCTTGAATGCTCGACTCAAACTTTATGAAAGGTTATGTGTACAAGTCAAAGAGTGCAAGACTCAAAAAGTGTGACAATGCAGGCTTAACAAAACAGGTGTATGAAATAGTGATGACAGAGCAAGCTTCGAATGTCAAAAGTGAGGAGGCATAGACTTTAGTTCCCCTTACAATTTCCCCTAACCACCTAGGATTTTTTGATGGTTACATTTCGTCATCAACAAGACACAACTTTAAAGTAGAAACTGACTGTGCGTGTGATTGAAATGCAAGGTATGCGTAGCGAATTTTTTCAAAGAGAGAACAACAAGACCTTTACTGTGCTTAATTGGGTTGTTGAGAAACAAATTCACAAACAGAACAACTAAATCCTACCTCCCACAATGCTAAGACTGATCTACGCAAGCTCTGGTATCTTCATGGACACTCTGCGCAGTGGTTGTTCAACACCCTGCGTAGCGACAATGCAACACAATTTTTATAATATTCCTAAATCAAAATATTCCTCAAACCCCAAAAAAAACTCCAACCAAATACATGCAAATGATATAATAACCCAGAAGTGATAAAATAACAGTGGAACAACATATATTAATGTAAACTGGAAATATAAGAAAATACACAAGAAATGCAGTGAGAAATGCTAAGCCATTTTATTATATTGAGCAATAAAATGAGTACAAGAGGTGATTAGACTAATGGCACCTTGACTTGCACAAGGAAAGTGAAGAAATACTCTCAGAATGACAAGAATGGCCTCTTTGCGTGGATGCTGCTATTGTGCTGCTAGAAAAAAAAATGATGATTTTGGGCTACTCCCCTCCTCAGAAAAAGTTGAAACTCTGGATTCGGGCTCTACTTAAGAAACCCAGAAAAACCCAGAAAGATTTCCTGGAATGGCCAACCCCTGAAAAACACCCTCTTGGGGTTCTGCGCAGTTCCTCAATGCCCTACGCTGCCACTGAAGAAAACCCCTCTAAACTCTGTCTGAAACACTACTGGAAACCTTGCCAAAAATCCTCCAATGAGACAAGAGCTGGACCCCTGCTCAATCTCCCAGCATAACTCCACCTGCAAACCCCAATCCAACACTACAACCAAAAAGAACTGCGTCCCTCTCCAAGTGTTGCGCAGTCCTCCAAAATGCTGATGAAACTGCTGCTAAAATGCTAATAAAACTACTGCTGAAATACCGATGGAAATACCTTGCCCAAGCAGGCACTCGAAGTCCCCCGGGGCTAAGGGTGAGATCTCCGAACAGAGACACTCAATGCACTAAACAGTGCTGCAGACCAGCTAAACAACCAGTGTGCTCAGAAGTCGAAATGACTAGCTCAAAATGCACATAACTGAATGATCCAAAATGAAGGGGTTCCTCTCTATTTTATAGCCTCTGCCTCTCACAATCCCTAGGCTCACCTCCTCCTGTGTGCTTCTCCTCTTGCCACGTGTTCTTCCCTCCTGTGCAGTCTCTCCATGTGTCTGTGTGGGCTCCATTTCTGCGTCCCCCTTTGGCCCCCCTTGGCTCCCCTTTAAGTCACAACGCTGTGCTACCTAGGAAGTGACTTTTTATTCTAAAGTGAGTTATGTCCCCCTTCCTCACGTTTTATTTACAAATAACTATAGAAGGCGAAAATTGAACCAAATCGAATATTCCAATTAGCCATTGCTAATTAGGAATATTATAGTCTCCCCCGGAAAAATGTTGCTTGTCCTCAAGCAACTGAAGTGATGGATGTTGCAAGATCCTCTCACTCTCCCAAGTGGCATCCTCATCCGGCAAATTCTTCCACCTCACCAAGAATTCCCAGACTGTCTTGCTCCGCAGCTGCCTCTCCCCGGTATCAATGATAGCCTCCCGCTACAATACCAAATGCCCCTCATCATCCACGGGTGGTAGCTCATTTGTCACTGTCACCTGCTACCTCAATGCCTTTTTCAGGCATGATACATGAAAAATGTTATGAATCTTGCTACCTTGGGGCAGCTCCAGCTCATATGCAACATGTCCAACCTTGCGTATCACCCTGTACGACCCATAAGAGCGAGGCTTGAGCTTCTCAGCCCCCTTCTACTTTAGTGACGACTGTTGGTATGGCTATAATCATAGGTAGACCATGTCCCCCACCTTGAACTGTCTCTCCACCCGACCCTTGCCGGCATACAGATTCTGCTAGTTCTATGCTATAGCCATGTTATCCTTGAGAGCTCGGAGAATATCCTAACTCTCTTGGATCCAAATCTTGGCTCTGGGAGCCTTGCTATCACCAAACATCTTGTCAGCAAAAGATAAAGGATGATACCCATATAAGGCATAGAATGGTGACATACCAATGGACATGTGATGTGAAGTATTGTAGCAGTACTCCCTTAGATGTAGCCACCTCAATCATGCTCACTGTTGCCCACTGACATAGCTACGCAAGTAGCCCTCTAGCCACTTTTTAACTATCTCTGTATGCCCATACGTCTGTGGATGATAACTAGTACTCGGTGTCAACTCCGTCCCCACCAATCGGAAAAGCTCCGCCAAAATCCGCCCATGAAACAGCTGTCCCTATCACTGACAATGTTCTTGGGAAGACCATGTAGCCTGAAAATCTCTCTAGAGAATAGCTCGGCCACCTGTGCTGCTGTATAATGTGCGGATATGGCAAAAAAATGTGCATACTTCATCAATTGATCAACGACGACAAAGATGCAATCCTTGCCCTGTACCATGGGCAACCTTGTGATGAAATCCATCGAAATACTCTCCCATTTCCCCTCCGAAATGGGAAGAGGCTACAATAATCCTGTGGGATGGCTCATCTCTCCCTTGTTCCTCTGGAAAACATCGCACTCCTAGATGTGCTGGAGTACGTCCTCCTTGAGGCCCTTCCATGAGAACCTCTCCCTAATGGCCCTATAGGTTTTGGTGAACCCCTGATGTCCTGCCAATGGTGAATCATGTGATGCCTGGAGTATCTTCTTCTTGAGATGAGACCCCTCAGTCAAGAAGATCCGGTCCCTGTAATAGATGATCTCATCGACCACCCTGTACCTGTCGTCTACCACCTGCCCATCCAGAACCTCACATGCAAACCTATCCTTGGAGTACTCTACTAAGAGTTGAGCCCTCCAGTCTATATCCAAGCTCATAAGAGACAACGTGGTTGGTCTACGTGAAAGGGCATCTGCTACCACATTGTTCTTACCCTTGACATACTTAATGTCAAAGTCATATGCTTGGATCTTGCTGATCCACTTCTGCTGCCTCTCCTGTAGCTGCTTCAACTCCAAAAAAAACTTGAGGCTGTTGTGATCAGTCCTCACCCTAAACCTGTTACCCACCAAGTACTGCCAGTACTTAGCCAATGCATGCATGATGGCTAGCATCTCCTTGTCATATATAGAATACAACCTCTCGTGCGGAAGGAGCTTCCAGCTCTCAAAGGCTACAAGGTGACCTCCCTGCATCAACACTGCGCTGATCCCCTCTCCTAACGCATCACACTCCAAAATAAATGGCTGCGTAAAATCTGGCAACACAAGCACTGGGCAGCTGCTCATAACCTCCTTGAGCCTATCAAAGGCTCGTTGCGTCGTATCTGACCAACTAAATGCCCCCTTCCTCGTCAAATCTATCAGGGGTGCAGCAAGTTGCGAGAAACCTTTGATGAACTTCCGATAGTAAGTACAAATGCCAATGAATCCTCGAAGTTCCGTCACATTTCTCGGCTCCGGCCATTCTCTGATGTCCCTGATCTTCTCCTCGTGGACCCTCGCTCCGTCCACCCCTATGATGTGTCTGAGATACAACATCTATGTCAACCCAAACTCGCACTTGGAGAGTTTGGCAAAGAACTGTTGTTCCTGTAAGATATGCAATACCGTCTCAATGTGCTGGAGATGCTCCTCCCAAGTCCTGATGTAAATGAGAATGTCATAAAAGAATACCAACACAAACTTCCTCAAGTGACTACGGAAGATGTGATTCATAGAAGACTGAAATGTAGTTGGGGCATTGGTTAGCCCAAAAAGCATCACCAAGAACTCAAAGTGCCCATAGTGACACCTGAAGGCCATCTTGGAAATGTCCTACTCCCTCACGCGAATCTGATGGTACCCAGATCTCAAATCAATCTTTGAGAAGAAATGTGCCCCTCTCAACTCGTCCATTAACTCATCGATCCTGGGTATGGGGTACCTGTTCTTCAGGGTCTTCTTGTTTAGGGCCCTGTCGTCAATGCACATCCTCAATGTATTGTCCTGCTCCTTCACCAACACTATAGAAGAAGCAAAAGGACTTGTGCTCGGATATGCCCAAGAGCCAACAACTCCTGGATAGCCCGCTCAATCTCATCCCTATAGGCCTTGGGGTGCCTATAGGGGGTGGTGATCATGGCCTGTATGCCCTACTCAAGCTCGATGGTGTGCTCAAACCCCCAATCCAGTGGCTATCCTGGTAGAATCTACCCAAACACTATGGCATACTGATCAAGGATGGACTGTATCTCTAGATGTACTGTCTGCCTTGTAGTCCCTGCCTCTGATGCACGCAGTTCCACCGCCCAATCTATGTCTCCCTTCCGGAAGACTGCCTCCATCCGATGAGCTGAAACAGTTTGAGGCGGATATGTGTGTTGTCCCTGTATCTTCTCATGCCTCCCTGTCTTCTCATCATCCCACTCCACCTCTAGGGTCTTCCAATCTGTCTTTATTTTCCCTAGAGTGATAAGCCATTGAACACCCAGTATCATGTTGGTGTTTGGAATATCGACCACGAAAAATTGGTCAGTCAATGTGTAGGTGCCCATCGTCACTAAGAGCTCTGGAACATAACAAGAACACGTCATGGTTTGATCTCTTGTGACCAAGAATGAAAACCCATCAAAGCTCTATGTCTGTACACTTCTCCGCTCAACCATCTGGGCATCGATGAAGTTGTGGGTTTCCCCACTATCCACCAAAACTGATACTCACTGGCCACGTACTATCCCCCGTACATGTAGCGTCAGATACTTGGGAACTCCTCGCAATGCTGCAAGGGCTCCTCAGGTAGGTGCAAAAGATGCACTACCTGCTGCTGGAAGTGGAGGTGGCAAAGGTCCCTGTATGGCATGGCTATCTCCTGCCTCCACATCATCCTCGTCATCCTCTTCTCCACTTCGCTTCGAGAAGACCTCAATAAAATGTGCTTTGCTAGCATCACATCTATGTCCTAGTGCCCACGGCTCCTGACATGTGAAGCACAATCGCTTCTTCTTCATCTCCCTCCTGGCATCGTCATCAAGTTGTACTCATCCTAGATTCCCCTTTGGAGGAGGAATCCTCACATCCTTCCCCTTAGACTGAAAAGTCTGTCTTTGGGGTTAAATGTGTCTGGGTCTTGGGTAAGACATCCTATAAGTCCCGGGTCCTACTGATAGCGTCCTAGAGTGTGGTCAGTTTACTGGATCAGACTAAACCCCGAAGTGGCTCTGCTAACCCCTCAACATACATATAGACCCTCCATGCCATGGATAGGTCTAGCACCATCACAGAGACCCTCAAGAAATCTGCAATGTAGGTCTCTGGGCTCCCTGTCTGTTTGAGCCTCGTCAGCTCAACGAAATGCTACTCTGGATCCCTCCGATCAAATCGCTCCATCAATCTCCTGGTAAAATCGACATATGTCGTCACTGTGGAGTGCCCCAGTGTAATCATCCCATGAAATCACCAATCCTAGGCCTTGCCATCAATGCAATGTTGCCACCTTGATGGCCTCTGCCTCCAACATCTGGTTAAGCTGGAAATAAATGTCTAGCTTCTCCACCCAAGACTTTGCCGAACTGTTTGATGAGCCATCAAATGTAGGCAAGTGGAATCTACGCACTGCACGGTGGGTGTTGCCATCATGGTAATGCTGGTACCCTCTGTGATGGTCGCGGGGTCTGCTATCCCACTGGAGCTAAACAAAATCTCTGAATGAGAGGGCTTCCCTGAACTCCTGTCCATAGGCCCAGTACTCTGCAAAATAATCGCCCATATGTCCGGGATCTGCCTCCTGCTGGGCTACGGCCCCCGATCTGCTCCTAAGAAAGTGGGCATGGTAGAGCATGTAGGGGCATGTGAGGCCACCTGCTGCGCAGTATCATGCTGCTCTGGCAAGTGATGGGATGCACCTGATCCCTCACAAATCTAAAAAACGCGTGGGCTCTCACACTATATGGCCTCTACTGTCGTGAATCTCTGCCCCATCACCTCAATCTGCCTTGACAGATCCTACAATGATTTGAGGAGCATATCCACAAATCTCTTTCTGTCCTCATCTACCATCTGATCCTTTTGCTCTCTGTCCACCACAGGCTCCTCCTGTTCTGCGTACACCACCGGAACACAGTCTCCCTCTCTGTAGGTATTCTCCAACCTATGCTCATTGTCTCTGTATTTCCTACCTCTGTAACAAATGTAGGGTTTTGCCCTTGGTGTCATAGATTGCTAGCTCCACAGGCTGAGCCAGATCTATGCTTTGATACCACTGTAATATTCCTAACCCAAAATATTCCTCAAACCCCAGCAAAAACTCCAACCAAATATGTGCAAATGATATAATAACCCAGAAGTGATAAAATAACAGTGGGACAACATATAATAATGTAAACTGGAAATATAAGCAGATACACAAGAAATGCAGCAAGAAATGCTGAGCCATCTTATTATACTAAGCAATAAAATGAGTGCAAGAGGTGATTAGACAGATGGCACCTCGACTTGCACAAGGCTAGTGAAGAAATACTCTCTGAATGACAAGAATGGCCTCTCTGCGTGGATGCCACTGTTGTGTTGTTGTTGCTGCTAGAAAACAAATGATGATTTGGGGCTTCTCCCCTCCTCAGAAAAAGCCAAAACTCTGGATTTGGGCTTTACTCAAGAAACCTAGAAAACCCAAGAAAGCTTTCCTGGAATGGTCGACCCCCGAAAAACACCCTCTTGGGGTTTTGCACAGTTCCTCAATGCCCTGTGCTACCACTGAAGAAAACCCCTCTAAACTCTACCTAAAACACTGCCTAAAACCCTGCCAAAAATCCTCCGATGAGACAAGATCTGGACCCCTTCTCAATCTCCCACCATAACTCCACCTGCAAACCCTAATTGAGCACTACAACCAAAAAGAACTACGTCCCTCTCCAAGTGTTGTGAAGTCCTCCAAAATGTTGATGAAAATGCTGCTAAAATGCTGATAAAACTACTGCTGAAATACCGATGGAAAAACCTTGCCCGAGTAGGCACTCAAAGTCCCCCGGGGCTAAGGGTGAGATCTCCGAACGGAGACACTCAATGCACTAAACAGTGCTGCAAACCAGCTAAACAAAAATCATGCTCAAAAGTCGAAATGACTAGCTCAAAATGCACATAACTGAATGATCCAAAATGAGGGGGCTCCTCTCTATTTTATAGCCTCTGCCTCTCACAATCCCTAGGCTCACCTCCTCCTACGTGCTTCTCCTCTTGCCACATGTTCTTCCCTCCTGCGTAGTCTCTCCATGTGTCTGCATGGGCTCCATTTCTGCGTCCCCCTTTGGCCCCCCTTGGCTCCCCTTTAAGTCACAATGCTATGCTACCTAGGAAGTGACTTTTTATTCTAAAGTGAGTTATGTCCCTCTTCCTCACTTTTTATTTACAAATAACTATAGAAGGAAAAAATTGAACCAAATCGAATATTCCAATTAGCTATAGCTAATTAGGAATATTACAATTTTTTAAACTCTCTACTATCTTCCTTCACTGTGTTACCAATTCTTCAAATCTCCTACATGATGAACCAATTCATTCACCTATGATCAGAAACAATCAAAATGGCATCCTCTTGGAGAGATTTGAAAATGATTCAAAATTTGTGATGACGTAATTAAACATATTGCTTAATTAGCACTCCACCTAAAAAACAATCATATTTAAATTTGGGAGCATGATAGGATTTGGGAGAATGATGTGGGTATGATGACCAAGCTTATATATGGTGTATTCGGGTGAATTTCAATCATCATATGAAATGATGTTTTAGTAGGGGAATTTAGGCCTAGGATTAAAAGGGACTTAGGATTAGGATAAAGGGGATTTAGGCCTAAATAGGAATAAGGGATGGCATGAATGATTTGAAATAGGGAATAATTCGAAAGAATAAGCGGATAAGGGAATATGATATGTAGGACTAAGGGAACAAATAGGGAATAGGGACAAATAGGGAATAGAGCATGAGGGGAATAAATGATATATGAAGAGGGAGAAAACTATAATATTTGTAACCATGTTTCTTTGACATCATTCCTTTTGACTGTAAACACATTGTTCAGTTGAATGAATCTATCAAATACCCAAACCATGAATCATAAATTATAATGAAAACTCTCAAAACTCAAATTCCCCTTCCCATTACTGATTAAGACTTTGATGACCAAATTAAAACCACTTTTATAATGACTTCCCAGGCAGTGGTTAGTCAAACTCATAATAGTGAAAACATTTGTGAGTTTGACCTTTTGTATGATAGCAAGACTATGAATTTTTGAATACCTTCGACTAGTAATAAACTTAATGAATCTAACATTAGATCCATTGGGGATGGCAGCCTCCCCGTGAGGTTCCAAGAATGACACCACAAACCAAAAGCCTATCTATTAGGCAACAAAAACAACGTACAAAAATGAGAAAAATACTGGCAAATCTGGAAAATTTAGTGATCGAATTGACTAAAAACAACTACATAACTGACAAATTCCTATTTGCGAACTAATTTATTTATGGCAGCAAAAATCCTGGACCTTATGGCCTTCACCTCAGGCTTCAAATCCCAACTCCTACAACCCACACTTGCATTATTGAAAAGTAGAATGGTATTGACAATGAAATGATATTGCAGTTGTGACATTATGTGAGAAAATGTTTGAGCATCCTGCCATTTACAGGCCCTACTCCAACTGATTGATCAAATAAATCCTCAAGAAGATAAACATTCTTTCCCCTGAATGCAACAATTTTAAAAGGTCGCTTCCACAGATTTTCAAATTTTCCATGCCTGCCCTTGTATTCATTTCGGGCATCCCACTTTAGTACCAAATCTCTAATTTGAAAGTCATATGCATGTATTCTTCTATCATAAATTCTTTTAATTCTATATTGTATCAGCTGTGTGTTTTTAAACACATCTTCTCTGGACTGTTGTAGTTGAATCGTTTGGCCAATCCTTTGTTGCATATCATTTGGCTCTACCTTTGCCTTGTGCAATAGTTTCATGACTAGAACTCTCAATGAGGAAGGAAAAAGTGAATCTATCCCCTAGACCAACTAAAATGGAGATACGCCTATTGACTTCTTAGTACTCACGATTTTCCCACAGTACATGAATCAGTTTCTTATGCCAGCTCTTCTTATCCTCCTGCAACAATTTCTTGATAATGTTTACCAAACTTTTATTAAATGACTCAGCAAAGCCATTACCCTGAGGATAATAGATTGTGGAATGGCCTAGATCGATGTTATATTTATGGAAGACTTCTAACATTTTCTTTGACTAAAAGGAAACAACATTATCTGTAAAAAAAATTGTGGACAACCAAAATGAGACAGAATGTTACCTTCCAGAAATTGAATGATCATCGTATCTGTAGCTTTTTTGGTAAGAAATACTTCAATCCACTGGGTAAAATATTTTGTTGCCATTAATATTCACTTATGTTATCCAGATGAAGTGGGATGAATTTCACCAATGAAATCAAGTCCCCATTGCTGGAATGGTGGCTCAACTACTAGAGGCTTTAGGGGCAATGGGAGTAAACTTATTTCTTCCTTCAAACATCTAACATTCCCAACAATTGGCCACCTTTTAATAAACATCAACAAACAAACTAGGCCAATAAAATCCAACTCTTAAGATCTTTTTCACTATGGTTTTCCAATACAAGTGCCCACCACAGTCTCCTTTGTGGAACTCCTACTTTACTGCTTGAGCCTCATCTTCTAGTAAACAATTGAGCAACATTCCATTGGGATCCTTCCAGTATAAGAACTGATCAATAATGCTAAATTTAATTGCCTTCAATTTTAGAAAGCAAGCGTTAATTTTAGGCCAATCTGGAGGTGCTTGTAAATGCCACAAAATGCATAAAATATCAGCATACCAAGGTGAGGGAGAAAAATTTTCCGACACTTGTTGGAAAGTACTTAAAAGATCTACTTCTATTAGGACAACCAAGAAATTATTTTGAAGTAACTGTAGATTTGATTCAGACATCATTCGATCCAAGCCTTGGCCTTTAATCAATTTTGTTGGCTTGATCTTGATGTCATATTCAATTATCGAAGCAATCACTTGCCCCTTCCTCCATCTAGATCACTTGGAGTTAAAATGTTTTTTACTGCAGCACTAGGCACATAAGCCACAACATGATAATGAAAAATGTATAGCCGAAAATCATTCAAGGCCTTAACAAGAGAAAATGTTTGCTTTTCCATTATGTTATATTTGAGTGCAACGTCTTTGAGCGCCCTGCTAAAAAATGAAATAGGTTGTTCAACTCCCTGCTGTTTTTTTGCAATAGGACAACAATGATATTGTGCTCAGAAGAAAAAGAAAATACCTTGAATTCACATGTATAATCCAGACTAGCCAATGTGGGAGCACGAGATAATGTTGCTTTGACTTCATTGAAATATGTCCTATTGTCTTCACCCCATTTCACCTGGAAGTCCCGCTTTAACATGTTTGTGATGTTTCTCAAAATTTCGGCCAAATCCGGAATGAACCTCAAATAATTAATTCTGCCCAAAAAGGACTAAATCTCTTTTTTATTCCTAGGAATGTCCATTTTATGAATTGTTGAAACTCTATTAGGGTCTATTTTGATTCCAACTTTCGAAATAATATGACCCAACAACTTGCCTTCCTCCAATCCAAACAATGATTTCTTGGGGTTTAATGAAATGTCGTACTTCCTACACTTCTCAAAGACAGCTCTTATGTGCTACAAATGATCATCATCAGACTGTGAGTAAACAATAATATCATCGAGGTATATGACAAGAAACTTATCTTTTTCTTCTACAAAATCTATATCCATAGCTCGATGAAATATTTCTCCTTGCATTCACCAGACCGAACAACATCTTAGCATATTTGAAAGTACCCCAAGGTGTGGTGAAGGTGTTCTTATCTTGGTCTACTGGGTGAACCAAAATATGGTTGTACTAAAAAAAACATCTAGCAATGATATTATTCTTGCACCAACTACCTTATGAATTATATGGTCCATTTTTTAGCACCTAATAGTTTTAAATGATGAAACCATACAGTTGAGGAGAATTTTAGATGGTGGAGGAATAACCTGTTATAAAGTTTTATTAACCCAATGTTTCGGACTACCAAGTGAGTCCATCCTCAGGGGATACGCCAATAGATTAAGAAGAGATTAATGATATATCCTGGAGCTAATCTTGAGTGTGTGTGTGTGTGTATATATAATGAAAATGATTTATTATATTTATATATATATATATATATATATATATATATATATATATATATATATAATATATATATATATATATATATATATATATATATATATATATAAATCATTTTCATTATTTGTATATATATATATATATTATGAAGAGGATTAATATAAGAGATTTAGTCGACCATAATCTAAATAGTTTAGTAATATATTAATAAAATTGAAATTTAAAACATTAGGGATTTAATTAAACAATGGGATTTTATTAAAAGAGATATTTAAATATTACTGTTCACTATAATCTATTGTTTTAATATAAATTTAGTGTTAATTAGTTATGATTCATTTTCACTTATTTGAATTATGAAACTTTATTACAATATTTAGATTTAAATTCATAGATTACTTATAAGATTATAATTAATAATATATAATTAGTATGTAAATTTTTTTAAGCTTCATTATATTAGATTACTAAAAAAAATTATTATAAGTATTCTCATTAGATTTACTATATTGATTTCAATAACAAATTAAGGCTAATTAGTTATTAGGGTTTCTATGCTTATTATTCCAATTGTTTAAAATGTGGATCTTATTACAATCAAAGGATTTTATAAGCTTTGATGTATAGAGTTGTTAATTTAGAAGTATTATGAAGGATTTATATATATTGAACTATCTTATAAAATTATTAGGATGAACAATTTTAAAAAAGGTTGTTATATTAATTTAGTAAATTATTTTTATAATATATGAAAGAGGATTGAAAGAATGTACACTAATGAAGATTAATCAAAGAAACTAGATTTGATAAGGTATTTAAATATAAGGGACCTATGCAATGAGAGTTAATTATTGGTCTTTATAGTTTTAAATGATGAAACCATACAGGTGAAGAGAATTTTAGATGGTGGAGGAATAACCTGCTATAAAGTTTTATTAACCCAATGTTTCGGACTGCAAAGTAAGTCCATCCTCAGGGGATACATCAATAGATTAAGAAGAGATTAATGATATATCCTGGAGCTAATATTGAGTGTGTGTGTGTGTCTCTCTCTCTCTCTCTCTCTCTCTATATATATATATATATATATATATAATGAAAAGGATTAATATAAGAGATTTGGTCGACCATAATCTAAATATTTTAGTAATATATTAATAAAATTGAAATTTAAAAGCTTAGGGATTTATTTAAACAATGGGATTTTAGTAAAAGAGATATTTAAATATTATTGTTCACTATAATCTATTGTTTTAATATAAATTTAGTGTTAATTAGTTATGATTCATTTTCAATTATCTGAATTATGAAACTTTATTACAATATTTAGATTTAAATTTATAGATTACTTATAAGATTATAATTAATAATATATAATTAGTATGTAATTTTTTTTAAGCTTCATTATATTAGATTACTAAAAAAAAATTATTATAAGAAGTATTCTCAATAGATTTACTATATTGATTTCAATAACAAATTAAGGTTAATTAGTTATTAGGGTTTCTATGCTTATTATTTTAATTGTATAAAATGTGGATCTTATTACAATCAAAGGATTTTATAAGCTTTGATGTATAGAGTTGTTAATTTAGAAGTATTATGAAGGATTTATATATATTGAATTATCTTATAAAATTATTAGGATGAACAATTTTAAAATAGGATGTTAGATTAATTCAGTAAATTATTTTTATAATATATGAAAGAGGATTGAAAGAATGTACACTAATGAAGATTAATCAAAGAAACTAGATTTGATAAGGGATTTAAATATAAGGGACCTATGTAATGAGAGTTAATTATTGGTTTTTTAGGATTTCCAGTAAAGGTTTCCTGGTGTTGCTTAGTTTTAATCCATAGTTGTCCTTGAGAGACACCCTATTCAAGTTTCTAAAATCTACACACAATTTTATCTCACCTGTCTTCTTTTGACTGGTACCAAGTTAGATAACCAATCAGAAAATCAAAGAGGTATTCTAATGCCAACATCAAACAACTTCCTTACCTCCTTCTTGAACAAGGGAAAAAACATCGGATTTTTCCTTCACAACTTCTACTTGAAAGGATTTTGGTCCTTTTTGATTGGTATTGTGTGCTGGATAATGTCTTTGTTATACACCTTTCAGTCCTCGTATACCCATGCAAAAACATTATAGAATTCAGTCGACAATTCCATGTATTTTTTCTTCATTTCCGGACTCAAAGTTTTCGAAAACTTTATCATTTTTGGGTGTTCTATTGTAACTATATTGCATTCTTTAACTCCTTCTCCTACAGGTGCTAGTTTTGGCCTCTTAGCCACATCATTCTGGTCAAATAGTTCCTCCAAAAGTACAAGCCCTCTTGGAAGGACATTGTCTTTGAGCTGCAATATTTTTAACTCAGTACCTTGCTTATCTAACTCTTCTTTCAACTGATTAATAAAACTTTCTTTATCTACATCTTCCCATCCGCCATCCCTTTCCAGTTTTATTTTGGAAAATTCCTCCTTCATTAGCAAAAAATTCTCCAACTACTTGTCATTTTTTAAGACTTGCCAATGCTTCATGCTATCTGGGGCATTAGGCCTATGTCTGACTTCTACCTTTTATTTCCCTTTAACATTGCTGGGAATTTCAAAATCAGAGGCCAAAGTGGCCAATGCATCCACAACAACATTATCCTTCCTAGGAACAACTGAAAAATTGTACTCAACAAAATTCTGCAAATAATTTAGGAAAACATTACAATAAGCACACATCCAAGGGTGTTTTGTTTGATATTCACCTTTGACTTGTCTAACCACCAGCTCAGAATCCCCGTAGACATCTATTCTTCTAGCTCCTAATTTCTTCAAATTTCGTAGACCCAAAATAAGAGCTTCATATTCCGCTACATTGTTAGTACAATCAAAAACTAACTTTTATGAACATAGATTTGACTTACCAACTTCTGGGTTGATTATCCATATCCCCACACCAACACCTTCTCTACTTGCTGCCCCATCGAAATGCATGGTCCAAACACGCTGTTTTTTCTGCTCTTTTTTACCCCTTTCAGCCTTCAAACTTTTAGATTTCTCATGGATAGTTTGGTTGTTTTGTTCCTCATTTTTGTTGATGTCCCATTCCTCCATTTGATGACTTTATTCTTCAAAAATTTTCTTGTTGTTTGCTTCTTCTAAAATGTTTGGAACAACTCATTTTATTTTTTTTCCTTGTTCAGAATATTTTCCCAAAATTTCTAAATTTTGAGCGTTGTTGTTTTCCTCTTCCACATCTGAAGCAATCTCTTGATCATTAGGACAATCCAAATTGAAAAACACAAATGAGTCTAGATCAGAATGAACAACATACACTGGAAGATCCACATGTTTATCTTTACTACTAATCATGTATGGCATGAGCAGTTCCCTGTATAACCTCCTTGACTTCCCTTCGAAAACTGAAATTGTGATGTTGGACATGTTTGTTTGCAATGCTCAGTGAAATTTTGCCATCCAGGATCTAGATAAAATCATACCATACTTGGGAGGTATATCTGCCATGACAATATGCATAAAAATACACTTTGAAGGAATTTGAGTTAAATACACTTCTAAATCTTTAATTAATCCCAAAAATTTCACCTTACTGGAATAAAATGAATAGAGGTATTTGTATGGTCTTGTAATATCTAGGCCTAATCTCTCCATAATCACTTTAGGCATTAGATTGTGTGAGGCTCAAGAGTTTACCATTGCATTATGCAGTGTTTTCTCATGCAAATTCAAACTGACATAGAAAGGAGTAACATCCCCATCTTGCACTTTGTCATCAATCTTTTGTCCAAAACTAATAACTAGATGATCATCCACTATATTGACTATATCCGAGGATTTGTCTACTCTAAGTGCCTTTAAAATTTGAGATTTATATTGATTTTTCTTTACCAATTCACCAAGAGGAATGAAGATCTTTAATTTATCAATTTCATCTTCAAGGTTAAAGGGGTTTGATACCCTTTCAACCTCTTAATGGGCAACTTCCTTCTTTTCTGCAACATCTTTGGATGTATCTTCTTTCCTCTGTAATATGGTGATAGGCGGCTCCTTCTTTTGGGCACTTGTACTAGGAACATCCTTCTTTTGAATACTTGTACTAGGGACATCCTTCTTTACATTACTAGTTTCCATTTATTTCTTTGTTGTACTACTGTTTGGTTTTTTTTTTTCACTGCATTGTTGCCCACAGTTCTATTTCTCAAAATATATTATCCCTTCTCTTGCATGATGGAATTTTGATATCCCTTCCTATACTCCTCAGATTCAGTCATTAACACATCACTTTGAGACTGAGAAAACAATAATTCTTCATCCTCTGCCTCAAAATTTTCAAGCAACTCCTACTCTTCATCTTCTTTAGTCAAATACACATCTTACTGCTCATCACCAAAAAACAAAATTTGGTCTTCTGGTAATTTCTCGTCCTCCTCATCTTGATCTTGAGCATAATTCTATTGAAATGGTGGTCTTACTTATTTTTGTGACTACTCCAGACCCTTCTTCTCTTGGGTTCGTTTGGAAACTATGGTTGCCTTCAAAACTTTGAGTTTCTAATTTGTGTACCAATCTGAGGTTCTCTAGATGTTGCCCAGTCAGTCAAAGAGATTTTCTCCATCATCTTCTCCATGGTTTTGACCAATGTATCAAACTTAACATTAACAGAAGTATTGGGCTCTTATTTTATTATCATTATTTTCTCTACTTTAATTTTGGATTTCTTTGCTAACATATTAGCCTCCACATTGACTGCATTGTTTTGCATGTCCTCTAGTGTTGTTGGATTCCTCTCCCTAAGCTGGTAGGCCATATTAGGGTCGAAAGGATTAGGAAAATGAAGTAACTCTAGCCCAAGAGGTGGTTTTTTCTATGCAGGAATATAATTATACACTTTATTGAACCTTACTGAAAAGTCTTCGACAATTTTTCCAGGCTGTCTTTTTAGATTAATATACTTAGCCAAAATTTGCAAGGGATTATTCTTCTCACCCCACCTTGTGAGGAAAGCATCTTCTAACTCTTGATAATTGGCAAAAGATCTTGGGAGAGAACTCCTAAACCACTTCTTGACATCACTAGAAAATATTTGAGAAAAAAATATGACTTTAACATCATCATGGTCTACTTCCTCCAAATCTACTAAATCACTGACCTTATCAACATGTTTCTTAGCAATAACTTCACTTGTACCATCATATTGGGGAAGCCTTTGACCATAATTAAGAGGAAAATCATGAAGTTGAGTGGGGAACACAAGAGGGGCATATCTTGCTTCCGTAACTGCTACCTGAGTAGTTGGGTGACTAGTAGATCGTGTGACAGAAACTGCAGATGATGGAAAAAAAGGATGGATAGAAGTTGAAATAGATGATGAACAAATCAGAAAAAGTGAGAAGGCAGACCCATAAGTTGAACTAAATTGTAAAGGGACCGTTTTTGTGATAAAATTGTCTATTCAGCAGTCTTCTGAACTTTATTAACCAAACCTTTCAACTTACCAAACTGTTGAAGAATATTCCGACTGAAATCCCTTTCTAGAAGTATGATATAATCAACAAATGAGTCCACTAGAATCTCAGGGATACATGAAAAAGATATGGTTTTGGATAGAATAACTTGAGAAGCAATTTCTGTGAAGAGACGAACCTTATAAGAGGTATATTACTTGCTTGACTTTCAACCACAATTGTCTCCTTCCTAAGCAATCTTTCAGGATCACGAACAACCACAGAGGGATTTGGATCAAGATTATACTTGGTATACCTTGTAGAAGCCAGATATTCTCATATAAAATTCCATGCACTAATTTCACTAACAATCAAACAACTATGAAAATTTCATCCAATGGTGTGACTCTGAAAATGAAACAACTTCCCTGGAAAATTAGACTTTTTGATCCCCGACAATAACGCCAATATGTTAGCACTCCATGATTTCCTTTTAGGTTGAAGGAAAAGGATCACAAAGGTAACCACATACCTCTTTTGGTTGACAAACTAGTCTTCTTGAACCTGAGGGGGCTCCCTCACTAAGCAAACTCAAATATAAAAACTTTGAAATACAATCTTTAGTAGATACAAGATCTGAAAGGTGTTTAATTTTTTGATTTGGGGGTAGCATAGGATTCTAGGAAAACTAATGCATGTGATCATGACCTCCTTGGTCCATCTTGCCCGAGCATTTCCCAACCAATTTCATATACAGAGGCTTGACTAGTACAACATTGAAATGAGAAAACAATTTGTAGTATAGCAGAATAAGAACATCAACACACTCACCTACAATGGCATAACAAATTACATTTCATTACTACAACTTGGATGAATGAATATCAAGAGGAAATATACAACGCATTCAAAGGTATGAACATTCCATTTGCAACTGAAATTTTCATCACAGCTAGACAAGAGCACGTGAAATGAATTCAAGCATAGTTGTTCCATACACCATTAAAGAAGATAAATAATATAACATAAATAAGATTAAACATAAAATAAAGAACAACAATTTCAAAGCATTCATACCACAAATATCTCTGCAATATAACTGGAATCTTTTCAGCATCAAAACATACTCATTAATATAGATCACAACATATGAATACAATAGCTCAAAAGCAATCTTGAAACCAACAACAACTTGTTTCATATGTATTAACCAGATAAAATAGACCATAAACAAAATATAATAAGTGTCTAGGTTTGCTACATCACTGATCCAATAGTGGATCGAATCAAAATTTAAAAAGAGGAAACCTTTTTTCCGTTTTAATTCCTTTCCTTCTGATGATAAAAAAAAACCATAAAGCATTCATGACTTTATCTAAATAAAAAAAACTAAATATCTATGTGAAACTAGTTTATCTTCAAAGACCATATCTTCATGAGCCAAATAAAATAGTAAAAGTAGGGACAGTTGGGCGCTGACTAAGAAGCGACTTGGCAACGACTGTGTGGGAACGTTTTCCTTTCAAAATTGACGCTTGGCTGCCTACTGAAGATATGAGTCGGTTTCCACATCTGATCCACATTAATAGCTTCAAACCCTGACAAGTGGCTTCCTCCCAATATGCATGTAAATGTATAAGCAGGGCCTGCGCAGCAACTGCGCAATGACTTCTTAGCGCATTTTTCAAAATTATCTCTTAGATTGCTTCCAGTCTTAACAAAACACCATCATGCTAGTATAAGTCACTCCAAACATCAGAACCATACCATTATATTGACCAAAACAACATCTGCAACTTGAATTTTGAAATAAAAACAAAATTTCAAACTTCAGTCAAGGACCCTTTACCTCCTCTTCCTTTTGCTAGAGGTCTTGCTGGTGGAAGCTTTGGTCTTTGAAGTTTGAGGTGTGAGGTCAATTTTCTCAGTGGGTAGTGGTAAGGTAGGTTTTGCTTCAGTTATAGCCTTAGATCTTAGCCTTGGCACTCTTCCAGGTGAAGGTGCTTTGGTTGCCTCCTTATACTTCTTAACCAGTCCCCATGCTTTGTCCAAACTCTTTTTCATGCTCCTCAGTTTTTCATTCAATACTAGATTCTTGACATAGAGGTTTTTACATTGTCTCCTCACTAGAATGGACCATTTCACAAAGTGTTTGCCTCTGCTGAGAGCTATAGATGCCTCACATACCTTCTTGTCACAGTTCTCAAGAACATGTTGCACTAGCCTCTTATAGTTCTGATTCTCTTGCCTGAACCTCTTGACTTGTTCTTGACTTTCCTCCAACTCTTCTAGGCATCTCTAATATTCTTTCCATTGATCAAAATGTGTCTTGTCAGGTGCTTGAGCCACCTTTTTCATCTATTGTACATAATTTAGTTTTGACTTGTATGCTCTAGTTGAGGGTCTACTGGATTCCACTACAATCTCCTTAGCATGTTCAGTAAATGAGACATGTTTACTTTTTCTCTTAGAAACAATTTTAGGAGGTGAGTCTACCTTTTCAGCCACTAGTTGAGTTGCTTCCTTCAAGTCTCTATTTTTCCTTTTCAGGAATGTTATTTTTATCTGATATTTTGAAAGGGCTTCTTTCATCTTGACTATCTTAGGGTCTTCTTCCTCATACTGTATGGCGTCTTGATCATATTGCATTGTGTCTTCTCCTTGTTCAAACTAGGTTGTTTCATCCTGCTTCACTTCCTCTTCTTTGTTGTCTTCTTGTTTTTATTCCTTCCTATCCTCAAAAATTTCAACAACTACTTAAGGTCTGACCCCTCCACATTCTTCTTTTTGCTTGACCTAATCCTAGGTCTCATCACAAACTCTTCATTCTTAAATTTCTCTTCTACCTTAACTTGAAACTTGGTTGTTTGATATGATGCCTCCTAAACCTTGGTTTCTAAAGTTTTCTCTTTGCCTTTTGAAACCTACTTCTTACCCTATTTCCAAGTTTACATTTGAACCTTTTGTTGGGTTTCTCATATTTTTCTTCAACTATCTTGGCCTCTTTAACTGAGTGAGTGACCTTCTTCTCTTGTATTTCATGAACTTCTTCCTCCTCACAAATCTTTACTGATGAAGATTTTGTTTGTGGCAGTAAACCAATGCTAGATAAGAAGTTAGACCGGTAAATATTCCTCCTATATGTTAGTGTTTTCATTCCTACTAGTCACCAGTGATCAAATGTGCTCTTTCAAAGTTTTGTTAGGGTCTTAGGTAAAATTTGTATATTTCAAGTCAGTCCTCAAATAAAATTTTGGTCACTCGTTGGTGTTGGTCTAGGTCATCACTACTCCCTTGGTTTGCAAAGTCACCACCCTAAGCATGGTCATGCCATTATTTATTATCATAAGTCTAAATGTTGGTCTAGTTCATAATTGTGCTCTTGAAATCATGTATGGTTGAAAAGTCCAATAATTTCTTAGAAAGCGTTTTTTGAAACTTTTTAACAAAATGTCAAATGAGTGAACTGAGTTGTGGATTTCAAATCTTACAATGGAAAGTGTTTTTCAAATCTCTTTTACAAAATATCTAAGTGAAGAACACATTGTGTCTCTTAAACCTAATAGCATACAAAATTTTAAACATATTTTAGAATTGTTTTAGAATTGTAATATTTAGTTTTTACAAATGTACAAATACATGTTCTGTTTTTTAACATTTAGATTATCTTAATTCTTAAAATAAAATTTTAGAAGGATAAAAAGTTATAATAATGGAAAATTAATTATAACATATATATTTAATAAATATAATTGTTTTATATATTTTTCAAAATTCTTTTTCTTTTTATATCTTGAGTATAATTACAAGGTTTTAGGTTATAAATTTATTTTCTGATTAGAAATATTATTTTATTATTTTTTTTCAAATGAAAAAATATGTTTTTGATATTTCTAAAATAGATATAAAAAAGTATGATTTTTTAGTTGGTAGTTTACTTAATTTTTTAATAGACATTTTATCTTAACATTCAAAATATGTTTTAGTCATATAAAAAAGATTTATTAATTTAAAAATAAAATTATATAAAAATTATTTGATTAAATTAAGCTATAATAAGTTATAGAAATAAAAAATATGTTTTTAATTATTTTATTATTTTAGAAATAAATATATTAATAATAATAATAAATATACAAATATTTATACAAAATAATATCTCACACACTCTATTAATTGTCTTCTTGTTTGAAAATGAGATATATGTAATTTTAGTTGTTTATTTTTTTTACTTTAATTTGGCTATATTTAAACTAAGAAACAAGTACTAACACTTGTTTTATTTAAAAAATGCACATTAAACTAATCTATTTTATATTACTTAAATATTTTGGACTTTTTAGACCTTGAGGAATGAGCCTCTTTTACGTGCGCAGCAACAGACCCTGGTGCGATTTGAATACTCCCTCCATCGCCATGGCACCGGTAGGGAGCCCTGAGGCCCCTCCTCCACGAGCAATCCTTGCGTTCAGGAAGTTGATCGACGATAGTAGTAAATTCCCAACAAGGGAAACTCAGCGCAAGTTTGTAAAGAAACTGGACAACATTCCAAGAGTCACCCTGCCCATTGAAGATTGTTGCAGATCTGCTTGGAACTTAGCTGAAAGATGGCTCATCGGAAAATTTACAGGGCTATGGCCTTCCCCCAAGGCTGTCAAGGCGTGGGTATAGAGGAACTGGCGACCACAAGTAAAGGAAGGCATTGGAAGCTTCCTGCTCGTTAAGGGCTTTTTTGTCTTTGTTTTTGATTCAGTAAAAGACAAAAATCTCATCTTTAGGAATGGACCATATTTCATGGGACCTCAGGGTCTGTATCTAAACTCATGGTCACCAGATTTCGATTTGACATAAGATGTTCCATCAGCAGTTCCAGTGTGGGTGCACCTCCCTCATCTTCCACTGCACTACTGGAACCCGAAGTCACTAGAAATGATTGGTAACAACCTAGGAAAATACATAGATAGAGTAGAGAGAAGGGATCAATATTCATGTGCAAGAATATGTGTCAAAGTTGACTTGGAAATAGGGTTACCTGAAGCCATAAAGTTAACAATAGCAAACTGGTCTTATATCCAAGAGTTAGACTACGAGCAGCTACCATCCAAATGCAAAAATTGCCATGAATATGGGCATTTTGTAAGATACTGCAAAAAAAGAGAGGAGGAGGAAGATCTAGAGAAGTCGAAAGGAGAGAAATGGATCCAGGTGCAGAAATCAGTCCAGGCCAAGGTGAGTAAAGGGGAAAGAGATACCGATGGAGTCTAGAACTCTCTTAACAAGAATGGTTCAAATGGAAGGAAGAGGAGAACAACCAAAGACAACGGCCACAATAAACCCATTCGAAACCCTCAACTCTTCAATCAAAATTCCAGAAACAAAGATAGAGGATATTGATGACAAGTTCCCTCACTCGAAGCAGAAAAGAAGAACATGGAAGTAACCAAACTTGACTCCCCAGCAGGAACCTCCTCCTCACCCACATATGCAGAAATGACAAGGAAAAAACCCCCGGAAACCTCTGGGTCATCAGAAGACGAGGCATTCGAGAGAAAATCTAAAAGAGTTGGAAGAAAATCTCATAAGGAAGCCAGGAAGAAGAGGTGGAGAGGCAAAAAATGCAAGGCAACCAATCCACCATTGAAATGTCTATCGGGAGAAACACCAGAACAAGGCCCTCTAATGGGGGATCAACTCACTCCAATCTCGCTAAATAATGAAACTAGTCTCTTGGAATTGCAGAGGCTTGGCAAACCCTTCGAAAGATGAAGCAGTCAAAGATCTTCTAAAAATAGAAACTCCCAAGATCCTCATGCTCCAAGAGACTAAGATTGAAGGGGAAACCCTTCTTGAGATTAGGAAATTAAAATGGGAAAAAAATGAAGGAAATGCCATTATTGCAAGAGGTACCTCTAGTGGCCTAGCAACATTGTGGTCGAAGGACAAGTATCAAGTAGAAAGCTCCTTTGAGACCCAACATTGGATATTCACCAAACTTTGGCACCTCTCTAGTAAGCTCTCCATCTCTCTCTTCAACCTTTATGTTCTAGTCTACCTTACAGAGAAGAAAGAATGCTAGCAGACCTTGTCTAATTTCTTAGACATTTACTCCCCTTAGAATATAATAGTGGTTTTAGATCTCAACCTCATCATTGATCCAAAATAAAGAGAGGTGGAAATAGTGGCAGGGACCAAATGCTTCCATTAGTAGAGGAGTTGATACTTCATTGGGATCTTCTTGACTCCAAACCGAAGAAAGGCCTTTACACCTGGACAAACAATAGAGTTGGGGCAGAACACACCTCTGCTCACCTAGATCACTTCCTAGCACAGAGCTCTTTGTTGCTAGGAAAAATAATGATCTCCTCGAAAATTCTCCCAAAGCTAGCCTTAGATCACAAAACTATTCTCTTACAGCTAGAAAAGGAAGAAAATTTGGGCCCTATCTTCTTTAGATTCAACCCGCTTTGGTTAGGGAAAGAAGGGTTCATAGAAACTATTCTAGAGGCTTGATCCATACCTGTGATAGGATCTCCAAGATTCATGTGGGAGCATAAACTAAAAATAACCAAGAGAGCTCTGAAAAAATGGATTAAAGAACCCTCAAATTCTCCTACCAGCAACAGAAAGGAGATACTTCAGTTTTTATCAAATCTGCAAATGGATTTGGAAAGTAAGGGGATCTCTGCTTCAGATTTAGAAAATTAACAAGCTGCCCAGATCAAATCATTTCGCGCTTTCCGCCATGAAGAAGAGACTTGGAGGCTTAAGTCTCGTAGCCTGTGGCTTAAAGCTGGAGATTGAAATACCTCTTTCTTCCATAGGCAATATAGAGCCCAGCTATCTCAAAATCATATCTCTGAAATCACTTGCTCAGATGGTACTGATATCAAAGGTCAAGAATAACTAAAAAAGGTAGCAGAAGATCATTTCCAGAATCTGTATAAAGAGGAAGGGAATGGGAGTGAAGAAGTCACCTCTGAATTTCTCTCCCACATTCCATATTTGGTAAGCAAGGAGGACAACACTAGTCTTATGAAACCTTTCTCTGAGGAAGAAATATGTAAAGTAATATGGTCCATGGAATCAGACAATGCATTAGGACCTCATGGCTTCTCAATTCATTTTTATAGAATCTGCTGGGAAATAATAAAAATTGATCTTCTGAGGATGATTAAAGCTTTTCATCAAAAAACCAAAGTGGGAGGCAGTACTAACTCTACCTTCCTTCCATTAATACCAAAAGAAGTGAATCCGGGCACTTTTGACAGGTTTAGGCCAATCTCGCTCTGCAATGCATCATACAAAATCCTGACAAAACTGCTAGCAAACAGAATCAAACCACTGCTTGGGAAACTCATTTCTCCCACCCAAGGTGGCTTTGTCAAAGTGAGACATATTTTGGACAATGTAATATAGGTGCAAGAAGTCATACATTCCAGTTATCTTCAGTAGGAGCAAGGTATGCTCATAAAGTTAGACATGGCAAATGCATTTGATCGGGTAAATATTTCTTTCCAATAGAAAGTCCTCCTTTCCTTTAGTTTCAACTCTAACTTTGTCTATTTGATTAAAGCTTGCATTGAAAATCCATGGATAGCTCCTTTAGTTAATGGCAGGCCAACAAACTATTTCCAAGCCTCGAGGGGAGTAAGGTAAGGCTGCACCCTCTCCCCTTTCTTGTTCATTCTGATGGCAAACTTTGTTAAGTAGGAAACTGACAGCTGAAAAGAAAGCAGGGACAGCTCCAGGAGTCAGGTTGACGAAAGGGCTAGAGCCTCTCAATCACGCACTATTTGTAGATGATACTCTTCTATTGGGTGGAGCCTCCATCAAGATAACCAAAGTTTACAGTGGAATTCTTCAAAAATTCTACAACATATTAGGAGCTCTTATAAATAAAAGGAAAAGTACAATATACGGGTGGAATGTGGATCAACAAGCAATTCAGAGAATAGCCCTCTCCTTAGGCTTTTTGGGATTCACTTCTTGGGATAAAATCAAATATCTCGGGTTACCAATAACCCTAGGCCCTAACAAATTATCACTGTGGAAAGAGGTAATAAGCAAAATTAAGTCCAAGATTACAGCTTGGGGAGGTAAATGGCTCACCAATGCTGGCAAACTCATCCTTATAAAATCTGTATTTCCTCCTTGCCTATTTATCAGGCTTCCTTTCTTCTGGCTCCAAAGAAGATCACGTAACATATCTCCAGACTTATCAGGGATTTTCTGTGGAGAGGAGGAAGAGGAAATCAAAGAAAATTCCATATAGTGAATTGGGATACAATTAAATGCCTCATCTCTGAAGGGGGCTTGCAAATAAGAGACCCAGGCCTTGCCAATCTGGCTCTTGGAGGTAAAATACTTTCGACCCTCTTCTCAAACAGAAAACACCCCGTTGGTCAGGTCATAAAGGAAAAATATCTAAAAGGCTCATCGCTAAGGAACATACATATAGATAATAGCATCAAAGGGATGTCAATATGGCATCTCTGCTACCATGGGATGGAGTTCTTCCAAAAGAACTTGTCTCACATTCCTGGCAATGGAAAAAACACGTTGCTTTGGCAAGACATCATAATGGGACATTTGCCTTTGAGCAAAAATGAAGCAATCAAAGAAATCAAGAGCTGGCTCATTCAATAAGGAGTCCTCACCCTGGCAGATATCTCAACATGGGACGACTCCAAAAAATGGCAAACTTGGGAAATCCCCCGAGTTCTAGATCAAATGTGTAGTCAAAAGACCCTCTTGGAAGAAGCGTTAACGAGACTGGAACCAGTTCATAGGCGTTTAACGGACAAATGGGGATGGGGAAAGATTGGAATCTACAACGCAAGGCATGAATTTTCCTCTCTTCAACCACAGCAAGCTTCAAGCCATACTGCATCTATGTGGAAACAAGTCTGGGACCCTCTCAGTCTCCCCAAAATAAATTTCTTCACCTGGGTATTAAGGCATGGGAAAGTGCTAACTTGCAACAATTTGACCAAAAGAGGTATTCACGGGCCACATCGGTGTTCTCTCTGCTACAAAGCCCAAGAAACCATGGAGCATCTATTTGTGGATTTCTCTTTTGCTCAAGAAGTTTGGGACTGCATCCTTCAAGGCCTCAATGTCTCTTCCCCATTGCAAGTCAAAGTAGCTAACCTTTTCAGGACCTGGAGAATCTGTTATTCCCACATGACGCAAAGAAAGACAGCATGGAACAAAATCTGGAAAGCAGTACCTAAATATGTCTACTGGAAAATATGGCTCACCAGAAATGACCAGATCTTCAACAGGATTTTGAACTCCCCTTTGAAGGTGGCAACAAAAGCAAAAGCATTACTCCTCAAGACTGTGGCCAATCATCCCCTTAAAAACGATAACATGCTTCTCCTGGAAGAAAAAAATGGATGGGAACTTATATATTTCGAGACAGGATAAACAACACCACTTGCCCCAGTAAATCTCTTGTATGGAGACTATGAGAAGCGGACGCATATTTTCAAGCTTGGTGGAGGAAATAGGGTAAAACAACAATCTTTTTTTACGGTGCCTCCAAAGGCAATCCAGGGACAACAAGAGCAGGCGAAGTGATCTACTCCCGGGAGGGTGTTCATGAAGATAGGTTCAGCTGGGGACTTGGACAGAGAACCAACAACTAGGTAGAAATCCTTGGGTTGATAAAAGCCTGTCAGATAGCATGTGAAAAAGGCATTAAGGAAATACAAGTCTTCGAGGACTCATAAATCTTGATAAAGATATTAAATTCGGAGGACCACTTCAGCAATCCAGCGCTCAACAGGACACTTCAAAGGCTAAGATACGTGCTCCAAGACTTCTACGTGGCTCAAATAAGGAAGCAGACACAAAAGCAAACCTGGCATGCCTCCTACCACAAGGAGTCTTAAGAAAGAATGATGAAGAACCCACATGGAACCCGATCCCGTAATCTAGAGTAAATCTACACCTATGTAAGGAAAAGGAGAGCTACAACTAAAAGGAATACTGAATATTGTAATGATGGTTGTTTTGGTTTCGGTCCAACCGGTTTTAAATAATTAATATAACCGTTATAGTTATAAAAAAAATTGGATTTCAAATTTATGTGGTTAGCTTTTGTTGAGTTAAATTCTGGAATATTCACAGTAGTAATCATATTTTGTCGACGTTTCGAATCCCAAAGGGGAGCCATCATCATGACTTCTTGATGGAATCCCTTTGCGATTTGAAAAGAAGTCCTGATGATGGATCCCCTTTGATATTAGAAACGTCGACAAAATATAACAACTACTGTGAATATTCCAAAATTTAACTCAATAATTATTTAAATCATTAAAAAAATAAAACTGAAATTAAAACTATAAATAATAACTAGAATTTATAAATAAGAACTAGAATTTGAAAAGGAAACATCAATGTAAAATTTGAATTTTAGTTATTTATTTAATATTCTTTAATAAAATTACATTATATTTATTCAATTATAATACAATGTTATTATCAAAGATTCAGTTCCATGTTATTAAAAATAAATAAAAAATTGTTGTTGAATTGTCATGGTTACCATCGTACAAAATATTCCTAATCACACCATGCACAAAGGCATATCTAGGTCGCCAAAAAGACATCGCACTGATCTCTGGGTGTGGAAATTTGGTTCCAGCATCCCCCCGTACTGCTTCGGGTGAGACTTCAATCCGCACACAGCAGATTGATGCCGGAAGGGCCAGTAGTGTAGGGATTTGTTTGGCGCAACTAACTCTGAACCTAGGTTAGGACCCCCTAAGCCAACAATCATGGAGGTTCAGGGCGAAAAGGCTAGTCAATCTAGTATTATGACCCTCCTTCTGGATTTTCTGACAAAATGGAATGCAACCAGCGTTTTCAAAAGAAATTGTAATGGATGGGGAGGAATTTATGAGGTTTAAGGTGTTGGGTTCAACACATACTATATCCCCTCCCTTTCTGCTGGTAGTGGGAGCCATTAACCCTAATACCTGGCAGGCTCGACTCAAACTTTATGAAAGGTTACATGTACAAGTCAGAGAGTGCAAGACTCAACAAGTGTGACAATGCAGACTTAACAAAATAGGTGTATGAAACAGTGATGACAGAGTAGGCTTTGAATGTTGAAAGTGAGCAGGAATACACTTTATTTCCCTTTACAATTTACCCTAACCACCCAGGATTTTGTGATGGTTACATTTCCTCATCAACAAGACACGACTTTAAATTAGAAACTGACTGTGTGCATGATTGACATGCAAGGTATGCGTAGCAAATTTTTTCAAAGAGAGAACAAAAAGACCTTTACTATGCTTAATCGGGTTGTTGAGAAACAAATTCACAAACAGGGCAACTAACTCCTACCTCCCACAATGTTGAGACTGATCTACGCGAGCTCTGGTATCTTCATGGACACTCTGCATAGTAGTTGCACCAGGTCTAGTATCTTCATGGACACTCTGTGTAGTGGTTGCGCAACACCTTGCGTAGCGACGACGCAACACAATTTCTAAAACTCTCTACTATCTGCCTTCAATGTGTGACCAATTCTTCAGACCTCCTGCATGATGAACCAATTCATTCACCTATGATTAGAAACAATCAAAATGGCAGCCTATTGAAGAGATTTGCAATTATTCAAAATATGTGATGACGTAATTAAACCTATTGCTTAATTAGCACTCCACCTAAAAAAGAATCATATTTAAATTTGGGAGCATGATAGGATCTGGGATAATGATGTGGGTATGATCACCAAGCTTATATATGGTGTACTTGGGTGAATTTCAATCATCATACGAAATGATGATTTAGTGGGGGGAATTTAGGCCTAGGATTAGAAGGAACTTAGGATTAGGATAAAGGGGATTTCGGCCTAAATAGGAATAAGGGATGGCATGAATGATTTGAAATAGGCAATAATTAGAAAGAATAAGGGGATAAGGGAATATGATATGTAGGTTTAAGGGAACAAATAGGAAATAGGGACAAATAGGGAATAGAGCATGATGGGAATAAATGATATATGAAGAGGGAGAAAACTGTAATATTTGTAACCATGTTGCTTTGACATCATTCCTTTTGACTGTAAACACATTGTTTAGTTGAACGACTCTATCAAATACCCAAACCTTGACTCAAAAATCATAATGAAAACTCTAAAAACTCAAATTCCCCTTCCCATTAATGATTAAGACTTTGATGACCAAATGAGAACCACTTTTATAATGACTTCCCAAATAGTGGTTAGTCAAACTCATAATAGTGAAAAAAATTATGAGTTTGACCTTTTGTATGACAACAAGACTATGAATTTTTGAAGACCTTCGATTAGTAATAAACTAACTGACTCTAACATTGGCTCCATTGGGGATGGAAGCCTCCCTGCAAGGTTCCAAGAACATCACCATAGACCAAAAGCCTATCCATTGGGCAACAAAAACAATGTACAAAAATGAGAAAAAGACTGACAAATCTAGAAAAATTTAGTGACCGGACTGACTAAAAACAACTAAATAACTGACAAAATCCTATCTGATGAACTGATTTATTTATGGCAGTAGAAATCCAGGACCTTATGGACTTCACCTCAAGCTTCAAATCCCAACTCCTACTACCCACACTTTCATTATTGAAAGTAAAATGGTATAGACAATGAAATGATATTGCAATTATGACATTATGTGAGAAAATGTTTGAGCATATTGCTATTTATAGGCCCTGCTCCAACTGATTGATCAAATAAATCCTCAAGAAGATAAACATTATTTCCCCTGAATGCAACAATTTTAAAAGGTCGCTTCCACAAATTTTTAAACTTTCCATTTTTTCCTTGTATTCATTTCGGGCGTCCCACTTTAATACCAGGTCTCTAATTTGAAAGTCAACTGCCTTTTTTCTTCTGTCATAAATTCTTTTGATTCTGTCTTGTATTAGTTGTGTGTTTTTAAACACCTCTTCTCTAGACTGTTGTAGTTGAATCATTTGGCCAATCCTCTACTGCATATCATTTGGCTCTACCCTCGTGCAACAATTTCATGACTGGAACTCCCAATGAGGAAGGTAAAAGTGCATCTATCCCATAGACCAATTGAAATGGAGACATGCCTATTGACTCCTTAGTACTCACACGATCTGCCCATAGTGCATGAATCAATTTCTTACGCCAGCTCTTCTTATTCTCATGCAACAATTTCTTGATAATGTTGACCTATTTTTATTAGATGACTCATCCAAGTTGTTACCCTAAGGATAATAGGCTATGGAATGGCCTAGAACGATGTTATATTTATGGTAGAATTCTATCATTTTATTTGGCTAAAAGGCAACAACATTATCTGTAATAATTTTTTGTGGACAACCAAAATGAGACAAAATATTACCTTCTAGAAATTGAATGATCACCATACATGTAGCTTGTTTGGTGGGAACTGCTTCATTCCACTAGGTAAAATAGTTTGTTGCCGTTATATCCAATTATGTTATCCAGATGAAGAGGGATGAATTTCACCAATGAAATCACATCCCCATTGCTGGAATGGTGACTCAACTACTATAGGCTTTAGGGGCAGTGGGAGTAACTCCTTTCTTCCTTCAAACATCTGACATTCTCGACAGTTGGCCACCTTTTTATAAACAACAACAAACAAACTAGGCAAATAAAGGCCAACTCTTAAGATCTTGTTCGTTGTGGTTTTCCAATACAAGTGCCCACCAACACCTCCTTTGTAGAACTCCTCCATTACTGCTTGAGCCTCATCTTCTAGCAAACAATTGAGTAGCATTCCACCGAGATCCTTCTAGTATAAGAACTGTTCAATAATGTAAAATTTAACTACCTTCAATTTTAGAAAGCAAGCTTTAGTTTTAGGCTAGTTTGGAGGTGCTTGTAAATGTTGCAACACGTATAAAATATCGGCATGCCAAGTTGAGGCAAAAAAAAATTCCGGCACTCATTGGACAGTACCTGAAAGATCTTCTTCTATTAGGACAGCCAAGAAATTAACTTGAAGTGACTGTAGTTTTGATTTAGATATCATTCGAGTCAATCCTTGGCCTTTAATCAATTTTTTTGGCTTGATCTCAATGTCATATTCAAGTATCAAAGCGATCCACTTTCCCCTTCTTCCATCTGGATCACTTTGAGTTAAAATTACTACAACACTAGGCACATAAGCCACAACATGAGAATGCAAAATGTATACCTGAAAATCCTTCAAGAGATTAACAAGAGCAAATGCTTGTTTTTCCATTATGTCATATTTGAGTGCAACGTCTTTGAGCACCCTGCTAAAAAATGAAATAGGTTGTTCAACTCCCTGCTGATTTTTTTGCAATAGGACAACAATGATATTGTGCTCAGAAGCAAAAGAAAATACTATGAACTCCAGACTGGCCAATGTGGGAGCATGAGACAATGTTGCTTTGACTTCATTGAAATATGTCCTATTGTCTTCACCCGATTTCACCTCACTGTCCCACTTTAACATGTCTGTGATGTTTCTCAAAATTTCAGCCAGATTCAGAATGAACCTCCTCAAATAATTAATTCTACCCAAAAAAGACTAAATCCCTTTTTTGTTCCTAGGAATGTCCATTTTATGAATTGTTGAAACTTTGTTAGGGTCTATTTTGATGCCATATTTCGAAATAATATGACCCAACAACTTTTCTTCCTCTAATCCAAACAATGATTTCTTTGGGTTTAATGAAATGTCGTACTTCCTGCACTTCTCAAAGACGGCTCTTAAGTGCTACAAATGATCATCATCAGGCTATGAGTAAACAATAATATAATCAAGATATATGACAAGAAACTTATCTTTTTCTTCTGCAAAAGCTATATCCATAGCTCGATGAAATGTTTCCCCTGCATTCATCAGGCCAAACGACATCTTAGCATAGTTGAAAGTACCCCAAGGTGTGGTGAAGGCGGTCTTATCTTGGTCTATTGGGTGAACCAAAATCTGGTTTTACTCGGAAAAAACATATAGCAATGACATTCTTCTTGCACCAACTACCTTCTAAAGTATATGCTCCATTTTTGGCAGCTAATAGTTGTCCTTTAGCAACACCCTGCTCAAGTTTCTAAAATCTACACACAATCTGATCTCACATGTCTTCATTCTGACTAGTACCAATTTAGATAACCAATCAGAAAATTGAAGAGTTACTATAATGCCAACATCAAACAACTTCCTTACCTCCTCGAATAACGGAAACAACACTGTATTTGTCCTTCGCATCTTCTAATTGAAAGGCTTTTGGTCCTTTTTGATTGGTATTGTGTGCTAGATAATGTCTTTGTTATACACCTTTCAGTCCTCATATCCCCATGCAAAAACATTAGAGAATTCAATTAACAATTCCATGTATTTTTTCTTCATTTCTGAACTCAAAGTTTTGGACAACTTTATCATCTTTGGGTGTTCTGTTGTACCTATATTGCATTCTTCAACTCCTCCTATAGGGGCTAGTTTTGGCCTCTTAGCCACATCATTCTGGTCAAATAGTTCCTCCAAAGGTACAAGCCCTATTGGAAGGACATTGTCTTTGAGCTGCAATATTTTTAACTCAGTACCTTTCTTATCTAATTCTTCTTTCAACTGATTAATAAAACTTTCTTAATCTACATCTTCCCATCCATCATCCCTTTCCAATTTCATTTAGGAAAATTCCTCCTTCATTAGCAAAAAATTCTCCAACTCCTTGTCATTTTCAAATACTTTCCAATGCCTCATGCTATCTGGGACATCAGGCCTATGTCTAAATTGTACCTTTTATTTCCCTTTAACACTGCTGGGAATTTCAAAATCAGAGGCCAAAGTGACCAATGCATCTGCAACAACATTATCCTTCCTAGAAACAACTGAAAAAATGTACTCAACAAAATTATACAAATAATCTAGGAAAACATTATGATAAGCATGCATTCGAGGGTGTTTTTTCTGATATTCACCTTTGATTTTTCTAACCACCACCTCAGAATCCCCGTAGACATCTATTCTTCTAGCTCCTAATTTCTTCAAATTTCCTAGACCCAAAATAAGAGCTTCATATTCTGCTAGATTGTTAGTACAATCAGAAACTAAGTTGTATGAACATAGCTTTGACTTACAAACTTTTGGAATGATTATCCATATCCTGACACCAACACCTTCTCTACTTTTGGAATGAAATGCATGGTCCAAACACGCTATTTTTTCTTCTCTTTTTTATCCCTTTCAACCTTCAAACTTTCAGATTTCTCATGGATGTTTTGGATACTTTTTTCCTCATTTTTGTTGTTGTCCCGTTGCTCCATTTGATGATTGTATTCTTCATAATTTTTGTTGTTGTTTTCTTCTTCTTAAATGTCTAGAACAACTGATTTGATATGGTTGCCTTGTTCAAAGTATTTTCCCAGAATTTCTAAATTTTGAGCATTGTTCTTTTCCTCTTCCACATCTAAAGCAGTATCTTCATCATTGGGACAATTCGAACTAAACAACACAAATAAGTCTAGATCATAATTAAAAACATACATTGGATGATTGATGGGTTTCTCTTTACTACTAATCATGTATTCAATGAGCGGTTCCCTGTATAACCTCCTTGACTTCCCTCCAAAAACTTAAAATGTGATGTAGGGCATGTTTGTTTGCAATGCTTCGTGCAATTTCGCCATCCAGGATCTAGATAAAATCATACCATACCTGGGAGGTATATCCGCCACCATAATATCCATAACCATACATTTTGAAGGAACTTGAGTTAAAGACACTTCTAAATCTTTACTTAAATCCAGACATTCCACCTTACTGGAATCAAATCAATAGAAGTCTTTGTATGGTTTTGCAATATCTAGGCCTAATCTCTCCATAATCACATTAGGAAATATATTGTGTGAGGCTCCAGAGTCTAGCATTGCATTATGCATTATTTTCTCAGGTAGATTCAAACTGACATAGAAAGGATAAACATCCCCATATTTCCCTTTGTCATCAATCTTTGGTCCAAAAATAATGGTTGGATGATCATCCACTATATTGACTGTATCAGAGGATTTTTCTACTCTGAGTTCCTTTAAAATATAAGATTTATATTGATTTTTCTTTACCAATTCACCAAGAGGAATGGGGATCTTTAATTTATCAATTTCAGCTTCAAGGTTAAAGGGGTTTGATACCCTTTCAAACTCTTTATGGGCAACTTCCTTCTTTTCTGCAACATCTTTGGATGTATATTCTTTCCTCTATAAGATGGTGATAGGTGGCTCCTTCTTTTGGGCACTTGTACTAGGAACATCCTTCTTTTGAATACTTGTACTAGGGACATCCTTGTTTACATTACTAGTTGTCATTTCTTTCTTTGTTGTACTACTGATTGGTATTTATTTTTTCACTATATTGCTGCCCACAATTCTATTCCTCAAATTATATTATACCTGCTCTTGCATGAGGGAATTTTTATATCCCTTCCTATACTCCTCAGATTCAGTCATTAACACATCACTTTGAGACTGAGCAAACAACAACTCTTCATCCTTTGCCTCAAAATTTTCAAGCAACTCCTACTCTTCATCTTCTTTAGTCAAATACACATCTTACTGCCCATCACCAAAAAACATAATTTGATCTTCTGGTAATTTCTTGTCCTCCTTATCTTGATATTTAGCATAAGTCTACTGAAATGGTGGTCTTTCTTGCTGTTGTGACTGCTGCAGACCCTTCTACTCTCTGGCTTTGTTTGGAAACTGTAGTTGCCTTCAAAACTTTGAGTTTCTAATTTGTCTACCAATCTGAGGTTCTCTAGTTGTTGCTTGGTCAGTCAGAGATATTTTCTCCATCATCTTCACCATGGTTTTGACCAATGTATCAAAATTAACATCAGCAGAAGTATTGGGCTCTTCTTTTATTATCACTCTTTTCTCTACTTTAATTTTGGATTTCTTTGCTAACATATTAGCCTCCACATTGACTGCATTGTTTTGCATGTCCTCTATTGTTGTTAGGTTCCTCTCCCTAAGCTGGTAGGCCATCTTAGGGTCGAAAGCATTAGGAAAATGAAGTAAGGCAAACCCAGGAGGTGGCTTTCTCTCTGCAGGAACAGAATTGTACACCTTATTGAACCTTACTGAAAAGTCTTGGACAAGTTTTCCAGGCTGTCTTTTTAGATTAATATACTCAGCCAAAATTTGCCAGGGATTCTTCTTCTCACCCCACCTTGCGAGGAAAGCATCTTCCAACTCTTGATAATTGGCAAAAGATCTCAGGCGATAACTCCTGAACCACTTCTTGACATCACCAGAAAAGATTTGAGCAAACAATCGGACTTTAACATCATCATGGTCTACTTCCTCCAAATCTGCAAAATCACTGACCTTATCAACATGTTTCTTAGCAGTAACTTCACCTTTACCATCATATTCGGGAAGCCTTTGACCATAATTAAGAAGAAAATCATGAAGTTGAGCGGAAAAAAGCATAGGGGCATATCTTGCTACCATAATTACTACCTGAATAGTTGGGTGACTAGCAGATCATGTGACAGAAACTACAGATGATGGAAAAAATGGATGGATAGAAGTTGAAACAGATGATGAAGGAACCAGAAAAGATGAGAAGACAGAACCATAACTCGAATTGACTTGTAAAGGGACTATTTTTGTGATAAAACTGTCTATTCCGCAGTTTTCTAAACTTTGTTAACCAAAATTTTCGGTTTACCAAACTATTGAAGAATATTCTTGTTGACACCTAATCCTCATGATTGGGTGAATATAATGTAAATAGATAAATAAATAATATGAAAAGTCATCGGGAGATGAAGTGAACAGTCTCTCCCTCATGTATATAATGAAGACCTACCTGAAGGAATAAACACGAATCAATTTTTGGTTGAGGAGTTACTGCCTGGTCTGACATGGTATCAGAGCCAGCACCATTTTTAGTTTTCCCTTTGCTTTGTAACTCCCTCTTGCATATTCTGCATATATTCTGCCCATGTTCTGCAGGCTGACATCTCTATCATATCCCTGTGAAATCTCATTCACTGTTTAATGTATTCGTTGAAGTGCGTTACCTCTCGAAGGAGTTGATTCATTGTGTGTTTCATTTATTGTGAGTTCCATTTTGCTGTGTGTTATACGCATGTATTTACTGTGAGTTTCAACCCACGACCTGCACTATAAAATTACTCCGCCTTACCAATGTGCCACTATTGATTCTTCGTCATGGACTCATGGCTTTGTCCCCTTTCTGCAGCAAGGTCATCTCCTCAATACTTTTGTGGTAGCTTTTTTTTGGCGTAACAAGTTCCAGGTCATGCTGCGTTTGATAGGAATGCCAATTTGTCCATTTCATAGATGGTGCAAAGTATTCAAGCCAATGTTGGTCACCAAGAGCACTCTTACAGATTAATATGAGCTATGCTGCTTACCTTAGCATGGTTTATACCGCCAACTGTTCCATTTCTTTGACTATTCCCCTACGTTTGACCTGACATTTGCAGTCGAATGGTAGAAACCGCGGTTTGAACCATAAGGCTTTCGATGTTACAGTGGCCACACGTCTGGAATCTTGGTGCCAAATTAATGCAAAGAATATCTCACAATATCAGCCGGCAGACCACTTGAACGCATTCTTCAAGCGATGACAGCTTATTATTAGTTGTGCACGTGGATTGGAAGAACAGAGAAGCAGAGAACTCATTCTGGCGCTGATTTGGAATAGTTCTAGGCACTCTTGGTTTGGGGGATTATTTGGAAGGAGGTACCATTGTCTTTTTGTTTACATTTGCTGAATGGCTGGAAGCAAGATCAAGTGAAAAGGCACCTAAGTCTGCTACGTGAATGATGGTATATATGTTGAAGTTTTTTTGGCATACACGTTGAAGTTTTTTCACATAACGTTGGCATATACTTTGAAAGTTTTTGGTATATATGTTGAAGACTTTTTGGCATGTAAAATGTGTTAATAGCCACACGTTGAATGTACTTTGAACGTTGTTGAATGTACTCTTAATGTTGTTTAACACATGGAATTGTATTGAATTTTTATGGTATATATGTTGAGATTAGATTGGTGAAGACCAAATTTAGATAGCTTTGTTGCCTTTTCATGTAAAACAATTCAAGAACGTTGCAAAAAAAAATTATGAGGAAGAGATTTGAAATCTTTTGAGAATGCATAGCTGATCTATGTTTTATATTTTCACTAAAGACAAAGACAGTACAAAGCCCTATATGGAGAGAATGCCCTTTTGAAATGTAATTAAAAAAAGAAATTACCACCAGAAGTACAATTTTACTGTATATTGGCAGAAGTATTTTTCTATCAGCAAAAGTTTTTTGTTACAGTATGCATTCAATAGGAAGAGGTGGTCAAAGAGGAAGAGAAAGATATTTCAGAGGCAGGGGGGGCAGACACTGTGAAGGAGAAAAGGCAGATTTGCACTCCATATGCTGCAAGAGAAATGGATCACATGATGCCTCTACATGCAAGCTACCATGGGACAAAATTGAGCAGAAAAGAAACCAACAGAAAGGTAAAACTGATGATACAGACAAAGGTAAAGCACCTGAATCCGCTCACTATGTTGTGGCACAATGTAATATTGGAGTAAATGAATATTTATTTAATGCTTGACTTGCTTCTTGGAAAAATGATTGGTTGCTTGATTCAGGAGCAACCTGCCACATGACTCATAGAAAATATTTTTTTGAAGAATTTACTAACAATGTTGATGGAGCAGTATACTTTGCAGACCAATCAAAAATCAAGTCATCAGGGCTTGGCACAATCAGGCTTAAATTGCCTAGTCTTCCAAACTTTCTTCTGCATCATGTTCTATATCTCCCACAGCTCAAGTGAAACTTGCTATCCTTGGTCCACATCCGCCAACAAGGTCACTCCATTCATATGTTTGATGGCAATCTTGAGGTAAGAAAAGCAGCTGACCACTCACTTATCATGAGGGGAATAGAAGAAGAAAGACTTCTCAAGCTGCAAGGAACCTCTGCTCGTGCACAACATTTCTCATACAATTCTCATCATAAAGAAGGTACACTTCCATCAAGTTTATTATGGCATGCTAGATTTGGACATTTGAACTATAACAGCCTCCACTTGTTGAAGAAAAATGGTGTTACTGGTTTGCCTACAATTCCTAGGAAACTTAAGCAATGTGATGCTTGCATTCTAGGAAAGAATAAGAAACAGTCTTTTCATGATTCACATTCAAGAGCACATAGAAAACTTGAACTCATTCATTTAGATTTATGTGGTCCAATGCCTATTCCTTCTGCAAAAGGAAACAAAAATATGATGACATTTATTGATGACTACACCAGAATGTGTTGGGTTTATTTATTGAAGAACAAATATGATGGTTTTCAAACATTCAAGAATTTTCATAAATGGATTGAAAATGATGCACAATCTCATACTGGGTCTATTCGCACTGATAATGGAAAAGAATATGCATCAAATGAATTTGAAAACTATCTTCGCCAACATGGGATCAAACATCAAACAACTATACCTTATAATCCCCAACAGAATGAGGTAGCTGAAAGAATGAATAGGACAATCTTAAATATGGTACGATCCATGCTCTTCTTCAAAAATGTAAAGATAATGTTTTGGGTTGATGTTGTTCTATGTGCTGCATATATAAAGAATAGATGTCCATCTAATGCTATTAGAAACAAGACTCCATATGAAATGTTGTATGGACATGTTCCTTCAGTAAAGCATCTCAGGGTCTTTGGTTCCACCTGTTATGCCTTGATACCAAAGGTACATAGAAACAAACTTGGTGCTAGAAGTCATAAATGTATCTTCCTGGGCTATTCAAACACCTCCAAAGCATATCGTCTCTATGATGAAGTAAATAAAAAAAAATTTGTATCTAGAGATGTAAGTTTTCTTGAATCATCCAAAACTGACAATGTTGTTGAGCGGCAACTTGATCACTTGGATAGATTCGCAAAAGAAAAATCATTTCAAGAATTTGATAATTAGATTCCACATCTTGAAGGGGGGATTCCTATACTAGATCAGCATGTGGAATCTTCTTCATAAGAACACTCTCCCCCACATGAAACTCCAACAACAGATGATGCTTTAAGTGATGTGATTGATAGAATTGGGAGACTCAATCTTGATTCAGTCCCAACTCAATCAACGGAGCAGCCTGGACCATCTGAGAAAAGTCCCCCAAAGTGGCTGACAAAGACACTTGAAAGTGTTCATCCTGATGAGGTTGGAAAGACAGGAACTAGAATTTCCAACCAGCAAAATGGAGGTGATGTGGATGACTCTAATTCACCTGTTGATATGGATGTTTCTTATGATTGTGAATTGAACTTGTCTATAGATTTTTAACCAACTTCCTACAAAGAAATTGCTTCTCATGATGAATGGAAAGAAGTGATACAAAAGGAGTATGATGCCCTCATAAAGAACGACACTTGGAAGCTCGTTGATCCTCCATTAGGAACCAAACCAATTAGCTGCAAGTGGGTCTACAAGAACAAGTATAAAGTTGATGGCTCACTTGACAAGCACAAAGCTAGGCTTGTGGCAAAAGGTTTTGCACAGAAGGAAGGGGTCGGCTATGAGGAGACTTTTGCCCACATAGCAAAATCGGATACCATCCGAACACTCTTTGCACTAGCAGCTCGGAACAGTTGGAAAGTCCATCAAATGGATGTAAAAACTTCTTTCTTAAATGGAGATCTAAAAGAGAATGTTTTTATGTCTCAACCTGAAGGCTTTGCTATGAAAGGACATGAACATAAAAGTATGCAAACTTGTGAAGTCCTCATATGGCCTCAAACAAGCACCGCGAGCCTGGTATGAAAAACTAACTAAGCATCTTCTGAAACTCAATTTCAAACATTATGATCTTGATGATGCAACTTTATTTGTCAAGAAAGTTGGCAAAAAAGTTGTATATCTTGTGGTATATGTAGATGATCTTTTGATGATAGGGAACGATGAAAGCTACATTGCATCCATAAAGAAGGAATTGGGAAAAAGTTTTGAAATGACTGATTTGGGCTATGTTCATTACTATCTTGGCATTGAAGTAACCCAACATCCGAAGTCCATATTTCTTTCTCAAAAGAAATACATTGGATATCTGTTGAACAGGTTTGGCATGACAGAATGCAATCCTCTTATTACTCCAATGGAACAAAACTTAAAGCTCACATCTATTGAAGGAAAAGAATTTGAGGCTGCTATAGACAGCTTGCAGGAAGTCTCAACTACCTAACTACTACCATACCAGACATTTCGTTTGCTGTTGGAATCCTCTACAGGTTTATGCAAAAGCCTTGTGAGGGGAATTGGTCTACTGCAAAAAGAGTTCTAAGGTACTTTAAGGGAACTCAAGACTTTGGAATCAAGTATACACAGGTGGATGACTTTAACTTGATTGGATACTCTGATTCAGACTTCGATGGAGACAAAGAAACTGGGGTATCTACTCCAGGAGCTGTTGTGAGTCTTGGATCAGGAGCTGTCTCCTGGAGATCACACAAACAATCAGTTCTAGAAGATTCCGCAACAGAAGCAAAATACGTGGCAGCAGCTGAAGCAAAAAAAGAAATTGTGTGGCTCAAAAAAATTATTGAAGATTTGCAGGTAAAACAAGTACAATCAACTCCACTCATGATTGACAATACCTCTGTAATAAATTTGGAAAAGAACCCAAAGTTCCATTATCAAACAAAGCACATCGATACTAAATATCATCTAATTAGACATCATGTTGAGGCCAAAACAATCCATCTACGTCATTGTTCCACTAATGAGCAAATTGCAGACATCTTCACCAAAGCGCTTGGAAGAGAAAAGCTTGAACAATTTAGAATGATGCTTGGACTCACCAACATCCCTTCAGATTAAGGGGGGGAATGTTGACACCTAATCCTCATAATTGGGTGAATATAATGTAAATAGATAAATAAATAATATGAACAGTCATCGGGAGATGAAGTGAACAGTCTCTCCCTCATGTATATAATGAAGACCTACCTGAAGGAATAAACACGAATCAATTTTTGGTTGAGGAGTTACTGCCTGGTCTGACAATTCTAACTGAACTCTCCTTCTGGAACTGTGATATAATCAACAAATGAGTCCACTAGAATCTCGAGGATACAGGAGAAAGATATGGTTTTCGATAGAAGAACTCGAGAAGCAATTTTTGGTGAAGAGACATATCTTATTAGACATATATTACTTGCTTGACTTTCAACCACAATCCTCTTTCAACCACAATCCTCTCCTTCCTAAGTAATATTTCAGGATCACAAACAACAACAGGGGGATTTGGATCCATATTTTTCTTGGTATACCTCCTAGAAGCCAGATCTTCTCATATAAAATTCCATGCATCTAATTTCTCTAACAATCAAAACAACTATGAAAATTTCAGCCAATGGTGTGACTCTAAAAACGAAACAACTTCCATGAAAAATGAGACTTTTTTATCCTTGACAACGACGCTAATATGTTAGCACTCCATTATTTCCTTTTAGGTTGAAGGAAAATGATCACAGAGGTAACCACAGACCTCTTTTGGTTAACAGGTTGGTCTTCTTCAACCTGAGGGGGCTCCCTCACTGAGCAAACTCAAAGATAAAAACTTTGAAACACAATCTTTAGCAGAGACCAGATCTGAAAAGTGTTTAATTTTTTGATTTGGGGGTGGTAGAGGATTCTAGGAAAACTAATGCATGTGATCATGACCTCCCTGGTCCATCATGCCTATGCATTTCCCAACCAGTTTCATATACAGAGGCTTGACTAGTACAACTTTGAAATGAGAAAACAATTTGTAGTATAGCAGAATAGGAACATCAAGACACTCATCTACAATGGAAAAACAAATTACATTTCATTACTGCAACTTGGATGAATGAATATCAAGAGGAAAAAGACAAATCATTCAAATGTATAAACATTCCATTTGTAACTGAAACTTTTTGCTGCAGCTAGACAAGAGCATGTGAAATGAATTCAAGCATAGTTGTTCCATACACCTTTAAACCAGATTAAAAGATAACATAAAGAAGATTACACATAACATAAATAAAAACAATTTCGAAGCATTCATACCACAAATATCTCTGCAATATAACTAGAATCTCTTCAACATCAAAACATACTCATTAATACAGATCACAACATATGACTACAATAGCTCAGAAGGAATCTTGAAACCAACAACAACCTGTTTCATATGTATTAACCAACTTAAATAGACCTTAAACAAAAGACAATAAGTGTCTAGGTTCATTGCATCACTGATCCAATAGTGGATCGAATCAAAATTTAAAAAGAGGAAATATTTTTGCCATTTTAAGTCCTTTCCCTCTTATGATAAAAAAAAAAAACCATAAAGCATTCATGACTTTATCTAAATAAAAAAAAAAACTAAATATCTATGTAAAACAAGTTTATCTTTGAAGACCATATCTTCATGAGCCAAATAAAATAGTAAAAGCAGGGATAGTTGGATGCTGACTGAGAAGCGACTGCATAGTGATTGGGCAACGAATGTGTGGGCTATTTTTCCTTTCAAAATTGACACGTGGCTGGCTACTAAAGATATGAGTCGACTGCCACATCTACTCCACGTTAATAGCTTCAAACCTAGACAAGTGGCTTTCTCCCAATATGCATGTAAGTATATAAGCAGGGCCTGCGCAGCAACTGCACAATGATTGCTTAGTGCATTTTTCAAAATTGTCTCTTAAATTGCTTCTAGTCATAAAAAAACACGATCATGCTAGTATAATCCACTCCAAACATCAGAACCATACCATTATATTGACCAAAACAACATCTGCAACTTGAATTTTGAAATAAAAACAAAATTCCAGACTTCACTCAAGGACCCTTTACCTCATTTTCCTTTTGGAAGAGGTCTTGTCAGTGGAAGAATTGGTTTTTGAAGCTTGAGGTGTGAGGTCAATTTGTTCAGTGGGTAGTGGAAAGGTAGGTTTTTTTCAGTTATACCCTGATATCTCAACCTTGGTACTCTTACGGGTGAAGGTGCTTTGGCTGCATCGTTATACTTCTTAGCGAGTCCCCATGCTTTGTCCAAACTCTTTTTCATCCTCCTCATTTTTGCATTCAATACTAGATTCTTGACATAGAGGTTCTTACATTGTCTCCTCCCTGGAATGGACCATTTCACAAAGTGTTTGCCTCTACTGAGAGCTATATATGCCTCACGTATCTCCTTGTCACAGTTCTCAAGAACATGTTACACTGACCTCTTATAGTTATGATTCTCTTGCATGAACCTCCTGACCCATTCCTAACTTTCCCCTAACTCTTCTAGGTATCTATGATATTCTTTCCACCTATCAAAATGTGTCTTGCAAGGTGCTTGAGCCACCTTTTTCATTTGATGTACATAGCTAAGTTTTGACATGTATGCTCTAGTTGAGGGTCCACTGGACTCCACTGCAATCTCCTTGGCTTGTTCAGCAAATGAGACATGTTTACCTTTTCTCTTAAAAACAATTTTAGGAGGTGATTCTATCTTTTCAGCTGTTGGTTGAGTTGCTTCCTTCAGGTCTCTATTTTTCCTTTTCATGAATGTTATTTTCATCTAATATTTTGGAAGGGCGTCTTTCATCTTGACCATATTAGGGTCTTCTTCCTCATACTGTATGATGTCTTGTTCATATTGAATTGTGTCTTCTCCGTGTTCAAACAGGGTTGTTTCATCCTACTTCACATCCTCTTCTTGGTTGTCTTCTTGTTTTCCTTCCTTTATATCCTTAGAAATTTCAAAAACTACTTGAGGGTTTGATCCCTCCACATTCTTCTTTGTGCTTGACCTAGTCCTAGGTCTCATCACAAACTCTTCATTCTTAACTTTCTCTTCTACCTTGACCTGAAACTTGGTGGTCTGAGATGATGCCTCATGAACCTTGGTTTCTAAAGTTTTCTCTTTGCCTTTCGAAACCTTCTTCTTACCCTGTTTTCCAAGTTTACCTTTGAACCTTTTGTTGGGTTTCTCATCTTTTTCTTCAAATATCTTGGCCTCTTTAATTGAGTGAGTGACCTTCTTCTCTTCTATTTCATCAACTTCTTCCTCCTCACAAATCTTTACTGATGAAGATTTTGTTTGTGGCAGTAAACCAATGCTAGACAAGAAGTTTGACCAGTAAATCTTCCTCCTATTTGTTAGTGTCTGTCAGTCTTGCCAGTCACTAGTGATCAAATGTGCTCTTTCAAAGTTTTTGTTAGGGTCTTAGGTCAAATTTTTATATTTCCAAGTCAGTCCTCAAATAAAAATTTGGTCACTGGTTGGTGTTGGTCTAGGTCATCACTACTCCCTTGGTTTGCAAAGTCACCACCCTAAGCATGGTCATGCCATTATTTATTATCATAAGTCTAAATGTTGGTCTAGGTCATCATTGTGGTCTTGAAATCATGTATGGTTGAAAAGTCCAATAATTTCCTAGAGAGTGTTTTTTGAAACTTTTTAACAAAATGTCAAATGAGTGAACTGAGTTGTGGATTTCAAATCTTACAATGGAAAGTGTTTTTCAAATCTCTTTTACAAAATATCTAAGTGAAGAGACACATTTTGTCTCTTAAACCTAATAACATACAAACTTTTAGACATATTTATATAATTGTAATATTTAGTTATTACACATTTACAAATACATGTTTTGTTTTTTAACATTTCGATTATCTTAAGTTTTAAAATAAAATTTTAGAAGGATAAAAAGTTATAGTAACGGAAAATTATATATATATATATATATATATATATATATATATATATATATATATATATATATATATATATATATATGAATAAAAAAATTTAATAATATTATTGTTTAATATATTTTTCAAAATTATTTTTCTTTTTATATTTTGAGTATAATTACAAGGCTTTAGGTTATAAATTTATTTTCTCATTATAAATATTATTTTTATTATTTGTTTTCAAAAGAAAAAATATATTTTTGATATTTCTAAAATGGATATAAAAAAATATTATTTTTTAGTTGGTAGTTTACTTAATTTTTTAATAGACATTTTATCTTAGCATTAAAAATATGTTTTGGTCATATATAAAATATTTATTAATTTAAAAATAAAATTATATAGAAATTATTTGATTAAATTAAGTTATAATAAATTATAGAAATTAAAAAAAATAATTTTCTAATTTTTATTAATTTAGAAATAAATATATTAATAATAATAAATATACAAATATTTTTACAAAATGATATCTCACACACTCTTTTAATTGTCTGATTGAAAATGAGATATATGTAATTTTAGTTGTTTATTGTTTTTTACTTTAATTTGGCTATATTTAAACTAAGAAACAAGTAATAACACTTGTTTTATTTTAAAAACACACATTAAACTATTTTATTTTATATTACTTAAATATTTTGGATTTCAAATTTCTGTGGTTAGTTTTTGTTGAGTTAAATTTAGGAATATTCTCAATAGTAATCATATTTTTTCGAAGTTTTGAATCCCAAAGGGAATCCATCATCATGACTTGTTGATGGATCCCCTTTGAGATTTGAAAAAAAGTTTTGTTAATGGATCCCCTTTGAAAGTAGAAACTGATAATCTTTAGGCATAAATTTAGCTTTCATTTTACTCACCCTTTTATCCCATTGCTTGATCTTGGACTTTCCTTTTCTAGTTCTAGATGTTTGTAATTCATCCCACCAAATAGCTGCATGGCCCTCCAATATGGTAACTGCAAACTTCACCTTCTATTTGTCGTCATCTTCCTCTTCATAGTCAAAATATTTGTTCGATGAACTGATCCAATTCATTAGCTCTTCTGCATTGAGACTCTCTTCATACGTAGGAATTTCCACCTTTGGTTTTCCTCCTACTTTCGCCAACATCTTGATAACTCTGGTAGTTTCATTTTCCTCCTCTTCTTCTTCCTCAGAAGATTCTTCTTTAGCAATGTCAGCTTATTTATCAGGTGTTCTTCTCTGAGCAGTTTCAATTGTTTCCATTCTCGTACGCAGACTCCGGATCTCTTCCAGCAGAACTACATTTGCTTCAGGTCTTCCTTGACCAGTGCCAACTCCTCTCCTCGGTGGCATGTTTACTGCAATCAATCTTAATCTTTGTGCTCTGATATGAAGATGACGCAGCAGGTTGGTGAAAAAAAGGTTATGTATTCTTATAGAATATTGGTTACTTTAGAACCAATTAGGTGGTCTCAGCAGATTCTATTCGTGGCTAGCTTTACACGGAGGGTCTCCACTTTTTATTTAAAACTTCGGTACCACATTAATTTTGGCTTTATAAATAGCGCTTCAATACACACCGTAGATCTCTTCACTATCAGATCCGACAGTCAATACTCAACTCGATCAACAAAACCCATTGGGATCACTCTGTGTCGTAGATCTATTCTTTCTAGATCCAACGATCCTGACTCAACCCGATCAACAAAGCAATCCGTTAATCCTCCACTGTCAATCAACTACACGCTAGATCCAATGGTTCACAAGGATATCGGGTGAACCACTTGCACAGAGAATACTCACCCGATAAGGAGGTTTTCTCTCTCCACTCGAGTGCTATGTGTCACTTGGTTAGTGGAATCGGGTGACTCCCTTGAAATACCACTTACAACTCTTTGTCTGCCCAATAACCACATTTACTATTTAAAATCCGCCTTTCAAATATAACCACATGCATTAACTCAATACTTAAGCAAAGCGCTTAATCAAGGGTTTTAGCGTTTAATCGCAAAATTAACCCTTAACACAAAATAACCATGATTTATGAGAAAATACATTAAGCACTGAGATTTTTCTTTAAGGCATGAAATTAAAGGAAATACCTAGTTAACTATCTGAACACAAATACACAGAGTAATTGAGAGTCAACACGAGGAATACTACAAATACACGCTGAATCAATTTCATTAATATAATATCTGTTACAGAGTCTTGGCCCTCTCGGCTCAGTTACAGCGATATATTGACCTCTGTCTCAATCTCAAACCCTCTCTAACACTCAAACTCTCGCCTCTCACTCAAACCTCTATCATCTCAGCTTGGCTAATCTTTTACCATTACATTTTTCTTTCTTTTATGAGTCAAACTCTATTCTAACTGCACTAACAACTCGATCTCTATTTTGATCAATCTAACAATCAAATCTCTATCTTTAATCTCTATTACACACCTATGCTAACAACTTAGCCTTAGTCTAAAATAAGGCAATTTCCTAACTATTACAATAATGAAGTAAAACTCATCTTCGAGAGATCCAACCCTCTCTACTAAAACTGACTTTTTGACCACTCAGGTCATGAAATTCAACTCTTTTAGCCACAACATGTGAACAAAAAATCACATTGCTGGCTAAGTCCAGATGCTCCTACATCAGACTCTCAGGGAAGAAAAGAATCGTCCCTTAGACTTTCAGGGTTTACTCCATACTTCTGAAATTCTGCTGTTGTCAACCAACTAGCATCCTCCGTTGGTTTTCCTTTCCATTTGACTAGATATTGAAAATAAACATGTCCTATGGTTCTTTTGGTTACTCCTTTTTCTAAGACAACTTCCACCTCTTTCTTAACTGTCTTTTGCATTTGTTCTTCCCAGTTCAAAGTTTGAACTTCATCTTCTGTAGTCTCCTCCTATAGCTCTGTCTCTGTCTCTTTGTATGGATACAAATCTACAACATTGAAGATAGGTGATATCCCAATCCCTTCTGGCAATTCAATTTCATAAGCATTACTTGAAAACTTTCTTATAATTCTACATGGTCCTATCTTTTTCATTTTCAGTTTATTGTAAGTCTTAGCAGGAAATCTTTCTTTTCTCAAATACACCATCACTAAATCTCCCACTTGGAATTCCTTCTCTCTTCTTTTCATATCTATTCTCTATTTGTATTTGCCACTGCTTTCCTGCAATCTGCCTTTGACATCTTCTTGTAGTCTCTGCATCTGCTCTGCAAACTCTTCAGCTTTTTCACTTCTGATCTCCTGTTTACCCAAATCTCTGAGCTCATACACACCTCTTGGATTCATCCCAAAAATAATCTGAAATGGACTCATTCCAGTACTTCAGTTTGGAGTGTCATTATAAGCAAACTCAGCCTGAGCTAGTGCTAAATCCCATTGTTTAGGACTTTGATACACTAAACTTCTCAATATGTTCCCCAAGCTTTTGTTTACTACCTCAGTTTGTCCATCTGTTTGAGGATGGTATGCTGAACTGAAACTAAGGTTAGCTCCCAGTTTCTTCCAAAGAGTTCTCCAAAAATGCCCTACAAACTTTGTATCTCTATCAGACACAATACTTACAGGCAATCCATGTAATCTTACAATTTCTGAAAAAAATAGATTAGCAATATGTGTTGCATCACTAGTCTTCTTACATGCAATGAAATGTGCCATCTTAGAAAATCTATCTACCACAACATAAATAGAATCATTCCCCCTTTGAGTTTTAGGTAAGCCCAAAACAAAATCCATGCTAACTGCATCCCATGGTCGGTTTGGTATTGGCAATGGCTGGTACAATCCTGTATTTTGGCTTCTCCCTTTAGCATGCTGACATATCTTGCACTTCTCAACAAATATCTTAACATCAGTCTGCATCTTTGGCCAATAGTAAAAAGCATTTACCTGTGCAAAGGTTTTGTCTTGTCCAAAGTGACCAGATAATCCTCCACTATGTTTCTCCTTTATTATGTTTTCCCTCATAGAACATTTGGGAATGCATAACTTGTTACCTTTAAACAATAAACCTCCTTGGATAAGATAATCTAACCACTGACTTATGTTATGAACTATTGGATTTTGAACTGTTGTATAGATATCTTTGAAATCTGCATCATCTTTATACATTTCAACCATTTCTTCAAATCCTACAACACCAACTTTGAATTCTTGCACAATAAAACTTACCCTACTTAAAGCATCAACAACTTTGTTCAACTTACCACTTTTATGCTTTATCACAAAAGTAAAGCTCTGCAAAAACTCTAACCACTTGGCATGTTTTTGGTTCAATTTTGGCTGGTTATTTATGAATATCAATGCATGATTGTCAGAATACAATATAAACTCCTTTGGTAGCAAATAATGTCTCCATTTCTTTAAGGCTTGTACAATAGCATAAAATTATTTATCATAAGAAGAATACTTCTTCTTAGCTTCATTTAGTTTCTCACTAAAGTATGCTATTGGTCTCTGTTCCTGACTCAAAACTGCTCCAATTGCAACTCCACTAGCATTTGTTTCAACTTGAAATACCTTTTCAAAATCAGGTAAAGCCAAAACTGGTTTCTCTGTGATTTTCCCCTTCAGCAACTTAAAATTCTTGTCTGCTGCTTCTGTCCACTTGAATGGTTGATTAGTCTCCTTGATTGTTTCAAGAATTGGTGCACAAATCTGACTAAAACCTCTAATAAATTTCCTATAAAAACTTGCAAGACCATGAAAGCTTCTTACCTCAAATATATTCCTTGGAATAGGCCAGTTCCAAATTGCTTGGACTTTCTCTGGATCCATTTTCAATCCTTCTTTAGAAACTACAAATCCCAAGTAAATTAATTCTTCCTTCATGAAACTACATTTCTTCATATTTATCAGTAGTTTCTCTTTCTGCAGAGTTCTTAGAACCAACTTAAGATGCTCTAGATGTTCTTCTTTACTTCTACTAAAGACTAGAATATCATCAAGATAAACAATAACAAACTTGCCTGCATATTCCTTCAAGACTTCATTCATCAATCTCATGAATGTGCTAGGTGCATTAGTGAGTCCAAAAGGCATCAATAACGACTCATACAACCCACTATTTGTTTTAAATGCAGTCTTCCATTCATCTCCTTCTCTAATTCTTATTTGATGATATCCACTCTTCAAATCTATTTCTGTAAAATACTTTGACCCACTCAAACAATCCATCAAATCATCCATGAGTGGTAAAGGAAATCTATACCTGATAGTGATCTTGTTTATGGATTTGGAATCTGTACACATTCGCCATTCAACTCCTTTCTTTGGACTGAGTACTGTTGGTACTGCACATGGACTAAAACTCTCTCTGATTAGTCCCGTATCCATCAATTCTTGCACTTGTCTTCCAACTTCTACATTCCCTTAAGGAGTTAGTCTGTATGCTGCTTTGTTTGGAAAAATTGCTCCTGGTATTAGATCAATATGATGACTAATACTCTTGATTGGTGGAAATGCGTTTGGCAACTCATCCACAATAATATCAGCAAAATCATTCAACAAAGTTTTGATTTCTTTAGGTAAATCATCTAAGTTTGTGGAAGTCAAAATTACCTTAGGTCTCCCTATGACAGAAAAATGCATTTCTTCACCTTTTTCAACCTCTTGCAATAGCTCCTTTCCACTCATCAGCATAACACTATTTCCAGGTGCTTCCTTGTCAGCTTCATCCTTCAATGGCAGCAGTGTATGTTTATTTCCATCCTTCTCTAGAGTATAAGTATTTTTCCTCCCATCATGAATAGCTCTCTGATCAAACTGCCAAGGTCTTCCCAACAATACATGGCATACATCCATTAGCATTACATCACACAATACCACATCTTTATAAGTACCAATCTGTATCTCTACCTTGCATTATTCTGTCACAATGATCTAATGTCCTTTGTGCAACCATGACACTCTGTAAGGAGTAGGGTGTAATGTCTTTACCAATCTTAGCTTGTCCACCATCTCTGTAGAAACAAGGTTATCAATGCTTCCACTCTCAATTATCACTTTACAACATTTACCTTTAGATTTGCATGTAGTTTTGAATAAAATCTTCCTCTGAGCCGGTTCTCCAATATTTTTCTCTGCTTTAAGAAATAACCTTTTCAACAACAGGGATTCTCCTACTTCATGTGATTCTTCCTTGTTTGCAACTTGAGGTTTTTCTTCCTTTTCCTTAGCCACATTCACATTCCTCTGACTTGTTGTTTTATTATGAGGACAATCCCATGATCCATGTTCCCATTCTCCACATATGTAACTCCGAATATCTCTTCCTCCACCTCTTCCTCTAGGTGCACATCTTCCTCTATTAAAATCTCCCCTCTGTGGTGGTCTACTACTTGAATTTCCTACTTCATGCTGGTGTTGCTGACCCCTTGGTCTGGTAGTTCCTCTACCTCTTACTGAACTCCTTCCTCTATTCCTCTGATTCTGTTTTCTCAACATCTTCTCTTCTGCCTTCAACCCTACTTGATAGGCATCTTCAATAGTCTTTAGACTCAGCAAGCGGATCTCATCTTGGAGGTCGTACCTTAAGCCATTGATATATCTGGCTACCTTCTCCATGTCATCCTCTACATGTCCTGCTTTAATACTCAATCTATAAAATTCTTATGTATATTCTTTAACAGAAATTCCTTTTTTCCTTAAATTTTCCGATTGTTTGAAAAGATTTAACTGATAATCTTTAGGCATAAATTTAGCTTTCATTTTACTCACCATTTTATCCCATTGCTTGATCCTGGAATTTCATTTTCTCGTTCTGGATGTTTGTAATTCATCCCACCAAATAGCTGCATGACCCTTCAATCTGGTAGTTGCAAACTTCACCTTCTTTTTGTCATTAGCTTCCTCTTCATAGTCAAAATATTTGTCCAATGAACTGATCCAATCCATTAGCTCTTCTGCATTGAGACTCCCTTCATACGTAGAAATTTCCACCTTTGGTTTTCCTCCTACTTTTGCCAAAATCTTGATAACTCTAGTAGTTTCATTTTCCTCCTCTTCTTCTTCCTCAGAAGATTCTTCTTTAGCACTGTCAGTTCCTTCATCAGGTGTCTTCTTTGAGCAGTCTCAATTGTTTCCATTCTCGTACGCAGACTCCAGATCTCTTCCAGCAGAACTGCATTTGCTTCAGGTCTTCCTCGACCAATGCCAGCTCCTCTCCTCGGTGGCATGTTTACTACAATCAATCTTAATCTCTGTGCTTTTATACCAAAATGACGCAGCAGGTTGGTGAAAACAAGGTTATGTCTTCAGATAGAATATTGGTTACTTTAGAACCAATCCGATGCTCTTAGCAGATTCTATTTGTGGCTAGATTTACACGGAGGGTCCCCACTTTTTATTTAAAACTTCGATCCCACATTGATTTTGGCTTTATAAACAGTGCTTCAATCCACACCGTAGATCTCTTCACTATTAGATCCGACGATCAATACTTAACCCGATCAACAAAACCCATCGGGATTACTCTATGTCGTAGATCTCTTCTTTCCAAATCCAATGGTCCTGACTCAACCCGATCAACAAAACATTCTGTTGATCCTCCACCGTCGATCAACCGTGTGCTAGATCCAACAGTTCACAAGGATATCGGGTGAACCACTTACACGAAGAATACCCACCCGATAAGGCGGTTTTCTCTCTCCACCCGAGTGCTACGTGTCACTTGGTTAGTGGAATCGGGTGACTCCCCCGAAATACCACTTACAACTCTTTGTCCGCCCAATAACCACCTTTACTGTTTAAAACCCGCCTTTCGGATATAACCACGTGCATTAACTCAATACTTAAGCAAAGCACTTAATCAAGGGTTTTAGCGTTTAATCGCAAAATTAACCCTTAACACAAAATAACCACGATTTATGAGAAAATACATTAAACACTGAGATTTTCGTTTAAGGCATGAAAATAAAGGAAATACCCAGTTAACTGTCTGAACGCGGATACACAGAGTAAACGAGAGTCCACACCAGGAATACTACAAATACACGCTGAATCAATTTCATTAATATAATATCTGTTACAGAGTCTTGGCCCTCTCGGCTCAATTACAGCAATATATTGACCTTTGTCTCAATCTCAAACCCTCTCTAACACTCAAACTCTCGTCTCTCACTCATCTTAGCTCGGCTAATCTTTTTCCATTACATTTTTCTTTCTTTTAAGAGTCAAACTCTATTCTTACTACACTAACAACTCGATCTCTATTTTGATCAATCTAACAATCAAATCTCTATCTTTAAGCTCTATTACACACCTATGCTAACAACTTAGCCTTAGTCTAAAATAAGGCAATTTCCTAACTATTACAATAATGAAGTATTACTCATCTTCGAAAGATCCATGAAATTCAACTTTTTTAGCCACAACATGTGAACAAACAATTACATTACTGGCTCCTCATGAATTATATTTATTCAATTATAATACCTAAAATTAAAACTATAAATAATAACTAGAATTTAAAAAGAAAACATCATGAAAAAATTGACTTTTAAATTTTTCCTGATTTTTTAAATATTCCAATAAAAAATATTGTCCTATATATTCAGACTACAAATTTATTTATAAAACCCAATGCTAAATATTTCTTAATTATTTATCTAATATTCTTTAATAAAAATAAATTATATTTATTCCATTATAATACCATGTTATTATCAAAGATTCCATTCCATTCCATGTTATTAAAAATAAATAAATTTATTTATAAAACCTAATGCTAAATATTTCTTAATTATTTATCTAATATTCTTTAATAAAAATAAATTATATTTATTCCATCATAATACCATGTTATTATCAAAGATTCCATTCCATTCCATGTTATTCAAAATAAATAAATAAAATTGGTTGGATTATCAAAGATTCCATTCCATGTTATTAAAAATAAATAAATAAAATTGTTATTAAAAATAAATAAATAAAATTGGTTGGATTGTCATGGTAACCATCGTACAGAATCTTCCTATTCACACCATCCGATAAGTCACATCAATTGTTAATGAGAATGAAACACTTGTTTTTGAGAATGAATCACTCCGCAGGTACGTAACGGAAAGTTGATTTGACATATTAATATTAGCTTGCTGTTAAATTGAGCAGCTAGATGCTCAATTTTTCATGGCCTCGTCCCCTTTGTAGCTCACAGGAATTGCAGGAGGAAATGGGAAGCTCTGGCAGATCAGATTTGTTTGGAGGCAGCGATCCAGTCCTGGGAGCTGGGAAGCAACTAATTGAGAAACTCCTGGGAGTTTCGGAGCAGGATAATCAAAGCTTTCTGCTCAAACTTCGTCGTAGACTCGACAGGTTTTCAATATTTTTTAAAAAAATTCTGAATATTATACTCATCTATTTATATAAATTAGTGTTTTTTTCTTCTCAAAAAAATTAACATTTTACATTTTTTTGCTTTTCCCTTTTTCTGCAATTGACTCGACAAGTTTTCAATATTTTTTAAAATTTCTAAATATTATAGTAATCCATTTATATAAACCCGTGGTTTTTTCTTCTGAAAAAAATCTAACATATAAACCAGTGTTTTTTTCTTTTGAAAAAAAATCTAACATTTACACTCTTTGCTTTTTCCTTTTTTCTCGAATTTGCTTGAGTTTGTTGTGCCCGTATTTATGTGTAATGCCATCATCTTGTGCTTGTGGTACTCAGAGTGGGAATTATCATACCAGAGATTGAGATCCGTTTCCAGGATTTGAATATTTCTGCTGATGTTTACGTTGGCAGTCGGGCATTGCCAACCTTAATTAACTGGACTATCAATTTAATAGAGGTAATATGTTCAGATTAAATATAAATATGTAGGGTTTGACGAGTAAAATCAGATGGTTGATTAATTGTTTTTTGAAATAATTTTAAAAAGTTGGTTATTTCCCGTCTATGCTTAAACAAAGCCTTTAGAAAATCCACTCAAAACTTTCTAGATTTCTTATACTTGTTTTTAAAAGTTTCCTGCACTCTATACACAGTTCTTATCAGTTATTTATGGAAATGACTTGACACATTCTGAGATGATTCTTTAGCCATCATTATGGACAAACAAAACTTTTAAAATGTCTACTCTAAACTTCGAGCCTTTCTTACATTCTATACCATTATTTCTTAAAGTTTTATACATTTTATATAGTTATTATCAAATTTAAATAGTTGATTAACCATTCTAATCTCCAAAATTCAACATAGTCTCAAAATTTATAAAATTTAACCAAACAAAATTAAATCAAAGGAAATAAAAGAGGAAGAAAAATGGAAGGAAAAGGCTTCTATTGATTTAAATTTTTTTATTTAGTTCAAAGATGCTTCTTTTGTTTTATATATATAATACAGTTAATTTTTAGTTGTATTATAATTTTTTGTATTATAAATAAGTTAATTTATTTGAAAATTAATTATAAATATTGTTCTTTATTAATATTTTGAATTTTTAAATATAATATATATATTTTTTAATTTGTAAAATATGAAAATATTAAAATAAAAAATAAATAAATAAAAGTAAGAGGTTTGAAAATAACTTACTAAAAAGAGGAAGAAGAATCGAAGCAAGAGGTTTGAAAACAATTTAATAAAAAAAAGAGAAAAGGAAAAGTTTTCTTATTTAGTTTAAAGATATTTTATTTATTATCTAATTATTATTTCATTATAATCAAACTAATAATAAAAAAAATTGTTTTGAGGAAATCCAAAAATTTACTGAAACTAATCCAAACAAATCTGAAGATTGTTTCTGTGTGCTAGGTTCTTCAACCTTTGCCATTAGGTTTTTTATTAATATTTATAATTTTTAAATGTAATGTTTTTTTTTTTAATTTGTAAAATATGAAAAAAGATAATAATAAAAGATAGAGGTTTGAAAATAACTTAATGAAAAAATGAAAGGAAGAAAAATAGAAGCAAGAGGTTTCGAAATAAAATAAAATAAAAAGAGGAAGAAGAACAAAAAGAAGAAGATAGCGTTTATTATTGATTTAAATGTTTTTATTTAGTTCAAAGATATATTATTTGTTATCTAGTTATTTTTTCATTATAATCAAAATTAATAATAATAAAAAATATTGTTTTTGGGAATACAAAAAATTAAGTGTAAAGATAGACTCACTAAGAATTATGTACATCATAAAGAAACTAATCAAAACAAATTTTAAGATTATTTCTGTGTGTTGGGTCATTCAACCCATCCATGTAGGTTTTTTATTAATATTTATAATTTTTGAAAAAAAAAAATAAAGAAAAATAATTAAAAAAGGAAAAAAAGAAGTTGAATAATAGAAGAAAGACGTTCCAAAACAATTTAATTAAAAAAAAAAATAGAAGAGGTTTGAAAATAATTTAATAAAAAAAAATAGGAAGAAGGAAGAGTTTTTTTTTGTTGATTTAAATGTTTTTTATTTAGTTCAAAAATGTATTATTTGGTATCTAGTTAATTTTCATTATAATCAAGACTAATAATAATAAAAAATATTGTTTTGGGGAAATCCAAAAATTTATCTAGAGATAGACTCACTAAGAACTATGTACATCATAAAGAAACTAAGCGAAACAAATTGCAAGATCGTTTAATTATCTTGGGTACTTCAACCCCTTGAAGTAGGTCCCAATAGGGCTTGTGAAAGAAGGCTTAAATGGTAGTATCAACTTGTTATTCCAAAATTTTCCAAGTCCTTGCTATCATTAATAATCCTTCTTTGGAAAGGTGGTCGGCATCCTAATTCCTCTCCCTATAAATGTGAGAATAAATGAAAAGATTAAAGAAATTTTTTATTAGCATTGTTTCTTCTATGATAGGATAGACAAAGACTTTACTATAGTCTTGAATGTTATTTAACCAGTCAATAATCAACATGGAGTCCTTGAGTACTTGGATTTGTGTGCAACCCTTGGCCAAGGGAATAGAAGCAAGTTTTTATGACTCGAGAGTTCGGTCATGATGTTAGTTTCACAATACAACCCCATTTTAAGTATGAAGGAGTGTGATTCTAAGAGGTACATGATGAATCCCCCTCCACAGTTCTGCCTTGTATTGCAATATGCACCATCAAATAAATCCCAAGGAAAGGAATGATTAGGATATTTCGTTAAGATTATTCTGGGGGACCCCTTTTTCTTGAAGGAAATGTTCTAGAATAGCCATTTCCTTCAGATCAATATGTTTGGGGATAAAAGGCGTGTCTAGGAATATGGCTCTATTCTAGGCCAACTACACACCTTAGCATAATATCAAGGGGAAAAACTTAAAAGCATGACAAGGTAGATTTGAGAGCCAATTCCTCTAGGCCTCCCTCCATGCTCTCCCCAACCCACACCTGAGAATGACCAGTTATCTATTTTCATACTTTTAGACCTACTAAAAGAAAAGGGAATTCATCATGATATGTTTGGTTGTTTCTTCGTCATTCTTACACAGGGAGCACCAACTAGGCCCAACTATAAATATCTTCTAAACGATGTCCCCCATAGGGGCTTTATTTTCCATCAAGCATCAAATAAAATGTTTGGATTTTGCAGGACAATTGGCCTTCGAGACTACCTTCCACCACCACTTTGTTACAACGTCATCTCTCACAACTATGAGAGAGATATATCTAAGCTTGGGGGTATAAAGGCTGAAGGGAGAGATACTCCAGGAAAGTTCGTTTGCTCTATCAATTAAACTAATGTGACTAGCTAATAGGGCATTGATGTAATCATTCCATGCCTCCCGAAAGCCCTTGGCTAGTTTCAAATCCTTTATTGAGAGCCATCCTTAGCTCCAAATTGATGTGGTGGTTGGATTAGCAATGAGTAAGAGTTTGAAAATTCCTCCATCCCTTAGATTTTCAATTAGAGAGAGAGGGAGGATATGAATGTGACTACTGCCAAGCCAAGGAAGACCTATGCACACCCCATATCCCCTGCCCACTTTCCATGCCATCTTGTTGCTAATGACATTGAACGAATTGAGGACAACTCTCTAGATCATAGAAATATTAGTACGTGGCATGTCTTTCTGTTTGTTCCACTCTTCCATGGGACTAAGAGTGATATACATATGAATGACAATACATGTCCAAAGGCTATGGGTAGAGCTAAGTCCCCACCCACACATGGCTGCCAAGGATTTGAAGAACTGAAAGATATTATTTATGTCGTAGCCTTCTAAGAGCTTTGGCATAGCAACATTTTCCCATTTGACCCACAAAAGAACACCATGATCTTTTTTTCCAGACCAAAAGAGATTAAAATGTGTCTTCTGATTTTTTTCCAAGACAACTTTGGGGATCTATGCCATAGACATCCAATAAATATGGACAACTTCTAATACTGATTTAATCAGAACTAATCCAGCTTCTTGGAAAAGCCATTGAAAGGGCCATATTTTTAGTCTTTTCTCAATATTGGTGATAAGCCAGAACTTGTCCTCCTTACTATAACAATTAGGCCTAAGGTTGAACCCAAGGTACTTCAACCCTTCCTCCAATGGCTTGATTGTGAAGGAGAGAGTTTGAGATATATGGCATGTCTCCCCTTCATCCATATTTTTCATTGAAATGGTGGATTTCCTAGTGTTAATTGGCATGCTAGTGGTTTTCCCATATAAAGAAAGGATGTCTAACAACTCCCTCAACTTTCTTGGAGGGCCATAGCAAAAAATGTGAATGTCGTCAACCAAAATAAGGTGTATGATAGAAAGGATTACTTAATAAGTGTTCCATGGAGAACACATACCCTCTTTTTCTTTGTCAGTACTAGTCAACTAATTCCTTCTGCTACTAATAGAAAAATAAACAGGGATAAGGGATAACCCTTACACAAACCTCTAAAGAAGAAGCTTGAGCTACTGATTAGAACAACAAAAGAAACACTCTAAATACAATTCATCACCCAAGGCACAAAATACAAATTGAACCCCACATGGATCATGAGGAGTTGTAGATAGATCTATTTGACCTTGTCAAAGGATTTTGACAGGACAATTTTGACAATGGCCCCTTTCAAATTCAAAATTTTCAAACTGTGAAGACCCTCCTATGCAACAACTATAGCTTCATGGATCTATCTCCCTTTCAAGAAAGAAAATTGTTCACTGGAAATATTGCACGAAAGGATGGGCTTAACTCTCAAGGAAATGATTTTGGAAATGACCTTATGAATGACTTTAAAAAGAGAGGTTGGGAAAAACTCATCAAGAGATAAGGGATGGTCAACTTTGGGGATCACAGAAATGAAGGATGAATTGAATACTAGAAACATGCATTGCTCCCTTCTAGATTCTTCAATCACCTGAAGGAGATATTGACCAATAGTATTAAACCACTCAAGACATAATTCAATAGCTCAACCATCGAGACCCAAGTTTTAATTTGTCTAAAATCTACGTAATACAATTTTTAATTCTTCTTCATATGCTTCGTCCATGATAGCCCTATTACCACCATCTTCGACCAACCTGGGGAAAATCTTGCCAACCCTTATATCTTTTGCAATTGAGGCACGAGGAGGGGCACAAAAAATATTTTCAAATTGACTCTTGCACAATGTTGTTAGGCCTTCGAAGTGTGATACTTAAGAGCCATGAGGATCCTAAAGGCTCGAAATGGTGTTCTACATTTTCCTCCCCTTTGCATAGGCCTAAAAAATTTCCTTTCCTCATGAACACTAGCCAGCTAGATGGATCATCTTTAAGCATCAGTCCTTTTCATTTTTAGCAAGTAACACTTATTTCCAGCCTCCCAACAACATGAGAACCTCTCTCGTTTCAGTGGAGCTGAATGGTAAGGGGGTTAGAAAACAAGGAAGTACCTATAGGTGTTGGTGCCATGGTGACAAGATCTAGAAGTGACTCCCAATGCTCCATGTGCATCCTCGTTTTGTAGTTACCATCAACATCCTTTCCCTTGAACATAGGTTGAGTGACAACATTGTCTAGTCTCGGAGGATTAGTCATGCTAGGTTCCCTATCATCAAAATCCTTGCTATTAGATAAGAGTTATTTTTGAGAGAGTGATAGCTTACATTCCTTGAGTAGATGCCCATATTTATGGCACTATCTGTAGTGGAAAGAAATTCCTTCATAATCCAGATTTTTTTCCTCTTTGATTTTAATGTCAATATCCTCTAGTAGCCCCTTTCTAATATCGATGTTGACGAGGATGCGTGAAAGCCATGTTACTAGTTTCCAAGTATGAGGAGTTGTGGTCTAAGTAGGTTCCCACAGAGTTCCCCATATCTTGAAAGATTATGAAATCCCAGTAATGAGGGGGGAGACCAAGGAGACGCACCCAAATTAGCGCTAAATCTATTTGTTCCATTTTTTTCATCGAAGAGAGGAATCTAGAAGTTGAATAGAATAGGGATTGCGTCAATCGTCCATACCTTTTGTTTTACCATTAGAGCGTCAACCGATTCCTAGCAAATATGTTTAGTCTAACCTTGAGCTAACAAAACCACCTTTGGGGAACTATTAACAATGGGAATTATATCCTTTTGTACCCATTATATTAGTATTAGGGTTGAAATGAAAAATATCCATCCCCTTGCCCGCCCACCTGACTAGTGATTTCTCAGACATTTCTTCCACTTTGTGCATGGCAATGTCTACTCTAACACCAGATAAAATCGACCTCTTCAATTCTTTTTGACCCCCTAATGGTTGTCTCCTAACCCACTTTTTGATGTGATTTTCCTTCTGAGTCCATGAAGGGTTTCTTCCTTGGAACCCTAGTGTCGATAGCTGCACTGGTCAGCTCTGCTTTTGCATGTGGCACAAGGACATCCCATAAGAAACTATCCAAAGACTGCAAGATCAAAAGCTTCAGGATGGGTAGAGTTGCTGGGAAGTCCCATGGAAACAATAGGCCCTTGCCATGTCTGTTTCCCTCTCAAAACCCTAGAGATATTGAGGAAAGATGAACGTCAAGCTCATAGTTCGGAAGGGGAGAAGGAGAGAGTGACTATGACGAGTGAATGGCTTCCAATGAACCCAAAGACAACTCTGCCATATCCTCACTCCATACTGCGAGACCTAAAAACTTAGATCCTTGTAGTCCTGAACCAAGCAGATCAACTCCCAAGGTTTGGGTCTCCAATCCTCCAGTCGGTGTAAGTTTCCCGATTTCGGGCTAAGGCAGGACTATAGTGGAAATGTCTGACTCTCTCCATACCTTTGAGCTATCAAACTTGTGGCATTAAACAAAGAACCAGGAATTGGTCTAGATTTGCTGTGGACCGTCTTCTTCTGGTTCATAATTGACTAATTCTTCCTCTTCCCTAGAATGCCTTGAGTTGGAAACCAAGAGATAAATCATTTGCTGGTTGACCTAACTGTGGTGAAACCGAAAACAAAGGTTGAAAAATAAGGACAAGTGGCGTTGAAGACTACAACGATGTGCCATAACCCTAGAACGCAACCCGCAACTAGTGTTGAAAGTTTTTAGGCTCACTGCGCCTTCAACACTGAAGCCCTAGGATCCTTGCGAGTTCTCAATCCCGAGACATTGCTTTTTATTAATCTTTATAATTTTTAAATATATTGATAAAAATTTAATCAATATTATATATGATATATGATAACGTTATCTCATATATATTAGGATCCTTGCTAGTTCTCAATCCCTAATCCCTAGACATTGCTTTTTATTAATTTTTAAATATATTAATAAAAATTTGATCAATATTATATATGATAATGTTATCATATATATTACGATCCTCGCTAGTTCTCAATCCTTAAACATTGCTTTTTATTAAATTTTATAATTTTTAAATATATTGATAAAAATTTAATCATTATTATCTATGATTTTAAAATAATTTTGTGGGATGTTGACCGTAGGATGCTTTGGGAACGCTTCGGTTGAGAAAGACAAAGAAGAAAAAATTAACAATTCTTCACAATGTCAGCGGTATCGTTAAACCCGGCAGGTAAATATATATCTTGAAAGATTTTTAAGTTGAAATTTATGCCGATGCTCGAAGCTCTGGGCTGATCTGTGGTTTGTAAAATTAAAATCATGAAGATTGACGCTGCTTCTTGGGCCTCCTGCCTCGGGCAAGACTACTCTGCTCTTGGCACTTGCCGGAAAGCTTCAAAGCACTCTAAAAGTAAGTATGCTTCCAAATCTCAAGTTCATGGTGTTATATTTAATGAAGGAGATTGAATTTATTTTGTATGAGGTTTTCGTTCAGGTTGAAGGAGGAGTTACGTATAATGGACATGCCCTCAACGAATTCGTGCCAGAGAGGACTTCTACTTACATCAGTCAGCATGATACCCATATGGGAGAAATGACTGTTAGAGAAACTCTGAACTTTTCGGCTCGTTGCCAAGGCGTTGGTTCAAGATATGGTATTTATTTTTCTCACTATGGTTGATAGCTATGGATTTAGAGTTTAGGTTGATGGTAGATTTTTTATCTAAATGATCATTCACTCCCATTATTTTTAATAAAACTAAAATATTAAAAATAAAAATGATATTTTTTTCACTAATACATAATATAAAATGATTAGATTATCTTTAAGATTTTAATGTTATTTTGTTATTTTTTTAAAATATATTTTATGTTTTTCACATTATTGATAATAATTTAGTTGTAGAATTATTATTATTACTACTATAATACAACAATGGTAACAATATGAATTCTTATATATTTAATTATATAAATTCTTATATATTTAATTATATAAATTTCTATATGTTTGTTATCAGTGTTATTGTATTTTAGAATTTAGTATGAGGAAATGTGTATGAGTATGTCAAGTCTCTAATAAAATAATAATAAAAATAAAAATTATATAAATAAAATAACTACAATACAATTTAACATAAAAAAAATAGAAAATCTGATTATTTTTTTATATCTCTTTTAATTAAGTATTTCTAAAATAAACATATCCTATAAATATATTAAAATCTTCAAAGACATATATCAAAATTATAATATTTGAAAATATTTATTTAATTTAGTTTTATTATAAATTTTATTATCATTTCATGTAAAAATATCATTTAATTTAATATAATATTAATATATAAATTAATATTATTATTATTATTTAACAATTTTGGATTAATAACTTTAAAAATTTAGATAACAGATTGGAGTTATATAGATCTAAGTTAGTGTTAAATATTTTATATAAATTAAAAATGTGCAGACATATACAGATTTTTATCGTAATCTGTCTCTTTCTATGTAGAAATATTTTCATCCTAATCTGTGTCTTTCTATGTATCATTATAGAGTTGTCTGTAAAATCCAGAATATCATAGAGTTGCTTATAAAATCTAAAGTATTATTGAATCGATAATCAATATAAAGAAATGCGATTGTTGATATACTATTATGAAATGGTTTGTTGATAAAATCTATACTAAAACTTCACTACGTTATTACAGATCTGCATTTTTGCAAGTTGGTAGAAAATCTCTATATTTATGTGAAAATATCTACATCTGTGTTTTATGAAAATTAGTTATACTTCCAGCTTTTAATTTCTATGGATCTTTACTGAATTGGTGTTGTCTGCAGATGTGTTGGCTGAGCTTTCCAGGAAAGAGAGAGAACAAGGAGTGACACCAGATGCCGATATTGATGTTTTCATGAAGGTGTCAACTTCAAAAATATGCAGTTTTGCATTAGTTTAATAGGTTTTAATGAAAAATGGTGGAGCTGATATAAATACCATGAACGGTTGAATATATCTATGCAGGCAACAGCAATAGCGGGACAAGAAACCAGTGTTATGACGGACTATGTTTTGAAGGCGAGTAAGCTTTTTAAAACTCTCGATACTAATGTGAATATTTCTAAAATGGGAAAGTTTATGAGTAGTTTATGAAATTTCTAAAATATTTAATTATGTCATTAACAATTAGACCTAATCAAATGGAGTTGTCTATAATGTTGTTTATAATGTGATTTTTTGGAGATTTCGGTAACAGAATCCAGCAGAAGAAATTGAAGTTAAATCTTGATTTGTTGCAGTTAAAATGGTTTTTTAACTGCATATTTAGATTCAGCACCCTGGAAAATCTCTGGGACGCTTTCATTGTGCAGAAACTAGCTATCAAACTTAAGATTCCAATAAATTCCTGCAAGATTTCCACCAGAAAAACCGGCCAGAAAACCTTTCAAAAAGTCTCGTTATAGACAACTGCTAATCAAATAGTATGAAATCTTTCTTTCAAATTCATCATAATTATAACTTCATGAATAATATCTAAATACTTGGTCCAGATACTGGGGTTAGACATATGCGCGGATACGATGGTAGGAGATAATATGCGGCGGGGCATTTCTGGAGGTCAGAAGAAAAGACTGACAACGGGGGAGATGATGGTGGGAGGTGCCAAAGCTTTTCTGATGGATGAAATTTCGACAGGGTTGGACAGCTCTACCACATTTGAGATTGTCCGATACTTCTCCCAGTTCGTTCATATAATGAGGGCGACAATGGTCATTTCTCTTCTGCAACCTGCCCCTGAAACCTACGAACTCTTCGACGATGTAATTCTGCTGTCAGAAGGTTATATCGTGTACCAAGGACCTCGCGAATTTGTTCTGGAATTCTTCGAGAGCATGGGATTCAAATGCCCCGAAAGGAAAGGCACCGCAGATTTCTTGGGAGAGGTAGTACTCTAACGTTCCAACTATCAATAGAATAGAGTAGACCATCAATTTGACCTCGCCATTTTTAATTAATTAGATATCTTTACTATGTACTTATTTGTTTATAGAAGTAAATAACTGGTTCTTTCTTTCAACGAGTTAAAAAAAAATTCAGACCACTTCCTCATTTTTAACTCATCTTTATGTCCAATCATTTTTAACATATCTTTCTGCAACTTTATTCTTTATATTCAATTGCTTCGTTATGCACTAAATGACTCTTAAATATTATTTTGTCAAAACGTTATGAGTCTTAGTTAAATCTTTTTAATTTTACATTGAAAAGTACTCTTTTAAAATTATATATATATATATATATATATATATATATATATATATTCAATTTCAACACACAAGACTAGCCATCTTCAAAATTTATTATGGCAAGATGGTTTGGATCAGAGCAAGGGGATAGAGGAGGTTGAATTCACAATGAATATGTTTTTTCATGTGAATTAATTATATATATATATATATTCAATTTCAAATAATCAATTATTATTAGCAATCTTCAAAATTAACCATGGTTTCCATACATTTAAGATTCTCCTTATCCACCACTGACCTCTCCATAGACTGACCAATCCGTGATGAATCTCCCACCTATTTTATTAAATTTGACTCATGAAATCTATGATTTCATTGTGATCATCTTGCTAAGACCAATTGAGTTGATCCGAGGAAATACTATGCTGTTGAATGATACTAGCATTGTCTTATGGCGAGGAGGCGTTCACCACTGAGGGAACAAATTGAGAGAATGGCTGCTCCACTGTTTCTCCATGGCCCTTCTAATTTTGCTGCTGCCGCATCTGAAATCCCCTTGGCTCTATTCCTCGACACGCCCAACCTCCCTAGAGATGCATATTCAATCCCCACTTAACGTTTTGCCCAAGAGAGGAATCATCTCTATTGCTCCAGCTATTTTGATTAAACAATAGAGGATGCACCAGGGAAACCAATGCAAACCACCGCAAAAACCACCCAAACTTGCAATATAACAATCGCTACACTGTGACTTAGTCTGTGTTGGGTATTTTTCAATGGGGAAATACCAAAACCAACTAAATAACCAACACAGAGACAATGCTCTGTTTCCACTGTTCTAGGATCTTTGCACAGGAACCTCTTAAAAGCAAATAACTCATAACAGAGTATTACACAGCCATAAAAAACATTTCTATTGATTTAAATATAAAGCCTCAAACAACATTCATCCTCTTTGCTGAGAGGGATTTACCAAAACTTACATTCACCCATCAAAACTCTGTTTTCACCTGAGAAATTAGGGTTTACTGCAGTAAAACCCATTTTTACATTTGCTGGTGTAAAACTATTTTTACACATACTGCTGTAAAAATATTTTACACATACAGTAAACTTTACATTGCATTCACAATCTCAAAAAATATTTGAGCGCTCTTTTTCATTTGCATTTCAATGCAAATCCAACCAAAAAAAAACTTACTCAAAACACATGCGCTTCACTTCGTTTCTTTTCTCCATGCACTACTGTGCATTTTCTTCTTTCACACTACACGCTCTTCATTACAATGAGCAACTGGCAACTGGTTTTTATGCAATGGTGTGCATTTACAAAAATCGCACACTGTGCGGAGCCACCACATAACACCATTACATAAAAGGATTGTGCGCAGGCACATTACTCATCACCAAAAACGCGCACATCACTATATGCTCCCACAGCCACAATACACCACAAAAAAAAACAACTCCTTACCACACACTCGCTTACATAGCATATATAAAAAACATATAAAAAATATATATATAACGTATGTGCCCATAACCATTTAAGAGGCCCACCAAAAATTACGCAAAGCATTAAAAACATTAACTCCTCCATTCTCGGCGGTCAACCAAAACTTGACTTTTACTTTACGCAAAAAAATTGATTTGATGCAGGCAGGGGAGCAGCTTCGGAGATCGACGATGGAGAGCGAAGAGCCCCATCGGACGGCTGACAACAATATCGGAAGACATCATGTGACTGAACAATACCTCCCGAGAAACTTACGTTGCGTTACGTCAGTGGTAAACCACGTGTCAGCTCCATATTTTCTCGGAGCTCCTTGCCGGATTATTCCTTCATCGGAAAGCTGGTCCGAGAAGTTCCAGGCGTGTATGCTGAACGGATTCTGGCGATGTTGCCGCTGCGTTGAAATTACGATTTCAACACTCCCCTTTAATTTCAACAGCTGGGCATTCAATCTTACCCAAACACTTCCTCACATGGAGGGATTCCCCAACACTGCTGTTACAAAAGTATCTTCCTCACATAGAGGGATTCACCAACTGCTTCTGATGCAGTTCACAAACAAACAAAGTTGTCTTCCTCTTAATAGAGGGATTAACCTGAAACTGTGCTTAAGAGCACCTTCCTCATGATAGAGGGATTCACCATAACAATGTGCTGAAGAGCACCTTCCTCATGACAGAGGGGTTCACCAAACTATGCTAAAGAGCATCTTCCTCTCAACAGAGGGATTCACTAATGACTATGCTGAAAAGCATCATTCTCTTGATAGAGGGTTTCACCAAATGACTGCTTCAAATGCAGTTCCAAAACAAACAATCATTGCACTGCTGTGTGTGCAAACTCATTACATTGTTCTTTTATGCTGCTGCATATTCTTTGCTGCACTGTTGTGCCATCTTCTTTGATGCATCTACCCCACACTGTTGTTTATACACTTGCACTTGTGTTGCTACACTTCTCTTACATTTCTTTGCAAACTCTGCATTGTTGTGCCTTCCCTTTCTCACATTCACACTGTTGTGTGAGAATTCTTTACTTGTGCACTTATGCATGCTTCCCTTCTTCACAATGGGAAAACTTTTCTTCACGCTGCTGCGTGCTCCCCTTCACTCATTACAATCATACTTCTGCTGTGTCTCACTTGCATTTCAGATGCAACCAACACACTCACTGCACTTACATTTACTATTGTAAAGAAAAAAAAATTCTTTTACATGTGCTGCTGTCCATTACCTTTCATTTCTTCAACAAAACTTCATGCTGCTGCATTTTTCATATTCACTGTTGTCCATACCCATAACCATAGACTGTCATCCTTGGGTTTTTATTTGCTGCTGCGTTGCCTCTGCAATTTGCACTGTGGCTGCCTTTTGTTTCATCATACTGCTGTGCCCATACTCTTGGCACTTCATTCTCCACACAAAAAATAACACGGGCTGTTACTTTTTACACCCTTGCTTCACACAATCTTCAGTTTCATTTTTTTTAATTACACAATGCACTACTGTGCAATTCCTTTGGCTTTCTGCTGCCACACACATTCTTATACATCCAGTGTGCATTAAAAATCTGTTGTCCTTGTTTTTCTTTATGCATTTCTTTGCATGTTGCATTGCATACAAAAAAAATATTACATTTTTCATTGCTGTGTGAAAAATTTCATTGCATTCTCAGCCACTGGGCATTTACGTTCTGCTGCGTTTCGCGTTCTTCTCATTTTCTTCTCACATTACATAGAAGGAAACTACCTTCCATTGCTATGCATTTCAATGCATGTGCACCACAAAAAAATTTAAATTGCTGTTCATTCTAATCCATGTGCTCCAAAAAAAAATTCCAAACTGCTGTTTTATGTTCTGTCTTCCCACTGCTGTGAGGGTCTCTATGCTTTGCATTTTTCTCTTATCTCGCTGCTGCTCTTTACATTTCAGCGCTGCCATCTTTTCTTCTTTATGCATTTCTGTGCATATTGCATAAACACAAAGCAAAAACATTGCTGATTTCATCACTGTTGCATATTACCTTTTAGAGGGATTAACGAAAATTTCATTTGCAACTGCTGCGCTGCAATACATCCTCCATCAACAAATGACTGTTAATACAGTTTAGCAAACAAAAAATTACAAGCTCCCCTTTAATGTGTGCTTGTCTTCTTTTGGCAGACTCTTCTCAAAACAAATTTAGATCAGCTGCGTTGCTTAAGGGGCTTTCACACTGTATTTCTTTTCTTCTCCATACTTGTGTAACTTTCTTCTTTTGCATGGGTCTAGCTTGCATAGCAGCCCATCTTAAGTTACAATCTCGTGCCATATGCCCAATGTTATGACACTTGAAACATTCAACATTGTTCATGAATAACATTTCATGATTTCTTCTAAAATTGTTTCTTGGAGATTTTCGGGGACCACAACATTTATCTTTATGAAAGACTCTATAGTCTTTTGCCATATGACCAAAGTTTGAACATGAATAACAATAACCATAAAATGAACTTTGGTACCTGTGAGATGGATGTTTCCTTGATGTACTTCTGAAGCCTTGCTGCCTTGAGATCCTTTGTTGATGACCATTGCATCTTGTCTCTTTGACATCAGCTACATTTCTTCTTGGAGCTGGTTTTCTACTTGGAGCACGATTTCTTCTATTGCAGCCTTCATTTTTCTCCTTGCCTTTGCTGGAACTAGGAGCAACACCATCTCTTTCTGGCTTCTTCACATCTCCTTTGCTTAAAGCATCCTCATCCTTGTTTGAGGGTTCAGCTACATACCCAAGTCCTGATTTATCAAATGGAGATCTGTGATAGCTGAGCATGTCATCCAGAGCTTGAGAGCTCTTCATGATCTTGTTCATCCCTTCAACCTTCTTCCTGAGGAGGACAATCTCTTCTTCTAACTTTTCACATTCATTATTTTTCTTTGCTAGTTGTCCCTCAGTTTCTTCCTTGCTACGAGTGGCTTCAGCTGCTACTACTTTGAAGGAGATAATATCTGACTTCATTTTGGAGATTTCTGCTTGACTGCTCTCCATTTTCTTTTCAGCTCCTTGTGCCTGCTTCTTGGCTTCTTGTAGTTCGGACTTAAGGGAGGAGACCTCTACCTTGTACTGTCCAATCTCTTCCACAAGCTTATTCACTCTCTTGTTTCTTTGCTCAAGTTGACTTGTCAAGGCATCTGCCTGCTTCTTTGCTTCATTCAGCTGATTTGTCATAGATATGACTTCTTCATGATGTTTCTTCTTGCATTGGTCAAGCTCCTTCTTGAGCTTGGCTAGCTCTTCATCCCTTTCCTTTACTTGAAGCTTGATGAGGTCAAGCTTTTCATTCTCAGCTTCTATGATGGGTTCTTCTTGACTCATTGTCATGGTCAGTGCTCCCTTTGCATGAAGGTCATGCAGTCTGTCCCATATATCCTTTGCTGATGAGTATTTTCCTAGATTCCTCTTCACAGAATCAGGCAGTCCATCCAAGATTAGTTTTGCTGCTTGTGCATCATACTCCATGGATTCTTTATCCATCTTGCCATCATCAATCACTGACTCCCAGACTTCAATCCCCTCAGACATTAGGAAAGCCCTCATCTTTATTTCCCATACATCAAAGTTTCCATCAAACTTTGGGGTTTCAAACAAAATGTATTCAAATAAATTGTCTTCTATTTTAATAGAGGAGGGAGACACATTTTTAGCAGGCTTGGAGGCTTTCTTCTTTGACCTTGCCATTCTTATCTAGGCTTCAAATACTTGACTGTGTTTTTTAAATCACTGACTGTTTCTTCAATAATAACTCAAAAACTTGAGAAATACCTGAATCCCTTTGGCTGAAACTTCACACTGCTGGAGAAGCTTTCTGTGCTGCAACCACACCTTCCTTCAGCTTCTTTGAGTCTTCAAAGAGCCTGGACTAGCTCTGATACCACTGTTGGGTATTTTTCAATGGGGAAATACCAAAACCAACTAAATAACCAACACAGAGACAATGCTCTGTTTCCACTGTTCCAGGATCTTTGCACAGGGAACCTCTTAAAAGCAAATGACTCATAACAGAGTATTACACAGCCATAAAAAACATTTCTATTGATTTAAATATAAAGCCTCAAACAACATTCATCCTCTTTGCTGAGAGGGATTTACCAAAACTTACATTCACCCATCAAAACTCTGTTTTCACCTGAGAAATTACTGTGCTGGGTTTACTGCAGTAAAACCCATTTTTACATTTGCTGGTGTAAAACTATTTTTACACATACTGCTGTAAAAATATTTTACACATACAGTAAACTTTACATTGCATTCACAATCTCAAAAAATATCTGAGCGCTCTTTTTCATTTGCATTTCAATGCAAATCCAACCAAAAAAAAACTTACTCAAAACACATGCGCTTCACTTCGTTTCTTTTCTCCATGCACTACTGTGCATTTTCTTCTTTCACACTACACGCTCTTCATTACAATGAGCAACTGGCAACTGGTTTTTATGCAATGGTGTGCATTTACAAAAATCGCACACTGTGAGGAGCCACCACATAACACCATTACATAAAAGGATTGTGCGCAGGCACATTACTCATCACCAAAAACGTGCACATCACTATATGCTCCCACAACCACAATACACCACAAAAAAAAAACAACTCCTTACCACACACTCGCTTACATAGCATATATAAAAAACATATAAAAATATATATATATAACGTATGTGCCCATAACCATTTAAGAGGGCCACCAAAAATTACGTAAAGCATTAAAAACATTAACTCCTCCATTCTCGGCGGTCAACCAAAACTTGACTTTTACTTTACGCAAAAAATTTGATTTGATGCAGGCGGGGGAGCAGCTTCGGAGATCGACGGTGGAGAGCGAAGAGCCCCATCGGACGGCTGACAACAATATCGGAAGACATCATGTGACTGAACAATACCTCCCGAGAAACTTACGTTGCGTTACGTCAGTGGTAAACCACGTGTCAGCTCCATATTTTCTCGGAGCTCCTTGCCGGATTATTCCTTCATCGGAAAGCTGGTCCGAGAAGTTCCAGGTGTGTATGCTGAACGGATTCTGGTGATGTTGCCGCTGCGTTGAAATTACGATTTCAACAGTCTGACTCTCGTGTTGATTACACCTGTCAATATCCCTAATAGGGTTGAAATAACATTGACCTGGGGTGCGCAGAATTCTGAAGTTTCAAGGGTCACACTAATAGTTGGCCAGCGAGGTTCCCCTTTCCAAAAACCCATGCACAAAAAATTCTCATAGCACTCAAGCTCTAATAGCTATGTTTCACTACCCACCAAAAAACCACCAGACTTCCCATCTTCCCTAGTGCAGACATTGAATACAAGCAAAAATACACCTTGCTATACGACCACTCCGCCCAGACATACACAACGGAACTAAATACTATAAGCACAAAATTAACCAGCACAAATTGAACAACTAGGCTGAACAACTAGGATTAAAGCTTTGTACCTTGTGCAATACTATAAGCACAAAATTAACAAGCACAAATTGAAGAAAATACACCTTGCTAGATGACCACTCCGCCCAGACATACACAATGGAACTAAATATTATAAGCACAAAATTAACCTGCACAAATTGAACAACTAGGCTTAAAGCTTTGTACCTTGTGTAATACTATACTCACAAAATTAACGAGCACAAATTGAACAACTAGACTTAAAGAGTTGTACCTTGTGTGTATAACCTACAACAACTTTGTAATCAAATCCATCAATATTAGAGTTTGTCTATTTCTCAAAAACTCTCCTACCGCGCAACTCAATTCCATGTTTCCAATCACCCTCACTGTGGAACTCTTGCTCACTATGGGGCTCATGGAAAATTCCTCTCAGATTTCCCCCCTCTACCACTAGGCTGGGACATGAAGCCTTAGATTTCTCCGCACCACTTGGCATACAAACGTACAAAATTCCATTTAACTTCCCTCCCATTTTACACTGATACATTAGCCATCATGATTAACTCAGGTACGATGAAAGATCTTACTAGTTACTCATTTACAAATCTTTCATAATGAAACTCATGACCTGGAACATCAGGGTCCAGGAATTAAAAGGAAACAAAGAAATCTTAGCAATATAATAAAAGAATAAAAACTAGACATGGTGTTTATCTAGGAAACAAAATGTTCAATAGATAAAATCAGAGAGATACATAGCAAATGGCTTATTAAGTATGAGTATCTAGAATTTAAAGTAGACAACATGATAGGAGGGATTCTCACACTCTGGAATCCCTAGAAACTTGGAATCCTGGATGTTGAAGCATCTAGGAACTACCTTTCAATGGTGATCCAAATTTTGTGTGATAAGGGAATATATATGATCACAAATGTCTATGGTCCTCAAAAGCTTGAAGACAAACTCAGGCTTCTCACCTCACTGGAGGAGTTAAGAGAGAGACATCCCGTTATGCCCTGGATTTTGGGAGGGGATTTTAATATGATCATATCTCTTACAGAAAAAAAAGGCAGGACTAGAACACTAGGCAGAGACTCCATTGCCTTCCAGAACTTCCTAAACAACATGAGGCTAGTGGACACAGAGACAATAAATGGTACTTTCTTCTAGAACAATAAGAGGGGAGTGGATTCTCAAGTTGCCTCTAAACTAGATAGATTTATAATCTCGGAGAACCTCCTTCTCACTAGCCCTGATTTGACTGCATCAATCCTTCCTTTTGGAGGCTCAAATCACTGGCCTATCCAACTTGAAGCTTCTTTTATAGGCACTCCAAGGAATAGACCTTTTAGGTTTGAAAATGTCTCGCTCACCCACCCTGACTTCATCAATAATATTGGTAAATGGTGGGTGGAAGATTTGCCCGTTCAAGGCACTAATATGTTCCTTCTACAACAGAGACTGAAACACATCAAACTCAGGCTTAAAGAATGGAACAAAAAGGAGTTTGGAAATATTTTCAAAGCTAAAAGAGAGGTTGAATAGAAACTACAAGGAATCAATCAGATCCTTATCACAAATGGCTTTACCAAGAAAGAAAAATGCAAGTTGACTCTCTTCAACAGGAATGGGAAGACATATGCCAGCAAGAGGAGATCTTCTGGAGACAAAAATCGAAAGTGCAATGGCTTAAAGAAGGAGACAAAAACACAAAGTTTTTTCACAAGTCAACCATGGATCACAGGTCACATAACAGGATTTCAAAACTCAAAGACACTCAAGGGAAAGAGCTCAGCACCCACAAAGAAATGGAATGTGCTCTGGTACAACATTTCCAAAGCATAGCAGAGGAGCCTCTCATAGACAGATCACAATCTATCAACAACTTCACAAAGTACATTCCAAAGCTTGTAACCAGGGAAGACAATTACAATCTTAACAGGCCAGTGATTGAAGAGGAAGTTAATGAAATCATCAAAGAAATGCAAAATCGGAAAGCTCCAGGACCGGATGGGTTCAATGTTGACTTCTTCAAATCATGCTGGGAAATAGTCAAACAAGATATCCTTGAAGTTGTGGAGGACTCGAGAAGATCCAAAACCGTTTTGAGGGCGCTCAATGCTTCTTTCATAGACCTATGACACCAGACAAATTCAGACCCAAAGGAGGAAAAACCTATGACACCAGACAAATTCAGACCCATAGCTTTATGCAATGTCGTGTACAAAATTATTTCTAAAGTAATTGCAAACAGACTCAAGCCCCTTCTTCCAACTCTTGTGTCTGAGGAGCAAACCGAATATGTGGAGGGATGGAAAATTCTAAATAGCATAATTCAAGCTCACGAGGTGGTTCATTCTCTCAAAAGAAATAAGCAAGCAGGTATGATCATACAGCTTGACCTAGCGAAAGCTTATGATAAGCTAAGCTGGTCATACATCAGGGAAGTACTAAAAGCGTATGGCTTCGACCACAACTGGATAAGATGGATAATGGCCCTTATTACCTCAACTAGTTTTTCAATCCGACTTAATGGCTCTCCATCCAGAACGTTTAGGCCTTCGAGAGGCCTTAGACAAGGAGATCCGCTCTCTCCTTTCCTCTTTATTCTCATGATGGAAGGATTAGGCAAAGTGATCAAATCAGCCAATGCGGAAGGAAGAATCCAGGGTCTCAAACTAACCCTGAATGGGGATACCTTAACCCATCAACAATTTGTGGATGACACTATGCTGCAGGGTACATCCACGGTCAAGGAAGCTAAAGCTTTCAAACAAATCCTGAACGATTTTGCTATGGCCACCGGTACAGAGGTAAGCCTCACAAAATCAAAAATTTTCTTTTTTAACACTGATATTGCTATTCAGAGAAATATCACTAGAATTCTCGGCTTTCAAAGAGATCAACTACCCTCCAAATATCTCGGAATACCTCTCACTGATGAACCTCTAAGTAAGGAAGTTTCGGAGCCAGTGACTAATAAACTGGAGGACAAAATCAGGAAATGGACAAGTAGATCTTTGAATTTAGCAGGACGGCTAGTGCTCACTAAGGCGGTCCTGCAAACCACCCCCATGTTCATGTTTTCAGTTCTTCCTGCTCCAAAAGGAGTTTTACAACACATCAGGAACATCCGAAGAGATTTTCTTTGGGGCAAAGGGGAAGAGAAAAATAAATGGGCTTTGGTAGCTTGGGAAAATCTCTGCAAACCCAAGACCCATGGAGGTTTTGGACTTCATGACCCGGAAACCCTAAGCAAAGTTTTGGGGGCAAAACTTTAGTGGAGATGGCTAAAGGAAATGAGAACCCCTTGGGCCAAGCTCTAGAAACAGAAGTATGCAAATAATTGGCAAGAAAGGGATCATATTCTAATGACAGGTCTCATCAAGGGCTCCCACATTTGGAACAATGCTTGGGAGAATAGAGCCATTGTTCAAAAGCATAGTTTTTGGGAGATCAGAGATGGAAACCTAGCTTGATTTTGGGAGGATAACTGGCAGCAGGAGCCTAACCTATGTAGAGAAGACCTAGTCATTCTCAAGAATGACACTGACAATAAAGGGCTAGTCAGGGTGAGTGACTTTTGGGATAAGACAAGGGACAAGGACAAATGGAGAACATGGAAGGACCTAGTATACAATGAAGAGACCCCTTTGAAGGCCCAGGCAGAAGCTCTTGTAGTGATCCTGGAACAGAGAAAGATTTTGACCTCAACATCTCCTGACCAACTAAGATGGGGAAGAAACAGTGAAGGCAACTTCAATATCAAAGAAGCCAAAAGAATTGCCACTGGGCTTGACTTTCCAAACCCTGATAAGATATGGAAGGACCTATGGCAGAACCCACATTGGATGAAAATCAAACTGTTCATGTGGTTGGTGCAACATAAAAAAATTCTAACTTGGGAAAATCGTAGAAAAATATGTTTAGCTAGTCCATCCAGATGCCAATTATGTGGTCTACAAGAAGAAATGATGGATCACCTACTCAACCTATGCCCATTCACCTCTACCCTGTGGAACTGGGTAACCACAATCTTTAGGCAAACCGACAGGGATGAATTTAGCATCACTGGCACTTTGAAGAACTGGAGGAAGGACTTCTCAGAAAATGAAATAATCAACAAAGCCTGGACTCTGATACCAGGTTTTTTGATCTAGAATGTACGTAAAGAGCACAATAATAGGATTTTCAAGAACAGAATTGGCTCAACCAAGAGCATCATAGCTTAGATTATAAGACAACTTAAAGAAACTGTGAGCAGCCTTCTAAAGCAACCCCTCGAGAACCCTCCTCTAAACTAGGATGCCTAGATACTTTTGAATTTGGGTCTCCAGTTGCTTGTTCCCCTGGGCATAAGCAAGATCATCAGACATACAACAGAGGGGAAGGACTTTTGGCAACCGCCTCCTCATGGCTTTTTGAAATTTAATATAGATGGAGCCTGTAAGGGAAACCCTAGGGTAGCTAGTTTTGGAGGAGTCATAAGAGATGAGCAGGGATACATAAAGTCATCTTTCATAGTCATTTGGGGAATGCCACTAATAATATGGCTGCACTCATGGCCTTAGAGCAATGCCTAGAAATCTTGATTAATCCAATTTACACAATGCCATCATAGAAGCAGACTCTGAATTGGTAATTAATTCGGCCAAAAAGATAGGAAACGACACAACACCAGAAAAGGTATCAAATCACTGGTGGTTATTGCAGGTCTATCAATGTATACAATCCCACCTGAGAGCCCTAAGAACACTTCGATTTGTTCACGTGCGCAAAACAACCAATAGATTAGCGGATCGTCTAGCGAATGAAGGAGTGCTTTGTATAAAAGATAACAAAAGATATGCTTTGGAGTCAACACCCTCAGGGAATTTGCGCGAGGACTGCCACAGACAGGTGAGCAGAGACAGGGAATATTTCCAATTTATGAGAGATAAGTAGTAAATAGACCAATGGAAATAGGAGAAGATGAACCAATAACAAGGAAGACGCAAGGGGTAAACAGTGGGCAGGTTGACAGGCAACCAACCAAAGATGGCAGTGAACTCCAATATCCAACGGATTTCGGGCGGATAGTTGCACGAAGAATATCCCACAAAACAGACCCAAATATTATAAAGCGGTTGTTTAGGACACTCATCGGGTCCGAATGGTAATTTAAAGAGTGGGCATGTTGCCGGCCCGAAATCCACTCTGGACCGTCGGATCGACGAGGGCCAGATTGCATGGCAGTCGGGTCATAAAAACAATCGAGGGCTAATCCACTAAGCAGACCCGAAAAACTATAGAAAGTTGGTTTTGGTTCTTCATCGGGTCCGAAAGGCAATTTATGGAGTGGGCATGTTACTGGCCCGAAATCATCACTGGACCGTCGGATCGTTGAGGGCCAGATCGCACGGTAGTCGGGTAATGTAGCCAATCGAGGGCTAATCCACAGGTTAAGGCTTGTTTTGTAGTCAATTAATGTTTCTTTGTGGGTTGTAGGATATGTGGACCCTCATCATCAAGGGCTGTCGAGCTCTTTGTTGCACGAGACTTATGATGTTTAGTGAACCTAAAATAACCTTAGAACTTTACAAATATATCTTTTGGGTTATGAAGGAAGGCAGGTTTTCCAAAGCATAGCTTTGAGGATGAACAATTCATTGGTGGTTTAAGCATCAATCCTTTTGTAGTTTTGCTTGAGTCAGGTATGGGGTTGTGTCAACCCAACTGTCTGCTGAGTGTTCACAAAGATGGTGTTGTTGTTCTTGGCTCCACTAAAAAAGTGTAAATTATGTATTTTTTCTAGATTAATGGAAGGCTTCACTCTTACTGGATCAAAAAATAATAAAATGGTATTTGACCCATAGGCTTCACCTAAATAAACTTTTCTTTTAGTCTTAATAAATATAAAAAGGTTTGTACAGTGATGTGTGGTTTGACAGTAAGTTTACTTGGGTGAAGCCCAGGAGCCCGCAGTTCAAATCTCATTGAGTACACTGACCTTCTGTGGTGGTAGCTAAAGGGGCAGATTCCCCAATCCCGTCTTGGCGGCACATGAGTCTAGCTCTTGCTAAAATCATAGGATCTTAGTATATTGGCTTGCAGGTAGTTGGATGTACTCCTGGTGCTATAGAGGCAACTACGATGATTGATCCTGGGTCTCCCATATATTAGGGCCGACAGTTACCAATTCACCATGTGGTTATATACATATATATATATATATATATATATATATATCTATATATATATATATATATATATATATATATATATATATAGGTTTATGGAGTAAATATAAAAAGGGTTTTGTTTATTTACCATACCTCTAGTTTATTTATATTTTTATTTATTTACCATACCTATTTTTTGAGTGTTCATAAACCTCTTTATATTTTAAATTTATATTTTGTTTATACATAATAATAATTAGATTGATTTCTAAATAGGGATTAGATTATAAATGTTAAATGTTAAACATTACATGTTAAATGTTTACGTTTACATGTTTATGTGAGATCTACCCCATACTAAGCTATAGAGCGCCTTTTGGTGCAATCATGCTTTCTTCCTTTTAGAAGCAGCGCAAAATTTTAAAACTCTTTGCAGAATTCAGCTTTGACACATTCATGTTGAATCTGGAATGTGATGAGTTGATCTTTCAGTTGCTCCAAAACTTTTACACCAGTATTACATCAGCTCATTCAGACCATGTCAAAACAAGCATGCAAAAGATTGTGTCTCTATTCTTAGAAGGTGATGTTGACATCTGCAAGATACTAAGATCCAAATTGTTGACCATTTGGAGGAAGGAACCACATGGATCACCAATTGCCTATGATCTAGTCGAGAAGTTGGTCAGGAAAAACATAAAATTGCTCAGAAGGGTGCTGACTAGGAAGGAGTTGAGAAGGATTGATGGAGGAAGCAAGAACAAAATCTGCAGCAAGAATGAACTAAGGAGGAGAGGACTATGCTTTATCTGCAAGGGACCTTGGGCCCTTAACCATTCATGTCCAGGTGATAAGGAGGCAACAAGGGCAGATCATGGGGATTCATCCATAGTTGGGTTCACCGGTTTTCAGAAGAGAACCTATGAAGGATCCAAGCAGTCAAGTACAGATGGTGAGCAACAACACCATGTTTTTTAGAGAAACTTGCAAGACAAGCCAATGATAATTAGTCAACTTGACAAAGTACATGGGGAAAGGAAGGAGGGAATTACTCCTGATGATGACGTAGTTGAGTCTATGGATATCTAGGAGAACATCCATAAAGATTATGGTTAATTAGGTATAGATAACAATCCACCAATACATCCATGTTTGACAATCAAAGAGGGTGGACAACTTATCCCCACATGTGGAGAAGGCTAGGAAGAAGACATTCAAGGAGAATCAAATGAGGAGCCAGTAGTAATAAAACAACATGATGAGCATGATCATGCGGGGCAACATGAAAAATATAGTATTCAGGATGAGCCATTTCTGGAGGGTCAACCAAACGTTCAAGTTGAAGTTGTGTTCATGGGGCATCCGGTGCAAACAGATACAGAGACATTCAGCAAGGCACGAGAATTTCCAGTAGAGAACGTTCGAGAAAGGATCATGCATTTCAAGACAAATCTTATGATGTTGAATCAAAGAGTCTGGATAGTCTAAGATACTGTCTTACAAGAGAATAGAAAAAATGAGGAGCTCATAAGAGTATGTGCCAAATCAATGACCCAACTAACTAATGTTGAGGAATGATTCAAGTCCCTCACAAGGCAACAAGAGGAGTACAATTGGGAGTTCCAGAGCAGCCCTCTATAGGTGTACATAAATAAGGCTTGCAAAACTACCAACCCTCCCTTCTACATTGGGAAGAGAAGGGAAGAGTTCTCCAAAAGCATCATCTTGGGTGACCGAGTGGAGCAACATGAGTTAAGTGTCGAGCAACATCAACATAGTAGATTTGAAAGTATTCAACCTTCTCAAGGTGTGGATTGGTGAGAAATTATGAGTTGGTACTCTATTGATGGGTTGATTCCTAGGAGGACACTCACAACCAAGGGCATATTGCAGCTTGGGCCCTTTTGCACGAGCAATGATGGAGGGCTGAGATGGTACCATAACCCACAAGTCCCAGGACTTAGGTGGCATTGGGATCCAGGGGAATCATTGAGGCTAGCATTGGCTGGAGGATTGTTTGGGATCCAGATGAATCTATTGAGGGAAGGATTGGTCGGAGGATCGTTTGGGATCCAGGTATTGAAGGATCCATTCAAGATCACATACCATGGAGGTATGGAATAACACACTAGGTTGTATGGGATCCTAGTAAAAATGCTTATGATTTCAATAACAGCGAATTGCTTGAGGGAAAACAATCTTTGGGCGGGAGGATTTGTAATATTCCCTTTCTTGATCTGGTCAAAATGGATGGAATCTGTCCACGGTATTTTCTCATGGTATTAGCCCATGGTATTTTCCTTCGTTTTTTAGGGAAAATAATAAAATAGGGTCTTTAGAGAGTCCATCAAGCCTATAAAAGGGGATAGAAGCTAAGAATTTGGATCATTCGGGTTTATCTATCTTGTTGTGTTTTTCTTGAGAACTTGGCATGGCTAGTTCCAGTTTGATCCTAGGGACGAAAACCCCGTGGGTGTTATTTTGTCTGGTGGATCCATCTAGGGTCCACGATTGTGCTTCAGTGCATTTGTCTTCTCTTTTGATAAGCAATCGTGCATGCCATTGCAGGGGTTTGAAATTTATTGTATGGGCAAGTACAGTTTTCTTGAGTTATTAATATAAATAAAGGTTGCATTTCCAAATCGAGGGGTTTGAAATTTATTGTATGGGCAAGTACGATTTTCTTGAGTTATTAATATAAATAAAGACTGCATTTCCACATCCGTTTGTGTTTAGTGTTTTGATTACAATTATTTTTAACTAGAACACTTAGATGTGCCACATCGGTTGATTATTTTGTTGTTTGGGATATTACATACTAACGTAAAGTCCTCAACCAGGGACAATGTATCCTCACAACTAAGAAAAGAGTTGTGATCCATTAACATCATGGCCCAATGGTGAATGGTGAATTTGATAAATGTTGCTTTCCCAATAGTAAACAAGTACATAAATCACACTCAACACAAAACTAATACACAAACAAATACTCACACACAATAATATCTAACTTAATCCTACTCTATGTATATAGTAGCAATTTAATCTTTGGAATTATTCCATTTTATTGGGCCATCTTAGGGATGAAGCCCATAAGGCTCTCATACCAAAAAGGAAATTTGAGAAACATACATAATGCGCAAATTACACACCAAGGGACTTGAGCATTTGAAACTTCCGACTTTCTTGTTTTGAAGGAAGAAACCATTTGAAACTTCTGACTTTCTTGTTTTGAAGGAAGAATTTGACCCTTCGCACAAAAATAAGGATGTGGGTGATAAAGAGGAAAAGTTAACTATCAATCCCCGACGAGATACACCACTTGAATATGCACCTCCTATTCGACCAATTCACCGTGCGTCTAGGGCTTTTGTTAGGATCACAAGTCGAGTAATTCCTGTGTTTTTTAAATTTAAAAGTCTTGTAGTAAAAAAAATTTGTTTCGAGGATGTCATCTAACCGTTAGATGAAGAAGTTTAGTCCACACAACCCTAATGACAGGTAACATACAAACTATAATAAAGGACTTGAGCACCAACATTACCATTACTTTCCCTAACGTCTCCACCAAGATTCGCCTCTGGCTATTCAATAATACAGATACCATGTTTTTGATCAATGCCTCACCCAATGTCAAAACGTGAGATAAGGAATTCACCAAAGCTCTTGTTGATGATCGTGCCACTCTTTAAACTTACAAAAGCGGCCCCTACCTAGTTATCAAAAAAATTTGGACTTCACCTGTCAAACTATTGCTGATATGTTGAAAGGGAAAACCGCTGAACAGATGCGTGAGCTTTTCAACATTCGGAATGAAAATTAATCGTTAAACCACTCTGCAATGGGAAGGTACCTCAATTTTTGCAATTCGCTTCCTTTTAAGTTTAACTTTTTTGCACATAATTTATTTTTTTATTTTTTTTTTCAGAGAGAAAATCAACATATGGCCTAGGCTGGAATATTACGGCATAGCCATTACAAATCTTCCTTTTAAGTTTAACTTTTTTGCACATAATTTATTTTTTTATTTTTTTTTTCAGAGAGAAAATCAACATATGGCCTAGGCTGGAATATTACGGCATAGCCATTACAAATCAAAGCACCGTCGAAGGCCAAAGCCAGCAGATACGCGGGGTCCACAGACTACCACCCCAGGATTCGATCGCGGCTGGGGACAGCGAAAGCCATCCACCCCAGCCGGTAAGTCATGCACGTCGCGTTGTATATAGTATTTTCGCACTTTGACTGTTGTTGCGATTTAATGCAATGTTATGTTATTTTACTAAAAGAAAATACTTATCCGATTTAAGGTAAATTTAGTTAGGTTCAAATCCACTTATAGTTAAGATAATTAATTAGTTTTTTTGTTTTTTAATAACTGATTAGTTTCTAGTTTTGACATAATTTGGAGTGTGTGAAATCATAAAATAAGGTAAATTTAGTTAAGTTCAAATCCACTTATAGTTAAGAAGACAAATCCTAAGCCCTGAAAATTTACTAATAATTACATGTCAAAGATAACAACTAGTAATTAGACCAATAGTAAACCCTAAAATTTTTCTAGTAATTACATTTATTATTCATTTATTTTATGTTATTCAATTAGTATTAATATTAAATTATTAAATTAGTATTAATGTTAAATGATAATATAAATAAATAATTTTAATATTAAATATTATTAATAATATTAATATTCAACCATATTCAATTCATCCTTTTAATTGACCTTTCAGCTACATTAAATGGAACTAATTTATTTAAAATCTTAATATAATTAATATAAATAAAAACATTATTTTTCATATTTAATAATAAGTGGTGTTGGTGTTGGTGTTGTCACATAGTGAATCGGTAACTGCCAAGCCTAATCTATGGGAAACCCAAGATCAATCCTCGTAGCTGCCACTATAACACCAAGAGTACATCCAACAACCTAAAAGTCGGATATACTATGTTTCTATGATTTTGGCAAGAGTCGAGACTCAGTAGCTGCCAAGACGATCATGGGGAATCTACTCCTTGAGCTGTCACCACAGCAGGACACTGTACTCAATGAGATTTGAATTTTTATTAATGTTAAAAGATTATTTCCATGGGGTGTAGAGCCCATAGTAACAAGGGTAGGATATACTAAGTTTCTATGATTTTGGCAAGAGTCGAGACTCACGTAGCCGCCAAGACAGTCATGGGGAATTTACTCCTTGAGCCGTCACGATAGCAGGACACTATACTCAATGAGATTTTAATTATTATTAATGTTAAAATACTATTTCCATGGTGTGTAGAGCTCATAGTGACAGGGTCGTCTGTTAAGTCATTATGTGATGTAAAGGTTATTTTTTAAAATTTCTATGGGAAAAATTCTAATCATCTTAAAGAGTGTGATCCTTGAGTGATTTTGAGAACTTAGATGCCTCTCCATTAAACATGCCACAAATTTAGCCTCAAATTACCTAACAAACAAAAACTATATATTAAAATATATATTCATATTATTATTATCAATATTAAAATTTTATATTATTTTATAAATAAAAAATATAATTTTTTAATATTTATAAATATAATAACTAATATTAATTTCAACGTTAATATATTAATGTTAATATTAATCTCAATATTAATATATTAGTGTTATTTTTAATATTAATACTATTGTTATTGTTAATATTAATAATAGTAATATTAATATATAAATATTATATATTAATGTTGATATTGATATTATGATATCTTTTAATATTTTTTTCCAGTGGAAAAAGCTGTAACCTTTTATTAAAAAATGAAAAGTTACAATTGCAGATGCATTAAGCATTTCCTTAAGCTGCCCATTGGGCTCACGTGCTTTCGCACTCTTCACGGTAATACACAACTAGCGTGCAAAAAATGAAAAAAGAAAAAAGAAAGAGGAGAAGAGGGAAGAAGGGGAAGAAACAAGGAAAACTGAATTTGGCCTTCAGGTTTTCCTTCCTTTTTTCTTTTCGACCTTGCGCCACTCTCCTTGAGTAGGCTCGATCGAAGCTATTACTAACTGTGTTTCTACTCTCTGCGAGCCTAGTTCCTTGTCTGAATCTGAAGAATCTGATTGGTGAAGTCGTTTAATCCCTCCCATGCTCTGATCTTCGGTTGTCTTTTCTGCCTGATTTGGATAGTACTGAGGAGTCTTGTTTTCTGATGTATTTTCCTTCTGGTTTCCCGTTGCTCGGGGTGCTTCAACATTCTCCGCAGGGGGATCGTCTTCTTCTGCTTCTGATTCTTCAGCCTCTGAGTTGAGATGGGTGAATTCCCATCCTTTCCTCTGCTTCCCTTTCTGCTTTCTTTTACTGTTTACTTTCTTGGCTTCTGGACATGTGCTTTGCAAGTGTCCTGTTTGTCTGCACAACCTACATCTGAAGGCGGTATTTTCATAGTCTAGTACTTGCAGCCAATCTTGTTGTTTATAGATCAGCCTTATATTATCTGGCAGCCCTTTACTTAGATCTACTTCCACACAGATTCGTGCGAAAGTGAAGATCCTTTCGTCAATCCTTTCTAGATCTGTTTTGATGTATTTCCCTATGCTGTTCCCGATTCCTTCCAAAACTCTTTCACTCCAAAAATGAAGGGGAAGGTTATGAAGGCGTACCCAAACCGGCACTTTTGTTACAGTCATTTTGTTTGGGTCAAAATCTCTGAACCATGGGGTCATGAACAGCCCCGCGGTTCCCCAGAACCAGGGCCCAGCACTGATGATAGTGTCTCTTACCTCCTTTGATGTAAATCTGACTATGAAAAACCCTTTGGAACATAGATGAATGTCGCATTCCATGGTCCAATTGGTAAAGATCCAGTGAAATAAGTCCATTGGTTTTGGCCAGAAGCTGTTGAAACGGCAGATTAGAGCTTGTGATTCATAAGACTTAACGTAGTCATCAAGCCCTGTGTCCTCAATATTGAAAGCTGGAGTTTGTCCTAACTGGTCAACTATATAAGGCCGGGGTGTATATCCACCTTGATCTGGGGAGGATCCTGATTCTCTGTTGCCTTGGAGAATGTTTTTATAGGATGGCGCTCCCTTGGGTTTGTGCTGGGGTGCTGTTTTCCCCTTGTCCCCTCCTGAATTGCTTGGTTGTCCCTGAGATGGGGCCCCTCCTCTCAGCCTGAGATTCAGTACAATGGTTTCTCCAGAGCTAATCTCGTAACTCCCCAGGGTTCTCTCGTCCTGGAGGGACCACCTGCCGCTGACTAAGTGTTGGGTCCGGCCAGGATAGCCAGTGGAAGTACAAATTTGCTGCTTTAGCTGCGAAACAGTGCTATCTGCACTTACCCAAATTAAGAGAGATTTCGTCTCAGGGGTTTTAATAAAGATCTGAAATCGATTTTTAATTACCTTATATCTGCATTTTGGCTGAGCTCTGTCTGAACCGGTGTCTTTGCTGGCTGCCAGATATTCCGGGTGTGTGCGTTCTTCCAGGTCTTGCCTCCTATTGGGTCGATCTGCTGCGTGCTCTCTGCTCAATCGATGCCCATTCCCGCCGATCTGCTGCCTGGGATCTTGAAACTTACTCCAAAACGTTAGATCTGGCCTGGATCTGTAATATTTGAGGCCCATTTCGAGTAGATCCGGCCCAGATCTGCAGAGATTGGGCCATGCCGTTATGTGATGGGGCAGATCTGCGTCATGCAGTCCCCCATCTTTGCATGCAAAGGTCCTGAGCGGAAGACCAAAGTTGGCGTGAACAATCAGTCCAATCCCAGGCGATTTGCCACCTTCAAAATGGGTTATGTACCCAGAAACGATTGTTATGTTCAGATCTCTGACCTCGTGCTCCTTCTCGAGCTTCGCTTCCAGATCCTTCTCTGATGCGTCTGTCTCAGCAAGAAAATGATATTTTGGGCGGAGGGAAAACGCTGTGCCAGAGCCGTCTAATCTTTTCCAGGCGTTTTTCCGCACCGCAGAACCCTTGCCGGCACCTCGAAAGGAGTCTGGGCGCTCCAGCTCCATGCTCTTGAGACCGGTCCTGATGAGAGCAGAGGCTGAGGCCAGCCTTGCAGCGCCGTCTCCAACCACCGCCGCGTCTGTGGTTCCATTAGCAGCGCAGGAGAAACCCTCGTCGGTGGCCATCTCGCGTTCCTCTCTGATATCTTTTAATATTAATATGAATATAATACAAATATAATACTAATAATATTTCTTATATAATTCTAAATATAATATTCTTGACGATGATGGTGGTTAACGTCTGCTGAGATCAAACTTTGGTCTATCAGACCTAAAGAAGCAAATTATTTAGTTTGATTTAAGATTTTATTCCTATGCTCAAAAAGCTTGGAGAGAAGTCTCCCAAGCTCACTGTAATTTTGACAACGTAAAAGGCTAGGAAGGTCAGTATTGCAACAATGATTTTGAAACTGAGATCTAATGTGGTTGTACGCGAGGCACTATAAGAGGAAGTGATTTTCATCTTCAGTGTTCGTATTCTCACAGAGATGGCAGAACCTTTCCATCCATGGTGTTTTAGGAACTGCCCAATGAACTGTTTCACTATGGAGCTCATGAGAATTCGTTCTAATCTTGGCTATATTAATTTTCTTCTTTGAGCTAGTTAAAGCAGAGAGATATTTTTGATCTTCTAGGGTGGGGTTGATGACCTCCTTATAATATCTTAATTTTATTTTAGCTACTAAATCTTTCTCACACCACATTTTTTCTTTGAACTTAGAAGTAACAATATTTTTAATATTATTAATGTTTTGCAATGCAACATTCTCGTCGATCTCCCAATGGTTTAACCAGGCCTTGGTGTCTTTATACCAACCTCGTTTGAGCCTTAGGTGGTTTTGGCTGGAATTTAAAGCTAGCTTAGGAAGTCTATGGTCTCCTATGTTATTGAATTTGTGCTTGTACAAGAGAAACCTAGTCATAGCTAGGCTCTCGATAGGGGAAAGACCCACTTCTATAAGGAGAATAGGATAGGGTGTGTTGATTTTAATTTTGAGGCTATACGTTATAAAATGCTTCTCGATTTGCCCAATATTTCTCCAAGATTCTCTAGAGATGCTACAACCCCAAACCTCACATCCATATAAGATAACCAGAGTGACTAAAGTTTCAAAGTGGAACTTCTTTCTACCCACATTACGAGGTTTTCCATTTTACAATTATTTTCAAGACCAAAATAAACTTTCCATCCCCCATTAATCCTTTTATCATTGCTATAGTTCCAGTTGAGCTTGTGATGAATATCGATTCCTAGGTACTTGTAGGAAGACACTTCCTCCAAGTTACTATTGTCATACATAAAATTAGCGTAAGTTTCCTTCTTGGATTTTATAATCATAACTTTTGTTTTGTTAGTGTTAACAATCATACTCATGGTAGAGCGAAAATCCTTAAGAAGTATAAGTTGCTTATCAAGATCAGATGAGCACCTTGCGAGAAAAACAATATCATCAGTGTAGAGAAAAAGGATAATGACTATCCCAACTAAAATCGTGCTAGCACATCCCACTTCCTCTAAACAACCTTCTTATTATTAATATGGACTAGTATTAAAATAAAACATTGTTAATATTAATAAAAATCATATCTTTAATATTAGTATTTATTTGAATGCTCATATTAATAATATTTTCTTACATAATTCTAAATATAATATTCTTATTATTGATATGAACCGGTGTTAAAATAACACATCGTTAATATTAATAAAAGTCATATCTTTAATATTAATATTGGTATTAATATATGTTAATGCTACATCTATGGTTAAGTCTTCACACATTTTTTTTTAAATTATCATTTTTAAAATTTAATATTATTTTTTATTTAATATCTATAATATTTATCATCTTTAATATGATAAGAAATATTAAATGTATTTATGAAGCATGTTTAATGTTTTTTTTTTTAAAGTTAACATGGTACCATTCATATTAAATCAAGTTAAAGCCTGTACAGACATACATTGGCCTCAACCCGCCCTGAAGGGAAACCGGGTCTGTTGGCCATCTTAAGTTTTTAATTGCCATCCAGAAACAAAATTTACTGAGTCTACTTGTCCATGCTAAATATACTACACATTCAAAGAGACTATCACTGTTTCCTATCTGCATTATAAAATATAACAAAAGGGAGAGCAGGCTCTCAGCTTCCTAACTAAGGAGACAATTAACATATCTTGAAAAATCAGTCTGCCATGGCGCCCGACTGATAATCTTCCTCCTTTGCTTCAGGAATAAGCTTCTTTAACTGTTGTTGTATCTCATCAAGCTTACTATCCTGCATCAGAAGGGTTATCTGGAGATTGTTCATCTCTTTCTTCAGGTTTGGGATGCCTTGGGCCAATTCTGCCATCTCCATAGCCACCTGTTCCATAGCTTTTGCTAGCAGCCTCTTCATTACCCAATACACATGGAGAGCCTGCTTGTACAGGGACATACGTCCTCTAGTATTTCCTGGGTCTGGCAGCAGATACTCCCAGTCTTCCATTTCAGTTTCCGACTGTTCCTGAGTCGCCTCCTCCTCCAACTGCTGGATTATCTTCCTAATATCCGCATTCGTTTCTTCACTATACGCCCTCTCCGCATACTGAACCTGTCGCTTCATCGTCTTCCTGCCTCGTCTTTTTCCTGCCGGTGGAGGGAAGCTCCGCTCCTGGTTTCCCGCTTGACGTCTTCTCCCTTTTCCTCTATGACCCCTTCCACGTCCTGCGCCAACTTTGTTGCCCTCCTTTACCTTACTTCCCTGACCAATTGCGCTTGAGGGGGATCCCATACAGCCTTCCTCTCCTCTCCCTCTGGCTTTCTTTTCTCTAATGTCTGCCTCTTCTGGTTGCATGTCCTCCAAAGGTCTCCCTTTCCCCCTTCCGCTCCTCCTTTTCTGCATTTGACTGTCCTGTTCTGGGTTGTGCGCCTCCTCCATGCCCACCTGGTTCTGTTCCTTTTCTTCCCAGGAGTCTACCGTATTGCCTTCGGTCCCCGAAGGTCTTCCTCCCCTGCTCTCAACCGTCGCAGTCATCCTCATTCTTCTCTCTGTTATCTTGCACTTAGTTTTTCTAGGGACGGGAGGTCGACCCCGCTGTTGTTCCCTCTCTGCTTTATCTCTTGCTCTGGTTTCCACCTTCTTACCCTTATCTCCGCTCACACCGAGGGCATTAACTGCATACCTACCCTTATGCCTCCACCCGTATCCGCTTCCTCTCCCTTGCTGCCCTTTCTTGTGCTGCTGCACCACCTCCCTCTATCGCCTGCATTTTCCATAATAACCCACTCCTCCTCGGCTTGCCTTTGTTCGAGCTGACCCTTGTCCCATCATTGGAGCGCCATCACTTCCACCACCTCTAGCCTTCATAGTTCCCTCTCTGCTGCTCTTTGCAATTATGCCCAGTCTTCCAACTGTCCTGTCCACCTACAATGCTCTCCTTGTGCAAGGTGGCTTATCATAGCCCCCCTTGTCCTCACATTAATCTCCCGTTTCGCCGCCTTAGTCACCCCGATCAGGGATCCTTGGTACTTCTTTTTATCAATCTATGGATTCATTACTGCCTTGAGTGATTATTAGGTTGAGAGTCTCCCATCTAGGTTTGTTCATGACTATTGGCCAGATGCTATCCACCTTTCCTTCCTGTTCTTTGCATCCCCAATTTGCCAGGAAGTCTGCTGCTTTATTTCCATCTCGCTTAACATGACTAATAATTTTGTATTCAATACGTTTCAGTATGTTTTCCAAGTCTTGAATTATCCCTGCCGTCCTCCAGCTCTTAGCAACCTGTTCCCAATTCCTCCCATTGTTGAGATTCCTAAGCATTTCAATTACTATCTGCGAGTCACCTTCAATCTCCAGGTTCATGTATCCATTTCTTATTGCTATTTTAATACCTTGGTATACAGCCATCATCTCTGCTTCATTGTTGGTCATTATGCCTCCTCTGTCTGCGTACACCCATCTGGTGCATCCCTTATTGTCTCTGAAGATACCACCAAAACCTGCAGGTCCTGGGTTTCCTTTGGAAGCCCCGTCAAAATTCAGTTTAATGAAGTTTTCCCCTGGATATCTGAACTGCGCATGGCTCTGTATCTGCGGTCTTTGGTGTCTTTCCTTCTGGGGATACATCATGTTGTAATCTATATTAAGGTTGGCTAAGATTCGTCCCTCCTCAGGATTCGTCTTCCAATCCTCCTCCTCCCAGGTCTCAGCCAGAACAGTTTCTCTTATTAATTTTTGTGTTTTTTCCCAAATCTTTTCTGGTGGATTGTTTTTGTCCTGGAATATCCTTTGATTTCGCTCTTTCCACAGAAGCCAGATGACGAAACCTACAGCTAAACTCCATGTTCTCCTTACTACAGAGCATGAAAATTGACCCTTTCCCCATTGAAATATGGTCTGCTTTATATCCATAGGGTCCCTATTAGATTTTCCAAAGAGGTTCCTGACCTCATCCCATTGATGCTGGGCAAAGGGGCAGGAGTTCAGGAGGTGTTCCTGAGTCTCATTCTCCTTTTTACATAGGCTGCATCTGGGGGGACCCTGGAAGCCTCTTTTCTGTAACTTGTCCCACGTCAGGATTCTTCCTTTCCCTACTAGCCATGCAAACACTGTTACTTTCGGCCACCACTTATTCCTCCATATTTGTTTCCAATCTAAGGCTTCCTCTTCTCCTTCTTGTCGAGTGGCTAAATAGTAAGCTTCTTTGACTGTAAAGGTTCCTCTTGTAGATTTTCCCCATCTGAGAATATCTGGTCCCGTTCTATTTTTAATTCTTCTTGATTCCATCTCTTTTATCAGTATCTCTTTCTGGTCTTGATCAATATTATCATCCCATTCTTCAGGTTTCCTCCAGATTCGCCAGGTCTCATCTAGCTCCTCTTCTTTCCAGTAATCTTTAACAACCTTTAATCCCTCCATTACTGCCTTCTGATAAGTGTTTTGCAGAACTTGAATATCAACCATTCTATCCCTTTGTTGCCATGCCTCCTCCCAAAATTTAGCTATACTTCCGTTCCTGATTTCCCAGAAGGCATATTTGCTTATAATATCTCTGTTCTGGCTTGCTAGGTCCCAGATTGAAGATCCTTTTGGGACTTCTTCCACTCTGAGGATACCTTCTGTTGTTGAGGGCATGTTATATTTTTGAGTCCATATTTGTTTCCATATGTCATTTCCTCCCCTCATCCACCTCCACCATAGCTTTGCCCCTAGAACTTGGTTTAAAATGCCTGGGTCCCTGAGACCAAGTCCTCCTTTATCTTTTTGTTTGGATATACCTTTCCACGACACTAGGGCCCATTTTTTTTCCTGTTTGGGTCCTCCCCATATGAATTTTCCAAAAATTTCCTTCATTTTTGTGCAAACTCCTTTGGGGGCTGCCATCACCGATAGAGGATATATTGGAATGGCCTGGAGAATTGATTTCAGGAGCACAAGTCTTCCTGCTATATTTAGCGATCGGAAGGACCAATTCTCAAGTCTGTTCTTGAGTTTGTCTATTGTTTGTTGCCAGTTTTCTATTCTTATAGGGTTTAGAGCTAGTTGATTTCCTAGATACTTTGTTGGTAGCTCTCCAGATCTAAAGCCCAACGTTCTGGTCAAGTGGGCTTTGATCGGCTCTGGGGTGTTAAAGATAAATGTGCATGATTTGTCTTTATTAATTTCCATCCCCGAGGCTTCCATAAACAGATCCAAAATCCTTTTTACTCTCTTCACTTCCTTTAGGGAGACCTCACAGAAGAGCATGATATCGTCTACGAACTGCTGGTGGGTGATAGGCAAGTTGTTTCCCCATAACCTTAGTCCCTTGATCTTTCTTTCCCTCATCTCTTTTTTGAAGTATCTTCCCAGACCATCTGCCACCATAATGAACAAGAAGGGAGATAAGGGATCACCCTGTCTTAATCCTCTAGTGGCGTTAAAAGTCATAGTTGGCATCCCATTCAGCAGAATAGAGAAGTTAGGCGTTGATATCATGTTGTAAATCCAGTCTATCCATCTGTTACTAAAACCAAATGCCCTGAGAGTTTCCTTGAGGAAGTTCCAGTTTAGGCGGTCGTAGGCTTTTGACAGATCCAACTTTATCATCATTCCTCTCTCCTTTTTTTGTTTTAGAGAATGGATCACTTCCTGGGCTACTACCAGCCCATCTAGGATTTGTCTCCCCTCCACAAAACCAGTTTGTTCCGGGGAGATTATGTTAGAAAGAATTGGCTTCAGTCTTTTAGCCATCAAGGTAGCAATAATTTTATAAATTACATTACAAAGGGCTATTGGGCGAAAACCTTGGGTGTTCTCAGATTTAGCCGATTTAGGAATAAGAGTAAACAGGGTAGAGTTGAGACTCGGCCATACCTTTTGCTGTCTACGAGACTCCTCTACCACCTCCAGAATATCTTGTCCCAGGAAATGCCAGCCTGCTTGATAAAATTCCGTCGTAAATCCATCCGGTCCTGGGGCTTTATTTTTCTTCATTCCTTTTACTATTTCCTCCACTTCTTCTAGCGTTGCTGCCCTCATCAAAGCTTTATTTTGGTCTTCAGTTATTATCTTGGGAATTTCATTGCAGATCCTTCCTATTGCCTCATCTCTATTGGCTCGTGGCTCTGTCAGCAAATCTTTGTGATACTCAACTAATACCTGTTCAATTCCTTCATGTTCTGTTATTCTTTGCCCTTCTTCGTTTAAAATAGAGAAGATTTTGTTCCTTTGCCTGTGTTGAACCATGGCTTGGTGGAAGAACTTTGTGTTCCTTTCTCCATCGCGGAGCCAGTTTATCCTGGACTTTTGTCTCCATAGAATTTCTTCCTGTTTTCTCCGTTCCTCTACTTGACTAATCAGTATTCCTTCTTCTCTGCTCTTCTCCTCGTTTCGTCCTTCTGCTATAATTTTCTGTTGTAGCTCTTCCATTTTCCGCTCTAATCTCTGCTTCTCCATTAAAATGTTCCCAAACTCTTCCTTGTTCCATTTTTTGATTTTCCCTTTGAGTTCCTTGAGCTTTAGCTGAAAGGTATGCATCTTACATCTCCCTCTTTGTTGACTCTGGGTCCACCATTCCTCTACCTTCGGCATGAACTGATTATTCCTGAGCCAGAAGGCCTCAAACCTGAATGGGCGTTTGTAGGGGTTCTTCTTAATATCTATCTCCAATCTAATAGGCCAATGGTCAGAACCCATGGTGGGTAGAATCATTGCCTCTACGAATACATCCCTGTTTAAGATCTGTTCTGATACTAAGAATCTATCCAGTCTGGATGCTATTTGATTTCTGCCTCCCCTTCTATTGTTCCAAGTATGGACCCCATTTATCGTCGGAATATCTACCAATCTTTGCTCTGTTATCATTTCATTGAAAGCCTCCATGTCTTGGTCCGGTCTACTTACTCCTCCTCTCTTTTCTCCTAAGGTTTTAATCATATTAAAGTCTCCTCCTACAATCCACGGAATCCCAGGGAAGATCCTGTGGATAGTTTGCATGTTTTTAAGGAAATTTTTGCGTTCCCTTGGGATGTGCGGGCCATAGACTCCGGTGATGAGTATCCACTCAGAAGACCCTATCATTCTGAATGAACCTGAGAGGATTCGGGGGAGGCTGACCCAATTTTTGAATTGCACCTCCTCTGGGTTCCACAGGATTGCCAGTCCTCCAGCTGTGCCTGTCGCATCTTGACCCATGACCTCATAGTGTATCTTATATTTTCTCATTATCTCTTCTAATTTTTGAGAGCTGATCTTCGTCTCTTGGATTATCATTATACTGGGTTTGTCTTTCTTCACCCTATCCTTCAGATACCTCTATTTTCCTTTACTGTTGAGACCTCTGATGTTCCAGCTTGTGACAATCATTTATAACCTTTTGGATGGTTGTTGAAATACCTCTGAGAGAGGTATGACTCTACCTAAATTTACCAGAGTTTCCCCTACCACCTGAATAGTTTCGCTCATTGGCCGTCTTCCTCTTTTCCTACCTCCTTTGCTAGAACTGCCCGTTCCCATACTCTGTGTTCCCTGCGTTCCTGTTTGTTCCAGTTGACTTGTCAGAAGGGTTCCCTTCTTCTCCTTGTATTTCTGGAACATCTCTTTGTATAACTATTTTTGCTCCTCCGGGATGAACCTCTCATCCAAGTTCTTCCAGTCCTGTAACAACCTTTTCATTACTCACTCCTCATCATTTCCACTCTCCTTTTGAGGGTCAATCTCCATCTGCGACTGTTCTATTGATATATCTGTGTTCCCCTCTATCCCTTCTTTTTCCATGTTTCCTTGGTTTGAGTCTGTCTCCTTTGTATCTTTGGTAGAATCCATAGGTTCTTCTGCGCTTTCTTCTTTTTCCATCTCTCCTTCTTCTTCCTGGAGGATATTGAACTTGTTTTGACATTCTACTGGCGCTGTTTTGGCGGTTTGTGGCCTTCTTACCGTTTCTTTCCCGGGCCTTCTTTTTATTGGGATTTCCTGGAAACCCTCCTCCACTCCTTCTGTGTCTTCTGTCCTTCTCCTTTCTACTTCTTCTTTCCTTGATGTTTCCTCTGCAACGTTCAGTGGGCATTGTTTAAAGAGATGGCCATATTCATGGCACCTTCTACACCTGAAGGGTATATGTTCGTAATCCATCGGTTGTTGCCATACTTCATCATGGTATTCTAACTCTATGTACTCTGGCAGGGGTTCTGATATGTTCATGTATACACATATCCTAGCATAGGATGTGTATCTCCCTCTCTTTGTGGTCTCTGCTACTTTGACAAATGACCCTATTGTATTGCCTATTCCTTCCAGGATCTCGGGGTCCCAAAACTCTATTGGTAAACCAAACAATCTAACCCAGATGGGTGCTGCCAACATCTTTTCTTGATCTGGATTGTAACAGTCTTCCCAGTGCCTCATGAATAAACCAGCGTTATTCATGAAATACGGACCCCCTTCAAAGGTTCTTTCCTTGTCCTCTAGATTAGCAAATATCACTGTAAAAAAGCCCTTTGCCCCCAGCTTCAGATCTATATGTCCTTTTGGTTTCCATCTTTGTTGTATCCACTTTGCCAGGTCTTTTTCAGCCGGCCAGAACCCCACAAACTTACATATTAGGGCGTGGTCCCTCATGTAGCATCTATACTCTTCAAGTTTGTTGTTCGGGATCACAAACCTCGGCTTTTTCAGGGCTCTGGGAAGGCATCTGCCTCCTAATCTTGTTTGCCATTGGTTTCCCATCACCGGCGCATCCCTACTGTCTTCCTTTGATTCTCTTCGTAGTCCGCTTCCACTTGCTTCTCCCGCCATTACGTTCTTGTAGGAGGGGATCTCTCCCCTCCCTGGATCCCCTGCCATGGCGCCTTTCAGTTCCTCCTTGATTTATGAACCTACCCTTCTCTCTTTTGTGTTGTTGTTGGCTTGGTTGCGCACAGGATGCTCGTCCCCTGCCCTTATCTCCACTGTTGCTTCTCTTTCCGCCTCTCTGTTGTTAACCCTAATGCTTCAGAAACCCTCGCCAATTCCCTGAACTCGGCTCCCTTCGCTCCATCCAAACTCCGAAGCATGTTTAATGTTAATGTTTATATTTATTATTAAATTATAAATAACTATAGTGACCATGTGGATTATGGCTAAACTGTTAAACTAATTACATTATTAGCTCAAATGAAAATTAATTGAAAATGTTATTTTATCGTAGTATCATATTATAAAGCTAATATTGGAAGTTGATTGCAAACAAAACAAAAAACAAAAAAAAGTGTTGTAAAACTACTATGACAACAAATTTTCGGACAATGTGATGAAAAAAAACCAATGCCTTAGTTGTGACAAGAAACAAAAATAGGCATTGTATTTGTATGAACAAAAACCATTATCAAAATGTCATGCACTACAAAACTAACATATCAATGTTGTTGTGCAAAAACAATGGTGTCAAACTACTATGAAAATAAATGTTGGGACAATGTGATGAATGACATCAGTGTGGCCTAGTGACAACTAAGCCAACATTACAATTGTCATAAACAAAAATGATAGACATTTCTTTTTTATGAAGATTACACATCATCATAATGTCACATTACACAACTAATATCACAATGTGGTTGGGAAAATGAAATCACAGGAATATGCTATGGAAAAATGAAATTCCACATCACATTGTGCTTAACAAATATATCTGTCACAAGGTGACATTACGAAATTAAGAGCATAATGTAGTTGTGTAAAAAAACATCATGTGAACCTACTATGAAAATAAATGCTTAGACAATGCCAAGAAAAATGCCAGCATCATGTTCCGACAAATGAATTAACATGGCAAACCCACCAATGCCACATTGTAACAAACAACTATTTATCCATTGGTGCAATGAGACAAACATTGTTCACTGTCACAATGTGATCAACATTGTCACATTGTAACATTACGTTGCAATTTATCCAATTCCATGATGTGACAAACATCGTTTCAATGTGACATTACAAAACCAATAAACAATTTATCCAACAATGTGACATTATCACAATTTATCATGCGTCACAATGTAACATTGCAAAACTAACAACATAATGTGGTTGTCTAAAAAAATGTGTGTGAAACTGCTATGAAAATATATGCTTGGACAACGTGATGAAAACATCTAGCATGACACGATGACAAATGGCCCGATGTGACAAACAAACAAATGTCACATGTGACAAACATGTTGTGACATTGGAATGGTGCAAAATTTATCCAATGTCACAATGTGACAAACATTGTTCAATGTTGCAATGAGTTGAACATAACTCAACGTAAAAATGTGACATAGTCCAACCATGTTCAACCACGGGGAAACATGTCTAAACACAAGCATCCATGGTTTATCATAGATGACCATATTCAACCATAAAGAACATGGAAAACCAAGCTCCCATGGTGAACATGGTAAACCATAATCAACATGTCTGACCATGGTCATGCATGATCGAAATGATAAAACATAGTGAATTATGTCCAACTATGGTCACCATGGTTAACCACGGTAATCACAGGTGAAAATGGTTTGCAAAGTTCAACCATGCTAAAGGAGGGTCAATGATAAGTAACATATTCAACCAAGGTCAACTATGGGATAACTTGATCAACAATGGTCAATCATCTTCAACCATTAACATAACATTAATGTAACATTAACATTAACATCACTATAATGTCAACCATGGTCAACGTTAGTGTAACAATGTAACAATTGTCAACATTAATATTATATTGTTAGATTAATGTCACATAAATACATTGTTATATTTATGGTTGACCATGGTCAACCATGCTAAAAAAATGCTTAAACATAGTCATCTATATTTTTACATTAAAAAACCATGTTCAATCACAGTAAAGCATAGGTGACCATAGTCAACCATGCTCAAATAAGCTCAGTGATGGAAAAACACAGACAAGTTCAACCATGGTCAAACCATCTCAACTATAGCTAACCATGGTACCCATGGACATACATACTTCATTTAGTCAACATGGCTAGCCATGTTTGACCATGGTTTAAGAGCTCAACATTTTCATGCATTATAAACTATAAACATCCATAGACAAATGGTAAACCATGACAAACTTGTTTAAAGGATGCTTGGCCATGGTCAATATGGCCAACATAATCAACCATGGTTAGCCATATTCAAGCATAGGCCATGTTAGCCCTGAGATGTAGTGATACTATTTGGAAGGCTAAAAGGAAGGAAATGGTCAGTTTCGCTGTCATGGAGAGGTTCCCACACGGTCCATCACCCCACTTTTCTCACTCATCCACTCCCATTCTCATTCACTCATGGCCTAACCCCACCCTCACATCCTAACAAAACCCACTTTCACCTTGGCCCTACGTAAATTAACCCATTTCACCTCGAAAACCTTACCTTTTCACTCATATGCCCCCTTGCATGCTTCTCGAGGTCATCTCATACCTTCGTGTTTCCCGTCATCAATCTGTCCACTGATCGGACAGTTCGCACTTCACCCAACCGACATTACATGCTCGATCAATCATCACTGTTAGATCACTTCCGCCAGATCTAATGGCTATCGCACATATCGCTCAGGAAACAAGCAAGAGGGATACCCACCCGATAAAGGCAATTTCCTCTCTCTCCTCCGCTGTTATGTGGCACCTGATGAATGGAATTGGGCGGGCTCCGACCTTTACCACTTACCGCTCAATGACCACCCAATGTAAGCCGTTCCCGCTTGGGTAAAACCACTCCCAGGTGTTATATTTTGAGCACCTCCTCCACCCAATAGCTGTCTGATCTACCCATCCAAGATCTGATGGTTCAGACTTATTCCACTCCTGCCATGACTTCAGGCCTCCGATGATTGATCTCCTCCATCCATCTCTCCCGATCCCACGACCTTTGTTCATAATCACCTTACTTCATCCTCCGCCGCCCGACCAACATCCTGACCGTTGATCCATCCCATCCAACGGCCCATATGCACCCGTACCCCAATTCCCATCAGTCACCTGGGGAGTAAAGTTGTTGGCTCTGTCAGTGTTTGTGACAATCAGACAATTGAACTGAAATAACGGAATACATGGTCGAAAGGGGAAAAACAATAGCACGATGCAACCGAACTAATAGAAATGATCGTGGAACATCATAGTGCGTGCGAGCCACCTGACAACGTAGTGAAATTACCAAAATTTGATTACCGTGTTTGTTAGAAACAGAGCCCCTGTGCTCATGTTTGTCTGGTTATGGCATCAAGTAGTTAGAAGCTAGAGGGGATAGATTAAGACATCTCGAGCCCTAGAGAGCCTGAGAGCATTGTAAAAAGCTTATAAATGGTTGAAAGTTAGAAGGCATAAGGGTTCAACTTTTGGAGACTGTGGATGCTCTGTTCCTTCGGCGTCTCATCTTCATTCCAGTAATACAAGCTTCTTTTTTTGTTACATGTTCAATTCCCATTTTATCCTCTGTTCTAAGCTTGCAATTGAATAGGTTATTCACATTTTCTTCTGTATCTAATGCCAGATAACTATCATCTTATCTTTGCGTTGATAAATTAGATTTGCAAGCTTCATTTACTTCCTGTAACTAGTCATTCATATGTGTTTATGAATGCATCTGCTGGTACAGTCAGTATTCTCCATCTATTCACTGAATCTATAAACTATTGAGCATTAGTGGTCTAAAGCCTTGTCAACCGGAGGGTGTTCATGCATGTCTTGAGTGAAAACAAAGTTGAAATAGTCATCTGACTTGATCTAAACTATCATCCATTCCAATAGTTCGAAGAACGATACTGATGATTTATATGTTACTAGGCATCTCTGCGCTATGTAGGTTTTAACCCCATACAGAAATTACCTACATAAGAATTCTAAAACACATAAAATAAACAATGTGAGAGCATAACACATAAAACACATATACACAGAGATTTCCCCTGGATCCCAAAACTAGGACTACCAGCTTGATTTTTCATTATGTTCCTTTCAATGTTACAATACATATTTGTACAAGCCGAAGCATCGAATATCATGGACCGAAAACCATTGCATCCAAAACCATGGACCGAAAACCATCGCGTCCAAAAACATGTGCGAAAATCATGCACAAAACCATAGGTGGGTCTGCCCAACCTAACATAGGGTCCAAAACCAAAATTTTCCGGGGCGCTACCCCGGTCCCCATAAAGTGGGGTTACAGGTACACCTCAAACCCCCTATTAACTACATGGAAAGAATATAACACAACCCAACATTCTCCCACGTATTGTTTTCTTTCCACAGGGGGCCACAAGAGAGCTTAGTCATTTTTCTAGCCTTGAAATGCCCTTTGTCTCTCTACACTAAGAGAACTTCTCAGAGCTCATAGATTTTGTCAATGCATTTGCAGTATTCTTCAAAGTGTCCACCTTTACCAGCAACACCTTTTTGTCTTCTATCATATCCCTCACAAAGTGATACTGAACATCAATGTGCTTTGTCTTTGAATGATATGCAGGATTCTTTGCCAAGAAAATTGCACTTTGGCTGTCACAGTCTATCCTTATAGCTTCCTGTACTAACCCCATACTTGAACACAATCTCTACAACCAAACTGCTACCTTTCTTGCACGAGTGGCTGCCATGTATTCTACCTCTGCAGTTGATAGTGCCACTACAGATTGTTTCTTACTCATCCAATTGACTGCACCTCCAAATAGGTAAAACACATACCCACTCGTAGATATTCTCTTATCCAGATCTCCAGCCCAGTCTGCATCAACAAAGCCATGAATATCCAACACTCTATCCAATCCTGGTCTTCCTTGGTCGCACAAACCATAATCACTAGTGCCACGCAAATACCTGAAAACCCACTTCACTGCTATCCAATGCTTATTTCCTGGTTTTGACATAAACCTGCTCAATACTCCCACTGCATGTGCAATGTCTGGTCTAGTACAGAGCATTGCATACATTAGGCTACCGACTGCACTTGCATATGGAACACGGGACATGTCCTCTTCCTCTTCTTATGTCTTGGGACACTGTTCAGCAGATAACCTCACACCTATAGGAATAGGAATCTTCACCGGTTTACTATCCTGGATATTAAACCTCTGCAGTATTGTCTCAACATACTTCCTCTGGTTTAACTAGAGCTTCCTCTTTGCCCAATCTCTTTTAATTTCCATGCCCAAAATATAGTTTGCAGCACCAAGATCTTTCATGTCGAATTTGGAGGACAATTGGGTCTTCAAATCATGGATAATTTCTTTGTCATTTCCAACTAGCAACATATCATCCACATACAAGACTAGTAAATAACATGGTCACCAATTAATTTAAAATACACACAGTGATCCGCTTTACTTCTGGTGAAGCCAAATCCCTGTATAAATGTATCAAATTTCTGATACCACATCCTTGGTGACTGTTTTAATCCATACAGAGACTTCTTTAACTTGCATACCAATTCTTTCTTACCCTTCACCGCAAAGCCTTCAGGTTGCTTCATGTATATTTCCTCTTCCAGATCCCTGTGAAGAAATATTGTGTTCACATCCATCTGTTCTACCTCAAAATCAAAAGCAACAGCAACAGATAAAAGTAATCTAATAGAAGTTACCTTGACAATAGGAGAAAAAATATCACCAAAATCAATTCTCGGCACCTGGGAATAACCTTTTACTACCAACCAAGCTTTGTATTTCTCCAACTTTCCTTCTGCATTTGTCTTCTTCTTGAACACCCATTCGCTACCAATGGGTTTCCTTCCAGTCGGCAACTCCACCAGATCCCAAGCCTCATTTTTGTGCAAAGATGCCATTTCATCAACCATGGCCTCTTTCCAGAGTTTTCCATCCTCTAAATCCACTGCTTCCTTCACAGTTCTGGGATCATCATCAGTAACAGAAAAAGAAAAATTTGAACAGAAAGTAGATGGACTATACCTTTCTAGCTGCCTTCTTTCTCGAACTGATCTTCTCACAGCCAGAGTTTGTGGCTCTTCATCTTCTGATTCCTCCTTTGTTGTAGAGTCTGATTCTTCCTCCTTTAGCTCAAACTCTATCTTCTCAGGTTCCTTTGGTTGGACTTCATGTTTAATAACATCTTTTACCTCTCTGAACACCACATCTCGATTGTACACAACATTCCATGTGACTGAGTTCCAAAGCTTATAACCTTTTAAACCATCCTTATACCCAATAAAGATGCACTTTTCAGATTTACTATCCAACTTGGTTTGTTTCTCCTTTGGAATATGTACATATGCATCACATCCAAATACCCTCAGATGTGAAAGAGAGGGTTTCTTACCAGTCCATACCTCTTGTGGAGTCTTCTCCTCCAACGCTGATGAAGGTGACCTGTTGACCAGGTAATATGCAGTATCCACCGCCTCTGCCCAGAATTCCTATCCTAACCTGGCACCACTGAGCATACTTCTTACCATTTCCATCAACGTCTTATTCATTCTTTCTGCAACTCCATTTTGCTGAGGTGTATATGGAGTAGTCTTCTGTCATGCTATACCACACTTCTTATAGAATTCTTCAAATTCCTTGCTGCAAAACTCTCCACCATTATCTGTCCTCAGCACCTTTATCTTCTTCTCTGTCTGATTTTCCACGAGAGCCTTAAATTTTTTAAACTTGTCAAAGGCTTCAGATTTCTTCTTAAGGAAATATATCTATGTATTCCTTGAGAAGTCATCTATAAATGATACATAGTACATAGACTTACCTAGTGATGGAACCTTCATAGGTCCAAACACATCACTGTGCACAAGTTCTAATATTTGTTTCACCCTCTTACTACTAGAGGGGAAACTCACCCGATTCTTCTTTCCATATACACAATTTTCATAGAAATCAAAATCCATAGAGCTATTACTCATACCTTCTACCATACCTTTACAATGAAGTATTCAAAAGCCCTTCTCTCCAATATGTCCAATCATTTGATGCCACAGCATGGTATTCTCTCAAGAAACCACTAGATCTTCTACTCCACTTTCAGGAACCACAGAACTATTGCACCCATTAATAACAGTGCTACCTTGCAGCTTGTATAGAGTTCCAATCCAAACTCCCTGCATCAATACCAATGCTCCCCGAACTATCTTGTAGGTATCCTTCTCGAACACTATTTTTACACCTGCATCATCCAGCTTGCTTATAGAAATCAGATTTCTGGCCAATGCAGGAATATGCAGAACACCTGGAAGTGTTCTAACTCTTCCACCTTACAATTTAACTTTACTTTTCCGCGACCAACGATTATAGCCTTCCTATCATCCCCTAAGAAGACATCGCCACCATCATATTTATCATATTCGCAGAACCACTCTCTGTGGGGAGTGAAGTGAAAGGATGCACTCGAGTCAATCAACCATGCCTCATGATCTACATGTGTACTTACATCCCCACCTTAATCTGAGGTGGTTTTCCCCTCTGCAGAAGGAGCATCATCAGATCTCTTTCCTTTGTCAGGAGCTTTAGATTTATAGTCCCTTTTGAAGTGCCCTTCCTTTCCGCATTTCCAGCACACCACCTTTACAGGTTTTCCTAGAGATTTAGATCTCCCTCTAGATTTAGACCTCCCACTTGATGACTTATTTTTGTTTCTCTTCTAGGACCATCCTCGTACAGACAAGGAATCACCATTCTAGCTCTCCATATTTTTCCATCTCATCTCCTTCGTCAGCAAGTCTAAGACTATTTCATCAAACTGCAAGGCAGTTGCATTGCTACCTATTGCAATAACCAGATTATCCCATGAATCTGGTAGAGAACAACAAACTGATGCACTTATCTTCATCTGAAATTTTAATATCAACATATGCTAATTGACTTACCACAGTATTAAATGCATTTAGATGCTCTGTCACCGAGTCCCCATCTTTCTTCCTTAGGTTATACAGCGTTTTTCGCAGGAACAATTTATTCACCAGACTTAGATTGGTACAAAGTCCCTAACTTGTCCCACAAAGCCTTCGTCGTAGCTTCCCCAGATACATTCAGCAATACTAAATCTGAGACACACAATCGTATTGTGCTCTTTGCCTTCCGATCCAACTTTTTCCATTCTTCATTGGACACTCCCGTTGGTTTAGTACCTGGATCTACCGCGAACCACTGATCTTTATCCACCAACAGATCCTCCATCTTGAGTTTCCACAACTCAAAACTCTAACCATTAAATTTCTCGATCTCTATCTTTCCACTACTCGCCATCTTCTTTCACCACTAGAATCGATCTCACAGATTTCCCACTGAATAGGGTCTACCACAGGCCCGAGCGAAACCCCTCAGCAGCAAAGGCATCCCCTTGAAGCCAAAACTCCTCTGATACCAAATGTAGGTTTTAACCCTATACAGAAATTACCTTCATATGAATTCCAAAACACATAAAATAAACAATGCGAGAGCATAACACATAAAACGCATATACGCAGAGATTTTCCCTTGGATCCCAAAACCGAGACTACTAGCTTGATTTTTCATTATGTTCCTTTCAATGTTACAATACATATTTATACATGCCGAAGCATCCAATACCATGGAACGAAAACCATCGCATCCAAAAACATGTGTGAAAATCATGCACAAAACCATAGGTGGGTCCACCCAACCTAACATAGGGTCCAAAACCAAAATTTTATGGGGTGTTGCCTTGAACCCCATAAAGTGGGGTTACAAGTACACCTCAAACCCCTATTAACTACGTGGAAAGAATATAACATAACCCAACAAGCTACAACCTAAGAGAGCTTCCCGGAGTGCTAACTTAATTGGCGCCGTTGCTGGGGAGAAGAGACTGAAGCTCAACTTCCCTGGGGGATGATACAGATCCAGCTTTGATGATAGACAAAGCCTAGACACTATTTGGGTTGTAATCATATATCTGGTGACTCTACTAGAGGACGAACCTCTTGGCGACTCCACTCCATAGTTTTGGCTCAGTTTGTGAGGCATACTCTAAGAAATCCTCAGAGGCCACGAGATGACCCAGTACATAACCCTAAAAAAATCATCAAAGAAAGAAAGATGTTGCAGAAAGGAGCATCAGGTTCAGGTAGTTCTAAACAATATTCTATATCTCTTCAAGAAAATCATGTAATAGAACAAATACATGTTGAGAGTACAACATCTAATACTTGCAGTGAAGAAAAAATCTCAGAGACTCATAGAGCTCCTTATTCTTTAGGTTATACTTTTGTTGCAAGCCCAAAGGAAACCTCTCCTCCTATCAAGCATACTCCTTTAGTCCTATCAGTCACTCGTCAACCCTCTGTCATTCAGACTTCCAGTACCCTTATAGCCATCACAGCTATGGCAGGACCGCAAGCACCTACCAAAATGGAAAGAATCATAGCTGCTAGGTATGGACCCCTAGTACTGCCCACTCCTTTGAATTCCATGCCTACTAGAGAATATCAGAAGTATAGGCCTAAGTTCACTGGGATAGAAGGTGTTACAGCTGAGGAACATCTTGAATCATTCTATAGCTATGCTGATAACCTGGACATCAGTGAATATGATGTATGGATGAGAGTCTTTGTCTAAAGCCTAGATGGAGAGGCTAGAAAATGGTTTAGAGAACTAACCCCAAGGTCTATAGCATATATTGAGGCTTTAGATGATGCATTCCTAAAGTGTTGAGGGGATAAGGAGGATCTACTCTACTACCACATCGAGTTAGGAAACTTAAAGAGGGAAAATGGTGAGTTGTTGTCTGATTTTAATAAGAGGTTTAACCGCATGTATTACCACCTCTGCTAAACTCACCTGTGCCAGTGCCTTTGATTTTGACTTCTGTCTACTATTGAGGGAGAGACAATGTGCTACCTTGGCTGATATGCAGGATGTAACCTTGGAAGTAGAATCAAACATCATGGCTGCAGAGAAGCTCAAGGGGAATGTTGATAGAAGGATACAGAGGGGCGAATCCTCATCATCATCAGATCCTAAGATAGATAAAATGACCAAGATGATACAATCATTAGCCTCTAAAATCTCCAAATTAAAGGTTGAGCAGCACCTTGGGAAAGGAAGAGTTCCTAACACCTTTGCTCCTAGAAATCCAAATCCATATAGAAGAGCTAATGAGCAGTTGTTGATTCTGCAAAGAAGCAAAGATGCTAATGAAAACCAAAGGGTGAAGACCCCTTTTCAAAATGTAGTCATGGAAGAAGAGTAGTTTGAAGAAGATGATGAGATCCATTGTATAGAAGACAAAGGCAGTGCCTCCTTTTTCACCTCAGCTGCCTATGAAAAGTCATTATTCAATGACTAGATCAACCAAGAGTGGGATGGTGAAGTTGTTCTACAAACTGATGATCGACATAGATATGATCTAAGGTCGAAGATGAATAATGCCAAGGAAACTTCTATTCAGAGAGTTGTTGTCCCTATGGTACAGCAAGCTAAAAAACAGAAACGACTAGCAGTTGATCCCATCATCCTCAAAGCTCCAGCTCACGAGGTAAGAGGCCTTGACAAGTCTCCTTCTCCTTTCAGTTTTAAAACAGAAATTCAGAAGCTAAGCATACCTATACCTTTGATTGAACTAGTGAAGAATGAGTCCTTCAAGAGATCTATCCTTGACGTCCTTGAGCCTAAAGCCATCCAAGCCTCCACTGATGATGTAAATCTGCAAGACGACGAACCAGCTATTGTTCTCAACCCAATGATTGAAAATTGTGATGACATCTCCCCATCATTCTATGTCTCTTTGACTATTCATGAAAAAATCCTCCACAACTACCTTTTGGAAATAGCAGCCAACCATAATCTAATGCCTAAGGCTATCATGGATGAGTTGGGTCTTGACATTACCAAGACTTATCATGACTTGTTTTCTTTTGACTTTAGAAAGGTGAAATGTTTGGGATTAATCAAAGACCTATCCATCACTTTGTCTCAGTTGCCCATGAAGAGCATGATGATGGATATTGTGGGAGAAGATGTACCCCCCAATTTTGGCATGTTTCTTTCCATAGGTTGGATAAAGAGATTAGGTGGAACATTGCAAAATGATCTATCCTATGCTACTGTCCTAGATTTTGGAGGTGAGAATAGGAGATTATACAGAGAAGCTCAGTTGGCTTATATCATCAGTGATGAAAGGAATCCCACTAATCATTCCATCTATACTATTGACACTGATTTTGGAGCCTGTATCCTTCAAATTGAAGAATCCCAGTTGGCCTCCATGCAGCTCAGGGAACTGGTTTGCCAGATCACAGAGGAAGAAGGCCCACCAATTTGGGACATGTTCTTTGATGGAGCTTGCTCTAAATAAGTTGTAGGGGCAGGTGTAGTCCCCCACATGAGAATGTATTCATTTATCTTTCAAGTTAACTTTTCAGGTCACAAAAAACATAACAGAGTACAAAGCCTTGATATTGGGCTTAAACGCTACTAAAGAAATGGGCATCAAAGGTATGAAGGTGTTTGGAGCTGCAGACTTTATCATTTAGCAGGTGAAAAAAACTTTCCAAGAAAAGCATCCGAGGCTAAAAGCATACAAAGATGAGGTATGGAAGATCAAGGGTTCTTTTAATAGTTTCAACATTTCTTACATCCCTAGAATGAAGAACCAGCTTGCTGATTCCCTCGTTGTGTCTACTAGCACGTTTATTCCTCCTTTGCCTCCTAAATTGACTTATGAAGTTCAGGTGAAATATAGACCATCTCTGCCTGACAATGTAAAATACTAGAAAGTTTTTGAAGATGACGATGAAATTAATAGGCTTTTATAGGTCATTGATGAATATTCTGAAATGCACATTGACCAAGAAAATGAAACCATTGAAGAATGCAACCACTCCAAGATAAAGGACGAGATTGGTCAAGATAGCATTGTTCAGCTGCCTAGTAACCATATACCCAAAGGATTGGTGCCCCTGGAAACGTTGTTTGATCGTAATGATGTACCTTATAAGCTTACCAAAAAAGAAAATGAGTTTGTTGTTCATAGATATAATGTAGGTTGTCTAGCCCATCCAAAGTACATAAATCTGTCCACTCATTTGTCTTTTGTCCAATTTTCCGAGTATTGCACCCTGATCAAACAATTTGCTGATATTTTTGCGTTGGAGTACAGTGATCTTAAGACCTATGACACCAACATCATCCAACATAAGATTCCACTAGAGAAGAACACCATCCATTTTAAGCAGAAATTAAGACCTATCAGGCCTCTCTTATTGCCTTTGATTAAAAAGGAAATCAAGAAGTTGTTGGATGCCAAGATCATAGTTCCCCTAAGGTATTCAAAGTGGATAGCTAACCTTGTGGTAGTAAGAAAGAAGAATGGAGAAATCAAGCTTTGTGTTGACTTCAGGAATCTGAACAAATGCTCTAAAAAAGACAACTACCCCCTGCCTAAGATGGAACACTTGCTGCAAAAAGATTTAAGGGCTAGAGTTATGTCTTTCTTAGATGGATTTTCAGGTTACAGTCAGATTGTTGTACATCCAGAAGATCAGGAAAAGACCGCCTTCACTACTCCTTGGGACAATTTCATGTACTCTAAGATGCCTTTTGGACTGATGAATGTTGGGGCTACTTTTCAAAGGGCCATGGACATAGCCTTTGTGGGAGAGAAGGACAAGTTTGTCCTTATTTACCTTGATGACATAACAGTCTTTTCCAGCAGTCATGAGGACCATTTGCAGCGTTTGAAGAAGGTGTTTCTAAAGTGCAGATGGTTTGGAATTTCTATAAACCCAAAGAAGTCACAGTTTTCTCTAAAAGAAGGCAAACTTCTAGGACATATTGTTTTTGCTGAAGGTGTAACAACGTAAACTTTGAAACAAGAACTGATACTGTTACCCGTTTTGTAGAGATAGCAAAAAAGTGACCCGATTTCGAAAAGGGGCGATGCAAAACACACATATTCTTTTTAGAGCATAGTTTTTGGCACTTTAAATAACCAATACGATTATCCGTTACGTAGGGGTAGTAAAAACATGACCCAATTTTGATAAGTGGTGATGTAGAATATACTTCTTTCTTTTCGGAACATATGTTTTACACTTTAAATTTTCTTATGTATCAAATATAAATATTTGTTTTTAAATGTTAGTGATTTTCATGCTGATTTCGAAACGCATTGATGCAACGTTTGATGCAGTATATCTTTTTTGTAGAGGACTTAGGTTTCACACTTTAAACTTTATTATGTCTAATTTTTTTGAAATTATGATTACTTAACGAATTTTCAAGTTGTTTTATTTTTCTTTTTTTTTTTAAATACTGATTACTTAAAAAAACAAATATAAAACTATATATAAAAATGACAAAAAATAAATAAAAATTATCTCATAAACCATAAAATAATTTGAAAAAAAAAAACAAAATTTTTAAAAAATATATAAAATAAAAAAATAAAAAGAAAAAAAAAAATAAAAAACAAACAAACATTAACAAAAACTAGAAATTTAAAAAAAAAAATTTAAAAACAAACTAGATTAAAAAAAAAAAAAAAAACAATTTTTTTTTTTTAAAACTAGTAAAATTAATATTGCTAAAGTTGCTTAGTTCCATCATCGTAAATTTAGGGAAGCTATTGAAATTGAAAGAAGGCCTAACAATCTCAATAAAGATGACGGCTCGAAGATCAATAGCTGTTGGATCCCTGCCCTTTCTTCCTAGTCTTTCTTTTCCTTCCCCTTCATTTTCGTGTTTTTGTTGTTCCCCTTGGAGCCTTGTCTTTTCCTTCCTCCTAGGGTTTCTCCTTCTTGCTCTATGGTTTTCTAATGGTCCTTTTCCTGCCCTTCTCCTTCTTTATAATTTGTGTCACTCTTTCTATTTATTTTTTTTCCTCATAGATATTAATAAATAAAATCTTAACTAATATTCTTTATTTTATTAAATAACCCCGACCCACCCATTTATTTATTTATTTATTTTTTTAATTTAATTTTCTAAGGTAGTTTATTCCTTTAGGTATATATATATAATATTATCTTTTATTTTTTTTTAACTGAATATTATTTTATTCTAATAATTTATTTATTTATTATTTATTATTTTATTTTTTATTTTTCAACTAACTTTAAACTTAACCTCATATTTAATAAAAATAAAAAATAAAAATAAAATTTTTATAATTTTAATAGTTATATACTAATATTTATAATTTCTATTTATCTATTAACTAGTTAATACTTTTAACGATTTATTAAACTACCAATTTAATTAAATTTACTTTAGACATATAATTTATTTATAGGTAAGGTCCCTATTTACACTTAATTTATAACTGGTTTGTTTGACCTTGGTCCCTAGTCGAATTTAGACGTTGTCCTAGTTAGCCGTTGGAGGCTCTGCTCAAAGTATTTAACTGGGAAATATAGATCTGATTTTTCAACTTGTCCTGACAATGAACCACACTGGTTGGTTCGAAACGCGTCGACAATGATTTTCTGAATGTGATTTACGCCGAAATTTCTTCTTATAATTGTTATGGATCACAGAAGCCTCAATTCAACCATTAAAAACATTTAAAAAAAACTAAAAACAAAAATAAACACAAATTATAAAACAAAAAACTAAGAAATTTTTTAAAATATATGTATCTTTTCAAGTTAAAAAATAAAAAATAAATAAAAAAATTAAAGTTTAAGAAAATATGTATTTTTCATTTAATAAGCTTTATCTCTTTAATTTAAAAACAAAAAAATAAAATTTAAAAATTTAAAACTAATTTTTTAAACCATGTTTTTATTTCAAAAAAAAATTAACAATGTTTTTTTAAACAAATTTTTATTTTTATTTAAAAAAAATTACATTATTTTTTTAAACTATATATATATATATATATATATATATATATATATATATATATTCCGTCCCCCGGCCGCCCGTGGTGGCACTACTGTAGGCAAAGGGGCCTACACGCAGACCCCTTTGCCCACAGCCGCGCCACCATGGCCGGTCGGGGGGCAGGGAGGGGATTCACCTCCCTGCCCTGGCCCTCGGCCGCCCGTGGTGGCACAACTGTGGGTGGAGGGGGAATCGCCTCCTCGCCCCAACCCCCAGCTGTGCCACCACGGGGGCCAAGGGGCAGAATTTTTTATTATTATTATTATATAAAATAAAAAAAATTCATTTAAAAAAATAAAATAATATTTTTTTTAAATAAAAATAAAAATTTGTTTAAAAAAACATTGCTAATTTTTTTTATGAAATAAAAAAATGGTTTAAAAAAAACAGTTTTAAATTTTATATTTTTGTTTGTTTTTAAATTAAAGAGATAGGACATATTATAAATGAAAAATACATATTTTCTTAAACATTCTTAAACCTTTTTTTTTTTTTAACTTGAAAAGATACATATATTTTAAAAAATTTCATAGTTTTTTGTTTTTTTTTTTTTTCGTTTTATAATTTGTGTTTATTTTTGTGTTTTATGTTTTTAATAATAATTTTACTAGTTTTTTAATTGTTAATTTTCTATTTTTTTAATCTAGTTTGTTTTTAATTTTTAATTTTATTTTATTTCTAGTTTTTGTTAATTTTTTATAAATTTCTCTATTTTTACTTACCTAATTTTATATATATATATATATATTTTATTTTGTTTTTTTTTTTCAAATTACTTTATGGTTTATGAGATAATTTTTTTTTTGGTCCTTTTTATAATTGTTTTTTTTAAGTAATCAAAATTTAAAAAAAAAGAAAAATAAAACAACTTGAATTTTTTTTTTTAATGTTTACAAGATATTTTTTTTTTTTTGCCATTTTTTTTAAATATGTTTTTCTTACTATTTACTTGTTTATAATTTTAAAGTTTTTTTTTTGTTTTTTAATTCCTATTTTTTATAAGTTAATTTTGTTTTTTTCAACATTTTTATGATTGATTTTTTTTTTTTTTATATGTTTGATTGTTTTTGTCTTTTTTATATGTTTGATTTATTTATTTACTTTTTTAATTTATGTTTTGTTATTTTTTTTTAACTTTTTTCTATTTTGTGTTTTTTCATTTTTTAATTTTATTTTATGTTTTTATTATTCTTTTGAAATTTTAATGTTTTTCAGGGTCATGATAAAATCTTTTACGCGATTATTTCGAAATGTTGAAATTTTACCCTTGAAAAAAATGTGTTATCCCAATGTCAATACTTATCATTTTCAGGGTGTTTTTTTGCAGAAAATTTACCTTTGAAAAAAAAAAGGTGTTATTCGAACATCAACACTTTCTATTTTGAGGGTGTGTTTTGGACATTTTTTGCACAAAAAATTGGTTTTCACTGCCATTTTTAAAACATGTTGAAAATTTACTCTGAAAAAAAAAAAAAAAAAAAAAAAAAAAAAAAAAAAAAAAAAAGGGTGTTATTTGAGCATCAACACTTTTCGTTTTTAGCATAGTTTTTGATGTTTTTACGGGGTTTTTTGGCCAGAGTTCATGTTCTGAGTTTATAGTTCCTGTTTCAAAGTTTACATTGTTGTGTGAAGATCGATCCAACAAGAGTTCAAGCAACTCAGACATTGTCCATCCTAAGGTCAAAAAGGGAAATTCAATCTTTTTTCGGTAAAATTAACTTTATCAAGAGGTTTATTCCAAACTTTGCAGAGCTAGTGAAGCACATCACTTCCATGCTGAAGAAAAGATCAAAAGTAAAATGGACAGATAGTGCAAGAAGCTCTTTTGAAGCAATCAAACAAGCTATCATGGAAGCTCCTACTCTAATCAGCCCAGATTATACCAGGGAGTTTTATATCTTCACTTTTGCCTCTTATGATACACTTGCAGCCGTTCTATTGCAGAAAAACAATGAAGGTGTAGAACAACCTGTGGCCTTTTTCAACAAAACTCCGAGGGATGCTAAACTAAGGTATGACCATATTGAAAAACAAGCTTCTGCTCTCATAAAATCCTTAAAGGCATTCAAAATTTATATTCTGCATTCCAAAGTGGTTGCGTATGCACCTTCAACCTCAATAAAAGATGTCCTAACTCAGCCAGATATTGATGGAAAGAGAGCTAAATGGATTGCAAAATTCATAGAGTTCAACATAGAGGCGAAGCCCACCAAGCTTGTCAAAGGCCAGGGCTTGGCTAAGCTTATGGCTGAGGAAAATTACAATTTGTTAGACATCAATTGCATGGGTTCAAATTTAGGTGGTGAGTGGACAGAGGAAGCAACAGAAGAGCAAGAGCAGAATCAGTTTTTGGCTTAAAATCTAGCCACTTGTGAATGGTATTCCGATGTAGTTCATTTTTTGCGGAAGCTAGAAGTCTCTCCAGGGCTTAGCTCAAGTCAAGCCCGGGCCATTAAGCTCAGATCAACCAAATTTTGCATTAATAAAAACTTGTTTTATTGGAAAGACCCATCAGGGATCCTCTTGAGATGTGTAGAAAAAGCACAATCTGTGGAATTCATGCACTAATTCCATTCTAGCATCTATGGAGGGCATCATTATTGGAAAACCATAGCCCACAAGATCCTGAGAGCTGGGTATTATTGGCCTACTCTGTTCTCTGATGTATTTTCTTTTGTGAAGTCTTGTGACAAATGTCAGAGGTTTGCAGGAAGACAACAACTAAAATCTCTGCCCTTGAAGGCAGTACACGCCAATGGCCCCTTTCAGCAGTGGGGCTTGGACTTTATAGGTGAGATCAATCCACATTCCAGTGGCCAGCACAAATGGATTTTGGTATCCACTGATTATTTCACCAAATGGATTGAGGCTATACCCACTAAAAATGCTAATCATCAGGTTGTCATAAAGTTCTTGAATGAGAATATTTTATTGGAAAGACCCATCAGGGATCCTCTTGAGATGTCTAGAAAAAGCACAATCTGTGGAATTCATGCACCAATTCCATTCTAGCATCTGTGGAGGGCATCATTATTGGAAAACGACAGCCCACAAGATCCTGAGAGCTAGGCATTATTGGCCTACTTTTTTCTCTAATGTATTTTCTTTTGTGAAGTCTTGTGACAAATGTAAGAGGTTTGCAGGAAGACAACAACTAATATCTGTACCCTTGAAGCCAGTACATGCCAATGGCCCCTTCCAGCAGTGGGACTTGGACTTTATAGGTGAGATCAATCCACATTCCAGTGGCCAGCACAAATGGATCTTGGTGGCCACTGATTATTTCACCAAATGGATTGAGGCTATACCCACTAAAAATGCTAATTATCAGGTTGTCATAAAGTACTTGAATGAGAATTTTTTTACTAGATTTGGTTGCCTCACCAAACTAATCACTGATAATGCAGCGGCTTTCAGGGGAAAAGAATTGGTGGACATGTGTGAATCCATGGGCATTCAATTGGTGCATTCTACCTCATATTATCCTCAAGGAAATGGCCTGGCAGAGTCATCTAAAAAAAGTCTTGTAAGTATAATCAAAAAATTGCTGGAGGACAACAAAAAGAGCTGGGATTCCAAGTTGAAGTTTTCACTGTGGGATGACAGAGTTACCAACAAGAGGTCCATAGGAAATTCTCCATTTAAGCTGGTTTATGGCATTGATGATGTTTTTCCTATCCATCTAATTCTCCCTATGGCCAAATTCTTGCAAGAGGAACAAGACGAAGAAAATGACATGGCGAGGAGAATGACTAACTTGGTTGAATTACAGCAGATCAGAGAACAACTGGTTGAGAGGTCAAGAATTCATCAGAAGAAGATCAAAGAAACCTTTGATAGAAAATCAAAGAAACCTTTGATAGAAAATCAAAGATGGACAACTTCCAGGTGGGTGACTGGGTTCTCAAATGGGATGCATTGAAGGAAAAGAAGGGCAACCATGGTAAATTTGATGCCTTATGGACAGGACTGTTTGTCATTGCTCAAGTTCAGATGAACAATACTTTCATTCTGCACAATTTGGAGGGGGAAGGTGTTTTTGATGGCCCAGTCAATGGCTGGTTTTTGAAACTTTACTTCACATGAGGCTTTAAGGCCTTAATATTGTAATAGGTTTTTCAGCTTTTGTTTTTTATGCAAATAAACTCCATGCCCAATGGAACACTAGGAGATAAGTTTGTTTTGGTTGTTACTGGAAAGGCAGTGGTCTACAGTTCTTGAAACCTCACAGGGAGGCTTTCATCCCCAGAAGAAGCCAGTGTTAGCCCTGAGATGCAGCGCTGCTATTTTGAAGGCTAAAAGGAAGGAAATGGTTAGTTTCGCTGTCGTGGAGAGGTTCCCACACGGTCCATCACCCCACTTTTCTCACTCATCCACTCCCATTCTCGTTCACTCATGGCCTAACCCACCCTCACATCCTAACAAAACCCACTTTTGCCTTGGCCCTACGTAAATTAACCCATTTCGCCCCGAAAACCTTACATTTTCACCCATATGCCCCCCTTTGCATGCTTCTCGAGGTCATCCCATACCTTCGTGTCTCCTGTCATCGATCTGCCCACTAACTGGACGGTCCGCACTTCACCTGACCGACATTACATGCTCAATCAATCATCACTGTTAGATCACTTCCACCCGATCTAATGGCTATCACACATATCGCTCGGGCAACAAGCGAGAGGGATACCTGCCCGATAAAGGTAGTTTCGTCTCTCTCCTCCGCTCCTACATGGCGCACGATGAATGGAATCGGGCGGGCTCCGACCTTTACCACTTACTGCCCGATGTAAGTTGTTCCTGCTTGGGTAAAACTGCTCTCGGGCGTTATATTTTGAGCACCTCCTCTGCTCGATAGCCGTTTGATCTACCCATCCAAGATCTAACGACTCAGACTTATTTCGCTCCCGCCACGACTTCAGGCCTCCAACGATTGATCTCCTCCATCCATCTCTCCCGATCCAACAACCTTTTTCATAATCACCTCAATTCGTCCTCTGCCGCTTGACCAACATCCTGACCATTAATCCATCCCATCCAATGGCCCATATGCCCCCATACGCCACTTCCCATCAGTCACCAGGGGAGGAAAGTTGTTGGCTCTGTCAGTGTTTGTGACAGTCGGATAATTGAACTGAAATAACAGAATGCATGGCCGAAAGGGGAAAAAACAACATCACGATGTAGCCGAACTAATAGAAATGATCGTGGAACATCACAGCGCGTGTGAACCACTTGATGGCATGGCGAAATTACCAGAATTTGATTATCATTTTTGTTAGAAACAGAGCCCCTGTGCTCATGTTTGTTTGGTTATGGCATCAAGTAGTTAGAAGCCAGAGGGGATAGATTAAGACATCTCAAGCCCTAGAGAGCCCGAGAGCATTGTAAAAAGCTTGTAAATGGCTGAAAGTTAGAAGGAATAAGGATTCAAATTTTGGACACTGTGGATACTCTGTTCCTTCAACCGTCTCATCTTCATTCCAGTAATACAAGCTTCTTTTGTTGTTACATGTTCAATTCCCATTTTCTTCTCTGTTCTAATCTTGCACTTGAATAGGTTATTCATGTTTTCTTCTGTATCTAATGCCAGATAACTGTCATCTTATCTCTGTGTTGATAAATTAGATTCGTAAGCTTCATTTACTTCTTGTAACTAGCCATTCGTATGTGTTTATGTATGCATCTACTAGTACATTCAGTATTCTCCATCTATTCACTGAATCTATAAACTATTGAGCATTAGTGGTCTAAAGCCTTGTCAAGTTGAGGGTGTTCATGCATGTCTTGAGTGAAAACAGAGTTGAAACAGTAATTTGACTTGATCCAAACCATCATCCATTCCAATAGTTTCGAGAACTATATTGAAGATTTATATGTTACTAGGCATCTCCGAGCTACAACCTAGGAGAGCTTCCTGGAGTGCTAACATGCCACATGGTCAATTATCAACATTAATGTTATATTGTTAGATTAATGCCACATAAATATATTGTTATATTTATGGTGACCATGGTCAACAATGGTAAAAAAATGTTTAACGATAGTCATTCAACTATATTCAACCATGGTCACCATGCCCATACATAATTAACTTGGTCAACCATGGCCAGTCATGTTTGACCATGGTTTAAGAGGTCAACATTTTCATCCATGAACTTGTTTAAAGGATGCTTGGACATGGTTGATGTGGCAAACATAATCAACCATGGTTAACCATGTTCAACCACAACCCACATGGTCAATTGTGAACATTATCGCATTATATTGGTATATTAATGCCACATAAATATATTATTATATTTGTGGTTGAAAATGGACAACAATGGTAAAAAAAATATTAAACATAGTAATCTATAGTAATACGTTGAAAAACATGTTCGCTAACAGTGAATCAGAGGTGACAATAGTCAACCATGGCCAAATAAGCTCAATGATAGGTAAACATACTCAATATGGTCAAACATGGACAACAAGTTCAACCATAGTCAAACCATCTCAACTATATTCAACATGGGTCACCATGGCCATATGTGCTTTACTTGGTCAACCATGACCAACCAGGTTTGATAATTGTTTAAGAGGTCAACATTTTCATCCATTATCAACTATAAACATCCATAAACAACATGGTCAACCATGATGAACTTATTTAAAGCATGCATCACCATGGTTAACATGGCCAACATAATCAACCATGGTTGACCATAGCCCACATAGTCAATTGTCAACATTAATGTTACATTGTTAGATTAATGCCACATAAATCAGTTGTTATATTTATGGTTGACAATGTCAACTATGGTCAATGATAGTAAAAAAAAGATTAACGATCGTCATTTATAGTTATACGTTGACAACCATGTCCACTCATAGTAAAACATAGGCAACCATAGTCAACCATGGTCAAATCAGCTCAGTGATGAATTCTCACCATGGTGAAACATGGAAAACAAGTTCAACCATGGTAAACTAAGGTCAACCATAATGTTCTCCTTAATCTGTGGTCAACCATGATAATCATTGTCAATCATGGTAAATTAAGGTCAAGCATGGTAATCATTATCAATCATGTTCAACTCACACTATGCATGGTCTACCTTGACCAACATGGTTAACCCTCTTCAACCATTGTCAACATTGTCAACCATGCTCAACCCTGTCAACCCACTTCAACCATTAATGTAATATTATCATTAACAACCATGACCAATAATAATGTTACATTGTTATACCATTGTAATAATAGTCAATCATGGTTAGCCATAATATTTCATCTTAATCTTTGGTCAACCATGGTACTCATTGTCAATCATAGTCAACTGAGGTCAACCATGGTTTTTCTTGATGAACAATGGTCAACTCTCTTCAACCATGGTCATCCTCATTAACCATGGTCAATTCTTGTCAACCCACTTCAACCATTAATGCAAGCAATAATGTAACATTAACATTAACATTAATCTAACATCACCCATTATCAACCATGGTTGACAATAGTCAACCATGGTCAACACTTATATAATAATGTAACAATGGTCAAAATTAATTAGCATTAATACATTGTTATATTAATAGTTGAGAACGGTCAACCTCATTGACCATGGTTAATTATTATCAACCTCGGTTACCTTTGTTCAACTTTAGTCAACCTCATCAAACATGATAATATTCATCAACCCTCTTCAACCATGATCATACTCATCAACCTTTTTCAACTATGGTCAACCTCATCAACTCTTTTTAACCATGATCAACCATAGTCAATGAATCCACCCCATGCATGTTGGTCATTAACTAGCACAACCACACTAGTAAGTGTGGTTAATATATGCCTATCAGCAAGATTTTCCACCTTTTATACACCAATTGGCATATGAAAACAACAACGATAAACATATATCAACGACATTTACTAATATATAATTATACTTTTACAAAATGAATAATACGAATATATAAGGGTTATGGGTCCATCATTTTATTTTAATAAAAAATTTATTGGAATATGTTTTGATGAGTGAAACTGGAAATATAGAATGTGGAGTTTATATTAAGGTTTTATATAATTAATAATAATAATGTAGAAGTAATAATGAAAAGTAAGCGTTTCTTTACGTTTTGATTTAAGACATAGTAAGTTCAAAAGATAGAGTACTTATGATTTGAAGGCTAAAGCAGGTCTGTGTTCAGATTGCATATTCTCGGAGAGGTCACTCTTCTTTCACCAATAAATCTAATGCAGCAATTTAATATCTTTATTTTGTCGTAAAATGGATTTGCATTTAGAATATTCATAAATAAAACAAATTAAATACTTTCCAACGTACAAAATGTGGTATAATAATATATAAATTAAATACTTTCCAACATACAAAATGTGGTATAATAATATATTTTTTTAATCTGGTATAACAATAACTTTTTTCTTCTTCTGGCATAGGTGACTTCGCGGAAAGACCAAGAACAGTACTGGAGCAGGACACATGCATACCACTACGTTTCGGTGAAGGATTTTGCAGATGCATTTCAATCTTTTCACGTAGGGGTCAATCTAAATTCAGAATTGTCAGTTCCATACGATAAAAGTAAATGCCATCCTGCGGCTCTTTCTACAGAAAAATACGGTTTAAGCAAAGCAGAACTTTTTAAAGCATGCTTTGATAGACAGGTTTTACTCATGAAGAGGAATGCCTTCATACATATATTCAAATTCTTTCAGGTGGTAAAAAATGGCATGGCAAGATACATAATTTTGTTTAGATAATCTTCGGCAAAATCACATAATCAAGACGCGTTTCGAACCAATCATTGTGGTTCATCGTCAGGACAAGTTTGAACTTGTCCTGAGGATGAACCAACTTGTCCTGACGATGAACCACACTGGTTGGTTCGAAAGGCGTCGACAAAAGATTGGTTATGTGATTTTGCCGAAGATTATCTAAACAATATTATGGATCACAGAAGTCTAAATTCCTTAAAAATACATAATGTTCTAGCAACTGAAATGCATTAGATTTTCATTCTATATTTCTTAATTCTCAAAGGGATTTATTACATCTTTTATCAGATAACTATCGTCGCTTTGCTGATTATGAGCATTTTTTTCCGTACAAATATGCATCAAGGACATCTGGACGATGGGCAGCTGTACTTTGGGGCGATATTTATGGGTCTCCTCATGAATATGTTCAACGGAATTGCAGGAATGGCGATGACGATTGCAAAACTTCCGGTGTTTTACAAGCAGAGAGATTTCATGTTCTACCCTGCATGGGCATACTCGCTTCCAATATGGATTACTGAACTTCCTTCTTCGTTTATAGAATCTGCAGCGTGGGTATCTCTTACGTACTATACCGTTGGTTTTGCCCCCAGTCTAAACAGGTAAAATATTCTTCACGTTCTTACTTTTCCATACTTCGACAAGTTCAAATTTTGTAATTTGTATCACAAAATTTTTGTAGTAGCTTTTGTTATGAATTCCAAAATATTACAGACCAAATAAAAATGATCTCTTAACTCTAAAGTGTATTTTTAAACATCTCTCATCTGATTTATAAGTTAGTATGCAAGATTTTTTGAACTCTTTGTCTTAAATTTCGTCGCCAAATTTTACAAAAGGCATCTAACACATGAAATCCGAATTTAACGAGTTGTTATACAGGTGTTTTCGACAGTTTTTATTGTACGTCGCCCTCCATCAAACAGGTGTGGCAGTCTTTCGCTTAATAGCTGGTCTGGCACGGGACCTTATAGTTGCAAGTTCCGTAGGTGTACTCGCGCTCTTGGTGATGTTCCTCTTTGGTGGATACATTATATCCAAAGGTATTTGTTTTTGAAAACTAAAGAGATTATCTGTGCAGCCAGGGAAGCTACTGGTGCTGAACTTTATGAGGTTGAACTTTCAGAGATGCATGAAATAAAGTACAGTACAGGAGAAGAATAAATCAATTAAATAAAGTAGGAGAAGGACAAATTAATTTAAGGTTTGAAATGTTTTCGTCACAGAGCTACAAAAATATTTCAGACAAAATTGACATAAATTTTAAAATCCAACGTTTTATATCATAATGTTCTCTTTTATGTTTTGTATTCAAAATTATGATTTTTTTTAAATATTATTTTTTATGATAAAAATTATAATATTAAATTAATTTAATTTTTTACAAGAGTTGATCCGGCAACCTCATGAAAATGTAAATGTAAAGTGTTGTGAATTTGAGGTTTTATGTTCAAATCCTAGACTGCTTACCCATGAGCCTTGTACCCATGAGCCTTGCATTGTGGGTTGGCTTTGTAAGCTCGTACCCATGAGCCTTGTATTGTGGGTTGGCTTTGTAGACTAGTGGGTTGGCTTCATCCACCTAGTGGTATATCACGCTGATCTCGCAACCTCATGAAAATGTAAAGTGGTGTGAGTTTGAGGTTTCATGTTCAATCCTAGGTTGCTTACCCATGAGCTTGTTGGAAGTACTACACACCTACATGCAGACTCTTAGTTAGAGCATGGGACTACATGCAAGATTTCTTTTGCATGATTTACTCCTTCTTTAACTCCGCAACTAGTTAGTTCTTCTACGTGATTTAGTCCCTGATTTGCTCTTTCTTTAACTCCGCAATTGGTTAGTTCTTCTGCATGATTTACTCCCTGATTTGTTCCTTCTTTCACTCCACAACTGACTAATTCTCTCCGAAACTTGTTGTAGGTGTTGAGTCTTCTCATTGATCACCACTATGGTGCATTGCCTTGGAATCTTCACCCAGTAATGCTATATCATGAGCATTGTAACCTATTTTCTAATGAATCAATCTTTTGTTCTTTCGATTTTCTTTTAGTTTTTTTTCTCTACAAAGTTGTGTGTTCAACCTTTATTAGCTATATTCATCTGTGCAGGTTTTCTAACACATTTACATGGTATCAGAGCCCACGGGTTGCTAGATAAAAGGCACACCAGTACTTTATTTTGCAAGTATTACAGCTTGGAGATCGAAGATCGACAGAGAAATGGAGTTTCCTAAAGCATCGATCCTAACACCGCACAACTATCATGAATGGAAGGACCAAATGGCTCGATACCTTCGTCAAAAAGGGTTGTACAGGATTACCATGGTTGCAGAAGTGGAACCCACTTCAGCCATAGAGAAATCCAAGTACTTCAACACGATGGATGAGGCCCACAGATCCATATGCATGTGCATCTCTCTACAGTTGCAGTTTCATATATCTGCCTGCAATACTCCCAATGAGATTTGGAAAAAGGTTGAAGAACTCTACAAGAAATAGGATGAGATGAAAGGACATCTGCTCGAAGTGGAGCTGCTGTCATTGGATCCATGGAACTATGATAGAATTCAAGACTTCTTCACGAAATATAATGATCTATTGCTGTAACTCAAGGGTTGTGGAATTGACAAATTCAAGGAGGAGAGTCGCCAAATTCTCTCTATTATGTCAAAGCTCAGACCGGAATACTCCGTCTTTGTGTCTACATTTCATTCAGTAAGGCTCACAACAGGTAAATCCTACACTATGCCTTCTCTCAAAGAGTTCATGGAGTCCCTTACTTTTGAGCAAGATAAACTCATTGGCATGGGGAAAATCAAACCTCCAAAAGCGCATGCACTTGTTGTGCATGATGGCAGCCACAATAAAAATCACAGATCTAATTCAAATCAGAAAAATTAGCAGCAAAAAGACAAGGGAAAAGCGCATTCCCATCCAAAGAAGGAAGGGTACACCAAGCCCTTCAATGACTCCTCTGGCTCGAGAAATGAGAAAGGGAAGAAAGGAAACAGATGCACTTACTGTCAAAGAGGATTCCATCCAGAATCCTCTTGCATGAAGAAAAAAATTGACCAAATGGCAGAAATACTTCAGAAGCACAACCTTGGGGATCACATCCCTCAGGGCGCCAAGAAGAAAACTGAGGATCCACCACACGGGAAAGGTAACAATTTTCATGCTTTAGTTGCAATTAATTCTTCCCCTAATGCATGGATTATAGATTCTGGTGCATCACATCATATGGTTGCTGCAAAGGAAGTCTATTCCTCTTTGGATGCATGCAAAGACCTCCCATCCTCATGGGAGATGACTCACCTATTGAGGTCACCGAAAAAGGTAGAGTGGAACTTTTACACGGAATCTTTGAAGATGTGCTTCATGTTCCAAAACTTTTGGTAAACTTGCTTTCAGTTTATCAGATCACTTATTCTGACACTCGAAAGAGAGTGGAATTCACTCCAGATGTAGTGAACATATATGACCTACATAGCAACGCCAAAATTGCAACCAGTGAGGTAAACAATGGAACCAGACTGTATACATTTTCTGAATTTATTGAATCTGAATCCTTCTTATTGCTTACACATGTTGATGATAGTAGTAGGCTTTGGCACGAGAGGTTTGGTCACTTAAATTATAGGTATATGCAGCAGCTAAGCAAGCATGAGATGGTGGAAGGCTTGCCAAATATCAGTTTCTCCAAAGGAATTTATGAAGGGTGTGTCCTTGACAAACATCCTAGAGAAAAGTTTGACACCAGCAAGACTCACAGAGCATCCTCTCCTCTAGATTTGATCCATAGTGATCTCATGGGGCCTTTTCTTGATCCTTCCATCAACAAAGCAAGGTATGTGCTTACATTTATTGATGATTTCTCATGGTATACTTGGGTGTATGTTCTCAGGAACAAATCTGAAGTTTTTGCGCACTTTGAAGATTTCAAAGAACTAGTTGAGACACAGTCATAGAGAAAGATCAAAGCCCTCCGTACAGACAATGGGGGGGAATATGTTAACACAACAATTAAGAACCTTTGCCTTCAATCCCGCATACAGTTGCAGTACACAGTTCCATACACTCCGCAGTAGAACGGAGTTGCTGAGAGAAAGAACCGATCTCTCAAAGAGATGGCTTCTTGCATGTTGAATGCCAAGGCACTGCCTCATAAGCTATGGGCTGAAGCACTTAATTGTGCTAACTACATCCAGAACAGATCTCCTCATAGGTCTGTCAAGGATTAGACCCCCTTTGAGGCTTGGAGTGGCACTAAACCAGAGGTCACCCACTTCTGTGTTTTCAGCTCCCGAGCATGGGCCAGGATCCCCTTTGAAAAGAGGAAAGCTCTTGATCCACAGAGCATTGAGTGCATCTTTGTTGGATACCCTGATGGTGTGAAGGGATATCGACTCTTGATTTCCTCTACGGACAAGCTCATCATTGAGAAAAGTGTCAAATTTGAGGAAAGTCTCTCGCATGCACCTCAATTGCCACATGCAGACACCTTTTATCTACCTCATGTCCGAGATGATGACTCAGTACACTCAGATGTAGATACAGAGCATGCAGATGCAGAGACAGAGTCTTCAGATACAAATCCAGTGCATGCATATGATGATCCACATCCAAGCCCAGATCGGGCTTCCAGTAGTGAAACAAATTCCCCTGTCATAAATCAGAGAACAAGGAGTTTACATGAGATATATGCACAAGACCACTCAGCTGCTAGAAATCGTCTTATGGGGGATAATACTGATCTGCAGAGGACTAGCTCAGATTTTATTGAGCCTCCTCTTGTCCTCACTGCCACTAAACCATCGCCATCCTGGCATTGTCATTTGGTTCAGTCTTCTAATCCACAGTCTTATGTTGAGGTTGCTGGGCATCCATCTTGGGAGTTCGCCATGGAGGAGGAGTATAACTCCCTCCTCGAGAACGAAACTTGGGATCTGGTTCCCCTTCCTTTAGGAAGGAAACTTGTCTAATGGAAATGGGTCTACAGGACCAAGAGTGCTGCAGATGGGCAAATCACCAGACGGAAAGCAAGGCTAGTAGCTAAAGGCTTCCAACAAGTGCATGGCATTGATTATGACGAGACCTTTGCTCCAGTAGCAAAGATGGATTCCATATGCCTTACACTTGCCATTGCGGCTGCCCAGGGATGGGAAGTACATCAGATGGATGTGAAGAATGCCTTTCTTCATGGAGACCTATCAGAGGAGATTTACATGGAGCAGCCACATGGTTTCATTCAAGATTCATCTTTGGTCTGCAAACTGAAGAAATCTCTCTACGGCCTTAAGCAGGCCCTAAGAGCTTGGTATGCGAAGATGGATTCTTTTCTCTTATCACAAAACTTTGAAAGATGTAAGTCTGATCCGAATGTTTACATGCTCAGGACACATGATTCTCTTCTTATCTTAGTTTTGTATGTGGATGATCTCCTGATCACCAGCAGCTCGGTTTCATCCATTGCTGCAGTCAAGAGGGCCTTGCATGACAGGTTCTTGATGATGGACATGGGTCCATTACACTTCTTTCTTGGTCTTGAGACCAGCTAGGATGCCACAGGCATCAAACTCTCTCAAGTTAAGTATGCACGGGATCTCCTCAAGAGATTTCACATGACTGACTGCAAACCAGCACCCCTTTTCTGTCTGGGGTCTTCCTTGAGGATAGAGGTGACACTCCATTAGTTGACAGCACTCTCTACCGATAGCTAGTGGGGAGCTTATCATACCTCACCCACTCCAAACCAGATCTCTCATATGCAGTAGCCGCAGTTTCCAGATACATGCAGGAGCCGCATGAGCTAAACTGGAATGCTGCCAAGCGCATCCTCGGACATGTGCAGGGCACCATCACCTTCGGGATTCATTATGCAGTGGTCATTACATTGAATCTCCTTGGCTTCACTGATTCTGATTGGCAGGGCGACAGTATTGATCACAAGTCCACCTCCGGATATTCACTTAGTCTAGGGTCTGGCCCTATCTGTTGGTCGAGCAAGAAGCAGGCTGCTATTGCTCTCTCTTCAACTAAGGCCGAGTATAGAGGAGTAGTCAACATCACCATTCGGGCTCTGTGGCTACAACACTTCCTCACTGAGTTGGGCGTCCAGTTCCACCAACCCATTGTCATCTGGTGTGACAACCAAAGCACTCTCAAATTTTGTAGGGATCCAGTACAGCGGCAGCGGACGAAGCACATAGAGATCCATATGCACTACATCAAAGACTTAGTACATGATTAGGTCATTGATTTGCAGTTCTGTCCTTCAGTAGAACAAACTGCAGACATCTTCACCAAGACATTCACTGAGTAGAAGTTTCGCTCTCTACGCGATTGTCTTGGAGTGAAAGACACAATTGCTTAGCAACTGTCTTTTCTTCCTCTTTTCTTTTGATTACATTGTATTTTGAGGGGGGGTTTTTCCCACAAGGTTTTCCCTCTTTCCTCAATTTTAGTACAAGTTGCACTGTATTTTGGGTGACCTTTGGCCTTAGTTGCCAGGGCCCATTTTCTATTTTTCCCCATAGTGGTGTTCAGGGGGGGTGTTGGAAGTACTACACACCTACATGCGGACTCTTAGTTAGAGCATGGGACTACATGCAAGATTCCTTCTGCATGATTTACTCCTTGATTTGCTCCTTCTTTAACTCCGCAACTGGTTAGTTCTTCTGCATGATTTACTCCCTGATTTGCTCCTTCTTTAACTCCGCAATTGGTTAGTTCTTTTGCATGATTTACTCCCTGATTTTCTCCTTCTTTCACTCTGAAACTGGCTAGTTCTCTCCGAAACTTGTTGTAGGTGTTGAGTCTTCTCATTGATCACCACTATGGTGCATTACCTTGGGATCTTCACCCAGTAATGCTATATCATGAGCATTGTAACCTATTTTCTAATGAATCATTCTTTTGTTCTTTCGATTTTATTTTAGTGTTTTTGCTCTGCAAAGCTGTGTGTTCAACCTTTACTAGCTAGATTCATCTGTGCAGGTTTTCTAACACATTTACAGAGCCTTGTGCCTTGTGTTATGGGTTGGCTTCATCCGCCTAGAAATATATCAAACTGATCTCACAATCTCATGAAAATGTAAAGCGTTGTGAATTTAAGATCTCATGTTCAAATCTTGGACTGTTACCTATAAGCCTTGTGTTGTGGGTTGGCTTCATCCACCTAGGGGTATAGTTGATAGTAAGAAAATTGACTTTCCTAAAAAGTCGCACTTCTACGGTTTTAAAGTGTTGGTGCTCTACCAACTAGGGTGTCCGTAAACCTTTTCTTTATTGTCCTCGCAAGTTTCCAACATATCTATCTTATCCAACTGTGAACATCTCTCATAATCTTCCAGCGGATCTTGTGCTTTTTCCATTGTCCCGGAAAACACCTCACCTAAGAGCATTTCAATATGAATACATTTTTTCAAAGGTTTGTTTAATTATATAAATCCCCACGCCTTTCTTCAAGGACTGGAACATTTGTTATGGCCGGAGGAATCTCTCTACATCAATTTGTTCCATTCATTGGTAACTTTCAACACCTTTCCTTACTATCAAAATTGTAACCACTTCTCAACCAGAGAAATTTAGTTGATATTCCTCATCCGAGGACTGGAATCCACAACTCCACCCATTCTTCCAATCATCGATGTATGCTCGGTAACAAGAAAAAAAGTATTACCCATTCACAACAACAACTATGGCCATTGACGTCCCCAATGCACCAAAAAGTTGTGTAAAGAACCACTTAATTCAACACGACCTCCATCTATAGAATAAAAAAGGGACTGAAGCCTATCGGACTTCAGAATACGACGACCATGACAGGTGCCATCAAGCATCCTCACAAGAATCATAATATCTTTCTCATTTTCTATAGATGGCTCAAGTGGAAGAGAAGTTTTTTCTTTTTTTACTGTGAGTTCTCGCTCTGGCTTCAACCAACGTCATCCCCGAATCTCACAACTTTGACCACACCTTGGTCAATGGTTTTGGTTTCTGCTTCACACTTGGATGACACATCCCTTTAACCAATGACTTTCTTCTCTTCAGACCTATGGCAACCTTCAACAAATTGTTTCTCTTCCACTTACAATAAATTCTACAAACACATACATGATCCTTCTCTCGGTCCACTTAATCATAGATTGTGTTTAATCCTTACTGAGTTTAATCCTTACGAAGGGTTCATTTCCTCATTTCTTACCACCCAATTCTGCAAGTATCTACTTAAAACAAGATGAAAAGTATTATGGTTGATTTCACATGCTCATAGTCAAATCATATGGACCAATACATTCCAAATCGATGCCTAAATTCATCCGTTACATGGTTATTCTGAATTCTCATTCCATTATTCACAAACAAGATCACAAGTATTATGGCTAATTTCACATGCACATAATCAAATCATATGGACCAATACATTCCAGATATATGCCTAAATTCATCCATTAAATGGTTATGCTGAATTCTCATTCCATTATTCACATATCCATTGGATTATATTTATCATCAACAAAAAGTAACTCACACACAATGGACATATTCCTTCATTCAATCTTGTATATACAACTTTACTAAGAATTTTTTTTTGATATATCCTTTCTCTATGGCCTTATTCCTCATGCACATGGCCATTAACTTTGTTCTTAGGCTTACAATGATTAAATACAAGTTTTAGAAACAAAGTAAATTTTCCTAGATCCTTAAATCACTCCATAATTTATTCCCTAAATCTCTCATGTCTCAAAAAATAGATTTATTAGACAAAAATTTTACCTATTTAATCACATCTGTGTAAGGATCACATCATCTTATCCAAGCTTATCTTCTAGACTATGAACCATTTAGTTCTAAAACTCATGAAATATACCAACTTAAAAAATACAATGTATTTAAATAGAAGAATATGAATTTTCTCAAAAGTCAATACCCCTTCTTGAAGCTTTGTCCTTCAAAGACTTAATGGCTAGGGAGCTCTAATTCTCTTGCATCATACTCTCAAGGTATAAAAAGCTCATGACCTCCTCGTCATGTGTCATCAATTTCTGAATCCTCCAAGATCCCAAAAATTATGTTGTAATTGTCCATTCGTCCCCTTCATTAGCAACCACAACTTGTCAATTTCTTCATCTAACTTTTTCCTTGATTGCTGAAACTTATTTTCATCTCTTACTTACTGCTGCATAAATTTCTTATGCATAAGAGTTTCAAGAGTCTTACCAAATTCTGGTTTATCCACTTTCTTCACTATATGATGCTTATGCTTTGTTGCTTCCTCATTATTGTCTTCCAATACAATTTCCTCTTCTTCTAACTTTAGTTTTACATATTGAATATGCACCCTTTGATTTTCAAATTTCTCTTATAAGAAATTCAATTCCTCAAACAGATAAGTAAAATTATCTTGAACTTATTTGTAGCCTCTATGTCATATTCAATATTTGCGTCCTTTGCTAGCCATTCCTCTAAGAGCTTTGTGTTTTCCTTGAAGCTTACATCTCTTTTCTCTCTCATAAGACATTCATCATCCCTTACGAGCATTGCATTCATATGTTGTTCTTCATCATTGTCCTCCTTTTGGTTGTCTTCCTGAGCCAATTGCATCTTGTTCACTTCCTTCATCACATGTTTCTAGTAAATTTTTTCTTCAATGTTTTGTAAAGGCACTCCTTCTTTACTTGTAACAAAATTCAGATTCTACTTTTCCTATATGATTCTCTGTACTGTAGATGGTTGTCCATCTTCATCAAAAATTACACCCATACACAATTTATTATATTTAACATCATAAGGCTCAGTGGCCTCGTTCGATACTTCAAACATCAATCCTCATGTTGATCTGAACTTCAACAATAGTCCGTGAGACTTGTAGTAAGTTTCTCATTCTCATCATCATACTCTTTAAGGATATCTCCTTACTCTCGTTCAGGTAAGTGAATATCTTCTTCCTTCAGTGACCTCCATTTAAAATTAGCTCCTTTAATTTTCCCTCTTTTCATCCAAGCATTCAATCTACTCTTCAAGCTTCTCCTCAACTTCCTTGCAAATAATTTCATTATAGGCCACTTGACCTCCTTCTTAACATTTCATCCACATCAATAGCTTTTTTCATTCTCCTATAGTAGTATTTTCATTACGCTGAGTTTTTTTTTAATATTAGTCAAATTCCTCTTGACTCATCCTTTTCTTTATGCCATTTTATTTGGCATCGTCTTTTCTTCTATTGTGGCTTCTCCTTGAACACATAACATCACTATCAATAGTCATATTCCTTCTTTCTTTGTGAAATTTACCTATCCCACTTGTAGACTGCATCCAAGACTTTGCAATAATAAGTTACTTCTTAACCTATTACGACACCTCACAAAGCTATCTTTGAACCTAGTTTCTTGGTTCTCTCCTCTAGAACCTCTTGATCTTCTATAATCCTCTTAGGCTTCTGTAGATCTTCACTTCCTCTGAGAACATTCATTTTTCCTCCTTTCAACCTCAACTAGAACTTATAAAGGTTTTTTTCCACAATTCTTCAAGAACTTCCTCTTTTCTTGGTTATAGTCCTCCTCCTATAATCATTCTCGTCACTACCACCTATAATCAACAATTTATTCCTTCAATTAGTTGAAAAAAAAAGACCAAATTACTTTTGGTTCGACCTCATGCGAACATAGATTATTGCTATAGTTCTCCCCAATCCTTTTGCTAGCTCTACTATTGCAGTCATTAAGTGTTCTTCCCCATTCAAATAACACACCAATACCTTCTACCCAAAGTAGCTATTCTCCCTGTATCCTCAAAGAACATCAATTTTATTCTCTTTCTCTAGGAGCTCAATCCATGCAATTATCAATCTAGATAATTTTAGAAAATACTAGATTATGTAAAAAGTCTAGAAAATTAAGAATTTTAACATAATCTAGAAATTCTATAGATTTCTTGGACTTAGACATTACATTTTGATGATACCAATGAGATGCTTTTGCATGAGACTCCTGACGTAAAAATAATTCATGGACTCTTGTTCATGAATCTGCTTATGTTGGCTATACCTTTAACCATTGTTGTTCATGTTTCAATTGCAGGTACATTTACTACAATTTTCTCCTCCTAGGTTCCAAACTTTGTTCTATCGTTGTCCACTTGGTTCATTGTCATGATCATCTTCAATCACTTCTAAGACTTTCTGTTGCATAGAGAACATCTTCTATCCATTATTTCTTTTGATATATAGATCCACTCTCTCGGATATCACATTTACCGAGAGATATTACTTCTATCGCACCTTCAACAAAATCTAATATGCCTATCTAAACACACAAGGATCTATTTCCTTCTCACTCTACACATGATTGGATTTATACCGAAACCCAAATTGAATCTTCCAGATTTGATTCAACTTCACTCTATCTAGAAAGGGATTTCTTATGCTTGTTTCTTCTACAAACACCTACATATACAAATTAGTTCCCAACTCATCTCCAATCCTTCACATAGGTTCTACTCTCTGTGTATGATAGATATCCTTTATCTGTCATCAATTCCAATCATGCATACAAGACTAGAATTCATAATGATCTCAGATTTCACACAGAGTGTGAGATACTGCTAATTCTAGGTTTTGTACAAACTATATTTTTTCCATTAACACAGAGATGATACAATTAACATGAAATTATATTTCATTCCATTAAAATCAGTACATATGATTCTACACAGAACTTGTCGTTCTCTTTATCCTCCATGGTTTGATTTCACATTCACTTGCCCATTTGCTTCACATTCGCTTTTCCCTTAGGCTTACAATGATTAAATACAAATTTTAGAAGCAAAATAGATTTTCCTAGAACCTAAAATCACTCCATGATTTATTTCCTAAATCTCTCAAGCCTAGAAAACTGGACAAAACTATTACTTATTCATTCTTATCTCTATGATATCACAACCTTTAATCCAAGCTTATCTTCTAAAATATGACTTATCTAGTTCTAAAATTCCTAAGATATACCAACTTGGAATATACATTTATTTACATAAAATAATATTAATTCTTCTAAAAAAATCAAGACGTGTTATTGAAGCTTTGTCCTCCAAAAACTTAATAGTTTAGATTCCAAAATATTCTGGAATATACAATCTAGTTAAGCCATGCGTCAATTTTTACACTTTATATTTGAATATCACAAATTTGAAATCCCAATGAAAACAAAAATCTAATCAAACTTATTTAAACACAAAATCTTATTCACAATCTTTTAACACAAAATTTTCATCTTTTACTTACTAGAACTAATATCTTATTCACAATCTTTCTAAACAAAATCTTCATCTTTTGATGATGATGATGATGGTTAACGTCTATTGAGACCAAACATTAGTCTATCAGACCTAAAGGAACAAATTATTTATTTTGATTTAAGATTTTATACCTATACTCAAAAACCTTGTAGAGAAGCCTCCCGAGCTCACTAAACCTTTAAACCTTTGATTTTACCTCCCTCTTAAAACCTTTAAACTTATTAAATCTTGTTGTATGTAATTTAACTAAATCCAAATTCTTTTTACTGCTCTCCTAGCTGTGGCAACGTTTAAACTTATTAAAATCATAATTTCTCTCATTTTAAACAAAATTTTTCTGCTTCAGCAAATAAAATCCAACTCTTTTTAAAGTTCTTTTCATTTTACAAATTTTAAATTATAATATGGTTTCAACTTGTGCCAAACAGAGGATATTAAAGTGTGGTGGATATGGGCTTATTGGTCGTCCCCTCTTGCTTACGCTCAAAACGCCATTTCAGTAAACGAGTTCCTGGCAACAAGGTGGCAGGTGGTGTGACATTACTTTATGCAACATCTTTACCGGAAGCAAATCACTTCGCCAGCTAAAAACAAAGTTAATTGAGTTTGTGTTATGTTCTAATGCAGTCAAACAACATCGGAGTGAAATTGTTGCAATCACACGGACTTTTTACCAAAAGCTACTGGTATTGGATTGGAACTGCAGCGCTAACCGGGTTCGCTGTTATGTTTAATATCGTTTTCACACTTTCATTGCAGTACCTGAACCGTATGTTATTTCGACTCCTTTATTTCCCAATAAAAGTTCAAACATGTAAAACTTTATCCACTTTCAAAACTGTTTGAAAAAAATAATAATAATAATTTAATACCTTTATTGTGCTTTGCTATTCTCCAATTTTACAGTCAACTAATCATTTACATATATGTCGTTGCAGCCATTGGAAATCCGCAGGCAATAGTTACGGAAGACGAGTCAGGAAAAAAACAAGAAAGGGAAATGCAAAACCTTCCGGCAGACAGTTATATTTCATTGTTGAAAGATGATGATCATGAAAACCAATTTTTTGGTAATTAATATGTGAATTATTTTTTTAATTAATTAAATTATAGATTTTAAGAATGTTTTGAAATCTGCCCAATAAAAACAAATTTAATTAGTAAAAAATAACATTAATAGGTTAAATTCCAAAATATTTCCTAAATCTACTGGGCAACAAAGATAAATGCTTTAACTTCATATTATTTTGTAGTGAAAATAAAATTTTTAAAATTTTCAAAAATGATATTCGCTAACAAAATAAAATAAGAAATTCAAATCTGAAATATCCTTCAAATCTTTTTAACAAAAAAATCTTTACCCTTTCACCTCCCAAAAAAACCTTATATTTCACAAACAAATCACCCATGACAAACAATTTACTCTTCAAATTCCATTCCATGAGCAGTACTAAGAAACAGCTTCATGCAGGGCCGTCGGGGAAAAGAAGAGGGATGATTTTACCTTTCCGACCATTGTCATTGGCATTCCACAACGTCAACTACTATGTAGATATGCCTGCAGTATGTTCTCTTGCCCAACATACTCATAACTTTAAACATAATTTAAAATGGGATTTCGATTTATTAATTTCATATTAAGTTGAAGTTATGTCGTTTCATGAGTTTATAATATTAAAGGTTTTTCATTTTGACTTTTTTTCTCAATGCAATTACAGGAAATGAAGAAGCAAGGAGACACGGAACAAAGACTTCAGTTATTGCGGGACGTGAGCGGATCATTCAGGCCTGGAATACTCACTGCATTAGTCGGTGAAAGCGGCGCCGGGAAAACCACACTGATGGATGTTCTTGCAGGGAGGAAAACTGGAGGATACATAGAAGGATCAATTACAATCTCTGGATATCCCAAGAAACAGGAAACTTTTGCAAGGATTTCTGGTTACTGCGAACAAACTGATATTCATTCACCATATATTACAGTTCATGAATCCCTCGTTTACTCTGCTTGGCTTCGTCTTGGCGAGGATGTAGATTCTGATACAAGAAAGGTACTTTAATATGTCCACACAAGTTTGGGTCAATTAATTGAACCATTAGTTTGTTCATGATTATGAACAATATTTGTGTGTACGCAGATGTTTGTGAATGAAGTAATGGAACTTGTAGAGCTGAATAATTTAAGTGGTGCTCTGGTGGGATTCCCTGGAGTAAATGGTCTGTCTACGGAACAAAGAAAGAGATTGACAATAGCAGTTGAACTGGTAGCAAATCCTTCAATAATTTTCATGGACGAACCAACATCCGGACTGGATGCAAGGGCTGCAGCTATTGTTATGAGAACAGTTCGAAACACTGTTGATACTGGACGAACTGTGGTTTGCACCATTCATCAGCCCAGCATTGATATATTCGAGGCCTTCGATGAGGTATTTTTATGATATTAGCAAGACGATGGACAGCACAATATTGATAGCTTTTTACTCTAAAATTTTAAGAGAAATTTTATTTAGCTTTAGGCCATTTTTTCGTATAGTACCAAAAAAATATAATTTTTTCTCGTGGAAATGCAGCTGGCGTTGATAAAACGAGGACAGATGCTTTACGTTGGACCTCTTGGTCACCAATCCCAAGCACTTGTGGACTACTTGGAGGCAATTGAAGGTGTACCGAAAATTACACCTGGTTACAACCCTGCTACATGGATGTTGGAAGTAACCTCTGTCAGTTCATCAATTCGGCTTGGAGTTGATTTTGCAGAAATCTATAGAAACTCATCCCTTTACCAGTAAGTTATTGTTTCGGTGTTTTCTTAGTTTTGGCTTTTTGGTTTGCGAATTAGGTTATATAATTGTGGCTGAGTGTGATCAGTGTGATAAATTCTAAATGTGTTAGAAAACCTGCAAAGATGAATTTAGCTAGTAAAAGTTGAACACACAGCTTTGCAGAGCAAAAATACTAAAAGAAAGTCGAAAGAACAAAAATAATTATTTATATTCAGAAAATATAGGTTACAATGCTCATGATATAGCATCATTGATGAAGATCCCAAGGTAATGTGCCATAATGGTAATCAATGAGAGGACTCGACACCTATAGCAAGTTTCGGAGAGAACTAGCCAGTGGTGGAGTGAAAGAAGGAGAAAATCAGGAAGTAAATCATGCAGAAAGGATCTTGCATGTAGTCCCATGCATGCATGGACAGTCAAAGGCGTCAATCTTGTGAAGATTCCAATGTTGAAGCCTTGCATGTCAATGAAGGTTCTAACTAAGTGTCTGTATGTGCCAGTAATGAAGGTATTAGGTGTGTAGTACCTCCAACACCCCCTCTGAACACCACTATGGGGAAAAATAGAAAATGGGCTCTGGCAACTAAGGCCAAAGGTCACCCAAAATACAGTGCAACTCGTACTAAAATTGAGGAAAGAGGGAAAACCTTGTGGGAAAACCCCCCCCTCAAAATACAATGTAATCAAAAGAAAAGAGGAAGAAAAGACAGTTGCTAAGCAACTGTGTCCTTCACTCCAAGACGATCATGCAGAGAGTGAAACTTCTGCTCAGTGAATGTCTTGGTGAAGATGTCTGCAGTATGTTCTGCTGAAGGACAAAATTGCAAATCAATGACCTGATCATGTACTAAGTCTCTGATGTAGTGCATATGGATCTCTATGTGCTTCGTCCGCTACCGCTCTACTGGATCCCTGCAAAATTTGAGAGTGCTCTAGTTGTCACACCAGATGATAGTGGGTTGGTGGAACTGGACGCCCAACTTAGTGAGGAAGTGTTGTAACCACAAAGCTTGAATGGTGATGTTGACTACTCCTTTGTACTCAGCCTCAACCAAAGAGAGAGCAGTAGCAGTTTGCTTCTTGCTCGACCAATAGATAGGGCCAGACCCTAGACTAAGTGAATATCTGGAGGTGGACTTGCGATCAATGTTGTCGCCTGCCCAATCAAAATCTGTGAAGTCAAGGAGATTCAATGCAGTGCCTATTGCATATTGAATCCCGAAGGTGATGGTGCTCTACACATATCGGAAGATGCGCTTGGCAACTTTCAAGTGTAGCTCATGCGTCTCCTACATGTATCTAGAAACTGCCCCTACTGCATATGAGAGATCTGGTTTGGAGTGGGTGAGGTACAGTAAGCTCCCCACTAGCTATCGGTAGAGAGTACTGTCAACTAATGGAGTGTCACCTCCATCCTCAAGGTGGACCCCAGACAGAAAATGAATCGGTGCTGGATTGCAGTCAGTCATGTGAAATCTCTCGAGGAGATCTCATGCATACTTAGCCTGAGAGAGTTTGATGCATGTGGCATCCTATCTGATCTCAAGACCAAGAAAGAAGTGTAATGGACCCATGTCCGTCATTAAGAACCTATCATGTAAGGTTCTCTGGACTGCAGCAATGGCTAAAGCCGAGCTGTCGGTGATCAGGAGATCATCCACATACAAAACTAAGATAAGAAGAGAGTTATGTGTCCTGAGCATGTAAACATTCAAATCAGACTTACATCTTTCGAAGTTTTGTGATAAGAGAACAGAATCCATCTTCGCATACTAAGCTCTCGGGCCCTGCTTAAGGCCATAGAGAAACTTCTTTAGTCTGCAAACCAAGGATGAATCCTGAATGAAACCATGTGGCTGCTCCATGTAGATCTCCTCAGATAGGTCTTCTTGAAGAAAGGCATTCTTCACATCCATCTTATGTACTTCCCAACCTTGGGCAGCCGTAATGGCAAGTGCAAGGCGTATGGAATCCATATTTTCTATTCGAGCAAAGGTCTCATCATAATCAATGCCATGCACTTGCTGGAAGCCTTTGGCTACTAGTCTAGCTTTTTGTCTGGTAATTTGCCCATCTGCAACACTCTTGGTCCTGTAGACCCATTTGCATCAGACAAGTTTCCTTCCTGAAGGAAGGGGGACCAGATCCCAGGTCTGGTTCTCGAGGAGGGAGTTGTACTCCTCCTCCATGGTGGACTCTCAAGAGGGATGCCCAACAATCTCAGCATAAGACTGCGGTTCAGAAGACTGAACCAAATGACAATGCCAGGATGGCGTTGGTTCAGTGGAAATGAGGGTAAGAAGAGGCTCAATAAAATCTGATCTAGTCCTCCACGGATCAGAATTATCCCCCATAAGACCATTTCTAGCAGCTGGGTGGTCTTATGCATATATTTCACTTAAGCTCCTTGTTCTCTGATTTATGACAGGGGAAGTTGATTCACTACTAGAAGCCCGATCTGGGCTTGGATGTGTATCATCATATGCATGCATTGGATTTGTATCTGAAGATTCTGTCTATGCATCTGCATGCTCTACCTCGACATCTGCATGCTCTGTATCTACATCTGAGTGTACTGAGTCATCATCTCGGTCATGAGGTAGATAAAAGGTGTCTGCATGCGACAATTGAGGTGCATGTGAGAGACTTTCCTCAAATTGGACACTTCACTCAATGAGCTTGTCTGTAGAGGATATCAGGAGTCGGTATCCCTTCACACCATAAGGGTATCCAACAAAGATGCACTCAATGCTCTGTGGATCAAGAGCTTTCCTCTTTTCAGAGGGGACCCTGGCCCATGCTCAGGAGCCAAAAACATGGAAGTGGGTGACCTCCAGTTTAGTGCCGCTTCAAGCCTCAAAGGGGGTTTGATCATTGACAGTTCTATGAGGAGATCTGTTCTGGATGTAGTTAGCACAATTAAGTGTTTCAACCCATATCTTATGAGGTAGTGACTTAGCATGCAGCATGCAAGAAGCCATCTCTTTGAGAGATCGGTTCTTTCTCTCAGCAACTCCATTCTGCTGCGGAGTGTATGGAACTGTGTGCTGCAACTGTATGCCGGACTCAAGGCAAAGGTTCTGAAGTGTTGTGTTAACATATTCCCCCTCCATTGTCTGTACGGAGGGCTTTGATCTTTCTCTCTGACTGTGTCTCAACTAGTGCTTTGAAATCTTCAAAGTGCGAAAAAACTTCAAATTTGGCCCTGAGAAGATACACCCAAGTATATCGTGAGAAATCATGAATAAATGTAAGCACATACCTTGCTTTGTTGATGGAAGGATGAGAAAAAGGCCCCATGAGATCACTATGGATCAGATTTAGAGGAGAGGATGCTCTGTGAGTCTTGCTGGTGTCAAAATTTTCTCTAGGATGTTTGCCAAGGACACACCCTTCGCAAACTCCTTTGGAGAAACTAATATTTGGCAAGCCTTCCACCATCTCATGCTGGCTTAGCTACTGCATATACCTATAATTTAAGTGACCAAACCTCTCGTGTCAAAGCCTACTACTATCATCAACATGTGTAAGCAATAAGGAGGATTCGGATTCAATAAATTCAAAAAATGTATACAGTCTAGCTCCATTGTTTACCTCATCAGTGGTGATTTTGGAGCTGCTATGTAGGTCATATATGTTCACTGCATCTGGAATGAATTCCACTCTCTTCACTGTGCCAGAATGAGTGATCTGATAAACTGAAAGCAGGTTTACCGAAAGTTTTGGAACATGAAGCACATCTTCAAAGCTTCCATGTAAAAGTTCCACTCTACCTTTTCTGGTGACCTCAATAGGTGAGTCATCTCCCATGAGGATGGGAGGCCCTTTGCATGCATCCAAAGAGCAATAGACTTCCTTTGTAGTAGCCATATGATGTGATGCACCATAATCTATAATCCATGCATCAATGGAAGAGTTAATTGCAACTAAAGCATGAAAAGTGTTATCTTTCTCGTGTGGCCGATCCTCAGTTTTCTTCTTGGTGCCCTGAGGGATGTGGTCCCCAAGGTTGTGCTTCTGAAGGATTTCTGCCATTTGGTAAATTTGTTTCTTCATGCAAGAGGATTCCGGATGGAATCCTCAGTGACAGTAGGTGCATTTGTCTCCTTTCTTCCTTTCTCATTTTTGGATCCGGAGGAGTCATTGAAGGGCTTGGTGTACCCTTCCTTCTTTGGATGGGAATGCGCTTTTCCCTTGTCTTTTTGCTGCTGATTTTTCTGATATGAAATAGATCTGTGATTTTTATTGTGGCTTCCATCATGCACAACAAGTGCATGCGCTTTTGGAGGTTTGATTTTCTCCATGCCAATGATTTTATCTTTCTCAAAAGTGAGGGACTCCATGTACTCTCTTAGAAAAGGCATAGTGTAGGATTTACCTGTTGCGAGCCTTACTGAATGAAATGTAGACAAAAAAATGGAGTATTTTGGTTTGAGCTTTGACATAATAGAGAGAACTTCACGACTCTCCTCCTTGGATTTTTCAATTCCACAACTCTTGAGTTGCAGCAATAGATCATTATATTTGGTGAAGAAGTCTTGAATTATGTCATAGTTCCGTGGATACAATGAGAGCGGCTCCACTTCGAGCAGATGTCCTTTCATCTCATCTTGTCTCCCGTAGAGTTCTTCAACCTTTTCCAAAATCTCATTGGGAGTACTCCAAGTAGATAGATGAAACTGCAACTCTGGGGAGATGCACATGCATATGGATCTGTGGGCCTCATGCATGTGGTTGAGGTACTTGGATTTCTCTATGGATGAAGTGGGTTCCACTTCTATAGCCATGGTAATCATGTACAACGCTTTTTGACAAAGGTATCAAGCCATTTGGTCCTTCCATTCGTGATAGTTGTATGGTGTTAGGATTGATGTTTTGGGAAATTCCATTTTTCTGTCGATCTTTGATCTCCAAGCTGTAATACCTACAAAATAGTGTACTGGTGCGCCTTTTATCTAGCAACTTGTGGACTCTAATACTAGATTTGTTAGAAAACCTACACAGATGAATCTAGCTAGTAAAGGTTGAACACACAACTTTGCAGAGCAAAAACACTAAAATAAAGTTGAAAGAACAAAAAGAATTATTGATATTTAGAAAATAGGTTACAATGCTCATGATATAGCATCACTGTGTGAAGATCCCAAGATAATGCACCATAGTGGTGATCAATGAGAGGACTCAACAACTCTAGCAAGTTCCGGAGAGAACTAGCCAATTGTGGAGTGAAAGGAGGAGAAAATCAGGGAGTAAATCATGCAGAAAGGATCTTGCATGTAGTCCCATGCATGCATCGACAGTCAAAGGCACCAATCTGGTGAAGATTCCAATGTTGAAGCCTTGCATGTCAGTGAATGCTCTAACTAAGTGTCTGCATGTGATAGTAATGAAGGTCTTAGGTGTGTAGTACCTCCAACATAAATATGTATTTTGGTCTGTATAATATATCTTTTTTTTAAACAAAAAAAGCTTTCTTTTTCATTGATAGGAATAGAGTACGAGTACATTGACTGTTTTAGATATTTTTCCTTAAACTACGTGATCATTACAGTGAGTATTTAGTCTCGTTCTTGTATAAAAGAGTTACCAAAACATTGCTTCTATTTGAATATTTCCTATCTTATCTGAGAGTAAGACGTTATGATTTGCCATTAATTACAAAATGGATGCTAGTTCCTATACAAATACAACAAAAACCAGTCTAGAGATTACAAGATTTTTTTGTGTAGTTCCCTAGTTGGTGTCGATGCATCCAACATTTATGAGTATGTACTATACGTATGCCGCAAAGTGGTACTTACCTGTCTCTGCGTCGATACCCCTCTTTGACAGAAGATCAACACCCTGGTTCTACTCTCTGTAGATGTGAGTATATGGGATGTTCTAGAAGGTGGCTGCTAGAAGTCTGGTGTGGCTCATCTAGTTGGACAAAATATGGGGGCAAAAGTGAGTATGATCTTTGATCTAATCAATAATACCCTTTGCGTCTCCGTGGTCTCCATGGATGTAAATATTGTCTAGACGAAGCCAGTTTGGGAAGGTGAGGGCTCCCGAAAGTGCAATGACCTCAGCTCTATTGTTAGTCCCCCTACCACCCTGCCACCAAAAATGGTAATAGTGCCCTAGTTCAAGAGTGATGACCACTCCACAACAACATCTCCTCTATTGACATGCTCCATCAAAGGATCCTTTGGGGTAGAGTCCCTTAATATTCTTATGAATGTTCTTCCTCAATTTTATAACTGTCTTCTTTAGCCCCATCTTTGAAAAATAAGTGATGACCTTCCTAATTGCCTCCCAAGCCACTGGGTTCTTGTTTTCAAACGGCTAGGCGTTCCGACTACGCCAAATGGCCTAGATGATATAGAATGGGAGAGTTTGATATTAAGCTAATCCTTTGTCCAATAAGTGATATGGGGTTCCAGGACAGTCAAGCTTCAGTAAATCCGTTACCCCCATACCACACCTCCCTGGAAAAAGTGCAAACGGTAAGAAGGTGATTTATCTCCTCCTCCTCTAACTAGCACATAGGGCAGAAGCCAGGGCCATGAAAGTTATTCTAGATAAGAATCCTATTATGAATTGCGAGCCACCCAAAAACAAAAAAAATTCTTAAAAATCTCCCACCCAACCTAACTTTGAACTAGAAATTAAAGAGGAAATATTTTTCTGTCACTAGAAGATTGTCGTAAATCTCTTTAACTTTGGGGATTCCATTCTTCGTAGGGCCTTGCCGCCGTAAACAGTCCACACAAACACCAACATTATATAAATTAGTGAGATATCACTCCCATTCAATAGCCAATTCGCCCAACAATCCAATATCAGTGGACTGCTTCCAAGAAGGGTAAGCTATGAGCCGATGGTTCCTATTGGCAATGTGAGAAAAGTTTATGATTTTCTTTTCTCGAAAGTTGGTGATGAGGGCATCTGAGAGGGTGTGATTGCCGCCGAATCCCTTTAATGAGTCCAACCCAACCTCCACCAGTCTACCGTCCCCAATAGACCATCTCATGAACCCAGCAACCCGTGACAATTTTTCGACATGCTCTTTCAAATATAAGATGCACAAATTGTCGTTTTAGCACCCATCCTTGTCCAGGTCGACAGGGTTTGCCCCTGCATATATTTATCTCTGATGATATTCCCCCATGACGTTTGTAGCCCTCCAAAGGTTTTTTATGATCAGGGCATGGTTGAAGTTGTGTGTGCATAGAATGTGCCATCCTCCTTCGGCAGTCGGTCTAGCAATGGCCTTCCATCGGACTAGGTGTATCTTCCCCTTTAGCTTTGTACCCGACCAAATAAATCTAGCCATGAGCTCATCTATCTTATGACAGACCTCTATGGACAGCAGAAAAAGATGCATCCAGCACACCGATAAGTCGGTCTAGCAATGGCCTTCCATCGGACTAGGTGTATCTTCCCCTTTAGCTTTGTACCCGACCAAATAAATCTAGCCATGAGCTCATCTATCTTATGACAGACCTCTATGGACAGCAGAAAAAGATGCATCCAGCACACCGATAAGTTCTGAAAGAGAGAACCGACTACAGTCAATCGACCCCCTAATGAAAGCCACTTATTAGCCCACCTAGTCAATTTCCTGTTATATCTCCATAAGCCAGTCCCAATCAAGGTTGCAGTATTTGTTTGCTTTTAAGTGAAAACCCAGGTAACGAATGCCAGCATTTAAGTCTGTAACAATAATATAAATTGAATACTTTAATTATGAAACATCTATGTAAATTACACAATTTTGAAATTTGTAATTTTGACAAATATTTATTTCATTTCCAACAAAATTAGTCTAAAATTAAACTTCAAAATGCCCCAAACTTAAAATAGGTAAGAGCACTGCTATTGTTTGTCTTATATAGTGACGTTAAAATTAAGCTCCAAAATGCCCGAAACTTAAAATAGTTAAGAGTACTGCCGTTGTTTGTGTTATATATTGACGTTATAAGATTTTTATAATCGATATTAGCTTCTGTGCAGACGTAATGAAGCTCTAATTCAGGAAATTAGCAAACCTGTTCCTGGCTCCAAGGATTTGAGCTTCGAAAGACAATTCGCTCAACCCTTTGCAATTCAAACCATGGCTTGTCTATGGAAGCAGCATTGGTCTTATTGGCGAAATCCTCAATACAACAGCGTTCGATTCTTCTTCACCTTGGCCTCTGGTTTGCTTTTTGGCACCGCTTTCTGGAGAATGGGCCGGAAAACGTAAGCATTAATTTCAGAACCCGAGAGCATAAAGTTTAATAATATCAATTCTAATTAACCTAATATCTGTTATTATGTATGGGTGGTTGTAATTTTTTTTACAGACACAGGCAGCAAGATATATTGAATGCAATGGGATCCATGTTCGCCTCAATTCTCTTCCTAGGCTTCAGCAATGTTGTCTCTGTACTACCAGTGGTCGATGTCGAAAGAACAGTCTTCTACAGAGAAAAGGCAGCGGGAATGTACTCCCCTCTGCCCTATGCCCTTGCTCAGGTAAACACTCTTTCATGTACTTTGTCATTATTTGAATTTGATATCTACGTAGCTAAACATTACTTGAGTTTGGTATGACAAACCGGATACTTTAATAAACTCTAAAATAGAAGTGAAGCGAATTGCACTAATTAACTTAACTAAAACTAATTATCATAGCTAAACTAATTAAGTAGTGGTTGAAATTACTTTTTCCAACCTGATATAAATAGAAAATATTTTGAATATAATTTAGATGGTGGAGTTTATGTAACAAGTTTCGTGGAATTTTAATCGTGAGATTTAAATTTTCTCAAACTTAAAAAAAATTGAGGTTCTGTCAATCTCATCAAACTTTATAGCTATTAATAAAGTCCATAGATCAAAACTCTTAACTTTATGTAGCAACTCACGCTGTAATTTATCCTTCAGCTTGTCGGTCCATGATAGCATTTTTTATGTTTAGTGATATTGATTTTTTACTATTTTATTTTATAATTCATTTTAAATTAATATATCTGTATATATAGATGGACTTTGGTGAACCTCATAAAAAAGATTTGAACTCAAACATAACCTAATTATTACCTAATTATGGTAGAAGCTAAACTCACCCAAACCATGTGACACTCCCTGGAATTTGGAATATTTAAAAAAATTGACTAAAATATTCTAAAATCTACAAATATGAAACTACATTCAAAATATTCTAAAATCTACAATTTAGTTACCTTATTAGCCCATTTGCAATTTTGTTAGGTTACTAACCAGAATAAGTAGGAGCATCTTTATCTCTATTGTTGATTTGCTAGAACAAGTAAGAGCATCTTTATCTAGATTGTTGATTTGCTAAATATTAAATACTACTAATTATTTAAATAATTAACCCATCTAATTGTAAAATATTTAGTTAATACTATTAATTATTTAAATAATTAACCCATCTAATTGTAAAATATTTAGTTAATGCTATTAATTATTTAAATAATTAACCCATCTAATTGTAAAATATTTAGCTAATAAACTCAAAAACGTATAGTAAAATTCACACCTTGCTTCTCGCTCCTGTGAAAGATGATTAAACTCGTTCAGCGGATGGTGAAATTGTGTTTGGATTGGTCAGGTTTTGATCGAAGTACCATACGTATTTGTACAAGCGGTAGTGTATGGCGTGATCGTTTATGCGTTGATCGACTTCCAGTGGACAGCCGCCAAATTCTTTTGGTATTTTTTTATGTTCTTCTTCACGCTCCTTCACGCTCCTTTACTGCACATATTATGGGATGTTGACCGTGGGTCTCACTCCGAATGCAACCATAGCTTTAATTCTCTCCTCGGGCTTTGTCGCAATGTGGATGGTTTTCAGCGGCTTCTTCGTTCCACGCCCGGTGAGATGCACTGCCTATTTATTTTGTATTTATTGGGTTATGTCATATTGTAGAATTTTATAAGGTAGATTTATATATTTTGGAAAAAATTTTAAATCATACACTAAATTTATTATAATTAACTTGCTTATTGTTGAATTCAAACAATATCATTCTTAAATCCGTAAATTCGCAACTGAAAACTTTAGATAATCCAAATCTACAATAGATTAAACTCATATCTTTGGGATCAAGCCACTCGCTCATATTCAAGTTTATTCCGCTGGAAGGCTTTATTTTGTGACTGTTATAGCGGATTCCAGTGTGGTGGAGATGGTATTATTAGGGTTGCCCATTTTCATGGATTCTATTGTTGGGAATCTTTAATAATTCTAAACAGAATAAATGAATAGAGAATAATGCTCTGTTTTTAACATAGGGGACAACCAACTGTTACAAAATAAAAGGATCTTCCTTTTAACAGAGGGATTAACACAAGAACGCTTCAGTTTCAGAAAGAAATTTCACTCTATCTCTCCTTGCAAATTTTACACTCTTGTCTTTGCACTGCTGTGCATTACCAAAAATACTCTGTCTTTGCACTGCTGTGCATTACCAAAAATACTTTGTCTCTGCACTGAGAAAAATAACACTACTGTGTGTAATAAAAATTCCTTACATTAGCATCGCTGTGTGTAAAAATTTCTTACTTCTTTCATTCGCGCGCGCTGCTGCTTCCCCTTTTGCATTACATATTCAAAAAAAATTATATTCACGTTGCTGCATCTTTCATTACATTTCATATTCTTCAAAACAGGGCATAACCTGTTGTTTTACTTGTGCCATAAAAAACAAAAAACTACTCCAGTGAGTTTACAAAAAAAAAAAAAAATTAAAAATTTTACCTACATTCACCAACCACAATACATTTCTTTAATTACTTCAGCATGGAGATATATTTTGTTTATTATTAACCGTGGATTTTACTCCATGTTAATCCTATCGCTGTTAGCAATATCGCACGACCCTTTCTGACTTAATTTGGCCCGCCGGGGAAAGTTGTACTTGCAAAACCATTCAGGCACGTGGCAGCTGTTGATTGTGATCGCTGCCCTTAGAGAAATACCACCTTTCCATGAACGACGGTGCGGGGAATCCTCAGGCGGTTTTCAGAAATAAACGTTGCAGTTGAAATTAGTATTTCAACACTCCCTTTTAATTTCAACTGCTGGGTTATCAGTGATACCCAGACATTTCCTCAAAAACTCAAAACTTTTCTGCCCCAATGGTTTGGTCAGAATGTCTGCAACCTGCTCCTGAGTTTTGCAGTGTTCTAAAACAATTTCACCATTGTTTACCAATTCCCTGATGTAATGAAATTTTGTGTCAATGTGTTTCGTTCTCTTATGAAACACAGAATTTTTGGATAATGCAATAGCTGAGCTATTGTCACAAAAAATCACAGTTCCTTTAGCTTGCTCTTGGCATAAACTCCTTAACATCCTTCTCATCCAAATCGCTTGACACGTTGCTGCTGTCGCTGCCACATATTCTTCCTCTGCTGTAGACAACGCTACAATAGGCTGTTTTTTAGAAGCCCATGAAATGGCTCCTGAGCCCATGTGAAAAACATAACCGGATGTGTTTTTCTCCCCTTTGCTATCCAATTTCTTCCTTAGTTGATCTGGAATGTGTGCATAAGCCACACATCTAAAAAATTTCATGTGGGTGACTCATATCTTTGTCCCACTCCATGCTTCTTACGACACTCTGTTCATGACTGCTTTTGTATGGAATCTATTCAAAATGTACGCTGCACAGTGTACATCTTCAGCGCAATAATCATTTGGCAAATGCTTTGCCTTTAACATACTCCTCGCCATATCCATGATTGTCTTATTCTTCCTTTCGGCAACTCCATTTTGTTGCGGAGTGTACCTAGTGGTAAACTGCTTATGAATTCCATTTTCTCTACAAAAACGTAGAAATTCTTTGGAAATATACTCACCTCCTCTATCAGTTCTTAGAACTTTGATATGCAGCCTACTTTGGTTTTCTACAAGTGCTTTAAAATTGCAAAATCTTTCAAACACTTCACTTTTGTTCTTAAGGAAATAAACCCAAGTTTTTCTAGTACAATCATCAATAAATGTTAGTATATACTAGCTGCTTGCAAGTGATGGAGTTTGCATCGGTCCACATAGATCTAAGTGGACAATCTCTAAGGGTGCTTTTGCCCTTATGCTTTTGCCAGATGGAAAACTTTCTCTGTGTTGTTTCCCCAAGATACAACCTTCACAAAGGCTGTTTGGTTTCTCTATCAATGGTAATCCTCTTACCATTCCCTTTCTATTCAACAAGTTAAGACCTCCAAAGTTGAGATGTCCAAATCTCAAGTGCCACAACCAATTTTCATCTTTTGGTTCGCTTTGGAAAGCCTCTTGTGTCACTGCTGTTATTTCTTCTTCATTTTTTAAATCTGCTTTCATTATGAGAGGGAACATCATGTTCCTTGTCATCTTCACTTCAGTAATACATTGTTTGCTGGGCGTTTTATCTATGATGGTGCATACATCATCCACAAAGAAAACATTGTACTCCTTTTGAATAAGCTGTTCGACACTGATGTTACATTTCATTCCAGGAACATAATAAACCTCTGATATGGTTTTCTTTTCACCTTTCTTTGTTAAGACATTTACTTATCCTTTTCCCATAACAGAAACTTTATTATCAGTCCCTAGTGTGACTTGTGACTTCACACTTTGATCTAACATAGAAAACAGGGCTATGTTTCCTGTCATATGGTTGCTGTAACCAGAGTCTAGAAACCATACATCTTCACTATTTTCTTCAGCCATATTACAGGCTAAAAACAAATTATCTTCGCTGATATTTTTTCTAGTGAAATTTTCACTAGTTCTATTACTCATATCATGTTGCTTCTTCCTACATTCATTTGCATAATGCCCAGAATTTTTACAATAATGACATTGGACATTGGCTTTATCATACCTTTGTCCTTGAGCATGATGTTGTCTACTTGTTGGCTGCTGCCTTGGCCTTGGTTCTGATTTGGATTGCTGCCTCTTCCTTGAGCATTTGTTGGACTGTTTCTTCCACCTCTGCTTTGGTTTCTGCCTTTTCCTCTCTTGTTTCTTTTGCCTTGACCTCTTCCTCTTCCAAAAAACATCTGAGTCTTAAAGGCATGTTCTAGAGATGAGCTTTCATTTCTACTCAATCTCTGCTCATGTGTCATCAGTGATGCATGTAGTTCATCCACTGAGAAGTTTGTGAGATCTTTTGTCTCTTCTATGGTGGTGACAATCACATCGAACCTTGAGGGTAGTATCCTCAATAGTTTCTCCACAATCCTCCTTTCTTCAAGAATATCTCCATGAGACCTTATCTGTGTGACTAGACCAATCACATGTGTGAAGAACGAGTCAATATTATCTGACTCCTTCATGTAGAGATTCTCAAAATTTCTCCTCAGCAACTGTAGTTTTGCTGTCTTCACTTTCTCCATGCCTTGATAGGCTATCTTGAGAGTTTCCCATGCTTCTTTGGATCTCTTAGATGCTGTTATCCTTGGAAACACACTCTCATGCACTGCTTAATACAAAAAGTAGAGGGCTTTAGAATCCTTCTTCTTATTGCTCTTCAACAGATCTTTCTCTGCCTGAGTTAAATTATTAAACTCATTTTCATCTACTGGTTCTTCAAAACCATCCTCAACAAATTCTCATAAGTCTTGGGAAACAAGAAAAGCTCTCATAGTTATTGCCCAATAGTCATAGTTTTTCCCATTAAATTGTGGGAGCTGAGTATTACAGATGCCCATACTAGTGCTGGCTCCAGCTATTCTTGCACTCTTAACTATGATTCAAAATACTTGACTGTGTATTTAAAATAACTGACTGTCCTCAACAGTAACACAAAAACTAACTTGAAAAATACCTTGGATTCTTTCTTGACTGAGTCTTCACTATGCTGGAGAAGCTGCTGCAATAAGAAATTCTTCCTTTAGCTTCTTTGACACCTTCAAAGAGCCTGGATAAGCTCTGATATCATGTTGGGAATTTCTGATAATTCCAAACAAAATAAATGAACAGAGAATAATGCTCTATTTTTAACTCAGAGGACAGAGTTTTTCACATGCACAAAAGAAACTTGTATTCATTAATAAAACCAACTGTTACAAAATAAAAGGATCTTCCTCTAACAAAGGGATTAACACAAGAACGCTTCAGTTCCAGAAAGAAATTTCACTCTGTCTCTCCTTGCAAATTTTACACTGCTATCTTTGCACTGCTGTGCATTACAAAAAATACTCTATCTCTGCACTGAGAAAAATAACACCACTATGTGTAATAAAAAAAATTCCTTACATTCGCACTGTTGTGTGTAAAAATTTCTTACTTCTCTCATTCGCGTGCTGCTGCTGCGTATTCCCCTTTCGCATTACATATTCAACAAAAATTACATTCATGCTGCTGCTTCTTTCATTACATTTTCTTCAAAACAGGGCATAACCTATTGTTTTACTTGTGCCTTAAAAAACAAAAGACTACTTTCGTGAGTTTACAAAAAAAAGCAATAAAATTAAAATTTTTACCTACATTCACCAACCACAGTACATTTCTTTAATTACTTCAGCATGGCGATATATTTTGTTTATTATTAACCGTGGATTTTACTCCACGTTAATCCTACTACTGTCATTAATATCACATGGCCCTTTCGGACTGAATTTTACCCGCTCGGGAAGTTGTACTTGCAAAACCACTCAATCACGTGGCCGCTGTTGATTGTGATCACTGCTCTCGGAGAAATACCACCTTTCCATTAACGGCCGTGCGGGGAATCCTTAGGCTGCCTATTTATTTTGTATTTATTGGGTCATGTCATATTGTAGAATTTTATAAGGTAGATTTATAAATTTTGATCGTAAATTTTGGAAATTTTTTTAAATCATACACTAAATTTATTATAATTAACTTGCTTATTGTTGAATTCAAACAATATCATTCTTAAATCCGTAAATCCGCAACTGAAAACCTTAGATAATCCAAATCTACAATAGATTGAACTCAGATCTATGGAATCAAACCACTCGCTCATATTCAAGTTTATTCACCTCGAAGGCTTTATTTTGTGACTGTTACAGCGGATTCCAGTGTGGTGGAGATGGTATTATTGGTGTTCCCCATTTTCATGGACTCTATATGGATTGATAGAGTCTCAATTCGGGGATAACTCAGAAGAAATGGTGATGGCCGATGGTAGAAAACAACAAGTGAACAAATTCCTGAGGAGCTACTTTGGATATAGGCACGATTTTATGGGACCAGTAGCGGTTGCTACGATGTCATTTGCAGTCTTGTTTGCACTAATCTTTGCCATCAGCATCAAGATTTTCAATTTCCAAAAGAGATAACACTAACATCATATTATGAATTTCCAAACAAGATGCAAAAATCATTATATTTTGTTTTGCTGTATTGTTTGCAATAATTCTTTTGAACTTGGCGAGATGGAAAAACATTATATTATGTTTTTGGTCACAAAAAATGTGAACCAGTGTTGTAGATATTCGACGGATCAGGCTGCTATGTCGGTTTAATATCCTTTTTCTTGCCCATTCCAGGCATAATTATAACCGTCTGTGTATAAGTCTTAAGTATGGGTTTTAGTAATGATAGGCAAATAATTGTTGTGGCCGAAGAAAGTTACTTTTATGTTTTGTTTTTAATTTATTAAGTTTGATTGTTATTTAATTTGATTGCAGATTTGGGAAAATATTTAAAATTTTAATTTGATTGTGCATAGAAGCTACTAACAATATCTCTCTATACGTCCTATCATTTCATGATCTGATATGGCTACATAAAATCTTTTCTCTCCATGTGCATATGATCCTCTATATTCAGCCATAATTGACGGTCCCCATATGCAGTGCTGTATTTTTTGATGAATGCATATAATATAATCATAAAGCTTTTTTTCGTGCTGAAAAAAAATATTTAAAATTTTAGAAATAGAAATCATGTCCATTTAAAAAAACATAAAAAAATTTAAAGAAATATTTAAATATTTTCAAAATTTGCAATCGAAATCTTATAATTGGACTCTATTTTGTGTTATACGAAATAGTGAAACTAGGTGTGTAGACCTTTTGAATTCTCAATGTGCCACTGTTGTTTGTGAATGGGCAAAATATGCATACTTCATAAGTTTTAAATAATTTTCAATATTAAGCTCTAAATCATATTCAATGTTAATTAAGTGGATTTTGAATATGAAATAATTGGTTTTAGTGTAAATTTTATTATTTTAGAATAAGATTTTTATAATTTTAATTTAATTATCAATAATTATTACATGGATGGTAAAAGTTTAATCTCCATGATATATTTTAAAATATTTTTAGTAGTAGTTATATATCAAAAGTGGACATTATGTCAAAAGTAATTATGCTTTATCTTTTTAATTAAATTGACTAATTAAAAAAATGTATTATGAACTAAGATTATATTTTAAATGAGTTGTGGTTTTTTAGGCACATGGTATCCATAAGCCATAGTATTAGTCCTGATATTGTAACAAAGTCTTTTTACATATTAAAAATCTCTATGGTTAAGTGGGGTGAATCTTCATTAAATCTTGCTACATGTTTTTTAAAATGTATATATGTTTACCTTATATCCTAGCACAACCATATAAATTAAATGGTTTGTAAATTCTTATAGTACCATTTCATAATATACATAAAAAAACACTTACTTTATTATACATCTCTCATTGCTAAGATTAAAAGATTCATAAAAAAACTAACTAAATTCTAACATTGTTTTAAATTATTAATAATTATAAAAATGATTAACATATAAGTTAAACATATGTACATTTCAAAACACATGGAATAAGATTCTTAATAATGCAGATTTATTCCTAATTTACCATGGATATTCTTAATCTGTAAATAGGTTTTATTACAATACCATGGCTTATTAATACCAACAAGTTGAGGAAACCATAACTCACTTCGTATAACATTTGTTTACATGATATTATTTTATAAATCTCAACCATTGATTTGTGTATACTACTATTAATTTTAATTTTTTAAATTTTGATATTATCATGAAGTAAGTATTTTGATGCTTATAATTAATTGATATCTTTTTTATGTTTACCGACTATTTAATTCTAATGGCTATCCTAGTTTATGTTCTGAGAGAGAAAAAGAAAGAATATCCTTAAAAACAAGATCTTTCCACATCATATTTGGGATATACATTTTAGCCAATTAAATTAATTTTTAGAATTAAAACAAAATATTTTTAATATCCACTTTTTTTTTTTGTAAATTTGGTAGGACCTTTCTATTTCATCATCAAAAAGGCATATTACATCCAAATCCAAAAAGTTGGGTGGCCCCAACCTGCCCAAAGGGAAACTAGGTTTGTGGGCCACCTAACAGCATGATAAGCCATCCAATAACAAAATGTAATAAGTCTGGTCATCCATGCCAAATAAATCTTGTTGTCCTTAAATTGTCTTGATTCTGAATAACTTAAAGCATCACTATAAACATACTAAACTATACTAAAATTTTGCATAAACAAAAAAGAAAGACCGAAAGACCAACCTCAAGCTAATCATCTTCTGCTGACTCAACTAGAGCAGGTTCTTTGGCTCTAGATCCAAGGAGCTTAGTTTTGTTGGACACCTAATCCGTTAAGGGTTGGTGTGGAATGTGAATAGTCACCAGAGTCCAAGAGACCACTTGGTATATGAAGACCAAGGATCACAAGGAAATGTATAAAGGAGCTTAGTTTTGTTGGACACCTAATCTGTTAGGGGTTTGTGTGGAATGTGAATAGTCACTAGGGTCCAAGAGACTACTTGGTATATAAAGACCAAGGATCACAAGGAAATGTATAAATGTGTAAATATTTGTGAATAAATTTATCTTACGCTTATCTTCATATGTTGTCCATTATTTATGTGTTTGTTTAAGATGGTATCAAAGTTGCAGGTGTATTCCTACTCTGCATATTTATTGTGAGCCACTAGTTTTGTGGCCTGCTGATATGGTCTGATTACTTGGTTATTTTAAGAGGGTTTGTTCATTTTGTTACTTATGACAACTTGAAGTAACACCCCTTCCTACGTAGACCTCCTCACGACTTCGACATTCCTATCTTGTCAGATATGTTTATTCTTATGCTTAGGCCTACACATCTAATACTTTAACTTCCTAGTTGTTGAAGCATGACTTGTTGTGAGTAGAATGTCGTTGAAGCTTTGGGTTAGATTGTTGAAAATATCCTCCTCAGTGAAGGTTGAATGATTGGATTTATTATGTGCATTGGAGTGTTGGATAATGTAGTTGTTATTGTGTATATAAGCAATGAATGTGCATTGGTCATTCTTATTAAATGCTGGAGGGATTACAAAATAATTGGCATTGTAATCAATTTAATACTATTGTGAGTCTGCATAGGGAGAAGCATAGTTGTGTGTGTCCTTGCCTCAATATAGACTGTAACATCCCTATCTTCCTGTCGATTGACTGTCCCTCTACCCAACAATTATTTCGATGGTGTCAAAAATGTTCCTTTTTATTCCCTGCTCTTACAGAAACTCATCATGCGAGGTTTCATTCATTACTATCTGTAATAGTTCCCTAATAGTGCCAGATTCCTGCCGAGGTATCTCTTGGCAGAAATTAGAAAGGAAGGCATGATCAACCTGGATTTGCTCAGAACTATTGGTGGATAAATATTTTGGAGAAAAAAAAACCCCAGTCGTGCACGTTGGAAACACTCTATTGGGAGTGATAGGCATATGATGGATCGATAACAGTGTTTGTGGGGTCGTCTTGATGGTCATTTCCTAAGCATATTTTTTATGCATTTTTTGAGGCATAAATATTTTGAACTTTACGAAGATCGTGTGCTCTCTCTGTCAGCCTAGCCCATGCTTCTCTATATGTACATTTGAGAAGCATTAAAGCTCTGGATGTCGATGTCGTGGAATTCACTTACAATGGCCATTGCTGGTTTGGCCCATGTTAAATAGTGCATGGTTTTGACAATAGGTACTTTGAGGTCGTGAACTTTTTTGTTTCATCGATGGTGAGCCTATGAAGGTGCATTGCAATCATTTCATTGCATCCCATATTCATATATTCTTGATGGTATTCATTTCGTGTTCTCTAGTTTGATTGTCCTTCTCAACAATGATTCTATCTTCGGTTTGTCTACCCCAACAACTGAAGAAGCTACATAAAGGATCAAAGGGTCTAAACAAAACAAAAGAAGTTTCATTGTTTGTTTCCATGATGGTGTGGTCGACACTCTTGGTGAACGTGCAACATGTTGAATATTCCAATCATAAGTAATTGCTCCAGTGTGGGAATCCTTTGAATGAAGATTTGTTATAAGTTATACATTGCATTGTTGATCTTTCTAGCATGCGTGATATATGAAATATAGTTTTCGGCAACCAGCGTTGATGCAATTGACTATATTGCTTTGCATCCAAAAGTTATGGAGTGAATGAATTCGGCTACACACAAAGACGAACTAACTATTTCCATTTATGAGTAGAGCTTCAAGGTTTGCATCATGTCGATACTTATTGTGGATTTTTGGTGATGTAAGTCCCTCATTTCACCTGTTGGAATCCCTTTATTTGAAATATGTGTGCTCTAGTTCTATGCGTTGGAATTTTTAAAGGGCTACATATGGAAAGTGGCTAAAATTTTGAGATGTTTCTTATATTAATTGTGTTAAACCAATAAGTTATATGGAACTTCATACATAGTCATATATTATGTTCGATCTTTTTAGATTCTTCTTTTCCTTAGCGTAGTACAAGTGATTGGATTAAGGGAGCGTTGGTGGTTGCAAATTATTGCAGAGGTATGCCCAAACATGATGCAATAGGGGGGAGTACATGCAAGTTGGTATGTACATTATATGCATTATATTCTTTGTGTTGTTGATTGTGTTATATTGGAGTTTGGAGTTTAGCGCTGAGTTCCTCATTGTTTTACTATTTTTTGAGGTTGATTTGCTGAAAAATGGTTCTAATTGGTGAAGTATTAGAGTTCCTCAAAACCTTGATATAATGTACTATTGAAGACACAATAAAAATCAACGAAGACAATCTTGCTGATATTCAAATATATCTACAAGATTCACACAAAAAGATAGAGTTTTTGCAACTTGAATCTCAATTCTAGCAAGAAGAGCTACAACAGAATAGACATCATTCTAAAACAATTTTTTTCAAAACATTAAGACCGACTCCCATCAGCAACAAGAAATTGCAGATACGGTACCCATTTCAGGAGCATATGTACAAATAGATGCAGAAGTACAACTTGCACTTCCTAATTCAATCATCATACCTTGGGAAGAGATTGTTAGCAATATGCAAAGAACATGTCTTGGACATGACAAGGATGTGTCCTTTCATATTCCGGACTATTCCAAGCCCATAAAATTTCAAAATGTTGGATTCCTTCATGATAGTTCATCTTCACCTACTCCGGCTCTTCTTCCACAGCAGCCACAATAAAATTTCACATGCCAACATTGTGACAGAGTTGGCCATATGAAACTCATTGATTTGATCTTCATCTGTGTGAGAATTGTTGTTAGCATAATCATCATTCAAACAAAGGATTCAGAAACAAGATTCCTGCAAGAACAAATATTCATCTTGGATGGATCACTACTTGGCAATGGGCTTCAACAACCAAGAATATATTTCAATCATATGTCAAAATTTCTCCTAGAGTATTAAAAAGTCTTGCAGTTGAGTTTTCTTCATCTTTTCACCTTGTATCTGATGGGGGGCAATTTATGGCCATATACAAGCTTCAAAGCTACATCAAGCAAGCATGAGCCACAATCTGAGCCACATCTTGAACTTGATGCCTAAGTCTACATCAAGAGACAACCATTCCTAGATTCAGAGTTGTTGCCAAAGACAGAGAAGACCCTAAGCATTTCTTTGGTTGGTTTCCTTCCTTAAACCACAGAAGGTTAAAGGTCTCCCTCTTCAAAGCATTAGGGGCACTTCTTCTAGTAGAACACTTCAAATTCTTTCTAGATTTGGAAGAGTTTTTGGAACAACACTAAGCGTTCTAGGTTGAGACCCCAATGGTCTCCCTTTTCAAAATAATAGGGAGCACATCCTTTAACAAAAGACTTAAACTTCTTTCGAGATTTAGAAGTGTTCTAGGAACCGCACTAAGTGTTCCAGTGTTGGTAGTCATCCTTAAACCATCGTAAGTTGTGAAGTCAAGTTTTGTTAAAATAGCAACAAGAAATCCTAATTTAATTTTTCCTTGAATTAAATTAGGAATTATATCGAAATTATATTCTCATAGCTACTTGTAATAGTTAATTAAGTTCATTTGACTTAGTTGGCTCAGTAAATTCGAGTTGGAAGTTTATATAGAGTCATGTAGAGTGATTTCTAAATTTTAGGGGTCCAAGTTGATTTATTTTCAGTTGTAATTAATTAACTCAGTCTAACTAAGTGAAATTTAGTTAAACTAGTTCAAACAGTTGGAGGAACTAGTAGGAGGTCTAGTAGTGGGAACAAGCACTAGTGCAACTTCAATGCTCCACCAGTTAACTGAATATTCACTCATAAATAACTCATGCATGTCAGTTATGAGGAAGGCCTAGTTGAGATTAGATTTTAGGGACAATGTACTATCAGTTGTATAATTTTCTGAGTTGTACACATGATGCATGCAATCAGTTGAGGGCCTATGGATGGATTGCGCAGTTATGGAGAGAGAATTTACTAATTAAATACGGGCTAATTCTATCAGGAATTGCACAAGGAAGTAGGGTCTTGGAAGGAAGCAAAATTGGCTAAGTGTTGGCTTGACTTAGTTTGTGAAGTAGAGAGATAGATTGTACTTGTGAAGGAATTGTTCGGGTTGAACAAGCATTGTGTTTCCTTCTCATATATTTTGATTAATGCAATATATATAGTTGGGGTTTTGAGTAGTTTCTTTCCCCAGAAAAATATTGTGTTATGTGCAACTGAAATTCTTACTTTTTTGCTTAGTGTTTTCATCGACCAATTTTTTTTTTCCGCTGATGAGTAGAGTAGATTCTTGTCTTATGTTTTAGCACATCACATAAGTTATTGAATCTACAAGTAAAAATCTAAAATGGTATCAGAGCTGAAGACATTATTGAAGAGGATAATTCAAGTTTGTTGTGCAGGTGAAATCAAATTTGCAGGTTCATACTTCAGTGTCAGTAGTATGTCATTATACGGTTTGAGACATGAGTATGCTCTGGAGGGAAGCTCGAATTACATAGCTTGGAAGGACATGATGGAGGAAGTGCTGGAAGAAAATGGGTTGAAGGAATTCATAGATCATGATATTTTTAAGCCTACAACATCTGATCGTAAGATCTAACTGAATGGAAAAAGTGTGTGGAAAAGTTAAGAAGGATTATCCTAGAAGGAGTTCGAGATCATATTGTCTCAAATATCCACTGTAAGGAAAATCCATTTGCAATGTGGAAGGAATTGACATTCCTGGTTCAAAATAGCAGTGACCATAGGAAGTTGACACCGAAGGACAAAATTAGAAATATCAATATGGAGAAGGGTGACTCTATTCCAAAGTACTTGACCAAGTTCACCCAAGATTGCGATGAGCTTGGAAGTGTTTGGATTACTGTTGCTGAAGATGATTTGGTGAGCTTAGTACTCCTAGGACTTCCCAAGAGCTGACACAGTTACCAAGACTCAGTTAATGGGAGGGAGAAGCTACCAGAGTGGGAGTGATTGTGGTCTGACTTGATACAGGAAGAGATTCAGCGAAACATGACAAACAAATCCTTATCAAATAATGATGATGAGGAGAATTGTGCCTTAGCGGGTCAGGAAAATAAAGGGAAGGGGAAGTCATCCCATTCCAAATCAGATTCTTGTCAAGACGACAAGAAGAAGGACATGTCAAAAATCAAGTGTTTTCACTGTCACGAGTTAGGACATTTCTCCAAAAAGTGTCCGCATAAGAAGGCCGGTAAGAAGCCTTCAGGAAGAGCGATAGGTGAGGCTATTGCTTCACAGTTCGAACTGGATTTTACCCTCATCGCTTGTATGGTGTCATTGATGATGGGTAGTGTGTGGTACCTGGACAATGGAGCTTCATTCCACATGACCGGTAACAAAGATCTCTTCAGTAACTTGGAGGAGAAGGATCTCCATATGCATATCGAGATGGGTGATGATGGGAGGTATAGCACTATCGGGATCAATACAATTACCTTTGTGAGATCTTATGTATGTTCCTAGTTTGAAGAAGAAATTGTTTTCTATTACCATATGGGAGGATAGAGGCTATGATGTGATATTTAGTAAGGGAAAGGTGTTCCTTCATCACATAGCCATAGGAAAAATAAAGAGGATAGGGGTTCGAGTGACGAACCTCTACAAATTGGAAGTAGAAGATTTTTCCGCCTTGAGTACTGTTGAAGCCCCGAAAATCGGGTCGACAACAAGGGGGATACCCGCCCGATCCAGACCAACCTTGGTTGGCAGCTCCTTATCCGTTTGATATAGCGGGTCCGACTGGGGATAATGGGACTAGTTTCCCAATCTAAGGGTGTGTGTGTGTGCAGAGTTGGATGATGTTGATCTAAGAGTTCTAATCTAAGCTACTTTAATATAATTCTATGCTATTGTAATATAATGAAAACAACACATCTAATCTATGCTGACCCGGGATGTATTTCTTCTATTATGCGATCTAAAGAGATTTCAAATAATAACTGGTAATAAAGATCATTCAGCTATCATAAGAATGGAAATCAATGAAGATGAACCACTTTGCATAAAAAGTTAGGCAAAACAGTTGTGAACATCATATCGCATAATAAGTTATTCATATATCAAACATAAATAAATGGCTCCACCGTACAAAAGTGCCAAATGGTAACTCAAACATTCATTAAGAATATAAGCAGAAATGGTCAAGAGATAAAAGTACCATTTATGACTGGTCCTACTCATAAGCTTCAAGCAACAATTATTTATCTCTCCTTGTTCTAATATCTACCAAGAGTACAGAAGTGCAACATCAGTAGCAGATATCAAATGCAAACATTAATAAACCTTGATCCTTTAATTCATCAAAACCTCCTCTGAGGGTGCAAAAGTGCATGTTCTGAGGACAAGTTTTTGATAAATTTCTAGACCCTTCTCTAAATGCATGAGAAGGGTTTAAATATTGCTAACTAAATAACTTAATTACATAAATTTAGGATATAGTTTAAATGACCGCCCTTTATCTAAGCAAACTTATTTCTAAAAATTGAATCTAATTCCTAACTATTTCTGCATTTGCTCCTTAATGTTGCGAGCATTCAACATTTGCCTAGGAAGAGTCGGCTGGTTGTTTTTTGCTTTTTCTTGGGCTACACAAATAGAAATGGCAAGCGCTGGCACCACTTTTTAGTAAACTAGAAGATATTTTTGGGAATCATCTTCTGGCTGGGCGAATTTACTGCGTATATACTTGGTAACAACACAAATTTCTCTCAAATTGCTTCTTCTTTTGCTATCTCGATTTCTGGACTCGTGGATGACTAAGGAAATTAGGAACTTTGCTTTCTGAACAATTTTCTTAGCGATGTGAGATTAGCGCTAGGTGCTAATCGTGCATCGAAAACTGCCTCCGTTCTTTGATCCTGGCCTTTCTGGTGCGTTTTCCTTCATAAGCTTCAGAATTTTGTAAACATGTTGCTTTTGTGAGCTTTTGAGCTTGAGTGTTGAATCGCCTATTGATATCAGCATCTGTTCAGTAATACTCTGAAATCTGCATTTCTGTTGCATGCGGTATCTGTTTATGAGGACATATGTTCTCTGTTCTCTGAGCATTGACGCTTTCCTTTTTTCCTTAGATGTTTCCTGCACATTGCTTCATGTTGTTTCCTGTTTTTCATTCCTGCAGTTCATGCAAAGGAAAAGAGTAATGATAATAAATTTTGACACGAAAGCTCTAAGCTCTACGAATGTATAAAATCATGACACTCATAGTGAACTGACTCTTTGAAAAACACAAAACTATCCTTCATGAATACTTTGGCATACATTCATTAATTTCCTTTAAGGCGCGTGCCTAATTTTTGGTTTAGGGACAACTTTTCTTGAATGCTGAGCCGAGGAAAATTTGCGATGGGTGATTTCTGCGACTCGCATCGCAGCATCGTGGATCGCATTATCAAGATGTGTCATCGTAGAGTTTCTTGATCAGTTTATCACAGAATCGCGTCATCGCATTTATCGCAAGATCACAGCATCGTGCTTATCGCAAGATCACAGCATCGCGCTTATCGCAAGATCGCAGATCGCATTTATCGCAAGATCACAGATCGCATTTATCGCAAGATCGCAGATCGCATTTATCGCAAGATCGATGCAAATTTGTTAAGTTATTGTGTGCTGCTTATGCGATGTTGCGATATGCGATGTCGCATATCGACCATCGGCGATTTCTTAAGATCTTCATTTATGGGCGCTTCTTAATGTATGTGATGCGATGAATTTCGCGTCGCTTCTTTGCAGTTTTTTATTGTGCTCATAAAGAAATGTTTTACTCTTCTCCGTGCGATGTATTTTTAAGGAGTATAATACAAAAACTTTTTATAAATTTTTTTGAATTTTTTACTAAGGCTCCCCACTTGTTTAGTGTTATTGCTAATGCTAAAGAAGGAGGGGGGTTGTTGGTGGCCACAACAATGGCGATTCACTTGGAAGAACCAGTTATCTCTACTTTTCTATTGATTTTTTTTTTTAAACTTCCAAAACGGAAAAATTTTCATAAATCTAAACTTTGTTATGGACAGATAGAGTACATTATGCCTTATTCTATCAATGATATTTTGTTTCAACCTCTTTCTATTCTAATTGTTTGCTTCCTCAGGCTTGTCCTTGTATTTATATTAGCCATTGTTTGGTCTTGTAAAGATAAAATAAAGTCTTCTCTGTGTGCTAGCTTTAAAATATGCTCGTTTGTCGTAGGTAGAGCCTCTGCTGCCAGCAGGCGTCCATAGCCTCGACAGGGTTACCTATTACCCAGCAATGATCCTTTATCCTGCTTAAGGTTATCTACAACCTTCAAAGAAAAATCCACATTGACACTTTTTCCTTTTTTTTATTCTTAAAGAACAATGTCTTGGTTTGGTAGCCAAATTATGACACAGTAATTCACTTGATTTACACTTTTGCTGAACAAGCTGGCTCGTGATGAGACCCCTTGTATTTTGATTTCAACAATCTTGAGTCATTGCCCTGTTTTGATGGACAATGTTTGGAAAAGTCAGCAAAGTTATATCTATGATCATGATAAGCCGGCTCGTGATGAGACCTCTTATTCTTTGAGATATAGTGTTTCTTGGATTGTCCCTCTGAATGCTGCGATTTTCTTTAACAGGGAGGAAATCATTGCTTTCCTTAAGAAAGCTCTGGACGACAATAATAGAGTTTGAAAACAGCAGTTTTACAGAGAATCTTTATTTTGTTATTGATACCTTTCATTGTGCTGATATAAAACAATTTCTTAGCTAAAGGTTTCTTTCATCAAATTTTTTGAAGTTGAAACTAGTATCATATCTAGGGTAGAGTTTTTAACTATATCTGTCAATAATAAAGATCAGATTTTCAAAAATTTTCTATTTATACAAGCGAAAAGCTCAAAATCTGAAAGAGAATTGGTGTCTTTTCGTGAATACCAGTAGTAACCATTTACAATTGGTTTTATTATGAAAAAAAGAAAAAGAAAAATAAAGCTATTCTACAAAATATAAGAATAATCTTGTATGGAAAATATATTTTAAGGATTTGTCCATTAACAGGAAAAGAATCCCTTCTACCTGCTAAATCCTGTAAGACAAACGTTGATGGACCTATGACTTCAACAATCTGAAAAGGACCAAGCCACATCTTTTGAAATTTTGTATGTTTGCCCTTTTCTTCATGAGCCTTATCCCATTTTAAAACTAAATCTCACATCTGAATTTTTTTTTGGTCATTATGTTTGAATCATAAGAGGATTTTATTAGCGCTTGATGATGAGCATGGGTTTTCTTAGCTTGTTATCGTTGTTCTTCTAATTTAGTTATTTCCATTTGTCTTAGTTGTATGGAGGAAGTAGGTACTTCATCAATGTATTGTATTAAAGACAAAGAGGGAATGACTAAGTGAGTTGGAAGAACCACTTCTTTCCCATAAACTAAATTAAAGGGGGAAGTGCCGATCGAAGCTTTTTTCATTATTCTATCTGCCCATAAAGCATTTACCAAAGCTTTATGTCAATTCTTTTGGTTCTGGTCAATTTTTCTTTTAATAATCCTGATTAGGTTTTTATTTGTTGACTCAGCTAACCCATTACCTTGTGGATAGTAATTGGCCGAATATTTTAGTTTGAACCCTCTTTTAAGTGCAAACTCAGTCATTGCATTTCCAGAAAAGTATGATGCATTATCAAACATTAAAGCCGTTGGAAATCCAAACCTAGTGATTATAAATTGATCTATGAATTCGATAATATTTTCAGAATTAGCCGTCTTGAGAGGAACTGCTTCTACCCATTTAGTAAAATAATCTGTTGCCGTGAGGATGTATCTATGTTGCTTAGAAGAGTGAGGAACGATCTCACCTATTATGTCCAAGCCCCACTGATTGAATGGTTGCTCGATGTTTACCGATTGTAGTGGCAGGGATGGCTTCTTTTTTCTTCCAGTAGTAGTTTGGCAGACTTGACATTTCCTTACATAACTGTGTGAATCTTTGAACAGCGTAGGCCAGCAATATCCTGCACGTAAAATTTTATGTGCAGTAGCATCTCCAGCATAGTGTCCGTATGCTAGTCCATCGTGGAGTTCCTGCAAAACTTTTTCAGCTTCAGTTTTTTCAAGACATCTAAGAAAAATAGAATAATAATTCTTTCTAAAAAGAATATCATTTATAAGCTGATATTGTTTAGCTTTCAATCTCAGAGCTCTTTTCTTAGTGTGATCCAGGTGTGATGGAGCATACCCATTCTTAAGATAATAAATGATATCAGCATACAATAATTTTGCATCATTTAGGCTTACCTCATACATTTATATCTCTTCGGATGAAATTTCAGAGATTTGTGATGCTCCAGCCAACATTTTGCAGAAGCCTTGACCTCTTACAATGTTTGCTAGTTTGATCTCAAGGTCGTATTCCTGTAAAGCAGTGATCCAATTTGCTCTTTTCTCACCCATATCCTTCTGTACTAAAAGATTTCTTACCGTTGGGAACGGTACTATGATCTTAGTATGGGGTTTAAGTAAGGAAGGTCTGAAATATTTGACCGCTTTGAAAACATCATAGGCCTGTTTTTCCACGTCTGAATAATTGAGTTCAGCACCTTGTAAATTTGAGCTAAAAAACACAATTGGAGCTTTCGCTTTTTCTTGATTTGCTTGAGTTAGAATCACAGCATATGATTTCTCTGAGGCAAATGTGTATAAAACAAAAGATTCTGAAAAATTTGGGGTTGCTAAAGATGGAGCATTAATAATAGCTTGTTTGATCAGGTTGAATGCTTCATGTTCATCTTGACCTCATTTGAAATTTGAATTCTTTTTAATCATGGTTTGCAAAGGAGACACAATTCGTGAAAAATCTGGGACAAGTCTCTTTACAAAATTGATTTGACCAAGGAAAGATTGCATGGCTTTTTTATTATGAGGTAGAGATATTTCAGAGATTTCTTTGATTCTGTTAAGATCAATGTGAATACCAGATTTTGACACTATGAATCCTAGAAGTTTTCATTCACTTAATGCGAAAAAAGATTTCTTTGGGTTAAGTGAAATCCCATACCTTAAACATCGTTGAAAGATTTGTTTTAAATGTTTGAGATGGTCGCTTCGCTTCTTGGAGTACATTGTTATATCATCCAAATAAATTACTACAGATTTATTGACTAAACCCTTAAATGTGATGTCCATGGCTCTTTGAAATATAGCACCGGCATTAATCAAACCAAATGGCATCTTCCGATATGCATATGTGCCCCATTTAGTTCTGAATGTGGTTTTCAACTGATCATCGGGATGCACCAGCACTTGATTATATCCTGAAAATCCGTCCAAGAAAGACATCAGTTCTGAGCTTGCTACTGCCTGTAATATCTGTTCCATAGGTGGAAGAGGAAAATTGTCTCTTTGACAGGCTTTGTTAAGATTCCGAAAATCGATACAGATTCTAATATCTCCGTTTTTATTTCTAACGGGTACCATATTGGAGACCCATTTGGAATGTTTGACGGGGAAAATTATTCTGGCTTTTAATAACTTATTTAGCTCACTTTTTATCTGATTTTCTAAATTGGGGTGGATCTTTCTCAGTTTTTGTTGGATAGGTTTTTCGTTGTCAATCATAGGAATAGTATGCTGAATGATAGAAGTGTCGTACGTCTTCAGCTCATCGTAATTCCACGCAAATTTTTTTTTATATTGTCTCAAAAGACGAATATACGCTAGTTTTTCTTCAGGGACTAGGCCGATGCATAGATTAACGTTTTGTGGTTTATCATCGGTTCCTAGGTTTACTAATTCGTAGTTCAGAGTTGAACTGTAGAGCTTTGAATTGGTATAACTTTTAAACCAATTTTTCAAATCGTATAAGTCTTATAACTTAACCACCGATTTAGGTATAGCATTATCAGTGCTATTTTGTTGTATCCGTCGATCGTGATGGTCTTCGTCAATTATCTGATTGGAGTAGGATCCTTCAGAAGTGAGGAAATTTACAATATCAGGATCGTCATTGAATACTCTCCAATTTGTAATGTTGTCAGGGATGGACGGTCTAAAGATTAATTCTATTGAGAATCTATCTGGACTAAAATCTTCGGAGGGAATAAGCCTAGAGGCTACGTTAGCCAAAAGGTCTACTCTTGCGTTTTGGATTCTCGGGATTGAAGAGATATTAAATGCTATGAAATGCTCAGTCAGATCTTGTACTAAAGATTGATATTGTTTTAAATGACCTGATAAGCAATGTATAGTGTTACGTACCTGTTTGACGATAATCTCAGAGTCTCCGAAGACTTGAAGATACTTGACGTTTAACCCGATTGCTTTGTATAGGCCTTGCACCAAGGCCTCATATTCTGTTGTATTATTTGTGCAATTGAATTCGAGTCTGCATGTAAGCATGGTCTTGTTTCCTTTTGGACTAATCAGAATGCATCCTGCTCCTGCTCCTTCGCTAGATTTAGAGCCATCGAAATATAATTTCCAAAACAAAGATGTATTTACAGGTTCATTTACAAAATTAACACACTTTGAACTATTAGTTTGGGAAAAAATTTCGACTTGGGATAAAACTGAATTTTCTAAGTAAGGTGATGTGTGCGCATTGAAATTACCGAGAAAAGAATCTACCGAGTAATTGCCTATGATACTGCTGTTATACGATACTGCTTCATTCTCTCCCTCTAATTCTGTTACTATGTACTTCTGGTGTAACTCTCGTTCAACCTTTATTTGATTCGGTTTACCGTTGTAGGGTAACCACATGTGCGACCAGTCGGTTGCAAAGTATCCATGGAGTTTCTCGGACCAATCCCTGCTAAGAATTAAGCCATATAATTCTGGGATATCAGCCACTAGAATGTCAATAACCTGACATACCTTCAGGTTAGATGACAATCTTATGGTTACTTGATTAATTTCACCAATCACTTCGACTTGAGATCGATTAAGCTAAACTATGCGTACTGCAGATTTTTGTGGTTGAACATTTAACTTAGTACATATTGATCTGGGTAAAATATTCGATGAAGCACCAAAATCTACCAAACAATTGTGCACATTTTTATTGAAAATTTCATAAGTGAGAAGAAATGGGAGAGTGTGAGATCTTGACCTTCCTCCAATCAAGGCAATATCATTTGGATCAATCTTATTAATCGCGATAGTTGGAGGTCTTCCCATGTTGTGGGAAGCTTGAGAGAGTACAGCGGTAGGCAAAGGTATAATAGGCACGACATGTAATTATTGCATCATTATCTTTTGTTGATGCTTCAATTTGCTCAATTCATAAAGGGTAATATTAGCCCTAGTCTTTTTCATGTCACCAATAATATTGTACTCCATTTCATCCGACACTATCAGTGTTTTTGATGGAGTTGTTTGATCTGCTCGGACTGGGCTAGATTGAGTCGCTTTAGTGGTTGTTTTCTTTGTTGCGACTTTATCTTTTATTGTAGGGCTTTCGCTCTTCTGCTTAGGGGTAGTTTGGGGAGGATCAAGCTGATTTCTGCTTCGTGTGCTAACCGAAAATACTTCTTGATCTTCTTCTTGTGGGAGGATGAAATCCGACATTCCTTGTAATTCCACAACTTCTTCGTCAATGGTCTGCCCTTCAGTGGCACTTTCTTCTTCTTCCTCTTCCTCAGTTTCAGCATTGGAGATGGCATTGGGTGGTTTTGCATCCGTTGAAGGATCTCTTTTAAAAGCTCTGTAGGGTTTTTTTAAAGAAGTTTCTACTACTTGTTTTTTTATGTCAACCATCTCATTAGACATGGTCTTTAATACTTTCTGCAATCCTTCCAAATCGAAAGGGTCTTTTGTTTGTTTCTTCTTGGAGTCTTCCTTGAAGGTGACTTTTTTAGACTTGCGTTCCTCTATCGCGGATCTCTTTTCCAGGGCTATTACGCGTTTCTCTACTACTATCGCCTCTGTCATGTTTTCAAATAAGGTTGTTTTATTTGTTCTATCCACGAAGATTGCTATGTTTGATGGTAAAGCAATAATATACCATTCACATCGTACTTCTTCTCTGGGTTGGGAAGCAGTGGGAATTTTGTTGAGAATTTTATTGAACCGTAAATCAAAATCTTTGATAGGTTCTTTAGCTTGGGCCTTAAGATTGGATAGGTCATTGATTAACATTTCCGTTGATCTGTCATCACCAAACTTGATAAGGAATTGATTCTGGAAGATATCCCAACTTGTGATAGACCCGGAGGGTAATGAAAAATACCATGACCTGGCTATCCCTTGCAGTGTATATGGAAAAAGCCGAACAACAGCATCTTCGTTAGTAACTCCGTTGAGATTGATAGAAAGCATGGAATTGTTTATGTGTTCTTCTGCTAGAATGCCTGCTTCTGGATTGAATTTGGGCAGTCATTTCTCAGGATGGGCTGGTATTTGACTCAAGGGCGTGGGCATTAAAATTGCCCCAGGGTTGTTCCATGGAGACTGGGCCATCGTTGAGCTGCTAGTAGAGAAAAGTGCAGAAGATGATCTCTGTGGCTGGGAAGATGAGGATACTATGATCGTAGATGATTGAAGAGGGGTTGTGGGAGTTCCGGTAGACGGATGGATGATGGTTTGGAATGGAGGTGTGGGTGGTTGACTTCGCTGTGAGGTAGTTGAAATGGGTGATGTAGACGAAAGAGTCTCACTGTCAGACTCTTGTGGTGTTTTCCTCGCTCTTTTCCTGGAGGGAAGAGGCAACTCAGTTGGCTGGATGCCAAATTTTTCACTCTTTAACCTGGTTAGGGGATGAGCAGGATTGTACCACAAAGTCACACTGCTTTGAGATTTATCAGACCTCTGAGGAGAAATGGAAAATCCCTGAAGTTTGTGAATCAAAGATTCAACTCCAGGAGGTTTAATGGTAGATTGGTCTGAAATATCAGGGTGTGTAGTAGCGATTGATACTCGAGTGACTTCTGACTCTGGATTTAAATATACTGGAGAAGTCGAGGGAGATGATGAGGGCGTTTTACTCTCAGAATGGTATTTAGATTTTGATTTAAGTGCCATTCATAGTTCAAGCCCTCCTTCTAGCGCCAAATATGTTGAAGCCCCAAAAATCGGGTCGAAAACAAGGGGGATACCCGCCCGGTCCGGACCTTGGTTGGCAGCTCCTTATCCGTTTGGTATAGCGGGTCCGACTGGGGATAATGGGACCAATTTCCCAATCTAAGGGTGTGTGTGTGCAGAGTTGGATGATGCTGATCTAAGGGTTCTAATCTAAGCTACTTTAATCTAATTCTATGCTATTGTAATCTAATGAAAACAACACATCTAATCTATGCTAACCCGGGATGTATTTCTTATATTATGCGATCTAAAGAGATTTCAAATAATAACTCGTCATAAAGATCATTCAGCTATCATAAGAATGGAAATCAATGAAGATGAACCACTTTGCATAAAAAATTAGGCAAAACATTTGTGAACAACATATCGCATAATAAGTTATTCATATATCAAACATAAATAAATAACTCCACCGTACAAAAGTGCAAAATGGTAACTCAAACATTCATGCAATAACATATAAACAACTAAAAACTGTATATCACTCTAAGAATATAAGCAGAAATGGTCAAGAGATGAAAGTACCATTTATGACTGGTCCTACTCATAAGCTTCAAGCAACAATGATTTATCTCTCCTTGTTCTAATATCTATCAAGAGTACAGAAGTGCAACATCAGTAGCAGATATCAAATGCAAACATTAATAAACCTTGATCCTTTCATTCATCAAAACCTCCTCTGAGGGTGCAAAAGTGCATGTTCTGAGGACAAGTTTTTGACAAATTTCTGGACCCTTCTCTAAATGCATGAGAAGGGTTTAAATATTGCTAACTAAATAACTTAATTACATAAATTTAGGATACGGTTTAAATGACCGCCCTTTATCTAAGCAAACGTATTTCTAAAAATTGAATCTAATTCCTAACTATTTCTGCATTTGCTCCTTAATGTTGCGAGCATGCAACATTTGCCTGGGAAGAGTCGGCTGGTTGTTTTTTGGTTTTTCTTGGGCTACGCAAATAGAAATGGCAAGCGCTGGCACCACTTTTTAGTAAACTAGAAGATATTTTTGGGAATCATCTTCTAGCTAAGCGAATTTATTGCGTATATACTTGGTAACAACGCAAATTTCTCTCAAATTGCTTCTTCTTTTGCTATCTCAGTTTCTGGACTCGTGGATGACTAAGCAAATTAGGAACTTTGCTTTCTGAACAATTTTCTTAGCGATGCGCGATTAGCGCTAGGCGCTAATCGCGCATTGAAAACTGCCTCCGTTCTTTGATCCTGGCCTTTCTGGTTCGTTTTTCGCCTTTAGCGCTTTTTCCTTCATAAGGTTCAGAATTTTGTAAACATGCTGCTTTTGTGAGCTTTTGACCTTGAGTGTTGAATCGCCTATTGATATCAGCATCTGTTCCGTAATACTCTGAAATCTGCGTTTCTGTTGCATGCGGTATCCGTTTATGAGGACATATGTTCTCTGTTCTCTGAGCATTGACGCTTTCCCTTTTTCCTTAGATGTTTCCTGCACATTGCTTCATGTTGTTTCCTGTTTTTCATTCCTGCAGTTCATGCAAAGGAAAAGAGTAATGATAATAAATTTTGACACGAAAGCTCTAAGCTCTACGAATGTATAAAATCATGACACTCATAGTGAACTGACTCTTCGAAAAACACAAAACTATCCTTCATGAATACTTTGGCGTACATTCATTAATTTCCTTTAAGGCGCGCACCCAATTTTTGGTTTAGGGACAACTTTTCTTGAATGTTGAGCCGAGGAAAATTTGCGATGGGTGATTTCTGCGACTCGCATCACAGCATCGTGGATCGCATTATCAAGATGTGTCATCGCAGAGTTTCTTGATCAGTTTATCACATAATCGCGTCATCGCGTTTATCGCAAGATTGCAGCATCGTTCTTATCGCAAGATCGCAACATCGCGCTTATCACAAGATCGCAGATCGCATTTATCGTGAGATCGCAGATCGCATTTATCGCAAGATCACAGATCACATTTATCGCAAGATCGTTGCAAATTTGTTAAGTTATTGTGTGCTGCTTATGCGATGTTGCGATATGCGATGTTGCATATCGGCCATCAGAGATTTCTTAAGATCTTAATTTATGGGTGCTTCTTAATGGATGCGATGCGATGAATTTTGCGTCGCTTCTTCGCAGTTTTTTATTGTGCTCATAAAGAAATGTTTTACTCTTCTCCGTGCGATGTATTTTTAAGGAGTATAATAAAAGAAAAATTATAAAAAATTTTGAATTTTTTACTAAGAGTCCCCACTTGTTTAGTATTATTGCTAATGCTAAAGAAGGAGGGGGGTTGTTGGTGGCCACAACAAGTACTAAAGAAGATAATGTGCGGATCTGAGATATCGATGAGTTGTGGCATAGGATGTTGGGTCACTTGCACCATGGCACTTTGAATATTATGAAACAAATTTCTATTGGTCTTCCCAAGGGTACACTACAGTAGGTAGACACATGAAAAGGGTGTACATTGGGGAAGTACACCAAAGCTTCCTTTCATGAAAAATACAGTAGAGCACAAACGATCCTCGATCGAGTTCACTTAGATGTGTGTGGACCGTTCACGACAACATCCACGACCGAGCACAGGTATTATGTGATATTTGATGATGATTTTTCTCATAAGTGTTGGATCTTCTTAATGTAGAAGAAAGAGTATAATTTTTCTAGTTTTTTTGAGTTTAAATCACTTGCCGAGAAAGATATTGGAAGTAAATTTAAAGCTCTAAGGAGTGATAACGGTGGAGAGTATGCATCGATTGAGTTCAAAAACTTCTGTGCGTCAGAATGAATTTGACAGGAGTTGATAGCACCTCATAACCCACAGAAAAATGGGGTAGTTGAAAGGAAGAACAAGAATGTTGTGGGAGTGGCACATGCGATGTTGCATGATCAGGGCCTACCATTACACTTATGGGTTGAAGCATGCACACAACTATTTATTTGTAGATCAGAAGCCCTCATCAAATTCTCGGGGTGAGTACATCAGAAGAGGCTTCTTCAGGGAAGAAACTAGATGTGGCATACTTCAGGATCTTTGTTTCATCATTCTACTACCATGTTACCAAAAATGCACAGAAAATTCTAGAGCCAACAACATAGTTGGGCATATTTGTGGGGTACACTAATACACCTCACAACTATAGGGTGTACTTGCCAACCAACAAGATGACAGTGGTTCGCAGAGATGTAAAATTCAATGAAGAGAAGGCCATGAGATGTTCCCTTGAGAGGGAGCTTCAACTACATGTGGTTGAGGAGATTTTAGCTCCTAAGGAGGAACCTCAGGATGATGTGGAGAAACCACATGCAAAGGAGCAGGGAGTGGAGACACCCACTCTTGCAGTGTCTTCCATAGATGGGAGAAAGCACACTAAACAGGCTGATAGGTTATTGCATGATTCTAGAGAGAATGTGGGAGCACCCACGTCACAATGCGGGTAGAGGAGGTCACTAGAGAGGTACACTGGCTACATGGATTTGATGAGTGGATGTGTAGAGATTAAGTCATCCTCTTTTGAGGAAGAAGTGAAGCAAGCAATTTGGGTTGATGCCATGGTTGAGGAGTATGACTCCATTGTCAGGAACAATGTTTGGGATGTGGTCCCAAGACCGACAGACAAGTTAGTGGTGAGTTCTAGATGGATTTACAAGGTAAAGCAAGCAATGAATGGTAGTGTGGAGAAACACAAGGCTAGGGTTGTGGCCAGTGGGTTTTCGTAGGTGGAGGGGATTGATTACGATAAAAAAAATTCTCATGTTGCAAGGTACTCATCAATTAGGTCCATTATAGCACTGTCAGAGTGGATGGGTTGGAAGATACATCAGATGGATGTAAAGAAAACATTCCTCAACGACATGATTGAGGAAGAGGTGTATATTGAGCAACCTAAAGTATTTTAGACCTTCAACAGAGAGTCGCATGTGTACCGACTCAAGCTAGTGTTGTATGGACTGAAACAAACACCCCATTCTTGGTAAAATAGGATCGGTAGCTATTTCACTAGGTTTGGCTACACCAAAAGTGAAGCATATGTGAACCTTTACCATATTATGGTTGAAGGTAAATTGTTGATTATTGTGTTATATGTCGACGATTTGATTCTAACAGGTGATGATAAGCTGATCAAGGCTTGCAAAGAGGATCTTACAAGACAGTTCGAAATGAAGGACTTGGGGTTCATGCAATACTTTTTGGGTATGGAAGTATGGCAAGGTGATAAGGAATTGTTTGTCTCTTAGGGAAAGTATGCCAATGAGATACTCAAGAAGTTCCACATGGAGAGAAGTAAACCCACGGAAACTCCTCTAGTTGGTAACTGGAGGAAGGAGGATGCTACTTTCGGTGAAGTAGTGGAGGCTATTATTTATAGGAAGCTTATTGGTTCACTCATGTATTTTCTGAACACACGACTGGTCATGTGTTATGCAGTTAACCAACTTAGTCAAGCAATGGTTAAGCTGACCAAGCTATATTGGAAGGCAACCAAACATGTGTTGAGATACCTCAAAGGAATTACTCAGTATGGTCTTTGGTACAGATGGATACAGGGAGTGAAGCTTCAAGGCTTCACTGATGTAGATTAGGTAGGGAGTCCATCCTATATGAAGAGCACATCAAATGGGATCTTCAGTATTGGTTCAACAATTGTTTCTTGGTACAACATGAAACATAAATCAATTACACTTAGTTCAGCAGAAGCAAATTACATGGCTTCTAGTCAAGCAGCTTGTGAGGCTATCTGGATGAGGAAGATTCTGGTTGGTTTGTTTGGTCAATAGATGGATCCAATAGTGATTTACTGTGATAATCATAGTTGTATCAAACTCTTCGAGAATCCAATTTTTCATGATCGGTCAAAGAATATTGATATCTGGTATCATCATCTCCTAGATTTTGTGTAGAGGAGAATTATGTTGTTGGAGTACATCCCCACAGAGGAATAGGATGCAGATATTTTGACAAAGTCCTTTTCAAGATGCAAATTTGAGTTCCACATAGGCAGGATCGGGGTAGAAAATAATCCCTTTCTTGTTGAGAGGGAGTGTTAAAAATACAACAAGAGATCCTAATTTAATTTTTCATTGAATTAAATTAGGAATTAAATCGAAATTCTATTCTAATAGCAACTTGTAATAGTTAACTAAGTTAATTTGACTTACTTGGCTTAGTAAATCCGATTTGGAAGTCTATCAAGATTCATGTAGAGTGATTCCTAAACTTTGGGGCTCCAGGTTGAGTTCTTTTGAGTTGTAATTAATTAACTTAGTCTAACTGAGTTAAAGTCAGTTAAACGAGTGGAAACAGTTGGAGGAACTAGTAGGAGGTCTAGTAGTGGGGACCTTCCAAGCGAAATAGATGGAAAACTAAGAACTGAACCAGACCTGTCTGCCATAAGAAAATAAGAGAGAAGGAAGAAACCCCCAGAACCCAACATACATCATCTTTTGTTTAGGACGAGAGCTGAAATTATAAGTTGAATCATTTGCATGCCAGAGCCTTAGGGTAGCCAACTCAAAATTAATAATAAGCAGACTTGAAGGGAGGTCTTGAGGCCATAAAGGAAAATAAAAAAGATCCCAGGGGTGGCCATAACAACAAAATCATCTCAATCCCATACAAGACAGATAAATACCAAAAACGATAGACATAGGAAAACAAAATACCACAACCATTGCTTCCCTTGTTGAAAATTCCATTAACAAAACCACATAAACCACCTTCCAATCGGACCAAATTGCACCAGAATCTCTCATTATGAAAGCCAACAGACATATATAACAGATCATAGGGACACATGTGAAGAAACTATGAGCATACCCATAAACCTGAGTTGGGATCGGCTGCAACTGAGCCCACTTCCAGGGAAAACGCACCAGCACGTCCGTTTCCTCGTCACCATGCTGTGTGAACTAGAGCCAAGACAAGAGGAGAGAAAAATACATAAACTTACTGAACTGACCACAAAGAAAATTGATAATTCATTCCCCATTAATGGCCCTACCACCTTCATTTACTTGTCAATATCCAAATTTTATTAAAATTATTTATTAAAAATATATTTAAAGGCATATTTATAATTTACAATGTATATTATAATTCAAATAAATATGTAATTCTTATTTCATCATTTTTTATTTTTATCTTTTAATCTCAAAACTAAATCAATAAAAATATTTAAAATTATGAAAAATAAATACAATTTTAATAAGTGTTGCAGGGTAACGTAGTCCTACCACTAAATTTAATAAAAATATTTAAAACTATGAAAAATAAATCACAATTTTAATAAGTGTTGCAGGGCAGTGTATTCCTGCCACTGAGATTAAGGATAATGTTGCTACAAAATTTGCATATAGAAGCTACTAGCATGATACATATAAAGCATACTATGAAATATTTAAATAGATATTAGTATAATATGGAGAAGATTAATGTATATTTTCAATATATTAGCTAAAAAAAATGATTATTCTATGAAATTGTTTTACAAAACACAATTATATTCAAATTTGTATAGTAAAGTTTGACAATTTATATTTTCCCCCAAAATAAAATATAATCTTGTAATTCAATAATGAAATAGTAACTCTAGTAAGAATTGTTCGAATTACATTTAAATTATGTGCATATACAACTAAATAGATGTCGCATTCATATAGATATGAATTACAAATTATTTAGTACAATGCACAATTACATAATGTTGATCAATTTGGTATGACACTTAACATGATACTAGACTCTTACCCTAGCAAGGACTAATATTGTGAAAATTATGAGGGATTTTTCTTGGGATTTTTTATGTAGAAATTATGGTGTAGATTTACAAGTTCTCATGAAATTTTAATCAAAAGCATAGGAAACAAACCTACTCTATTGCTCCGCAGAAAGTAATTCATAATCTAGAACTAAAATCTCAGACATGCTATAAGAAATAACACACATGCGAAGAAGATTTTTCCTGGGGAAAGCAATATGCTAAAAACCCCAATGCGTGCTTGCACTAATACAATGAATAGATACGTATTACAATTGCTTTTCTCAACTGAGCATAACTTTCAAGTGAATAACCTATCTCTTTACTCACTGAGAAGATTTGACGTAGACTTAGTCAAATTTTTCCTCTACTTGAGCTCTTATTTCTTTGCTCTATTCCTTGAGAAATTAGGCCCCTATTATTTAAGAATTTCTCCAAAATTAATTGAGCAATTTCTTAGCCTGGTCAACTGATTGCATGCAACAACTGTAGACTCAAGACCAGTCTACAACTGATGTTACACTACCTTGGAATCTCCACCAAGCCTAAGGAACTTGAATTCTCTACATACACTATATATTTTGGGATGACTGATCAGTTAACAAGATAATCATTGAGTTTGACTGAAGTCTCACTGCACAACCGAACTTCCACTAGTTCCTTCAACAATTAGAACTAGTTTAACTAAAAACAACTTGATATAAATAACCCACGAGGGCTTCACTCAATGAAACTATGACATATCATTTGCATTCATGGAATAATAAACAATACCTTTAATTTGACTAAATATTGGAAAATGCCTTTAAAAATCACATTATTTAACCCCCTACCAATATGAACCCAATACACCTTCCCAATTAAAAAAATCCCTACTTTCTCTAGATATTGCAGGTATACATTTTTTCATTAACATTTTTTATACCCATTTATACTTTTTCATGAACTTTGAGCTCCATTTTTTATACCTACCAATATAAAAACCCTTTACCCTATTATATGCTCAATATATTATGTTAATTTTTCCTCAATATATATCCCCCAATATGAATGCACATGGTATGGTATTGTTCCCCCAATGAAGCCCTTGTGATCTGATTTTGATTTCTAGAAATTGGCAATCACACATGCTTAACTGAACTCTAACACCTCCAACTCGAATTTACTGAGTAAACTAGGTGACACAAGCCATATCACACAATTTAACTACATCCAAGTTGTTTGTTGATATGGAAGTACAAACTTTCTCAATTTAATCAAGGCAAAATCAAATTGATAATTTTTTGTTGCATTTTTCAAAACTCGCTCTCAGCAAGAAAGGGATTATCAACTAATCCTATCCTGCACCTATGGAACTCAAACTTCCCTCTTGACAAGGCCTTTTTCAAAATGTCAGCATCTTGTTCCTATGTCCGAATCTACTGCAACAACATTATTTGCCTCTACACATAGTCTTGCAAATGGTGATACCCGATATATATATGCTTGAAAAACATGATTCTTGGATAGCTTGATGCAAATCTAATTATCACAATATATGACAGTTGGATCCATCATATGAACAAATAATACAAAAAGTATCTTTCTCATCCAAATCACCTCATGTGCTACTTAACTTGCATCCATGTATTATGCTTCTATCGAACTGAGCGCCACATATATTTTCTTCCTACTATACCAGGAAATCATTGCGGACCCAACACTAAAAATTCCACCTAATGTACTCTTTTGGTATGATGGACTCCCCGCCCAACCTGCATTTGTGGAGCCACATAGCTTCACTCCCTCTATTTGTTTGTATGATAGTCCAAACTAGGTAGTGCCTTTGAGGTACCATACAACATGCTTAGCTTCCCTCCAAAATAATTTGGTTGGCTTAACCATAGCTTGGCTCAGCTGGTAGACTGCATAGCACATATTTGGTAACGTGTTCACAAAGTACATCGGTGAACCCACTAGTTGCCAATAAATGGTAAAATCTTCTTCTTCACCTGAAGTGGCATCCTCCTTACTCCAATTAGCTTCTAGAGGTGTTTCCATGGGCTTGCAACGCTCCATGATAATTGTATCATCTCATTTGCATACTTTCCTTGAGAAATAATTTCCCATTACCTTACCATACTTCCAATCCGAGGAAGTAGTGCATGAGACCCATGTCCTTCTTTCAAATTCTCTTAAAAGGTCCTCCTTGCAGGACTGATCAGTTTCTCATCACTAGTTAAAATTAAATCATCAACATATAAGACAATAATGATCAATTTACCTTCTACCAAGATATGATAGAGGTTTGCATCCGCCTCGCTTTTGGTGAAGCCAAAATCAGTGAGATAGTTATTGATCCTCGTGTACCAAGCATGGGGTTCTTGTTTGAGACTGTACAATGCTCACTTGAGTCTGCACACATGAGACTCCAGATCAAAATTATCAAAGCCTTCTGGTTGCTCGATGTACACCTCCTCCTCAATAACTCCATTGAGAAATGTTGTTTTTACATCCATCTGGTGGATCTTCCACGCCATTTGTGCAACCAGAGAAATATTTGATCCAATGGATGACTACCTTGCTATAGGAGAAAATTTATCCTCATAGTCAATTCCTTCAACTCGAGAGAACCCCTTAGCCACAAATTTGGCCTTGTACTTCTATATGCTTCTGCCTGCTGCCTTCTTAAGCTTGAAGATCCATCATGAACCCACAACTGATTTATCTGCTAGTCTTGGGACCAATTCCTAAACAATGTTATTTATAATGGATTCATATTACTTCACCATTGCATCAAACCATACAGGTTTCTCTACTACTTCCTTGAAATATGATGGCTCAATCTCTATAATCTCAGCCATTAGAGTCATGTAGTCAGTTTACCGATCTAGCAACCTTCTCTGCCTGCACAAATTTGAAGGAGCACCCGCATTCTCCCTTGCATCCCGCACAAGTCTCTCAGCTTCCTTGGTCCTTTTTCTTCCTTCTATAGATGATTATGCTTGAGTGGATGTCTCCACTCTTTTCTCCTCAATATGTGGCTACTCCACAACTTCTTGAGGTTCCTCCTTTGGAGCTAAAATATCCTCTTCTGGTGGGATCTGAAGCTCCCTCTCAAGAGAGTACCACATCGCTTTTTACTTATCAAATTTTACATCCCTTCGAACAACTTTCATTTTGAGGAATGAAAAGTATACATGGTAATTGTGGGGAGTTTCTGTGTAACCCACAAATACCCCCAATTCTACTATTGGCTCAAGCTTCTTCCTTGATTCTTTTGGATACATGGCAGTAAACAGAGGCTCTAAAAATCCTAAAGTGCAACACATCCAAATTTCTCCCCGAGAAGGCCTCCTCCAGTCTAACCATGCTCAAAATTTGATGACGACTTAGGTTCTACAAATAGACTTCTAGGTTGCATGCCTCAACCCACAAATGCAAATGTAGGCCTTGGTCATGCAACATCACGCTCGCTACTACCATAATGTTACACTTCTTTCTCTCAACCACCCCATTCAAATGTGAGTTATGGGGTGTTGTCAACTCTCATTGAATGCCTTCTTTTGCGCAAATTGTTTTAAATTCATTCAACATGTACTCACCTCCATTATCACTCTTCAAAGCTGTCACCTTCTTTCTGGTTTATTTCTCAACTAGCGCCTTGAATCATATGAACTTAGAGAATGCCTCATATTTCTTCTGCATGCAGAAGATCCAACACTTCCATTAGAAGTTATCAATAAAAATGAAAAAATATTTGTGTCTGGCACTATAGACTATCAAGAAAGGTCTAGAAACATCAGAGTAGATCCTTTCTAGGACTACGTGTGCTTTGTTGTCCCGATTATGGAATGTGGATTTTGTCTACTTCCCCAAAGTACATCCTTTGTATACATCCTGCTACTCAATTTCTCCTTTGGGGAGGCCTATGGTTATCTGTTGCATAATATTTAGGGTGCCATGATGAAAATGGCCAAGTCTTTTGTGCCAAAGTTCACCGAAATCACGAGTCTACACCTTCTCCGCCTCTGTGATTAATGCAACATAGTTTTCTACATCTAACTTATACAAGTTCTTCACATGAACCCCAATATGTTTCACCTGTCTTATGGCTATGTGTCTTAGGAATTCCTTTCCTTTTTTGAAGATCACATCATAACCATGGTCTTCCAAAACTACAACAAATATGAGATTTTTCTTTAGGCCCAGAATGAACATGACATCCTTGAGACTAGGGAGGGAGCCTGACTCCCTCTGAAAGGTGACTATACCAACCCCTGTTGCGTTATACCTTCCATTGTCGCCCATCTTGATGTGCAACTACAAATATTTTCTTCTAGGTCACTAAAAAATTCTCTACACCTTGTCATGTGGAATGATGCACCTGAGTCCAAGTACCACATGCTCCCCATCATTGTGCTAGCCATGCATGCAATGAGGTTAAATTCAAGCTTGAAGTCTGAAGCCAAGCCTTCATCTACTACTCCTCTTGAGGTCTTCTTTATTTCCTTTTTATGTGGACACTTCGTGGCATAGTGCCTGAATTCATGACAATGGAAGCATTTAATTTTGGAAAAATATTTCTTCTTCCCCCCTTGGCTAGACCTTGGTTTGGATTGAGATTTCTTCCCTTTTCCTTTCTTTTCCTTTCCAACCAATGTAAATTTTTCTTCATCCTCACCCTGGATGAATTCTCATCTCTTGTATTCTGCCTTATTTCCTCCTGTACCATATTAGACCATAAGTTCTCCCAATTCGGTAGTTTCTCCCTCTTGTTCAATGAATCTTGATAGCTATGCCATCTATCGATAAGGCATGAAAGGGCTAGGCTTACTTAGTAATCTTTAGAGACATTAACACTGACCCCGAAAAGTTCATCACAACATTGAGTGAACCTGCTCAGATACTGTGGAATAATGCCATTCTTATACATCTTGATACTTCGAATTTTATCCTTGAGCGCCAACTTCCCGTGGTCGCTATTATTCTCAAACAATTATGTCAGTGCTTTCCACATTGTGAACGGAATTTATTTTCCGTGGATATTTGAAACAATGTGATCCCACACTCCATATAATATTATTCTCCTCGCCTTGGCGACATATTTCTTCAACTGAGAAAGGTTATGAGCATCAGAGTCCGATGTTTTTGCAACATCTGTCTTGATGCATTCTAGCAATCCATTTTTGTCCAATACCACCTCCATGTGATCCTTCCATGCAATGAAATTACAATTTCCTTCCAAGGCATACTCTAACCTCAACCCATTGAAGGTCAGATGCTTCTTAGCTCTGAAGAGATCCTCCTACACTGAACTTCAAATTCGAACCTCTTGAGAAAGAACTTTGAAATTCATGTTCTAATGTGAATCCTTCTTTGATACCATGTAGAAATTATGGTGTAGATTCACAATTGCTCATGAAATTTTAATAAAAATCACAAGACACAAACCTACTCTACTACTTTGCGGAAAGTAATTCATAATATAGAACAAAAATATCTAACATGTAATAAGAAATAACACACATGAAAATAGTATTTTTCTCGTGGGAAGCAATATTTTAAAAACCCCAATGCTTGCTTGTATCAATATGATAAATATAGATGTATTACAATTTCTTTGCTCAACTCATCATAACCTGCAAGTGAATAACCTATCTCTCTGCTCACTGAGAAGCTATGAGCAATTCCTCTACTTGAGATCCTATTTCCTTACACAATTCCTTGAGAAATTAGGCCCCTATTATTTAGGAATTTCCCCAAAATGGATTTCACAATTCATTAGGCTGATCATCTGACTACATGTGACATCTGTACACTCAACAGTAGTCTACAATTGATGTTACCCCACCTTGGAATCTCCAGCAAGCCTACGTAACTCAAATTATTTTCTCACGCAAGCTATTTTTGGCTGATTGATTAGTTAACTGGATGACCACTGAGTTTGTTTGAAGTCCCACTGCACAACTAACCTTCCACTAGTTCCTTCAACAGTTAGGACTAGTTTAATTAAAAACAAACTGACATAACTGATCTTGATTGCTACAAATTAGCAACCACACATGCTTAACTAAAATCTAACTCTTTCAACTCGAATTACTGAGTAAATAAGGTGACACAAGCCATGTCACATAAGTTAACTACATCCAAGTTGTCAGCTAATATGGAAATATGTTTTTTCTCAATTTTCTCAAGGTAAAATCAAATTGAGAATTTCTTGCTACATTTTTCAACATGTTTTGGCCAATATTCAATCATTGACCATCTCATAACTTTTCGATGTTTTGAAAAAGAGATGAAGAAACAATATTTAATAATGCTTCTTTGTTTTTTGCTAAAAATGATCATACATTGTCTAATAAATTTAAAAAATAATTGAGAAAGTAGGAAGTCAAGTAGAGTGAAAAAGAGATACTTTCTAATTATATGAAAAGTTTATTGTTTGACTTATAGACTTATATATAAATTAGTTAAAATATTGAATCATAAAAAACAAAGTATGCATATAAGAAGTTATGTTTTTTTATTGTGGTGATTTTTATATAGAGATTTGTGAATAGGCTTTAGTTCATTTAAGATCATTTTCACATGTATATGGGAAAAGAGGAGTATAAACTTCTAAGATCATTTGCCCATAATAAATTTATATTAAAGAAAAATAAATTTTAAAGATAATATATTTGTATTAAAACAAAATATTAAATATAATATTTCAACGATATTACTAATGTTTATTTAAATTGTGATCATCCATGTAGTTCTTTATTAATAATTATAATTTCAATTATGTTAATTGAACTTATCCATATTGTATACGTATACATAGCATGCAATATAAATCTCAAATAAAATAAAATATGTTTCTCTATAATTTACAAATTTATTAAGAACAAATATTATAATAAAAAAATTTACTAATATTACACCATTTTTAAATGATTGCCTATCAAGATTTACCTCTTTAAATGATATTCTTGGTAAAATATGAAAATATATAATTTCTTCCATTAAATCTATTATGATCTAAACACACCATTAAACTTTTGACCAATGTTCAATGATGGCATCTATATTGTAGTCCTACATCTGATGAACTAATATCATGAAACCCACGAACTAATATCATGAAACCAATGCAAATAGATGAAACTTTGTCATGGAAGCTATCACAATAGATTAGCTAATATTTGGAAAATTATCAAAATTTTGTTATAGGTAAGATAAAATCGACTTTTTAAAACTTTTCCTTCTTGTACCCCTATGTAGAAGGATAAAACTTGTAACATTTTACAAACTTTAGTAGATAATTAATACATTTTTGAGGAATATTAAGAATATTTACAGAAGATTAAGCTCTTTTTTAATTTTAATGAATATTTTACAATGTTTTTTTGTAAACTTGGCAGGTCTACATCTTCATCATGTCCAATATATCATCTTGATTAGGGTAGGGAATTGAACTAGTGATGCAGGAGCATCTGGACTTAGCCAGCAATGTGATGGTTTGTTCACATGTTGTGGCTAAATGAGTTGAATTTCATTGACCTGAGTGGTCAAAAGTCAGTTTTGGTAGAGAGGGTTGGATCTCTCAAAAATGATCTTTACTTCATTATTGTAATAATTAGAAAATTGTATTATTTTAGACTAAGGGATAAGTTAGCATAGGTGTGTAATAGAGCTTAAAAATAGAGTTTTGATTCTTAGATTTATTTAAATAGAGATCAAGTTGTTAGTGCAGTTAGAATAGGATTTGACTCATAAAAAGAGAAGAAAATGTAATGGGAAGAGATTCGCTGAGTTGATTGAGAATTGAGTGAGAGGTGAGAGTTTGAGTGATATATAGGGTTTTGAGATTAAGACAGAGGTCAAATAAATTGTTGTAATTGAGCTGAGAGGGACAAGACTCTATAAATTCTATTATGTTGAAGAAATTGATTCAGTGTGCATCCGTGTGTTAATCCTGGTGAAGACTCTCGTTTAGCTCTGTGTATCTGCGTTCTGAAACTTAACTGGGTATTTTCTCTTTTTTCACACTTTAATTGCAAATCTTAGTGTTTATGTGTTTATAATTAATCGCGGTTGTTTAGTATTAATGGGTAATCTTGGAATTAAGTGTTAAAATATTTATTAAACATTTTATTTAAGTTTGATTTAATGCACATGGTTTATATTGGAAAAGTGGGTTTTATCAGCAAAGGTGGTTATTGGGCGAAGGAAGAGTGGTAAGTGGTAATTCGGGGTGGTCACCCAATTCCATTAACCAATCGACAGGTCGCAATCAGGTGGAGAGAGAAAACTGCTTTATCGGGCAGGTAATCCCTGTACAAATGGATCACCTGATATCGCTATTAACCATTGGATCAAGTGCGCTTTGATCAATGGTGGAGGATCACTAGATTGTTTGGTTGATCAGGGTGAGTGATGACCATTAGATTTGGAGAGAGGAGATCAACGACATAGAGTGATCACCAAATTGTTTTGTTGATCGGGGCGAGTGATAACAGTTAGATCTGGAGAGAGAAGATAAATAGCATATAGTGAAGTGCCTGTTTAAAAAGGGAAAGTCAACGTGGGACCACCATGTTTAGGGGAAAAGTGGGACCCTCAAGATAAAGTAAGATACGTACAGAATCCACTTGAACGCATCTGATTGGTTATAAAGTAACCAATAGTCTATTTTTAAGACTACCACCTTATTTCGATCAACCTCCTACGTCATTTTGGTACCAGAGCACAGAAATTGAGTTTGACTACAGTAGACATGCTGCCGAGGAGGGGAGCTGGCATAGGTTGAGGAAGACTTGAAGAAAATACAGTTCTACTGGAGGAGATTCGGAGTCTGCGTACAAGGATGGACACAATGGAGACTGCTCAGAGGAGAACACCTGATGAAGAAGTTTCTAGTGCTGCAGAAGAATCTTCTGAGGAAGAAGAAGAGAAGGAAAATGAAACTACCAAAGTTATCAAGATGTTGGCTAAAGTAGGTGGAAAACCAAAGGTGGAAATTACTGTGTATGAAGGGAGTCTCAATGAAGAAGAGCTAATGAATTGGATTAGTTCATTGGACAAGTATTTTGACTATGAGGAGGTTGATGACAAAAAGAAGGTGAAATTGAAGGGTCATGTAGCTATTTGGTGGGATGAACTACAAACATCCAGAACAAGAAAAGGAAAGTCCAAGATCAAGAAATGGGACAAAATGGTGAGTAAAATGAAAGCTAAATTTATGCCAAAAGATTATCAGTTAAATCTTTTCAAACAATTACATAATTTAAGGAAAAAAGGAATGTCTGTTAAAGAATATACAGAAGAGTTTTATAGATTGAGTATTAGAGCAGGACATGTAGAGGATGACATGGAGAAGGTAGCCAGATATATCAATGGATTAAGATATGACGTACAGGATGATATTATATTGCTGAGTCTGAAGACCATTGAAGATGCCTATCAAGAAGGTTTGAAGGAAGAAGAGAAGATGTTGAGAAAACAAAATCAGAGGAATAGAGGGAAAAGTTCAATAAGAGGTAGAGGAACTACCAGACCAAGGTTACAGCAACATCAAAATGAAGCAGGAATTTCAAGTAGTAGACCACCACAGAGGGGAGATTTTAATAGAGGAAGACTTGCACCCAAAGGAAGAGGTCGAGGAAGAGATATTCGGTGTTACACATGGAGAATGCGGACATGGATCATGGGACTATCCTCATAATAGAACAACAAGTTAGAGGAATGTGAATGTGGCTGAGGCAAAGGAAGAAACACCTCAAATTATAGAAAAGGAAGAATCCCTTGAAGTAGGAGAATCCCTGTTGTTGAAAAGGGTATTGCTTAAGGCAGAGAAAGACACTGGAGAACCATCTCAGAGGAAGAGTTTATTCAGAACTACATGCAAATCCAAAGGTAAATGTTGTAAAGTGATAATTGATAGTGGAAGCACTGATAACCTTGTTTCTACAGAGATGGTGGAAAATCTAGTATTAGTGAAGGCAATACACCCTACTCCTTACAAGTGTCATGGTTGCAGAAAAGACATCAGATTATTTTGACAGAACAATGCAAGCTAGAGATACAGATTGGTACTTATAAAGATGTGATATTGTGTGATATAATGCCAATGGATGTATGTCATGTATTGCTAGGAATACCTTGGAAGTTTGATTGGAAATCTATTCATGATGGGAGGAAAAATACTTATACACTGGAGAAGGATGGAAATAAACATACACTGCTGCCATTGAAGGATGAAGCTGAAAAAGGAGCACCTGGAAACAGTGTTATGATGATGGGTGGAAAGAAGCTGTTGTAAGAAGTTGGAAAAGGTGAAGAAATGCATTTTTCTATCATAGGGAGACCTAAGGTAATTTTGACTTCCACAAACTTAGATGATTTACCTAAAGAAATCAAAACTCTGTTGAATGATTTTGCTGATATTATTGTGGATGAGTTGCAAAATACATTTCCTCCAATCAGGAGTATTAGTCATCATATTGATCTAATACCAGGAGCAAGTTTGCCAAACAAAGCAGCATACATATTAACTCCTCAAGAGAATGCAGAAGTTGGAAAACAAGTGCAAGAACTGATGGATAAGGGACCAATAAGAGAGAGTCTTAGTCCATGTGTTGTACCAATAGTACTCAGTCCAAAGAAAGGAGGTGAATGGCATATGTGTATAGATTCTAGAGCCATAAACAAGATCACTATCAGGTATAGGTTTCCTTTACCATGCATGGATGATTTGATGGATTGTTTGAGTGGGTCAAATTATTTTACTAAAATAGATCTGAAGAGTGGATATCATCAAATAAGAATTAGAGAAGGAGATGAATGGAAGACTGCATTTAAAAAAAACAGAGGGTTGTATGAGTGGTTAGTGATGCCTTTTGGACTCACTAATGCACCTAGCACATTCACGAGATTAACAAATGAATTCTTGAAGGAATATGCAGGCAAGTTTGTTATTGTTTATCTTGATGATATTCTAGTTTTAGAACATAAGCATCTTAAATTGGTTTTAAGAACTCTGCAGGAAGAGAAACTACTGATAAATCCGAAGAAATGTAGTTTCATGAAAGAATAATTAATTTACCTGGGATTTGTAGTTTCTAAAGAAGGGTTGAAAATGGATCCAAAGAAAGTCCAAGAAATTTGGAACTAGCCTATTCCAAGGAATATATTTGAGGTAAGAAGTTTTCATGGTCTTGAAATTTTTTATAGGAAATTTATTAGAGGTTTTAGTCAGATTTGTGCACCAATTCTTGAAACAATCAAGGAGACTTATCAGCCATTCAAGGGGATAGAAGTAGCAGAAAAGAATTTTAAGTTGCTAAAGAGGAAAATCACAGAGAAACCAGTTTTAACTTTACTTGATTTTGAAAAAGTATTTCAAGTTGAAACAGAGGCTAGTGGAGTTGCAATTGGAGCAGTTTTGAGTCACGAAGAGAGATCAATATCATACTTCAGTGAGATATTAAATGAAGCTAAGAAGAAGTATTCTTCTTATGATAAACAATTTTATGCTATTGTACAAGCCTTAAAACAATGGAGACATTATTTGCTACTAAATGACTTTATATTGTATTCTGACAATCATGCATTACAATTCATAAATAACCAGCCAAAATTGAACCAGAGACATGCCAAGTGGGTAGAGTTTTTGCAGAGCTTTACTTTTGTGATAAAACACACAAGTGGTAAGTTGAACAAATTTGTTGATGCTTTCAGCAAGGTAAATTTCATTGTGCAAGAATTAAAATTTGGTGTTGTAGGAATTGAAGAAATGGTTGAAATGTATAAATATGATGCATATTTCAAAGATATTTATACAGAAGTACAAAATCCAATAGTTCATTACAGAATTCAGTGGTTAGATTATATTATCCAAGGAGTTTTATTGTTTAAAGGCAACAAGTTGTGCATTCCCAAATGTTCTATGAGGGAAAACATAATAAAGGAGAAACACAGTGGAGGATTATCTGGTCACTTTGGACAAGACAAAACCTTTGCTCAGGTAAATGATTTTTACTATTGGCCAAAGATGCAGACTGATGTTAAGAGATTTGTTGAGAAGTGCAGGATATGTTAGCATGCTAAAGGGAGAAGCCAAAATATAGGATTGTACCAGCCATTGCCAATACCAGACCAACCATGGGATGCAGTTAGCATGGATTTTGTTTTGGGGTTACCTAAAACTCAAAGGGGGAATGATTCCATTTATGTTGTGGTAGATAGATTTTCCAAGATGGCACATTTCATTGCATGTAAGAAGACTAGTGATGCAACACATATTGCTAATCTATTTTTTTCAGAAATTGTAAGATTACATGGATTGCCTGTAAGTATTGTGTCTGATAGAGATACAAAGTTTGTAGGGCATTTCTGGAGAACTCTTTGGAAGAAACTAGGTGCTAACCTCAGTTTCAGTTCAGCATACCATCCTCAAATAGATGGACAGATCAAAGTGGTAAACAAAAGCTTGGGAAACATATTGAGAAGTTTAGTGTATCAAAATCCTAAGTAGTGGGATTTATCACTAGCTCAGGCTGAGTTTGCTTATAATGACACTCCAAAATGAAGTACTAGAATGAGTCCATTTCAGATTGTTTTTGGGATGAATCCGAGAGGTGTGTATGGGCTTAGAAATTTGGGTAAATAGGAGACAAGAAGTGCAAAAGCTCAACAGTTAGCAGAGTAGATGCAGAGACTACAAGAAGATGTCAAAGGTAGATTTCAGGAAAGTAGTGGCAAATACAAACATAGAGTAGATATGAAAATAAGAGAGAAAGAATTCCAAGTGGGATATTTAGTGATGGTGTATTTGAGAAAAGAAATATTTCTTGATAAGACTTATAATAAATTAAAAATGAAAAAGATAGGACCATGTAGAATTGTAAGAAAGTTTTCAACTAACGCTTATGAAATTGAATTGGCAGAAGGAATTGGAATATCACCTATCTTCAATGTTGCAGATTTGTATCCATATAAAGAGACAGAGATAAAGCTACAGAAGGAAACTACAAAAGATGAAGTTAAAACTTTGAACTCGGCAGAACAAATGCCAAAGACAGTGTAGAAAGAGGTGGAAGTGGTTTTGGAAAAAAGAGTATCCAAAATAACTAGAGGACACGTTTATTTTCAATATCTAATCAAATGGAAAGGACAACCAATGGAGGATGCTAGTTGGTTGACAACAGCAGAGTTGCAGAAGTATAGAGTAAACCCTGAGAGTATGAGGGATCATTCTTTTCTTCCTCGGGAGTCTGATGCAGGAGCATCTGGACTTAGCTAGCAATGTGATGGTTTGTTCACATGTTGTGGCTAAATGAGTTGAATTTCATTGACCTAAGTGGTCAAAATTCAGTTTTGGTAGAGCGGGTTGGATCTCTCGAAAATTATCTTTACTTCGTTATTGTAATAATTAGAAAATTGTATTATTTTAGACTAAGGGATAAATTGTTAGCATAAGTGTGTAATAGAGCTTAAAAATAAAAATTTGATTGTTAGATTGATTAAAATAGAGATCGAGTTGTTAGTGCAGTTAGAATAGGATTTGACTCATAAAAGAGAAGAAAATGTAATGGGAAGAGATTAGCTGAGATGATTGAGAATTGAGTGAGAGGCAAGAGTTTGAGAGATAGATAGGGTTTTGAGATTGAGACAGAGGTCAAAGTAATTTCTCTAATTGAGCCGAGAGGGCAAAGACTCTATAACTTCTATTATATTGAAGACATTGATTTAGTGTGCATCTCTGTGTTAATCCTGGTGAAGGCTCTCGTTTACCTTTGTATATCTACATTCTGAAACTTAACCAGGTACTTTCTCTATTTTCACACTTCAATTGTAAATCTCAGTGTTTATGTGTTTATCATTAATCACGGTCATTTAGTGTTAATGGGTAATCTCAGAATTAAGTGCTAAAACATTTATTACGCATTTTATTTAAGTTTGATTAAAGCACATGGGTTATATTAGAAAAGCAGGTTTTATCAGCGAAGATGGTTATCGGGCGAAAGGAAAAGTGGTAAGTGGTAATTCGGGGTGGTCACCCGATTCCATTAACCAATCGACACGTCGCAATCGGGTGGAGTGAGAAAACCGCTTTATCGGGCAAGTAATCCCTATTCAAGTGGCTCACCCGATATCGATATTAACCGTTGCTTCAAGTGTGCTTTGATCAATGGTGGAGGATCACCGGATTGTTTTGTTGGTCGGGGTGAGTGATGACCACTAGATCTGGAGAGAGGAGATCAACGACATAGAGTGATCACCGAATTGTTTTGTTGATCAGGGTGAGTGATGACCGCTAGATCTGGAGAGAGGAGATCAATGGCATAGAGTGAAGTGCCTATTTAAAAAGGGAAAGTCAAGATGGAACTGACATGTTTAGGGGAAAAGTGGGATCCTCAGGATAAAGTAAGCCATGTACAAAATCCGCTTGAACGCATTTGATTGGTTATAAAGTAACTAATAGTCTATTTTTAAGACTACCACCTTATTTTGATCAACCTGTTGCTTAAACTAGTGACTTCACATCAAGGAGTACATTAATAGAGCACCTGATCATCGTCTATCGAAGACCCAGTTGACGAATATTTTACAATGTTGGTTAACTTACAATTGGTGTTTCTTAACTTATAATTGTACTACAAATTTTAAGAGGATTAAAGCACAAACAAAAGTACATGTAGCTTGTTGTTTTTGTCTCTTTAATTCTTAATTTAACTCTTGTTATAATTTTATGCTTATGTTTTTTTTTTATAAGTTTGGCAAATATAATAATAGGTTTTAAAGCAATAAATAAATAATTACAAGCTTAGACACAAGTCTGAAGCCAAAATACATGAGATATTATTAAAACATATGAAGAGTTGGACTAGTTGAACAAAAAATGTAGTTTTGTATATCAAAATGTAATTTTATCTCATCGTTACTTTAGCTATTACTTGTTGACACAAAAAACATAGCTTGTGCGTTAGGATGATACAGCGCACTGAAAAATCAAATATACTCTACGATTTTCATTTACCTATGAGGAAATATTTTGTTCGCATCAACAAGTAATTCTTCTACATCTTAAGAAAATTAAAAATTGCTTACAAATTAAATTAATTTAACTAGTCCAAGAGAAGCCCAAAATAAAATCTGTAGAAAATTTGCATGTAAATCAAGAAACTTCATAAATCTTAATAAAAACAAAATCTTCATTCAAATCATGAACCTACATAAAAGTTGTTAGAAAATCTCAAAAGATTAAAAATCTTGTCGATGTTAAAAATGATTTGCAATAATAAAAAACTATAAAAATATAAAAATAAATAAATAGAATTTAGATAAAGAAGATCCATGATAAAAATTATTTAATTAAAAAATAAATTAAATAAATGAAAATTAGATGAAGAAGTCAGGAATTAAAATTATTTATTAAATAAAACATGACTAGAAAATTATTTTGTTAACAAAGGTTTGCAAAGGAATACTATAAATTAAAATGTAGGCATATTGGAAATAATACTGGTAATTCTTTTGAAAAATATTTACAGTGAAATGTTTCCAAATTTTATTTAAAAATGTCTACAAATACATAATGCTTGTAAATATTAAGAATATATGTATGGTTCTTGAAAATTAAAATCTCTACGGAAAACAAATGCATGCCTCCAACAGCCAAGAAGAATACAAAATGATATACACTTTGAATCCTTGTAGTGAAAGACTAATGGGAAAGCGCCAAGGTAGGGAAATATTCACTAATGAACAAAATCAAACTCTTACCATATTACATATTAAACATAATGTTAAATTCTACATTGACTATAAGCATCCCTAAAAGTTAATTTCCAAATTTTCCGACCAAGATCGCACTTCCCATTCACAATTATTTATTAGTACCGATATAATTTTTTGACGATTCTTGTAAACTTTGTTTCGTATTCCTATTCATGCCCTGATAAGACTTATGTGAGTTAGTTCAAATCCATTGGTCTTTTGTGTTTTCTGGCTATGCCATCTTGTGTATCACAAGGAAAATATCCATGTGTTGTGGAAGGCTATCAATGAACGTAACAAAACCAAATAAATGATTACATTTACTAAGTTTTGTTTTGTTTTGTTTTAATTCATTTTCTCTTTATTTCATTATCTTTATAAAAACAAAATTATCTTTACAATTTTTTTGAATATATATTTCTCTAATTTAACTTTAATCAAAAGTAATATGAACTAATTTGATTTGAAAAAATAATATTTATTTTTTAATTAAGATATTTTATTTATTTATTTCTTTAACATTCTAATAAAGATATTTTAACTGAACACAACCATATTAACATTATGTTATGTTGGTATTTACAATTAGTCAATACAAAGAGTTAGTTAAAAAAAAATAGTTTGAATTATTGATTTTTTTATTTTATTAACGTTATGTTAGCACTACTACACCAAGAGCACTTTTAAGACAATTTTTTAAGAGAAAATAAATATTTAGTCTTAAAAGTCACTTTTAATTTTAGTTATTATACATTAAATTTTAATATCAATTGAATTGTCTTAAATATAAAATTTAAGAAAAAAATGTTTGAGACAAAAATATTTTAATGCAAAACTTTATATTTAAGACAAAAATAGTTTAAGACAAAACTTTAAATTTAAGACAAAAGCAATTTGAGACAAAATTATTTTCAACAAAACTTTATTTTAAGACAAAAACAATTTAACACAAAAATATTTTAAGACAAAACTTTATATTTAAGACGAAAGCAACTTGAGACAAAAATATTTTAAGACAAAACTTTATATTTAAGACAAAACCAGTTTAATACAAAATTATTTGAAGACAACTTTATATTTAAGACAAAAACAGTTTGAGACAAAACTTTATATTTAAGACAATTACCACTTAATATGAAACTAATTTAAGACAATTAACAATTAAGACAAAAACATATCAATTTAAGACAATATTATCTGACAACTGCAAAATTGACTATGATAGTGCACCCTAATTCTGCCATCGTGCAGGCTACTACTGTGTTGCATCTATACCAAGGCTGTTATTTCACTTACCATTCACGTTATCTTATATAAAGACAATGAATTGTTGGTCTCTTTGTTTTGTGGGGGTAGACGACTCTGAAGAACTCGACAACTTTTCCTAGCAATATTTCCCAGACTTAAATTCCTCTTATGTCCCTTCAATCTCTGCTAATATGATTAGAGACAACTTGTATGTTGTTTCATTCAACACTACTACATTGAGGCCACTTTTAAAACAATTTTTTTAGAAAAAATAAATATTTTGTCTTAAAATTTATTTTTTCCTTAAATTTTTCAATACGAGGCGCTAGTAAAAAAGGTAAAGGATTAGGGGTTCATCTTTACGTTGTTGATGGGTTCTTCAGGAAGTGGATCGATGGAGTTCGACAAGAACTGATGGGATTTAGGGTGATGGAGGGCAACAACAGAGGTGTGCTTCATGAGAGGAGCGATGGAGGCACTTTTGTTGAACGTGGATAAGTAATAACATAGTTGGAGTACTTTTCATGGTCTCCATCAACTGTGTTTTAATATGTGTTTTTTGACTAGTTCATTTATTTTGAACACTACTTCTATATATTGGTTGCTGCTATGAACACACTGTTGTGATGGAACTCCTTACTATCATCAGAAACATGGATTAGGTTCACTTGAAGGATTGTTGAAAAATGCAGCAAGAAATTCTGAATTTGATTTTGCCCTCATTAAATTGAGAAAATTTGAATTTCCACATCAGGAGACAACTTGGATGCAATTGACTTGTGTCACATGGCTTTTGTCACCCAATTACTCAGTAAATTCTTGTTGGAGGAGTTAGAGTTCAGTTAATCATGTGATTGCTAATTTGTAGCAATCAAAGATAGTTATCTCAAGTTGTTTTCAGTTAAACTAGTTCTAACTATTGGAGGAACTAGTGGAAGTTCAATTGTGCAGTGGGACTTCAGTCAAACTCAGTGATCATCCAGTTAACTAATCAATCAATCCAAAATATCTAGTGCATGCAAAGAATTTGAGTTCCCCAGCTATGGTGGAGATTGCAAGGTAGTGTAACGTCATCTATATACTAGTCTTGAGTGTACAGCTGTTGCATGTAGTCAGATGATAACCCTTGGGAATTGTGTAATCCATTTTGGAAAAATTCCAAAATAATAGGGGCCTAATTTCTCAAGGAATTATTCAAGGAAATAAGGGCTCAAGAAAAGGAAGAAATTGACTAAGTCTGGGTGAGAGATTCTCAGTGAGCAAAGAGATAGGTTATTCACTTGCATGTTTTGCTTAGTTGAGCAAAGAAATAGTAATACATCTCTATTCATCAGATTAAGGCAAGAAGGCATTAGATTTTTTAGCAAATTGCTTTCCCCAGGAAAAATATTGTGTGCATGTGTGTTATATCTTATTGCATGTCTAAAATTTTTGTTCTATATTGTGAATTAACTTTTTCATAGCAATAGAGTAGGTTTGTGTCTTGTGATTTTGATTAAAACTTCATGAGAAGTTGAAAATCTACACCATAATTTCTACATGGTACCAGAGTAGGATTCACATTAGAGAAAGAATTTCGAAGTTGTTTCTTAGGAGGTTTTAATTCACAGTTCAATATAGCAGGATCACTTCAGGTTTGAGAAGATGACCTTCAATGGGATGAGGCTAGAGTACGCCTTGGAATGAGACTCTAATTTCATCGCATGGAAGGATCTCATGGAGGAGGTATTCAATGACAATGGATTACAAGAGTACATCAAGAGAGATGTTACAAAACTAGCAGAATATGATGCCCAAACCTTTCTCAGTGAAAGAAAGATGTAGCCAAGGTGAGGAGAATAAAATTGGAGGTAGTACGAGACCTATTGGAGAGAGTACGGGACCACATTGTCACCAATCTCCATGGGAAAGAAAATTCTTATGCAATGTGGTAGGAACTGACAGATCTATTCCAGAATAGTAGTGACCACAAGAAGTTGGTGCTCAAGGCTAAATTTTGAAATATCAAGATGAAAAGGAATGACACTATCCCATAGTATCTGAGCAGGTTCACACAAGGTCATGATGAGCTTGCAGGAGTTATTGTTACTATTTTAGAGGATGACTTGGTAAGCCCAGCCCTTCTAGGCCTTTTGAAGAGCAAGAATAATTATCAAGATTCATTGAATGAGAGGGAGAAACTACTGAATTTGGAACACTCATGGTCTGATTTGGTACAAGATGAAACAAGGCTAAATACTAGAGATGGGACCTCATCCAAGGGCGAGGATGAAGAAAATTTTGCATCGGTTAGCAAGGGAAAGAAGGGAAAAGGGAAGAAATCTCAAAACAAACCAAAATCCAACCAAGGGGGAAAGAAGAAAGATCTGTTAAGAATTAAATTCTTCCATTGTCATGAATACAAGCACTATGCCACAAAGTGTCCACACAGAAAGGCAAGAAAGAAGACCTTAGGAGGAGAAATAGGTGAAGCCTTGGATTAATAGTTCGAGCTTGATTTTACCCTTATCACATGCATGTCCAACACAATGATGGGGAGTGTATAGTACTTAGACTCAGGTGCATCATTCCACATGACAAGGTGTAGAGATTTTTTCAATGACCTAGAGGAGAAATATCTCTAGATGCACATCAAGCTAGGGGATGACGAAAGGTAGAGCGCAAACTATATTGGAACAATCCCCTTTCAGAAGGAGTCAGGCTCCCCTCTCATGCTCACAAATTTCATGTTTGTTCTAGGCCTAAAGAAAAATATCATATTTGTTGTAGATTTGGAAGACCATGGTTATGATGTGATCTCCAGCAAAAGAAAAGAATTATGTTGTAGCGGCTACAAATACCCTCAAAAATTTTGCATTAGCTTAGTTTGGAGCCTCCCTACCAACCTTTCATAGCACCTTGTCTTACTTCATCAAGTACACAAGTTTCAGTGTTTTTCTTGCACAAAGGTAGCCTGTCAATCATAGCTTGATGCATTCCCCTCACATGTTGTTAATCCAGAATTGGTTCAACTGCAGGTTGATTGGCTCCCCCAAGAAATTGCACATTTCTGGAGGGAAACTAGCCTTTCCTCCATAAATTGCACAATCATTTATGGTAACCTACTGGGCTCTAGAATTGCGCAATTCTACCAGTCAACCCTCACAGTGAAAATTGCGCAATTTTCCCTAGCAGGGTTGCTCAGCCCAGAATTTGCGCAAATCTAGGCAGCAGTCAGCTTCTCTGCCTAGAAACTGTGCAAATCTCTTAGGCATCCAACCTAGCTCCTATCCAAAAATGCACATTTCCTTCCAGAAATTGAGCAACTTCATGCATGGGTAGTTTGGTTGACCAGTTCCACCCGGGACCAAGGAAAATTGACTTGCATGCATGGCTTGATTTTTCCTGGAATAGAAAAAGGAAACATGATAAAAGGAATTCCATGATCCAGGGAGTTATTTTTAGCAGATGGAGGTTAAATGCAAAGTTGTTTTAGAAACTTTCCTCCAAGTGTCGCTTTTTCCTATATTTGTGGCATGTGCGTCATGACCCCATACTTATTTATTCGATGCATCAGAGCTAATTATTTCACATCGATCTTGGATCTCTGACATCCCACAGTACATCCAGGACTCTTCGACACATCTGATTAATCTATTCACGGGTAAGTGGCCTCAACTTTATTTTCAATATTTCTGTCTCTTTTTGTGTTTTCGCTTGTGTGAGTGTTGTTTGCTTGATTTATTTGAACGCTTGTTGTTGTTTTCATGTCTACTAGCTTGTCCTAACACTATTTCAATTTTCGTTGCTATTTCATTGTAGTCACATGCATGGAAATTTTTTGCACGAATGGTCGCCGATTCGAAGACTCGCTTCACCCACATGCTTGTTAATCTGTTTAATGAATCTTTCACTCTTGTTTGAATGCATTTTCAATCACTTCTAGTTTCACTTGGTGTCTCCATGCATTCAGTTTCATATTTTATTTCGGTTTCCTATTGGCGAGTCTGGCCAACCTCGGCTTGGACTCTACCTTCATTGAGACAACATTGCGCAAATCTGGGGAAGGAAGGCTCTGTCTTCCTCTCCAGAAATGTGAATTTTTTCCTATCCACTGTCATCCAAGACTGTTTTGTGGATTTCTGAGGGACAGTGACTGCTGGCCCGGAAAATCGTGCAATGCAGTCCTTAAGCTTGCAGTCACTCCCAACTGGAATTGTGCATTGCATAATCCCAACATCCAACAGCCAGTCTGGATTGTGCATTACACAAATCCAGTAGCCAGTCTTGTCTCCCAGATAGCCCAGACTGCCTTTTAAACAGTTCTGGTAGCCAGTCACCCAGCCTCCCAGAAGAAATTATGCAATCTTATCTATCAGTTTCCCAAGTATGTGTTATGTCATTCCCCGAATTTGCTTTAGTTTTCGCTGACAGATTTCTTTCCTTGCATGTTGCTCGTCTCCAGATATTTCAGTTGTTCATCAGCCTCTTAGCAGTATAGGATTAATGGACTCCAAGAGAGTGGGATCACAGGACACTGACGGAAAGGCAGCTGGAGTAACAATTGAGTGAGTTTCCTCTAGTCTACCGATCTATGAATATATAAAGTTGTTTCTAGACAAGGACATCAACCTGAAGTGGCATGAGGTCAATGAAGCATTTTCAGGCACTTTTTAGGAAGACCTCGAAGACCGTCAAGTGTATGTGAACATTCACAAGTTCAGCTTGTACCGGATTGCATGTAGATACCCTGCGTTCCCATTCGTGGACATGATACACTAGATCGTCTCTCACACTGATCTCGAGACGATGACCTTGAGCAGTGTCAGTGGGATGAAGCTTGCAACATTCTGGGCATGATATTATGATGAGATGTATTAGATGTCAAAGCCCATGAATATCATGAAGACTCCCTTCAGCTTACCCAACAACAGTGCTAACTCTAAAGACATTCTGAAGAACTAGGTAAAGGAGCCGGCTCGATTCAAGTTGGCACCCAACCAGATCTACAAGACGAATATACTGTGGAAGGTGTATCAGTACTTCATGATATTTCCATGTTGACTATTTGGCCAAGAAATCACAGAAACCTTCCCACAGAGTTGGGTGATCGCCCTGGACCAACTGGCTAGAGAAGGAAAACCATGTAACTGGTCTGGCATGTTGGCTCATCAGCTGAAGGAATAGGTAACGAAGGCTCAACAGTCACTCGGAGGTATGCATGCAGAGATTTACATGTCCGCCTACATCTTAGATGCAATCTGTGCCTGACAGGGGTTCCCGGGTTGGAGTGGGCATGGTCACCGACAGAGATTGCTGTGAGCACATATTTTAAGTTGTTGTCTAAATGTAGCTTTAGAGGAGCAATCACACGCCTGTCTGATATTTTTGTTACCTTAGTTTACAAGATGATATTCAAATAGAATCCTCCCTACATGTCGAAGGAAGCAATGGAGGCATTGTTAGACATTTCTGATTGGTATGCCTCATCATCTGGCACCTTCATCTGAATGTTTAGCACAGAGAAGCCTCCGCATGTTCTATCGAAGTTTGCCTTGGACGTGCTCGTCATGCAGGAAGTAGCATATCACATCTTGGTAGGATTGACAGCTAGAATTCACCGGAAGAAGAAGGCACCTTGCTCCGCTCTTACGTTGCGGATTGGGTTATATGATATCCGGAGTATCAAGAAAGAAGATGTCGAAGCAGATTTTATGAAGAAGTATCCATTCGATGTCCGAAGTTACAATCCGTATGACCCACATTGTATTGTGAAAAATCATTGCATGAGATTTCATTTCTACTGGATCCACGGGGCATTTCATTAGGTCGAGGAGGACCCATGGAGATATTGTTACAGTTTCTCCAGACCCAATGAACAGGTCGGCTTTATTGTGGAGTGGTTAGTGAAGCAGCATGAAGCAACATCCTAGAGAGCACCAACACCAGTAGCAACAGTAGGAGTAGGGGAAAGCATACCAGTGCTCGAGAAAGGCAAGAGGAATATTTTTGATCACATGGAGGAAGAGTAAAGCTACAAGTTTTGAGTAGATCCATTAGTAGCGAAGGAAGTTATGGCTATAGAGGCAAAGAGGCACCAATGTGACATGAATATCGTGCAAAGGCAAAGGGATGAGAGAAGAATGGAGGAGACAAAGAAGGAATTGCATGAGCTAAAGGAGTAACCCCGAAAGGAATAAGAGCTTCCCAAACAGGAGAGGGAAGCACAACAACAATAAGTACAGCAGGGGGCACAACATGTGAAAACATATGAAACAATGCCTGCACACATAGTGGAGTTATAATATTAGCTGGCATCAGGAAGACAGGGTGAACCATCTGTTATCGGGAAAACTAGTGTCCATTTAGAGTTGCTAGTCCCACTAAGACAAGTAGCTATCTTAGAAACAAACAAACTAAAGTTACTTGTGTTTTCCTTTATGAGAGATAGATGAGAGAGAAGCAGAGAGTACCAACCTCAGTCTTTCGCTAGTCTCCTTGCTTGTGTCCTCTCTCCTTTGGTAGAGCTTTCACCACTCCTTTCTCACTTGTCCCGCTTCAAAGAACACCTATAGAGTCAAAGCAGCAAAATACCATCAAAGCATAGAGATCTATAACTATATACAATGTAGGATCAGATGTACATTAACCATATAAATGCATATACAAATACAAGATCTAGAGATATACACGCATATGGAGGAACTCAAATAGCTTTATTGATAGAAGTAGTAGAAGAGAGGATTACAACCAGGCTGTCTGATCCAGCATCATCCTCCCAGCATGAAAGCCCTCTTCACCTCATACAAAGCAAGATCACCCAACAATGTCTTCAAAGAGAAACCAACAACACTTCCTTGCAAATTACAAAATTCTAGCCTCTGGATGTCTTGGATGAGGGATCCATATATAGATGTTTTCAGGAGAGTGAGTCATCTTCTGGGATTTTGATTAGTGTCATTTCACTGATAGTTCTTGGTTCCACCTGGAGATTTTAGATCCCTTACTCATCCCTGGGCGAGCTCAGAGAGGCAGGTGTCATATGAGCAGTTTCTAGAAGATTCTCTGGGTTTCCACCTAGCACACTGCTTCTGCCATTTGTCTGCTCTCACTCATTGCACCCTACAGAAGGTATTTCCAGTAATAGGTGAGATGAATTGCACCCTATGCATGGAGCAGACTGTATGGTCCAGTTTTGACCAGTTCTGAGTATTTTTTCATGGAGAACTTCTGGGAGATGATGTAATCAGCTGACCTTATTCCTTTAGGGTATGAAACAAAACTTTTAGGGGTTTATAAGCCCTTGGTTTATGGACATATGTGATTGGGGTTGCAGTGCCCAAATATGTCTATAACAGTTACCCCGTAAAGCATGAGGTCATAAATCCTTTTGATGTTGGGTGAAATATTTTATAATGAATATCTGAGGTTTTTTGAACTGGAAGGTGACCTGTAATAAGATACAACACAATACATTATCTTCATAATATTTTCATGATCTATCTGAGGCGGGCATTCCCATGCTTAGCTTTATAAATTCATACTCATGTACATAAGACAAACAATCGTCTGTGTGGCAAACTGATGATTCTAGTAGAGCCATCATCCTTTAGTTTGGATGAATATTTGTGCAGTTGTGATGTAAATTTTACGTCTTTATTTTCCTGAATATATCACGGCCCAGATGGATGAAACTAGATCCTGGGTCTTCAATTTCGTTCAATCTTTGCTCGAAGTACAAGTCGATCCATGTGAAAAAATGGTCTGGTGTCGAACATGGAAAGACATCGCCTGATTACCAGCCCATGATGTAAACTGTTAACAGGTGTGAGATGAATCACCGATAATGATGATGACCCTCAAGGTACTGCAGTACAATCAACGTGGTGTGAATACATGAGTTGATGTTGAACACCACGTAAAATCTTTCGGTTGAAGGCCATTGATGTAAACTTGTCGCCAGAAGTGAGAAACTTGCCATTGAGGCATGCAAGCTTCAAAGTACTGAAAGGGTTGTCCATAAGTCAACTTCTTGGATAATGAGCTGATGTCGACAAGAAGCAACCTGTTGTAGGAGGGCCTTAATGAATCCCACATCTACGACACGGAATGGAGCTAATGATTTTGTGGAGGTGAAAACGATTTGATGATACAAGGTTCAGGGTGGCGGTCATGGAAAATGGAGAAAGAAGGTATTGCAGCGGATGAGACAGTAGCTAGGTTGGTGAATTCTCTGAGCAACTTCTCTTGAACATATTGGCGACACTGAAATGGATTGGTAGCGTTAACCCCAAGGTGGATGGTACGGTGGACCAATGGTGATGTGACCATTGAACGGAATAACCCAACCCGACTCAATCATGGTGATGGAGTGAAACTGTCATGTTCAAGAGTGAGTTGCTACCAATGAAGCTATTCAAGTTTTCTTCCCTTTTTCCCCAGTCATTGTTGACTAATACCTCTTTATTTTTGTCAAGCTTGAGGAGGATAACATATGCTTGTCCTATAATTTGCCCTTCGAGCAAGCTCGTCACTATATTTTAACGAGTTTAGCGACAGTGAAACTCGCTCTTGTCTGCATGGACAAGTTTGTCACTATGTTCTAACGAGTTTAGCGACAGTGAAACTCGCTCTTGTCTGCATGGACAAGTTTGTCACTATGTTCTAACGAGTTTAACGACAAAGATAACTCAGTCCTTTTCAATTTTAGAGAGTCTAAAAGGGATGGAAAGGCAACTCTAGTGGTCGTTTTTTCGTAATGTAATCCCTTAAGTCCAAAAAAGTGTAAAGTAATACGAAAGGGATGACTTTTCAATAGTTTTAACGAGCCGAACAAGACAAGCGCTTGATCTTTCTGTGTAATAATCCCTCAGGTCCAAAAAGATTAAAATCTAGAGGAGGGATATCACTTCCAGTCACTTTAACGAGCTGGAGAGGCCAATTGCTTGGAAATCTTTTCATATTTTACAAGTCAGATGAAAAGAGCTTAAAGGAGACTTGTTTTTTGAGGAATGAGTGATGTTTTTGGATAGCAACTGGTTCCAAGTAAGGTTTGGAACTTTTTAATCACGGCAGCGGAAAAAAGGTGGCTAATAAAATCACTCGTTGCAGCTGTTCCTCTAAAGGGTAAATAATCAAATGGAGGCATATGATTGGCTAAAAAAGAGTGGAGGTGATGGTAAGAACACGACCAAGGTTCAAAAGCTAATAGTCATGCGATCAGAATGGCTATTTACCGGAGGTGGGGTTCATTTTTTAATGAGCTTAAACTCTATGGGAACACTTGCTCATTGCTAGGTTTATTTTTTGACGAGCTTGAACTTCGCATAAAACTACTCATGGCGAGGTTTATTTTTTAACGAGCTTGAAATTTGCGTAAAACTGCTTGTGGTGAGGTTTATTTTTTAAAGAGCTTGAACTTTGCATAAAACTGCTTGTGCTAGTCGTATAATAAGGATGTCTCATCAATAGGTTTATTTTTTAGGGAGATTGACCCATTCGAAACTTTGCTTCACAGCCTTTTTCATGCAAGCTAGGAACGACCAACTACTGTCCTAGGGGTTAATTAACTATCGGGGTTAGGTAGGATAGCTTCTCGATGGGAAACATCTCCTTTAATTTTCTGTTTCCGTTGGTCCTGGCAAAGGTGAATGGTTGATCAGACCAATCACCTAACTTAAGCAGTTGAAGTCAGTAAAAACTATGGGGTAAGAGTCACGTTGGTTGCTTTTCACTTGCGTGCAAAAAGGTTTGGATGCCCCCAGATATAACGAAGTAGAGTTTCCAGGTTACCATTCATTTGTAGACAAAACACTTCCTTGGCTCTGTCGGGAATATCACCTTTGACAGAGGAATCCTTTTCCAGTCTGATCCATTTTCCTAAACGGAAAGGATAGTCAGACTAGTCATATTCCTACCTGGAGACCTACCTTATATCTGGGGTTTTCCTACCAAAGCAGACCAGGGTGCATGCCTCCTGTGTTTCAGTCACAATCACCGAATCACTCGCGATCATCAGGTGGATGGACTGGAGATTGATGAGACATTCATTATGCAAAAGGGCCGGTTAGGGATGGCATTTGACTAATAGTTGTGTTTGAACCAAGGAACAAAAGCTGGTCTATGAGTTGGACCACTCTGCCTTCATGTGGAAAACACATCACTCGAAAGAGTGAGGAAACAATAGCTCCCATGCTATAAATGTAGTCACATCCAAGGAGTAGATTTTAATCTAACAGCCCTTGGATGACCATCGTGTTTAGATAAATAGTTTTCCTTCTCAAAGTTATAGGCAAATTTGGAAGGATCCCTAATGGTCAACTATTTCCTTTGTTGAAGCCTGACAGATTTTGAATCTGAGGCAAAAGCGATGGCGAACCAAGCACTTTCCTAGTAGTGGAGGAAAGGATACTCATGGAAGGCCCTTCATCTATGATAGTACCAACCATGATCATTTTGTAAGCTTGTACTATGATTCAAAATGGTACATTAGATGGTAGGCAAGGTCTCCCTAGTAGATTCCAATTGAAGGAAATGACTAGATTGCTTGGAGGTGGGACCAAATAAACGGCCCGATAAGTCTCTGACGAACTTCGTTCCTGCGGTAAAGGAATGGGTAGATTGCCCCCATGTTCGTCGAAGTCTGTGTTTATGAAAATAATTTGAATGGTGTCATTCTCATTCTCTTTGGTGATAGTATCATATGAAGGTGGGTCCTCTGAAGACAAGATTGGGTTGACTGCCATCTCGACCTGTTGACTTTGGTCCAGTGTGGACTTAGAGGGTCTATCTTCAATGATAGGTGCTTTGACTGACAACAATGGTGTGTCAGTCGGATTTTCAACTAGCGATAAACTCGGCAAGAGTTTCTTGTATCCAGGAGGAAGTCGCTGCGATGATGTAGGACGGTTATCCAAGACTCTTTTAGCTTTGTCTAATAAGGGACAACAGTGGAGGGCATGATCGCCTTCACACAGTCTACAAGGAAATTTGGATCTTCCTTTTTGTCCATTGACTTAGTTTTCACTAGTTGACGGTGTGCTTTCAACATGATCATCACCGGTTGAGGACATCGGATTGTGCAAGTGGGGAGACCAGTCCCCCAAGATCCATGGGATGTAGGGACAATCTCAATGATAGTGGTCTCCCTTGCAAATGACACATGGAGATTTAGATTTGGAAGGTGCAGTGTGTGGATTTTTGCCAGATGTTGCCCCCTTTTGCTGTTGGGTTCTTATTCTTCTTCTCCTTCCCTTTCTTCTTCTTCTTAGTTACTTGGTTTTTGGCGTTGCTAGCTTCGCCAAGCGAGGAGCAAGAAGGAGAGAGAACAAAAAAAGTAGAAGGTGGGGAGCAACTTCATTTGGTTGCTGATTTGATTGTTGAGGAATTGCAACGTTTTGAATGACAGAGGTCGAGAAAAGCCATACGGGCAGGCCAATTGTGAGTCCTGGAAGGGACAATGTGGCCATGTGTGGAGCACCAACATCCCCCCAAGAGGAGAAGGGACTAGGATTTCCCCCAAGGGGAAATCCTTGATTGGTAGACTCCTTTTCTCAACCTTCCTTGGATATATGAGCAGTGTTGTTAGTGTTTGTGAGGTTGCTAGATAGCTGGTGTGAGTGTGACAAGTGTGGGATTGCTGATAGCTTGAGGAAGGTTTTGAAGTACCCTTAATCTTGTGTAAAACTTGTGAGTGAGAGAGACTTGTATGTTGGGAGATCCATCTTCAAAGAGTGAATGCTTAAGGAACATGGTAGCCAGACCCTTCTGAGAAGGCTTGTGACGTCAAGGCTTTGGTTGAAAGCTTACTCTTATTTCATTAGTAATGAAATCAATGATGTTTTCCTGTGTCTTGTATGTAATGTACTTGATAGCTCATGACTTCTTGACTTTGTGAGTAAATAGATCATTGTTGTTCCAGTTACGTGCTTTGTTGTATTTCCTTTGCATTATTTCAAGTTGATTACTCATTAGGAGAAGGAAGCGGAAGCTGGAGCAGTGCAACAGAACTCCATCGACTACCAGTTGAGGTAGGCCTCCAACTATGAGTTTTTAAGGAAAGCTATTGTTGATTTGTCCTTGTTTGTGACTAGACCCACTCTAGGGCTAGAGGGGTTGCCTCTGTCCACAGAGGGAACACTTTCCTGCATCACAAATTGGTGACTCCTCTGAGGAGATTTGGCCTTTGTTCTTTTCTATTTACTCTTGTCTTGATTTTTGTTTTGGTCTCTTTGAAGTTTTGGGGATTACTTACTAGTCTTCTGAGTTTCTTGGCCTGATCTAGGAAATGCCCTTATTTGATTGAAGGATTGATTGTCTTTGATTTGGGAGTTTTTGGTTCACCTGTTACTATTTTGAACATCATCGCGGCTTTAATTTTAATAGTCGCACTGTCATCATGTCCACCCTTTTGTAGTATCTTGTTCATCGCGTGATTACACCTAACAGTCATGACAGTTCTGTAAATCAGGCCATCGTGAAAAAGTCGTGTACTTCCGTTCTGACATCGCTCTGTTTCCATGGTGTGTTCTTTATCAGCGCTTGTTGCTCATGTATTATCCGCGCTAATTTTTGTAGAATTGATTTTTTCAATTCTGCCTCCTGAGTCCATCAATCTTGCTAGTCCCTTGCTGTTCTCACTTGTTTGATGACTTTTTTTTCACTGGTTATAGGTTGAGGAGCTCTCTTGTGAGCTTTGTTGAATGAATCTTGTTGCTTTTGCTTATGTGACCTAGTTTCATTGTTTCAAGCCTCTTGGATCAGTTTTTCTTGGTTGCCTGTTTTCTCAAAGATTCATTTGCAGCTTGTTGTTGATTTGATTGAGCCTTCCCCTTTTCTTACTTTTGGTTGATTGTTTAGTGATTGTTATTGGACCAATCTTGGCATTGATTTGATTTCTCTTCACTACCCAGACATAGATTACAATTGTTTGGATCAACTGTTTTTCCACACTTTCTTGTTGCTTATTTGTTTCTCTTAGAATTAGAGACATCAAAATCAAAAGAATTGCATTCATTTAGTATACGAAAGTGAAAGTGAATTTGCATTTCAAGTTTACATATTGGAAAGTGAATGTTTAAATCTCTCATTAGTAGTACCCATGCACTTTAGGAATTGATGTCTGTTTGCATTGAGTGACTGCTTTGTTGTCTTGGTTTTCTTGGTTTGGGAATGATCTCTCTACCCTCCCATAGGTAGGTGTTCATCGAAAAAAGAAGAAGGATATTTCATTCATTCTAGCTGCATCCTAGGTTTTGTTATATACATACGGTAAGGCCTGAAAACTGAAACATAATCCAAGATCAACTCTAAAATGAACTGAATAAATCTAACGACGCATTGGAACATAACGCACAATATTTATAGGTCTAGGCTAGAGACGTGCTTCGGCATCGTTAAACTTAGTCAATTTTGTTTCCACTCAAGGTTGGGTGATTCCTCCTTCTGTGACTCAATAGTGGTCTAGCATGGAATTGTGCTCCCATGTACCATCGAGTATATGCTGGGAGACCCCACTAGGTTATCATCCTTTATCCATAGGAAGCCGTGTCTGCCGCCTTACAAGCCGTAACACACCGAACACAACATTCAGGAAGATTGACTGCCGTACGGAAAGTCCTTGGTTTTCATATGACTGCCAAGGTGTATATGCAATTTTACGGATTTTTCTGGTAAGCCTTTTTGCCTAGTTCTCCAAAGTAGTCACTTTCATTCCTTTTCAGACTCCCTAAAAGAAAAGGTCCATCTGAGCACTTGTCACTTCAGGCTCATTAAATATTCGAAGGTGACTAGAGTCATCTTTTTGTCCTTTTCTCGACTCTTTAAAGATGAAAAGGTCAAGTTTTGTTCCTGTGTCTTAAAATTTATTCAGCCACGATTCACATTTACCCTGTTAGACCTTGTTTACGTTAGCTTGAGTAGGGTCCTTTCTCATTAGTTTGCCTAGGATTTTTTGAATCATCATCCTAGCGGAATCATCGGTCCCATCTCCCGTTCCAAGTGACCAAGGGTCTCCTTCTTCTGTTGCTCTCGAGGTACCGGTTGTCACTGATACTCTTCCTGTTATTCCGAGTGTCCAACTGATTAACCCTCATGCTCCAGAGGACGACACTTACGATATCCACTGGAACCCCGTTTGGGAGCCTTCCGAAGAAGATATTCCCGGTACTCCTCCTAGTGTTTCAGTCCCAATGTCTTCTTCCGATATGGAGGACACATCCCCTATTACAAGTGAAGAATCTGTTGCGACGAGCGATGAAATTCCCACCTCAATGGAAACTACACCTTTTCATATCACCCCTCTTGGTGTTACGTTGCCTTTACGCTATAAGGCTTTGAGGGATGTTATGGGTTCTAGGACCCCACTTACGAGTTCTATGTGGTCTCACACCATCACTCCGACCTCGGAGTCTTTTATTCCTCAAATTCACAATGTGTCTGTCACCTCAGTCCCGACTATTCCAACTGTCTGTGTGGCTTCTTCAACCCCCATTGTTGGTGTCGTTACTGCATCTTCAGTTATGACCACTATTGCTAGACCTTCTCCCGGGTCGGCAAATAGTGGCCTATCGGCATCTCTATCTGGAGTTGTTGATCCTACACTAAGTGCCCCACCTTCTTCTGGTTACATTCCAGCAAGGGGGGCATACGATCAATATCTGCATGCTCTTTAGAATCCGGATCCTCAGAATCCATTTCATTATTACGATTCTAGAGGGGCTCATATCCATTATCTCAGAACCATGCTATCTCAACCCGTGTTTGAGGTTTCAGTTCCACTATTCATTGCTTGGGGTACCACCACTTATCATGGAGGCCAAAAACCACCTGTGAATTCTCAAGGACCACCTTATCAAGGCCAACCGTCTTACACGCAACCCTCTTATGGGCAGCAGTATTATGGGCAGTCTTATCTAGGGCAACCTGGAGGCCGATAAGGACAACCCTTCCAGGGATAACCTTCGGCCTATGGTGGTCCGTCTTTTACCTATTTCGCTCAACCTTCTCGTAATCCGGGACAACCTTACATGCAACAAGGCCAACCTGGTATCCAGCAAGGCTACCCTTCTGGGCAAGTTAGGCAACCTTACATTCAGAAAGGCTAGCCCATTGTCCAGTCTGGTCAACCATCTGGACAAGTTGGTCAGCCTCAAATCCAATCAGGTCAGCCAACTGTCCAGTCTGCTCAGCCATCTGGTCTATCAGGACAACCCTCAGTCGTGCAAGGACAACCCAATACCCAGCAAGTTCAACCTTCTGGGAAAATGGGTCAGTCTCAATCTCAACCAGGTTAACCTTCTGGCTAGATGGCTCAGCCTCAATTCTCCCAAGGACATCCATCTGGGCCTACTCAACCGGGTACTCAAATGATTTTTGCTTCTCAAGCTAAACCCAGTTTTCAGCCCCAAGCTAGGCTCCAGACCCAATCCGGTCTCCAAATGTAGGTTGGATCTCAATCCCAACCGGCCTATCAAATGCAGCCTGCCTCTCAGGCTCAGTTTGGAGCCCCGCCGCCTTATGGTTTCCAGCAATCCCAAGAGCAAACTCAATTTTCCCCATATCAAAATTATCAACAACTGCAAGTGAGTCCTTATCAGAATTACTAGCAACCTTATGTTGCTCTTGCAGGCCAAGTCGGTAATCAATGGAATGCTGGGGGGCACATCCAGGGTCAGCCATCCTATAACCCCTATGGACAAAATCCCTACAGACAAAACCCTTCTGGGTCAAATCCGTCCGGACAAAATCAATGGGGGCAACCAGTAGCTGGCTGGAACTCTGGTACTACCTCCTACCCGCAGCCTCAAATGTCCTTTAACCCTCAATTACCATTTTTAGCAACGTTGGAATTACTGGATGTGTCCAAATTGACTAATGATCCTATCCTTCATAATCCATATTGGCCCCCGGTTCCAACTAAGATTCCCGGTGATTGTCCCAAATTCTATGGTAAAGCTAGAGAAGATCCCCAAGCTCACGTCATGACTTATCATCTATGGTGTTCATCGAATTCGTGGCTTGATGATTCAATCCGTCTCCACCTTTTCCATAGGACTCTCACTGGATCTACTGCTAAATGGTATATTGAGTTAGCTCGCGGATCTTTTCAGGATTTTAACTCGTTGGCTATGGCATTTTAAACTCATTTTCAGTTGCCAATTCGATATGAAACGGGAACACACATACTGACATCCTTAAAACAGACTATGTCTATGCATATCTATGATCATATCCATGAATGGAGACGGCGTCGTCGTTTGATTAAGTTTTGGATTCCCGATCATCTTCTCATTGACTGGTTCACGACCTCATTCGTTGGTCTGATAGCACGAGACATTTCTACGGGGGCATGTGTAACTGAAGAGCAGGCTATTGCGTGCGCTCAGTACCTTGACTTGGTTTACTCCCAGTTCGGTATGCTATATGATCATTTGCCTGATGCCCCAAGACTTGGAACTTCCAAAGCCCCACCAACACCATCTGTTGACGATGTCATCGGTTCTATTAATCCGTCTTCAAAGAAAACTTCTGCGAACCTTGGGAAGCAATAGTCGAGTGCTCCGAATGAAAATAATTCTCAGGCTATATCCAATTCTGGTAGTACTTCCGAGGTTAACACCATCCAGTCCACCACGGTAGAAAGGAAAGAAGAAGGGAAAAGGAAAGAATAAAGCGGATCAACCTAAGCAGGATTCCCCTAAGCCTCCACCCGAGGAAGGTGCCAAATGCAAACCCAAGTATCCTTGTCTTATCTGCGACGAGGATCACTATACCAAAGACTGCCCAAGGTGGTCCAAAGTTAGTAGTTTGTTGAAAGGTGCTCCCGGGACTCCTGCCGTGCTCAAAGAACCTTTTCCCTCGTAGCAAACGCAAATGGTGGCTGATCCATCCCAATCCTCTTCTCCCTTTGGTTCTCAAGTATTTATGGCTGGGATGATTCCCGTCCACATTAGTACTCAGGAAAAAGAGTATTCGTCACCTGCCAGGAAAGAGCTTGAGGTTCCCTCTAGCACTCCTCTGCCCAGTTCTGGTCTGCTCCATATCGAGAGACCTAGCACTGAGGTGCCCGTCCGACCCCCTCCTAAAGGTGTACTCCGGAAATCTTCTTACAACCCTAATGCTCACGCTGCTCAGCACTATAGCATCGTTGAGGACTTAGCCCAGGCTCCGTCAGCTATGTCCGCCTTAGAAGTACTCCAGTGCTGCCCCTCTCAGAGGAAGTCCTTGCTATCGGCCATTGGTGGCATAGATCCGGCTGACTCAGATCTTATTACTTTTGACCTCAAAAGCCATATACCGAGACTGCCTCACCAAATTTCCTTCCTTATACAGGTCATCATCAATTCCAAAACGATTCATCGAACAGTCATTGATGAAGGCACTTTGACTTGTATCATGTCTATTTCCTATTGGAAGGCTATTGGTTCTCCGACTCTGAGTCAGTATCCTACAACCATGGAAGCCTTTGATGGGAGAGAGTCTCGCCCTTACAGTATCCTCCAACGTTTTCCCATTACTTTGGAAGGGAAGACAGTCGAAGTGGAAGTTAAAGTTGTTGATGCTAATCTTACTTACAACCTCCTTCTGGGATGCAACTGGACATGCGCCATGCGATCCGTGGCTTCATCTCTATTTCGTGTCATTCGTTTCCTTCATCAGGTCAATATTTTCACAATAGACCAGCTATCTTTCTTCACCTCCTCTTCCGAAGGCAACGTGCCTTTTGTGGAGCATACCTCTATCCCATGTGAGAGTGTGGGAGCTGGACTTTTTAAAGATCCTGCCCTTATGGGTGTTTTTTCACTCCCACCTCCTAACGTCACTCCTATTAATATGATTTCTGTTCATTCTAATCCTTGGGTCCTTCCCCCCACCGATCAGATAGACTCATGGGGCGATGAGATGTCGTTGAGTCCTGTCGAGCTCAACTACGTTGAAATTGTTACTGCATCAGCTCCACCTTCTGAACCTGCTCCTTCGAGCAGGGCTCTCGACTCGTACGCTCATTCCCCTTGGCTTGGAAATGATGCTTCTTCAGACCCTTTAAAGGAAATATTTCCTTCTGATGAAGCTATTATCGAGACCATGTCTCTTGAGGAACCCCCTTGGTCCAATCATCACCATCGTTCCTCGTTTCTCCCTGCCCACTGGGAAATGCTTACCTGTCTCGAGCGGTTTTCTCCTTGTCTCCCATCCCAACCCCTCCAGACACTCGTTCAAGTTCATGAAGTGTCTTCTAAAGGGAACATGGGGAACATCACACAAACCCAGTTGATCGACATCTCTGTTAAACCAGGGATTGTCGAGCATATCCATGTCATAGTAAATTGTACTCCAGAGGAAATTTAGCTCTATACTGCTCTTTTTCGTGAATTTCGTGATGTCTTTGCTTGGTCCTACGAAGAAATGCCCGGCATTGATCCTAGCATTGTGGTGCATGAGATACCTACGTATCCAGGTGTTAAGCCTGTTTGCCAGCGTCTATGCCCCGTGCACCCCCGAAAGGCGATAGCTATTAAAGCGGAAGTTGAAAAGCTTCTTAAGGCTGGTTTTATTTACCCCATCCCACTCACAAATTGGGTCTCCAATATTGTCCTTGTGAATAAAAACCAGGGTACTATCCGAGTCTATGTTGATTATCATGATATTAACCGGGTCTGTCCCAAGGATAACTTCCCCACACCCTTCATTGACCAGCTCATTGATGAGTGTGCTGGGAGCGAAATGTATTCATTCATGGATGGTTTTTCTGGATATAACCAGATCAATATTGCGCCCATGGATCAACACAAGACTGCCTTTATCTGTCTGTGGGGCACTTTCGCCTACAAAAAGCTCCCTTTCGGTTTGAAAAACGCCGGTGCTACCTTCCAACACGCAATGTCTTATGCATTCCATGATATTCGACACATTGTGCAACCGTACCTAGATGATCTACCAGCTCATTCAGCAAAACGCCAGGACCATCCCGCTCATCTTCGCGAAATCTTTCTTTGCTGTTGATACTACCGCATCAAGCTCAATCCTCATAAGTGTATCTTCTGCGTTGAGTTAGGAAGACTTCTCGGGTTTATCATCTCCCGAGAGGGCATCTGTTTGGATCCCCTTAAAGTTGAGGCTATTCTGAATCTTCCTCCCCCTGCTTCTTTGTAGCAATTGCAGATTTTTCAAGGCAAAGCAAATTTTTTAAGACAATTCATCCCCAACTATGCCGAAGTGGCTAAAGGTTTCATGCAGTTATTGAAGCGGGACACCCCTTTTCTATGGGATGCCACTGCTCAAGAGTCCTTTAAGCGTCTCAAGGTTCTCCTTTTTTCTGCTCCATTGTTGCATCCTCTGAATTATCATCGTGACTACACTCTGTATTTGGCCACTGCCGATACCACTATTGGCATGGTTCTTGTTCAAGATGATGATGATGACACAGATCATGTCATATATTATCTCAGCCGCAATCTTCTAGATACTGAAACTCGATACGATTACGTCGAGAAGTTGGAATTGATCGTTGTTTGTGCCATCCAACGTTTCTGCCATTATATCTTGTTGCGTACTATGACAGTGGTTTCTGATTGCAACCCGATGACGTACATTCTGTCACGTCAGCTGCTGGGGGGAAAGTACTCGAAGTGGATCGTTATCCTCCAAGAGTTCGACTTGGAATTCACCATCGCCAAGTCTAAGAAATCCCTTGTCTTTTCTGAGTTACTTTGCTCTTTTCCATCTCCTACCGCGCCCTCTCGGTCAGAGGACCATATCCCAGACGAAACTCTGTTTTTAATTAGCACCCTCGATCCCTAGTACAGGGATATCATTGTATATCTGCAGACCTCTTCTTTTTGTCTCGACGTGTCTAAGGATGCTCGGCGACGGATTCGTCATCAGTCTCAGCCCTACCATATCATTGGGGACACCCTATACCGTCTCGGTGCCGACTTTGTTCTCCGCCGATGCCTAACATTCGAGGAAGCTGAGCGAGTTTTGAATGACTGCCATTCTGGCGCCTGTGGTGGTCACATGCCCAGATATGCTACTGCTCAAAATATCCTCTGCGCCAGTTATTTTTGGCCCTCCATTTTCAAGGATTGCATTCTTTCCATCCGTTCCTGTCACGAGTGCCAGATCTACTAGCAGAAGATGTGTGCGCCACCCGCTCCATTGCACCCTGTTGTTACCGTCAGCCCTTTTGCAAAATGGGGCATTGATTATATGACCTATAACCCTCGCTTGGCCAGGGGGCATGGGTATATCATCATTGTCATTGATTACTTCACAAAATGGGCTGAGGCGATGCTCACATTATCTAAAGACGGTCACACAGCGGCGCAATTTTTGTTTAATCATGTTATTTTACAGTTTGGAGTCCCTTAGGCTATCATCACTGATCACGAGAAGCATTTCCGTAATCACATGCTGATGAAGCTAACAACCCAGCTAGGTCTGCAGCATGATAGTTTGACTCCATGCTATCCTCAGGCCAATGGCCAAGTAGAAGCCATCAACAAGGTTCTAGTTATGATGCTTCAATGTACCATTGGCATGCACAAGTCTAGCTGGCACTTGATGTTGTTCTCGGCCTTGTGGGCCTACCGAACTTCTGTGAAGGATGCCACCAGTTTCACTCCATTTCAATTAGTTTATGGACTGGAGGTTACCCTTCCAATCGAGTGCGAGATCTCTTCTTTGAAATTAGTCGTCAAATTACTCCCCAACACTACTCTGGTAGAAGAATGCCTTCTTTACCTAGAACGGTTGGACAAGACCCATCGGCTAGCCTCTCTAGCTATCGAAGCACAGAAGAAGAGAGTGAAAACTCACTTCGATCATACTATTCATCCTCATTCTTTTATTGAAGGAGATTTAGTACCACTCTACGATCAAGTGAATGATGAGCTGGGGGCAGGAAAATTCGAGCCCATGTGGCATGGGCCTTATATTGTAAAGAGATTTTTGCAGAAAGGGGCCTACTAGCTAGTTGATTATGAAGGGAATCCTCTCGATAAGCCTCGGAATGGGCTTTACTTGAAAAAGTATTATGTGTGAATTTCATGCACTTTGGTTTGCACATACGTGTGTTTTAGTAGGTGTGTTGTTTGTGTGTTTTCATGTTTTGGCTTGGTGTGTGTTATTGGGAAAACTAGTGTCTATGCAGAGCTGCTAGTCCCACTAAGGCTGGTAGCTACCTTAGAAACAAACAAACTAAAACCACTTTCATTTTCCTTTATGAGAAATAGATAAGAGGGGGATAAAGGAGACCAACCTCTGTCTTGCGCTTGGCTCCTTACTTGATTCCTCTCCCTTCTGATAGATCTTTGCCACTCACTTCCTCGTCTACCTAGCTTCAAAGAGCACCTGTAGAATCAAAGCAGCATAACACTATCCAAGAACATAGATCTATTATCATAAACAATATAGGACCAGATATATATTGACCACACAAATGCATATATCATCAATCATACAAGAATGTGGAGGAAAACTTGAATAGCTTTATTAATAATCAAGAATAGCAAAGAGGATTACAACCAATTGTTCTAACCCAACATCATCCTCTCAGCAAGAAAGCCCTTCTTCACCTCATGAAAAGCTTAGATCACCCAACACTATGATGTTGCACTAAGAAACCAGCAGCACTTCCTTACAAGATACAAAATTCCAACCTCTCGGATCTCTGGGAGGAGGGATCCATATATAGATGTTTGCAAGGGGGGTGAGTTAGCTTTTGAGATTTGATTAGTGTCCTCTCTCTGATAGTTCTTGATTCCACTTGGAGATTGATGATCTCTTACTCATCCCTGGGTAAATGCAGAGAGGCAAGTGTCACAGGAGAAGTTTCTAGAAGATTCCATGATCCTCCACCTTGCAGATTGACCCTGCCATTTGTCCACTCTCGCCCATCGCACCCCATAGAAGGGATTTTCAAGATGCATCGCACCTCTTGTGTGTATTTAGGTGGGATGCAGCGCACTTTGACCATGGAGCAGGTGAGATGGTCCAGTTTTGACCAGTTCTAAGCAGTTTTTCATGGAGAACTTCTGGGAGAAGATGTAATCAATTGACCTTGTTTTTTTAGAGGTTGGAACAAAACGTTTAGGGACTTAAGAGCCCTTGATTTATGGACATTTGTGATTGGGGTTGTAGTGCCCAAAAATTTCTATAACATTTGCCCCCTAAAGCATGAGGTCGTTAATCTGTTTTGATGTCGGGTGAAATGCTTTATCATGAGGATTTGAAGTTCTTTCAAGCTGGAAGACGACCTGTAACAAGATACAGTACAATACATTATCTTCATAACATTTTCATGATCTAGCTGAGGCGGGCATTCCCATGCTCAACTTTATAAATTCATTTTCATGTACATAAGACAGACAATCGTCTGAGTGTAGATTGATGATTCTGGTAGAGCCATCATCCCTTAGGTTGGATGACTATCTGTGCAGTAATGATGTACATTTGATGTCTTTATTTTCCTGAATATATAACACAGCCCGGATGGATGAAATAGATCCGGGGTCTTCAATCTCGTTCGATCTTCACTCAAAGTACAATCCGATCCATGTGAGAGATGTTCTGGAGTCGAACATGGAAAGACATCGCCTGATTACCAGCCAATGATGTAAGCTGTTAACAGTTGTGAGAGGAATCATTGATAATGATGATAACCCTCAAGGTACTACAGTAAAATTCACGTGGTGTGAATAAGGGACTTGGTGTCAAACACCACGCAAAATCTTTCGATCGAAGGCCATTGATGTAAACCTATCGCCAGAAGTGAGAAACTTGCCATTAAGGCATGCAAGCTTAAAAGTACTGAAAGGGTTGTTCCTAGATCAACTTCTTGGATAATGAGCTGATGTTGACAAGAAGCAATTCGTCATAGGAGGGCCTTATTGAATCCCACATCAATGACATGGAATGGAGCAAATGATTTTAATGGAGGTTAAAACGATCTGGTGATATAAGGTTCAGGGTGGTGGTCATGAAAGAATGGAGCGTGAATGTATTGCAGTGGGTGAGACACAGGTGAATTCTCTGAGCGACTTCTCTTGAACATATCGGCGACATTGACATGATGGATTGGTAGCATTAACCCCAAATATGGATGGTGTGACGGAACCATGGTGATGTGACCAGTGAATGGAACAACCCAACCCAAATCGGATGCGGAGTGAAAGTGTCATGTTCAAGAGCGACTTGCTACCAATAAAGTTTCTTCAAGTTTTTCTTCCCAATTTTTCCCCAGTCATTGCTGACTAGTACCTATTTATTTTTGTCAAGCTTGAGGAGGATAACATATTCTTGTTCTATAATTTGACCTTCAGGCAAACCCATCGCTATGTTTTAAAGAGCCTAGCGATAGTGAAACTCGTTCTTGTCTGTATGGGCAAGTTTGTCGCTATTCGGTTTTAACGAGTTTAACGACAAGGATAACTCGGTCCTTTTCAATTTTAGAGAGTCTAAAAAAGGGACGTAAAGAAAACTCCAACAATCCTTTTTCGTCATATAATCCCTTGAGTCTGAAAAAGTATAAAACAATACAAAAGGGATGAATTTTCGGTACTTTTAACGAGCCGAACAAAACAAGCACTCGATCGTTTTGTGTAATAATCCCTCAAGTCCAAAAAGATTAAAATGTAAAGGAGGGATAGCACTTCCGGTCACTTTAACGAGCTGGAGAGGCCAATCACTCGGCAATCTTTTCATATTTTATGAGTCAGTTGAAAAGAGCTTAAAGGAGACTCATTTTTTGAGGAATGAGTGATAAATTCGAGTAGCAGCTGATTCTAGGTAAGGTTTGGAATTTTCCAATCACGGCAGTGTCACAAGGATGGCTAGCAGGATCACTCTTCGCAGCTATTCCTCAAAAGGGGTAAACAATCAAATGGAGGTGAATGATCGGCGAAAACAAAGTGGAGGTGATGATGAGAACACAACCAAGGCTTCAAAGGCTGATGATAATACATTCACGATGGTTATTTACAGGAAAATGGTTCATTTTTTAATGAGCTTAAACTCTGGGGGAACATTTGCTCATTTTTTATGTTTATTTTTTAACGAGCTTGAATTCCGTGTTAAAACTGCTCGAACCAGTCGTATGATAAGGATGTCTCATATAAAAACAACATTTTTTCAAAGCTTTGCCCCACATCCTTTCTTTATGAATGTTAGGAAACAACCAATCCTACGAGTTTAAAGGGTTAGAGGACCTATAAATTTTAAAAATAAATGGTCAGTCTTCACTTGCACGCCAAAAGGTTTGCATGCCCCCAGGTATAGCGAAGTAGAGTCCTGTCAAAATAGGCCAGGGTGCATGACCCCTGGATTTCAGTCATATCCTCTGAATCACTCACGCTCATCAGGAGGACGGACTGGGGATTGATGAGACATTCCTTGGTGAAAAGACCATTCAGGGTTGGAATATGACTATTTTCTATGTGTGAACCGGGGAATGAAAGCTGGTCTACGAGCTTGACCACTCTTCCTCCATGCGGAAAGCACATTACTCTAAAGAGTGAGGAGACAATGGCTCCAATGCAATAAATATAGTCTCGTCCAAGGAGTATATCATAATCCAGGGGTCCTTGGACTTCCATTACGTTCATGTGAACGGTTTTCCCTCTCAATGTTATTGGCACATTGGGAAGGATCCCTAATAGTCGACTGGTTCCTTTGTCAAAGCCCGTTAGATTTCTCATCTCAGGAAAAAGTGATGGCGAACCAAGCGCTTTCCAAGTAGTTGAGGAAAGGATACTCACAGAAGCCCCTTCATCTATGATGGTACCGACCATGACCATTCTATATATTTGAGCAATGATTCAAAATGGTACACTAGCCAGTAAACGTGGTCTGCCTAGTAGATTCCAATCGAAGGAAACAACCAGGTTGCTTGGAGGTGGGACCGAATAGACGGCCGGATATGACTCTGACGAACTTCCTTCCTACGGTAAAGGAACGGGTAGACTGCCCCCATGTTCATCGGGGTCTGTGCTTACGAAGAGAATTTGAATGGTGTCGTTCTTGTTCTCTTCGGTGACTGTATCATCTGAAGATGGATCCTATGAAGGCAAGACGGGTCAACTTCCACCTCGACCTTTTGACTTTCGTCTGGTGTGGATTCATATGGTTTACCTTCAATGATAGACGCTTCGACCGACCACAAGGGCATGTCAGCCAGATTTTCAACTAGTGACGGACTTGGCAAGAGCTTCTTATATCTAGGAGGAAGCCGTAACAGTGAAACCGGACGGTCGTCCAAAACTCTTTTAGCCTCATCTAAGAAGGGACAACGGTGGACGACATGATCGCCTTCACACAGTTTACAAGGAAATTTACATTTTCCCTTTTGTCTAGGGGCTTCACTTTCACTAGTTGACAATGTACTTTCAACATGATCATCAGAGGTTGACGTCATCGGATTGTGCAAACGAGGAGACCAGTCCCTTGAGATCTGAGGGATGCAAGGACAATCTCGATGATAGTGGTCTCCTTTGCAAATGACACATGGTGATTTAGGCCTAGATGGTGCAGTGTGTGGATTTTCGCTAGACGATGCCTGGTCGCCCCTTTTCGCCTTTGGCTCCTTCTTATTCTTCTCTTTCTTCTTCTTCTCCTTCTTCTTCTCAGTTACTTGATTTTTGGCTTTAGCAGCTTCATCAAGTGAAGAGGAAGGAGGAGAGGAAGAATTGGATGAAGTATAGGGTTGGGGGGTGACTCTGGTATCGTTTAGTTGCTGACTAGATTGTTCAGGAATCACGGGGTTCTGAACGACAGAGGTTGAGAAGAGCCATACGGGCAAGCCGATTGTCAATCCTGGAAGTGACAATGTGGCCATATGGGGTGCACCAACATCTCCCCAAGAGGAGAAAGGAATGGGATTTCTTGCAAAGGGAACTCCTTGGTTGGTGGGCTCCATTTTTCTCAACCTAAGACCAACGTAGGAAAGGTGATATTTATTCCGATTAAAATAAATTTTAGACACTTTGACACAACTTGCTTTTTCAATTTTTAAGAGTCGAGAAAAAACAAAAGATGACTCTAGTCGCCTTCGATTTTTAATGAGCCTGAAGTGACAAGTGCTTAGATGGACCTTTTCCTTTAAGGAGTCTGAAAAGGAATGAAAGAGACTGCTCTGGAAATCTAGACAGAGGGATTACCAAACCAATCGCAAAACTGTAGAATAATTTTTACGGTACGATAGTCAATCTTCCCGAATGTTGTGTTCAGTGCATTGTGATCGATAGGGTGGCAGACACAACTTCCTATGGATAATGGATAAAGCCTATTGTGGTATCCCAATATATACTCGACGGTACGTGGGAGCACAAGTCCGTACTGGCACTTATCATCTCAAAATGGAGGAATCACCCAACCATCAATGAAAACAACAGTTACCAGGCTTTACGACGCTGGAATATGTCTCTAGCCTAGACTTCTAAATGTTGTGCGTTAGGTTCCAAAGCGTTTTTAGATTCATTAAATTTATTTTACAGTTGATCTTGCTTAAAAAATTTGCTTTTCAGGTTCACCGCGTGATGTAGATGTACAATTCCTAAAATGCAATCTAAGATGATAAACAATCGTTTAATCTTCCTTTTGCAATGAAAATCCTAGCTACTAAGGAAAGAGAGATTACGTTCTTTCAACATAGAGCAGAGAGCACACACTATATGCACTGTCCTAAATCAAACCAACAAACAGTCTAAATGCAAATGCACATGCATGTATTTTTTTTCAGCCTTCTTAATGTGTGAATGATAAAAAGAAAGCTAAGCGCAAATCTGAATTATTTTTCAAAGCGACATTACTAACAAGTTTCTTTTTAATACAAAATGAAGACAATGACGACACTTTGCGATTTGGAATTGAAAACTTGCTTTTGACACTTGAAAAGCTACTAATTCAAATCAAATACAAGAACAACAGTGTAATAAACTATCGAGAACAGTCGGATTCTCTTCTATGACTGAAAACGACACTTGCGACACTTTTCAAATCAAGAAACGACAGTTCAATTATGCTACTTCTTTATAAAAGAGAACTGAAAATGGCTCAAAATACATAAAAAAATTTACAATTCTTTGCACAATGGAGGCGGAATAATGGCAAGGAAGGGGGTTTCAACAGAGGTTTACTGACTACAGGCAGCAAAACTCCTGAATAGAGCTGAAAAGAGTGAAAACAGAAACCAAAATCTAGGAGCAGGAAAGGCCTTGTCTGATCAGCGCACCTGTAACACAGTGAAAAAGAGATGCAGCACACCTACTACACTCGGGAAGTGCGATGCATCCAGAATTCACAGAAGAGACAATGCACTGGACCAGCGAAGAGACTTTAACTGGGTTCCGGGTCACAGTTTGCAGCTTAGTTCAGGGATTTAGGCCGAGCAAGTGGTAATCAGTAAATCAATCACAGGGGTAGATCTAAAGAGGTTACTAGAGCCACCACAATGGAGATTAGAGAGCTTTTAAATCGATTTTTCAATTCATAAACAAAACCCGGAGATAGACTGAAGCAGTGTTGATCTACTTTGCACTTGCATAGCAAATGTAGTTCGAAGGCTCGCTGGCTTGACTTCAGGCTCCGTATGTAAGTTCATAAAGCAAATGAATGTAGATAAACAAACAATCTATTCGCTCCCCAGTGGAGTCGCCATTTTGTTATTGGGAAAACTAGTGTCTATGCAGAGCTTCTAGTCCCACTAAGGCTGGTAGCTACCTTAGAAACAAACAAACTAAAACCACTTTCATTTTCCTTTATGAGAAATAGATAAGAGGGGGATAAAGGATACCAACCTCTGTCTTGCGCTTGGTTCCTTGCTTGATTCCTCTCCCTTCTGATAGATCTTTGCCACTCGCTTCCTTGCCTACCCAGCTTCAAGGAGCACCTATAGAATCAAAGCAACATAACACTATCTAAGAACATAGATCTATTATCATAAAAAAATATAGGACCAGATATATATTGACCACACAAATGCATATATCATCAATCATACAAGAATGTGGAGGAAAACTTGAATAGCTTTATTAATAATCAAGAATAGCAAAGAGGATTACAACCAATTGTTCTGACCCAACATCATCCTCTCAGCAAGAAAGCCCTTCTTCGCCTCATGAAAATCTTAGATCACCCAACACTATGATGTTGCACCAAGAAACTAGCAGCACTTCCTTACAAGATACAAAATTCCAGCCTCTCGGATCTCTGGGAGGAGGGATCCATATATAGATGTTTGCAAGGGGGGTGAGTCAGCTTTTGAGATTTGATTAGTGTCCTCTCTCTGATAGTTCTTGATTCCACTTGGAGATTGATGATCTCTTACTCATCCCTGGGCGAATGCAGAGAGGAAAGTGTCACAAGAGAAGTTTCTAGAAGATTCCATGATCCTCCACCTTGCAGATTGACCCTGCCATTTTTCCACTCTCGCCCATCGCACCCCATAGAAGGGCTTTTCAAGATGCATCACACCTCCCGTGTGTATTTAGTAGGGATGCAGCGCACTTTGACCATGGAGCAAGTGAGATGGTCCAATTTTGACCAGTTCTAAGTAGTTTTTCATGGAGAACTTCTGGGAGAAGATGTAATCGATTGACCTTGTTCTTTTAGAGGTTGGAACAACACTTTTAGGGACTTAAGAGCCCTTGGTTTATGGACATTTTTGATTGGGGTTGCAGTGCCCAAAAATGTCTATAACAGTGTGTAGGCGTGATTGCCGCTTACTGTGTCTTTTGCTTCTTGTGCACCTTACGTTGGTTTCGCTGATGGTGCCTGCAGCAGTACCCGCAACTTGTCCTCTGCGGCATGGGTGATCTACGATCCTCATGGTGAGTTGATAGACCTTCAAGGTGTTTGTTTAGGTTGTACCATGAAAAATGTCACTGAATATAGTGTTGTTATTGAGTTACTGGCTGAGGCAATTAATCTCGGTATTCGTACATTGGTTGTGAACGTGGACTCTTAGCTTGTCGTCCACCAACTCAATGGGCGATATTCTGTCAGAGACCATCGGATTTTAAGGTTGTATTTACATGTTAAATTGTTAGAGAGGAATTTTGATTTCATTACATGCCAGCATATCCCACGACGATTAAACACATTAACTGATGCATTGGCTAATCATGTATTAGACAGACATTTGCATAACATGTAATCAAAACAACATACAAGGAGCATACAAAACACAATAATAAACCATATATATATATATATATATATATATATATATATATATATATATATATATATCTCATATGGCGCACCGAGGCGCTCAAAAAATAAGTGTACATGTCCCAATAGAGTCTGTGTTTTCCATACATCTAAGACACATGTCTCTCAAAAAATCACTAGCAGGAAATAAAACCTAGGTGTCTACTATGGTGGGTTATGCTCCCTATAGCATACCACCACCCGTGCCACCCACCTCAATAGGCGGTGCACCCTGTGTTCCACTCTTACTGTGTGGATCTGGAATGTTATGGGTACCTCCTCGATCCCCATGTAATCTAGAAGCCCTGCTGTTAGACCCTCAAGGTTTTGGTCCACTATCTCCACCGTATCATCAGCCAGAAGAGCCAAGGCTAGAGCCGCAATGCCCTGCGCATCCCTCCATGCCTCTGGTGCTAGCCCAACGGGTCTCACTGATCCTACATCTGCATACCATAGCATTTGTCATCAAGACACATACATAAAAATAAAATAAAAAAACATCATAAAAATAATAATGCAAAAAAATGTGATCAAGTGTCTTACCACCATCATTCCACTGCTTTCCAGTGGGCAGCTGCATGTCAGGATCTCCGCGAAAGTCCATGCCGGCATACGTCCAATCCTCCACGAAGATCATCTGGCATTCCAGCCACTCTCGGAACAATATCCTCCACGCCACTGGTCGTCTGCCACCTCCTCGTGGCATGACATGTGCCCATCGTGTGGCCCTAGTCTCACATGGTCTGGGAAAATCCAAATCCATGTCCTGTAACTGCATTGTCGGCACCCGCTCTAGCATGAGCGGCACTAAGATGGATCCATAACCAAACTGCTTCGTCTCTCCTCGACGACATTTGGTGAGTTGCCTCTTCATGTTCGCCGTCACTGTTTCTGCCCAGTAAAACATGGATGGATTGAGATATGCGAGAGCTAGCTGGAGATGGGTCTTCGAAGCCTCATGTTGGGCTTGGGAGCCCGCTGCCCGTGTCAACATGAAAAGCATAGCATGAAGTACTACATTGTCCACTGTTGAGATTGCCACCTTCCCACTCCTCGTCTTGCATGCTTGTGGGCACACTTGAGCCATCAGCATCTCTAAGGAATCACCCCCAGGTCGCTGCCCCTCTAGAATAGAACTCTCACCTCGACGGGACAACCCGGTTAAAAAATAAATGTCTATAGCATCAAACTCGATATCCCAGCCTCAGATGATGAATTTCCCATCTGTGGGATTCCAGGCCCAAATCAGTAGCTCCGACAAATCAGGTTGTGATCGGAGATGCAGAGTTAGGAAGAATTTGAGCAATCCGCATGCTCGTAATGCATTTCGGCACCTTGCGTCGGCGAAAGCTTCTATATCATTGTCATCATGCATCCACTCTTGCCAGAAAAACGCCATTATCACCTGCATGATGAAAAAGATTGAATTAGCATTTCGTTTATAAAATTTAACGAGTAATTTGCATAAAAATTAATTTCACGTCATCATCGCGTCTGTTTTTAAAATAGATGCGATGACACGAGGTCTCTAGTTCATTTTTTCAGCAATCATCGCTGAAGTACACCACTTTTCCGCAATGATTGGGATGTGTTATGTGTAAATTTTTCTTGGTCAGCGTGGACCCGAAGGCTATAACCGCGATGACCGAGCGGCGAAGCTCGGTCCCAAAAACCCGCCCAAATTAACACATTTGACGTTCAAGATGCATGAAAAAGGTATGGAATTGAAGCGTAGGACAAGGACTACTCACCTGGAACAAGTTTCAGGGTAAATGATGGACGAACAAAGCCAATTTTAGCTCACAAACTTTGGTGCTCCAAAATGCTCCACAGTGAAATGAACAGTATCTATGGTAAAAATGGTTGAATTGATCCCTTTTTATAGTAATTTTTGGAAATTTCAAAATTATATTTTGTAAATGTGGGTTTTTTCTCATTTCTTGTTACATGGTTTGTTAAAATATAGTTTTTAATTATGTTTCTATGTATATTGTTCATTTTATATCGAATGGGTTCACGTTTGACGTGCTTTGTGCAGAGCTTCAAGTAGTGGAATTATGTCAACGTCGTGAGCACTTGATCCGAAATAGTCGTCTTTAAGCTCTTTTTCGACTTGAAAAATGAAAAGATAGTTGAGTTATCCCTCTTGACTCGTTAAAAGAAGTAAGAGGCGGTTGTCTTTAAGCTCTTTTCCAACCGTGTAAAATTGAAAAGATTGTTGGGCCTTTGTCGTTTCAAGCTCGTTATCGGTTACGAAATGACGTGATTCCGACTGCTTTTCTACTTTTTTAGGTCGAAGTCACTAGTTACGAAAAGTACTCCTCGATCGTAATGGTTGGGTGGTTCTTTCGAGTATTGTTTTATACTTTTTGGGGCTCGAGAGGCACATATTTATGAAAAAGGACCCCCCCCCCCCCCCCGGAGTTTTCTTTTCCGTGTCTTTTCAAACTCTCTAAATATGAAAAAAACTCCGAGTTTCACCTATGTCAGACTCGTTAAACCCTGATGACATTGGACTCGTCACCATGACGAGACTCGAGCTTCTCCTTCCTAGGGCTCATTAAAATATTACTAGGTTGGACTCAACAATAGGTTTATCATTGATTGTCTATGGCAGCTAGTCACTCTTGAACATCAACACTTTTGCTTCTTGTCGGGTTGGGACATCCACACATCATCATTTGGCCTCTGTGGATTTGGGTTGTCATTTAGCCTTGTTCCATCTGATTCATGCCATTTCCATTGAGCCTCTGATCCCTTGGTATCTGAATGCCGCCACCCTTTGGAGTCGTGTCGCCGACATGTTCAAGAGTATCATCCTTTTGCAATTTACACCCTCGCCTTCTCCTCTGATACTTTGTTTCACCATCTACTGCTTGTTCCTTATCTCATGTCGTTGATGGGGGAAACATTATGGCCCTCCTGCGACGGGTCGTCTCCTGTCGACATCAGCTCATTATCTAGGAGATTGATCTAGAGATCCCCTTTGGTACCTTAGAGCTTGCATGCCTCAATGGCAAGTTCTTCGCACCTGACGGTCGACTTTCAACATTGGTCGTCGATTGGGTGATTCCATAAGTGTTTGACTTCAGCTCCTTTTTCATACTTCGTGGATTGTGCTAGACAGTACCTTGAGAGCCATTGGCATTATTGGTGGTTTCTCTCGCGCTTGTTAACAGTTTTCATCACTGATCGGTAATCAAGCGATTTTCTATCATGCTTGACCTTGGCACATCTATTCGCATGTTAGAATCTGTACTATGATTGAATGGGTTCAAGACCCCGAACTCAGATTACATATGTTCGGGTTGTGTGGATTGGTTTATGATTACATGGCTCATTGATGGATGGCTGCGACCATACCTGAGTCTTCATGGATGGCTGTGACCATACCTTTCTTATCAGCATGGTCTCATTAGCTGGATGGCTGCGTCCATCAAACAGACCTATCTCGTATGTCTTTTGGATGGTTGTGCCCATACCTAGACTACATGTACTCCATCATCAGAGATATCAGTTGTGCTTGCATGCAAGTTCTTCCAGATGGTGTTCTAGCTTAGTTAGTTTCATAAAGCATTTCACCCCTCCCACTCTCTCAGGCTTCATACTTTAGGGGGCATCTGTTACACAATAATTTTTCACTGTCTTCATCCCAGTCCTCCTACTGTGTCATGTGTCCAAAGTTATACATGCTCATATTAGACAAATTCTCTTTGATGTTGCCAAATGACCCACTTTTCCTAAGTTATCTGCCTCATCGCATCTGTTGGCTAAATAAACACAATGAAGGGCGCTCCAAAACAGTCCAGAGGCACTGCCATCGTGGAAGTACACCTGATTCTTGCGATGGTCCGATTTTATGTGCCAGCGTGAGGTCACTTGTAATCTTTGACGATGACCTGACTAGCTATGTTACTGAATAGCGGTGTCAGCATAGAAGATTAGTTATGGACCCGTGATGATCCAGATTGGGCAAATTTGTTCCAACAGTCGGCCTTCCAGATGACTCCAGACCTGGTTGTTCGCATATTTTATGTCACCCTCCTTTCTCTGGCATGGTTTTTCCATCATTTGTGCTACCTTCCTTGGAGATAAGCTCACCCTTCCACCTTTCATGGAGACTCCTCCTCCTATTTAAACTCTCGCCATTTCTATGTGCTGCTAGTTTTTGGAATGGTTGCTGATAGTTAGCTAGTGGAGTAGTGTTGTTAGTGTTTTTGAGGTTGCTAGATAGCTGGTGTGAGTGTGACAAGTGTGGAATTGTTGATAGCTTGAGGAAGGTTTTGAAGTACCTTTAATCTTGTGTAAAAATTGTGAGTGAGAGAGACTTGTATGTTGGGAGATCCATCTTCAAAGAGTGAATGCTTGAGGAACATGTTGGCCGGACCCTTCTAAGAAGGCTTGTGACGTCAAGACTTTGGTTGTAAGCTTACTCTTATTTCATTATTAATGCAATCAATGATGTTTTCCTATGTCTTGTATGTAATGTACTTGATAGCTCATGACTTCTTGACTTTGTGAGTAAATAGATCATTGTTGTTCTGATTACGTGCTTTGTTGTATTTCCTTTGCATTGTTTCAGGTTGATTACTCATTAGGAGAAGGAAGCGGAAGCTGGAGCAGCACAACGGAACTCCATTGGCCACCAGTTGAGGTAGGCCTCCAACTATGACTGTTTAAGGAAAGTTATTGTTGATTTGTCCTTGTTTGTGACTAGACCCACTCTAGGGCTAGAGGGGTTGCCTCTGTCCATAGAGGGAACACTTTCCTACATCACACTATGTTCAGTGCATTGCGATCGATAGGGCGACAGACACGGCTTCCTAAGGATAAAGGATGTAGCTTATTGTGGTCTCCCAATATATACTTGATGGTACGTGGGAGCACAAGTCCGTACTATCACTTGTCATCTCAAAGAGGAGGAATCACCCAACCTACGATGAAAGCGATAGTTACCAGGCTTTATGATTCCAGAATACGTCTCTGGCCTAGACTTCTAAATGTTGTGCGTTAGGTTCCAAAGCATTTTTATGTTCATTGAAGTTTATTTTATAGTTGATCTTTCTTAAGAAGTTTGCCTTTAAGGTTCACCGTGTGATGTAGATATACAATTCCTAAATATGCAATCTAAGATGATAAACAGTCGTTTACTTTCTTTTTGCAATGAAAATCCTAGCTACTAAGGAAAGAGAGATGAAATTCTTTCAACATAGAGCAGAGAGCACACATTAGATGCACTTTTCCTAAATCAATTTGAGCGTGTAGTCTTAATGCAAATGCACATGCATGTATTGTTTTTCGCTTTCTTAATGTATGAATGACAAAAATAAAACTAAGTATAGATCTGAACTATTCTCTTTCCAAGCGACAGTACTAACAATTTTTCTTTTAAAAAAATGAACGTAGGGTCAAGACGACACTTTGCGATTTTGAATTTTAAACTGCTTTCGACACTTGAAATACTAATGATTCAAATCAAATACAATGGCAAAAGTGTAATTGACTATCCAAAAGAGGAACGGTTTGTAATACTCCTTTTCTTGACTAAAAACGAAACTTGCGACACTTTCAAATCAAAAGACGACAGTTCGATTAAGATACTGTTTGCACAAGAGAACTGTAAATGACGAAAAATACATAAAAAACATTCAAAATTATTTATCGATGGAGGCTGAATAATGCAAAGGAAGATGGTTTCAACAGAGATATACTGATCACAGACAACAAAACTACTGAATAAAGCTGAAGACAATGAGGAAAAAACCAAAATCTGGAGGCAGAAACAGTCTTATCTGATCATCGCACCTGTAACACAGGGAAACAGGGATGCATCTCACCTACAACACATTGGAGGTGGGATGCATCCAGATTTCCAAGAAGAGACAGTGCGATGGTCCAGGGATGAGACTAAGCTTGGTTTTTTCTCACAGTTTGTAGCTAAGTTCAGGGGTTTAGGCTGAGCTAGTGATAGGTAGTAAACAAAAAGTATAGGGGCTGATCTAATGAGGTTATTTGAGCCACCACCAGGGAACTTAGGATGTTTGCAAGCTAGATGTTCAGTTCATAAACCAACTTGGAGATTGACTGAAGTAGTGTTGATCTACTTTGTAATTGCATAGCAAAAGCAATTCGAAAGCTAGCTGTCTTGACTTCAGGCTCCATATATGGTTTATAAAGCAAACAACAGTAAAAAAAAAACAAACTATTCGCTCCCCAGTGGAGTCACCATTTTGTTATCGGAAAAACTAGTGTCCATTCAGAGCTACTAGTCCCACTAAGATGGGTAGCTATCTTAGAAACAAACAAACTAAAGTTACTTGTGTTTTCCTTTATGAGAGATAGATGAGAGAGAAGCAGAGAGTACCAACCTCAGTCTTTCGCTAGTCTCCTTGCTTGTTTCCTCTCTCCTTTGATAGAGCTTTCGCCACTCCTTTCTCACTTTTCCTGCTTTAGAGAACACCTGTAGGGTAAAAGCAGCAAAATACCATCAAAGCATAGAGATCTATAACTATAAGCAATGTAGGATCAGATGTACATTAACCATATAAATGCATATACAAATACAAGATTTAGAGATATACAAGCATATGGAGGAACTCAAATAGCTTTATTGATAGAAGTAGTAAAAGAGAGGATTACAACCAGGCTATATGATCCAGTATCATCCTCCTAGCATGAAATCCCTCTTCACCTCATACAAAGCAAGATCACCTAACAATGTCTTCAAAGAGAAACCAATAGCACATCCTTGCAAATTACAAAATTCCAGCCTCTGGATCTCTTGGATGAGGGATCCATATATAGATGTTTTTAGGAGAGTGAGTTAGCTTCTGGGATTTTGATTAGTGTCATTTCACTGACAGTTCTTGGTTCCACTTGGAGATTTTAGATCCCTTACTCATCCCTGGGCGAACTCAGAGAGGCAAGTGTCATATGAGCACTTTCTAGAAGATTCTCTGGGTTTCCACCTAGCACACTGCTTCTGCCATTTGTTTTCTCTCGCTCATCGCACCCTACAGAAGGGCTTTCCAGTATGCATCGCACTCCCCGTGTGTAATAGGTGAGATGCATCGCACCCTATGCATGGAGCAGTTTGTATGGTCCAGTTTTGAACAGTTTTGAGTAGTTTTTCATGGAGAACTTCTGGGTGATGATGTAATCAGCTGAACTTGTTCCTTTAGGGTATGAAACAACACTTTTAGGGGTTTAGAAGCCCTTGGTTTATGGACATATGTGATTTGGGTTGCAGTGCCCAAATATGTCTATAACACCATCGTAGGAGAAAGACTTCGCACATGAGATAGAACAAGCACTTCAACAGTTGGATGCAGACATGGAGCAGTAGGAGTTGGAACAGGACATTGACCTCATGCCTCATCACCAATAGGTCGACTCACCCACTTCATTGCATCCAAATTATGAGAAATTCTTAAGTGACCAAGGAGGCACTGAGATCGTTGGTGATCAGCTGGAAGGAGAGATGCACAAAATCTCATTCGATGAGTCTCAGCATAGAGTTGTGCAGTCTTGTAGAGTGTCAACTTCAGAGGATCATACATCTCCTGCGCAAGTTGAGGAACGAGTGATCGTGAATGATCTGTGCAAACATCCAACAGCCTTGGCCGATGCAACCAAAGTGTATGTCGAAGCCACTAGCTCAAGTGTTTGCTTTCTGATGGCTGAGAATGAACGGACAGTGACGGAACTACAGACAGCCAAGCAAGGAAGAGACTTGGTGACAGCATCCGCCCAAGCCGAACTGAAGAAGAAAATAATAGATGAATTATTGTCCCTAGACATAGTTATGCGAGCGCTGTCCTCCAAGTTTGGTTCCATGCATAAGGTAGTCATCCATCTCAACGGATGGTAGTAGTGATGTGCGTGAAGAGCACGTATCTTGACGAACTTGCATGTTGTTGTTGATGACATGAAAAAATGGATGATGAAGCACAAGGGAGCCCCGCTTCACTTCCCTAAGATGATGAGGGCCAATGCGGTCGATCTGAAGGCACATATCTGTAGTTAAATCTGGAACTATGAAGAGCTCCCATAGCTCATCACTAGCACACAGGCTTCCCATGCACGAGTATTCAAGAGTATGGATGTTGTGGTGCGCGCACATGCGATCCCATCTATTGGGACTCTCACCTAGGTGAAGATAGAGAAACAGGTTCGACTAGAGCTTGACTAGTATTTCAACGAGTTGATGTGCATTGCCACCAGCCTCGACTTTCCCATCAGTGCAGACATCATGCACAAGTATGTTGTTGGTCCGGTTGTGTTGAAGACAATGATGCACATGCTTTCAAATCAGTTGGACAGAGGAGCCCGAGTAGCGTACCCAGATGCTATGCAGGCAAGAGTCAGGTTCCAAACAGATGTCACCATGGAGCACATGGATACCATCAAGGACTACCAATCTTGGCATCAATATGTTACTGTCGATCAATATGAGGATGTTGAGGAGTTAGACTTCCATCGTTGTCTAAGTCATAGTGATGTCTAGCATGGCTTGCTCAAGCCATTTTTTTTCACATGGGTACAAGTGCATTGTAATTTAATGTCTTGTCAAGTGTTATTCAAGTGTCAATAGTTGGATGTAACAGCCATAGTGTAGATGAAGAGTCATGAGGGTAGTTGAATTGTCACAAAGGGGAATGTCAAGGGTTACCCCACCCTATGCTATAAATAGTCCGTCATAACTCCTTGTATAGGCTTTTGGTCAGCAAATATTCCAATAAGACTATATTGGAGAGAGCTTGGACAATATTGTAATGAGACTTGGCTTCTCCATTGCGAAGAGATAGTACATATCTTTGGAGGAGCAGGCAGATGTGGTTGTAACGTTCCACTATTGGAACTAGTGGTTGGACATGGATGTATTGTATGACTGGAACTTACACTTCTTTATATAATAAGAGCCAACACGTTTCATGCATATATTGCATTGTTTCCTATGCTACTGGTTTACTCTAAATGATATATGTACCTGTTTGCTTACACATGCATGTATAGACTATTCTGTATAAGTATGTATGAATCTTTATGAAATGTGTTGTTGGTTTAACCATCACTTTGGATTTCTCACTAAATTTCCTTCCATGTTATGATGTATCTTTGCTCATGTGTTCCCTTCCAAGATGAGTACTATTACAGGTTGCCAAGGGGTGCACTCATCTCAACCTCCATGTGTTACAACCTTTCATGCACCTTCCTTGAATCACCGTAGTTATCACACCCTTGCTACCAACATAGTTACCTTACTTGCCTCTGTGCGAAATCGTGGTCAAGACATTACCGTATGACCCACTACTAGGACCCCTACACCAAATGGTCTGAGGTCTAATTGGGACTTCTTACCAGGGAAATCCCCTGACATGTTGGCGGGTCTAGCACCGTCAACATTTTTGGCGCTAGAAGGAGGTCCAGATGGCAAGATGTGTCTCATCTGGTTTTGAACATTTGCATACCTTTCATGGATTCTTGCACTCTTCTCCCTCCACGATGTTTTTCAAATCATGAAGATATCACTATAACGAGGTAGTTTTTTGATCACTTGTCCACTTACACCTATGATTGTGAAGGTGAAGTGGCCTGGCCTGAGTACTTACATGACTTTCTTTCAATGCTTCATGAGGAAGATGGGTGTTCTGATGAATAGGCCAACTTGCTGCTTGCATGCACACCGTGAATCTCTACTTTGATGGCTGTTCAACCAACTGGCTGACAATGTACACTCACTCGAGCACTTATGTGATCTAATTGAAGACATTTTCTATCATTTTTATCCAGACCATCTTGACCAAAAACTGATACAACAACGGAAGGCTTCGCATGAATCGATTATGGATTTTTGGAAGTGCTTCTGTGACTTGTAGTTTCAAGCTCTGAGGAGCCTTCCTCTATATTTGGGACCGATTCGAGTATTGCATCAAGAAATCTGCTCATCCCAAGAAGAAGTTTGAAATCAAGCCTCACTCAACATTCTTCATTGATGGAGCTGTACAATCTCATCCAGATGCAATCATTGTCATGACTGATTGTCTGCCATCCCCTCATCAAATAGCTCCACCACTTCCAAGTGATGTTGAGGGTCATGCTCACACACCTGTTCATGTTTCACATATTCTCAGCATCAGTTCACTTAAATTTCGATCAGATTTTGTTGTGAGTCCTTCGAGTTATCATATGCATTATGTTCCACAACCTCCGTCTTCTCAAACGGGTGTTCCTCCAAATGATATTTTCTTTTGTTCTTCCATTCCAGACTCTTCACTTGTTGAGAACGAGGAAAAAGCCATTGATGGAGTTAGTGTTACACAACCAACATGTGCTATCATTCATGAAAAGTATGACTGGGAGCTTGAGCATCAACACTCGGCGAAGGATGACTCCCTTTTGTTCGATCCTCCTCTGTTTTTTCCTAACATCTCTGGTGAACCTGTCATCCATGATTTGGCATGTGTATCTCCATCCACGAATGCACCCATTGTTGATCACTCGCAGGACACACCGAATGTTGGTCCATCATTTGACAAAGGAGAGGATAAGTTACTCATTGAAGATCCACTTGATCTTTCATCTGTCTTTTCCAGAAACACAGAAGATGAGTTTGTTCACTTTTCATCTAACCCTCTGTTTGATTCATTTGATCATGGGGATGCTGATGAAATCATTGATTTTCCTAATCATGGTAGTCGTGATCCATTTACTTCCATATTCGATCATGATCATGACCCTATCGCATTTGATCTTTTGAAGCCATTGGCCTATGATGATATATCTGATGATGAAGTTGAAACACCCAGGACTGTAGAGGCACTTTAGCCCAAGCTGATCGTTATGTTAGGTCCTCGCTCTCTTGGGGTTAGTCTCACTTCCGATCAAGAAACTATTCAACCACCCAAGGATCCTCATCACTCATATGTATGCATTGAAGATCCATCTCACACACATATCATACTTCCTCTATTCAAACTTCATGATCCCATCGCTCATGCATTGGAGGAAGCTTACATTGCAAGCTCATGTGCACGACACAAGTTATCTTTGTTCCTTTCATTTTCTTGCATGTCACAGTCAAGAATGTGCTTATGCTTCAAATTTGCACGTAGTTACACACAACACCATAGTAAGTCCATAAACTGCTCATGATGCACTTGTACTCACTTATTTCATGTGGGCACTTTGAAACACGAAGTGTGGTTTTATTCATTTTTATATCTTTCTTGCTTGCTGGTTCGCACAACTGGGTTGCTTGCGAACCAAGCCTTCACCAAAATGGGTCAACCAATGCACCGGTGGCTTCATTGGAAATATCACTTCATGTGATCAGGCCCATGCACCATTAGTTTAGGAGTAGGAGTAGCATTTTCTTTCAGTTAGTTTTCTTGCATGCTTGTTTGATTACCTACTTTGTTTGTTTGTTTGTCTACTTACTTGTTTGCTTACTTGCTTTGCTTTCTCTTTTGCTTCTGCTCTTGCTTTGACTTGTTGTTTATTAGTTCTTTTTTTTGTTCATAGGTTAGTTTCACATGAAACCATGTATGAGTCTTGAAAGAAGCCAGGTAAAGTACAAGAGGCCTTCTACAACTATCACTACTTGGTTATCTATCATATTGCCTTTGTATGAAGAACTTGTTACTCTTATTCCCTGATACGTCGAAGGAAAATACGTATTGTTGGAAGTGAACCTTGGTGAAATCACAACACTTGCACACTAACTAATATCACCTACTCTAGTCAGTGGTTTTTGGGTTAACCCTTGTCAGCTCAGTCAAGTAGAGTAAGGTGAGGGGGAAAACTTTAACATGCACATCAGAGATATAATAAACTACTTATTTGCTGGAACAACCTCTTCTTCTCTCAATAAGTCTGGATCCCTCTTCTGCCTCTAAAATGAATAAGTGCTATGCATAGTTAAAAAAATGAAAAAAAAACAAAAAAGTCAAAAATGAAAAATGAAAAATCAATAAGGCGAAAGAAGAGAAAGGATTCATGTGCAGAGAGGTGATGCAAGTGACTCTTTCAGGGTACTAACCAAGATTTTTGGCAGTGGAACCATGCTTGTGCTCCTATGTGACTCCACCGGGGTGTTTTCCAAGCATGCTCATAGCAGAACAACACTAGAGATGAAACTAAGACTTTGATGACTGTACTGCTTGTGCACCAATATACCCCTCAATCCCAATCGAAAAAACTGTGTTTCCTTGGCTTGGAATGTCTGTCAATCGACCAAGATCTTGGCAGATGCTACGTCTTACAATCAAGCTAGTGTGAAACCAAGACGAACTGAGAACTGAAAAATACTTCTGGAGGTGTTAGACTTGCTTTTCACGAACAAGGTCCATTCAGAGAGTTGGAGTTCTACCAGCATGTCGCCAAGTGTTGTAGCGGCTACAAACACCCTCCAAAATTTTTCCTTAGCTTCTTTTGGAGCCTCACTACCAACCTTTCGTAGCACCTTGTCTTTCTTTGTCAAGTACACAAGTTTCAATGTTTTTCTTGCACAAAAGAAACTTGTCGATCAAAGATTGATGAATTCCCCTCATAGGTTGTTCATCCAAACTTGGTCTAATAGTAGGCTGACCGGCACCCCCAAGAAATTGCACATTTCTGGAGGGAAACCAGACTTCCCTCCAGAAATTGTGCAATCCTGTCTGGCAACCTGTTGGGCTCCAGAATTGTGCAATTTTTTCAGTCAACCCTCACAATGAAAATTGAGCAATTTTCCCCAACAAATCTACTTAGCCCAGAATTTGCGTAAATATAGGCAACAGTCAGCTACTTTGCCTATAATTTGTGCAAACCTCTTGGGCAGTCAGCCCAACTCCTAGCTAAAAATGTGCATTTCCTTCCAGCAGTTGAGCAGCTTCATGCATGGGTAGTTTGGTTGGCCAGTTCGACCTGGAACCAAGGAAACTTGACTTGCATGCATGGATTTTTTTTTCCCATAATAGAAAAAGGCAACATGCAAAAGGAATCCCATGATTTAGGGAGATATTTTTAGTATCTAAAGGTTACATGCAAAGTTGTTTTAGAAACTTTCCTCCAAGTGTCGCTTTTTCGTTGATTTGTGGCATGCGCGTCATGAGCCCACACTTATTTATTCGACACATCAAAGATCATTCTATGACATTGATCTTGGAGCTCTGACATCCCACAACACATCAAGGACTCTTCAAAACATCTGGCTCAGCTATTCGCAGGTAAGTGGCCTCAACTTGTCTTTTTCAACATCTCTGTCACTTTATGTGTTTTCACTTGTGTGAGTGTTGTTTTCTTGATTTCTTTGAATTCTTGCTATCATTTACATGTATACTATATTTTCATAGCACTGTTTCAGTTTTTGTTGCTATCTCACTGCTGTCGCATGCATGAAACTCTTTTGCACGAATGGTCGCTGATTCAGTGACTCACTTCATGCACATGCATGTCGATTTGTTTATTTAATATTTCACTCATATTTGCATGCATTCTCAATCACTTTGCTTTCACTTAGTTTCATCATGCATTCACTTTCATATTTTCTTTTAGTTTCTCATCGGCGAGTCTGGCCAACCTCAACCTGGACTCTGCCTTCACCGAGACAACATTGCGCAATCTGGGAAGGAAGGCTCTGTCTTCCTCTCCAGAAATGCACATTTCTTCCCAGCCACTATCCTCCAAGACTGTTTTGTGCATTTCTGAGGGATAATGACTCCTGGCCAGAAAATCGCGCAATGCAGTCCCTGAGCCTGCAGTCACTCTCAGCTGGAATTGTGCATTACGCAATCCCAACAGCCAACAACCAGTTTGGATTGCGCATTGCACAAATCCAGTAGCCAGTCTTTCCTCCCAAACATCCCAGATTGAATTTTGCGTAGTTCTGGCATCTAGTCACCCAGCCTCCCAGAAGAAATTATGCAATCTTGTTATCAATTCCCCAGGTATGTGCTATGTCATTCCCCAAATTTTCTTTGGTTTTCGTTGACATATTTATTTCCATGCATGTTTCTTATCTCCAGATCTTTTAGGGGTTCATCTACCTCTTAGAAGTATAGGATCAATGGCCTCCAAGAGAGCGAGATCAGAGGACATTAACGAAAAGGCAGTTGGAGCAGCAGTTGAGAAAGTGTCCTCTAGTCTACTGATTTATGAAGATACAAAGTTGTTTCTTGACAAGGACATCAAGTTGAAGTGGCAAGAGGTCAATGAAGAATTTGCAGGCACTTTTTAGGAAGACCTCAAAGACCGTCAGGTGTATGTGAACATTCAAAAGTCTGGCTTGTATTGTCTTGCATGTAGATACCCTGTATTCCCATGCATGTACATGATACACTAGATCGTCTCTCACATTGATCCCGAGATGATGAACTTGAGAAGTGTGAGTGGGACAAAGCTTGCAACCTTATGGGCACGAGATTATGATGATATGTATCAGATGTTAGAGCCTTTGACTATCATGAAGACTCCCTTCAGCTTACCCAACAACAATGCTAACTCCAGAGACATTCTAAAGAACTGGGTAATGGAGTTGATCGATTCAGGTTGTCACCCAGCCAGATCTATAAGATGAAGATACTGCAGAAGGTGTATTAGTACTTGGTCATATTTTCATGTCGACTGTTTGGCCAAGAAAGCACGGAAACCTTCCCACACAATTGGGTGATCACGCTGGACCAACTGGCTAGAGAAGGAAAACCATGTAACTGGTCCGACATGTTGGCTCATCAGCTGAAGGAACAGGTAACGAAGGCTTGACATTTAGCGAGAGGTATGCATGCAAAGATTTACATGTCGGCCTACATCTTAGATGCAATCTATGCCCGATAGGATTTCCCGGGCTTGGAGTGGGCATGGTCACTGGTGGAGACTACTGTGAACAGATATTTCAAGTTGTTGTCTGAATGCATATTCAGAGGAGTAATCACAAGACTATCTGATCATTTTTTTACCTCAGTTTACAAGATGATATTCAAATAGGATCCTCCCTGCATGTCGAAGGAAGCAATGGAGGCATTGTTAGACATTGTTGATTGGTATGCCTCACCATCCAGCACCTTCATCCGAATGTTCAGCACGGAGAAGCCTCTGCATGTTCTACCGAAGTTTTCCTTGGACGTACTCATCATGCAGGAAGTAGCATATCACATTTTGGAAAGATTGACAACTAGACTGTACCAGAAGAAGAAGGCACATTGGTCTGCTCCTCCATTGTGGACAGGGTTATATGAGATCGAGAGTATCAAGCAAGCAGATGTCAAAGCATAAATGATGAAGAAGTATCCATTCGGCCTCTAAAGTTACAATTCGTATGACCCACATTGTATTGTGAAAGATCATTGCACGAGAGTTCAGTTCAACTGGATCCACGGGGAGTTTCATTGGGCGGAGGAGGACCCACGGAGATATTTCTACAGTTTCTCTAGACCCAGTGAACAGGTCAACTTCATTGTGGAGTGGTTAGTGAAGCAACATGAAGCAACATCCTGGAGAGCAGTAGCAATAGCAACAGCAGAGGCAAGCATACCAATGCGTGACAAAGGCAAGAGGAAGATTGTCGATCGCATGGAGGAAGAGTAAAGCCATAAGTTTCGAGCAGATCCATTAGTAGAGAAGGCAGTTATGGCTATAGAAGCAAAGAGGCACCAACGAGGTATGCAAATCGCACAAAGGCATAGGGATAAGAGAAGAATGGAGTAGACAAAGAAGGAGTTGCATGAGCTAAAGGAGTAACTCTGGAAGGAAAAAGAGTTGAGAAAACAGGAGAGGGAAGCGTAGCAATAGCAGGTACAGCAGGGGGTGAAACATGTGCAAATAGATGAAACAACGCATGTACGAGTAGGGGACTTATCATATTAGTTGGCATTAGGTAGACAAGATGAACCATCGTAGGAGAAAGACTCCGCTCATGAGATAGAACAAGCACTTCAATAGTTGGATGCCGACATGGAGCAGCAGGAGTTGTAACAGGACATCGACCTCGTGCCTCATCACCAAGAGGTTGACTCACCTACTTCACTACATCCAGATGATGATCAAGTCTCAAACGACCAAGAAGGCACTAAGATCCTTGGTGATCATATGGAAGGAGAGATGCACAACATCTCATTCGATGAGTCTCAACATATTGTTGTGAAGTCTCATAGAGTGTCAACTACAGAGGATCATACATCTCCTGCGCAAGTTAAGGAACGAGTGATCGTGACTGATGTGCACAAACATCTAGTAGCCTTGGCCAATGCAAAAAGAGTGTATGTCGAAGCCACTGGCTCAGTTGTTCACTTTCTTATAGATGAGAATGAGCGACTGGAGAAGGAACTATAGACAACCAAGAAAGGAGGAGACTTGGTGATAGCATCCGCTCGATTCAAACTAAAGAATGAAATACTAGTTGATGTATAGTACCTTAACACAGTTATGCGGGTGTTGTACTCCAAGTTTGCTACCGTGCATAAGGCAGTCATCCATCTCAACGGATGGCAACAACAACGTGTGAGAAGAGCATGTATCTTGACGATCTTGCATGCTTCTGTTGATAACATGCAAACATGGACGATGAAATACAAGGGAGCTCCACTTCACTTTCCTAAGATGATGAGGGCCAATGCGTTCAAGATAAAGGCATGTATCCGGAGTTAGATCCAGAACTATGAAGAGCTCCCATAGCTCATCACTAACACATAGGCTTCCCATGTATGAGTATTCAAGAGTATGGATGGTGTGGTGCATGCACATGCAATCCCATATATTGGGACCCTCACCCAGGCAAAGTCAAAGAAACAGGTCCAATAGATCTTGAATCATACTTTGACGAGTTGATGTGCATTACCACCAGCCCAGACTTGCCCATTAGTGTAGACATCACCCACAAGTATGTTGCTGGTTCGGTCGCATTGAAGACAATGATGCACATGCTTTTAGATGAGTTAGACAAAGGGACCCAAGCAGTGTACCCGGATGCTATGGAGGCAAGAGTCAGGCTCCAGATAGATGTCACCATGGAGTACACAGACACCATCAAGGACTACCGATCTTGGAATCAATATGTTACTGTCGATCAATATGAGGATGTTGAGGAGTTGGACTTCCATGGTTGTCTAAGTTAGAGTGATGTCTAGCATGGCTTTCTCAAGCCATTTTGTTTCACATGGGTACATGTGCATTGTAATGTAATGTCTTGTCAAGTGTAAGTCAAGTGTCAATAGTTTGATGTAACATTCATAGAGTAGATGAAGAGTCATGAGGGTAGTTGAACTGTCACAAAGGGGAATGTCAAGGGTTACCCCACCTTGTGCTATAAATAGTCCCTCATAACTCATTACATAGGCTTTTGGCCAGCCAAGCTTCTGATAAGACTATCTTAGAGAGAGCTTGGATAGTATTGTAACGAGCCTTGGCTTCTCCACTGCGCAGAGCTAGTACATCTCTTTGGAGGAGCAGGCGGATGTGGCTGTAACGTTCCACTATTGGAACTAGTGGTTGGACATGGATGTATTATATGACTGGAACTTACACTTATTTATATAATAAGAGCCAACACGTTTCATGCATATGTTGTATTGGATCATATGGTATCTAGTTTACTCTAAATGATATATGTACTAGTTTTCTTATGCATGCATGTATCTTTCTTAAATGTGATGTTGGTTTAACCATCACTTTGGATTTCTCGCTAACTTTCCTTCCATGTTGTTATGTATCTTTCTCATGTGTTCCCTTCCAAGATGAGTACTATTACAGGCTGCCAAGGGGCACAATCATCTCAACCCCCATGTGTTAGAACCTCTCATGCACCTTCTTTGACTCACTACAGCTGTCACACCCTTTCTACCAACATAATTATCTTACTTGCCTCTATACGAAATTGTGGTCAAGGCATTACTGTACGATCCACTACTGGGACTCCTACACCAAACAGTCTGAGGTCTAATTGGGACTTCTTACCAGGGAGATCCCCTGACATGTTGGTAGGTCCAACACCATCAACACATTCCTAAGACACATAGCTACAAGACAGGTGAAGTAGATCGAGGTTCGTGTGAAGAACATGTATAAGCTAGATGTGGAAGACTATGATGCATTAAGCACTAAGGTGGAGAAAGTGTAGGGCGGTGATGTCAATGAATTTTGGCATGTAATACTTGGCCATTTTCATCATGGAACCTTGAATATTATATGAAAAATAACCACTGGCCTCCCTAAAGGAGAACTTGAGGAGTAGGACGTATGTAAAGAATTTATGTTGGGGAAGTACACAAGATCCAAATTCTGTGTTCCGGACAACAAAGCACATGCAGTCCTAGAAAGGATCCACTCTAATGTCTATGGATCTTTCTCAATAGCCTCCACTACCAGACATAAATATTTTTTCATTTTTATTGATGAGTTCTCACAGAAGTGCGGATCTTCTTCATGCGAAAGAGAGATGAGACATTCTCCAAGTTCATAGAATTCAAGGCATTGGTTGAGAAAGAAACTAGTAAGAAGGTGAAGGCTCTCAGGAGTGATAATAGAGGTAGTTACATATCGAATGAATTTAAAAATTTCTATGCGAAAGAAGGCATTCGACTAGAGTTGATAGCACCCCACAACCCACAACAGAATGGGATGGCTGAAAGAAAGAACCATAGCGTTGTGGGAGTAGCGAGGGTGATGTTGGATGACCAAGGCCTACGTCTCCATTTTATGGGTTGAGGCATGCAACACAAAAATCTATTTAAAGAACTATATTCCCCATCATATTCATGGCATGATTACACAGGAGAAGGATTTGTTGGGGAGAAAGCCAGATGTGTCGCACTTCAAGATTTTTGGAGCCTTTGTTTACTGCCATGTCTCCAAAGAATCAAGGAATAAGCTTGAGATGACCACAAAATTGGGGTTATTATGGGTTACACAGAAACTCCCCACAACTACCATGTGTACCTTCCATCCCTTAGAATTACAGGTGTGAGAAGGGATGTAAAGTTTGATGAGGATAAAGTGATGTGGTGCTCTCTTGAGAGGGATATTTAGATCCCACCAAAAGAGGAGTTTTTAACTCCAATGGAGGAGCCTTAGGAAGTTGTGGAGCAGCCAAAAATTGAGTAGAAGAGAATGGAGACATTCACTCAAGAAGAACCATCCATAGAACACATAAGAGGAACCAGGTACACTGATAGACTTGTGCAGGATGTGAGGGAGAATTTGGGAGATCCTTCAAATTTTTGTAGGAAAATGAAGTCACCTAAGAGGAACACTGGCTACATGGCTCTAATGAATAAGCTTATAGAGACTAAGCCATCCTACTTTGAGGAAGCGGTAGAAAAACCTGTATGTGTTGATCTAATGGCGGAGATATACAAATCCATTCTAAAGAATAGTGTTTGGGAAGTGGTCCAAAGACCAACAGATAAATAAATAGTGGGTTAGATATGGATATTTAAGGTGAAGAAGGGATCAAACATAAGAATAGAGTAGTATAGGGAAATATTTGTGGCCAAGGGGTACTCTCAAGCTGAGGGAATTGACTATGAGGAGACCTTTTCTCTTATAGCAAGGTACTCATCCATTAGATCAATTCTTGCTATGGCTATGCAGATGTGGTGGAAATCCACCAGATGGATGTAAAAATAACATTTATTTATGGGGTTATTAACGAGGAGGTGTACATCAAGAAACCATAAGGTTTTGAGATATTTTATCAAGAGTCTCAAGTGTGCAGACTGAAGCAAGAGTTGTACGGTTTAAAACAAGAAACCTGTGCTTGGTACACCAGGATCGATATCTATCTCACTAGTTTGTGCTTCACCAAAACTGAAGTGAATGCAAACCTCTATCACATCTTGGTAGAAGGTAAATTGCTTATCATTGTTTATATTTTGATGATTTGACTTTAACTAGTGATGAGTAGTTGACCTGATCTTGCAAGGAGGACCTTGCATTGAGGGAATTTGAAATGAAGGACACGAGTATCATGCACTACTTATGTAGGTTGGAAGTATGGAAAGGGGATGGGGAATTGTTTGTCTGTCAAGGTAAGTATGCAAATGAGATACTGCAGAGATACTACATGGATAGTTGTAAACCCATGGAGACACCTCTAGCAACCAACTGGAGGAAGGAGGATGCCACTTCAGGTGAAGAAGTGGATGCTACCCTTTATCGACAACTAGTGGGTTCACTCATGTATATTATGAACACATGACCAGATATGTGCTATGAAATCAAATAGCTAAGTCAAGCTATGGTTAGGCAAACCAAATTATTTTGGAAGGAAACTAAGCATGTTTTATGGTACCTCAAAGGCACTACCCAATTTGGACTATAGTACAAATGGGCAGAGGGAGTGAAGTTGTGTGGCTTCACAGATGTAGATTGGGTGTTAATTCCATCAGATTGAAAGGGTAAATCAAGTGGAATTTTTAGTGTTGGGTCCACAAATGTTTCTTGGTACAACAGTAAGCAAAGATCTGTGGCACTCAACTTGACTAAAGAAGAATACATGGTTGCACTGTGTCAAGCAGCATGTGAGGTGATATGGGTGAGAAAGATACTTGTTGGTCTGTTTGGTAAGATGGTGGATCCAACTGTGATATATTGTGATAATTAGAGTTCCATTAAGATATCTGAGAATCATGTATTTCACGATCGATCCAAGCATATAGATATCTAGTATCACCACTTATGGGACTGTGTGCAGAGGCAGATAATGTTGCTACACTACATTCGATAGAGGAACAAGATGTTGATATTTTAACAAAATATTTGTCAAGAGGGAAGTTCGATTTCCATAGGTTAAAGATAGGGGCGGTTGAAAATCCCTTTCTTGCTGAGTGGGAGTGTTGAAAAATGCAGCAAGAAATTCTCAATTTGATTTTTCCTTGATTAAATTGAGAAAGTTCGAATTTCCACATCAGCAGACAACTTGGATGCAGTTAACTTCTGTGACATGGATTGTGTCACCCGGTTTAATAAGTAAATTCAAGTTGGAGGAGTTAGTGTTTAGTTAAGCATGTGTTATTTCTATTTTGTAGCAATCAAAGTTAGTTATCTCAATTTTTTTTTTAGTTAAACTAGTTCCAATTGTTGGAGGAACTAGTGGAAGGTTAGTTCTTCAGCGAGACTTTAGTCAAAATCAATGATCATCCAATTAATTGATCAATCAGCCTAAAATAGCTAGTGCATGCAGAGAATTTGAGTTCCTCGGTTGTGGTGGAGATTCCAAGGAAGTGTAACTTCAATTGTAAACTAGTCTTGAGTGTACATATGTTGGATGTAGTCAAATGATAAACCTTGGGAATTGCATAATCCATTTTGTATAAATTCCTAAATAATAGGGGCCTAATTTCTCAAGAAATTGCGTAAGGAAATATGGGCTTAAGCAGAGACATAAATTGAATAAGTTTGGGATAGGGCTTCTCAGTGAGTAGAGAGATAGGTTTTTCACTTGCAGGTTGTGCTTAGTTGGAAAAATAAATCGTAATACATTTCTATTCATCAGATTAATGCAATCAGGCATTGGGGTTTCTATTAGACTGCTTTCCCTAGGAAAAATATTGTGTGCATGTGCAATTGGGCAACATAAGATCTTCAAATTGCCAGAAAGAACCCTTCGGAAAGGATGATGCTAGGCCTACTATGGGTCAACCCTTTAAAAATAATCACATAGATCACACAATAATCACATAGATCACCCTCATTTTAAATACAAATTTTGTGGGCTACCTTATGGGATTAGATCACACAACTTTTGTAATGGTTATGTTTATGAATAACAAGCCAAGGGTATTGTTCTTAGGCTTATTTCTACTCTCCTAAACTCTTATGAGGTACAATTTTAAGAATTCCACCAGATTTTTCTTGAACTGTGACTTTATTCCATCCTTCATAGCCATGCATGCAAATACAACAACTACAACTCGAACTTCAGTCATTGGATGTTATAGAAAATGGTTTGATTGAATTGACCCAATAGTTATAAGTTCAATGTTCAGAAAATTTATAATTGTAAACACAATTGCACCTGTGTCATCTATACTTTTTGTAATAAAAAAAATAGCCCCCTTATTTACACCCTTCATTGTAAATTACAATCCAGTCTTCTTGAATGTGGTCACATTGAATTTTGTAGTCCCTGTGAATCCTTTGTTTGGGATCAAATTATATCAGAATACAATGAATAAGATAGTTGTATTATTTGAAGAATCCTTCATTACATTGGAAAAACAATAAAAAAGGCCATAGCAGAAAAAATGTCACAATTTTGGTCTCGTAGAACATGACCCTAGACCTTTAGAGACAATGAAATGTAGTTATAACATGTGAAAAACTTCCTTTATCTTGTTAAGAAGGATAAGCTCGCTTTATAAGAGTCTCTTAATAGAAAATTCTTTTAGGAAATGATAATTAAGAAAGAACAATTTCACATCCATGTGACAAGGATGGGAGGAGATTCTATAGTATTTGTAAATGATCACAAAAGATTGATCAATTCAATTCCAGTACTTGTAATGTCATAGTTAGTATGATATTTTTGAAGCAACTTAATGTTGAAACACTAGGCATTAATGAGACAAGAAAGTGATTTGACTCTCATAAGTAAAGAATACACTTGGGAAATTATAATTTTTTTGATAATCTGATATATTGTACATTGATGACTTGTTACTTTGGCAAAAAAAAAATATGCAAGAACATTTGAAACATTTCAAAATTTCTATGAAAGGTTGGTAAAACAAGGACTGGTTCATTGCATGTTTAGGGATGCATTTAAAATATGGATTTGGAACATTGCAGCCACATATTGCAATCCTTTTCCAAATTTCCTAATGAAATTCAAGATAAAACTCAGTTGGAGAACTATTGATTATAGTGGATGAAGATTTGTAGTGAAAGGATTGCCTCACGAGGGACAACATTTGTTTTCTAGGAAGGTGTTGCTACTAGAAGTAAAGAATGAATTTTCACAGGAAGGAGAGGTGTCGGTGTAGAAACGAAATGGGTTTGAAAAACATCCTTACCCTTACCATGGATCAATATAGCATAATTAATTCAAAAGTAATTCACTTGAAAAGGGAAACATGAATTTATTTTCTTATACCACTTCAAGCTATTGAACCATTTACAACACCATAGGTTGGTAAAATTACCCTTTTTCTGGAAAATGTTGTAGTAGATGGTATTGAGTGTCCAAATGTACAATGTGTTACCTCTTGTCATGCATGAATTAGAGTATGTGGGTCACATTTGGGGTGACCTTGTAGGAATTCCCCTATTTATATCAAAGTTGGAAGGCAGGGGAGAGAGTGTGATGCAAGAAGAAGCAAATTCCATAACACAAATAGGGGAAGATACAACTAAAATTGTAGAGGCTAAAACTGTAACACAAATTATAGAGGAATCTACAATAGTGTGGGTTGTAACAATAGGGAAAGGGATAGAGAAACCTAGGGAGGAAGAAGGATAATAGTAAGAAGCATCTCATGATAGTGACATAGAGATCAATGCTAGCTTACCTCCTACTAGAAGAGTCTAGATCATGAGAAAACAAGGGACTCAAGAATTATTCTATATACTATTATTTCGAAGAAGAAGAGGAAAAATTATTAACAAAAGGAGAAATAACCACCCATAGGTAACCCTTGTTAAGGCCATTGTATTCAACTATAATTTAGCATAATAATACATTAAGAAAAGTTAACCTAATTCTACATATAATATTAGAGATTTAGAGGCCAAGATACAAGTTGTCCAAACTTGGGAGGGCTTGGATCAATTTACCTGGGAAACTGAACTCAATGTTGGAAAATCTTAAGAAGTTGAGATAAAAGAAAACCAAAATAAATCAATCCCTGAAACAAAGCATGTACAGTGATGTGATAGAGGGGCATAAACAAAATAAATCCCTATAGAGGATAAAGGGGCTCACAATAATGACGAGAATCCTGAACTACAAACTATGTCTATTTAGAAAGAAATTTAGCCTAAAATGAAGGAAGAAGATTTAGCCTAAACTACAACTCTACTTTTGCAGCAGTAAGAGTGAATCATTAAGGCTTGAATCAATTGATTAGGAACAAAAATAAGTTCCTACCATCAAATTAAGGAAATAAACCGTCAAAATGAGTCATATATAGAAGGAAAAGACTTAGGGAGAGAAAAATATTAGTTCTAACACTTTAAACTTTATCAAACTCAGTCAAACCTTGATAATAAGGTTGATACAACCCTATAACAACAGTAAATTTCTTTATCCTACTAGTTAGGGAAAAACAAGGAGGTAAGGTGCCTAGGTCAAGTAGGGCTACATGCTAATTTAGATCTTTTACCTACTTTCTTAATAATCATGTTTAGCGAAAACATTCCCTATTTTTTACTTAGAATAATTAAGATTGTAACCTCAATATAAAAGGTGAATTTCATTATCTAAGGGTTATCCCACAATGGGATTATCAATTAGCGAATTATCCCTGCCATGAAAAGTCATGCCCTTACAAGATGGGCATAAAGGGATTGAGTCCACAAGAGCCTTATACATGACATATTATCATGGTTAAGCTAATTAAAATATCATTAGCCTCCATGTGTGGCACTCCTATTAAGATTCAAATTTGAATTGACTTCTCAGTTGCATGAGGACATGCAACAATTTACTACTCGGTTTCCTGAGCCAATGTTGGAGGTGGTTCTCTTAGGTAAGTGGGTAATTTTTTGAGTTCAAACCAAAATAAATAAGAGGTAAATGTACAACTTTACTTTTGCAACAGTAAGAGTGAATCATTAATTCTTGGATTAGTTGATTAGGAACAACATCAAGTTCCTACCATCAAATTAAGAAAATCAACCGTCAAAATGAGTCCTAGATACAAGAAGAAGACTTATGGAGAGAAAAATATTAGTTCCAATAGTTTAAACTTTATCAAACTCATTCAAACATCAATAGTAAGTTTTATACAACCCTATAACAATAGTAAATGTCGTTATCATACTAGCTAGGGTAAAACAAGGAGGTAAGGCGCCTAGGTCAAGTAGGGCTAGATTTGAGTATTTTAAGGTTTGATAGTATTTGAGGGTTTTTATATGGATTAGGGTAAAATCATAGATAAACCACTAACTAGGATGAGAATTTGGTTTTTACGAAAAGGATAAAATTTATGGTAAGACTAGTGGCTTACTCTAATCTAGGGTTAGGGAAAATGGAGTCAAGGCAACCCTAGGGCTAGAGTTTGAGGTTACTTAAGGAATGAGAGTTAAGTCTAGCAAGCATAACTAAAAGCATAATAAAATAATTATCATATATTAGGGTTTTATAAGGATATGTCTCAAACTAGGGCATCAATCAACTAAGGCTTCGAAACTAGGGTTTAGCCTTGATAGACTATGAGGGAACCTAACCAATATAAGTGAGAAGAACCATCAAAGTAAATAAATATTCAACAACTAATATGATCACAAGAGTACTTACTTGATAAATCAACCGTGAAAGAACATATCACCTCACTAAAAATCAACCAAGTAACCATGAACATTAACCTCAAGCCAAATCTCTACTCCTTTAAGCTAGGTTCATAGAGAGTAGTTATTATAGTATGGGAATAATTCTTAATAGTAGGGAGTCAAATTATCTTATTCCCACTTGAATGTTTCATACAAAGGGGCCTAGTTATTTAGCCACAAACCATCCCTTGAATTCTCTTAAGGTAGTTGGAAGGATAGGGAAAAATGACCCATCGATAAATTTAGTGGGGAACAAGTACTTCAAAAAAGTTTCCATCTTACCCAAACTAACTAGGTTGAAATCTTGAGGAATTCATGTTCAAAAAATGCATCATACTTAATTGTGGATATTAATTAGAGATGATGTACAAAGACAACTCACCATGGAGTCCTTCCTGATAAGTATGGGGGAAAATTCTATATTCTTAATTAAACATAGTTTAGAAGATGAAGAGTATTGCCACTTGTCTACTGAAGCTACGGAGGTTGTCACCAACCTAATATTGTGACTAACCAGGAACTACGCAAGGTGTCCTAAGTGGGATGACAAATGTTTGATGATATGGATATAGTCAATACACTCCTTTGCATTTCTCCTTTGCATTAAGTCTTGCTTTGTATCTTGCATGTACCCTCACTACTTGTCAGATTTGGTTTCCTGCTGCCAGTAGTCTCTTAGATCTTTCCTGAAAAAGAAATGGGAGGAATATCCTTCAACCTAATTTCTTCAAGGTTCTTCGTAGTAGGTACAAAGATAAGAGAAGGAGATAATGAGGTCATAATGAAAATGGCATGGGATGTAGGAGAGGATCACTAGTGGTAGATTGTGTCAACACATTAGTATTCATGATGAAATATCTACCTAACTAGTTCAGAGGCTTGATGAAGGGATCCGATGTGGAACGATGGCAAGAATACTTAGAATCTTATGAGAAAAAATTCCTAAGAATCTAATACCAATCCTTGATGCAGAAAGTGAACTTCAAGAAATTGAAAATCAAACCAACACATTCAAATACATGTAAGTAGTCATTTAGATGGAGGGAATGGGAATCATATTGAATTAGTTGGAACTCATATCTACCTCATAGTCACTCTTACAATCATGCCACTAGGAGAAAATAATTGTTGTCCCTCCAACTATAAATTGAAGGAAATGAATGAAAGTAGGGAAATTATGATATGGCTCCCACTTAAAAGTGAAATGAAGTTATTTAGGTGCCTACCATTGATAGGGAATTCAAACCATTATCCCTTGAGGTTAGCCAAATGGAAAGTGTTAGATAGATTGTTGCATTTATCATTAATGTAATAGGGTCCTAACCATAGATTGTTAAACTTTCCATGCTTGCCTGAGTCCTCATGTCTCTTGTCCCACAGTAAGTCTAGGTCTCAAGAATTATATTTTAGAGTATCATTTGTCGAAGCGTTTCGAACCAACTAGTGTGGTTCATCGTCAGGACAAGTTGAAGAAACAGATCCAGCTTAGCATGTTTAACATGCTAAGCTGGATCTGTTTCTTCAACTTGTCCTGACGATGAACCACACTAGTTGCTTCGAAACACATCGACAAATGATACTCTATGTGATTTACGCTGAAGAATCTCTCATAAGTTGATATGGATCATAAAAGCCTCAATTCGACAATTATATTTTAGATCATACAAGTTTGAATTTAATGCTTAATTTTTGTGTTTCCAAGAGGAATCACAACCATCATGTTAAGGAGGGATTCTAGTACTGTTGATTCTGCCACCAGTGATTTATAATACTTGATCAACTGTAGAGTTGTAGGCCCATACTTCACATTTTTGGCAATACAATAGTGAGAGAAAGGAGAGACTTGAACTTTATTAAAAGGGTTGTTGTCAACCACATCTATGCTTTCCTCTGAAGAATATGCAGAGAGAAAAATGTTATCTTCAATGTTCCACATGAAAGCCTTCTAAATGTAGGGTAAGTTTTTTTATGTTTGAACACATCCCATATTCAACTTCTACCCAATTATTTTAATTTTAGAGAAGCCTTATGGTTTATGTACATTAGAAATGATCAATAATCAAATATTGAGTTGTAAAACTATATAGCAACAAATGCCTTATGTTATGGCTTTATGTGGCAGTTTGAGATAGTGTTCCATTAATAGTCCAGAAACGAGTCCAAAATGGAAGATTCCAATCCAGGCATGCCAATACCCTGTCAAATTCATCCACAACATGAAGGTTAATATTATGAGGTTGTAGAGTTCTGATATATCCTATCAACATATATGCCAAATACATGTTTTGAAAGATGTCAAATGTTTGTTATTTAGTCTAACACATTCACAGTTCAACATATATACTGTAGCTTGTAACCTTTCCCTATAAAATATAGTTTGGTTTTTTTTGTGTACACTCTTGTGTAATACACCTTGGGTATATTAGACTAGAGAGGAGTTGAATGTATCTTGTCTATACCACCAAAATTTCCTTTGAATATTTTGTTTGTGTTGATTTCCTAGCCTTGATGTCAACATGGACAAATGTTTCTCCTAATTAAATCTATATTCATCTCCTCATGCAAAATTTCTTCCAGATATGAAGAAAAGGTCTCGAACAATAGGTACATTGAGAAATGAAGTGTAAGAAAAAACTTGTACATGTTTGAGAAAAGCATAAATAAGACAAGATATATAGGTATTTCTCACAGTGAACAACTGAAAGAAAGCAATGCACAATAAGGATGAACTTACAAGTTTTCAATAGGTTGAAAGGAAATAGTACAAAGAATAAATACAATCATATGGATATGTATGTCCATATGGAGAAATACAAAAATTGTACAACTTTTGCCTTTATTTTTTGGGCAGATTATATACCTGATTTGGAGATCATTTTGATGACCATGCAGTTGTTATTTGAGTAGCTTGTAGAGGTTTCCTTAAGGTATGCAAAGCTGATTTTGAAGAAGAAATTACTTATGTATTTGAAAAACTCTTTTATTCTTCCACTACTTAAATTTTCAGTTATAATCATATGGATCTGTATGGCCATATGGAGCAATACAACAGCTGTACAACTTCTTCATTTATTTTTTTTGCAGATCGTATACCTCATTTTGAGATGATTCTGATGACCATACAATTGTTATTTGAGTAGCTTGTGAAGGTTTCATTGAGTTATGAAAAGCTTATTTTGAAGAAGAAATTACTTATGTATTTGCAAAACTCTTTTATTCTTCCACTACTTAAATTTCCAGTTACAACCGTATGGATCTATATGGTGATATGGAGCAATACAAAAATTGTAGAACTTTTGCCTTTCTTTTTTGTGCAGATTGTATACCTCATTTTGAGATTATTATGATGGCCATGTAGTTATTATTTGAGTAGCTTGTAGAGGTTTCCTTGAGGTATGCAAAGCTCATTTTGAAGAAGAAATTACTTATGTATTTTCAAAACTCATATATTCTTCCATTACTTAAATTTTCAGTTATTGTGTGATTGATGCTATGATCTGAAAATAATTTCTACATTATATTAAATTTAGAAATTTATCTATTTAACTAGGATCATAAGGATAACAGTCATCGAGGGTCGAATTTTTGTAATGTACTTAACCGCAAATACCTCGAAAGGTGAAACATGCCCCCAAATATGTCAAAATGTGTCCTTACCCCCAAAAATTTCTACTTGAGGGGGAAACACACCTTCAAATACATGGAAGCTCTTCCATTAGGGTTATTTCTCACCCCTTCTTACCTGCAACATCCCCCAACCACCTCCTTGAAGAGGGTGTCCAACCTCAAGACTCAAGTAGGCCTTTGACCAAACCCATGTGTAACTTAGTGCTACATGGCATGATCTCAAGTTGGGTGTTCATCTTGTAAAGCTCCATTTTTTCTCAGATCCTTCATCCACATGGTCTTAGGCCCTATTTTTAACCTAGGAACAAGGATCTCCATCAATGACATGACAAAAGAGAATGTAATCCATGTAACCATGCCTCCAATTACATGTAAAACATGCCCGAATGGATCCTCATAGTGAAATGCATCTTTGGAAGAACCTTCATCAAGCCAACCATACACCTTCTATATGCTTGTTCTTCCCTTGGATGATGAAGAGTTCTTAGGCTAGATAGAACAAGGTGCATGGCCTCCAAGTCTCTCCCTGCAACTTCTAACTGTCACTAAAATTCAAAGATCCATGATGTGCTGGTGAGATAAGAAATCCCATGAAAAATGGAGATTAAGACATGCATTTTCAGGCAGTATTAGTCCCCGTTAAATAGTCTTAGAATAGGTCTTGGAGAAACACCCTACTTGATGGTTCAAATCATGCTTAAAAATATTTAATGAGTGCACCCTCTCCTGTCAAAAATATCTCACCAAAATAGTCATTAAAGTCACTCTGAATTACTTATGAGTGCAACACCATGCCTCTTCACTTGTAGCTCCACTTGGTAGTGTTTTAAGCAACCACAAATGGACTCCAAACAACAACTTCCTAGGTCTAGAAAGAGAGCATAAAAGTAGCTAATTGACATAAACAACAAAACCCTTCTCACTTTAGCCTGATGGTAGTGATAGATCTCAAAGAACATGGTTCTTTATCCATGCAGGTATGGGACTGGAGTTTCATTGAACAAATTGATTTTGTCCCCTTTTTTGTTGAATGTTTCAAGGGTTAAAATTTTGGGTTTAACACTTAGACTAAGAAAAATTTAGTGCCAATGCCTCTCAACTAGAGGACATAAGCAAAAGGTATAAGGAAACACAACTATTTTTGTAGACTATTTAAATCTTTTAGTGGAAGATGTCCTTTAATGCGATGTATGTCATTAAATGTGTCCAACTACATTGCAATTCCAATATAAGAATTAGAAGTGTCCTTTCAAGATGTTAGGCAATTGCATCACGTTACAGGTGCATTTGAGCAATCTTACCTATATTTAAATCCACCCACTTCTAGTTGAGAAGAGGTTGAGCTTCTCTAAATTAATAGAATTCTCATTTCTCTAGCAAAATCTTGTTGTCATGTAGTCAAAATTTTCCAACTTCCTTTCCCAACTCATATCATTCCCTATACAACACAACTATGCCAAACCTTAATTCCTTTAAAAATTTCAAACTGATAGATCCATTAAACATTTTAGCAAGCATATTGTGGTCTAATGGTAACTTAGAGTACTTGTAGTAAGATAAGATAGTTTTAGTAATGTCCATAGGTAATCAAAGTAGTAGGTCAATGAGAATCAAAATTACAACTAGTAGCTAATGGGGCATAGAACAATTAGTTAATGGATGCATTGTTAAGGCATAACTTGCATAATGGTCGCTAGTTCAAAACCCCATGAGTGTCCCACCTGCCCAACTCTTAACTAGGGGTTATAGTGAGAGCAGGGGAATCAACCTCGTGTCATATGAGACCCACCTAGTTTCCAATTCCTCTAGTCACCAAAAAAAAACCAAAGAACAAAAAGACAAAACTAATGTAGTAGAGAAGAGAGAAGGAACATCTACTACCCCAATGTAATGTGTAACAATTTCATTCTAAAAAGGAAAAATAAATAAAACCAAAAAAAGAACCATGATCAATGTGAAGATGCCAATGCAATGGCTGATAATGTTTTTGAAAGAAAGAAAAGGAAAAATAAATACTTATCATTATAGATGAAGTAGCAGATGAGAAAAGATTCCTATATTTCCCTCTTGATAACTATCAAGATGCAAAAGAAATGCCTAATGATGTCCTTAGAAAAATATTAACGAGTAAAAGAGCATAGATGGGTAATCCCGGGAGGAAAGAAAACGAAATCAATGAATTTATCCTTACAGTCAACAAGAATCTAGCAATAGAAGTTTGAGTGAGAGATTAGAATTGGTTAGTCAATCCATGCTAAAATCTTACATACTCATCCATGGCCTCATGGAAGCAGGTCCTCCAGCCATTGAAAGGACAAGATGTGCATGGAGTCCTTGATTTTTTGTGCATCAAGGCCAGTGAGTTTACATGGCACTTACTGCAAGGAGTTGATATAGGCAGGAAATACAGAATCCACCTAAGAAGGTCGGTCATGCACAAGCCTCATAAGGCATACCGAGGTTCAAATTGTAACAATGGACTTGCATCCAAGAATGATGAAACTCTTGGCGACCTTGGCTCTATTTATAGACTATGGTAAGAACTAGGGGTCTAATGAGAACAAAAGTGCCTAATATGTATGGAATAAGATTAGAGCCTTGACCTTTGTCAGCTTAAAATTCAAAAAATGATGGAAAGAATTCATAGTGTGTATAGTTGGGTCAACAAGAAAATAGAGCCTTTTATTTTCTAAAGTGGAGCTAATAACTAACAGATAAAGAGGGATTTGAACCAACTTAGACCTTACCAAAATCATCATCATTTGTGAACTGTTTACAACAAAAAATCAAACTTTCGTATTCATGTGAACCAACCTAACTCTAACCAAAGTCATAAGAGAACTTTACAAACCTTGGTATTATTTTGAATGGAATTTGTGAGCTTTGATTACATTGCTTGCAATGTCAAACATGAAATTGTTTCCACTTTGAAAAGAAAACATCGAAACCCATCCACAACAAAAGTAGCACAGGGTGATACAATGGTAGCTAATTGCAATGCAATGGTAGTGTGTTAGTTGAATATTTAGTTTCAACATAGTATATTATTCATTGCATTGATGATTGCTCCAAGATATATCATTGTTTTTGGAATATAGGTCTCATTAATATGTACACTCACAATAGGGCTTCTAGGGTTAGCATATTTTGGATTTATGACTTTTCCAAGCATGATATCAACAAGTTGTCCTACTACATTGATGGTAAGAGGATCTCTTTTATTCCTCCCTAGCCCTTCCCTTTCATACACGTTTCCTTGATCAATTTGTTGTAGATTGGTATCTCCTTGATTTCCTGAAGAAGAGGTCTCCTTACACAAATATTTTTTATCTAATATAAAAGAGTGTTTGTGATTTTATCAGGATGCTTTCTTTCCAACCTCTATGGAAATGGTGGAACAAGAGATACTAACTTTGTTGCATATTTCTTTTTCTCAATCTCTTCCTCCTTTTGATGTTTAGATATATCTTGTTGCATATGACTTTCATAGTGTTCAGTGATTACTAGAGGTGGAGGATTTTGGTTTGTGTTCCCTGAATGAAGGTGCATATCATTGATCTAAAGAGAATTTAGGGAGTAGGTCTTAAAATCAGAGGGTTCACTATTGTAGACATGTTGGGTCTGTTTATTGTTTGGATTTGGTGCAGGTTGATCTGGCATTGGTGGTGCTCTTGGTGGCTATTGGACATGGTTTTGAGGAGGCATAATAGAAAGAAGCATTCAAAAAAGATACAAGAGTTGAGGTCTCCAAATTGATGGAAATGAACTAGAGAATTGAGTTGTGGGGTGAGTTGAGCAGAGAATTCAGTGTATCTATCCTATCAAACTTAAAAGATTTTCTATAGAAATTTTGGTTCTCTAACTTTGGGACATATGCATTTAGGGGAAGATCATTTAATGTGTTTTCTAATGTGGGGATCATTAGTGTGTGACCCTCTTGCAGATAATATGTTCCCACTGGACAATACACCTGCTTCTAGAATTGATGAATTGATCAGGCAATATTCTGGAGATCATTATGTAAGTTTCTACAGAGATCTTGGTTATAGATGCATACTATGTTAATGTATGCAGTGTATTGTTTTATGTTTTAATAAGATTAAGACTTGCACTATGTATGATGTACTTCACACTATATTTTGGCAAAGGCTTTTAAACATAGTTATGAAGAAACCACTAGATCTAGGGTAAATTTTGTTGTTAGTAATTATGACATATGACATCTACTTGCTTTGAATTTGAAATAAGTAGTGCCTTGCCAACACAAAATTGTAATTAATTATGTCAAATGGAACAATACTTGTTCTAAATTCATATCCCTAATGTTTTGGTGTTGCCACTGCAAGAAATGGTAAGCAAGAAATTACTGAGAGGTGTAGTGGGGAGAGCATTGACAAAGTCAAAGAAATCAAAGTATAACAGATTCCAAATAGAACATAGTGAATCAGATGAAAATATGCATGTGCCTGATAGAGATTTGGCTTCTAAGAACAAAATCCAAATAAAAAGAGTTACAAATAAAAAGTATCCATTTCGCTAAGTTACAAATAAAAAGAGTCTAATTCTATAGCCAATAGACTAATAGCTTCTTGATATACCTTTAATGAGCTATGCATAGCTCTCACCTATGTAGAGCCCCAAAAAACTCTTTTCCAGGCTATTGATGTGACAATCACTAAAGAAACTTTACCTACTACTGTCAATGGTTATATGCTTAAACCCCATGCCAAGAGAATAGCAATGCTCAAAGATGATGAGCAAAGCCCAATAAATTCCATATGGCTAGAGCTAGATCCTTTGAAGGAGAGTCTCAAAACTGACCCTATCTTCGTGACTCATCATTCTCACTCATGGCTAAGGCTGGGTCCACACTTATGTTGACCAAACTATTGAAAATGATCTATTAGCTTTTCCACAACATCAAACCAACAAAGCATGTTGAAACATAGCAATGGATTATGGAAGTGGGATAGAGCCCTAAGGAAAAACTCTCCAAAAGATACTAAAAGAGTTAATTGATTGGCTGTGTGTAAGATCATATTATCGGGGGCTTATGGTGGTGGATCGACTACTTCTGGCACAAGGTAAATCAGTAATGGATCTCGTGGATATGGGTAAACTATTGTCTCTCCCATTTCCTTTCCACCAAGTCATTCACAAATCATTTTGATGATGCGACATTATTCGATTGCACAACCCTATGGTATAAACCACTCGAGCTAGCACAATCCCATGCAATTTATTTAAATCTACCCATAAGCATCCAATAAGCATGGTCATGCCATCCCACCAATAAGCATGGTTCATTCTCTGCAAAATCACTCTCAAAATTGTCATCTAGGGACAATATACAACAACCCAAGTCTTGATCCATGCTATAAATGGGAATTTTTTTGGGTTACTGAGCATCACTCAAACAAAGCATGTTGAAACATAGCAGTGAATTATGGAAGTGGGATAGAGAAAGTGTTAAGGAGTTTCTGCATCAGTTCAAGAGGCTCCTTTGGAGATGAATGATTGTTGAGTATTAGTGCCTGTATAAATGAATGCCTCAAGCCTTGAATAATGCCTCCAAACTCTGATCTAAACACATAAATTCAGATAACATTAAAATTCTTATTAGCATGAGGATGGGAAAGATGAGAATAACTAGCATGAGAATGGAAAAGTTGAGTAAGCATACTACAACTAATTTCATATAATAAAAAGAACCATCTAATTTAAAAAACAAACATTTAAAATAATTTATTTATTTTTTTAATATATTTTTTCATATTCTCTCTAAAGAAACAAAAATATAATTAAAAAACATATAAAATGTAATTAAAAAAGATTTTAAAATAATTTGTTTATTTTTTAATATATTTTTTCATATTGTTTCAAGAAAGACAAAAATGAATTGTCTCTAGTGAGAAAACTGAAATTATCTATTAAGAAATGTAATTAAAAAAACATTTAAAATAATTTGTTTACTTTTTTAATATATTTTTTCATCACTATTATAGAAGAAGGTTGTTTAGAGGTTTATTTAAGACAAAAATATCCTTTGGTCTTAAAAATAGAATTTTGTCTTAACTTATTCACTTTTCAATTATTTTACATTAAAAATTGCTCATCGTTTCCAACTTCTCCTCCCTTAGCATCCTTTCGTCTTAAAATTAATTTTTTGTCTTAACTTATTCACTTTTCAATTATTTTAAATTAAAAATGGCTCGTAATTTCAAATTTCTCCTCCTTCGCATTTTAGGGTTATAGGATTTCTTTCTTTGGCATGGGATTTTGTAATAGCCCTCGTGAAAATTCCATGTAATAAAATTTAATAAAGGAAAAATAATAACCACGATTGATGGGACAGTTATTCCAAGTTGAATGTTGGGAAAAAGAATAGTGATGGGGATCACTTGTGGTTTATTAATGGCTAAGGAAATTGGCAAAGGAAATGGCTAAGGATTTGGAAAGGCAAAATGGAATTTTTGGCACATTTATTTATGAAAATAATGGAAATTAGGAGAAAAGTAAGGTGAAAGGTCACATGTTGCATGTGAGGAGGAAATTGAAGGAAAATAATGGAAAATGAAGAAAATAGAGGCCTCATTAATAAAAAGGCTTTGAAGGATCAGTTCATAAACTTTTGTCAGTTCAGTTTTGGAGCTCTCTGTCTATTCTCTCTCTCTCATACTCTTGGACATTTAGATTTTTCTTGGATCACTCTAGGAGGGCGTGGCATACTTGGAGTTTTGTAGCAAGAAGGAAAAGGAAGAGAAGGAAAGCACAAGAGGACATCGGGATCAACAACTATAGTGGGTTTTTCTTGCAGGTACTGAGTTGCATGTATTTTTTCCTAACTATTTTTGGCAAGCATGGCATATGCATGTGGTTTATTGGTCATGATATGTCACTGGCATGGAGGGTTGCGTGGATTGACAATGGATTTGCCTAGACTTTCCATTTCTTGGATAATCATGGTGGTGTGGGTTTATTCCATTGTTTTACTAGTTGGTTCTCATGTTTACTTTATCTTGGGTTGAGTTACTAGTTCCTAGAAGACCTGGTTGGACAAACGCTCTGGAAGACCTATAAAAGCTTGGGTTGAGTTGCTAGTCCCGGAACACTTGGTTGGACAAAAGCTTTGGAAGCCCTTGGTGGGTTGAGTTACTAGTCCTGGAAGCATTGGTTTGACAAATGCTCTGGAAGCTCGAATACGTTGTGGGTTGAGTTACTAGTCTTGGAAGCCTTGGTTAGGACAAATGCTCTAGAGTCTTGGAAGGCTTGGGTAGAGACCAACCTGATGATGGTTTTTTGATGTCTTACCGTGAGGTGGGATCACTATTTGATGAGTTGAGATGGTTGGCATCTAGAAGCCCTGGATAGTTTTGGATTGATGTTTTCTATGAGATCCTACATTCATTCTTGTAATATGGAATGGGGGTGAATGACTGAAGAGAGATTTGGCTCAGCGATTCTACGGTCAGGTGGAACATGGTAGTCCCATCCTGGGTTTGCATTTTTCATCATCAATATGAGGTTATTTCACCTTGTATTTCTATGAGTATTATACTAGTTTATATGTGGATCATATGGTTGTGATTTCCTTGGTATTTATGTTGCTATTATACTGGTTATGTATATGTTTTATGAAAATAGCTATGTATGGGTCTCATCATATTTTTACTTGTAAATGGATGAACAATGTATCTACGACCTAATGGATGAAATTGTAGCTAATGTGTTGATGCATCAATGCTTCTTAGTGATTCTCAAATGAGTATGAGACCCCTATGCTTATATATGTTATTTACACCTCGAGATTACATATTTGTAATATGTTTGAAGAAATTCATGTCATGTCTAGTAGGGGTTTGGTTAAGGTATTTTTCAAGTATTTTCACTTGCATCATTGTTTCCTCGTTATATTTTTGTTCTGAAGGTGTCATTCAATTATAGGTAGTGACCTAGGCTCTAGGCCTGAATATGTGGCTCAAATCTTGGGGACACTGGCACAACACTGAGAAAAATAGTCCTTGGACACATGCATGCCTTGTCATGATAGATTTTAGAGCCTCCAGGACACTGACAGACCCATAACATGGGAGCATCCAAAGGTCAAATGGTCCAAATCCTGATTGGGACCTAGGGGTTGGTTACCAAAAAGGTTGGGTTGGTTCTTATGAGTCTTGTTGCTGATGTTGAAGGTTTGTATTATGCGTTTCCATTGATTCCACTTCCTTAACATCACTTAGGAGGTCAAATCATATCATAGTAACTTCTTGTCACATGTTTAACCTAGTTGGCCGGTTACTTGGGTAGATGTGGTAGGAGGGTGTTACAGAGTGGTATCAGAGCATGTTTCACCCCTTAGACTGGATGGGTTGTGTGTTTGTCATGTATCCATGTCGGTTTTATGTGTGTCTCTTGTGTTGTAGGATCATGTGCTTGTTGCATTTGTATGGTATGAGTCATGGTTGTAGTGATGTTGCCATGGAAAGTTGATGGTGTTGTTCTTGAGTGTGTAGTTATGAGTGTGTGGTTGAGTATGCATTGCTTATGCATGTTAATGTTCACATGTGGTCAAGTGTACAATGATGTAGTGGTTGTTTTCATGCATGAGGTTATGGTATGTGTAGTTGACATAGTCATGCATTGATGCTTGGACCCTAGCTAGAATGATGGTTGTATGGTTATATGCTTATGTGTTATATTCTATATGCTGCCATGATTATGTTATACATGTATCATGCTGATTTTTTGTTCTTGTAGACAAGATATCCTCCCCAAACTATACTAAGGTATGTTGGTTTATTATGATTTGGTTTAGCTGACATGATATGCCTTGCAGAAAGAAATATCAAAGATGCTAGCAAGATGGTATACTACAGTTCCCGAGACTCTCCCTATGGATTAGATGAGCAACATGGTGATGGGAATTATTCCGATTTTGCAAATACATTGAGAATCTTAAAGGAAGAAATAAGGAGTTGTAAGGCAGACAATGACCGAATCATAGAAGCATAGGAGAAGCTAGTAGAGGTAAATGTAGTGACACTTCAGAGTTTTTTAGAATTGCAATGACATGGACCACTTCAGATTAGCCATGAGTAGGAGGAAAAAATATAGGGCATATGGTAGTATATCAAATGGTGGTCACATGTCAGATAGAGATGAAACTATTAGAGATGGAATATTGTTGGATACTCTGTATAGGAGAGGTGATAGACACAAGTACTATTCTAGTTCTAGTTCTGACAAGCATGATGATCGACATCATTATCATCCTTACAGGAGAAGCAATAGGGAGTATTTTTTGGATTATTTTAAGAAAGAAAAGCCATCAAAATTTGTTGTAGAGATGAAGAAATCGCAGGATGCAGAGGCATGGCTGCTTGGCATAAGTAATATCTTTAGGTTGCATGATTACTTAGAAAACATGAAGGTTAAATAGCTACATTTAGTCTCAAAGGTAAAGCAGACATTTGGTGGGAAGATGTGAAGAATTTCAGAGGTATACGTGAGGAGGACTTGACTTGGAATGAGTTTGAGTGACTGTTCAAGAAGAAGTACCTATCAAAGAGATACTTTGATGACAGGGTAAGAGAATTCTATGAGCTAAAGATGGGATCAATCACAGATGATGAGTACACTAGCAAGTTCTCGGAGCTACTGAGGTATGTACGTTAGCTCAAGGAGGGGAAGGCCAAGATTTAGAGATTGACTAGTGGGTTACCAATGGAATTAAAAGACATGATTGAGTTTGATGACCCTAGATCATTAGAGGAGGCCATCTAGAAGCTAAAGCGATGCTATGAGAAATCGAAGTGCAAATCTAAGACTAAGATGGATAGGAAAGGTAATGCAAAGAACAAAGGAAAATGGGAAAATAAACGAGCAAGGCCTTAGGATTCAGGTAGTAAAGAAAATGTAGTGCCATCTAAGAAGTTCAATGCATCTGATAGAGGACATAGAGATAGATCTGAGGAGCATAACAAGGATGTAGGTTGGAAGCCTATAGATTGTTGGACTTGTGGAAAAGATCATTGTAGGAGAGATTGCCTGAAGAATCAGGGTGGTAGGCCTCATATATATATTGCACAGGAGGTGCAGACTATTGGGGATGTTGGTCAGAGCGTTCCCCATATCTATGCAGTGCTCGATAATAAATAGGTGGACCATCAAGCATATATAATTGAGATGGACGGTAAGCTTTGTGATCAAGTTGTTTCTATTTTGATTGACCTTGGACCTAATTATAGTTGACCCTAGATCTAATTATAGTTATGTTAGTCCTGACTTGGTGGATAAGTGTGGTTGGAATAAGGAAGTGCATGCAGATTCTTGGTTAGTGCAATTAGATACAGGTACAAAGAAGCAAGTTCAATATTGGGTAAGAGCTTGTGCATTTTATTTGAATGGTATGCCTACCGCAACACATTTGAATGTATTACCATTGGGATCGAACAATATGTTGTTGTGCATGGATTGGTTGTACCTTCATAGAACCAAGGTGGATTTTTATGAAAAATATTTTGAGTGCTTGGATGACAATGGGGAAAAAAGAGTTTTTTGAGGTAAAAAGAAAGGAACATCAGTTAGAATGGTGACATCTATGTAGGTAAAGTGTACTCGCAGGAAATGGTGTGTGTTATTCGTAGTGCACATTTCTAGTGAAAAACGTAAGGAGGTTGAGGATACAATTTTTTTTTAGTAGGTACCCAGTTCTACAATAGTTCTAGGATGTATTTCCTGAAGATATTTCAAAGTTGAGACTTCAAAGGGAGGTAGAATTTTCTATTGAGTTGTTTCCAGGGGAAACTCTTGCATCAAAGACACCTTACAGGATGAGTACACCTAAGTTGGTAGAGTTGAAGTTGTATTTGAAGGAATTGTTAGATAAGGGATACATTAGGCCAAGTGTAAGACCATGGAGCGCACAGGTACTATTTGTGAAGATGAAGGATGTCACTATCATATTATGTATTGACTACGAGCAATTGAACAAAGTGACCATCAAGAACAAGTATCCATTGTCAAGGATTGATGACTTGTTCTAACAGTTGAAGGGAGAAGCAGTGTTCTCGAAGATCGACTTGAGATCAAGTTACCACTAGGTATGCATCAAAGAGGAGGAAATTTGCAAGACAAATTTCTGGACCAGGTATGGGAATTATGAACTTGTTGTAGTTCCATTCAGTTTAAGTAATGCTCCAGCTACATTTATGTGCTAAATGAATAGTATGTTGGGTTTATATTTGGATAAGTTTGTTATTTTGTTCATTGATGACATATTGGTATATTCTAAAAAATGAGGAAGAGCATGTCGACCATTTAGCAGCAGTGTTGAGGTTGTTGAGAGAGAATCAGTTGTATGCTAAGCTTAGCAAGTGCAGTTTCTTCTAGATTGAGGTACATTAATTGGGACATGTTGCATCCAAGGAGGGCATTGCAGTAGATCCAGAAAAGATAAGGGCCGTCATGGAGCAGGTAGCTCCTAGAAATGTAGATGTGGTGAGATCCTTCATGGGGTTGGGAGGTTATTACCAGAGGTTCATTGGAAAATTCTCGCAGATTTATTATCCTATCACATCATTGCTGAGAAAGGGTAAGAAGTTTGAATGGATAGAGGAGTGTGAGGCTAGTTTTGAGCAGATCAAGCAGTTGTTGACACATGCACGAGTGCTAAAGATTTTAGATCTAGAAAAAGATTTTGTAGTATGCACAGATGCTTTCAAGAGATGACTTGATGGAGTCCTTATGTAGGATGGACAGGTGGTATGCTATGAGTCATGAAAATTGGATGATCATGAGTAAACTACCCAACACATGATCTTGAGTTGGTAGTGATCATACATGCATTGAATATGTGGAGACACTATCTTCTGGGTAGGAGGTTTGTGTTGATGAGTGATCACAGTGGTTTGAAGTATCTATTTAACCAACAAAACATAAACGATAGGAAGGCTCAGTAGTTGGCCACGATCAGTGAGTTTGATTTTGATATCAAGTATATAAAAATCTTAAAGAGAACAAGGTGGCAGATGCTGTTAGCAGATGAATATAGGTAAATCACTTAGCAACTATGAGCTCCTATGGGATAAACTTACATGATAGGATCTTGCAGGCAGAATAGCAAGATTTCAAGTATATGGAGATTGTGCACATGTTGTTGTTGAGATTTCAACAAGATGATGGAGCTTAGTGAAAAGAATCGCCTTCACTAAGTGGGCCCGTAGGCTATTTTTGGCGCAAGTCTATTTTTAGACTATGTCTATTTTTAGACATATGGATCATGTCTATGGATTGAAGGTTGCTGTTTATGGATGATTGGTCAAGTTGGGAAAAATAGATGGACTTCTATTTTTGATCAAAGTGTGAGTGATCACAGTGTGAGTGATCAAAGTCTATTTTTAGACTGGCTGTCAAAAATAGAAAAGTCAAATATTATTATCTCATAATAATATTTGGACTATAAACTTGATCTTATTCTCTTGGAGCACTTCAGTTTGAGCTACAGGGGTGGCACATGCAGCTGTCAGAAGGAAATACACTTTTCTTATGAGTCAGTTGAGTTGTTGCATGCATGACTTCAGTTAGAACTCAATCAGTTGAGTTTGGTGGAGTTGATGGAGTTGTGTTCAGTTTGACTTAGTTAAACTAGTTGTAATTAGTCTAACTGCAAATAGACTAATGATGAGTTGTTAAACTAATTATTAACTCATTATGCAACTAATGAATACATCATTTAACTCAGTTGCATGTCAGTGCATGTTCAGTTCAATAGGGACAGGTGGTAGAGAATCAGATTGCTCTCAGTTGTGACTATAGTTGTGCACTAGATCTTGCACAATCAAGGGATTGAGTATGCCAATGAGTTTGCTCACGTATTTGCCCAGTATTGTAGCCTTTTCTCATGTCCAACAAAGTGTGAGTGATTATTTTGAGGTGAAATACGAGTTTGGTAAGCCATTCTCATCAATTCTTGAGCAGGTATTGAGTAGTGGAGGCAAGCAAGCAGTGGAATAGATTTGGAGATCAGATCTGAGTTGTATTGTGTGTAACAGGTGGAGCTGGTACTGGATTGCTTGTGATAAGCATTGTACTTTGTAATGCTACATGTTCTCAATCATTAATATACAGATAGTTGGGGATTTTAGCGAGATGCTTTCCCCGGGATACATATTGTGTTAATGTGTGAATGCTCTTGATGTTTTATTGTTATTGATGCTGCTATATTGATGATCAACGTAGAGGAGCTTATGTATTGTGTATGTATTCCGCAATAGTACATGATCAAGATAATCTCTGTTGAATATGTGTTAAATTATTCAAAATTTCTACATGGTATCAGAGCGAGCTAGATAATTGTAGAAAAAATTTCTACATGGTATCGGAGTTGTTGATCATCAGATCTACTATTCAGGAAGTGTTTAAATTCTATTTCTTCAGGCAGAGTCTGTAATCGAGCCAGGTAGCCTCTGGATGCATCCTTCCTTTGGAAGGTGAGATATCTGGTGAATGCCCATACAGTCAATCTCTGTACGAGAAATATTGTGTTCTCACGAATTCTAGATTGGAAGCGGTTGAGTTGGAGCTGGTGGAAAATCGAATTTGCAGCAGTGTTGTTGAAATGTCTTTCAACGGATTGCAAATGTTATTCCAAAGCAAGAGCGACCTGGTGCTCAAGGATAAACTCAGAAAAAATAAACGTGAGAATGGATCTTCATCAAAGGTATCTGATGAAGAGAAATGCGCTTTGGCTGCCAAAGCAAAGAAGGGGAAGAACAAGAAAACTTCTCATTCCGGTTCGAAAGGCAAGAAGCAGGACATGTCCAAGGTGAAGTGTTTTCACTGTCACCAGCACGGACACTATGCCACTAATTGTCCACAGAAGAAGAAGAACAAGCAGGCTGCTGGATCTTCAGCAGGAGAGGCTCTGGCCTCACAGTTTGAGCTTGATTTTTCATTGATCGCATGCTTGGTTTCAAGTGTGATGGGATCAGTGTGGTTCTTGGACAGTGGTGCGTCTTTTCACATGACGAGAGATACAGATTTGTTCTCTGATATGGAGGACAAAGATCTTGGAGTGCACATCGAGATGGGTGATGATGGTAGATACAGTGCGACCGGTATTGGTACCATTTCCTTTGAGAGGGATTCTGGTAAACCCTTCGTATTGAAGGAAGTCATGCATGTTCCAGGATTGAAGAAGAATCTTATCTCAGTGGCGATGTTAGAAGACAAGGGGTATGATGTTGTTTTCAGCGAGGGAAAGGCTTTCCTGCGCAGCAAGACAACTGGTGAGACCCGGAAGATAGGGGTTCAAGTGAGGAACCTTTATCAGTTGCATGTAGATGGATGCGAAACAATGGAAAGCAAGGAAGAAGGATTGGTGAGCCGGGATGATGGCGAGTTGTGGCACAGGAGATTGGGTCACCTTCACCATGGAGCCTTGAAGATACTGCAGTAGATCACTACAGGGCTTCCTAAAGGCACACTTGCGCAGTCAGATCAGTGCAAGGGGTGTACTTTGGGGAAGTTTGTGAAATCCACCTTTCACGAGAAGGATAGTCGCGCCACGACGATCCTTGAGAGAATTCACACAGACGTGTGTGGACCTTTCTCAGTTGCTTCGACAGCAAAACACAGGTATTATGTGATTTTTGTTGATGATTTCTCTCGTAAGTGCTGGATCTTCTTCATGCAGAAGAAGAGCGAGACATATTCAAAGTTTTGTGAATTCAAAGCACTGGTCGAGAAGAAGTTGGGGAAGAAGGTGAAGGCTCTTAGGAGCGATAATGGTGGTGAATACATCTTGGACGAGTTCAAGGATTTCTGCAAGGCAGAAGGGATTCGTAGAGAGCTCATAGCTCCCCATAACCCACAGCAGAACAGGGTAGCTGAGTGGAAAAACAAAACGATCGTGGGTGTTGCACGGGAAATGTTGCATGATCAGGGCCTACCCCTTCACTTGTGGGCGGAAGCATGCAATACAACAGTTTATGTGCAGAACCGTTGTCCTCATAGGATACTTGGCATGAGTACACCCGAGGAGGCTTATTCTGGTAAGAAGCCTGATCTTTCTCATTTGAGGATTTTTGGTGCTAACGTTTACATGCATGTGACGAAGGATGCCAGGAAGAAGTTGGAGCCGACCGCAGAGGTTGGGATATTTGTGGGGTACACTGATACGCCCCACAACTATCGTGTGTATTTGCCAGACAGTGGTAAAACTGTTGTGCGACGGGATATAAAATTTCAGGAGGAGAAGTTCCTAAGGATGAGCTTCAGGACGTGGATCAGCCACAAGACGAGGTTCATGGAGTGGAAGAGACCACTCATGTAGCGCCAACCATCAGAGGGCGAAAGCGCTTGACAGAAGCTGAGCGACTGGCTCAAGATGCAGAGAAAGTTGTAGGACCACCTACAGCCAAACGCAGGCAGAGACAGTCACCTGATCGGTACACTGGATACATGGCTCTTATGAGCAAGTGTGCTGTGACTGAGCCATCCTCTTTCGAGGAAGCTGTGGAGGATCCCGCATGGGTAGACGCCATGGTGGAAGAGTATGATTCTATTGACATAAACAGTGCATGGGAGATTGTTCCTAGACCGGAAGGGAAATCAGTGGTGGGTTCGAGATGGATCTACAAGGTCAAGCATGCAACTGACGGGAGTGTGGAGAAGTACAAGGCAAGATTTGTTGCTTGAGGCTTTTCACAGATTGAGGGGATCAATTATGAGGAGACCTTTGCACCTGTCGCAAGGTATTCTTCCATACGGACGATTCTTGCTCTCTCAGCGCAGATGGGATGGCACATTCATCAGATGGATGTGAAGACTACGTTCCTCAATGGAGTCATTGAGGAGGAGGTGTACATTGAGCAGCCCGAAGGCTTTGAGGTCATCAGCAGCGAGTCGCATGTGTGCAAGCTCAAGAGAGCGCTGTATGGGTTGAAGCAAGCATCACGTGCTTGGTACACACACATAGACAGTTATTTCACAGGACTTGGATTCTCCAAGAGCGAGGCGGATCCTAACCTATACCAGATTGTGGTGGAGGGTAAGTTGCTTATCATTGTACTGTATGTTGATGATTTGATTCTAATGGGTGATGAGCTGTTGATACTATCATGCAAGAAGGATCTTGCTACAGAGTTTGAGATGAAGGACTTGGGCCTCCTTCACTATTTCCTAGGATTGGAAATATGGTAGCGTAGTGGTGGACTGTTTGTTTCTCAGGGCAAGTATGCTCGGGAGATACTGGAGAAGTTCAACATGTATGGCTGCAAGCCTATTGATACTCCTCTTCCTGGAGGTTGGAGGAAGGAGGATGCCACTTCGGGAGAAGAAGTGGATGCCACTGTTTATCGACAGTTGGTGGGGTCGCTGATGTATTTGGTCAATACATGACCTGATATATGCTATGCAGTTAACCAGCTTTCACAAGCTATGGTTAAGCCTACCAAGCTCTTCTGGAAGGCGGGCAAGCATGTATTGCGCTACTTGAGAGGCACATCGGGATATGGTTTGTGGTACAGACAGGAGGATGAGGTGAAGCTATGTGGCTTCACGGATGTAGATTGGGCAGGGAGCCCAACGAACAGAAAGAGCACATCAGGAGGGGTCTTCAGTATCGGATCAACAAAATTTTCTTGGTACAGTAGGAAGCAGAGATCTGTGGCACTCAGTTCAGCGGAGGCTGAGTATATGGCAGCAAGTTTGGCTGCATGCGAGGCTATATGGATGAGGAAGATCCTGGTTGGTTTGTTCGGTTCTCATTTGGATCCTACTATGATTTACTGTGATAACCAGAGTTGCATTAAACTCTCAGCTAATCCTGTATTTCATGATAGATCTAAACATATTGACATCAGGTACCATCATATCAGAGATTGTGTGCAGCGGAGGATCATGTTACTTTTGTACATTCCAACGGAGGATCAAGATGTTGATATTTTGACGAAGGCTCTCACTAGGAGCAAATTCGAGTACCACCGAGGCAGGATAGGGGTTGCTGATAATCCATATCTTGTCGAGAGGGAGTGTTGAGATTGCAACAAGATGATGGAGCTTAGTGAAAAGAGTCGCCTTCACTAAGTGGGCCCGCAGGCTATTTTTGGCGCAAGTCTATTTTTAGACTATGTCTATTTTTAGACATATGGATCATGTATATGGATTGCAGGTTGTTGTTTATGGACGATTGGTCAAGTTGGGAAAAATAGATGGACTTCTATTTTTTATCAAAGTGTGAGTGATCAAAGTCTATTTTTAGACTGGCTGTCAAAAATAGAAAAGTCAAATATTATTATCTCATAATAATATTTGGACTATAAACTTGATCTTATTCTCTTGGAGCACTTCAGTTTGAGCTACAGAGGTGGCACATGCAGCTGTCAGAAGGAAATATGCTTTTCTTATGAGTCAGTTGAGTTTTTGCATGCATGACTTCAGTTAGAACTCAATCAGTTGAGTTTGGTGGAGTTGATTTTGGAGTTGATGGAGTTGTGTTCAATTTGACTTAGTTAAACTAGTTGTAATTACTCTAACTACAAATAGACTAACGATGAGTTGTTAAACTAATTATTAACTCATGATGCAACTAATGAATACATCAGTTAACTCAGTTGCATGTTAGTGCATGTTCAGTTCAATAGGGACAGGTGGTAGAGAATCAGATTGCTATCAGTTGTGACTATAGTTGTGCACCAGATCTTGCACAATCAAGTGATTGAGTATGCCAATGAGTTTTCTCACGTATTTGCCCAGTATTGTAGCCTTTGCTCACGTCCAACAAAGTGTGAGTGATTATTTTGAGGTGAAATACGAGTTTGGTAAGCCATTCTCATCAATTCTTGAGCAGGTATTGAGCAGTGGAGGTAGGGAAGCAGTGGAATAGATTTAGAGATCAGATCTAAGTTGTATTGTGTGTAACAGGTGGAGCTAGTACTAGATTTCTTGTGATAAGCATTGTACTTTGTAATGTTACATGTTCTCAATCATTAATATACAGATAGTTGGGGTTTTTAGCGAGATGCTTTCCCCGTGATACATACTGTGTTAATGTGTGAATGCTCTTGATGTTTTATTGTTATTGATGCTGCTATATTGATGATCAACGTAGAGGAGCTTATGTATTGTGTATGTATTCCGCAATAGTACATGATCAGGATAATCTCTGTTGAATATGTGTTAAATTATTCAAAATTTCTACAGTTGTAGCATAGTACAAGTAGAGGTACAGGTAGAGGTAGTATTAAAGGTACATGTACAAGTAGTGGTACAGGTAGAGGTATAGGTGCAGGTGCATAAGATGTGGAATATTCTCTTACAACAGATGGATTGCTTAGATTTAGGGACAAGATATATGTGCCAAACAATAGTAAGCTAAAGAAGGTGATCTTGAGGGATTTTATGCGAAACAACATTCAGGTCACCCAGGCTACCATAAGACATTGATCGTAGTGAAGAAATTTTATTATTGGCTGAATCTGAAGAAGGATGTAGCAGAGTTTGTGGCTAGGTGTTTTGATTGACAATGTGTGAAGGCAAAGTGTAAGAATCTAGGTGGAATGTTATAGCTGATTGTGATTCCATAATGGAAATGGGAGGTCATTTCCATGGACTTTATCACAAGTTTGCCAAGGACTATGAGACATCATGATTCCATCATGGTTGTTGTGGAAAGATTGACAAAGGTTGCACACTTCATTCCACTGAAGTCTACATTCTAAGCTAGTGATGTAGCACAGGTATTCATTATAGATGTGGTTAGATTGCATGGAGTTTCAAAGAAGATTGTGTCAGACAGGGATGCAAAGTTCACTTCTAAGTTTTGGAAGGAGTTGTTTGCAGGTTTGGTCATAGAGTTGGCCTTCAGTACAAATTATCATCTACAGACAAATGGATAGACTGAGAAGCTCAACAGGATATTGGAGGACATGTTGAGGATGTATGTGATACATCAGCAATGAAAGTGGGAAGAGTATATTCCACTAGTAAAGTTCACTTACAACAATGGGTATCAAGAATATTTGAAGATCAGTCCATTTGAGGCATTGTATGGGCGAAGTTGCAATACTCCCATTAGTTGGAGTGATCTAGTTAACAGGGTGTTGATTGGACTGGACATGTTGGTAGACATGGAATAGGAAATGCAAGTTATAAAGAAGAATATAAAGGAAGCACAGTATAGGTAGAAGATCGATTTAGATCGGAATAAGTTGTTCAAGGAGTTGCAGGTTGGGGAAAAGATGTACTTGCACATTAAACTAAAGAAGAGCTCCTTGGGGATTGGATCATGTGGCAAGTTGGCACCATAGTTTTATGGACCCTTCGGTATTATTGAGAGGATTAGGCTAGTAGCCTATTAACTTTCATTGCCTCCGACAGTGAAATTCCATGATGCTTTCCATGTGTCATTGCTTAAGAAGTATGTTAAATATGTTGATCATGTGATTGACTAGTCTATATTGCAGGATGGAGAATTCCATGTGAAGACTTAGTGTACATTTCAGAAAAAGTTTCTCATGCTCCAGAACTAAGAAATCAAGCAAGTTAAAGTGAAGTTGAAGCACTTTGAGCCCGTTGAAGCTACATGGGAGATGGTAGATCAGATGTGGGCTATGTATCCTTCATTGTTTGCCAATTGAGGCAAAGCAGTTTTGGTATGGTGTTTTGGTATATGTTTGATGATGTGTTGGTATATGTAGATATGTATATGGATGTAAATATTGCCATGAGTTATGTTATATAGCTCCAATAAGCTGTATGGGTTCCATGCCATTATGATGTTGTACTTGTTATGTTTTCATGTTGGTTGCTTCTCAGCAGGTTAATCATTGTAAATACTACAACGAGCTAAGTTATAAAGATCCATCGACAATATGTTTTTCTTTAAACAATCTTGTGGTTATAGGTGTTGTTGAACACCTAGGCTGGTGTTCCCCTGAGGGGGAGGGTTATGTAACAACCCTAGTGAAAATTCCATGTAATAAATTTTAATAAAGGAAAAATAATAACCACGATTGATGGGACACTTATTCCAAGATGAATGTTGGGAAAAATCATAGTGATGGGGATCACTTTTGGTTTATTAATGGCTAAGGAAATTGGAAAAGGAAATGGATAAGGCTTTGGAAAGGAAAAATATCATTTTTGGCACGTTTATTTATGAAAATAATGGAAATTACAACAAAATTAAGGTGAAAGGTCACAAGTTGCATGTGAGGAGGATATTGAAGGAAAATAATGGAAAATGAATAAAATAGAGGTTTCATTAATAAAAATGCTTCTGAGGATCAATTCACAGACTTTTTCCAATTCAGTTTTGGAGCTCTATCTCTATCTCTCCCTCTCATACTCTTGTAGACTTAGAGTTTCCTTGGAGAAATCTAGGAGGATGTGGCATACTTGGAGTAAGAAGGCAAAGGAAGAGCAGGAAAGTGCAAGAGGACAACAAGATCAACAACTACATCAGGTTTTTCTTGCAAGTACCGAGTCACATGTATATTTTCCTCACTAGTTCTGGCGTGCATGGCATATGCATGTGCTTTATTGGTCATGATCTATCAATAGCATGGAGGATTGCTTGGATTGACAGTGGATTTTCCTAGCCTTGCCCTTTCCTAGATATTCATGGTGTTGTGGGTTTATTTCTTTGTTTTTCTGGTTGGTTCTCATGTTTCCTTTATCTTGGGTTGAGTTACTAGTTCCTAGAAGACCTGGTTGGACAAACACTCTAGAAGACCTGTAAAAGCTTGGGTTGAGTTTCTAGTCCTGGAAGCCTTGGTTGGACAAAAGCTCTGGAAGCCCTTGGTGGGTTGAGTTACTAGTCCTGGAAGTACTGGTTTGACAAATGCTCTGGAAGCTCAAATACGTTGTGGGTTCAGTTACTAGTCTTGGAAGCCTTGGTTGGGACAAATGCTCTGGAGCCCTAGAAGGCTTGGGTAGAGATCAATTTGATGATGGTTTTGTGATGTCCAACTGTGAGGTGGAATCACTGTTTTATGGGTTGAGGTGGTTGGCCACTGGAAGCCCTAGATATTTTTGGATTGATGTGCTCTATGAGATCCTACATTCATGCTTGGAATATGGCATGGGGGTGAATGGCTGAAGAGATATTTGGCTCAACCATTCTACAGTCAGGTGGAATGTGATAGTCCCATCCCGGGTTTGGATTTTGCATCATCAATATGAGGTTATTTCTCCTTGTATTTCTATGAGTATTGTACTGGTTTATATGTGGATCATATGGTTTTGATTTCCTCGGTATTTATTTTCCTATTATGTTGGTTATGTATATTTTTTTATGATAATAGCTATGTATGGATCTCGTCATGTTTTTACTTGTAAATGGATGAATAATGTATCAATGGCGTAATGGATGAAACTTCGGCTAATGTGTTGAGGCATCAATGCTTCTTAGTGATTCTCAGATGAGTATGAGACCCCTATGCTTAACATGTTATTTACACCTATAGATTACATATTTGTGATATGTTTGACGAAATGCTTGTCATGGATATTAGGGGTCTGGTTAAGGGCCTGTTCAATTATTTTCATTTGCATCATTGTTTCCTTGTTATCTTTTTGTTCTGAAGGTGTCATTCAATTCTGGGCAGTGACTTGGGCTATGGGCCTGAAAAAGTGGCTCAAATCTTAGGGACACTAGCACAAAACTAAGAAAAATAGTCCTTAGAGGTTGACATGCCTTGTCATGAGAGAATCCAGAGCCTCCTGGACGTTGTCAAGCCCATAGAATGGGAGCATCCAGAGGTCAAGTGGTCTAAAACCTCAATGGGACCCAGAGGTGGGTTACCAAAAAGGTTGGTATGGTTCTTAGGAGTCTTGTTGTTGATTTTTACACAATATTTTTTCACACCTCCTGCACTTCCCTGTGTCATACCCCAGAGTGCCCAAACCTTGCCAATTATGTAGTGTATCCATCCTGATATGCAGTCTAGATCCTCCCTGAAGAACTAATGGAAACATGCCTTGAGACTTCCCTGAAGAAATGAGCTCAAAACCCTAATTAGAGCCAGCATGAATGTGACACTGCCTACTCGTGCTAATGGTGGGCTGAACTATACTTGCCTCATGCTAGAAGTGTGATTTTTACCTGGATACTCACGCTAATCCCTAAAAGGCATTTTTTTCCCAAAGAGGACAAGAAGCTTTGTGATCTAGAGGCTTCCAGAACGATGAGCTAGAGGTTGTTCATTGTGGATGTGGTCTAAATCTCCCAATATTTCCCTTTGATATTATCCTTATGAGCTTCCTCCTTGAGATGAGGGCCTTCCCATATCTTTGGTGAGATCTTAACTCCCTCTCCCTACCTATAGAATCATCCTCTTTGATTCCCAAATGGTTGGTCTCTAATCATCTTCACCCTTTTACTGAGATAATGCCTACATGCTATTCACTTTGGCTTGGAGAAGGAGTGCTTAGAGAGCTTGATCTTGGACTAGGAAATTCACTCATGGAGGGCTTACTAATATCAAGGCCTAGATTCTATGCTTCCTCTTTTATTCGTTAATATATACAACTGTTGGTTCACTTTCCATAAATTTTTGTGTCAACGGTTCATTTATCTTAATGCTCCTTGATCTGTTAAGTGGATTACATTTGATTATACTTGTTGCACTTGTATGCTTTGTTGTGTGTTTGGCCTCTTGTGCAGGTATTCAAACATTCTGAGCAGTAACGACTAACCCTGAGGAGCAAGCGATCAAGATCTTCAACAAAGGTGTGCATTATAGCATCAGAACGAGGTAGGTCTCCTTCCTCTTCTCTCATTTCGATTGTAATTTAGAAAAGTGTCTCGTAGATTGTCACATTGGTTGCTAGTCCCACTCATTGGGATAGAGGGATCGTCTTTGTCCACAAAGAGGATTTACCTAGATAACCAAATGGTGACTCTGCTAGGGAAGCTATAACCTTTCCATCCATTCCTTTGATCTGATTCTCTAATGAGTTTGAACAATCGTCAATTTCTTGGTTTGTGTGCATCACTGTAGTTTTATGTAGTCATTGGTTTTTGTTTGAGAGTGTTGAGTCTGGTTTGATTTTTGAAGATTTTTGTTTTTTCCTTATTTTCCTTGCCCAACGCATTTTCTGGTCTTACAGAAGCACTACCAGCGCTGATTTTGAATTAACAGTTATGCTTCTCTTCCTTTCATCACTACTTTGCTTTTAACAGGTGCTTTGATCCTAGAGGATAGAAAAAATTAGGGTTTCTTCTTATTTTAAGTGGATTTCAACCTCTGTGAGTGCTTTTCCAGTGTGATTTCAACGATTTTGTCTTGATTACTATACTTTAGTGGTTGCAATTGTCTCTTGGCTTCTGTTGATGTGTGATTGAAGCTTGATTTCCTTCTAGGGTTTCTAGGTCTAGGTCACCCTTCGCTCATCACTTGGCTTGTCTCTGTGAGATTGATTGCCTCCATTTAGGAGTTTTACTGCACTCAGGACACCATTTTCAAGTTTCTTTCGGTTCTTATTCATGAAATTTTTTTCATTAGTATTGGGTCATATTTGTACTTTGAAAATTACTTTTCTCCATTGTCAAACCTAGCTAACAATTGTATGCTTTGGTGAAACTGAAAATATATGCTTGTTTGATTTCATTGTTTCGAAACGAAAAGTGAAAGGATCTCTTCATTTAAGTGTTTTTGAAACGATTGTTATTCAAAACAAAAGTGAATAAAATTCTCATTTTAGTTGTTTTTTAATTACATTTTTCCTTTTCTTATGCATGATTTTACATTTTGAATCAAAGTGAAAGGAAAAACAAAAAGATTAGTACATATTAGTGAAAGAAAGTGATTTTGTTTCTCATAAGATTGCATTTTGGCATTGCATTTGTTAGTGAAAGTGAAAGAGTAGTTTTCATTTTTACATATTGCATTGAAAAAGTTAGGGAGTTATGTTTTGATGCATTTTTATTTATTGATTCATTGTTTGGTTGTCCCTGTTCCCTCATTAGTTTAGCCTTCATTGAATGAAAATATTTCATTTTTCTCATTTAGTTTCATTATAGGAATTCATGTGACATCATTGAGCCATGAAATTGAAACCTAATTCAAGATAAACTTAAAATTTACCTCAATTAACCTAAGAAGCATTTGTAACCTAATGAAAATATCTAGAGATCTAGGCTAGAGACTTGTTCTAGCATCTTTAAACATAGCAGCTTTCATTAATTGCCTGCATTGTATCCCGAGGGTGAAATCTCATTCTATTATGAAATCATATCAAAGGTTCTCCAGTAATTTCGGGTATATAGGAGGCACTTCAATATGGAAAGTATATGGGAATGCTCTCACTGAATTGTTATGCATAGACAATGCTAACACAGACTTGTGCTCCCCGTACTGTCGAGTATATATTGGGAGACCCCACTAGGTTGTTATCCTTTAACCATATGTAATTGAGTCATCCGTCTTGTAAATGTGATACACTGAACACAACATTCGGGGAAATCAATCGTCTTATGTTAAGTCCTTAATTTTAGCTAAGGTGTATATAACAGTTCATGGATACTTGGTAAACCCTCTTGCCTAGCATCACCATTTTTTATTTATTTGTTGTTTTGAGTCATAAAATTAACTGCCAACAATAATATGTTGAACCCATGCAGTTGTTTCTTGGCCTCATATTGAGTAATTCCTTGTAAATTTTAATTTTTAAAAGCCCTAAACAAAATCATCTCTTCTCCTTCTGCTCTTAAGAGAAAGTCATCATGGCTAAACCATTGCGTTCACCTCACAGTTTCCCTTCATGAATTTCCCCAAGTATCCAACCCCTTGCTTCTCACCCTCCACCTTGAGACTCATCGTCATCTCAGGAGTCTGATCCTGAAACCCCGGAGAGTCCACAGAGGTTTGTTTTATACCCTTCAAATCCGCTTTTTGATCCATTTATGATATCTCCTCAATGACCTTATAGTCCATACGAGCATCCTGGTGTTCCTTTTGAGTTATCTCCACATCCATTTCAGATTCCTCCTCACTAATTGTTTCCACCTATGGCTTTAGAAGGTGAGATTCCAACCTCTCCTCAACGTCCTCTGGAAATCTCAACTACTCATACTCCTAGTGTTGCTAATGATTCTGAATAGGAATTTACCCGAGAAGGCTTTCCTTATGTAGTAAGAGTTTCATCTCAACCACCTCCTGAAAATAGTGGGCCTATGCTTCCACATGGTTATACGACCTTGGCTCAACTAGTTTTGGGAACTCCCAGTGCTTCTTCATTATACCAAAATCCAATTTGGTCATAAAATGCTATGCCTACTCCTAGTCCGTTTATTCCTAATGTGACCTCTCATATCCCTGTGAAAACTACCATTACTGTAGTTCTAATTCAATCGACTATTCCAACAAAACCATTACCTTCATTTCAACCTTCCGTTCTGGTGCAACCGATAGTTTTGGTTTATACATCTGTAAGTTCCTAAATTCCCCCATAAATTGGAAAAAATGTATCACCACCTCATTCACAGCATGGTGGGGGGGGGTGGAATCCAAATATACCTCTTGTTTCAAGTGGAACCCATGTGAGTGGATCATAACCTCACATGGTTGGAGTGAGTCAACTTGTTAGCGGTATTCGTAATCCTACTGAATCATCTATTCCAGCTGGGGTGAGTAATATCTCATATCAACAACCTTATTCGGCTTATATACCTCTCCAACAGTCTTATTCTTCATATGGTTCACAAGCACTTCAAAATCCACCTTATATTCCGCAAGTAGGTCCTCATATGCAACTTGGTCAAAATCCCATTCCCGGTGCATATGGTCAAATCCCAATTGGAACTTATCAGTACCAACAAGGAATTCCTCAAGGAACTGTTCAACAACAACCTTTATAGCAGCAAAGGCAACCTTTGCAACAACAGGGGCAGCCTTTGTAGTGGTTTAAACATCATTTGCAACAACAAACGCAGTTTGTCCAGTAACCGAATCAACCCTTATATCCACAAGGTCAACCATTACAGCAGCAAAGTCAACCCTTGTAGTAGCAAACTCAACCTTTATATCAACAAGGTCAAACCTTGCAGCCACAAGGCCAACCCTTGCAGCAGCAGGGCCAACAAATTTATTGCTAGGGTCAGCAGTTGCAACAACAACCTTACAATCCATATGCTGCACAAAATTTTTATCCACCTTATAGTTATCAACGGCCTATGGAAGGTCAATATCAACCCTACCCTGGACAAAATCCACGTTATGGTCAGGGTATCCCTCAATGGGGGAAAAATCAAGCCCCTTATGTTCAAAGTCCTCCTCTTTGGAGAAAAACCCTTACCAACAAGGTTGGAATCCGCAAATTGGGCCTTACCAAAGGCCTTACATGCCTTTTAATCCACAATTGTCATTTCTAGCGATGTTGGAACTGTTAGACATCTCGAGGCTTATTAATGATCCCATACTTCATTCGTCTTATTGGCATCCAGTTCCCACTAAGATTCCTAGCAATTGCCCAAAGTTCGAAGGAAAAGCTAAAGAATATCCTCAGGATCATGTGATGACATATCACTTATGGTGTTCTTCCAATTCCTACGTCGATGATTTTGTTCGTATGCACCTCTTTCAGTGAACCTTGATAGGTGTTGTCACAAAATGGTACATCGAGTTGCCTCAAGGTACTTATGTAGACTTCAATTCTTTGGCCATGACCTTCCTCACTCACTTCCAGTTACCGGTTCGTTATGAAACTAGTACCCACTTCCTTACATCTCTGAAACAGGATACTGTGACCCACATCTCCGATCACATCCATGAATGGAGATGTCGGTTTCGCCTCATCAAGTTTGAAATCCCTCATGAGTTGTTAACTAAATGGTTTACCAAATCATTTGTAAACAAAATTGCTACAGACATAGAAATGGGAGGTTGTGTTATTGAGGATCAAGCCATTGCCCGTGCCCAGTATTTGGATTTGGTTTATTCCCAATATGGCATGCTATATGAAATCTTACCTGATGATCCAAGGTCATCTTCAGATGCAGCATCTTCGAAGTCTCCAGAGGTACCTCCTATCGATGGTATCATTGGATTAGTATCTCAAACTTCCAATAAAGCTTCTTCGAAGAAGAAATCTGTTTCGAATACTGGTTCCAATCCTCCTTCAAAAACCCCCTAGAATCCTAGTAAAACCTATGAGGTTAATGTCGTTCAATATACCACACCAGAAAAAGATTCAAAAGGTAAGAAGAAGGGTAAAGGTAAAGCAAAATGTTATACCCAAAAACAGGATCCTCTTAAGCCATATGCTGATGATGCCTCCAAATGTAAGCCTAAGTATCCTTGCCTCATCTGTGAGGAAGATCACTAGACCAATGATTGTCCCCATTGTGCAGAAGTTAGTCACTTATTGAAAGGGACCTTGGTTGTACTAAAAGATCCATTTCCATCACAACAGACACAATTGGTAGAACAACCCTAATCCTCTGCCTCTTCTAGTTCTTAGGTTTTCATGAGTGGTACAATGCCTATTTCTATTGCCAGCCGGTCGAAAGATTATCAAACTCCTCAAAAGAAGACGGTGGAAAAGGAAGCCACTGATACACCTTCTACTATGCTCCACCCAGTTCTGATACTCTTCATATCTAGAGACAGAATAATGAACCCGTCATCCAACCGCCTCCTCAAGTTGTGCTTCAGAAGTAATCGTACAATATAAATGCTAGAGTTGCTCAACATTATAGTATTGTCAAAGATTTGGCTCAAGCACGTTCGATGATGTATGCCTTGGAAGTTCTCCAAACTTTCCCAATGTACTGGAAATAATTATTTTCTGCTATAGGGGGTATCGATCCTGCTGATTCAAATTTGATCACTTTCGATCTTGAAAACCATGTTCCTCATCTTCGTCATCAAATTGTGTTATTGATTGAAGTCATTATAAAGGGAAATAATATTCATCGGATTGTCAATGATGAGGGTGCTTCCACCTGCATCATGTTTGTTTCATGTTGTAAAGCCATTGGCTCTCCACCTCTGGAGTCCTCGGACACCTTAGAAGCCTTTGATGGAAGAGGCTCCCATCCTTATTGATTCAGGTGGATATTGGTGGCCACCCATCAATTCCACTTGGACCCCCACAATTGCTTCTTTCAATTTTTCAGTTTCCTTAATTGTAGCACGGTTTACTATTTTTAGCAGTTTTTCGGGTCCTAAACTTCCGGAGCCATTTTGAGGCCCTAAATGACGTTTTTTTTTTTGGAAATCTACTACCAACGATTTTTTGTCTAAAATCATATTTTTTGTTGTAGTCCTCAGAGAGATATTTCCAATGGGTTGTCATTCACGTCAAATGGAGATAATATGACCAAGTCATGACCCCGGGAAGTTGGTTGTCCAACTCACCCCAACGGGGCCCATAAAAACTTGGTGTTACATCTCCTCGGGTTAGGGTTTTGGTTGTTTAGGGTTTTCTCTTATTGTTCAATAATAAAAAGGCCCTTGAGCCTCATTGCAAGGCAGTTCAGAGGCGTGTAGCCCCTACATATCTTCTTAGAGATAAGCTACCATCGCCCTGGCTGGTTTATTTCCATTTCTGTTTGTAAGCATATTTCAGTATTTTACATTAATGAAGTGAAGTCTTATTTCTGCTACATCTCTGAGTTTATGGTTATCTTTGTAATTTTTTTTGTTCCTGTTTAAATCTGGATCAGTGGTATCAGAGGGTTTTCTTCTTTTCTATGTTTTTCTTTGCATGTCCCCAACAAGGTCGGGATATAAGGAGTTAGGGCTTGAACTGGTCGAACCTTTGCAAGACCAACCTCACAAATCCCGACGGCCTCCCATGGTGGATGAAAATAAATATGAGGGGGTAGGAGATCCTATCAAAATCTTGCTTGAAGAAGCCCTCGAGCAACAAAGGAATGCGATGATGGATTTCTTTGCCCAGATCCTTCAGTGGCTACCCAGGGGCGACGCATCGGCTTCCAACAGCTACTCTAGAAACACCACACTATTTAAGGTACAAGTTAATTTTGAAATCCCCATATTCGAGGGTCAGATAGATGCAGATGCTGTCGATAAATGGTTAAATATACTAGAGGGTTATTTTTCTGTTCATGATTTTTCCAGTCAGCAAAAGATTATTTTCACTCTTATCAAAGTAGCCCCCCACATCAAGGACTGGTGGGAAACCAATTACGAGCAGAAGGATGAAAGTATAGGCTCACTATTTTCAGCTATACCATCTTGGAATTCATTCCAGGATGCCATCAAGGAGTAGTACTACCCTGTCAGAAGCTATGAGGATCAATACATAAAGTGGACCATGCTGCGGCAGGGAAGGGACCAAGACATGCCGGAGTTTACCAATATTTTCCTTACCCTTCAATCAAACTTGGGTATTAAGGATTCAGAGTAGCATTTGATACTCAAATACTGTGGCTGCGTACACAAGTACATCCAGGAAGAAATAGAAGTCCTGAACATCTCCTCACTCAGCACGGCATACTGATATGACGTCAAGCTCAAGCAAAAGTTTAAACAGAAGAAGCGAGAATTTGGATCTGTGAATCTGAAGCAAGGGAAAGGTGCCCCCAAACCGTAGAACAATGGACAAAGCTAAGGCGGGGCGACCCAAGACAACTCACCAAAGCTGCAAACAAAGAACAACACCGCGAAGCCGAAAAAGGACACGGGAAAGTGGTGTGAGTTCCATAAGAGCTCCACTCATAACACAATTGAATGTCGGGCCAAGAAATCACTAGTGGCTGAGCTAAAGGTTTCAAATTTAGATGCATGTTTTGACTTTGAGTGAGAACTCAACAAGGGAAATGAAAAAGGGAAGCAGATTATCAATAAGGAGCCCAATGCCACCATTGCCACCATGAAGATCTAGAAGGAGGAACTTGAAGATACAAAGGAGGAGGAGCATCTCTTCCACTCCAGGATGTAGGTAAAGGGCTCTCTGCTACAGTTCATTGTCAACAGCGAGAGACAAAAGAACCTCATTTCGACAGAGGTCGTGAAGTGGCTTGGCTTACTGACCATAGCACATCCACAACCGTACACCATCAGGTGGATTCACTAAGGATGGGATCTTCGCATGAGCCAGCAATGTCTCCTTCTATACAACATCAAGCCCTTCACGGATGAGGTATTGTGTGACATTGCTCCCCTTGAAGTTTGTGATGTATTATTAGGACAACCATACTTATGGAAGCGACATGTTGTGTATGAATCAAGGCCCCGTGTTGTTATTGTTACTTTGGGAAATAAGTTGTACAAGATACCAGAGGTAGCACCACCTACTGCCATCTCTTTGGTTACTGCAAAAAAATGCAGTAAGCTCATTTCCAAAACTGGGAAATTTTTTTTCCTAATGATACGCCCTCAAGGAAAGAAGAAGACGGTGGCCACGACCTCCATATAGGGACCCTCCACAGGACAACTACAAATGGACAAGGTTGTGGAGGAGTACGAGGACATCTTCACCTCCCCCGCAGGGGTTTCTTTGCACTGTCAGGTCAAGCACTCCATCAATTTGACCCCAGGTGCACCACTGCCCAATGGACCAATCTATCGGTACTCCGCTCTGGAGAATGATGAAATCAAGAGGTATATTCAGGAGCTGCTACAAAAATGTCACATCCGTCCGAGTTCATCGCCTTGTGGGAGCCCGATTGTGTTGGTACAGAAGAAGGATGGGACTTGGAGACTCTGTATTGACTATCGGGCACTGGAAAAGATCACTGTCCATAATAGGTACCCGATCCCATGAATTGATGACCTCTTGGACCAACTGAAGGGGGAAATATTCCAGCAAGATCGATTTGAAGTCAGGATATCACCAGGTACCAATCAAACCCTCTGATGTGTGGAAGACTACCTTCAAAGCCAAGGAGGGCCTTTTCGAATGGTTGGTTATGCCTTTCGGATTGACGAATGCTCCTGCAACCTCCATGAGGCTAATGGATGACATCTTGCGGCCATTCACCAACTCATTTGTAGTGGTATACTTGGATGACATCCTAATCTTCAGCTAGAGTTGGGAAGAGCACCTCTACCACATCTGGCAGGTTCTCCAAACACTGCGGCAACACAAGTTATGTGCCAATTTGGAGAAATGCACTTTTGGTATGACCCAGGTTCAGTATCTGGGATACGTTATTGATGAAAAGGGGGTGCATGTGGATCCAGCCAAGATCCAAGTCATTGGGATTGGCCATCTCCAACCACTTTGACAGAGCTCTGCAAATTTCTAGGTCTTGCCAACTTTTACCGCAGGTTCATGTTGGGATTTTCTCATATCAGTTGGCCCTTGAGTCAAGTCACCAAGGGAGGAGCGAAAGAAAAATTATTTTTGTCTAAATCTTAAAATAAGGCATTCACAGAGTTGAAAGATTGCCTCTACTTAGCACCAGTGCTTGCATTACTAGACCTGCAACAACCATTTGAGGTCGAGACAGATGCCTTTGACTATGCTATTGGGGCAGTCCTTACTCAACACGGGCAGCCAGTGGCATATCACAATGAGACACTTTCAGACACAGTACGAAAGTATCCCATTTATGACAAAGAGATGTATTCCATTGTGCATGCTTGCCGACAATGGAAGCATCACATTTTGGGGAAGGAAATGGTCATCCACATAGACCACCGACCCCTACAGTTCATACAAACCCAAGGGAAATTTCAGAATGATCGTCATTAGAAGTGGTCCACATACCTACAACAGTTCCATTTGAATAGCAAGTATAAGAAGGGTAGCACCAATAATGTTGCAGATTGCCTCAGTCGACCACCAATCATGGCGTTAACCACCGTGCTCAACTCTTATGGGAACGAGACTTCTGATTGGCCACTTCTATATCAAAGCGACTCAAAATTCGGCCACACATACCAAACACCCTTGGAGGGTCAACATGTTCTAGATTTTCACCTCCAGGATGCCCTGTTATGCCACATGGGTCACCTTTGTGTTCCTTCAAGTGAGCGTGCCAAGATGACTTGGGAAGCACACTACAGTCAGGCTGCTAGGCATTTTGGGGTCGAGAAAATGGTGGCAGTACTGCAAAATTATTTCTATTGGACAAATCTTCGACAAGATGTCGGGAAGTACATCAGATCATGCACTGCTTGTGCCATTGCCAAACCAACCATCAAGAAGCAAGGCCTCTATACCTAGCTGCCTACCCCTAGTCGACCTTGGGAATCCATCTCCATGGATTAAATGTCAGGATTTCCTTCAACTAAGCATGGAAAGGACTGTGTTTCTGTGGTCATTGACAGGTTCTTGAAGATGGCTATTATGGCAGCCTGTAAGAAGAATATCACAGCAGAAGCCACTGCCAAACTATTCTTTGAACGAGTGTGGGTACACTTTGGGATCCCACAATCTATCATCTCAAATCGGGACAGCATGTTCCTCAGTACATTTTGGTCCAGTCTCTGGTTGATGTTGGACACCAAACTCACTAAGTCCACAACCTTCCATCCTCAAACTGATGGCTAGACAGAGGTTGTCAACAAGATGATCGTACACATTCTGTGCATGTACAACTCAAAGCATCCACACACATGGGATAAGAGCCTCTCCTATGTTCAGCACAACTACAACTGGGATCTCCACAGCTTTACTGGCCACATCCCTTTTCAGGTGGGCTTGGGATTCCAGTCACTATGTCCCATTGATGTGGCCATGTCATTTGTAGCTACTCACGCAGATTCGGATCATGTCTAGTCTGAAACAGATAAGGCAAATAACTTCATTGAGCACATCCAACATATTCGACAGTAGGTCGATGACATTTTGGAGAAATCAAATGCCAAGTACAAGTAGCGACATGATCAACATCGAGTGCCACACAAGTTTCAGGTGGGCGACAAAGACTCGTTGCATTTGCAAAAGGAACACCTTACTGGAGCCTATCGAAAACTCAGACCACTCTGATATAGCTCTTACACCATTACCAAGGCTGTGGGAGACAATGCATTTGAGCTCATCATTTCCCCATTCCTTGGCCTGCACCCAGTGTTCAATGTAGACCACCTTTGGCCATACTTTCTAGCATTACTAGACACATCCAACATTGCAGAACATCTTTCACCCACAGAGTTGAATCCAGATTGCATGGAACAAGATGCAACTGATCGGATCATGGACACATAGATCAAGCACAATCATGAGTAGAATATCCAACTGTATCGAGTTGTAAAAGCAAGCCAACTTCTTCACTAGGGCAAGTGGCTCACCAGGGACCAAGTTCAGCAGAAGTTTCCTCATCTCATGGAGGAACTCAACGCAATGGGGACCATTGCTTCCTAAGGGGGGAGGAATGATCCAAGTGGATATTGGTGGCCACCCACCAATTCCACTTGGACCCCCACAATTTCTTCTTTCAGTTTTTCAGTTTCCTTAATTATAGCACAACTTACTATTTTTAGTAGTTTTTCAGGTCCTAAACTTTCGAAGCCGTTTTGAGGCCCTAAACAACGTTTTTTTTTGTTTGAAATCTATCGCCAACAATTTTCTATCTAAATTATCTTTTTCGTCGTATTCCTTGGAGAGATCTTTCGAACGGGTTATCATTTGCATCAAATGGAGATAATATGACCAAGTCACGACCCCGGGAAGTTGGCTGTCCAAATCACCCCAACGGGGCCCATAAACTCTTGGTGTTACATCTCCTCAGGTAGGGTTTTGGTTGTTTAGGGTTTGACCTTATTGTTCAATAATAAAAAGGTGCTTGAGCCTCATTGTAATGTAGTTCAGAGGCATGTAGCCGCCACATCTCTTCTCAGAGATAAGCTACCATCGCCCTAGCTGGTTTATTTCCATTTCTGTTTGTAAGCATGTTTCAGTATTTTACATTAATGAAGTGAAGTATTATTTCCATTGCATCTCTGTTTTTATGGTTATCTCTGTAATTTGTTGTGTTCCTATTTAAATCTGAATCACTTATGGTATTCTCACAAGTTTTCCCATCACCTTGGAAGGGAAAATAGTTGAATTAGAAGTAGAGGTCGTAGATGCAAATCTGAATTACAACCTTCTACCTGGACGAAGTTGGACGCATGCCATGTTTTATGTGGTTTCCTCTTTGTTCCATGTACTCCGTTTTCCTCATGAAGGGAAAATTGTCACTATCGATCAATTTTCCTTTCTCTCTTCTGGTGCCTCAAATAGAAATGTCCCATATGTGGGAAATACTGATATTCCATATGAGTGTGGGGGCAGGTATTTTCAAAGATTCTGCCTTAATGGGAACTTTTTCTCTCCCACCTCGAGATGTCGCCTCCATAAACATGATCTCAACCTCAAATGATCCATGGATTGTCCCTACTCCAGATCATGTTGATTATTTCGTTGATTCCATGCCGCTAAGTCCTTTAGAACAAGCTTATCAAGAAATTGCCTTGGCTTCAACAACTACTTCTGAAAGTCATATTATTCTTAGTATGTACTTGGACACATATTTTCAATCTCCTTGGCTTGGTTCTTGGGATACTTCAGATCCTTTGAGCGAGATATTTCCCATCAACGAGAGTATTATTGAGGTTATGCCTCTTGATGAAACTCCATGGAATGATGCCCATCATCGTTCCTCGTTTCTCATAGGTCTTAGTTAGATTCCTTCATGTCTTGAGACTTTTCTTTCTCATAACCCGATGCATCCACTTCAAATGCTTATTTTAGTGCAAGAAGTTTCGTCCAAAGGTAATATGGGAAATATTACTGCAACCATGCCAATCGACATTTCCATTAAACCTAGAATTGTTGAGAACATTCACATCCGAGTTTCTTGTTCTCCTGAAGAAATCAAGGACTACATTGACCTTTTTAAAGAATTTCATGATGCCTTCTCTTTTTTGTATGAGGAAATGCCTGGCATTGATCCAGTTAGAGTGGTGCATGAAATACCCACTTATCCTAATGAGAATCCCATTCGTCAACGACTTTGTCTAGAGCATTCCAGAAAGGCCACTGCTATTAAGGGAGAAGTTGAAAAACTTCTAAAGGATGGTTTTATTTACCCTATCCCATTGATAGATTTGGTTTCCAATATCGTACATGTTACCAAAAATCAAGGAACAATTCGAGTTTGTGTTGATTACCGCAATATTAATCGTGCGTGCCCTAAGGACAATTATCCCACTCCCTTTATTGATCATATCATTGATGAGTGCACTAGGAGTAATATATTTTCTTTTATGGATGGTTTTTCTGTTTATAACCAGATTAACATATTGCCCATTGATCAGTACAAAAATTATTTCATCTGTCCATGGGGGACTTTTTCTTATAAAACGCTCCCTTCGGTCTCAAAAATACTGGTGCTACCTTCGAAAGAGTGATGTCATATGCTTTTCATGATATTAAATACATCATTCAACCTTATTTAGATTACTTACCAGCGCATTCTACTAAGCGTCATGACCATCCAGACCACCTTTGAGCAATCGTTTTACGTTGTGGACACTATAATATTAGTCTTAATCCACATAAATGTGTCTTTTGCATCAGATCTAGTCAGCTCTTGAGTTTTTTTGTGTCCAAAGAAGGCATTCGAATTGATCCTCTAAAAGTAGAGGCTATTGTAAATCCACCCCCTCCTTCATCACTACACCAATTGTAGAGTTTGTAAGGTAAGGAAAATTTTCTTCATCGCTTTGTCCCTAATTATGTTGAGCTTACCAAGGGATTTACTTGCTTACTTAAGAAGGGGATCCCATTCATTTGGGATGAAATTTCCCAACATTATTTCAATGCTCTAAAGAAAACACTCATTAGTGCTCCTTTGTTACATCTCCCCGGCTATCATTGCGATTTTTTCTTATACTTGGTTGCGGATGACAGTACTATTGATATGGTACTAGTCGAGAATGATGACAATGGAAATGAACACATGGTTTATTATTTGAGTTGAAATCTTATTGACACAAAAGCGCGATATGCTCATGTCGAGAAGCTTACTTTGGCAGCAGTCCATGTTTTCCAACAATTTCGCAATTACATTCTTCTAGGGAAGACCACAACGATTTCTGACTATAACCCCATGACTTATATTCTGACTCGTCAATTGCTTCGAGGAAAGTACTCTAAATGGATCGTTATCCTATAGGATTTTGATTTGGAGTTTACTGCCGCCAAATCAAGGAAGTCATTCATTTTTTCTGAATTGATCTATGCCCTTCCTTCTGCAAACATCTCCACTGATTTTACTGAGCTAATTTTTGATGAAACCTTGTTTCTTATTAGTACTCTTGACCCATGGAATAGAGACATTATTGTTTATCTTCAGACCCAGACTTTCTCATCTAAGTTGTCTCAATCTGACCGACGTTTCATCTGACATTAGTCTCAACCTTATCATATTATTGGTGATATGTTGTACTGAGTCAGTATTGATTTTTTTCTTCACATATGTCTAACACTTGAAGAGGCTGAATGAGTCTTGAATGAATGCCACTCTGGGGCATGTTGTGGTCACATGTCAGGCTATGCCACTACTCAGAAAATCCTTCTTGATGGTTATTTCTAGCCTTCTATATTCAAAGATATCATTTTGGTAGTTCAAAAGTGCCATGGATTTCATATTTATAACCACAAAAAACACTCCTTACCAGCACCCTTACACCTAGATATTACCATTGGACCATTCGCTAAATGGGGCATTGATTTCATGACTTGTAACCCTCACTCAGTTGGGGGTCATGGCTATATCATTGTTTCCGTCGACTATTTTACTAAATGGGCTGAGGCACTTCCCACATAGAATGATGACAGTATAAATGCTGCTAAGTTCCTCTTTAACCATGTCATAGCCCATTTTAGCATCCCTCAAGCCATTGTCACTTATCACGAATCACATTTTCATTAGTACATGATGGCAGAGCTTAACAAAGTCATAATTACTATGCTTCAACGTACCATTGGGAAGCATAAAAAGGATTGACATGTCATGTTGTTCTTGGCTCTTTGGGCTTACCTAACTTCAGCTAAGACAACCACTAGTTCACTCCATTCCAGTTGGTATATGGTTTAGAGGCAACACTCCCTATCAAGTGTGAGATTACTTCATTAAAACTAGCTATCGAGCTACCTCTCGATACCTCACCCAAAGAGGAACGTTTAATTTATCTCAAGTGGCTTGATGAGACCCATCATATTGTTGTGATGGTTATCAAAGCACAAAAAAAATGAGTTAAATCTCATTATGATCAAATTATTCCTCCACGAGTTTTCACTAAAGGTGACTTGGTTTTGCTGTATGACCAAGCCAATGATAAGCTGAGAGTTGGGAAGTTCGAACCTATGTGGCATGGGCCACACATTGTTAAACACGTTTTGCAAAAAGGAGCCTATGAGTTGGTTAACTACGAAGTTAATGCGTTAGCACAACCCTGCAACGGGATTTATCTAAAAAAGTGTTATGCATGAGTCTTGTGTAATTACTTTTGTACATTAGTGTTTGAATTCATTAGTGTGCATTTTGATTTTTTGGTGTGATTGTTTTCTTTGCAGACATGTTTCCTCTGCTTACCTTTGGTTCCACTCGATTTGTAGATGTCATCGAACCATTACATTGGTTTTGCTGATGGTGCTTCTCGTAGCACACAAAAATTATCTTCTGAAGCTTAGGCACTCTTCACCCTTGATGGCAAGTTGATTAATTTATAAGGTATTTTCCTGGGATGAAAAAATAAAAACCTTTCCGAGTACAGTGCAGTTATTGAACTATTATCATAAGTAATTGCTCTCGAAATTTGAAATTTGGTTGTTAAGTTAGATTCACACTCGTTGTGATACAATTAAATGGTCATTATTCAGTAATAAATCCACAAATTTTGCGCATTTATCTACGTGTTCTATTACTGGAAAGAAACTTTGATTATATTACATATCAACACATTCCATGAAATTTGAATATGTTAACAGATGCATTAGAAAATTATGTTTTAGACAGACATTTGTGTCACTCGTAAAAAATGAACACATCATCATGATATATGAACACACAAGTCGACGATAGAAACATGCCTATATATTACACTCGTTGTGATACAATTAAATGGTCATTATTCAGTAATAAATCCACAAATTTTGCGCATTTATCTACGTGTTCTATTAATGGAAAGAAACTTTGATTATATTACATATCAACACATTCCATGAAATTTGAATACGTTAACAGATGCATTAGAAAATTATGTTTTAGACAGACATTTGTGTCACTCGTAAAAAATGAACACATCATCATGATATATGAACACACAAGTCGACGATAGAAACATGCCTATATATATATATATATATATATATATATATATATATATATATATATATATATCGATTCTGTCAGATTTTGTTACATGAAAATCTCAAAAATTAGTGTTCTAAGACACATGGCTTTCAAAGCCTACAACAATGCAAATAAACACGACTAGGAATAGGATATTCACCCATATGATGCTCATGATAGCATGAGATCTCTCTGATCAGTTAGCCTAACAACTGACGCAGTCTCAAGGATACTCCTATTGTATGCCTCTGGTACCGTAGTGGAACGTCATCTATAGTTGCATACTCTGAAATCCCCCGAGTAATCACTTCTAGATTACGCTCCATCTCTACTATAGGATCTACTCCTTCCTCGTACGAAACTTTCTATTCTATCTGGCATGCTACTCGTCGTGCTATTGGGGACATATAGGGAGGCCTTTTCGGTCCCACATCTGCAAAATTATCGCAGGTAAACTCTCAAATACACTTTAAAAAAATCATAAAACTTGAAAAATTCCAAAAATAAAAAGTTTTACCTGCATCGGTCCATTGTACACCCGGTGGTAGAGGAAGATTTGGATCTCCTCGGAAGTCTGTGTAGCATAAGCATAGTCATCCACAACAATCAGTTGTTGGCATAGCCAACCAAAGAATGATGGAGGGAAATGCATTCGTTGACCTCCTCCCCCTCAAGGCATAATCTCACTCCATTTGAGCAACCTCGGATCTCGTGGAGTTGGATCATCCACCTATAACCACTATTATCAAAATAGGGGAACATGCTCCAAAAAGAATGTGACCAAAATCGATCCAAACCTGAACTGCTTCAAGTGTCCTAATTTTCCTTTGGTCATTTGTCTCTTCATGTTGACCAACAGTCCTTCGAACCAATTAAATACTATTGGAGCAATACAATCTATTGTCTATTGGAATTGTGATTTTGTTGCCTCATGCAATGCCTGCACCCTAGCTATATGATCCATGGTGTGTAGAATCGTCCTCAAGGGAATATTTTCGATGGTTTTTATCTTCACCTTCCCGCTCACAGTTGTTTCTACACCTGGGAAATTCCTTCTGATCAAGGTGTTGGTGCTCTCTCCTCCAATATGGGCTCCAAAGAGTTGGACCCTCTCCCCTCTTCTGGAAAATCTAGTGATGAAGTAGATGTCATCTACTTCTAGTTCTATTTCTTGATCTCCAATGATGAAGATCTCACGATCAACATCCCACAAACCGATGAGATATTCTAGCAGCTCATTCTGACCTCTAAGTCCCGGGGTTTGGAAGAACTTTAGTAGTCCATAGTCCCTCAAAGTGTTGACACATTCATCACTTTGGGTATCTTGGTTGTCTCCTTCCTTGTGGCCTCTTTCTTTCCATTCGATGATGATACTTGTCAAAATCTCCTGCAAATAAACCATAAACCATCTTTAGAAGCCTTTCTATGGATCAAAATTTCGAAAAAACTGATTTAAAGAGAGGATTTCTCTTTTTATTTTACACTTTGCGCTCAGCGTGATTGTTTGAATTATTTTCACACTGGAAACATGAGGGCCTTTTGGGCTAAGGGGTGATCAGTGCGGATCTGATGATCAAACTCACGTTGATCGCACCCGATTGTAAAAATGAAACTCCTCCCCTTAACCAACTAAAAATCCTATGAAATGGCATGAAAATGAAATGAAAAGTAAGAGAAAGGAAAGAGCTCTTAACTACAGCTGATGGTTCGTGAAATGGTGCCCCGGATCTCCCACACCGCTTGCCTAAAGAATTAAGGGAAATAGGGTAAAATGCACTCTCCAAATTTCTCAGAGTCCAAAATGGTAAAAATGTTTTTTATTTTTTGTCTATTTATAAGTTTTTAAACACATTTTTACCAATATTTTATTATTTTTCTCGATATCAGTGATGTCTAGTTTTCTTTGTGCAGTTACAGGATATTTTGGTGCTAACTGTGATAATTCTTTACCGATCCAACGAGTTTTTGTTTTATCTCTTTTTCGGACTCATTAAAAATAAACAAAAAAGGAACCCCCCTGGAGTCATATTTAAGCTCTTTTCTGACTCTCGAAATATGAAATATCACCGAGTACTTGTCTTTTCGAACTCGTTGAATAAAATGAATTGCCGTCGTCTTAGTATTTGGTTAACCCTTTTTCAAGCTAGGATTGACTATTTACGAAAAATGTACACCTTGGTCGACATGGGCAAGAGGTTCTCTCGAATGTTGTTTCTACCTAATTGGGTTCGAGAAATAAATTATGAAAAGGGACTTGATGGAGTTTTCTTTTTCGTCTCTTTTTCAAACTCTCTAAATATGAAAAAGACACTAAGTTACTCTTCTGTCGGACTCGTAAAAATTAAACGACGAAAGACTTGTCACCATGACAAGACCGAGTTTCTCCTTCCTAGGACTCGTAAAACTTACTAGGATGGATTCATTCGAAGAATGAACTTATATGACAAGCATATGTTATGCCCTTCAAGATTGTGATAAAAAATAATTGGGATACATGCTAGAAATAGTGGGGAAAAATGAAAGTGAAACATCTCTTGCGTAGGCAGCATGTCGCTCTTGAACATGACATTCAGATGTTTCTCATGTCGGCTTTGGGATATCCTCACTCAGTCACTTGTATTTCTGGGTTTGGGTGATCTAGTTTTCCTCTCATCTGACTATTCCATTTCATCATTATGACCTTTGGTCCTATGTTGAGTCAAATGCCACCACAGTTCGGAGTTGTGTCGCCGATATGTTCAAGAGAAGTCCTAGCTATAGTTTACTACCTATACATTGTCTGACCTTTTGCTATAGTATTGGATCATTCTCATTTATTCCACTTTATTCCTTGTTTCGTGTTGATGATGAGGGAATCATTATGGCTCCCCTTCAACGGGTAACTTCCTGTCGACTTCAGCTCATTATCCAGGAAGATGACTTAGGAACTCCCTTTCAGTACCTTAGAGCTTGCATGCCTTAATGGAAATTTCTTCGTATTCAATGAAAGGTTTTCATAATTGACCTTCGATTGAATGATTCCACGAGTGTTCAACTTCAACTTCATTTTCACATTCACAGATTGTATTGTCGTACCTTGAGAGCCATTGTCATTATTGGTGGTTTCTCTCATGCCTGTTAACGGTTCACATCATTGGTCGGTAATCAGGTGGTTTTATAGCATGTCCGACTTTGACACATTCATTTGCATGTTAGAATTTGTATTTTGATCGGGTTGGGATGGAGTCCAAGACCCTGAGTTTTTTTTGATATAACTCAAGTTGCGTGGAGTCATGTATTATTCATGATTGTATACATGTTTCCTCTATACGGATGGTTGTGACCATGTTGTGGGACCTTATATCTATGATCATGATGATGCTTCGATATCGAGTGGTTACATCCGTACCGTGGATCCTAGAATTCCATATGATCCTTTTCATTCGGATGTCTATGCCCATATTGTGGATCTTTTCACATGGTCCTTTTTATATGGATGGCTATAACCATACCATGGATTCATGTTTTGATGGCAAAGATATCAGATATGTATATGTATTAATCCGGATTTAAACAGGAACGCAACAAATTACAAAGATAACCATATACACAAAGATGCAGCGGAAATAATACTTCATTTCATTAATGGAAAATACTGAAATATGCTTACAACCAGAAATGGAAAACCAGCTAGGGTGATGGTAGCTTATCTCTGAGAAGAGATGTGATGGCTACATGCCTCTGAACTATGTTACAATGAGGCTTGAAGGCCTATTTATTGTTGAGAAACAATGGAAAAACCCTTAACATTCCAAAACCTATCCCTAGGAGATGAAACGCCAAACTGTGGCCCCGTTTGGGGTAAATTGGTACATCAACTTCCCGGGGTCGTAACTTTGGCATATGATCTCCATTTGACACGTACAATAGCTCATTAGAAAGATCTATCCGAGCACTATCATTGTTGGAACGAGCAACATCGGTCCATTCCATGGACCCATGTTGCCCTTGGATTCCCCAAAAAACGTCGTTTAGGGCCTCAAAACGGCTCCGGAAGTTCAGGACCCGAAAAACTGCTAAAAATAGTAAGTTTTGCTACAATTAAGGAAACTGAAAATGCTGAGAAAGACAATGGTGGGGGTCCAGGTGGACTTGGCAGGTGGCCACCAATATCCACCTGGATCATTCCTCACCCCTTAGGAAGCAATGGTCCCCATTGTGTTGAGCTCCTCCATGAGATGAGGAAACTTCTGCTGAACTTGTTCCCTGGTGAGCCACCTGCCCTGCTGAAGGAGTTGGCCTGCTTTGACAACTCGATACAGTTGGATATTCTGTTGGCGAGTGTTCTTGATCTGTGTGTCCATGATTCGATCAGTTGCAGCTTGTTCCATACAATCTGGATTTAATTTTGTGGGTTTGAGCTGTTCTGCAATGTCGGATGTGTCTAGCAATGGTGGAAAGTATGGCCGAAGGCGGTCCACATTGAACACTAGGTGCAGGCCAAGGAATGGGAGAATGCTGAGCTCAAATAGCCTTAGTAATGGTGTAAGGACCATATCGGAGTGGTCTCAATTTCTGATAGGCTCCAGTAAGGCGTTCCTTTTGCAAATGCAACCAGACTTTGTCGCCCACCTGAAACTTGTGTGGCACCCGATGTTGATCATGTCGCTACTTGTACTTGGCATTTGATTTCTCAAGAATGTCATGGACCTGCTGGCGAATATGTTGGATGCGCTCAATGAAGCTGGTGGCCTTATCTGTTTCGGACTGGACATGAGCTGAATTCATGTGAGTAGCTGCAAGTGGCATGGCCACATCAATGGGGCATAGTGGCTGGAATCCCAAACCCACCTGAAAAGGGCTATGGCCAGTGGAGCTGTGAAGAGCTCGGTTGTAGCTGTGCTGAACATAGGGGAGGCTCTCGTCCCATGTGCGTGGATGCTTTGAGTTATACATGCGCAGAATGTGCACAATCATCCTATTGACAACCTCTGTCTGGCCATCAGTTTGAGGATGGAAGGCTGTGGACTTCGTGAGTTTGGTGTCCAGCATTGACCAGAGACTGGACCAAAATGTGCTGAGAAACCGACTGTCCCGATCTGAGATGATAGACTGTGGGATCCCAAAGTGCACCCACACTCGTTCAAAGAAGAGTTTAGCAGTGGCTTCTGCTGTGATATTCTTCTTGCAGGCCACCATAATGGCCATCTTCGAGAACCTGTCGACGACCACAAAAACACAGTCATTTCCATGCTTAGTGGAAGGAAGGCCTGACATGTAATCCATGGAGATGGATTCCCAAGGTCGACTAGGGGTAGGCAACGGGGTATAGAGGCCTTGCTTCTTAATGGTCGGTTTGGCAATGGCACAGGCAGTACATGATCAGATGTACTTCCCAACATCCTGTCGAAGATTTGGCCAATAGAAATAATTTTGCAGTACTGCCACTGTTTTCTCGACCCCGAAATTCCCAGCAGCCCAACTGTAGTGTGCTTCCCAAATCATCTTGGCACGCTCGCTTGAAGGAACACAAAGTGACCGAGGTGGCATAATAGGACATCCTGGAGGTGAAAATCTGCAACATGCCGACCCTCCAAGAGTGTCTGGTATGTGTGGCCGAATTCTGGGTCGCTTTTGTAGAGAAGTGGCCAATCAGAAGTCTCGTGCCCACAAGAGTTGAGCACGGTGGTCAGCGCCATGATCGGTGGTCGACTGAGGCAATCTGCAACATTATTGGTGCTGCCCTTTTTATACTTGATATTCAAGTGAAACTGTTGCAGGTATGTAGACCACTTCTGATGGCGATCATTCTGCAATTTCCCTTGGGTCTGTATGAACTGCAGGGGTCGGTGGTCTGTGTGGATGACCGTTTCCTTCCCCAAAATGTAATGCTTCCATTGTCGGCAGGCCTGTACAATGGAATACATCTCTTTATCATAAGTGGGGTACTTCCGGACTGTGTCTGAAAGCGTTTCACTGTGATATGCCACTGGATGTCCATGTTGAGTAAGGACTGCCCCAATAGCATAGTCAGAGGCATCTGTCTCGACCTCAAATGGTTGTTGTAAATCTGGTAACGCGAGCACTGGTGCCGTGCAGAGGCGATCCTTCAACTCCCTGAATGCCTTCTGTTGAGATTCAGACCAAAAGAATTTTGCTTTCGCCCCTCCCTTGGTGACTTGACTCAAGGGCCAAGAAATATGAGAAAGCCCCAGCACAAACCTGCGGTAGAAGTTGGCAAGACCTAGAAAGCTGCGGAGCTCTGTTAGAGTGGTTGGAGAGGGCCAATCCCGAATGACTTGGACCTTGGCTGGATCGACATGCACCCCCTGTTCATCAATGATGTATCCCAGATACTGAACCTCGGTCATGCCAAAAGTGCATTTCTCCAAATTGGCACATAGCTTGTGTTGCCGCAGTGTTTGGAGAACCTGTCGGATGTGGTGGAGGTGCTCTTCCCAACTCTGGCTGGAGATCAGAATGTCATCCAAGTATACTACTACAAAGGAGTTGGTGAATGGCCGCAAGATGTCATCCATTAGCCTCATAAAGGTTGCAGGAGCATTCGTCAATCCGAAAGGCATGACCAACCATTCGAAGAGGCCCTCCTTGGATTTGAAGGCAGTCTTCCACACATCTGAAGGTTCGATTGGTACCTGGTGATATCCTGACTTTAGATCGATCTTGCTGAAATATTTCACCCCCTTTAGTTGGTCTAGGAGGTCATCAATCCACGGGATCGGGTACCTATTACGGACAGTGATCTTGTTCAGCGCCCGATAGTCAATACAGAGTCTCCACGTCCCATCCTTCTTCTGTACCAACACGATCGGGCTCCCACAGGGCGATGAACTCGGACGGATGTGACCTTTCTGCAGGAGCTCCTGAATCTGCCTCTTGATTTCATTGTTCTCCAGAACGGAGCGCCGATAAATTGGTCCATTGGGTAGCAGCGCACCTGGGGTCAGATCGATGGAGTGCTTGACTTGACAGTGCAGAGGAACCCCTGCTGGGGAGGTGAAGATGTCTTCGTACTCCTCCACAATCTTGTCCATCTGTAGCTGTCGTGCAGAGGGACCCCGTTTGGAGGCCGCGGCCACTGTCTTCTTCTTCCCTTGAGGGCGTATCATCAGGAAAACAAATTTCCTGGTTTTGGAAATGATCTTATTGCATTGTTTTGCAGTAATCAAAGAGATGGCGGCAGGTGGTGCTACCTCTGGTATCCTGAACAACTTATTTCCCAATGTAATAATAACAGCACGGGGCCTTGATTCATACACAGCATGTCGCATCCACAAGTATGGTTGTCCTAGTAATACATCACAAACTTCAAGGGGAGCAATGTCACACAATACCTCATCTGTGAAGGGCTTGATGTTGTATGGAAGGCGACACTGCTGGCTCACGCGAAGATCTCGCCCTTGGTGAAGCCACCCAATGGTGTATGGTTGTGGATGTGCTGTGGTCGGTAAGCCCAACCGCTTCACGACCTCTGCCGAAATGAGGTTCTTTTGACTCCCGCTATCAACAATGAACTGTATCGGGGAGCCCTTTACCCACATCTGGGAGTGGAAGAGACGCTCCTCCTCCTCTGGATCTTCGGGTTCATTTTTTTGGATCTTTGCGGTAGCAACAGTGGCATTGGGATCCACATCAATGATCTGCTTCCCTTTTTCATACCCCTTATCGGGTTCTGACTCAGAGTCGGAACATGCATCTGATTCTGAAACCTTTAGCTCAGCCACCAGTGACTGCTTGGCCCGACACTCACTTGTGTTGTGAGTGGATCTCTTATGGAACTCGCACCATTTTCCAGTGTCCTTTCTCGGCTTTGCAGCGTTGTTCTTTGCTTGCAGCTTCGGCTGGTTGTCTTGGGCTGTCCCGCCTTGGCTCTGTCCTTTGTTCTGTGGTTTAGGGGTACCTTTCCCCTGCTTTGGATTCGCAGATCCAAAGTCTCGCTTCTTTTGTTTAAACTTCTGCTCGACCTTGACGGTATATCGGTATGCTGCCCCAAGTGAGGGGATGTTTAGGAATTGTATTTCTTCCTGGATGTACTTGTGCAGGCAACCACGGTATTTGAGTATCAAATGTTGCTCCAAATCCTTGATACCCAAATTTGAGCAAAGGGTATGGAAAAGATTGGTGAACTCCAGCACGTCTTGGTCCCTTCCTTGCCGCAGCGTGGTCCACTTTATGTATTCATCCTCATAGCTTCCGACAGGCTAGTACTGCTCCTTGATGGCATCCCGGAATGAATCCCAGGTGGGTGCGGCTGAAAATAGTGAGCCAGTACTTTCATCCTTCTGCTCGCAGTAGGTTTCCCACCAGTCCTTGACGTGGGGGGCTGCTTTGAGAAGAGCAAAAACAATCTTTTCCCGACTCGAAAATTCATGAACAGAAAAATAACCCTCTAGCAGATTTAACCATTTATCTACAGCATCGGCGTCTATCTAACCCTCGAATATGGGGATTTCAAAATTAACTTGTACCTTAAAGGGTGTGGCGTTTCCAGAGGAGCTGCTGGAAGCCGATGCGCCGCTTCTGGGTAGCCACTGAAGGATTTGGGCAAAGCTGTCCATCATCGCGTTCCATTGTCGCTCGAGGGCTTCTTCGAGCAAGATTTTGATGGGATCTCCTGCCCCCTCGTCTTTCTTCTCGTCCGCCATGGGAGGCAGTCGGGATTTGCGAGGTTGGTCTTGCAAAGGTTCAACCAGTTCAAGCCCTAACTCCTTATATCCCGACCTTGTTGGGGACATGCAAAGAAAAACAGAGAAAAAGCAGACTGCTCTGATACCACTGATCCGGATTTAAACAGGAACGCAACAAATTGCAAAGATAACCATATACACAAAGATGCAGCGGAAATAATACTTCATTTCATTAATGGAAAATACTGAAATATGCTTACAACCAGAAATGGAAAACCAGCTAGGGCGATGGTAGCTTATCTCTGAGAAGAGATGTGATGGCTACATGCCTCTGAACTGTGTTACAACGAGGCTCGAAGGCCTATTTATTGTTGAGAAACAATGGAAAAACCCTTAACATTCCAAAACCTAGCCCTAGGAGATGAAACGCAAAACTGTGGGCCCCGTTTGGGGTAAATTGGTACATCAACTTCCCGGGGTCGTAACTTTGGCATATGATCTCTGTTTGACACATACAATAGCTCATTAGAAAGATCTATCCGAGCACTATCATTGTTGGAACGGGCAACATCGGTCCATTCCATGGACCCATGTTGCCCCCGGATTCCCCAAAAAACGTCGTTTAGGGCCTCAAAACGGCTCCGGAAGTTCAGGACCCGAAAAACTTCTAAAAATAGTAAGTTGTGCTACAATTAAGGAAACTGAAAATGCTGAGAAAGACAATGGTGGGGGTCCAGGTGGACTTGGCAGGTGGCCACCAATATCCACTTGGATCATGTATATGTGTCCTTTATTTCCAAGTCTCTTGATACTTTTTGTTCTCATCCTTGCAAAATCTCGTAAAGCATCTCAGCCATCACTCCCTGTTCTACCTTCATGCTTTAAGGGGCATCTGTTACACAGTATTTTTTCACACCTCTTGCACTTCCCTGTTTCATACCTCGGAGTGCCCAAAAATTGGCAATTATGCAGTGTACCCATCTTGATATGCAGTCTAGATCCTCCCTGAAGAACTAATGGAAACATGCCTTGAGCCTTCCCTGAAGAAATGAGCTCAAAACCCTAATTTCAAGGTCAACGTGATAGTGACACTGCCTACTCATGGTAATGGTGGGTTGCACTATACTAACCTTGTGCTAGCAGCGTGGTTTTTACCTAGATACTCACGTTGATCCCTAAAAGGAAAGTTTTCCCAAAGAGGACAAGAAGCTTTGTGATCTAGAGGCTTCTAGAATGATGAGTTGGAGGTTGTTCATTGTGGATGTGGTCGAATTCTCCCAATATTTCCCTTTGATCTTATCCCTATGAGCTTCCTCCTTGAGATGAGGACCTTCCCCTATCTTTGGTGACATCCTAACTCCCTTTCACTGCCTATATATTCATCCTCTTCCATTCCTAAATGGTTGGTCTCTGATTATTTTCACCCTTATGCTGAGATAGTGCCTACATGCTATTCACTTTGGCTTGGAGAAGGAGTGCTTGGAGATCTTGAGCTTGGACTTGGACATTCACTCAAGGAGGGCTTACTAATATCAAGGCCTTGGTTGTATGATTCCTCTTTTATTCATTAATATATACAATTGTTGGTTCAATTTCCATAAATATTTGTGTCAATTCTTCATTTATATTAATGCTTCTTGATCTATTAAGTGGATTACATTCGATTATGCGTGTTGCACTTGTATTATTTGTTGTGTCTTTGGCCTCTTGTTCAGGCATTCAAATGCTGTGAGCAGTAAGGACTGAGCCTGAGGAGAAAGCGATCAAGATCTTAAACAAAGGAGTGTGTTATAGCATCAGAACGAAGTAAGTCTCCTTCCTCTTCTCTCATTTCGATTGTAATTTAGCAAAGTGTCTCGTAGATTATCACATTGGTTGCTAGTCCCACTCATTGGGCTAGAGGGATCATCTCTATCCGTAGAGAGGATTTACCTAGAAAACATTGATGTTGGAGGTATATATGGTGTGTTTACATCTATTCCACTTCCTTAATGTAACTCAGGAGGTCTAATCATATCATAGTAACTTCTCATCACATGTTTACCTCGGTTGGCCAGTTACTTGGGTAGATGTGGGAGGATGGTGTTACAGAGTTGTCAGGCATGGACTGTTAAAAAGGTTATATAATTTATATTTATTCACATCAAATTTATCAAGGCACGAAATGGTAGGAGGAGAAGAACAACGTTGCCCATGGTTAGGGTTAGCCCATGATTCTTAGTGTGTATCTCATATACATCCGTTGGTAGGCGAGGGAGGGTTGTGAGATGCATCCTCATGGATTCAAGGGGAATTAATGGCCAAACCAAGAGGCATTACTCTGTAGCCTGGTATGTGACATCAATAACTGTATATGTGAATTCATTTGGAATGATTCTACTTTTTATTCTTCTCCTCTATTTCTTTAACTCAAGCCACCTCTTTTTTGATGCAGAATGTGCTTCAACTCCTTTCAACCATGACCCTCATGGGGGGCCGTTTCTAGGGAATTCCCTTTAAGTGAAGGGAGATGAGGAGGAGGAATCTCTCCATTGAAAAATCTATGTTTAGGTAATGTGTCTAGCAAGACAAAAGAGCCTATGATCATGTAAATTTTCATTAATTTTGGGGAGATCGACAACATAGTCATTTACCCATAGCGGAACCACACATTTGTGTATTTCAAGCCCATTGAGCATGCCAAAGCAACCAAGGATTGTTTACGGGGCTTGGCCATGGGAGGAAACTCTTTTGTAATTGAATTTACCGAGGCAGTAAGGATTTTTCATTTCATTCCTCTTTGTTTGTTCCTCTAGTGGAGGTATTTCTGTTAATTCTCCATACACCCTTAGCTTAGCTCGATATGGTGATAAATGTTCTTCAAACCCTTTATTATCCAAAGATATTTAATCTAAACACTATTTCCCAGGGGATTTCATCAAATTTCCTCTAAAATTTTTTTTACTTAAAGTATATCGGTCAATTTCTTGTTTGGCTAAGAAGTTTTATTTAGCTAAGAATTTCTCCTAGGTTTCATCTTAGTACTTGTTTGCACGTAAATTTGATTTCTTTGCTTTCATTTCTAGATTGGTTTATTTTCCTTCCTTCCCTGTTTCACTTAAGTGTTTCATTCAACTTTTCATCAAGAATTTTCTTTTCATTGTCTATGATAGATAAGAAAGGTCAGATATATTAGAATTCCCTAAAGAAGATGAAAAATTTGTACCCAATCTATTGTAAAGTGTGCCTTGTTTATTGTGCTTGGATTTCTTTTTGGATCTACTCATAGTTTCAAAACACGTTTGATCACATGGTCCTTGTAGAATTTCTTGTAGATTCACAAGCTCATGTAATCTACTAAAACAAGAGACAAGAATTTACTTCTACTCTTTACTGCAGAAACACATAAAGATCGAGCAAAGCAATAATCAATAAGAGGAAGAACATCAATGGCACATAACACAATAAATATCTAGGGAAAGCCTCAACCCAAACCCCCACTATTTGTATTGCATTAATCAGACACCCAAGATGATAATACAATTCTTTTTCTCACAAGAAAAATCCCATTACTCATAAAATCAATCTCAAACTCACAAGCAAACTCTTGGCCAACAATTATCCAATTCTCCTCCTCTCCATGTCCCTATTTCCTTGCGCCCTTGGCCAAAGAATTCAGATGAATACAATATGATCTGCTCAACCTTGAGCTTAACCTACACAAGTATTTCATATCCTCTTCTTGATGACTTCCTTTGGCCAATACTTAGCCAAATTTCCAATCCTCCAAGCTTCTAATTCTTTGCACAATTCCTAAGAGAATTAGACCGTATTTAAAGGGAGATTCCTCATCCATAACGGCGCAATCCCTTCTAGGTTCAGTTCCTGATTGCATGCACCATCTGTACAACTCAGAAAATTATACAACAAAGAGTACACAATCCTTGCACTCTAGTTTCAACTGGGTCTTTCTCAGAATCGACATGCATGAGTTTGTGATGAGGTAATCTTCAGTTAAGTGGAGTAGCACTAGTTGAGTGCACTAATGCATCAACTGACTGTTAACTCACTATTAGTTCCTTAAACAGTTTGGAACTAATTTAACTGGACTTAACTCAGTAAACTGAGTTAACTAATTACCACTCATACTTAACTCATCCTAGACCACTATAATATAGGGAGAACATATACATGACTTCATAAATACTTCCAACTCAAAATTCCTAAGTTAACTTAACTTCATTAACTATTGCAAGTTTCTATGAGAAAAGAATTCAATTTTAATTCATATTTTAATTCAAGGACAAATTAATCTAGAATTTCTGGATTCTATTTTTATAATTTCTTGTTGCTATTTTCAACACTCCCTCTCAACAAGAAAGGAATTCAACTCAATCTCGATCCAGAAATTTTGGAATGTTTTGCATGAAACACTTCTCTCTAGTGTTGTTGATCCAACAACTCTAGAAACAAAAAGCATCCAACCTGAATAAGAATGATGCCTCTGTCATCAAAGTCTCTGACTGCTATTGCCTCTATCGACTGAAAATTTTGCGCTTTTGTTGACTCTACCTTTCTGCACTATTGTCAACCCTTCTCTACACTTTTTCAGTATATGACTGCTCTAGCCTCTGTCACTTTGACCTCTGACTGCATCAATCCCACTCATTCCTCCCCCTATTATGTACTTTAGGCTCTCGTAGAAATGTATGATCCATGAGATAAAACCACTCAATGGACCCTACCCAATTTCAAACCTCTTCGGACTATCACTTTACATCACCCCACCTCACACCTAGAGGTATGGGTGCATGTGATCCCTCTGCCAACCTGGCTCTAAATTACCCCCTACTCTCTTTGCATGACTGGATGCCTCCACTCGGCCTCCTCTCAGCTTCTCCAATTTTGACTGCTCCACAATTTTCTGAGACTACTTCTGAGACTCCTTCTCTTCTTGAGTGTATCTCTCCACTCAATCTCCTCTCATCTTCTCTAGTTGTGGCTGCTCCACAACTTCCTGAAGCTGCTTCTGAGGCTTCTTCTAGGGCTGCATGTTGAGAGGTAATTTACTCTCCCTCTCAACCACTAATTCACTAACCTTTTCCTTGCTCCTCAAGGCTTTGCATGCATCTTGAACCTCAAGAGCATACAAAAATGTAAATTTGAAACAGGAACTCTGGCAAAAAAACCCCGAAAAAACATCAAAAACAGTGCTAAAAACGAAAAGTGTTTATACTGGATGATGGTTTTCTAAGGGTCAATTTTGAACATGTTTTAAAAATGGAAGTGAAAACAAAAATTTCGTGCAAAAAACACCTTGAAAACGAAAAATGTTGATACTAGAACGATGTTTTTTTTTTAGGGTCAATTTTCAACATTTTTAAAAAATGTTAGTAAAACCGAATTTTTATGTGCAAAAAAACAACTGTTTATGAGGAAAAAAAACAGTAATGTTTTTGATAGAATAACATTTTTCTTTCTAAGTATAAATTCAACATGTTTTAGTAATGACCATAAAGATAAAATAATGGGATCTGAAATACAGTAAAATTCTACTAGTTTTCATCCATCTTGTTAAACATATAATAACATCACACTAAAGATTTCTAATATTCTAATTATTTTCAACCAAACATTAAAGATACAAAAAAAATGGAATTTTTTCAACCATAAAATTAAAAAACCATGACATTATGAACAAATTACATGACTAAATTAATCAAAATGTCATTATTTGTATATTGACTGAAACATGCATTATCTCTAATTTAATGTTGCATTGTAGATATTCTAAACAATACAAATCATCATAATTAAGACATATTCTCCAAAAATATAAAAATGACTCATAACTTTTGATTTAACACCATATGGAAATCAAAATTTTTATTTCAAGATATGATGCAAACATCAGTTATATAAACTGTCTTAGAAAATTATTCAAAATCACTCATATATTCTTGCACACCATCAGAATTCACATCTTCAGATGAATGAATGGATGTAGACGAAGATGTTCCATATTCTTCTTTTTCATCAACTAGTGCCTCATCTAAGTCCACATGCATGCCCACCATTTCAGGTTTCAAAATTCTTCTGGATCTATGGATGGTTTCAGCAGACTCCCATCTCAACACTATTCTTTCTGGTAACAACCTTTTTAGAATCTCTATCGTCTTGAAGCGAAGAGTTCCTCTCTTTGTTAAATTGAATTCATAAACAAGTATGTCAACATCCTCCAATTTTAAGAGGTCTGTGCGATGACGATCTATATTTGTACCCTTTCTTTTTCTCTTTCCACCATTTTTTTGTCAACTACCATCTCTGGCAGGGAAAATTTTAAGAACCACCCTAAATTTATATGTATAATAAATGGGCTAATCTCCATGATACATAGGAAAAATTGGAGGCGATTTGATCAATAATATAATATGTATATATAATTTTTTTGGTGAATCTCTCACCAGATTATATTATCTTGTACAGTGATGGAGACTCTTTCACTGAATTATAAAATCTTGTAAGTTCTTGGCAAATCTTTTACTGAATAATAAAACATTGTGAAGTCTTAGCGAATGTTTTGTTAAAGTATGAAACCATATATGATAATAAGAAAACATATTCATTAAATTGTAATATAGTAACATACATGTTTGGAAAAAGAAACATAATTTTCTCTTCCTACAAACAATGTTCCAAGTTTCAGTGGCCACGTTTGTCAAGGTTCTTACAATACACTCTTTCATATCCTTCTATTAGTTTGGATAATATTCCACAACAAAGTTCTTGTAGGTGTTGATATTGACAACGAGTTTTGTCAAGGTAGGAGAGATTAATCTTTTCTCTACAACTTTTGTCAAGCTACCACTTTTTTCAAGTTATCAAATTTCTTTCTTGTTCCATAGACTCCAAATGCGAGATAAAAAAAAACACATCAAGTTTGTTTACCCCAACACGCCAACAAGTAGCAAGCCCCAACTATATTATATAAGAAAGTATTAGGTATCCCAAGGGCTTGAAGGGGATCTAATTGAAAGAAGTGACCATTGTGAGAATCCTTCTAATCAATATATATGAATATATAAATGAAGATTTATTATTATTTTAATTGGAAATTTCAATTAAATAATAAAATTTAATTACGTCTCTCCCAATCTAAATTGCTTATTAGCATAATTCACTACCCTCATAGGTCTCACATTTTTTAACGGCGTTGTAACATGTATATTAATTTCCTTTTTGGTGAACAATCTCCATCTTTTAGGAAAATATGGTGCAGTGGCTCCAATCCCTACAGATCATTAGGACAAACTAAGAATAGCACAGAAGATGAAAGGTTGTACAAACCAACTTATTTTTCAAACAACTAATCCAACATCAGTACCTAAACTTTTTCATGAAGATATCATATTGAGAATGTTTGAAAAATGGTGAGAAATCTTATGCGAGGGTGATGCGAAAAGAGTGGTAAGGTTTCATTGTTTTGAATTTTTTTTGTTAAATCAGAAAAAGTTAAAAACCAATATTAATGGAGATATTGGTATTTTTTACTAAATTTTGTGAAATGACTAAATGTAGCTTTAACCATTCACCTTAAGATGTTTTTACAATATAATTTCCTAATTCTATTTAATACCTTCATTATCATAAAAACCAACCTATATCCATATTAACTCCACATCTACCACTCTTAGGGGGATGAAATCTATTTATCCCTTTGAGCACTTGGTAGACTCAGAATTAAGATGGATCTAAGATGATAGAATTTCCCCTTTAAATAGCCTATGGTCACATGAATACCATGGTATTACCATGGGTCAATACCATGGGTTATCATAAACCTGGAGTTTAAAAATTACTATTAGTAATTTATAAAAATTAATAAAATTAATAGTTGATTTTTATTTTATTTTTTATTTTAACCAAGTTAAAATGTTTAACATACATTAAATTACAACATCCATTTTTACTCTTGATTTACCAAGCCCCAAGAGGGATCAAATATTTTTTCACTCTATGCTAGTTTGCATATCACGATATTTGATACCTCTCGGGGCTTAGTAGATCTAGAGTAAAGATGGATCTATGCTAGTTTAATTCCCCCACTTAAATATGCTACATTCCACGTGAATACCATGGGTCAATACCATGTGCCATTTTTATTTTTATTAATACTAATATTAGGGTTAGTAATTTTTTTTGGACGGTATTAATAATAATCTAGCCCATGGTATTTGGCCCATAGTATTTTGCCCATATAAATATAACGCATTTTTTGAGTGTTCGTAAATATAAAGTGACTTATGGAGTAAATACAAAAAAAAATTTACTTGTTTACCATACCTCTCGTTTATTTATATTTTTATTAATTTACCATACCTCTTTTACAAATATGGTATTTGGCCCATAGGATTGACTTAAATAAAACCTCTTTTTTGAGCCTTCGTAAATAGAAAGAGGGTTATGGACTAAATATAAAAAGAGGTTTTATTTATTTACCATACCTCCACTTTATTTATATTTTTATTTGTTTACACCCTTGCATGTATATAAGGTTACTTATGGAGTAAATATAAAAAATGTTTTATTTATTTACCATACCTCTCATTTATTTATATTTTTATTAATTTACCATACCTCTTTTATAAATATGGTATTTGGCCCATAGGATTCACTTAAATAAAACCTATTCTTGAAAATTAGGGTGAATGTAAGGTTGTAACTCCTAATTTCAAGGGCTAAATTTACCTTTTTTACCCTCTCCCTTAAAATAAGGTGGGCTATTTGAGGCGATTTGTAAAAATGTACTATGATACAAAATATTCGCCCACTAAAAATTTAAAACCCCTTACGCTCCTGTAGCAATTTTGGAATGCTCCTATAACATAATATTTTTATCCATATCTCTCAAAATATAGATTGGATTGACCTAATATTTGGTGAGCATGTTTCCATAATTCTTATGCATATCCCCATAAAAAATCTCGACCAACAGATGCATGATTCATGAGAAAAAATAAAAATGGTTGCAGGTAATGGAGGAAACTTTCTCAAAATGTGTGCACTGGAATTTGCTGAAATTCCTTGAGTATGTTAGCATAATCCATATGCATATCCCCATGAAAAATATCATCCAATAGATTTATGGTTTTTGAGATATGGTAAAAATAATTTATGCCCTGTGTATTTTAGCCTCCAATAGAAAAACAGAACCTTCCTATAGAATTTTAGGACAATGATGGAAATCAATGGGTGGATGATGGAAATGAATGAGGGTGATGGATTGACATGGCCTTGGTCCTTTTGGAGAACCTGGGAAAAGGAGGACAAATCCCAAGTTTGACTTCTTTTGACTAGGTTTTTGATCAATTTTTTCTTTTGTTGCTAGCTTGTTCTTGTTGTTTGCAAAGGTTGGAGAGTATATGCATTCATCAAAGAGAGATATATGGAGATTTTATTTTTTTTTTCATTTTTTTCTCTTTTCTTAGGCCTACTAGCTAACTCAATGATATTCTCAACTAATAGGTCTACCTGGGCACCTCAAAGGAGGTTTTCACCTAGGATAATTTCTTTTTCTCTTTTTTCTCTTTTTTCCAACCCATTTACTGCCTCATGGAGGTTCTCAATCAATGAGCCAATCTTAGGTGCCTATAAGGAGGTTTTAACCTGAGATTTTATTTTTTCCCTCTTATTTTTTCATTTTTTATTTTTTTATTTCTATCCTGCTCTACTTGAAAAAAAAAACAAAATCTCTTTCAAGTATAAGAATACTTCCAATGGAGCCATGTGCACATAAAGATGATAGATAAAATCATTTGTAGGCTCAAAACATGTGCTTTGACATGTAAATGAATGTGAGAGAACAAATGCTTTAATTGTGATGATATCAACCACTATTGAATAAGAGAGTGAGGCTCCATCTTGTTGATTTTCTAGAACCAAACCTCAATATATCTTTGATGCCCTTGGTTTGCTTGCTCATCTTGATCATTCTTCATGTATTATTTTTCTGTGTCATTCAAATCTTCTACTATTTCCTGATTATTATCTTGAACACAGAGGATCTGATGGTAAACATGATGTAACTTTCTCAATCTCATGTGAATCATATATTTTTGAATGTTGTCCTTCAATGAAATCAGGAGAATCCCTTTTCTACAATACTCTTCCTGATCTAAGAGGAATACCATTTATATAAAGAGGAGTTGTTTGGAATTACTGTACCTCAACATTGTAAGTGGGTTGAGCTACTTCCTTGTGTTGGTTTGGAAATGGTGGTACAGATAGTTGAGTGGGAGTGGAACTTTGAGATGGATGTGTTTAGGTTGTGATTGTGGTGGAGGTGGATGGTAGGGATAACATGGAGTTGTGTATGGTGGATATTGAGGAAAATATTGAGGATATTGTGGATTTCTCCCATAAGTTTCTTGCCAACCTTGTTGCCAAGATTGGTTTTTGGGTTGAGATGGACAAGGTTGCCAAGGAAAGGGTGTGTTCCAATTACTTTGATATGGATGTGCATAACCTTGAAATTGTGAATTAGGTTCTTGCATCATACCAGGTTGACTAGGCTGCCATGGTATTCTTGGAGCTACATAACATAGTTGCTTTGGTAATTGACTTGCTCCATTGTCCTCTTTGTAAACTTTCTTCAACCTCGGTAATGATGGGCAATATTTAATAGCATGTGATTCTTCATGGACAACACAAATATCAACATATTATTTTTGCTTATTTTTCAATCTTAACATGTATACTTGTTTACTTACATTGCTAAGAATTTATGTTTTAAATTTATCAAGAAAATTTTCAAGTTTAGCTTGACTTACCAATCTTGATGTTGATTTACATACTCTCGATATGTGTTTTCATGTTTAACAAATTTATTCAAATGATAATTGGTATACATCACCTCTAGTCATGAGATCAAGGAGATAAATCCACTCACCCCTAATTGTCCTAAGTAAGAGGGTTTTTAGTGTGTCAAATCCTAAATGATGCAACTTTTCTCTCTTAACATATACATAAATCTCTTTATTATATCATCAAGGCTCTCATATTCTTTTTGACTCATTCTAAATATTTCTTCTTTAGGATCGTAATCTTGTATTTTTCTAGAAATATCTTTTTCATATCATTTCATGATCTTATTGAATTAGTCCCTAAAATCACAAACCATATCCTTCAATGTTTCTGGAAAAAATCTCAATTTTTGGGTGTTTAATAATTAATGATAAGATCTATGAAGTATTTCAAATTCAAAGAGAAAGGTTTCTGTATCTGATGGCCTCAGACCATGGAAGTTTGGAAGGAAATATGAACACTTATATCAATATCTTGAATGGGAAATCCAAGAGGATCTTCCTCATTGTCATCATATCCATCCATTTCTCCTACCTTCTCTGTCACCTCCTCTCCTTCTACCTGCAAAAGTGGATGGTGATGTGGTTCTTGATGCACCACGTGATAAAAGGGGTTGTTTGGTGTTGGAGAATTTTTTTTTTTTAATGTTTTTTTGTTAAAAAATTGAATAAAAATGTTCATGCAAGGCAATTTTTTGAAATGAAATATGCTTATTGAATTTTTTTGTTTTCGCAGAATTGGATCAATTAGGGAAGAAAACAATACATACTTTGACACGTCCCCGACAACAGTGCCAAAAAGTGATGAGCCTCAGTATTTCAACAAGAATGTTGCAACTCCTAAGGCTACCGAATTAAATTATCAACCCGAGGTTCGTGCAAACTTAATAGGTGTCAGAACTATATGTGCACCATGCAATGTGTGCTTCTTTCGTTGATCTGATGCAATGAACAGAATGCCATGAAATCCAAGCCTAAACTAATTCCATAAATGGAAATGTTACTCTCTTTGAAGAAAGAAAACCTGATTACTTTTGTAGAGAGGACATCCTAGTTACTTTTGCATAAAGGAAAGGATATTCTACTTTGCGTGAATGTAAATGTTTTTAATTTTATTCTTTAAGTTTTAATATAAGCTTTAATTTTTCTAATTATCATTTTGATTTTGTTTACATTTATATTATTATTTAATTATGTATTTTTATGTTATTTCTTCAATTTTTTATGTTATTTTTAGTTTTTTTATTCTTATTATTTTTAATTGGTTGGGTATTGTTTTTGGATTTTAAAAATATAAGGTTTTCTCCTTTTTTATAATTTAATGTTTCTTTTTGTTTTATTTTTTAAATAATTTTTTTCCTTAATTTTTAAAAGATTTTTTAAAATAGGAAGATTTGTTTTCAAATTATTATTTTTTTTTCACTTTTTAGAATATATTTTTTTTCTCATTCTATTTTTTAAGCTAAATTATTAAAAAAAATTAATAATTAAAAAAAATCGTGCAATGTTACTTTTCAATTTTATGTTTTCGTAGGGTACTAGTTTACAGCTTACATCAAAAATAAAATAAAACAAAATTAAAAATTTATCAATTTTGAAAAATACTTAAAAAAAACATTTGGGCAAAAAAAGAAGTAGACAAACTTTAGATGTTAATTTTTAGAGTTTTTCATATTCATGATGTTTGGTCTTTAATGATATGGTCGAAAAATGATGGAATTTTAATCCTTAAAAAAGGACAACGTTGCATCACCATTTTTGCATTTTGGCGGCTTTTCATGTCTTTCGTAGTCGTGATATTTGGTTTTAAATGCTATGGTTCAAATATGTTGGGATTTTAACCTTGAAATTAAAAAAATGTGATGGTGCATCACCACTTTTGCAATTTAGTGTGTTTTTTCATGCCTTTTGTAGTCATGATATTTGGTTTTAAATGACATGGTTGAAAAATGTTGGAATTTTAACTCTAAATGAGAAAAGGGTGATGTTGTTTCTCTAGTTTTCAAAGAAACATAAAAATCAGCACTAATTACAATCTCTAAACAAACAATAACTCGGTCAAGTACTCGTTAAGTTAGTAACTTTGTTTAGACTCTATTCAATAATTGTTAAAGCCATCAACTTGAGCTTCCCCCTTAATATATCACTTTAGATATAGGGATCCCCTTTCCTACTCCATAGGGATTCTTTGGTTATTATACTTTTATGCTTGTCTTTTCCTCTTGGCTTCAAGCTTGTATACAATACTGTTGATATTAGTATATTGTGATTTGGCACATATTCACCAAGCTCACACCATGTAATGTATTATGACACCATTTTTTCTTACTTGACTAATCCATTTATGACATCGCCCACCATTGTGTCATATAGATATTGGGATGAGTATAGGTATGCCCACCTCATCAATAGGTACATCTATTTCATTTCTACACATTTTTCTCTTGTTTATTACTATAGGAAGCATACTCTACACTTATGCTTCCTTTCATTTGGTATCATAGCTTCATCATTACAAATCCAAGGTGTTTAGTGACAATGTTGTTTGATCTAATATTAGTTTAAGTGAGAGCTTTCACGAAAGGAAATCTTGTTGCAAGGAAATGGAAAGAACTTCTAGATTAGAAATGGAAAGTTTTAATTGCACTAAATACAGGTTATGGAAACTCAAGATGGAGTTGATATTCATGTAGATTGATATCTATAGGTTGCAATATTTGTAACCCAACCTGCTTTTATGAAAGATGAAGAATGGGTGGTGTTGTAAAGAAAGGAAAGAATACTTATCAAGCTATGTTTGGTTGATTATGTATTAATTAATTTTCTTGATTAAATAATCAAAACAACTCTCTAGAAGAAGTTGGGAGATTTATATTAGGGTAAACCCCTAGTTAAGAAATCTTTTCTTTACAAAATGTTTTTCCTTGAAAATGGGTGATGGTGATTCTATGGCTAGCACTTAAATGAATTTAATATTGTTGTGACCTTTTTTATATTAGATGGAGTGAGGATGGCTGAGAGAGATCAAAGTAGTACGCATTTGTGTTATTTTCAAACTTCATGGGACAACATGGTAATGTTCATTTGAAGTACTATAAAGTCATTGATGCTTGATGTTGTTGTGGCTTATTTAATCTTGAAGAGAGTGAGGTAAGCTTTTGAATCCAAAAATGAGGCCTTAGTTCTTCATCGATGATATAAGGTGAAAGGAAAGAGGAGAGAAAATGGTAGATCCAAATATTATGGAAGACATAATTCTCTTGGAATTTTCAAGGAAAAATGTTGAAACTATGGCAAGGTAAATCATTTTAGAAGAGACTACAAGAAAAAAGTTGAATAAGAAGGAAAATAATGATTTTGATGAGTCTAAAAATTCTTATCAAGGGGATGGAGGAGATGCCTTTGTTGCAGCTTTGGCAACCCAAGTAGGCTAGAGTGCATGCTTGATAGATGTTGGAGATTCCTTCCATATGACTTCAATTGGCACTATTTTTTGGTATTTGAGAAATATGATGGTGGAATGGTATATTTTGGTGATGACCCTCCTCTTAATATATAGCTTGTGGTATATTTTTAATCAAATTTCTTGATGGTAGAGTAAAGAGGATCAACATAATTTTGTGCATTCTAGGTCTAGCGTGAAACCTACTATCAATAAACAAACTTAATGATGAAAGTGTGCATGTTCTTTTCTATAAAAAGAGTGTAAGATTTTCTAAGGAGATATGGTTCTCACTAATGGTGTTCGTATGGGAATTTTAATCCAACCTTATGCATGCACTATTCAATGTAATAGTTCCTTGATTTTCGTAGTGGAGGTATCTATAAAATCTACACCTTCACAATTATCATATACATCTACTTTTAATGGTCATGCATTCAAGATACCTAAATAATCTCTTGCTTTACAAAGAAAATTATGTTCAAAGAAGACAATGCTATGGAACCAAATATTGGAATTTATAGATGAAAGGGGCCTATGAGCTTGGAAAAACAAAAATCTTGTTGATGGATTGAATGCTTGTGCTCTTGAATTTGAATTGAATATATGGAAAATAGAATTGAGTTCAGTTTTATTCTATTTCTAAAAAAATATTTGGTTGCTAGATTTAAACTTGATGTATTTGATCTAGTTAAAGTTTGTTTGATTTCTAAATTTTTGTATTATGTGTCATCAATTGATGATTATTTCAGAATTACATGGGTATATTTTTTTAGAACTAAATATGATGTTTTTAGCTGGTTTAAGGAGTTTAAATCTCTCATGGAAAATCAGACTGGTAGGAAGATTAATGTGTTGAGGATTGATAATGACACTGGGTTTTATTTGTAAAGTTTGATAAGTTTTCTAAGGAGAATGGAGTTTTGAGACATAAGACAACTCCATATACCCCTCAACAAAAAAGAGTTGTATAATGAATGGATAGAACATTGATGGATAGTTATATGAGTATGTTTAGTGGAGTCAACTTAGAGAACAAGTTTTGGGCAAAAGCAGTTGCTACTGCATTGTACTTGACTAACATTCCTCCCACATCAACTCTTGTAGATGTGACCCTTATGGAGGTCTAGATGAGCAATAAACTCTCACTTTGGCATCTTTGTGTTCTTGGTTGTGATGGATATGCTCATATACCTAAGGAGAAGTAGTTGAAGTTGGACAACAAGGATATGAAAAGTATCTTCATTAAATATGGTGTTAGTGTGAAAAAATACAAGCTTTAGGATCATGTGCTCGAAATTTTTTGTGCAATATGAAAAGTATCTTCGTTAACTATGGTGTTGTGTGAAAAAATATAAGCTTTGGGATAATGTGCCGATTTGTTTTCTATAAAATGAATTCTATTTCTAGGGAAATTAATCCTTCTCCCATAGTTTTAATGCTAGAAGAGGATGAGAATAACTTAGTGGTTTATCTACCACCCAAGACTAAGAAAGTTGAACCAAGAAGTGAACAAGAAGTTCATGATGAACCTAATGAGGAGGAGGGTTTAGAGAGATCATATGGGGAGGAGAAAAAACTTCACCTCAAACTTGAGGGAGGTCCATTCGATAAAGAATAAAATCATGCATGTATAACTGCAATTTATTTGATTTCAAATGCATATTTTCTTTATTTACAAACACTGGTGGACCTAGAACTATGAAAGAGGAAATGTAGATGGAAGATAAGGAATCTTAAAGATCAGTCATAGGTGAGGGAATGGATGCAATTATAAAGAATGATACACATGACTTGGTATTGTTTCTTAATGGCTGAAAACACATTGGATGTAGATGGGTATTCAAAAAGAAGATTGGATTGAATGGAAATATTGAAAAGCAAAAAGCAAGGTTGGTTGCAAAATTATATTTCTAGGTTGATGTGATAAAATTTGGTCATGTATTTTCCTTAATTGCTAAGTTAACATTTATTACAATCCTATTATTTGTAACAACAACGTTTGATTTAGAGATAAAACAATTGGGTGTGAAGACAACATTTGTATATGGTGACTTGAAGGAGGATTATATATATAAAGACCACTACACTAAAAATGTAAATTTAAAAAGTCTTTATCGGGCCTCAAAGAGTCTCTTTGAATGCGGTATTAAAAGTTTGAATCTTTGGTCTTTGGATTGTGAATTCAAGTTTTTAGATCATATTACTATGTATATTACATACATGATGGTGTTAATTTCATTTTTATCACTCTATATGTCAATGATGTGTTGTTCTTTGGTAATAGTAATGTTGTGATTTGTGATTTGAAATCTCAACTTTCAACACAATTTGGTATGAAGGACTTTGGGGCTACAAAATATATCTTAGGAATGAAAATTAGGAGAGATAGAGAAAATAAAAAGCTTTGGTTGAGGCAAAGTAACTATGAAAACTCTATGGTACAACCTTTTCACATGGTAGATTGCAAACCATTGAGTGTTCTCGTTTCTATGGGAACAATGCTTCTAGTTGAGTAGCATCCGACAACATTGTCATAAATGGAGGATATGCATTGTGTTCCTTATTTTAGTGCACTTGGTAGTTTGATGTATGTTGTGTCTATACTAGACCAGACATTACCCAAGTAGTGGGAGTCTTGAGTTGATTCATGGATAATTTGGGTATGAACTTTGGACCATAGTGAAGATAAAGGGTCTTCAAGTATTTTTTCGACACTTTTGAATTTTCCATTTGTTATCATGGTGTTGTTTCAGGGACCCACACTCACTAGGTATATATGGTTATGTGTTATCTGATTAGGCAAGGGATATAAATAGGCAGAGATCTATGACTGGCTACATGTTTCAATTATTTGGTGGAGTAGTAAGTTCGTTGAGAAAGCAACAAGTTGTGGTCATATTTTACGCTAAATAGGTAGGGTAAATGGTAGCTATGCATGCCTATGAGGTGGCCATTTGGCCTAATAAACCATGATAAAAACTAGGGCTATGCCAACAACTACTACAATTCAATGACATAGTTACATTGCCATTTATTTGCTAACAACCCTACCTTTTATGTGAAGACAAAGCATATAAATATTCAATACCATTTCATTAAGGACATGGTAGAAGATAAAAATGTGATACTAGAAAAAGTTGACAAGTTGTAGAACATTGTTGATGCTTTAACAAAATTGGTGAGCATAGGTAAATTCAAGTGATGCTATGAGTTTATGGGTCTTATGGCCCATAGCAATTAGCTCACAATTTGATGCATTCTTCCATGTTGGGACAAGTGTGTCATACACCCTGCACTTAGGATAAATGTAGAGCTACAATAGGGAACACATGTAGATATAGTGGGGAATACATGTAAAGAAGTGGTAAGAAATAATTTTTGAGTAATGGTAGGGAATAAATATAGATCACTTGTAAGAAATGAATGATAAATAATAATAATTGCATAATTAATTTTTGGTTGTTTCCATTATGTAGAATTGAAAGATTAAACTTTAGTATTAATGGTCTATTTATTAAATTCTAAAATAAAAAAAAGTAGTATGATTAGAATGTAAATTTTAAAGTAATGTTATGCTCCCAAAATTTCTTTGCAAACTTTATTTTAGTGTTGAACACTCTCTTTGAAGACATAAAAACTCATTAAAATATTGTACCTAGTTAATTGCTAATAATATGTTGATTTTTCTCACATGAAAACTAATTAATTAATATATTGTAACTATTTAATCGCTAATAATATATTGATTTTGCTTTAAAGACTTTTTTTTAGTAATATATTACCATGTTATTTAATTTATATGCATTTGCGAAATCGCCTCTGCATCCTTTCCACTTCCACGATGAACAATATTATTCAAATTACACACTTTCACATAAATATAAATACATCCTTTTCAAAGGTCTGTTTCCTTGCATCATATTAAGTAACAAGGAATGAACACAGATGAAAGGCTTGTTTCTGCATGGTGGACTGCACAGGAAAGACATTTTTATTTCCACATGGAGGACTGCACATGAAGGCTGTACTGTCATGAAGCCTTTTCCCAGAAAAAAACCCCTCCATTGTCAAAGAAATCACGAATAAAACATTCAACTATATTGCGCAGAGTCGAATGGAATGGGATTGGATGATGACACATCCACAACACAAATATTACGCCATAGAAAAATACTGAACAGCTACACTTATTGAGGATAAATGGTTCTCCTCCACGTACGCCATTATCATGTAAATAATAACATGGAAATATCAATGGCAGTGGCATTACAGAACTCATCTTTATTCTTATTGCTGCTATGCAAAATGTTATAGGAAAACACAACACAACGTCATAATCACGACACACTTAGAAGGGGACATGAAATTTTATGAAGAAGATATGAGATTTTATGGAGGAGAAAGAGTGATTAACAGGGTTTCTGACAGACGCATCTTCTGTTGCCAAAGTGGGTGTGGCGGCAGCTTCCCGTATGGAACCTCTCTGTCTGGCAAACCACTTTGCAGTTAGAGCTTCTCACGCAATATCCCTTAAACTTGTGGCTCTGCGACTCACAGGTCCGCCCTTCAACCTGCATCTCTGCACCTAACATCCACATCCACCACACAGTTAAGGCATACAATGAGCGAATGACCCACCAAACTTCAGAAAATCAAGAAAAAGAATACACGCTACAAGACCCACCAAACTTCAGAATCAAGAAAAAGAATACACGCTATAGGTTAGTAGGGAAGAAAGAGTACCAAAGCTTATGACAAGAATAAGGAACAGAAACAACACACTCAGGCTGCTCATTCTCTTCGCCATCTACTTGTAAGAACTGAAGGAAAGATCTGCGGGACAGAAAATTACTAATCGAAGATATTCACAGTATCTTCTACACTGCCTTCTTGCGAGCGCGGATATGGAAGAGAAGGCCAGGAGAATTGCTTATTTATAGGGAGTGGTAGGCCGCTTTTTCTTGTTAATGGAAAGCCGCACGCAAGTGCCACTCACGTGACTGGCCATTGGTGTTGTCAGTGGGAAATACATGAGGGACACTGTGAGGAACACTGCGTGTTGTCAGTGGGAAATGCATGGGGACACTTCCAAGAGGGGCACTAACTTTTATGGGGATACATATTTTTCAGTTTATATGTAATTAATGCGGTTTAGTTAGATTTAAATAAGTATTATATGGGTATATATAGCCTGATGGTATTAATGTGTCTATAATGGATAATTAATGTGGTGTGGTCGTATTGGTTTATCATTAAATTTAATGTGTCTATAATGGATAATTAATGTGGTGTGGTTGTATTGGTTTATCATTAAATTTAAATAAGTATATGGGGTGGGTTAAAATAGTTTTATTTTATCGTTAAATTTAAACCAGTGTAATGATTGGTATTATTAGGTTTATGAATTGATAATTAATGTGGTGTGGTTGTATATGGTTATCATTAAATTTAAATAAGTATATGGAGAGGGTATATATAGTACTGGTATTAATAGGTCTATGAATTAATAATTAATGTGGTGTGGTTGTATATGCTTATCATTAGATTTAAAGAAGTATAAATAATATATGTCGTGAGTATATGCAACCATATCACATCAATAGCCTATGAACTGATAAATGGCCTATGAACTGATAATTAATGCACAGATAATTAATGCGATATGGTTGTATATACCTACTATTAAATTTAAACAAATATATACGATAGGTATATACAACCCAAAGACATTGATTGCGATAACTTCATTTCGAGTGCCAAATGGAAAACCTGGCTAGGCGCCTCTGTATATAGCCTTAGTCTAACCATATAGCCTTTTTAATTTACCACCTCGGTACAAAACCATATTTATATATATATATTTCAATTTTGTTTGAGCTTCAGCTTTGTCTATTTAGGAATAATTTACAACATATAACATATTTTATTTTGGGTTGGAATTAGGTAACTTTTTGGATTGCAAAATTTAAAATTTTTAATATTTCAATTATGATTTTAATTTCAAAATCATTAAAATTTTTGGAGGTATCTTAGATTCCATTCGACAACTATAACTTGATTTTTTTTTTAATTCTCACTCTATTTAAGTAAAAATCTGTAAAAAAAATCTAATTTTGATATCAATTTTTCGGATTAATCACATAGTTAGGATTTGTTCGATCTTTCAAACCAACTAATGTGGTTCATCCACCTTACCCTGAAGATGAACCACACTAGTTGGTTCAAAATGTTGACCAAATCCTAACCATATGATTATTCTAAAAAACTGATATCAACATTATAGATCACAAAAGTCTTAAATCTAAAAAAAACCCAACTTTATGGGAGCAAAATTATCAATAATTAAAACTAATTTTATTTACTTACTCGATTATCCCTCCATTTATTTAGTTCCGCAGTTCCGTATGGTAACGTGGATGGAATTTAATTTATAATGTCCGAGGCAAGTTTTGCAAGTAAGGAGCTCCAGATTCTTCATGTTTTGTACGCTACGAACAAGGGACATACAGGGTTAAGAGTTAAAACAAAGGCCACAAAGCATAATATTAAAGTAAAAGATTTGAACATGGCAGATAATTTTAAAATCCATAATACACAGATAACATGGAATAAAATATATGGTCAAGTGAATATCTGCGCATGAAATCATAGCGATTGCGTCGGAGTTTTATTGGGAAGAGAGAAATGTTGTGATTCTTATTTCCAAAAGGCGTTGTCTACCTGCTTCACAAATTTGCTTAGCTGTTAGTTTTCTTGCTAGATTTTTGGTTAATTTTTTTTTAAATCACAATGTGTTTGAGTGTTTTAGGATGGAAATAAATTTGGATACCTAAAATCACAAATTTTTTAGGATGGAAATAAATTTGCATACCTAAAATCACAAATTTTTTTTAGGATGGAATTGGATACCTGAAATCACAAAATTTGAAAGCTAAAACTTAAATTTTCAAAAAATTTTACTAAATTCACAATTTCTATTGTTCTCCAAACTAATTTATACAAAATTTCAAAAAACGCATCGCATACTCTTTTATTGGGAAGCAAGAAATTATGTGATTCTTATTTCCAGAATTTCGAAGATCGCATCACATGCTCTTTCCAATTATAATTATAATAACTGGTTTTCATGTGGATGGATGACACTGAGATAAACCACCTTTTGCGTATGAGTGTTGTCAATGTGTTGTCAATGGCCAACTTTTGAGTTCACTGAATTAGCTCTGCGTGTGCGTAGACTATGGAAACTTTAGAGCATGGAAAATGCTAAATTGGTATATCTTTGGCTAATATATAACATTTTACGATAGTATTTATGAATGTCTTTAATACAATATAATTTATTTCTATAATCTATATGAATGTATTTTAAAGGTATATAGTTTATTCGTGTTTGATGCGGAGAGTCTGCAAATTTCAGTATACTTGGGTGTTTGACGTGGAGATAATAGAAAGGAGATTATTTTGTATGATTGGTGAAGCTAGTGAATGTGTCAAGGGAGACCTTCTCGCTTTTAATGCTTTGGCGTGAATCTTTCCTGGACTAAACAATGTTATTTGGGAGAAATTTATTGGTATTTTTCATGGAGCAAACAATGTTATTCGGGAGATATTCATTGGTAGGAGAAGTTACAACATAAGATTAAGTGTGACACTACAAGGTAAGGTGTATTTTATTGAAGAACTTTGTTGTGGTGGAAAATAAGTGTTTTGTGTTAATGTTATCATCTATGTTTATGTTGCTGTATTGGAATAAAGATGTTACATGTGTGGAGAGAAAATACTAGTGGTGTATGTAAATATCTAAAGAACTATAGTTCATCTAGGATCAATAGTGGTAGGGATTTGTCCATTAGTCATAGTCTATGACTCACAATGCTAGAAAGAGATTGAACCAAATGGGAAAATGATCCATTAGAACAACTATGATGCATATAAGTGGAGAGGTATCTAGGGGTGGAAGTATACATGCGCAATATGGATTATACCCATGTCCTAACTACTTATGCCCATACCCTACCTCATTATGCCTGAGCTTGAGATTTTAGTGTCATAACATTTGAGAGGACTAGGGGAGTTAAGGTGTGTGGGGCAGTGAGGGAGAAAGAAGAAGTCAACAAAATGTGTGTAGGGGTAATAAAAGATGTTGTTACAACCTTTGGTAGGTTTGTCAAAGAGGTGAAGGAACAAAAGCACATGCCCTTTAAGGAGCAAGAGACATATCCTTTCTTGTTATCTAACGATCTATCTTTCATCTTATAGAATGAGTTGGATGGGCATATGAGATTGCTTACACTTGAAAAAGTTGATGAAATGATCTTATGCCCCTGCTCATGATATAATCATGAGGGTTATGAGGAGAAGGAACATATGTGATAACAAAGAGGAGATATTTATATTTCCCAGAATGTAAGAAGTTGGGTGATGTTAATGTACTTTTTAGACTTAATATGAGACTAGGTTTTTACAATGTGATAATAACACATGAATATAATGAGAATAGGGTTTGATAATATAGAGAATAGTACTAAAATTGTGAAATATCTTTCAGTGGTAAATGAAGTGAAGCATTCATACATAATGAAGTGATACACATATCCTTGAACATAATAGAGTTCCAATTGATTATAGAGGAGCAATCATGAAACTAATCATATTGGTACAAAGTAAATCCATATGCATTACATTTCCTAATTGAATGCATTTTGCACACAAAGATTTGATATACACAATTTGAAAGATATTAATACCATGCTAAAATTTTGAAAGATTTCTCACAATTGAGTCATTTAGATGTTGATGAGAAAGGGTCTTTTCATAATCTAAGCATGCAAGTGATGAAGATAGAGATAAATAGTTACATTCCTTTCCTAGAGCCATCCCAAGTTTGTGTTTCGAACAATAATTTGGGTGGTGCTGAAAAACACCATTGTTTTTATTGTGAACCTTGCATCTTACAGATAATAAGAAACCAATAATTATAGTCCTATTTGAGGGAGAAACCTCCTTTTACAATGAATACAATGTATAAGTAAATATTTGATGATCCTGGGACTAGGTCCCGTTATTATATATATAGGAGAAAAATGGTACAATTATAATAAAATGAGACCATGAAAGGTTCTAGGCTACATAACAATATAATAATAGAAATGTAATCACTCAATATCTGGGGCTTAATAAAAGGTTTTAGAGCTAACATGGGGCTTATATATGCTTGACATGCCCCTTTGCTTCAAATAAGTGTCGTCCCGAACACTTGACTAATTTCTAGCACATGAACAAGTAATCTTCCCATGTCACCTCTTCCATTGGTAGGTTCTTTTTTTGATGAGGTGCTCCATAATTATTATATTACTTGACTACTTATTCCTTGGTTGAAGGTTTGTTTTTACTTCTAGTATTATTTTCCCTTCTTTAATTATCTCTGGTACACTTCCAGGCTACAAATGAATATCATGGTCATAATTTCGTGTAGGTGGACGACCCTTAGGCATTACTCCAAATACCTTGGAATGATTGTTGATAACTTATGGAGATCCTCTTACATAGATGATATTTGTGTTTGAACATTTAGTTAACAAAATTGTGCAAATACACCCTAGTGCCCCTTCTTGAGTAGTTTTATTATTCCATTAGAGTTATCACTTTAGAGAATTTGCCTTTACCTCTATATTTAATTTCCTTTCCTTCTAAAGCAGATATGATGAAGAGATCATGCAAATTAAAAGTATTTGTTCCCAATGATTGTGACCATTGGACTCCTAATATAACATTAGCACCACCCATTTGTATTGCAATCATGGGACTTTCCAATAATTACTCCCCCATGTTGAGCTTAATACTATGGCACTTCCCTGAATAATTTATGGTACCTTTATCTGTAATCATCCCCTGAAAATTTGGTGTTGGATATATGAAACAATATAGAAGTTTTGCTACTCCATAATAAACCGATTAGATATATATATATATATATATATATATATATATATATATATATCTTGAGGGATTGTGGAGTATTCATGTCGGCGAATGCACGATAACATATTGTTGGAGTAGTCCCTTGTAGCTCTAGATCTTATGATAGTTCCAATTATTAATCTTCTTCCTCTTCAAAGTTTAAGTATAATAATTTCTTCTTACCAAACATATGCCCCTTACTGTATTTGTCATCACAATTGAAACATAGTCCTTTTGATCTTCTTTCATCCATTTTTTGAGGTGTTTATTAAGAGAGGTTAAGAGAGCGAGTATGATATTCTTTATAGTTGTTTGTGACAAATTCTATAGTAGCCGTAATTTTTCTTTCAACTTCCCTCACTAGACTAAAGTCATGCCCTAGGGATTTAGGTTGAAAGAGACCCACTTCATGTTGGATTCTTTCCTTTAAATTTCCCATAAAGAGGTTTACTAAATTATTCTTTGAAATTTTTTTATCCTAAGACTCAAATTTTTGAATTCTTGAATGTACTTTGTAATTGGATCTTTTTGTCAAAGAGTTACCAATTGAATAAAGAATGTATTTCTCTTAATATCCCCATAATGCACTATCAATTCCTATGTAAAAATGGACCAAGATATAACAAAATCATTTTTCCTTTCACAAAGTCATTGATACAATACATGTTAGTCTTGTTCTAAAAATATGGATGCAATATTCACTGGTTGTAAGGATGCCACTTAGTGTAGATAAAAGTAGTGCTCCATCAATAATATCCATGTTATAGGACCATTATGATCAAAATTCCCCATATTGGTCTTCATAATGTAGTAATTCCTTGGTGTTGACTTGAAGCCCTAATGTTGTAGATCTTAGATTGAAAATTCATGATTTTGATTCTATGATTATTCTCTCCAATTGTGATAAAATACTCCCCACATGTGATTGAGTTTGAACAACATGGTTCTCCTTATGTTCATGATTTACTTAGATCTACATGTCCTTTTCTAGGTTATCCTCTAATAGATTGGTTTGTAATTCTTTTCTGCAGTTTTGCATTTCTTCATTCTTTTCATTCATATTCTTTTCCATTTCATCCATAGTTTTTTCTTTATTTTTATTCTTCTTCTTTTCTATTCCATCCATCATTTCTCTTTTAAGGTTCTCTTGAAAAACTAATAAATCGATCTTTTTAAACGTACAACCATCCATTTCATTAACTTTCTTCTCTAATTAGGAGAACCTAAATTAATGTTAGCCTTGTTGAGCCTTAGTTTGGTCTAATTATATACATCCTTCTGAACTTTTATTACTCATGAATTTATCTAATTTAATATCATTTTGCATGATTAATGAACTATTATCTGCAACTAGGAGCATGACAAGGTAATCACTTATTCTTTAGCATACTCCCTTTGCTTCTCTAAAAATTATATTAAAATTGTTATTAATGATGTTTTTTGTGTTATTTCAAGTTCTTAGAAAGCTGCATGAAACTTCAGTCAAAGATATACATGAATTAACAGTTGATTTCTAAGTGCAGCAAGTTTTGGCCTATGTCTACACCAAGTATGTGGATTGCTTCATCATCCAAGCTTGCCACGAAGGAAAATGTTAATTAGATGTATGAGCATCTATTCAAGACTATTTTGGAGTGAGTTGACATTCAAAGGTGTGTTTATCATTCACTAATCTGTTCTTGCACCAGTCCTCATTTCCTGCACCAGTTTGGGGCTTCGATATTTTGGCACACTTTTGGGGAAAAATGAAGATGTTTTTTTTGTATAAAATGAGTTTTTAACACCTCCACATCAACCAAAATGGACCTAGGTCATACGGATCAATTTTTAGAAAATAATTAATAATTCAGCCCTAAATTCGCATAGTTTTCAAACTTCCAACTTCCTCCTTGATTTGCATGTAGATGAAAGTGAATCTCGAATTTATGGAACACAGTTTTTTTTCCTAGTATAGGATATTAATTAAGCCTCAAATGATTTTCCAAAATTCATCACGGTTTGGGAGGTCCGAAGGGATGTTTAAGGAAGATTTGTAAACAAATAATATTAAACCTAGAATTGTAAAAGTATCTAAATAGTCAACTTGGGGCATGGTTTCCGAGGAAATTAAGCTTAATTCAAAAATTTGAAAAGAGGTATTTTTTGAAAACATGAAAAATTAGGCTCCATCATGACAATTTTCCAAAATTCATCAAGGTTTGAGAGTTACACGAGATTCGTTGAGGCTAATTTGTTAAAAAATGCAGAATTTTCCAGAATTGAGAAATTAGGTTGTTAGAGGCAAAACTCACGTTGTGGCCTTCATAAACAACCTCGTCATGGTCTATGAGAGGAGGAGGATGTTATTATAACCTTACATTATTGGTATGGACTTGGAGCATATGGCTTGGGACGTAAACTACTGATTCAATTTTATTAAAAGACTATTGATGTTAGGTTTTTCTTATTATTTCTAGTGTGTTTCATCATTATCTTAGCTCTGTAATTTAAGCTCTTAAAGGAGGGTGATATCTGGATTGGTAGGGGCTACCGGACCAGCTCAACATCCCTCTGGTTTTATATTCTATGTGTGAATTTGCAGATCTGCCATGTTAGTGCGCCTTTCATTTTAACTATAATGTGTTAACAAGAAGGCTTTTTGGTGGTTTGATATATTCATGGTTTTCTTTCTCATACTCTTTTTTCCTTTATATATGCTTGTTATTTTTATGTGAGGTTGATTGGATAAACATAAATATAATAACTTGGAGTGTGAATGAGAGTTTCCTTTCAAAAATTGCACTTATTTCAACTGTGTGATCAAAAGACTCTTATGATGAATGGATACCTTGTTTGTATGAAGAAATGATTGGGGTTTCTTATTCTAGTGTTGATTATCTTGGTGTGTTAATTCCATCATAAATATGGTATTACATGAAATTCAATTGGAATATATTTGAGTTGAGACTTGTAACTTTCCAGCCATTATTGGTTTGGAGAGTGGAAGCACTTTTCCTCCTCTGTCACTATACAAACATTCAGTCCAAGACACTATGAAATATTATTGTTGCATTGCAATTTTGAGTTGAAATAATTTCAATAAGACCTCTGAGATCATTAACAAGTTGAAGCTTGATTACAAAAAAAATCCTAGTTATTAAAAGAACTTGGCATTGTTGTTGAGCATAGCATAAAATGTGGATACCATTTTGTTTGCAGTGGAGAACAGTTGTAGCCTTGAAATATTTGTTGATATTCATGTGAAGATTTCACTTGATTCTATAGACCCTTTGTTTCCATACAAGTACATTTGTGAATCCAAGAAACTTTGTTGCTTGGATTGAAATCATACTTTAATAAGGCCTACAGAATCTTGAAGTAAGTCAACAATTTTGATTACGATTTAATCTAAACCTCACTACAACAAAAATAATCCTAAGGATGGAAAGTGAATTGGAATTTTCATTTAAAACAGTTGAACGCTAGAGTAATACTTGGTTCATGATTTATTAACAGTTAAATAGGGTATATTCATTTGATTTGGCCATTTAATCTCTTAAAAATCTTGTCTTTGGTGACTATAGATGATTTGACTTGTGCACTTAGATATTTCAACAAGTAATCTCTATTTGTGAGATCCTACAATCACAGTGCAGGAACACGAATTGAAAGAAGAATATTTATCCTTGTGATCTTGTTTGATAGTTTCACTTTGGTTTGGTAAAGGATGATTCAATTTCTTTTACATGAATATGGTCACTATATATTCCAGTTCTTAAATTGATTTGAAGAGATTGCGTGTTGAAGTGTGTTCTAAGGTCTAATAAAGAAATAGTTTGAAGCGAGGTTGATTCTCCTTGTGCTCATAGTAGTTTCTTTTATTATTAATTCACCTAATTTCATTGATATTATTAAAGGAAGATTTGAGTCATACTTTCAATTTCTTGTTTACATATAGAGTGGAGTGATTTTCATTTTACTGGTTACACATAGAGTTGATAGGAAAAAGGATTTAGTGTAGGAACTTGAATAAAGGTTTAGTTTTGATTTAAGAGTCTTATTTGGAATTAGTAGAGCTTGGATTTCTTAAGGTTTAGAAAATATTTACATTTTCTTGGTTGCTGCTCATGTTTCTAGGGTGATTGATGGTTAAGGTTTGTTTCTAGTTAGGGTTTACTTCTCTCTCAATTACCAATAACCAGGGTTTACTTGCAATTGTTGGTAGATTATATGTGAGTGTTTATGATTTCATTTCTAAATATTTATTTTCAGTGTAGGATTGAGGCAGGGATCATAACAAGTACAAGAACTCAATGTGTGAGCAGTTTCTAGACAAGCAATGATTTTGTTTTGCAGGTTGTTGGAGTCTCTCTCTGGCATCTGGAGTGTTGCGTCTCAAAGTCCACAGACCTCGGATTGACATTAAATATTGTTTCATTAATCCACGATATACTACACCGAACATTTTGGCGTTGATGTCTGGGAGGCGCTTAGGGATGGACCTAAGTAACATGCTACGATTTGGTTTTCTATTTAACTAGTTTTTCTTGCAAGATTTTGTTTCTTTCCTACATTATTTGATTTCATTTATAGGGTGATGTAAGAACCCCCATATTTTTTTTTTACCACATGATAACAGGATATACCGGCTAGCTTGTTGAATATAGAGAAATGGTATTTCGAGTCATTTTTCAATGAGTTGCTTGAGGCTAATATCAATCATCCAATGCACTTATTTCACTAACTGATTGGCAGGAACATTCAAAGAAGGAGTCTTGAAGTAGTACCAGGAGGAGTGATACAAACACACAATATTACCCCATTTTCTCTACCAAAATTCCAAGGTTTGGAAAACGAAGACCCAGATACATTCTTATTTGAGTTTGAAGTAATTTGTAGAGGATATGGTTATTGTACTAATGCTAAAAGGTTTCAAGTGTTTCCTCTTACTCTTAAAGGAGTAGCTCTCCAATGGTTCAAGAACCTTGGAGGGAACTGCATTCAAACATGGGAAGATATGAAGAATTCATTCTTGGTGAAGTACCAAGACTATTTCCAGGCTAATGAAGATATTTTTGGACATACAAGGGGAATACACAAGTTTATAGGACTATGTGGAGCTATTTAGATAAAACCTTCAAAAATCAAAACATAAACATTTGATAAAAGAGACGTTGAAAACACTCCTACTTGGAGGAATCAAAGATGAATTTATAGAAGCTTTAAATCTGATAGGAGAAGGTGATGTTTTTCACTTTCCATATGATGATGTTTGTAAATTATGCATTCTGTATTCAAGAAGAATCTCCAAGAATGCTAAGAATTCTTGAGAGATTTCCTCTCAATTTTTGAAATTTGTTACAAAAATAAGAGTTACAAAAGCCTCTTTAAATTTACAATTGGATGGTTTGTAGGAAGAACAGAAGTAGTGAAAGGAGGATCACTTGATAAATTATTGCCCATCGTTGCAAGGGTTTCAACAAGTATTTAAGGAATAAGGTAATGAAATAAAGTGGTCGCCCGGTATAACTCAAAACTCGTCATCATTTAATACTTGGAATAATATTTATTGTCCCCAATAGGTTCCTCAACAAATTTATAACCCTACCATTTCATAGCAAACTTATAGCCCTCGTCCGATTCAATACCCCACGTATGGCCACAATGGCCCTTGTTATCACCAAAAAATGATCCCCTATCCATTTCTAACTTGGTGTATCGAAATACACCGTGTACGATTATTTTTACCATAGTAAAATCACTTGCACCATGGGAAATAATTTAGTAAACTACTTTTATTAAATTATTTTTTATTAAACTTTAAAAACCCCATGAAAATAATTGAATAAAGCATTATTTATTTAATTTTCTCTAGGAATAATTGTTAAATCATTGTTTGATAATTATTTCTGGTCACATTTGACTAAATCGCTTAGGAATAATTAAATAAGTCACTATTTATTTATCATTCCTTAATTCTATAATTGGAATAATTGTTAAATCACCATTTAATAATTATTTAAATTTAACACAATTCTTAATCCTCGTGAAATAATTAATAAATCATTTTATTGTTAATTATTTCTAAATAAATATATATGACCCATTTTAATATATTTTCCCCTTCAAAAAAATATAATAAAGTATTCCAAATGGTTATTTCTTGATTTGGTCAATATTATTTTATTATTTTCCATTTTCAATATCAACCTAATACTCTATTATAAATGAGAGGGTTTTCCATTCATTCTTCACCATGATCATTATCATCATCATCACTATTGTCTTCTTGCATTTGAGCTCCCACTTGCGTTGTACACATTGTTTTGGGTTTTTAACATATTGAGAGAAAGAATCGATTACTGAAGCATTAAGGACATCAAAGGCCCTATCCCACAGAGGGGGATTTGCAGGCCTTTTTTGTAGATCTCCTTCATGAGGTGTTATCAATAAAGATTATTATTCATTTAAAATTATTTCCATATTGGTTTATTACATTGGATATATATTGTTGTTTGTTGTTTTGGATTGCATATGTATTTTTGTTGCAGGTTTTTCTCATTTTATTATTACAAATCTGAAGCGTAAGCAACTGCAAATTGTTGTTAGGGTCACTTCTCACCAATGACTTAAGTGAAGTTTTTTTGGTACACCTTCCAAGAAATTTCGTACTAACAAATGACGACTTTATTGGGTTTTTAGCTACATTTGTCGTTAACAAATGATGACTCCACTGGTGTAGTAATTCAATTCCCGGGTGACTAAAGTTTCAGTAAATTTTAGGGTTTTCTACAACTATTTATAGCCTCTCAATTTCTATTTATAATTTTCTTTACTTTTTTTGTCAAATTTTCAGATTTTGGTGGTTTTCTGGTTCTTTCCGTAAGTCACAAGTACCAACCTAGCAGGAGATGAGAAAATTTGTGTGAGATTTGTTGAACAAGAGTCCTGAGAGAAAAAAGCACTTTTCAGCCCTAGATTTGTGTTCAAGAGCACACTTTTTGGCCAATTATCTACGTTTTCCACTGTTTCCAGGTGAGTACCTACATTTTGGAATTTTTCATAGAATTTTTAAAAATTTCTTCAGACTTGTTGAGAGTGTTGTGTGTGGACTAGGAAGGGATCCTTATCTCTGTTTCAGTCTCCTCTAGGCCTAAATTTTCTTAGTTTTTCTCTTTGAGGAGGAAAAAGCCCCGTAGGGTTTCGAGTACACTTCCACCAATTTAGGAAGAGATTGGTTGGGTGAGGAGTCTAGGGTTTCAACATTTTTAGCCACTAATTTTTAGAGTCTAATCCATTACTTTATAGTACTCGTGGATAGGTTTATTTCACCTTTCCTCCCTTTAGAGTTTGGGTTTTTCTTTTCCCCCTTAGGATCCCCTTGAGCATCCTAGGTTTTAGAGCTTCATACCTATCCTTTACAACATTTGTCACATCTAGTTTTTGTTGTGTTTGCACCATTTATAGTGCTTTTTTTCCTTCTCTTTCTTAGATTCTTCATAGCCATTTTGGGTGGGGTTTTGTGTGCTTGATTGACTGTTTATTTTTCTATCCTTTTTAGCGTTATTTATAGTATTTCAACAAAAAAATTCAACAACACATGGCATCATAAAACATGCTCAATTAACTCATCCACTTGACACATTGTTTCCACACACTTAGACCCTAAGTGAATGTGAGCTTGGTTAACACTGCTAAGCCAAGACTTGAAACACCACACCTTAATAATTTGACATACATAGATTAAGCCCAGTTGGGCATCAAGGCCAAACAATCTATGTAGTTTATGTGGGTTAGGATTCCAATAATACCCATCGATCGCTTACATTGAAACATAGAAGTTGACATATTAGGGAGCTTAAAATCCTTCACCATCCCATGGTACAAAATCAGAGTGCATTAGAAACCCTATTCAGAGGGGGTTAGGCTAGGTCATTGTGCAAATAGTTCTCCTCGGGGCTACCCAAGTTGAGATGGGGAATCCCATGCGGTGGCTGATCACCAAGAATCTTAAGAATCAACCGCCCCTATGGGATGAAGGTAATCGTAGTGATAAATATTAGGAAAATACCCTATAGGACTAGTTGTGTGAAGTAGTTGGTTCTCTACCCTACCTTTCGATGGAGAACTTTGCTTACGGGAATCAAAATCTGTCAAGTAAGAAGTTATTTAGAAGGCCATCTGAAACAATAGATTTAGAATTGTTTGAGGATTTAGACCACCTATATGCTAGAAGTATTTTTCTTTGATAGGACGTGCTTGCTTGTATTAGAGTAGCATCATTAATTAGTTAGTTTACACTTGGCACCACTGCACTAGGTGTTTTCTTGTTGTTTGTTGCTCTTTTTCTCATATCATCGCCCTTTAATCCTTATAGTCATCATTGTCTTGACATCATTACACCACCTAGGCATTTTTCGTAGAGAATTCGAGGCCTTTACCCTCAATTTACGTTACAACATATTACTTCTCCCAATCGAGTTAGAGTCTATCCTCCTAGTCCTCCATCGAGTCCTCATTATGACTCTGGCTCTACTGATTCTTCTAGTTGTTCCTTTGATTTCGCATCTTCTCAAACTCGTACCATCATCATGTCATGCACCAACATGGGTGCAAAAAACCAAGGTGGTAACGCAGGTACTAACCAGGGTAACCCCACAAGTAGAACCTCCACCGGTATGGTCACTCCTACTCCATTACTTCCTTTTATGGTTGGTGTTAGGGCCTAAATCTACCTCAGGCTGAAGGAAGGCAGGCTTAGGATAACATCAAACCACGCTTAACCTGGTAGCTAGCCCTACCAAGTCAGGAGAGGGCTCTCTCCTTGTCAATCTCAATTAGAATATGGCAAATAGGGCTTGAGATGACTGAAAATAAATGCTGATTTTAGGCTAGGTATATTAGGTTAGAGGATTTTGTTTGATTTTGATGGTTGGTTGCTGGATCAAATGCAGAAGGCAGTTTTGGGTCCGGGAAATTAACTTAGATTTGCAAGAATTTCTGTTGGGCGAGGTAGGCAAGTGTTTTGGCACTTTGAATTGGATGTGATGGTAAGTCTAAGACCAATGAGGAGTTGGAGAGGACATGTAAAGTTCATGGGTACTCTTCAAACAGCAGAAAACATTAAAAACTAAATGTACCCTCAAGGCAGAGCAATGAATATCAATGGATTCCACCTATTTATCTTGATTCATTTAGTTATGAAGAAAGAAATAGATGCTGGCACATATAAACATAAGAGTAACTAAATAAAAAGGAAGAAACAATGCCAAAACACATTACCACAAGAATCCCACAAAATGTTGCAAAACCCTGGTTCATTTCCTTGCCAAACTACAGAAGTGATTTACAATGAAAGCTCAAAGCATCCACAAGAGTCCAACCTTGACAAATGACTCTGAAAGTGCATAATATAGGCATCAAACCACCTATGCTAGCCATCAGGGGTCGAATCCATGAGTCAAGGAGTTGTTTCAACAACATCTAAACTAGGAACTAGAAAATAGGCAGTGGAACAGCTTGCCTCTAAAACTATGGAAACTGATTCATTCATCCTCAAACTACCTCTAACTGATGTATCTACCCCCTAAAGTCATTTTTTCATCAAATTTACATCATATTACATCATTTACCATCACAAATTTACTAAGGAGAAAAGAAAAAGTCAACTGATAGTCAAACTGGGCGAAATTCTGGAAAATCAGGCAAAACTGGCAAATTTCCTCCTATGCGTAGTGCCACTGATCCTATGCGCAACGCTTTTTCTAGGCCACTTTCGGAAGGCTTACCGAAGTCCAAATCAGGTGCAGGATAGCTCGTTGGAAAGCTTGGTGATTCTACTTTCTAGAACAACTTGAATTTCTAAATTTGGAGTCCATTTGCCACTCCAAAATTGATTCTCCTAAGACTGCTACCTGTGTGGCAAAAAAGTGGCAGAGAGGGCACTTTTTGGGTGTTTTTTGCCCTTTTGGAGACCTAGAACTTGTCCAAAATTCTCAGCCATTTCTGAGCATGCATATTTTTCCCTGCTGATTCCAAAAATATAAACTTTTTTGCAAATGGATGCCCCCAACAAAAGCGCAGCGCTTGGAAAAGTCTGTTTTTCACATTAAAAATTTCAAAAATGACAAAAATTGCTCCAAATTTCTTGAAATTTGGCATGAGTGATCCTTGTTAGGTGCTTTGATGGGCCAATGATGCTTCAGCCAAGATCTTTGAGTTTATCATGCTCTTTTTGCTTTCTTAAGGCCCTTTTTCAACTTAGCCTTAAGCCTCTTCATTATACTATCAACATACTATCCTTTGTTCCACTGTTCACCAACATTTGGAATGCCTGTTGCTTTTGAGATAGTGGTAGGTAACAAGGTGAAGGAAACAACAGCAAGGTTCAATTTTCCATTATATAAATGGGTGACAAACAACCGGGCAAGATCATAGCAAGAATGATGTCTAAAACAAGATATAGCAAGAGGACAAGCAAGCAACTCTGTGAGACTGATAGTTTCCTCCCAGATGATCTTTCCCCCTTTGTGTGGATTTCTTGGTACATGAGCTTCTATGGAAGAATCAATGAGAGTTTCCTCTTTCCTCTCATAATCTGAATCTTTCTCCATGCTTTTGGTAATATGATGGGTGATGAAGTTTGTAGTGAAAACATATGAGTATGAAAAGATTTTGAAATATAAAGTAAGTGAAATGTAAGGTGAGGGTAAATGTCTGAAGGAATTAGGGCAAAGGATTTATGAAGGAATGGGGGAAATGAGGGAGGGAGTAGGGTTTTCAAATGTGAGATTAGGGATTGTTAATGAAGTAGGTGTAATGAATATGTAGGATTTGGGAGTTAGGGTTTGGGAATACAGAATTAGGGCTAGGGTTTGATGTAGAAATTAGGGTTTAATGGAATGAAGTTTGATGACTGATGGATAGTGAGGAGGTAGGTTAGCTTATTTAGGGTTTATGAGAGAAATCTCAATGCCAATAGGTTTTGCTATGAAATGATGGCAAACACACTCAAGAAATCAAGCACACTTATTTATTAGCAAGGAGGAATGGTAAACTTACTTAACACTAGCATTAAATAGCTTTGGAGGTGTTTAGAGAGAAATTTTGAGGTGTTTTCAACAGGAGCACAACGCCAATTCTATGCCTAGTGCCAGTGTAATTTTACACTGGAAACCTGTCATATGTGCACAACGCCAATTCTATGTGCAACGCCTTTTTGCAGACCAGTTTTGGAGGCCTTCCCGGAGTCAAAATTGGGCATGTGATGGCTCATTGGAATAGAGTATAATTTCCAGAAAATCTTGAATCTTCCAATTTGGAGGTAATTTTCCTTGTCAAAAATCCAATTCACAAGACTGGTCAAAATGTGCAAAATGAGGCTGCCTAAATGTAGAGTATTGTTGCAGTAAATTTTTGGAGGTCTTCCTCAACTTCAAAATGATCTCATGATAGCGCATTGGAAAGCTCTCTCTATCTAAATATCATGTAAATCATCAAGCAAGTCATTTTTTCAACCAAGCTAGGAGAAATATTGATTTTCCCAAGGCCACTCCAGAGGTGCAGCAACCCTCCTGAGGCAACTTTATTTTCGACATTTCTCTAAAATCATGATAGCTGTGTAAAAATTGAAAGAGGCTTTTCTTCTTGGGTCACTAAGGTAAAAAAACCTCTCTCAAGTTTTCCAAATTCATATTTTCTTGCTTAGAAACATCATTTGAGTAAAACCTATCTCGATGTGTGGAACATGGGATTTGTCGAAATGAAGTGAAATGAAGGGGACAAGGGGCTTCTAAATTCTTGAGAAAATTTTTGGAAGTAGGGATGGATGTTAGGAAATAGTGGAAAGTGGAATTTCAAATATTGAGTGAGGGGAAGGGGTCCAAAAGGGAAAAATACAGGCTTAGCCTAGAAAATTGTCAAATTGTAGCAAGAAACTAGGGTTTGTGGGAAAATGAGGAATTTGAGGGATATCAGTGATGGGAAGTGTTTATTATGGTACATTAAGGATAGGGGAAGGTGTATGAGCATCAGGATGCAAGCTTTGTTGATGACTTGACCATACAAGAGAAATTACCTTCAAAACCCTAGGAGAGGGAAATGAGTCTTGCCCAAGTACAACTGAAGCATGAGCAAGGTGTAAAATGACCCATGGGAACTTGAAATGATGATGAAAACTCTTTGAATGATGGTACACTCATCTGAATGGTGACATGGACCGACACTTGGACAAGTTTGAAAGGGTGAAAAAAAACCCTAGACCTAATACCTAGAGACCAAATTTTACTTGAAGACTCACTAAAATGAAAAAATTTGACTTTGACAACCTTAGACCACTTTGTAAGAGCCTGTTTGATCAGTGGTGGAAGGCTTCAAAGGCTGACACTAACATTGGCTCCAATGGGGATGGTAGCTCCTTGGAGGTGCCAAGAATAACAGATCTTTGGGAGAGCAGACCAGTGCCTTATCCATTGGGCAATGGAGTCAAAAAATCAAGGTGAAATTACATGACTGAATACTGATGACTCAAAAACACCAACTGACTTAAACTAACTCAATACTAAAACACAACTGACAAACTGGACAATATGCTCAAAATGGAGCTTATTCAATAAAGCCTAATCTAACTGTTCCATTCATCACCTGATCAAGTGAAGTGAAATAACCAATGCAACCAAGTAAGAATTTTGGTTGTTGTTTGCATTCTCCACAAGTGCTTGCTTATGAACAACAAGAGAGAACTACTGAAAGGCAACTCCCATGAAAACTTGTAAATAGATCCGTTGAATAATATGGATTCTCTATCTGCCTCCAAAAACACTGCATAAGGATCTTGAAATTCATGCACACTGGGACTTAGCTCATCCAATGGATTACTTTTCTTCTCCTCATACCATGAATGAAACTTTCATCTGAGATTTGTGATGAGACTCCTATTGAAAATGACAAAGAAATCGGCTACCAGATCATGTTTGTATCAATACTTTTTTCAAGCTCATAGTTAGCTAATAGAGAAGGACTTTGACTGCATATATCATCCAACACATTAGCTATTGGATCATGAAAAACTTGAAAAGACTATTGAAACCCATTTTCTATTGGTTCTAATGAGATTGCATGATTTCCTACAGGCTGCTCATCCTTTATTGAAGATGTACTATGCAAATTTTCCTTCAAAAATTGAAATGATTCAAAATAGAATCGTACAGAATAATCTTGCATCATTTGATCATATGTGCCAGCTTCCAAGTCTTCATCTACAACTTGATAATCAATGTCATTCGTTGGCTACAAATCTTGATATGAGAAGTATTCAACAAGGATTTCATTGCCCTCAAGATGATCTACATCAAAACTTGTCGACAGTTGATTTCTGATTGCATGAAAGTTGTCTATGACGAACTGAAACGAAGTAAAACAAAAAGGCAAATATCCTTCACTTACTTCAAATTTCGATGCACTTTCCTCCTTTCTTCCATAATTGATATGCATTGGTTGATCATTGTATTTGAACTGCTGAAAGTGAACTTCCTCCTCCCACAAACTAGCTGCTGATTTGTTTGCAAGAGTAGCTTCTGTTTGGAGAACATAATAATCATCATACTGATCAAACTGAGGAAAATCATCAGTATAAAATACATCATCAAGCATACATGTCACATCAACAGATATCTCTTCTCCAAGATGATTTACAAAACAATCATTGTCGGATCTATGACAACTAGGATAAGAAAGAAAATGTTTTAGATCAACCACTTGTTCTTCTTCAATTAGTGAGCCATGGTATTGAACATTATACTCTTTCCTCATGGTGATCCTTTGCCTCATCTCTTCCACTGCACTTACCAAAATTTCGAGCTTTACCTCTAAATATGTCGATTCTTATGGATCTATATTCTTCATCTCTTCTTCCTTTAACTTTGCCCTTCTGATTAGCAGATTAGCCTCTACATCTACTGCATTGTTTTGCATCTCTTCAAGTGCTGCAAGGTTCCTTTCTCTAAGCTAAAACTCCATTTCCATATCAAAGGCTTCCAGGTAGTGTAAGAGAGCAGATCCAGGAGGAGGTCTTATATTAACAGGCATCGAATAATAAACTTGGTTAAATCTGGTAGAAAATTGTTGTATTGTATCCCTTGGCAGTCTTTTTAGCTTGTTATACTCTTCTATTATCAAGAAATGGTTTTTTCTAACCACCCACCTATCGAGGAAAACTTTGAAGAACTGCTGGAAATCTGAGATGCTTGTATCAGGAAAGGTTTTGAACCAACTCTTAACTTTGCCTTGCAAAGAAAGAGCAAAAAGCCTAATACTGACATCTTCATCATTAACTTCAAAAAGGTCAAGAAAAGACTCAAAATTCAATACATGTCTCTCAACAGTAATGTCGTCACAGTCACCATCAAATCTTGGTAGATAGAGGTAATGATTTTTAGGGAAAGCATGGGATATAGGAGGTAAAATCAAAGGCTTGTATCGATCTGGAATTTTACAAGGTATAGGGGTATGTACAAAAGGTGTAGAATCAGTCTTGGTCTCTTGAGGCTCATCAGTTTGAAGATGGTCATCACAAGCTTTAGAAAAAGGGTCTTGATCAAGCTCAAAGGCATGCAAATCTTTGGTATTCACAATCTTCAAAGGGAAGGAATCAAATGCAGGCTGAGGATATTTTCTCAAATAAAATATACTTTGCAAAACCTTCTTGACATTCTTGGGAAAAGAGAAGAAATAATTTATAACAAAGAACATAATGTCTTGGATGAAATTCCAACTTGAATACTAGGTCTTTCCATATTGTCCTTTCATGTTTCTGCTGGTTAGGTTCATCCTCCAGTGGAGTTCTTGGATCCAATCTCAAAACTGATTTGGAGTCACCAGGTGAATGATTTTAGCCTTTCGGTGTTTGATCGTTGTCCACCATCAACAATCAGATCTGAACTTGATTACATTTTGCTGAGAAACATAACACTACGTCCCCAGTAGGTTGCCACTATGTTAGGGCCTAAATCTACCTCAGGTTGAAGGAAGGCAGGTCTAGGATAACATCAAACCACGCTTAACCTGGTAGCTAGCCCTACCAGGTCGGGAGAGGGCTCTCTCCTTGTCAATCTCAATTAGAATATGGCAAATAGGGGTTGAGATGACTGAAAATAAATGTTGATTTTAGGCTATGTATTGTTTGATTTTGATGGTTGGTTGTTGGATCAAATGTAGAAGGCAGTTTTGGGTTCGGGAAATTAACTCAGATTTGCAAGAATTTCTGTGGGGCAAGGTAGGCAAGTGTTTGGCACTTTGAATTGGATGTGATGGTAATTCTAAGACCAGTGAGGAGTTGGAAAGGGCATGTAAATTTCATGGGTCTTATTCAAACAACAGAAAACATTAAAAACTAAATGTGTCCTCAAGGCAGAGCATTGAATATCAATGGATACCACCTATTTATCTTGATTCATTTAGTTATGAATAAAGAAATAGATGTTGAAACATATACACATAAGAGAAACTAAATAAAAAAGGAAGAAACAATGCCAAGAAACAATGCCAAAACACATTACCACAAGAATCCCACAAAATGTTGCAAAACCCTGGTTCATTTCCTTGCCAAACTACAGAAGTGATTTACAATGAAAGCTCAAAGCATCCACAAGAGTCCAACCTTGACAAATGACTCTGAAAGTGCATAATATAGGCATCAAACCACCTATGCTAGCCATCAGGGGTCAAATCCATGAGTCAAGGAGTTGTTTCAACAACATCTAAACTAGGAACTAGAAAATAGGCAATGGAACAACTTGCCTCTAAAACTATGGAAACTGATTCATTCATCCTCAAACTACCTCTAACTGATGTATCTACCCCCTCAAGTCATTTTTTCATCAAATATACATCATATTACATCATTTACCATCACAAATTTACAAAGGAGAAAAGAAAAAGTCAACTGATAGTCAAACTGGGTGAAATTATGGAAAATCACGCAAAACTGGCAAATTTGCTCCGATGCATAAAGCGTTTTCTAGGCCACTTTTGGAAGGATTCCCGAAGTCGAAATCAAGTGCAGGATAGCTCGTTTGAAATCTTGGTGAGTCTACTTTCTGGAACAACTTGAATTTATGAATTTGGAGTCCATTTTCCCCTCCAAAAATTGATTCTCCCAAGACTGCTACCCATGTGACAAAATAGTGGCAGAGAGGGCACTTTTTGGGTGTTTCTTGCCCTTTTGGAGACCTAGAGCTTGTCCAAAATTCTCAGCCATTTCTGAGCATGCATATTTTTCCCTGCTGATTCCAAAAATATAAACTTTTTTGCAAATGGATTCCCCCAACAAAAGTGCAGCGCTTGGAAAACCCTGTTTTTCACATTAAAAATTTCAAAAATGACAAAAATTGCTCCAAATTTCTTGAAATTTGGCATGAGTGGTCCTTGTTAGGTGCTTTGATGGGCCAATGATGCTTCAGCCAAGGTCTTTGAGTTTATCATGCTCTTTTTTCTTTCTTAAGGCCCTTTTTCAACTTAGCCTTAAGCCTCTTCATTATACTGTCAACATACTATCCTTTGTTCCATTATTCACCAACATTTGGAATGCCTATTGCTTCTGAGATAGTGGTAGGTAACAAGGTGAAGGAAACACTAGAAAGGTTCACTTGGTCATTATGTAGATGGGTGACAAACAATCGGGCAAGCTCATAGCAAGAATGATGTCCAAAACAAGATATAACAAGAGGACAAGCAAGCAACTCTGTGAGACTAATAGTTTCCTCCCGGATGATCTTTCCCCCTTTGTGTGGCTTTCTTAGTATATGAGCTTCTCTGGAAGAATCACTAAGAGTTTCCTCTTTCCTCTCATAATCTGAATCTTTCTCCATGCTTTTGGTAATATGATGCGTGATGAAGTTTGTAGTGAAAACAGATGAGTATGAAAAGATTTTGAAATATAAAGTAAGTGAAATGTAAGGTGAGGGTAAAAGTTTGAAGGAATTAGGGCAAAGGATTTATGAAGGAATGGGGGAATGAGGGAGGGAGTAGGGTTTTCAAATGTGAGATTAGGGATTGTTAATGAAGTAGGTGTAATGAATATGTAGGATTAGGAAGTTAGGGTTTGGGAATACGAATTAGGGCTAGGGCTTGATGTAGAAATTAGGGTTTAATGGAGTGAAGTTTGATGAGTGATGGATAGTGAGGAAGAGTTGATAAACCAAGTGTAAATGGAGGAAAAAGGTAGTCAATGACCCTTAGTGGCTTATGAGAGGTAGGTTAGCTTATTTAGGGTTTATGAGAGAAATCTCAACGCCAATAGGGTTTTCTATGAAATGATGCCAAACACACTCAAGAAATCAAGCACACTTCTTTCTTAGCAAGGAGGAATGGTAAAGTTACTTGGCACCAACATTAAATAGCTTTGGAGGTGTTTAGATAGAAATTTTGAGGTGTATTCAATAGGTGTGCAGCGCCAATTGTATGCGGAACGACAGTGTAATTTTACACTGGAAACCTGCTTTACGTGTGCAATGCCAATTCTATGTGCAGTGGATTTTTGCAGACCAGTTTTGGAGGCCTTTCGGGAGTCCAAATTAGGCTTGTGATGGCTCCTGGAAGGCTTATCGAGTCTAGTTTCCAAAAAATCTTTAATTTTCCAATTTGTAGGTCATTTTCCCTGTCAAAAGTCCAATCTCCCAAGACTGGTCAAAATGTGCAAAATGAGGCTACCTAAATGAAGAGTGCTATTGCAGTCAACTTTTGAAGGTCTTCCTCAACTCAAAATTGATCTCATGATAGCTCATTAGAAATCTCTCTCTATCTAAATATCATTTAAATCATCAAGCAAGTAATTTGGTCAACTAGGCTAGGAGAAATCTTGATTTTCCCAAGGTCACTCTAGAGGTGCAGCAACCCTCCTGAGACAACTTTATTTTTGACATTCTCTAAAACCATGATAGCAGTGTAAAAATTGGAATAGGCTTGTCTTCTTGGGTCACTTAGGGACAAAAACCTCTCTCACTTTTTCCAAATTCATCTTTTCTTGCTTAGAAACATCATTTTAGTAAAACCTATCCCGATGTGTGGAACAGGGGATTTGTCGAAATGAAGTGAAATGAAGGGGACAAGGGGCTTCTAAATTCTTGAGAAAATTTTGGGAAGTATGGAGGGATGTTAAGAAATAGGGGAAAGTGGAATTTCAAAGATTGAGTGAGGGGAAGGGGTTCAAAAGGGAAAAACACAGGCTTAGCCTAGAAAAATGTCAAATTGTAGCAAGAAACTAGGGTTTGTGGGAAAATGAGGAAGTTGAGGGATATCAGTGATGGGAAGTGTTTAATAAGGCACATTAAGGATAGGGGAAGGTGTATGAGCATCAAGATGCAAGATTTGATGATGACTTGACCATACAAGAGAAACTACCTTCAAAACCCTAGGAGAGGGAAATGAGTCTTGCCCAAGTACAACTGAAGCATGAAAAAGGTGTAAAATGAACCATGGGAACCTGAAATGATGATGAAAACTCTCTGAATGATGGTACACTTAGATGAATGGTGACATGGACCGACATTTGGAAAACTTTGAAAGGAGTGAAAACAAACCCTAAACCTAATACCTAGAGATCAAATTTTACTTGAAGACTCACTGAAATGACAAAATTTGACTTTGACACCCTAGACCACTTTGTAAGAGCCTGTTTGATCATTGGTGGAAGGCTTCAAAGACTGACACTAACAGTTGGTTTGACTCTCCCTGATTGCATCCAACTCATCAACGATCCTCTTCTCCATGACCCCAATTGGCCATATATGGCTCTTAATCTTGCTTTAGACATCCCCAAGTTCAAAGGTAATCCTAGAGAAGATCCCACAAATCATGTCCTCTCATTCCATATGTGGTGTTCATCCAATTCTATCACTAAATAATCCATTTGTCTTCACCTTTTCCAACACACTCTTATGGGAGCTGCTACTTAGTGGTATATTAATCAGCCCAAAGACACTCATTCCACTTCCATGACTCTTTCCAAAACATTTCTAGCCTATTTCTAGTTACCTCTTTGTTATTACATTGGTACTGAACTATTGACTTCTTCCCATCAAACTTCTGCCACTCGCTTATCTAACCATGTTCAAGAATGGCGTAGAAGGATGAGAATATGTAAATCTCCTGAATTCAAAGGTCGTGTCTATATGGATTGGTTCCTTAGATTGCTTTTGGCCCCCATTTCTAAAGATGTTGCTTCTCACTTCCCCAAATATGAGGAAGATGCGATCCAAGTAGCCTTGAAATTTGACTTGATCTATGCCCAGTTTGATTATGTTTATACTTCCATTCCCTATCTACCTCAACCTGGCACTACTAATGCACCAGGGGCATCTCATGTCGTTGATGGTATCATTGGATCCATTTCACACCCTCAAATTCAACCATATGCTCCACTTTCGATGATTTATGGTTAACACCAGGGGGAACCAACTCCTGTTACACCTATCCCCCACAATCTTCCACATGGAAACTCTTATCCAGGTCCCAGCACGTCATATGCATATCCCCATCTACATCAGCAGATGTCAGGGACAGTTGTTGCTCCACCTATCTATCCTAATGTTTCCTCTTCTCCTTATTATCCATATGAACTGCCTAGCACTCTAGCCTCATTAAAACTAGCGCTCTAGCACCCTATGCCTTCTCCACCTCTGCCACAGTAGTAACCTCCTCCACAAGGTCAAGTGTATACTTAGCAGATTGCAACCAATCTCCCCAATCCAAAGAAAAGGGACAAGGGGAAAGGTAACAGAAACCAACAAACTCAAGGTAATCAAGGAAACTAGGGTCCACCACCTAATGCACCTCAGGGAAACTAACCTAACCTCGCAACCCAGAAATAGGACAGATAGACCAAGCAAAACAAGGCTCTCTGTATGAACAAACCTTGTACCTGTTGTAGGATATATGGCCATTATAATCATGAGCGTCCCCTTTTACCTTAGATGCATCAAGTATGGGAAGTTGAAGGAGCCACTTCTAGAGGACCGCAACCCATAGCTCCTCCTCCTCCTACTTTATCTCAACCAATAGTGCTTACTAATATTTTTCCTCACCAAGGATATCTCACTGCTCAACCTACATAAGGTCATGCATCTCTCCCACCCCCACCACCTGGTCACAATGATTATCAGATTCTTATGATGAATTCCTATGAAGTCAACACCGAACAAGTCAAGCTTCAGACTCGATCATTGCATTATGACAAGCCACTAACTAAGTCAATGACTGAGTCCGATCCCCAAATTTCCCACCGAGCCGCTATCATCATCAAATGGTACCGTACAAGTACCTCCACCTAAGGTAGAGGTTATCCCCAAAGGTCCATTACGTTGAAACGCTACTTCTACTAAAGCCGCCCATACCTATAACATAGTATATTACTTGGCATAGTCTCCTGCTGCCATGTCAATGATGGAAGTCCTCGAGACGTGCCCATCCTAACTTAAATCCCTACTATCTTCTTTGGGTGCTATGGATCCCTATGACGATCGTATGATTTTCTTTAACATTGAAAAATCAGAACATCCTCCCCTTCCTTCATCCGTTGCATTTCAAATACCAGTCTCCACATGAAATGCCACTGTTCAATGATGTATCATAGACAGAGGTGCCTCCACCTGTGTGATGGTTACTAGTGTTTGGAAGAAACTTGGTTCATCTGACCTGTCTCGTTCCACCATCACTCTTCGTGCTTTGGACGATCATCTCACTTAGCCCCTTGGCTTATATCGCAACTATCCTATCACTGTTGCCGAGAATTCTGTTTCTATTGAAATCAAGGTCATTGATGCCCCATTAGACTATAATATCCTCTTGGGTCATAGTTACACCTATGCCATGTCCGTTTTTGCATCTGCATTCTTTCACAAGACATGCTTTCTCCATAATGGAAAGATCGTAATTATAGATCAAATGACATACTACGATCATATGTCTCAGACTTCACCTCATTCCACTATGTCATTGATGATTGGAAATAATATTATCTCTTCACTCACCAATGTCTCTCCTAGAGTCTACAAAGCTTCCACATTACTTGGTGCTTATTATTTTCCAGTGCCTACTCCTTTTGAGGCTAGCTCATCTAGCTCCAAGCATCATGAGGCACCCACAAGCCATCCAATATGCCTTCACAACAACCAGCACCACCGCAACCAGTTGTTCTCAACTCAACCCAACCTTCAAGTAATACTCCTCAAGGTCCTCTTCCTTTTTTTGGTATCTCTCCTAGTCCTTTTTAGTAGGGAACCATTCCCCCAGGTCTTGATCATCTCGAAGCAGTTCCACCAAAGCATTACCCTTATGGTCAGATACTGTTCTTATTTCCACCCAGGGAGTTTATTCTAGACTTTTCATGGCTACATTGAGTTTACCTAACATTACCTTGGGGATCCTAGTCTGGTACATTGATACTCCTGTAAACACGCCCTTTGATCAACTCAAACCTTACACTTCTTTGACCCCGGTTCAACCTATTGTTCCTACTCCTTCCTTTCCTTCAGTTCCAGAACAACCTCAACATGAACTTACTCCTATTGCAAAAGCATCCGGTGACTGGGGAAAGCCCAGAAAAAGGGAACCAAAGACAAGACACCCGAACCAACTCTAGCTCCTCCTAAGCGTCCAAAGTCTACTACTCCTTGTGCTTTGTGTGATGTTGTTGGGAATGACACTAATAATTGTACTTAACTCCCTCATATCAAGAATGTGGTTTCTGATAACTTTCTTGATTCTAACATTCTTAAGGTCCATGTCACCTTACCTGAGTTGGCTACGAAGAAAAAATCCTTACACACGAATCACCCTTGTTATTTGTGAAATAAATATGACCATTATACTCATAACTGTCCCCGTCTTGAATACTTTCATGATACACTTCAAGTGATTCACGAATTAGAGGCCGATCATAATGTTTCCACCTCTCCTCTACTAGCGGGTTATCATCCCACATCTATGCCAAAACAGGACATCTATCAACCAACCATCATGATCCCTCCTCCTGATGTGGAGATGCCAGATACTACTGCCCCTATTCTCTACCTATAGTCATTCGTGGGATCGATATATTGGGACTCTCTTGAAGTTTCATATTTTTATTTTGATGAACACTTTGGTCTCAACATCGGTAGATGTCACATCTACTAGTCATCTGTCCCCCCTTGTTGATGATGCGCATTTGAACCATGTCTCTCATAAAGATACCTCATGTAGCTCATAGTCATCATAGGGTCTCTCTTTCTCCAGTCCTCCTATATTTCATTTTTATGAAGACATCATGGATGCCATGAAAACCCATGATTATGCTTGGGATGATATGCACCATCATGCATACTTCCTTCTGCAACAAACCCATGATCAATATGTTCTAGAGCCCAAAGATTTCATCCATGATGAGTGTTATATTCTTTCCATGACTAGACCCATGAGCCCAGGACCCCCTTCGTTGCGTTAGGCACAGCAGGGGGGGGAGTGGCTGTCCCCCTCTACGGGGTCTGGGGCATCGCCCCAGGAATATTTTTTTTGGATCCTATATTAGGTGGGCATACCTACCTATGGTTTTGTGCATGGGCTTTGCACATGATTTTGGGCATGATGGTTTTCTTCCCATGGTATGTTGTATATATGGTCAAGGGAAAAATGATTATGTTCTAATCCAGGGTTAATGGATTGGGGTTTATGGATGCTTCGACATGTATATATGTATTGTAACATTGAAAGGAATCTAATGAAAAATCAATTTGGTAGTCCCAGTTTTGGGATCCAGGGGTAAATCTCTTTGTATTTTTTTTTTGTTTCTTGCCATGATATATTTTCTATTTTTAAGAATTCATTTCTTGGTAATTTTTGTATAGGGTTAAAACCTACATTTGGTATCAGAGTTGTTTCGACTTTAAGGGGATGCCTTTGTTGCTGAGGGTTTTTGCTTGGGCCTGTGGTAGACCCTATTCAGTGGGAGATCTGTGGGATTGATTCTTATGGTGAAAGAATATGGCAAACAATGGAAAGGTAGAGATTGAGAAATTTAATGGTCAGAGTTTTGAGTTGTGGAAACTCAAGATGGAGGTTTTGTTGGTGGATAAAGAATAGTGGATCACAGTAGATCTGTGTACCAAACCAATAGAATCATTAGATGAAGACTGGATGAAGTTGGATTGGAAAGAAAAGAGTACAATATTGTTTTGTGTATTAGATTCAGTATTGTTGAGTGTATCAGGGGGAGCTATGGTGAAAGCTTTGTCAGACAAGTTAGGGAATTTGTACCAATCTATCTCTCACGATCAAAGTGTTCCTACGGAAAAAGATGTATAACCTGAGAATGAAGGATGGAGACTCAGTGATAGAGCATCTGAACTCCTTTAAAGCTGTGGCAAGCTAGTTGTTATCTGCTGATATTCAAATTTTAAATAAAGATAAGTGCATCAATTTGCCATGTTCTCTACCATATTCGTGGAATAGTCTAGTTGTTGAAATAGGTAGCAATACAACGACCTTGAAGTTTGATGAAATAGTCTCATCCTTGTTGTAGGAGGAGATGAGAGAAAAAAATATGGAGGGAAAAAATGGAGATGCCTTGTCTGTACGAGGACAGTCTTAAAATAGAAATAAAAATAAGTCCTTGAGTGGGAGATCTAAATTTAGAGGGATATCTAAATCTCCAGGAAAACCTGCAAAGGTGTGTTGGAAATGCGGAAAGGAAGGACACTTCAAAAAGGATTGTACATCTAAAGATATGGAGAAAGGAAAGGGATCTAATGATGCTCCTTCTGCAGAGGCAAAAACCACCTCAAATGAAGGTGAGGATGTGTATGATGAGCCCCAATTTTTGGTACAATTTGGGCTCATTTGGCCTACTTGCTTTGCTCAAACCATTCATCTTTTATTGCTTATGCATTCATTTCTTGGTTTATTCGTGTTGTTTGTAGGAAGAAGGGTAGGCATTCTATCTATGTGACTAATACATGATGATTTCAGGTTTTTGGCATTAAAAGGGAGCAAAGACCACGAAAAAGGAGACAAGGAGACAGTAAGGTGGCACTGCTGGTTTTTAGGAGAGGATGTCCACAGTCTTGGGGACCTTCCTCGTGATTCCCACCATAGCTCTGAGCTCCAACCAATCTCCCCACCGAGCTTAGAGGCAGCTAACCGTTCTACAGGAACAGCAGTTACAACTGTTCTACAGGATCAACAGTTTAACCTTCAGTTGGACAGCCGAGCTCCACAAATCAAGGAAACCTGTTGGATTATCATTTTGCATAAATACTGAGGCCGTAGCCTCTGATAGGAGCTTTTTGACTTTTGGAATTACTATTGTAATCTCTGAGCACGAGTTACAGCTCGGTTTTTGTTATTTTGTAAGCCAGTTTTGGCATGACATCAGATTTTTGGTTATGAATAAAGGCAGGCAGATTTTGATCTCATTCTGAGTTTCTAAGGGAGCTATAGCTCTCAGGTTAGGGCCCAACCTGAGAGCAATAGACCTCCTCTGTGTTGTAATGTTATTTGCCTTTCGTTCCAGCACTTCGTTTCTTTACTTTGACATGCAATTCGAATTTACAGTCTGCTGATTTAGTTTTTGTGTGATTGAGTAGGATTAGCTTATGGTTACTTTGCTTTCAGTTGCTTAGATTCGATAGGAGGTTTGTAATACGCAGGAGCTCCAAGAAAAAGGTTGTTAGAGATCACTGCCATCTCTGTTTAGGGATTGGGGTGCAGTCTATATCAACCACCAAAAAGAAACGCAGTCTTTTACTTCCATGCAAGCTGCAACATAGTCATCGAAGATCCATCCATGCACTTTTGATATTGAACCATACTTCTACATTTTTCATTCCATGCACGGTTTCTTTTCTCGGTTTTACATTGTTGTCCATTGGTTCAAAATAGCACAGTTAACATAGGTTAAAGAGTTCTCATTTTTTTGGTGACATTCATAGACAATTTGTTTCATCTACACTGCTCCACACCATTCCATTACCTTACTCTTCTTGTCAACCACACCTAAATCCACTCAACCAACCTCTTTTCAGCTCGTTTACCTTCCAGCCCTTCCATTTCTCACGTAGCTCCATTTACTTAACCTTTCGTTGATCCCATCCTTCCAGCCATCAACCCACTTAATGCACTCTTTCTCCATCTGACTTCTCTGCTCCTGAGCCATCACCAGTTCCATCTCCACCTTACCTATCCACCCAAGCCGTCCCATCACTTCACCAACACACAAAACTTCCACCTACAGCACATCCTGTAGAAGGTAGCAGACTTCCTGTAGAAACCCCTGAGTTTCCTGTAGGATCCCCTGCAGACTTCCTGTAGAAGCCTGCAAACTCGGTTGCTGAGCATCTGAACGTGGTAGACTTCTGTGGACTGATGCTAGAGATCCTCTAGGGCCTCTCCTAGCCCCCCCTGACCTTGCCCATGCTTTCCTTCCATTCGAACCACTCCTGCACAGTCAAACCCTAATCAAAAGCATCATCACAATAAATCCAACCACTTAATGAAAAAATACAAAAACATGTCTTTTCAGATGCAAGTAGCTTAGATGCATGTATTTCAGCTCATTGCAAGTAATGGCATCATTGGTAGAAGTTTCATTCACAGTTTTGCATTGTAAGGGCCTAGCTAGTCAAATTAGGGTTTACTAGGGTTTTCATGCTCTGTTGGCTTTCAGTTTCTTTCTGCAAGTAGATTAGCCTCCTTTGAGTTAGCTTTTGTCCATCACTCATAAAGCTTCTTCTGTGAGAATATAGAAGTTGGCTTGAGCCCTAGCGGACTTGTGCCAGCTGACCAAGTGACAGCTGCGACAAGAGCTAGTACTTGTGCATACAGCACTGTCGCTTCCAAGTTTGTACGAACTACCGGGTTGATAAAATTAGAGATAGGGAGCCCCAGGAGTTGTAGCATTATTGCTACAATACTGGAGCCCACCATCTTTTTGGCGCCGTTGCCGGGGAAGCATCAGAGTATTAGTAATTGTTGTTTTTCTTCTATTTTCTTACTCTTGCCTTCTGCTAAGTAGTTTATTTCATTTCCATTCTGCAAAAGTAGCATAGACATTTCTTGCTTTCATAGATTAGCATTTCCTGCTTTCATAGATTAGCATTTCCTGCTTTCATAGATTAGCATTTCCTTTCTGCAAGCGTAGACTAGCATTTCCATTCTTGCAATTTCATTTGAGCAAAGTAGATTAGTTCTTTCCCGCTTTCAGTTTAATTCTGCATCTTTCATAGTTAGTTGTAGATCAATCTGTTTTAGTTTTGCAGGTACCAAAGAAAAAAAGCAAAAACAATCAAAAAAAAGTTTTTTCCATTTCATGCCTCGTAGGAACCGAGATAGATCAGGCAAATTCCTACCAAGCACCCCCACCACATCACTGAGTCACCCTTCTCTCTTCTTTGGTGACAGTGACCCAGAAGAACCTATAGGTGAACATCCAGAGATCTACAAAGATCCTATAGTAGAAGAAGAGTTAGAGACCACTCCATCTGAAGCTATGGCTGACAATAGAAGAGAAGATGAGAGAATAGAAGGTGCCTTCTCCATCCGAGAGACCAATGGAGAAATGAAAATGAAGAACATTAGCCCCTCCGCCTTACCTCACTTCCATGGACTGACTACTGAAGATCCTGATACCTTCATGTTTGAGTTTGTTGTCCTTTGTAGAACCTATGACTATACTGAAGATGAGCAAAAGCTGAAACTCTTCCCTTCAACTCTTAAGGATGCAGCATTACGCTGGTTCATGGGATTACCTGGGAATAGTATCACCACTTGGGCTCAGATGCAGCAAGCTTTCAATACCAAGTACAGGGATTATTGTAGGTCTAAGGAAACCAAGGGAGAAATCTTTCGGATGACCATGGGAAATGATGAGTCCTTAGAGGATTATGAGGAGAGGTTCCAACTAAGCTATAAACGGGCCATGTGCACACTTGACCCTGAATCCCTCAAGTTGGTCCTGCTCCGAGGAGTCCCTGAAGACCTCTTAGATACCCTTCACATGTTAGCTGGGGGGGACATTTACCAACTGCCTTATGAGGACATCAAGACTGTGTTTAGAAACCACTCTAGGGCAGCCAAGAAACGAGGTAGGGGAAACCTCCTCTCAACTAGTGTCCCTTTCTCCAAACATGAGCTTGCAAATCAATTAGAAGATCTCAAGAGTGAGGTGAGACAGACCATTGCCATGCAGCTGGACACATTCAGAATCCAGCAGAAGAAAGAAGAAGCTGAGAGAGCCTTGGCTGTCTTCTGCCCTAGGTGCACAAGGAGACACCCTAAGAACGAATGCCCATTGCATTCGATTGAAGTATGTTTCATTTGTGAGGAGGACCATCCCACAAATCAGTGTCCAACCTTACCAGGGTTTAAAGCCATGTACCAAGGGACAGAAGCTCCCACTGAACCTCTCTATTACCTCAACCAAAGGAGGCCACAAGGATCTAGACCTTATCAGCAGGGGATGCAAGGGGCATCTCAAGCTTATTACAGCCCCAACCAATCGACTCCTATGCCTTCCTGGGGTCCCCCTGCTCATCCTTCATGGTCCATGCCTCCTCCATGGTCTTATCCACCTCAGTACCCCACTCAACCTACTTCTCGTTCATATCATTCACATGCCCAGCCACAGCCTCAATGGAATGCACCTCAGTCGGGGTGGAGGCCCCAATACAACACTCCTCCTACCATCTTGCCTCCACCACCAGTTCAACCTCAGCCATTACCTCCTGCTCCTCCAAGGCAACCTCAAATGCCTACTCAACTGAACCCGAACCCCAACAATAGACAGGCCCAACAGGTATACACTGGGGAAACCTCATGCCCTACCTATGCTGTGGAGATCCAGGAGATCAATCTTCGATCTGGAAAGACTCTACCAGATCGCCAACCTCCTCCCCTAGAGGATGAGGAAGATAAACAAGAAAGTGAACCAAAGGCTATTCCACCCTTTCTTGAGAGACTAACAGCCACCACACAACCCAACCCAGAGGAGGATGAGCTTCTGGGTGAGCTCAAGCAGTTGTGTATAAAAATACCACTTCTCCAAGCCATCAAGGATGTGCCAATATACAACAAACTGGTTAAGGAAAAGTGCTTCAAACACCCAGGCAGGCGGAAGAAAGATGCTTCAACCATTAATGTCATAGGACAACTGTCTGACCTGATGCTAGAACAAGTCATCTGCCCAAAGTACCTAGATCCTGGAAGTCCTGTAGTAGATGTCCACATCAATGGCACCATCATACCTCACACCTTGATTGATCTGGGGGCTGCCATTAATGTGATGACCAGGGATACCATGCTCAAACTCAATCTTCAGGGTTCCTTGAGGAAGACCTCGACAGTACTGCAGTTAGCAGATCGCTCCACCGTGACTCCCGAAGGGATTGTGGAGGATGTCTTGGTCTCTATTGACTCTTGGGAATACCCTGCAGACTTCCTGGTTCTGCAACCAAAGGCAAAGCTTACTGGATATCCTCTCATTTTGGGAAGGCCTTGGTTAGCTACTGCAGATGCTTACATAAGTTGTCGTGCAAGAAACATGACCATCAAAAATGGTCCCATGTCCAAGCAGCTAGTCCTATACCCTCCTGCCCAACCCTCCTTAGAGCATGACTTACCACTCTGTTTGGAAGAAGGAGAGGAAGACGAGGCATACTCAGCACCTCTGTGCACCTTAGAGACCACTAGAAGAGACCCCCCAACCGAGGATGACTTGATCGAGACCTTGATCCAGAATCCACCTTCCAGTGCACTACCCTTAGAGAAATTGGTGGAGGATGCCCAAGCTAGCACCTTAGTGGATCTTTGTACAACCAACCCTGTTACTTCCAGAATCAAGAATGTGGAGTTCGGCCCTAAGAAAGCATTGAAGATCAGCTCCTCCCTATCTCCTTCCCAGGAAAAGGAGCTGTGTAGTCTGTTGGCCAACCACCTAGATGCTTTTGCTTGGAGCTATAAGGAAATGAAAGGAGTCCATCCTTCGGTCTGTACCCATCATATATACATCAAAGAGGATTTTAAACCGGTGAGGCAACCCCAGAGGAGAATGAATCCAGCTCTTAAGGACATTGTCAAGGAAGAATTGCAAAAACTGTTGGATGCAGGATTCATCTACCCCATCTCAGATAGTGCATGGGTGTCCCCTCTGGTGTTGGTTCCCAAGAAAAATGGGAAATGGAGAATTTGTGTGGACTACCGAGAGCTGAACAAAGCTACCAAGAAGGACCATTTCCCTCTACCTTTCATAGATCAAGTGTTGGATGGACTGGCAGGAAAGAAGTTCTTCTCTTTCCTGGATGGGTTTAACGGCTACAACCAAATCCAAATAAGCCCGGAAGACCAAGATAAGACCACCTTCACTTGTCCTTGGGGTACCTTTGCCTACCGAGTTCTTCCCTTTGGGCTATGCAATGCTCCTGCTACCTTCCAGAGAGCTGTCTTGAGCATCTTCTCGGAGCTGGTCCATGATGCAGTGGAAATCTATATGGATGACTTTACTCCTTATGGGGCCAACTTCCAGGAAGCATTGTCCAATCTGGGAAAAGTCCTAACCAAATGCATCGAGATGAACTTGTCCCTTAGTCCTGAAAAATGTGAATTCCTAATGACTGAAGGGACCGTGCTAGGCCATACCATTTCTTGCCAAGGGTTGCAGGTGGATCCTAACAAAATTGCTCTCATCAAGAGGGTTCCACCTCCTCAAAAGGTAAGGGATGTCCGGAGTTTCTTGGGATTAGCAGGATACTACCGGAGATTCATTAAAGATTTCAGCAAGCTAGCCTCGCCATTGTTTGGCCTGTTGGCAAAAGATGTGGAGTTTAAATGGACTGACGATTGTCAGAGGGCTTTAAATGAATTGAAGGACAAGTTGGTGTCAGCCCCAATCCTGAGAGGTCCAAACTGGGCCCTACCTTTCCACATCCACACTGATGCCTCGAACAAAGCCATAGGTGCAGCTTTAGGACAGGTTGAGAAAAAAATTCCATATGCCATTTACTTTGTTAGCAAAAACTTGTCCAAAGCTGAGCTGAATTACACTGTAACCGAGAAAGAATTCTTGGCTGTGGTCCATGCATTGAACAAGTTCCAACATTATATTACTGGTTACCAGACCTTTGTACATACAGACCATGCTGCAATTCGATATTTAATGAATAAACCAGATGTGAATGCTCGTATTATTAGATGGTTACTTTTATTGCAGCAGTTTGATTTGACCATTGTTGACAAACCAGGTAGAGAAAATGTTGTTGCTGACTTTTTATCTAGATTGGCTTTGTCTGCAGATGAGGATGGAACAGTGGATGACCAGATGCTCTATGAACATCTGTTTGCTATTTCAGTACTCTCTCCATGGTTTGCTGATATAGCAAACTACCTTGTTTCAGCACAGTTCCCTCCGCACCTATCTTCTAGAGAGAAGAGCAGAATCATCAGAAAAAGTGCCTCATTTACTTGGATCGGGGGCAATCTGTTCAAGCTTGGCCCCGATCAGATCTTAAGGCGTTGTGTAAGGGAGGAGGAAGTCTTTGATATCCTCCTCACTTGTCATGATGGGCCTTGTGGAGTACATTTTGCAGCAAAGAGAACTGCCTTCAAGATCCTGCAGGCAGGCTACTATTGACCCACACTTCATCAAGATGTCAGAAGATATGTCAGCCAGTGTGACCAATGCCAAAGAATGGGGAAACCGACCCAAAGGGATGAGATGCCTCTCCAACCTCAAGTGACTCTTGAGCCATTTGAGAAGTGGGGCATGGACTTTGTGGGCCCAATCAACCCTCCTTCGAGGCAAAGGTCTTACATCATTGTGTGTACTGACTATTTGACAAAGTGGGCAGAGACTAAAGCAATCAAAGCAGCAATAGAAGAAAAGGTGGCCAAGTTCCTAAGAGAAAACATCTTCTATAAGTTTGGCTATCCAAGAGAGCTGGTCACCGATCAAGGGAGCCAGTTCACCTCCAACCTGGTTGAAGATCTACTAGCTCATCACAAGATCAAGCATAGGACTTCCACCCCTTATCACCCTCAAGCAAATGGGCAGGTGGAAGTCACCAATAGAGCATTGGAAGGGATCTTGACTAAGGTGGTGAGCAGCAGCAGAAAGGACTGGGCAGATCACCTGGTTGAAGCCACATGGGCTTACAACACCACTTGGAAGACCACCACCGGCTTCACACCTTATGAGCTGGTCTATGGGAAGAAAGCTTTGCTGTCCATTGAGTTTGAATACAACACTTTGAGGATGGCAGCTCAGCTGGACCTAGATCTCAGCCATGCACAACAAGAAAGGCTATTGCAGCTGAATGGCCTAGATGAGCACCGAATGCAGGCCCTCCTTCACTCAGAAGTGGTTCAACTTCAGAGAAAGGTATGGCATGACCAACATCTCCATGACAAGCAATTTCAGCCGGGAGATTGGGCTTTGTTGTATGACTCCAGATACAAAGATTTCAAAGGGAAGCTGAGAACCAGATGGCTAGGACCATATGCAGTGGAAAAATGCCATGACAATGGATCTGTCCTTATTCGAACCATTGATGAGGAAGCCATTCCCATGCTTGTCAATGGGCATCGATTGAAGATATACATGAGACCTCTCTCAAGACAAGAGTTCATCAAAACTATGGAGAAATCTGTATTGGTCATAGAGAAGGGTTCTGCCTCTGCTTTGGGCATACCCTGAAGGATTAAAAAAAAAAAAAAAAAAAAGAATAATAAAGATCCTTGGGTGAAAACCTCTCTGAGGCGCCCAAGGCAGGTGGTAGGGGTGAAAACCTCGTTGAGGCGCCCCTATTGTCTTTCAAAAAAAAAGGGAAAAGGTTTGAAAAAGATCCTTGAGTGAAAACCTCTCTGAGGCGCTTAGGGCAGATGGCACGGGTGAAAACCTCTTTGAGGCGCCCCTGTTATCTTTCAAAAAAAAAATAGAAAAAAAGAGAAAAAAAAAAAAAACAATAAGCAAAATATGGTAAAATTGCATGCAGGTTGCAAATGCTCTATGGAGGAGAGGAAGCCTCTCAACTCAAAGCCAAGGGTCCTTATCATGCTGTCAAGGGACCTCACCAGCACCTCCTCCAAGGATACCCATGTTTTTTCAAGGTATGTGCAATTTTATCATGGTTTGAATCTTCTACAGGAAGATGCAGTCTTTCTACAGGAAGACGCGGATTTTCTACAGGAAAGTGCAGACTTTCTACAGGAAGCCCGAACTTTCTACAGGAAGCTCTGTGTTCTACAGGAAACTTCCTGTAGAAGTTTGGGACGGCCCAGAATTCATTTTAAAAGGAGATCTAGCGACTAAGGATCGGTTTGGACGCATGCAAGCCTTTGTTGGCACCCTTGCACATTGTTGTTACCTTGCTCCACCATCCTTGTCGACATGCAACCAAGTTCCCTGCACCAGCAAAGCAGATCGATGAGTTCTCGCGGGAAAAGCCATTTTCAAAGATAAACAAGTGCTGAGATCTCATACCACAGGCATCAGAAGCTCCGGGAGCGTGATCGAAAGGCCAGATCCTCCGTCGTGCAGCATGCACCCAAGGAGGAAGAACTGTTACGAGACACCCCGCGGGAATCCTGTAACAGTTAAACCTGCTAGAGTGGATACCATTCACAGCACCGCCATATGCAATGAAACGCGGGCGCATGCAACCAAAGCATCCACTCCATCGTCGGCAGCCTGTAACCATGAGCCTCCGGGTCTGTGTAAGTTCACATGCAGTAGGTAGATCCACTCACCATCATCCAAAAACTGGAAAAATCGTGTGCAGCCACGCAGGTAAGTGTCTCAACCCTTCCTTCCATCAAATCGCATGAATTTTACTTTGAATTGTTTGCACAGCGTAAAAGTGAATGGTTGAGCGGCCGTATGGCCAGTCGACTGGCCACGTCGGCTAGTTATGGTATAGTTGGATGTTTGGGTGGCGGCCACGACAAAGAGAATGAGCAGCACGCACGTGAGAACAATCTCATCGGAAGCAATGAGTTTAACAGAAAGGGGCGGCGGCAGATCTGTGGGAATGGATGCGGCAGCAAGTGAATATGCAGGCGAATGATGGATGACGTCGCCCAACGGTCTGACGGGGACAGCTCACCCCCCGCGCCACGGATTGCGCCGATTCAAAATCTAATCGGCTAGATTGTGCGCATGCATTTATCAACCACCACTTCAAACTCGAGTGGCTATTCTGATCTCTTCTGCACTTTGATACGCCGAGCTTTTGGCTACCAGAACGCCGGTGAAGCACACCTCGAGCGCAGGCCAACTACAGTCCTCCCCGAAATTTGCGCACTGCTCCTACAGGAACACAGTTTCTACAGGAACGCAGTCTCTACAGGGACGCAGTTCTACAGGAAGGCGGGTTCCCCACGTAAAAAAAGGGTGGCAGAAAAAGGTAACCCTGAAACTCTTCATGCAATTGGTTTTCAAAGGTGGCAGGATCATCGTCCATAGTCTGGTCATAAAGATATCGGTGAAATTGTTGTTTGTTATGCCTATACTGTCGTTCTACAGGATGTCAGTGTAATTAGACTGTGTTGAATTTTGTGGATTATCTGCATGCTCTATCTCAATAGACTAAATCTCTTTCGCATTTGCCACCTTTAGTTAAAACAACCATGTTCATCATGCCGGGTGGGTTTATTAGATGGGAACCCACTGATTCAACCAAGTTAAGGGAAAATCAAGAGGTGGTAGAACTCTTCACATGGGTTCAATGGATATCTTTTTGTGATAAATTGCAGGGTTACGATGATGAAGTGGCCGAAGAATTTCTGCAAGCTCTAAGGCCGAAATCCAAAACACTGGCTACAGTAACCTTCAGGGGCCTAAGCCTCAAGCTCACCCCACAGTATATCAGTCAGATTACAGAACTTCCTATGGGTTTGTCGTGGGATAAGGAAGAAAGAAAGCTGAGCCAGCAGGCAAAGAAAGAATTCTTTCCACCTGAGGAGGAATTCTCGGAGGACAAAAATGGGGTGCGAAGAACGAGTCTGTTGCCACCATGGAATGAATTCAGTTTGCAAATCATGAAATATATAACTTGTGAAGGCCGTTTTAGCATCGTGTATGCATATCACTTTCGGTTTCTCACTGAATTGAGGCACCGGATTGATCTTCCTGTAGAACAAAAACTGAGCATCCCTTATTTCCTATTACAGTCTCTAATGGAGTGTGCCACAAAGCTAAAAGAGGGCATACCAGATCAGATAGCCCACCATGGGTTGATCAAGCTTCTTGTAGAGGATGCGCTGCATTCACATAAGGTTCCCCTCTCATGGGAATCCTTCCGGAATTTGACAAAAGATGGAGACATTAAAATGTTGATTGAAGAAACGGGTTCTTCCAGCAGTGAGGAACAAGAAGCAGTGGCCGAGGGAAAGAGAGAAAAAGGCCAGAAGACCCCGACCACAGTGCAGAAGAAGGAACAAAAGAAGAAGCATGAAGAAAAGGATGACAAAGAAAAAGGTGGCACACCCATCTTGTCAGCAAGAGAGAAGAGGTTGAAGAGCAGAATGGACAAAGCTGAGGTAGTCCACATCATCCCAAGTACCTCATCAGCACCTGCAACCAAAGCAAAAAGCAAAATCCATGCGGCTAAGCAAGAAAAGGTGGTGACACCCGTGTCTACAGGAAAGCAGAAACAGGCTTCTACAGGAAGCCCGAAAACAGAGACAAAGGCTTCTACAGGAAGCCTGAAATTGGAAAAAGGGGCTTCTACAGGAAGCCCGAAAATCATTGAGAAACAGGCTTCTACAGGAAGCCTGAAGACAAAGAAAGGATCTTCTACAGAAGGCCCGGAAGTGGGCAAAGCAGGGTCTTCTACAGGAAGCCCAAAATCTGAAAAGAAGGGACCCTCTACAAGGAGCTTTGAGAAAGCAAAACGCAAGGAAGAGAAGGCTGGTATTCTCGAAAAGGAGGCAGCAGCTGCGCTGGCCGCCCTCAGTACACCTCCAAAGCCGAAGGAGAAGAGAGAGAGGGAGACCCCTCTACCATCTGAAGCCAGGAGAAGTCAGAGGATAAACACGGGCAAGCCGCAGCCTCCACCCAGCAGCCAAACCATTTTAGGGGATGTCCCTACTTCACCCAGTGCAAGAACCCCCTCTAAAAAATCAACCACCCCCGAGAGGGGAAGCCCAAAAATAACTTCCTCGACACGAAAAATAGGCCAATCGCCTTCCGAAGCCCGGCTCAAGGAAATGGAAAAGGGGGAAGAAGCGCCACCCTCGTCACCACCAGGGGCAGAAAAGGCAGGGCCACCGAAAACAGGAAAGGAAGAGCATGCTCCGGGCTCTAGTTCTCGGCCAAGGACGAGGAGCCAGAGCAAAGTTGCTCAAGGATGAGCAAATAGTTTAGCTGGGGGGTGATGATGAGCCCCAATTTTTGGTACAATTTGGGCTCATTTGGCCTACTTGCTTTGCTCAAACCATTCATCTTTTATTGCTTATGCATTCATTTCTTGGTTTATTCGTGTTGTTTGTAGGAAGAAGGGTAGGCATTCTATCTACGTGACTAATACATGATGATTTCAGGTTTTTGGCATTAAAAGGGAGCAAAGACCATGAAAAAGGAGACAAGGAGACAGTAAGGTGGCACTACTGGTTTTTAGGAGAGGATGTCCACAGTCTTGGGGACCTTCCTCGTGATTCCCACCATAGCTCCGAGCTCCAACCAATCTCCCCACCGAGCTTAGAGGCAGCCAACCGTTCTACAGGAACAGCAGTTACAATTGTTCTACACGATCAGCAGTTTAACCTTCAGTTGGACAGCCGAGCTCCACAAATCAAGGAAACCTGTTGGATTATCATTTTGCATAAATACTGAAGCCGTAGCCTCTGATAGGAGCTTTTTGACTTTTGGAATTACTATTGTAATCGCTGAGCACGAGTTACAGCTCGGTTTTTGTTGTTTTGTAAGCCAGTTTTGGCATGACATCAGATTTTTGGTTATGAATAAAGGCAGGCAGATTTTGATCTCATTCTGAGTTTCTAAGGGAGCTATAGCTCTCAGATTAGGGCCCAACCTGAGAGCAATAGACCTCCTCTGTGTTGTAATGTTATTTTCCTTTCGTTCCAGCACTTCGTTTCTTTAATTTGACATGCAACTCGAATTTACAGTCTGCTGATTTAGTTTTTGTGTGATTGAGTAGGATTAGTTTATGGTTACTTTGCTTTCAGTTGCTTAGATTCGATAGGAGGTTTGTAATACGCAGGAGCTCCAAGAAAAAGGTTGTTAGAGATCACTGCCATCTCTATTTAGGGATTGGGGTGCAGTCTATATCAACCACCAAAAAGAAACGCAGTCTTTTACTTCCATGCAAGCTGCAACATAGTCATCGAAGATCCATCCATGCACTTTTGATATTGAACCATACTTCTACATTTTTCATTCCATGCATGGTTTCTTTCCTCGGTTTTACATTGCTATCCATTGGTTCAAAATAGCACAGTTAACATAGGTTAAAGAGTTCTCGTTTTTTTGGTGACATTCATAGACAATTTGTTTCATCTACACTGCTCCACACCATTCCATTACCTTCCTCTTCTTGTCAACCACACCTAAATCCACTCAACCGACCTCTGTTCAGCTCGTTTACCTTCCAGCCCTTCCATTTCTCATGTAGCTCCATTTACTTAACCTTTCGTTGATCCCATCCTTCCAGCCATCAACCCACTGCATGCACTCTTTCTCCATCTGACTTCTCTGCTCCTGAGCCATCACCAGTTCCATCTCCACCTTACATATCCACCCAAGCCGTCCCAGCACTTCACCTACACACAAAACTTCCACCTACAGCACATCCTGTAGAAGGTAGCAGACTTCCTGTAGAAACCCCTGAGTTTCCTGTAGGATCCCCTGCAGACTTCCTGTAGAAGCCTGCAAACTCGGTTGCTGAGCATCCAAACATGGTAGACTTCTGTGGACTGATGCTAGAGATCCTCTAGGGCCTCTCCTAGCCCCCCCTGACCTTGCCCATGCTTTCCTTCCATTCGAACCGCTCCTACACAGTCAAACCCTAATCAAAAGCATCATCACAATAAATCCAACCACTTAATGAAAAAATACAAAAACATGTCTTTTCAGATGCAAGTAGCTTAGATGCATGTATTTCAGCTCACTGCAAGTAATGGCATCATTGGTAGAAGTTTCATTCACAGTTTTTCATTGTAAGGGCCTAGCTAGTCAAATTAGGGTTTACTAGGGTTTTCATGCTCTGTTGGATTTCAGTTTCTTTCTGCAAGTAGATTAGCCTCCTTTGAGTTAGCTTTCGTCCATCACTCATAAAGCTTCTTCTGTGAGCATATAGAAGTTTGCTTGAGCCCTAGCGGACTTGTGCCACCTGACCAAGTGACAGCTGCGACAAGAGCTAGTACTTGTGCATACAGCACTGTTGCTTCCAAGTTTGTACGAACTACCGGGTTGATAAAATTAGAGATAGGGAGCCCCAGGAGTTGTAGCATTATTGCTACAATACTGGAGCCCACCAGTGTACTTGGCTTCTTCTTCAAGTACACATGTAGATCATGAGGCATGGTTGATTGACATAGGTGCATCCTTTCACTTCACTCTCCATTGGGAGTGATTTTGCAAGTACGATAAATATGATGGTGGTGGTAACTTCTTAGGGGACGTAAGGAAGCCTAGAATCATCAGACATAGAAAAGTAAAGATGAAGTTGTAGGGTGGAAGGATTAGAACACTTACGGATGTTCTACATATTTTTGCATTGGCCAAAAATCCAATTTCTGTATGCAAAGTGGATGATGCAGGTGTAAAAATAATGTTCGAGAAAGATACCTACAAGATGGTTCGTGGAGAATTGGTATTGTTGCGGGGAATTCATATTGGAACTCTGTACAAGCTTCTGGGCAGCACTGTTATTGATGGGTGCAACAATTCTGTGGTTCCTAAAAGTGGAGCAGAAAACATTATGGTCTCTGGAGAAAATACCATGCTATGGCATCAAAGACTTAGACATATTGGAGAGAAGGGCCTTCAAATAATTCATGGTAAAGGTATGATAGAAAGTATGTCTAATTTCTCTCTGGATATTGAATTTTGTGAACATTGTGTATTTGGGAAGCAAAATAGGGTGATTTTAACCTTTGGTGCTAAGAGGGTGAAAGGGATATTAAAGCTTGGGCATAGTGATGTGTTTGGACCTATGTTGGTTCCATCACTGGGTAATTCTGTGTACTATGTATCATTTATAGATGACTTCTCAAGGAATACATGGATATATTCCCTCAGGAAGAAATCTAAAGTCTTTGAAAGGTTTAAAGAATTTAAGGCTCTAGTGGAAAACCAAACATAGAAGAATATAAAGGTGCTGAGGATAGATAACAGTGGAGAGTTCTGCAAGAAGAAATTTGAAAAATTCTGTAAGAAATGTGGTCTAGCACGACAAAAGACTACTCCATACAGACCTCAACAAAATGGAGTTGCAGAAAGAATGAACATGACGTTGATGGAAAAGGGAAGAAGCATGCTCAGTGGTGTTGGGTTAGGACATGAATTCTAGGCAGAGGTGGTGGAGACTGCATGTTACCTGGTTAATATGTCACCTTCATCAATGTTGGAGGATAAGTTTCCATGTGAGATATGTACTAGTAAGAAACCCTCTCTTTAACATCTGAGGGTATTTGGCTATGATGCATATGTACATGTTCCAAAGGAGAAAAAAACCTAGTTGGATAATTAATTTGAAAGGTGCATCTTTGTTTGGTATAAGGATGTTTAAAAGGTTATAGTCATTGGAACCCAGAAATAAGGAAGGTTATGTACAGCCGAGATGTGGTGTTTAGAGAGGTGAAATATGTTATTAAACATGAAGTACTACCAAAGGAACCTGAGAATATAGAGTTTGAGCTAAAGGAGGAAGAATCCAACTCTACAACAGAAGAGGAATCAGAAGATGAAGAGCCACAAAATATAGTTGTGAGAATTAGGGGAATTCGATGTTTAAAATGGGCCTCCTAAGGAAATTATAAAATAGTAGTGGAAATAATAAAATAAGATTAGATTACATCATCAAATTTTAGAAGGAAAAAATAAAAAGCTACTTTTTCAACTCGTATTTTCAACTTATCTCCCTATGGGTTTACTCAAATTTCTAGCAGGAACATTCATTGGATGCATAATTTGGTTTCTCATCCAAGGAGTACCCATTTTTCATACTTTTGATGGGCCTTTCTACACGAAAATGACAACAACATGAAAAACATGATTGCAATAACGTTTTTTCATGTATTTCTCATTTTTCGTGTAGTAGGGTCCATCGAAAGTATGCAAAATAGGTACTATTTGGATGAGGAATTAAATTTTGTATCCAACAAGTACTCCTGATTGAAGTTTAATTAAAACATTAGGGAGATAAGTTGAAAATACGAGTTGAAAAAGAAGTTATATTATTTTATTATTTTTTAATATTTTTACTCCAAAAATAGTGAATCATCCCCCATGGTTGACATCATCATCTTGAATCCTATTGGTTCTTATAAATTTTATTTTCATTGTACATTTTTCCTAGGAGGCCCATTTTAGACCTCAAAATTCCTCTAATGAAGATCATTTTGAGAAAGAAGGAAACCAAAAAGGTATAGTCCATCTGATTTCTGTTCAAATTTTTCTTTATCTATTATTGATGATGATCCCAGAAATGTCAAGGAAATAGTACATTCGGAGGATGGAAAACTTTGGAAAGAGGCCATGGTTGATGAAATGACACTTTTGCACAAAAATGTGGCTTGGGATCTAGTGGAGCTTTTGGCTAGAAGGAAATCCATTGGCGATAAATGGTTATTTAAGAAGAGGATGAAGGCAGAAGGAAAGGTGGAGAAATACAAAGCTCGTTTGGTAGCAAAAAGTTATTCCCAGGTGTTGGGAATCGAATTTGGTGATATTTTTTCTCCTTTTGCCAAGGTAGCTTCTATTATATTAGTTTTATCTGTTGCTACTGCTTTTGATTTTGAGGTAGAACATATGGATGTGAAGAAAACATTTATCCATGGGGATCTATAAGAAGAGATCTACGTGAAGCAACCTGAAGGCTTTGCGGTGAAGGGTAAGAAAGAAATGATTTGCAGGTTAAAAAAGTCTTTTTATGGGTTGAAATAGTCACCAAGGATGTGGTATCAGAAGTTTGATACATTTATACAGGGAATTGGCTTTAGCAAAAGCAAAGCAGACCACTGCATGTATTTTAAATTAATTGGTGACTGTGTTATTTATCTGGTCTTTTATGTGGATGATATGTTGCTGATTGGAAATGACAAATAAATTATCCAGGATTTGAAGACCCAATTGTCCTCCAAATTCGACATGAAGAATGTCAGTGCTGCAAACTATATTTTGGGCATGGAACTTAAATGAGATCAGGCAAAGAGGAAGCTCTGGTTAAACCAGAGGAAGTATGTCCAGACAATATTGTAGAGGTTTAATATGTAGGATAGTAAATCGATGAAGTTTCCTATTCATGTAGTGTTGGGTTGTGTTATATTCTTTCCACAACTAACCTATGTAGTGACACGGTGGGTTAGAGGGGGGCAGAGCCCCCGCTTCATTGCGCCGATTGCACAACGAGGGGGTCACAGGGGGTTTGAGGGGGGTGGGTAGCCCCCTCTATGGGGTCTGGGGTAGCGCCTCGGGAAAATTTCTTTTGGACCCTATATTAGGTTGGGCGAACCTACCTATGGTTTTTGGTCCATGGTTTTGGACACGATGGTTTTTCGGTCCATGGTATTGGATGCTTCGACATGTATAAATATGTATTGTAACATTGAAAGGAACATAATGAAAAATCAAGCTGGTAGTTGATCTGAATTGGATCCATAGAAGACTATCAAAGAACCATGATTGTATTAGGTTGGACAAATCTCTAAAGAACTCCAAAACAGTGATCAAAAACACCCTGAACCAATGGCAATGGAAGCCAGCGTGGAACGATGAGGACCTCAGTCAAAGCACACTGACCGAGGCCCATTGAGACTATGCAGGAGGTCAAAGTAGCCCCTAGGAGCCCCGGATCGGGAAACAGAGGTGGAATTTGATACGTGATTAGCGCTAATCATGCCGCTTGGTGAGTAGGGCTGTGAAGAAGGAAGCCCAAGCAAATAGATGCATGGTGAGCTGGAGAATCGCGGGTGAAAAAGAGAAAGGTGCTAAAGGATAAATGCAGGACCCGCACTCTCGAAACCGGTGTTATTGATCGGGGTGCCCTTAAATAGTGAGAGGTTTTGGATGAGAGCGGAGCGATTCCATTCATCGAACGACACGTGGCAAGCAGAGGTGAGAGAAAACCACTGTTGATCGCGTGTTATTGGTCGAGCAAGTCAACTGCATGAAACGTGCATATGGAATCAGATCTAGAGGCCCCAGATCGAACGATTGAGATCACGCTCGATGGAGGAAGTGGAACTGACAAAGGAATGAGATACGTTTTAGAAGGATTTGGAATCCGTTTGACCACCATGGTGGAGAAAGACTTCATCCATGACGTAACTGAAGAAATGAACCGATGAAGCTGGATGGCGCTGTTTAGAGGAGGGCATGTGGCCACTCCCTGAGCGCTGATGATGACACCGAACAGGGAACTCCAAGCACAGCCGTTGAAGGTGAATCGACAGAGGCATAAGAGGAACCGAATAGAATTGGAAACAGATGGCTTCAAAGCCATGAACAGAGATAGGATACAAAGTCAAGTTAGTCAAAGTCGAGAGACAGAGAAGTGCAACAGTGAACGCCGAGAGGAGGATTGAACACTGAGAGACAGAAATTAGAGAAGAAGGCAGTAAAGCAAAGCAGAAAGAGGACAGAGGGCTGAGCTGACCAAAGGTAGCATCGAGCACCAGAGAGCTTGAGAGATTCAAGCCATCCCATAGAGGATTTTTCCGGGCTGAGCACCACATTGGGCTCTCCACTATAGACCAAAAGGTCACAGAGCTGATAGGAAGAAGAAGACTGTGTACTCAAGTGGCTTGGGGAATCCAAGAACCACCCTGCCAAGCAAACCTACCTCAGGAGAACTCACGTTGAGTCCTGGCATTGTAATTTCTCTACTTAAGACACAATAAAATAAGTCCACCACTAAAAGCTGGACCAGAGATGTAGCCCTGGAGAATAGGGTGAACTCTTTATTAAATTTCTTGTGTCTTTGTGTTTTCTTACTGTATTTCTCTGTTATCTTTCCATTTAATTTTCTATGTATTGGCAATATAATCGATCCGTTGCTTCAATAACACAGAATACACACCAGCACATGAGTCTGTAATACCTTAGTTTAATAAATCTTTAACTAATGTCACTCATAGGGTGAATATTAGATCAAGTGGTATCAAAGTGCTAGGTTGTAAGGTTAGACAAGCTTGTGTTGGTTTAGCTGTGAATGCTCACAAGATCAAAGCTAAAATGATGATAAGGAGAGTTGGTGGAAACTAATCCTGAAATTGGGAGAGTCTATCCTCGGAAGACAATGTTAGAGGAAGGTTCTGTAGGGCCAGGCCCTCAATTCATAGAAAGTTTCCTAGCTATAAAGTTTATGGTTGAAGAAATGTACAGAGACTTTAGAAAGCATAAGGCTGAAGACTCCTCAGGTTCTAAACAAGATAAAGAGGAAGATGAGTCTCACTTCTATGACCACTCCAAAGGAAAGGGGAAAGAGGAAACCTTTCTCACACCTCCTAATAGCCCCATGCATAATAAGAAAGCATCTTTGATCAAGCTAGATGTTAAATTTGATTTGCCTATATATGATGGAGAGCTAAATGCTGAAAAGTTGGACAACTGGATTAGAAAAATTGATGTGTAATGCAGGGTACAGAACATAGACTCAGACAAGACTAAGATTCAGCTGGCAAGCCTATGCCTAGGAGGCAGGTTTGGTGGGAAGGCAGAACCCAAGCTGATATGAAAAGACATGGTAAGACCATCTTTGTCTGGAGTGAATTTGTTGCTGCAATCAAAAAGCAGTTCTATCCATTGGCCTCCATGCAACAAGCCATGATGAGTTGGAAAACTCTTCGACAATTGAAAGGGCAACGCGTGAAAGGGTATACTCAAGAATTTAGAAAGAGAGCATTGATGTTGGGTATCTCATTAGACTCACCAGAGACTCTTTTGAAGTACATTGGTGATCTACATAGCTACATGAGGCATACCATCTTCATGTTTAATCCCACTAGTATAGATGAGGTATCTGTACAAGCTACTCATCTAGAAGCTAGAGGAAAGAATGGAAATCCAGAAGTTGGGGGACCATCCCAACCCACTGTAAGCAAGAGTAAGGAGAAAAGAAAGCAGAAGTGGAAAGAAAGGAAGGCTAACACTGCACAGAAAGCCAAAGCTTCATGCACTCACTGTAAAAAGGATGGGCATGATGATGAGCATTATTGGATTTTGCATCCAGAGCTGAGACCTAAGAAGTTTGAGGGCAAGAAGAAGAAGACTGCTACAGCTATTTAAAAAGATTTGGGGTCAGAATCGAGAGATGAAACAACTATAGCAGCCACAGGTATAAAAGGTAAGAATTCTGAAGCATCTACTAGTAATTCTGCTCGATCTGTTATTGAAGAAGAAAATGAGAGAAAAATGCATGAGCTTTTCCATATTCGAGTTATTTCCAAAAATCAAAATATTGATACTTTGTTTGATAGTGGCTCACAAGTAAATCTAATTTCTGAAGCAATTGTAAAGAAATTGGGATTAGCAACTACACCTCATAAGAAACCATACCCATTAGGATGGTTGAATGATAAAGCACAACTACAAGTGACTAGACAGTGCAAACTCAAGTTTTCTTTTGGATCAGCATTTGTAGATGAGGTTGAGTTAGACATAATTCCTTTGGATATATGTGGAATTGTTTTAGGAAGTCCTTACTTGTATGATAGAAAGGATATTTTCTATAGAGCTAAGAACAAGTATCTACTTGTCAAAGATGGAATCGAATACTTTGTAAGAGCTCATAAGCTCAAGAATAATTATATTCTCATAAAGTCAGGACAGATGAAAAGAATGATAAATTCATGCAAACAATTCTTACTGATGGTTGTAAAGGAAAAGAAACCTGATAAAACCAATGTATTTGAGGGCTGTAATGCTGAATAGCAAGCTGATATAGAAAAGGTTGTTTCAGAGTATGATGTCTTGTTTCAAGAACCTAAAGGTCTGCCACCAAAAAAGGGAATAGTACATGGCATTATTTTGTAGCAAGATGTTCCATTGCTTAACATTGGAATGTATAGGTTGTTTGCTTTAGATAATGCTGAAATCAAGAAGTAGATGCAGGAGTTGCTCAAGAAAGGGTTCATTAGGCCTAGCACATCACCATGTGGGTCACCAATCATTTTGGTGAGAAAGAAAGATGACTCGTGGAGAATGTGCATTGATTACCGAGCACTGAATAAGATAACAATAAAAAATCATTATCCCCCTCCTCACATAGATATCTCTTAGATCAATTAAAGGAAGCTGTTTATTTCACCAAGCTAGATTTGCACAGTGGATACCATCAGGTTAGAGTTGCAGAGCAAGATGCATGGAAGACTTCTTTCAAAACAAAGCAGGGATTGTATGAATGGTTGGTTATGCCTTTGGCTTAACTAATGCTCCTGCTACTTTCATGAGATTAATGAATGATGTACTCAAACCTTTTCTTGATGATTTTGTTATTGTGTATCTGGATGACATTCTGATTTTTAGTAAAACGTGGGAAGAACATTTAAAGTATGTTAAGAAGACATTAGATGTTTTGAAAAGAGAAAAACTTTATGTTAAACTATCAAAATGTGAATTTGGAAAAACATATCTAAACTACTTGGGTCATATAGTAGGGGGAGGTGAATTGAAAATAGATCCCTCTAAAGTGGTAGTCATTGTGAACTGGCTTAAGCCCAGGTTTGCTACAGAAGCGAGAAGCTTCATAGGAGCAACACAATAGTGGAGGAAGTTCATTTCTAGTTTTTTCTCAATTGTAGCTCCCTTACATGATTTAATAAGATTGAATAAGGTGTTTCAGTGGGGAGGAAAACATCAGAAAGCCTTCAACACCTTGAAGGAAAAAATTAGTACAACACCTGTACTTGCACTACCAGATCTACAAAGACCATTTGAGATCCAAATTGATGCTAGTGATTATGCCATGGGAGCAGTGTTGACACAACATGGTAAACCGATTTGTTATCATTCTGAGACTTTTAATCCTACAGTAGTTAACTATCCTACATATGATAAAGAATTGTATGCATTAGTTCAGAGTGTGAAAAAGTGGAAACATTACTTAATGGGAAAGGAGACAGTAATACATATTGATCATCAACCACTTCAATATCTACACTCCCAAACTAAGTTGCAGAAATCAAGACATTAAAAATGGATGGGGTTTCTACAACCGTTTCATTTAGTCATCAGATATAAAAAGGGCATACATAACAAGGTTGCAGACATGTTATCTAGACCCATTATAAATGCATCTACCATACTTAAGCATAATTCTATGCTACATGAAAGCTACATAGAACAATATGCTCATGATATGGACTTTAAAGATGTATATGCAACTTTGACTCAATGCAAAAGAGTAGAAGAATTGGACTATCATGTGAAGGATTGACTCTTATATCATTGTGGGAAACTCTGCATTCCACAAACTGAGAGGATAAATATAATTAGGGAAGCACACACTTCTCTAATATCAGGCCACTTTGGGGTAAGTAAAATAGTTGCACAGCTGCAAAGATTTTTCTATTGGCCGAAAATGAATGAGATAGTTACTAGATATGTAAGAGGGTGTGCTATGTGTGCTAAAAGCAAGCCTAGTAATAGAAAACTAGGCTTGTACACTCCATTGCCAGTTCCTTCTCACCCTTGGGAATGTGTTTCCATGGATTTTGTTAGAGGGTTGCCTAAATCTAGGAAAGGTCATGATTATTTATATGTTGTTATGGATAGGTTCAACAAAATGTGTATTTTGATACCTTGTAGTAAACAGATTACAACTGAACAGGCTGCAAAATTGTTCTTTGAACATGTATGGGTTCATTTTGGATTACCCACTTCCATTATATCTGATCGAGACACCTGATTTGTGGGGAAGTTTTGGTCGCGTTTGTGGGAACTGATGGACACCAAACTGAAGAAAAGCACAACTTTTCATCCACAAACAGATGGCGAGACAAAAGTAGTAAACAGGAAGTGATCCAGTTACTGAGAGGATATTGTAGCAAACATCCTAAGCTTTGGGATGAACACTTGTGTTATGTGCAACATGCTTACAATAGAGCCAAACACTCTTCTACATAGAGATCTCCTTTTGAGACCTGTTTTGGTTTCACACGAAGGTCTCCTTTGGATTTTGTCTTTGGTAAAGATACCATGGTTGATGGACATAGTGATTTGGACAAGGCAAGTAGGTTCATTGAACAGATCCAGTAGATCCACCAGGGAGTACAGGAACAGCAGGAAAAGAGCCATGCCAAGTACAAGGCTAGGCATGACAAGCATTGGATGGAGCATAGTTTTCAAGTTGGAGACCAAGTCTGGCTGTATATGAGCAAGGACAGGATGCAAGGTGAAGGTAAAAAGCTAAAGCCTATCAAGTATGGCCCCTTTAGCATATTTGAGAAGATTGGTGAAAATGCTTTTCACCTTGATCTACCAGCTTACATGCACATCTACTCAGTCGTAAATGCAGATTGCTTGAGATTATTTGAACCTTCAATGATCGAAGACCCTGAAGAGCAGAGTCAGTTGCCTTCTATTAATGACCTGCTACTTGAATATCTCAATGAGTTGCAGGAACACGTAGTGATGGACAAGAAGGTAAGGACAACATGTAGGGGAGATTTTGAGTACCTCAAAATTGGGCTCAAAGGTTCAAATCCAAGCAATGCAAAGTGGATTGAGATTGGACAAGTGAGAAAGCAATACCCTCACTTAGTCGATGCTTGAAAACCAACTTTTGGTGGTCCAAAAGCTTTTTGAGTGGGAAGGCCGTGATCCAAATTGGATCCCTAGAAGACTGTCAAAGAACCATGACTGTATCAGGTTGGACAAATCTCTAAATAACTCCAAAACAATGATCAAAAACACCCTGAACCAGTGGCAATGGCAGCCAGCGTGGAACGATGAGGACCTCAGTCAATGCACGTTGACTGAGGCCCATGGAGACTGCGCAGGAAGTCAAAGTAGCCCTTGGGAGCCCTGGATCGGGAAAAAGAGGTGGAATTTGATGTGTGATTGATTGGGCAAACAAGGCGGTGAAGGAGGAAGCCCAAGCAAACGGACGCATGGTGATTCGGAGAATTGCCAGTGGAAAAGAAAAAGGCACCAAAGGACAAAGGAAGGTTGTGTACAGCCGAGATGTGGTGTTCAGAGAGGTGAAAGATGTTATTAAACATGAAGTCCAACTAAAGGAACCTGAGAAGATAGAGTTTGAGCTAAAGGAGGAAGAATCAAACTCTACAGCAGAGGAGGAATCAGAAGGTGAAGAGCCACAAACTTCGGGTGTGAGAATATCAGTTCAAGAAAGAAGGTAGCCAGAAAGGTATAGTCCATCTACTTTCTGTTCAAATTTTGCTTTATTTATTACTGATGATGATCCCAGAACTGTGAACGAAGCAATAGATTTAGAGGATGGAAAACTCTGGAAAGAGGCCATGGTTGATGAAATGGCATCTTTGCACAAAAATGAGGCTTGGGATCTTGTTGAGTTGCCAGCTGGAAGTAAGCCCATTGGTAGAAAATTGGTGTTCAAGAAGAAGATAAATCCAGAAGGAAAGGTGGAGAAATACAAAGCTCGGTTGGTAGCAAAAGGTTATTCCCAGGTTTCGAGAATTGATTTTGGTGATATTTTTTCTCCTGTTGCTAAGGTAACTTCTATTAGATTACTTTTATTTATTGTTTCTGCTTTTGATTTTGAGGTAGAACAGATGGATGTGAAGACAACATTTCTTCATGGGGATCTGGAAGAGGAGATCTACATGAAGCAACCTGAAGGCTTTGCGGTGAAGGGTAAGAAAGAACTAGTATGCAAGTTAAAGAAGTCGCTGTATGGGTTAAAATAGTCACCAAGGATGTGGTATCAGAAATTTGATACATTTATATGGGGACTTGGCTTCACTAGAAGCAAAATAGATCACTGTGTGTATTTTAAATTAATTGGTGACCGTGTTATTTATCTGGTCTTATATGTGGATGATATGTTGATGGTTGGAAATGATAAAGAAATTATCCAAGATTTGAAGAGCCAATTGTCCTCCAAATTCGACATGAAAGATCTTGGTGCTACAAACTATATTTTGGGCATGGAAATTAAAAGAGATCAGGCAAATAGGAAGCTATGGTTAAACCAGAGGAAGTATGTTGAGACAATATTGCATAGGTTTAATATGCAATATAGTAAACTGGTGAAGGTTCCTATTCATGTAGGTGTAAATTTATCTGTTGAACAGTGTTCCAAGACACAAGACGAGGAAGAGGATATTTCCCATGTTCCATATGCAAGTGCAATCGGTAGCCTGATGTATGGAATGGTCTGTACTAGGCCAGACATTACACGTGCAGTGGGAGTATTGAGCAGGTTTATGTCAAAACTAGGGAAGGAGCTTTGGACAGCAGTGAAGCGGGTTTTTAGGTATTTTCATGGCACTAGAGATTATCGTTTGTGCTACCAATGAAGGCTAGGATTGGACAAAGTGTTGGATATTCGTGGCTTTGTTGATGGAGACTGGGCCAGAGATCTGGATCAGAGAAGATCTACAAGTGGGTATGTGTTTAAATTATTTGGAGGTGCAGTAAGTTAGATGAGTAAGAAATAATCTGTAGTGGCACTATCAACTACAGAGGCAGAATACATGGCAGCCACTCATGCAAGCAAGGAAGCAGTTTGGTTGCAGAGATTGTGTTCAAGTATGGGGTTGGTATAGGGAGCTATAAGGATAGAATGTGATAGCCAAAGTGCAATTTTCTTAGCAAAGAACCCTACTTACCATTCAAAGACAAAGCACATTGATGTTCAGTATCACTTTGTGAGGGATATGATAGAAGACAAAAAGGTGTTGCTGGTAAAGGTGGACACTTTGAAGAATATTGCAGATGCATTGAAAAAATCTGTGAGCTCTGAGAAGTTCTCTTGGTGTAGAGAAATAATGGGCATTTCATGGCTGGAAAAATGACTAAGCTCTCCTATGGCCCCCTGTGGAAAGAAAAAAACAAGTGGGAGAATGTTGGGTTGTGTTATATTCTTTCCACGACTAACCTACGTAGTGAAATGGGGGATTAGAGGGGGGCCAGATCCCCCCCTTCATTGTGTAGATTGCACAATGGGGGGGTAGAAGTCCCCCCTTTTTGAGGGGGCTGGGTAGCCCTCCTCTACGGGGTTCGGGGCAGCGCCCCGAGAATTTTTTTTTGGACCCTGTATTAGGTTGGGCGAACCTACCTATGGTTTTCGGTCCATGGTTTTGAACGCGATGGTTTTTCGGTCCATGGTATTGGGTGCTTCAGCATGTATGAATATGTATTGTAACATTGAAAGGAACATAATGAAAAATCAAGCTGGTAGTCTCGGTTTTGGGATCCAGGGGAAAATCTCTTTGTATATGTGTTTTACGTGTTATGCTCTCGCATTGTTTATTTTCTATGTTTTAGAATTCATATGCAAGTAATTTCTTTACAGGGTTAAAACCTACATGTAGGTGTAATTTTATCTACTAAAAAGTGTCACAAGATACAAGAAGAGGAAGAGGACATGTCCTATGTTCCATACGCAAGTGCAGTTGGTAGCCTGCTGTATGAAATGGTTTGTAATAGTCCAGACATTGCACATGCAGTGGTAGTATTGAGTAGGTTTATGTCAAAACTAGGAAAGGAGCATTGGACAGAGTTTTGGACATTCATGGCTTTGTTGATGCAGATTGGGCTGGAGATCTGGATCAAAGAATATCTACAAGTGGGTATGTGTTTAACCTATTTGGAGGTGCATTTAGTTGGATGAGAAAGAGACAGTCTGTAGTGGAACTTTCAACTACAGAGGAAGGATATATGGCAGCCACTAATGCAAGAAAGGAAGTAGTTCAGTTGCAGAGATTGTGTTTAAGTATGGGGTTAGTACAATGAGTTATAAGGATAGTATGTGACAACCAAAGTGCTATTTTATTGGCAAAGAACCTTGCTTATCATTCACAGACAAAGCACATTGATGTTCAGTATCATTTTGTGAGGGATATGATTGAGGACAAAAAGGTGTTGCTTGTAAAGTTGGACACTTTGAAGAATACTGCAGATGCATTGACAAAGTCTATGAGTATTGAGAAGTTTTCTTGGTGTAGAGAAACAATGGGCGGTATAGGGTTGGAACAATGACTAAGATCTCTTGTGATCCCCTGTGTAGAAAAGAAAACAACAAGTGGGAGAATGTTGGGTGTGTGTTATATTCCTTCCATGACTAGCCCCATGCGCGAAGTTGGGGGGTTAGAGGGGGGTGGCGAGCGCCCCCTTTGTTGTGTCGGGCACAATTGGGGGGTTTGACGTGGGCTGTATCCCCCCTTATTGAGGGGATTGAGGGGGGCATTATCCCTCCTCTATGGGGTCTGGGGCAACACCCCGAGAATTTTATTTTATGGACCCTATATTAGGTGGGCAGGCCTACCTATGGTTTTCTACATGGTTTTGGGCTTGATGGTTTTCTTCCCATGGTATCTTATAGATTTGTTCAATGGAACTACGGTTATGTTCTAATCCATGGTTAATGGGTTGGGATTTATGGATGATTCAACATGTATATATATGTAATGTAACATTGAAAGGAATATAATGAAAAATAAATCTAGTAGTCCTGGATTTGGGATCCAGGGGAAAATCTCTATGTTTTTGTTTTTTGTTTCTCACCATTATATATTTTCTGTCTTTAAGAATTCGTTTGCAAGTAATTTCCGTACAGGGTTAAAACTTACAATGAGGTCGATTGGTTAAACAAACCCTTACTTTGAACCACATCCACCTTGTGTCCATTATGTAGCCACACAATGTTTGGGTAAGGGGGCATCTATTTTTTACAGTTGAAGAGAAGCAATTCTCCCCAACTCCCCTAGTGCATCTGGTAGTGTTGACTCTAGTCCCATCCTTCTTCTCCATGTTGAAGAACCTCTAGAGTCCCATGTGACTTCAGATCACCATGGGGATGATCCACTTAATCATTCCTCTATATTACATCAACAACCTAGTCCCTTATACATTGTTGTTGGTCAACCACAGTGTTGTCTAGGTGAGCATCAGTTCATTATATCCAAAGACACTCTTTGGTATGGTGACACCATGTATGCGAACCCAGAAATTCAGTCCATTTGACTCCTATATGTAGTGCCAAACAAGATTTTTAGTCTGCCATTTCATTTCTCTTACTACATCATTTATTAGTTCTTCCCATAAGAAGATAGCCAAAAAAAAAAAATGGCAAACCACATCATCAAAATGTGTTTAGAGTCCACTATTCTAAATTCATTTCATATGCCCATATCATGCTACATCCATCCATACGAAATTAGGGGGAACATATGCCCCTACATATACTCATCATCCTCGGGAGGATCCCATGCTAGTAGGGTCGGATGCTTGAATCACTTATTTGAGCACCTGGAACACAATGGTGCTCCTATAGCTAGGGGCATCATTCCCACCTTTGCATACCTGATTAGTACCCCCCACTACATATGTTGGGGGGTAGTATCTCATGCTTGGGGGCATGATGAAACCCATGGCCACCTTCTTACTTGATTTAAATAAATCTCGGCCTAGATCTCAACTATCTAGGTATGGTCAATTATCCTTTCATTCCTTGGATAGTTTGTCCTACCAGCCTCTCCAATGAGCCATATTCACATGATATATCGAAGATGATTCATAACATACATTGAAAAATTCTACTATATGTGATGCGACACTTAACACTCAGTCCCTATGTTTGACTTGGTGGGAAGGGATGATCCTAGACCTTCTCTACTAGTTCATTTGGGTGTTCCTCTTTCCTTAATTCTTCACCAGGAACCATCCTACCAAGAAGCATTAAGGCCATTTTTCGAGAAGTGAGGTGACTTACCTAAAATTCACAGATCCAAATTATGAAGGTTCGGTTGTTTGCTACAATCTCCACAAGATTTAGGTCCTTCTCCTCCTCTCTAATTTCTCCAACAACTCATCATGAAAATGACTTGGATTTGGGGGAAAGAAGCCCTTTTATATGAAAAACCCTAGTTTTTTTGTTGCCCATTGCAACCAAACTCTAAATCGGTTTGAAGAATCATCAACACCATTGGAAATCCCTCATCGAGTTTTATACTAGGTCTCCCTTCGTTTTTGGTAATGTGACACTTCTCTCGGAAGCCATTTTTTCCACGAGGTTTTACTTTGCCACCAATTAAAGCCAAATTTCTTCATATGAGTCGTTTGTACTTTGGTACCACTTTTCCTTGGCACTTTTCGACTCATGTACCAATTTTTTTCATGAGTAACCATTATTTAATCATGTATTCATGGTCCCCTTTGGCCTCTCCCACATGGTAGCATCAGCGAGTCACACTTGCTAATAATATCAGAGATGAATCACCCTTGCATCTATTGACTCATTCATTGCAATGTCAACCATGCATATCATGATCTGACAAGGGATTTCATCAGTCTGCCACTCATCTTATTTCCTTCCATCATCATCCTTGGTGTTAGTCCATCAGTCACTTTACTACAATCCCTCATGCCTTTGTTAAGGATTCCTTGTTGCCTTAACTCTAGCGGGCCCTCTTCTATCGACTTCAACACATTTATTCGATAAGTGTGGTCAAGAGGGTGTTGTAGCTTGGTTTCATCCTTCATCTTTGTTTGGTGCCTTAGATCAAGCAAAGGGATTCACCATTACCCTTTGACTTGGTTGTTTCTCACATGTTCGATGCTAACTCATTATCACACAATTGAGAATCATACACTTGACGGTTTGATGATCTAGATGATTGTCCCAGTGATTCTCGAGTGTGTGTGGGATGTTCCAGACCTCATTAGGGGGTGTCCCTTCAAGTATCCCCCCACATGCCCAGATGCCTGTACATGTTGATCCAACCTCAGATGCAGTTCTGCAGATGTGATGGGTTTGTTTTCAACTGCTTGCAATGACTACATTATGCATGTCTCCTTCAAATGATCCATTTAGATCTTCAGAGCCCTTTCCTATGTAGCAAGGATTATTTTTTTGTGATCCCCCCTCATCATGTCATCTCAAGGGGAATTATGTCTCGTGTACTCAGATGTTATTATATTCATTCTTGACCCATGTCTTTCTAGGAACATTATGTATATGGGATTCATTGTATTATTTTCTGGTCCATTGATGCTAGCATATCATGTATCATGTACTTTGTAGCTCAATCCCACATTGTTGGGCTCACCATTATTCTTTGTCATCAATTATCTCGGTGGCTATCGGTATGCCTCTCCCACCTCATTTGAGATCATGTAATCCAAAATAAAATGAGACTTATATCAATTTAGTAGGTCTCGCCCCCTCCATTTTTGTCCTTCCTTGCATTGCTTCAGTTGTCTCTCTCTCTCCTATGACTTCCCCTTTGGTGTCTCATGGAAGTATAACATATAACATATTTCGGTCATATGATTTTCTCCTAACACTCATACATTGGGGGGCAATCTGTTATCACAAAAAAATGATCACCTAGCCCTTTAGTAAACAACCTCCATTGCATTTCTTCAGTTGTCTCTCTCTCTCTCTCTCTATGACTCCCCTTTCGTGTCTCATGGAAGTGTAACCTAAAACGTATTTTGGTCATATGATTTTCTCCTAACACTCATACGTTGGGGGGAAATCTGTTATCACCAAAAAATGATCTCCTAGCCATTTAGTAAACCTTTTTTTATTAAATTATTTCTAATTAAAATTTGAAAAACCCATGAGAATAATTAAATAAATCATTATTTAATCCTCTAGGAATAATTATTAAAACATTGTTTGATAATTATTCCTTGTCACATTTGACTAAATCATCTAGGAATAATTAAAATCACTATTTATTTATTATTCCTTAATTCTATTATTGGAATAATTGTTAAATCACTATTTAATAATTATCTCAATTTCACATCATTCTTAATCCTCACGAAATAATTAATAAATCATTTTATTTGTTAATTATTTCTAAATAAAGATATTTAACCATTTTGAATATCTTTTCTTTTGGGTTGTGTTATATTATTTCCACGACTAACCCACGTAGTTAACTAGGGGTTAGAAGGGGGGCGGAGCCCCCGGTTTGTTGCGTCGATTGCGTAGCGGGGGGTCACAGGGGGTTTGAGGGGTACAACTAACCCCACTCTATGGGGTTCAGGGTAGCGCCCTGGAAAATTTTGGTTTTGGACCCTATGTTAGGTTGGGTGGACCCAACTATGGTTTTGTGCATGATTTTTGCACATCATTTTGGACACGATGGTTTTTGGTCCATGGTATTGGATGCTTCGACATGTATAAATATGTATTGTAACATTGAAAGGAAAATATTGAAAAATCAATCTGGTAGTCCCGATTTTGGGATCCAGGGGAAAATCTCTGTGTATATGTGTTTTATGTGTTATGCTCTCACATTATTTATTTTCTGTGTTTCTAGAATTCGTATGCAGGTAATTTTTGTACGGGGTTAAAACCTACATTTGGTATCAGAGTTGTTTCGGCTTCAAGGGGACGCCTTTGTTGCTGAGGGGTTTCGCTCAGGCCTATGGTAGACCCTGTTCAGTGGGAGATCTGTGAGATCGATTCTAGTGGTAGAAGAAGATGGCGAGCAGTGGAAATATAGAGATCGAGAAATTTAGTGGTCAGAGTTTTGAGTTGTGGAAACTCAAGATGGAGGATCTGTTGGTGGATAAAAATCAGTGGATCGCAGTAGATCCAGGTACTAAACCAATGGGAGTGTCCGATGAAGAATGGAAGAAGTTAGATCAGAAGGAAAAGAGCATAATATGATTATGTGTCTCAAATTCAATATTGCTGAATGTATCAGGGGAAGCTACGGCTAAGCCTTTGTGGGAAAAGTTAGGGACTTTGTACTAATCTAAGTCTCTAGTGAATAAACTGTTCCTACGGAAAAAGTTGTATAACCTGAGGATGAAAGATGGAGACTCAGTGATAGAGCATTTGAATGTGTTTAATATTGTGGTACGTCAGTTATCATCTGTTGATATCAAAATTTTAGATGAAGATAAGTGCATTAGTTTGTTGTGTTCTCCACCAGATTCATGGGATAGTCTGGTTATTGCAATAGGTAGCAATGAAAATTTCTTGCAGTTTGATGAAATAGTCTCATCCTTGTTGACGGAGGAGATTAGATGGAAAATATGGAGAGCCAGAATGGTGATGCCTTATCTGTACAAGGACGGTCACAAAACAGAAACAAAAGTAAGTCATCGAGTGGGAGATCTAAACCTAGAGGGATATCTAAATCTCCAGGAAAACCTGTAAAGGTGGTGTGCTGGAAATGTGAAAAGGAATGGCACTACAAAAGGGATTGTAAATCTAAAGCTCCTAACAAAGGAAAGGGATCTAATGATGCTCCTTCTACAGAGGCGAAAACCACCTCAGATGAAGGTGGGGATGTGTACTTGGATTCTTTAAGTACACATGTAGATCATGAGGCATGGTTGATTGACTCAGGTGCATCCTTTCACTTCACTGCCCATAGAGAGTGGTTCTGCGAATATGAGAAATACGAAGGTGGTGATGTCTTCTTAGGGGATGATAGGAAGGTTAGAATCATTGGTTGCGAAAAAGTAAAGTTGAAGTTGCAAGGTGGAAGGGTTAGAACACTTCCGAGTGTTATGCATATTCCTACATTGGCCAGAAATCTGATTTCTGTAAGCAAGTTGGATGATGCAGGTGTAAAAATAGTGTTCAAAAAGGATACCTGCAAGATGGTTCGGGGAGCACTAGTATTGATGTGGGGATTTCAGATTAGAAATCTGTACAAGCTTCAAGGTAGCATGATTGTTGATGTGTGCAACAGTTCTGTGGTTCCTGAAAGTGGAGCAGAAAATCTAGTGGTTTCTTGAGAGAAGACCATGCTGTGGCATCAAAGGTTTGGACATATTGGAGAGAAGGGCCTTCAAATACTTCATGGTAAAGGTATGGTAGAAGGTATGAGTAATAGCTCTCTGGATTTTGATTTCTATGAAAATTGTGTATATGGGAAGTAGAATCGAGTGAGTTTCCCCTCTAGTGGTAAGAGGGCGAAACATATATTAGAGCTTGTGCATAGTGATGTGTTTGGACCTGTGCACTGGGTAAGTCTATGTACTATGTATCATTTATAGATGACTTCTCAAGGAATACATGGAAATATTTCCTTAAGAAGAAATCTAAAGTCTTTGACAGGTTTAAAGAATTCAAGGATTTGGTGGAAAACTAGACAGAGAAGAAGATAAAGGTGTTCAGGACAGTTAACGGTGGAGAGTTTTGCAGTAAGGAGTTTGAAGAATTTTGTAAGAAGTGTGGTATAGCATGGCAAAAGGATACTCCATATACACCTCAGCAAAATGGAGTTGCAAAAAGAATGAACAAGACATTGATGGAAAGGGCAAGAAGCATGCTCAGTAGGGTTGGGTTAGGATAGGAATTCTGGGCAAAGGCAGTGGAGACAACATGTTACCTGGTGAACAAATCACCTTCATTAGCGTTGGAGGATAAAACTCCACAAGAGGTATGGACTGGTAAGAAGCCCTCTCTTTCACATATGAGGGTATTTGGATGTGATGCATATGTACATGTTCCAAAGGAGAAACGAACCAAGTTGGATAGTAAATCTGAAAAGTGCATCTTTATTGGGTATAAGGATGGTTTAAATGGTTATAAGCTTTGGAACCCAGTAACAAGGAAGGTTGTGCACAACTAAGATGTGGTGTTTAGAGAGGTCAAAGATGTTATTAAACATGAAGTCCAACCAAAGGAGCCTGAGAAGATGGAGTTTGAGATAAAGGAGGAAGAATTGGACTCTACAACAGAGGAGGAATTAGAAGATGAAGAGCCACAAACTCCGGGTGTGAGAAGATCAGTTCGAGAAAGGTGTACTCCATCTACTTTTTGTTCAAATTTTTCTTTATCTATTACTGATGATGACCCAAGAACTGTGAAGGAAGCAATAGATTCAGAGGATGGAAAACTCTGGAAAGAGGCCATGGTTGATGAAATGGCATCTTTGCACAAAAATGAGGCTTGGGATCTGGTGGAGTTTCCGGCTGGAAGGAAACCCATTGGAAAAAAATGGGTGTTCAAGAAGAAGACAAATTCAGAAGGAAAGGTGGAGAAATACAAAGCTCAGTTGGTAGCAAAAGCTTATTCCCAGGTCACTCCAGGAATTGATTTTGGTGATATTTTTTCTCCTGTTGCCATGGTAGCTTCTATTAGATTACTTTTATCTATTGCTGTTGCTTTTGATTTTGAGGTAGAACAGATGGATGTGAAGACAAAATTTCTTCACGGGGATTTGGAAGAGGATATCTACATGAAGCAACCTGAAGGCTTTGCAGTGAAGGGTAAGAAAGAACTAGTATGCAAGTTAAAGAAGTCTCTGTATGGGTTAAAACAGTCACCAAGGATGTGGTATCAGAAATTTGATACATTTATACGGGGACTTGGCTTCACCAGAAGCAAAGAAGATCACTGTGTGTATTTTAAATTAATTGGTGACTGTGTTATCTATCTTGTCTTGTATGTGGATGATATGTTGTTGGTTGGAAATGACAAAGAAATTATCTAGGATTTGAAGACCCAATTGTCCTCCAAATTCAACATGAAAGATCTTGGTGCTGCAAACTATATTTTGGGCATGGAAATTAAAAGAGATCGAGCAAAGAGGAAGCTCTAGTTAAACCAAAGGATGTATGTCGAGATAATATTGTAGAGGTTTAATATGCAGGATAGTAAACCGGTGAAGGTTCCTATTTCTGTAGTGTAAAGTTATCTGTTGAACAGTGTCCCAAGACACAAGAAGAGGAAGAGGATATGTCCCGTGTTCCATATGCAAGTGTAGTTGGTAGCATGATGTATGTGATGGTTTGTACTAGAGCAGACATTGCACATGCAAAGGGAGTATTAAGCAGGTTTATGACAAAACCAGGGAAGGAGCATTAGACAGCAATGAAGCGGGTTTTCAGGTGTTTACGTGGCAATAGTGATTATGGTTTGTGCTACCAAGGAAGACCAGGATTGGACAGAGTGTTGGATAATCATGGATTTATTGATGTAGACTGGGCTAGAGATCTAGATCAGAGAAGATCTACAGGTGGGTATGTGTTTAACCTATTTGGAGGTGCAGTCAATTGGATGAGTAAGAAACAATCTGCAGTGGCACTATCTACTATAGAAGTAGAATACATGGCAGCCACTCATGCAAGCAATGAAGCAGTTTGGTTGTAGAGATTGTGTTCAAGTATGGGGTTAGTACAGGGGTCTATAAGGATAGACTGTGACAGCCAAAGTGCAATTGGCAAAGAACCCTACATATCATTCAAAGACAAAGCACATTGATGTTCAGTATCACTTTGTGAGGGATATGATATAAGAAAAAAATGTGTTTCTAGTAAAGGTGGACATTTTGAAGAATACTACAGATGCATTGACAAAATCTGTGAGCTCTGAGAAGTTCTCTTGGTATAGAGAAACAATGGGCATTGCAGGGCTGGATAAATGACTAAGCTCTCTTGTGCCCCCCTGTGGAAAGAAAACAACAAGTGGGAGAATGTTGGGTTGTGTTATATTCTTTCCACAACTAGCCCACATAGTTAACTGGGGGTTAGAAGGGAGGCCGAGCCCCTCGTTTGTTGCACCGATTGCGTAGCGGGGGGTCATAGGGCGTTTGAGCGGTACAGATAACCCCACTCTATGGGGTCTAGGGCAGCGCCCCAAAAAATTTTGGTTTTGGACCTTATGTTAGGTTGGGCGGACCCACCTATGCTTTTGTGCATGATTTTTTTACATGGTTTTGGAGGTGATGGTTTTCGGTCCATGGTATTGGATGCTTCGGCATGTATAAATATGTATTGTAACATTGAAAGGAAAATAATGAAAAATCAATCTAGTAGTCCCGATTTTGGGATCCAGGGGAAAATATCTGTGTATATGTGTTATGCTCTCGCATTGTTTATTTTCTGCGTTTCTAGAATTTGTATGTAGGTAATTTTTGTACGGGGTTAAAACCTACATTTTCCCCCTCCAAAAAATATAATAAAGTATTCCTAACAGTTAGATCTTGACTTGATTAATATTATTTTATTATTTTCCATGTTAAAGGTCAACCCAATACTTTTTTATAAATAAGAGGGTTTTCCATTCATTATTCACCATGATCATTATCATCGTCACCATTATCGTCTTCTTGCATTTGAGATCCCACTTGAGTTCTACACATTGTTTTGGTTTTTTAACATATTGAGAGAAAGAGAATCGATTACTAAAGTGTCAAGGACATCAAAGGACCTATCCCACAGGGGGATTTGCAGACATTTTTTGTATATCTCCTTCACTGGGTATTATCAATAAATATTATTATTAATTTAAAATTATTTCCATATTGGGTTATTACATTGGATATATATTGTTGTTTTGGATCACATATGTCTTTTGTTGTAGGTTTTTCTCATTTTATTATTGTAAATCTGAAGCGTAAGCAACCATAAACTGTTGTGAGGGTAAATTTTCACCAATGACTTAAGTGAAGTGTTTTTGGTACACCTTCCAATAAATTTCATATTAAAACCCTCTCCCTTGAGCCAAATATTCTTGCAGCCTCAAGTATGTTTTGGAGCCTCCTCTCTAGGGAAATTCCCCATGCAAAGTCGATTACTTCAGCCACAACAATTGCAATTCTTGTCTAATGCACCACCATGTTATCCTTCTCTATGGCCCCAACCATTTGTGAAACCAAACCTTAATTCCAACAATTAAGTTGCACATCAATTTAAAACACTTTTTTTTTTCCTACTCACTCTCCTATCGAATGCAATGTCATATCATTTAAAGATGGGAGAGGTGCAAATTATGGAACTTCCCATATCACCACACCACATTTATCTTGGGAAGAAAATTTAATCCATAAACCATTAGAGGATAAATCTATCATTGGCACTTGTTTGAAAACTGTTGTTGAAACTCATGAACAATATCAAGAGAAAAACCCTATAATTTCCCTTAACCATCCTTGTCAATCTGAAGAGAGCAAACATCAAGTTGTGGAAGACTTGTACAAGTTGGAGAACCATGAATATGTGGGTCCTATTGAAGCTTGGTTCCAAAAAATCATCAACACACCCTATTCCCTCATCATTCAGAAATCTTGGTACCATATCAATTAAAGTAGTTGGTTTCTCATACTTTGATATGCATTGAAGTTTACATTTTAAACCGGAGTGTGAGTATATTTAGTATTCTATTATGCACATTGTTACACTAGAGGTACTCCTACACTTGAAGGATATCTTCCTCTCTCTAAATTATGGTAGGGTAATATCAATGAATAAAAATGTCATCTGAAATAAAATTGTTACAACAACACTCTTGAAATTTCAATTCTCTAAGGCACAACTATTGAAATTTCCATTATTATGCACTCTTGTGGTAAGTATTCTAAAAAAGAAATTAATTCTTAATGCTTCGTTATTTTGTAAAGTGATTATAATTGATGGGTTGGTTCCTCTTCGTAATTTTTTGGTCATCCATTCATTCAGCCAGGGGGACCTGTCAGTGTTATGATTAATAATTTCATTCACAAGCCAAAGCCCTAACCCTAGCCTAGTCATTATAATAAGCTATTGTCTTAGAAATATTTTCATGTTTCTCTTTGAAGGTATTGTAGAAAATCCTCCTGTGGTGGATCAATCCTGCAAAACCCTAATGATATCTAATGTGAACCCTAACATGATTAACTTGAGGAATATTTTAGTCATTATTTGAGATGCTTTCTTTAAAATGAGTATTTAGGGTAGCAAGACCAACCAGTAAAGATTAGTCATTAACAACTTTTCACGCCATCCCATGCTCTTAAGGAACATATTTTCCTTCCCACCTATTATGTAACCTATTTAAGGTTAATCATAATCATAATTTATTTTAACATAAAGAGATTAATTGAGGGATATGAGGTCTCATTACGAGCCCACCTACCATGATCATGGTTGCTAATGAGAATGACATTACCACTACTGGTCACCAAGCTAGGGTAATGGCTTTCAGTTGAAAATATGGAAGAAAATAGGTCTCGTCATGAGTTGGTTTGTTCATTCTTATTAGTTCTTGTGAATGGAATTGTCATTAGCTGTGTAGAAATTCCTTGTAAATTCAAACTACGTATGTTAATATGATAAAACAATAGACTTGAATCTACTCTACTCATCAATGGAAACAATTAAACGATTGTGAAATCATGAATCATACAAGAGAAGGAATTAAATCGAAACATTACACAATGATTTCCTTGGGAAAGCCACAACTAAAAACCACTGCAATCTATATATTGCATTAGTTAGAAAATGTGAGAAGATTACAATGCTTTGCTCAAGCCCGACCAACCTCTGCACCATCTTTATATGCCTCACTACTTCCTAGATAAGACTTGGAAATTGAAATTAGCCAATTTTCTACTTTCCCAAGTGCTATTTACTTGCATTATTAAATGAGGAATGAGGCATCTATTTAATATGAATTTTACTCCATTGGATTGTGCAGTTCCTTTAGGATCTTCCCATAACTGGATGCACCATATGTACAATTCGGATGATCATATAACTGATACTACACTATCCCTAAACTCCGATATCAAGTGGGTCTTTCTTTGATCTGACATACATGAGTTATTTATGAGTGAATCATCAGTTTATTGATTGATCAATTCAGGTCGCACCACACTACACTTTAGGCAACACCACCACTGCACTTTAGGCAGCACCACACTATGCTTCAAGCAAAGCCACATTGCACTTCAGGAAGAACCCCACTAAACTTCAAGCAACACCACATTGGACTGTAGACAACACCACACTACTAACCTCCCACTAATTCCACCATCAGTTGGAACTAGTTTAACTGACTTTAACTCAGTTAGACTAAATTAATTAATTACAACTCAAAATAAACTCAGTCAGTGCTCCTAATTGTAGGAGACACTCTACATGACTCTAGGTATACCCTCAAATCGAGTTAACTAAGCCAACTAAGTCAAATTAACTTAGTTAACTAATACAAGTTGTCATGAGATGTGAAATTACAATTTTATTCCTAATTTAATTCAAGGATAAAACTAAATCAAGATTTTTCTTGATGTTATTTTCAACAATTCTTGTTGCAATTTTCAACACTCCCTCTCAATAATAAAGGGACTCACATCCATCCCAATCTAGTGTAGTTGGAATGTTCTTCATTCAACTCTTGTCAATGTTTTTGTTGCTACTACAACATTTGAAACTGAAAATCATCTAAAAATAAATAAAAAATAATAATTGAATCAATTTGCAATTGTCTACTAGGATTTTTTTTTGTTGATGACTCTATTATTGAGCCTCCTGCTCTGCCGTCAACACTGCTTTGCATTCCTCAGCATATGACTAACATTGATCCTCTTGCTAATAAATACCATGGGCCCATGTAGCAAGGGTAATGATCCATGAGACAAACACACCTCAATTGACCCTGCCCAATTTCTGAAACTCTTGGACTAAGGTTTCATATCACCCCACCTCTCACATGGCGGTTTGGTTGCATGTGCTCCCTCTATCCACTTGGCTCGAAATTCCCCCTTACTGGAGGTCTCTTCTTGAGTGGATGTCTCCACTCGACCTCCTATCTACTTTTCCATTTATGGCTACTCCATAACTTGCTAAGGCTACTTTTGAGGTTGCATGTTGAGAGGTAAATTATACTCCCTCTCAACCACCAAGTCTCTAGTCTCTGCCTTGCTCCTCAAGTCTTTGCATGCATGATATAAATATGATCTACTCATATTGGTTTTGCTACTACTATGTTGCTTCTTCCGCACTCATGTTACAACTACTACAATAATGAGTCTGATCTCCCCGGATCCTGATGTACTAGCTTCCATATGGATTCTCCTTCTAAAGCGAGACTCCCTTTGAGTCTCAATCTCCCTGTGGGAAATCTCTCTGCTCCTCTATCTGCCAATATTAATGATAAAAAATCCTTTTTGTGTCACTAAACATTGGATCATTGATATGCCCACTAGAAACCTTCTTGCTCCATTAAGAAGTCTGCACATAGGGTCTTTATGATCTTCCATGAACTAGAGCTCCATAAATTTGTAAGGAAAACTTCAAATTCTTCTCCTCTATTATGATTTCAGCTCTAATACCATGTAGATATTTCAGCAAATCTAACTCTGATACCATGTAGAAATTTCTACAAATATAGCTTTGATGCCATGTAGAAATTTCTACAAATCTAGCTTCGATACCATGTAGAAATTCCTTGTAGATTAAAACTGCTAATTGTAATGTGTTAAAATTATAGACTTGAATCTATTCTAATCATCATCAGAAATAATTAAACGATCGTGAAATCATGAAGCATACAAGAGAAAGAATTCAATAAACACATTACCTAATGATTTCCTAGGGAAAGCCACAGCTAAAACCCCCTACTATCTATATATTGCATTAATCAGAAAATATGAGAAGATTACAATGCTTTTCTCAAGCCCGAGAAACCTGTGCACTATCTCTATCTGTCTCACTGCTTCCTAGACAAGCCTTAGCCAATACTTAGCCAATTTTCCACTTTCCCAAGTCCTTATTCCCTTGTGTTTTTCAATGAGGAATTAGGCCTCTATTTAATATGAATTTTCCTCCATTGGATTGTGCAATTCCTTTAGGCTCTTCCTCTATCTACATGCACCATCTGTACAATTCATATAATCATACAATTGATAGTACGTTTTCCATGAAATCCAATATCAATTGGATCTTACTCTAATCTGAAATGCATGAGTTATTTATGAGTGAATCATCATTTTATTGGTTGATCACTTCAAGCAGCACCACACTGCACTTCAGGCATCACCACACTGCACTTCAGGCAGAACCACACTGTAATTCAAGCAACACCACACAACACTTTAGGAATCACCACACTATACTTCAGGTAGCACCACACTTCACTTTAGGCAGCACCCCACTATACTCCAGGAAGCACCACACTAGACTGCAGGCAACACCACACTACTAGACCTCCCACTAATTCCTCCATCTATTGGAACTAGTTTAGTTGACATTAACTCAATTAGATTGAATTAATTAATTATAACTCAAAATAAACTCAATCAGTGCTCCTAATTGTAGGAGACACTTTATGACTCTAGTTAGACCCTCAACTCAAATTAACTGATCCAATTAAGTCAAATTAACTTAGTTAACTAATACAAGTTGTCATGAGATTTGGAATTACATTTTTATTCCTAATTTAATTCAAGGACAAAATTAAATCAGGATCTTTCTTGATGTTATTTTCAACATTTCTTGTTGCAATTTTCAACAAGTTGGTTACCAAGCTAGGTCTGTGGCCTTAGATTAATTTCTAAAAGTAAATTATTTTAAATGAATCTGAATCTATATCTAATAGACGAGACATAAGCATTTCATTGGGTTAAAAGGAATCCTTGTCGAGGCTATAGACGCCTGCTGGTAGCAGGGCCATGCCTATGGTATTAAAGTTAATTTTATACTATGATTTACTTGGTCATTTTTGTCTTTCCTTAAACTGATTATCATATCTCTCTGAGAATGACTGTATGATCATTTCAGTAATGTGCTTTGGAATTCTATCTTTAAGATTTATGAAGGTTTTCATGGATGTGGGACCCTAAGTGTAGGTGATTCACTTTGTTTGAACAAGAGGAGCTTCAGGTATATGCTTGGATAATGGTAAGATGGTCACCTTGGGAAGGTATCATTTTGTCATATTTCTTTTTCCCCGTTTCCATCCATGTTTAACATCATGACTTTCAAATCATGTCACTTCTATTTATAATTAGGATATTGAGGTGAACACCTACTGATATATACTTCTCTTGAGATTCTTTATGGAAAGTTTTATAGTTGGTTATTTCATGATGACACTATCCCTGCAGTGACATCACTGTTAGCATTCCTTTAGTAGCCCTAACATTAGTTACTCTTTTGGAATAATAAAGGTCAGTATTGGCATCACTACATCTTTGGTCACAGTTCTTTCTTATCTTATTGATAAAAAGGAAGTCAACATCATATGACACTTACCTACCTGCTCTCACTCAATTAGCCCTATGGTTTAAGTCAATGCAACATGATCTAATAGAGAAACCCTAGCCATACAATTTTGATTAACTTTCGTCTATGTTAGAAGTTTTGTTTGCATGAGGACATGCAAGATGATTAACATGGGGAGATGTTGGGCCTTAGTTTTGTCGAATTATATACATCCTTTTTCCCTTTTATTACTCATGATTTTATCTAATTTAATATCATTTTGCATGATTAATGAACTATTATCTTCAACTAGGAGCATGACAAGGTAATCATTTATTCTTTAGCATATTCCCTTTTCTTCGATAAAAATTATATCAAAATTTTTGTTAATGATGTTTTTGTGTTATTTCAGGTTCTCAAGAAGGTGCATGAAAGTTTGGTCAAAGATATACAAGAATTAACAATTGATTTCTAAGTGCGCCAAGTTTTGGTCGTGTGTGCACCAAGTATGTGGATTGCTTCATCACTCAAGCTTGCCATGAAATAAAATGTTAATTGGAATTATGAGAAACTATTCAAGACTATTTTGGAGTGATTTGACATTCAAAGGCACGCTTATCATTCACTAATTTTTCCCTACACCAATCCTAGGTTTAGATATGCTTATCACACAATTTTCAAACTGCCAACTCCATCCTCGGCTTTCAGGCAGATGAAAGCACATCTTGAAATTATGGAACACGGGTTTTGTTTAGAGTATATGAAATTGATTAAGCCTCAAATGGTTTTCCAAAATTCATCATGTTTTAGGAGATTTGGAGGGATCTTTAAGGCAAATTTGTAAAAAAAACATGTTAAACCCATAATTGTAAAAGTATCTACACAATCAATTTGGGGCACAATTTGTGAGGAAATTGAGTTTAATTAAAAAGTTACAAGAGAGGTATTTGTTTAAAACATGGGAAATTAGGCTCCCTCATTACATTTTTCCAAAATTCATCAGGTTTTGGGAGTTATGCGGTATTCTTTGAGGCCAATTTCTTAAAAATGCAGAATTTTCCAGAATTGAAAAATTGGGTTGTTAGAGCCAAACTTCGCCTTGTAACCTTCATAAGAAGCTATACATGGTATGTGAGAGGAGGATGATGTTATTATAACCTTACATTTCTTGTAGGGACTTGGAGCATATGGCTTGGGATGTAAAATACTGATTCAATTTCAATAAACACAATTGATGCGAGGTTTTTCTTATCATTTCTAGTGTGTTTCATCATTATCTCAGCTCTGTAATTTAAGCTCTTAAAGGAGGGTGAGAGCTAGACTACTAGGGCTGACCATACCATATCAACATTCCTCTGGTTGCATATTCTATATGTGAATGTTCATATCTACCATGCTAGTGTGCTTTTCATTGTAACTATAGTGTGTTAACAACAAGGTTCTTTTGGTGGTTTGATATATTCATGGTTGTCTTTCTCATACTCTGTTTTCCTTTATATATGCTTGTTATTTTTATGTGAGTTTGATTGGATAAACATATATGGAAGAAATTGGAGTGTGAGTGAGGGTTTCCTTTCAAACATTGCACTTATTTCCACTGTTTAATCAAAAGACTCATGTGATGAATCGATACCCTGTTTGTATGAATAAATGATTGTGGTTTTCTTATTGTAGTTTTGATTACCTTGGTGTGTTAATTCCATAAAAAATTGGGTATTACATGAAATTCATTTGGAATTTCTTTGAGTTGATACTTGTAACTTTCCATCCATTATTGGTTTGGAGAGTGGAAGCACTTTTCCTCCTCTATGACTATACAAACATTTAGTCTATGATCGTATGAAATATTATTGTTGCATTGCAATTTTGGGTTTTAAGAAGTTCAATAAGACCTTCAGGATATTTAACAAATTGAAGCTTGATTACAAAAACAAAATCCTAGTTATTAAAAGAATTTGGGACTGTTATTGAGCATAGTGTAAACTTTGGATACCTTTTGGTTTGCAGTGGAGAATAATTATAACCTTGAAATATTTGTTGATATTCAAGTGAATATTTCACTTGATTCTACATACCCTTTGTTTCCATACAAGCACATTTTTGAATCCAAGAAACTTTTTTGCTTGGATTGAAATCAAGGTTTAATAAGGCCTTCAAAATATTGAAGTAAGTCAACAATTTTGATTAAGATTCAATTTGAAGCTCACTACAACAAAAATAACCCTAAGGCTGGAAAGTGAATTGGAATTTTCATTTAAAACAATTGAAATCTATAGTAATACTTGGTTCATGATTGATTGACATTAAAATAGGGTATGTTCATTTGATTTGGTCATTTAATCTCTTAACAATCTTGTCTTTGGTCACTATAGATGATTTGACTTGTGCACTTAGATATTTCAACAAGTAATCTCTATTTGTGAGATCCTACACTCATAGTGTAGGAAAAAGAATTGAAAGAAGAAGATTTCTCCTTGTGATCTTGTTTGATAGTTTCCCATCGGTTTGGTAAAGGATGATTCAATTTCTTTTGCATGAATATGGTCACTGTAGATTCCAATTCTTAAGTTGATTTGAAGAGATTGCATGTTGAAGTGTGTTCTAAGGTTCAAGAAAGAAATAACTTGAAGCAAGGTTGATTTTTCTTGTGCACATAGTAGATGATTTTATTGTTAATTCGCCTGATTTCATTGATAGTATTAAAGGAAGATTTGAGTCATACTTTCAGTTTCTTGTTTACATACAGAGTGGAGTGATTTTGATTTTACTGGTTACACATAGAGTTGAGAGGAAAGAGGATTTAGTGCAGGAACTTGAATAGAGGTTTCATTTTGATTTAAGAGTCTTGTTTGGCATTAGTAGAGCTTGGATTTCTTAAGGTTTAGACAATATTTACATTTTCTTGGTTGATGCTCATGTTTCTAGGGTGATTAATCGTTAGCGTTTGTTGCTAGTTAGGGTTTACTTCTCTTTCAATTACCAATAACTAGGGTTTGCTTACAATTGTTGGTAGATTATATGATGAGTGTTTATGATTTCATTTCTAAATATTTATTTTGAGTGAAGGATTGAAGCAGGGATTAGAAAAAGTGCAGGAACTCAATGTGTGAGCAGTTTCTAGACAAACTAAGGTTTTGTTTTACAAGTTATTGAAGTTTCTCTCTACATTTCGAGTGCTACATCTCAAATTCCACAGACCCTGGATTGACATTAAATGTTGGTACATTAATCCATCATGTACTACACCCAACATGCTCAAGCCAAAGCCAATCACTATTTTCACAAGGTAAAAGTAACATCTGAGATAATCTTCAGGATGCCAAGGTTAAGTTTATTAGGTTTGATAGGGAGAGAGTCTTTGTGTAGGTCGCAGTTGCAAATATTTATAGGGCTGGTCACATCTTAGAATTACATTGTAGGTCAAAATTTTCAATTGTAGTCCCATTAAGTGTTAATTTGGTATCTCAAGGACAAATTCTCTCCTTTTGATAAACTTCCCATCAAGAAATACCTCTCCTTTCCCTTGTAAGAATTGAATCTACTGTTTACTGGAGCTTTATAACAAAACTCATTACGGTATTTACAGTAAGAACCACATATACAAACATACCGATTTGCTTCACCCAACAAATAATCATAATGTATATGGAGCTTTATAAACCCAGCTCGGTACAATATTTACAACGATATACACATATGCACATTTTTTCAACCAACAAATAAAGGATACGATGCCTGCATCAGCAACAAGGGAATCCAAAGGCTCACACCTCCACCCTCAAAGTAATACCAGGATTCACCTCCTTCCCAGGAAGTCCATAATCTATTGTAGGTCAAAATGTATCCAATTTTAGCATTATAATCCTGTGCCAATTGTCCTCTTAGTGAATAGTTACTGACTCATTTTTCTAGGGAACACTCCCAATGTGAATTTGATTCCATATGAAAATTCTAATAACGAAAAAAATATATCCCCAACCTTCCCTTCTCTCCTACACAGTCCATCGAGAAATCCCGTCACCGCCTTCCATGTAGTCAGACACCTTCCATGTTCTGCTGGCACCCCCATCCCGGGAAGTCCATCCCTAAACAAGGTTTCCTCGCATCGGAAGGTCAAAAACCCAAGGCATATCCCTACCTTAAAACCATCATACCGATCATAGCATTCTCATGGAAATCAATGGACACTATTGGGTACCAGTGTCCCATAATGGCCCTACTCCTGAATTATTAACGAACATACTACTACCTATTCCAATTCCTTTTGTTGTTTCTGCTAATTCTTGTCGTTAGTTTCGACCACCAAACTCGAGCATTTAATGCTTTCTTGTACCAAGCACATAATTTCAAAATAAATTGAATAACTTCAAATCATACTTGATTGGTGGCCCATCAATGAGGTACACTTGCAATTCTATTCGCTTCCTATCACAACAAGTCAAACTATCATCTTTTGACCAAATCATCATGTATAAACATATCACAATAGGTTATCTTAAAACAAAACCATCATAGATAAAAATCATAAATCATATGTAACCATCATAAACTAGAATCATGGATTGCATGTAATCATCAAAGACCATAATCATAAATCATGTGCATAACAAAACTGAAATAAAATATTGATACTTATCATTTAATCAATCCTGATCTGATACCTTTGTCTTTATTCCATATGCACATTGGATCGGTTGCAACACTCAACAAACACCCAGTCCCTTCTCTTCAACCATGTACACATACACAATGTAAATCACACGCATATAACCACACACAACATACAACACCATGAAATACATGCGCCTACACTTGACATACAACACATACTCCTACACCCACTGTACAACACAACAAAAATACATACTCCTACATCTGGTGTATAACACAACATAATACATACACCTACACTCGATGTACAACACAATACATATACATACATAGAGTAAAGCACAACGAATACACACGTCACGTTACCACAACTACAAAATGCACATATATAGTACTACATGCTCGCAATACAACATGTATGAAATGCACACAATACCACATGTATACCAATACCATATGTACAACATGTACACAGTACCACCTGTACACCATACCACCTGCACAATATGTGCACATCATCATATGTACACAACACCACTTGCACAATGTGTACACAACTCCATATGTACATCGCACCACGTGTACCATGTGTACACAATACCACATGTACATCACACCACGTTTACACGTCAAGTGTACACAACACCACTTGCACACAACACCGCATGTACAACATGTACAGAACACCAAATGAACATAGCACCACATGCATAGTCATGCACACAACACCATATGTAGATAATACCATATGTACAACATGCACAGAACACCATATGTACATACTAGCACTGCATATACAACATGTACATAGCACTGGATATACAACATGTACATAGTATCATATGTACACAACATTACATATCCAACATGCGCACAACACCATATGCACACAACACTGCATATCCAATGTGCACACGGTACGATATGTACATAAAACCGCATATCCAACATGTACATAACATCATCTATACCCAACATTGCATATGTAATATACACATAACACCATGTATACAACAGGCATACAAAATCATATGTACACAATACTACATATACAATATTACACATCACCATAGGTACAATCACTGAATATACAACATTCACAACATATACACAACAATAGTACTACACATCCAAAACCATACTACCTCTACCAAGCAACCTTGCTTCCAGTGTCTCTCCACCATCCATGCTTATCCTTGCATGTTGCAAATCACATTGTTTTCATTCTGCTGATGTATCCTTCAATGTTATTTGTCATAACATAAACATAGGAATAATACAAGAATAAATATAGATTAATATCCACATGATGCTGACCTCATATATTTTTTATGTCTACTCTTCCCACTTGATTCCTCATAAACTAAGAACCTCTTCTTTCCATTCACCTGCATAGGCAATCAATCTTCCACAAGAATGATCTCTGACACACATGTCAGATAGTGACAGATATATATATATATATATATATATATATATATATATACACACACACACACACACACACACACACACACACACACACACATATATATATATATATTAGCATAAGAAATCATGATCACAACATAATTACTAGATATCATAAGGCCCAGGTTAAGAGAACTTCCTTTATTCATGCACAATATTGATAACAACCATTCCCAACATAGCGAAGGAATCAGATGCCTCACATCCATTAAATTTACCTTTCCTGTTAACTTTCTGATGATTATCCTGCCACCGTCCATTTACACTAATGGACCCAACCAAATTAGTCGACTATCAAACGCTTGCCTTCAGCTGCCCTTATACATGAACTGAGATTCGTCCATTTCTTACATCACCTATTGGGTACCACACAAATCTCCCCAAACTCCATTAAATTTCCTCTTTCCCAAACAAATTCCAAAGACTCAAAACATAAAAGGCAAGAAAAAAAAAACTAGAAGAAAACAATTAAAATCAATAACAATATGACATAAAAAAAAATGGTAAGGCCCTTCACCAGACATAACAAATATGCAATCAAGAACAACCAAATCACAAATACTAAAAGCAAAAAACTAGCAACATACACCATGACTCCATCCCCATGGTTCCCAGTGCATCCAAGTGAAATCTCAACCTGAGACTTCTTTTAAGTTTTCATGGAAATCTCTTTCTCCATCCAATCCCCTGCAACATATTGCCATAAACACATAAATTTCAGTGCATAAGTAAACATAACAACATACTAGTTAACTTACCTTGTCATACTAATGCCAAGAATTTTACCCTGCAACTGATCACATATGTCAACCACATGTTCCAAATATAATGACAATTATATCTATCAATTTGAAATCAACCTTTACAAAGACTAACAATCATGTCATTATCCATAGTCAACTCATAGTCATTATACATAATGCTACAACTGTCACCTATTACACTCAAGTACATGTCAGCTATCTCAACACATATGTGTGAGTAAAACCATCTTAAAACAAGATCATTCCTTCGAGCAATCTTACATACACATAGTCATATTATGCAATTCATCAAACATTTAACCAACTTGCAAACATACCATGTTAAATAAATCAACTAGATGACATAATAGACACCAAACACTCAAACATCAAATAGATGACATAATCAAATGGTGAAGCACCAAGTATACTACATAAGAAAACTCATACCTTAATGTATCTCAGGGGAGGCTATCTTATCTGCACAATCAATCTAGATTAGCATGATATAGATTCACAACACATCAACTCAAACATAAGGTCATGATATCCATGACAATAACTAGCTAACATGTTCACATCATAAGCTCATAAACAATTGTCATTCATGCATAACAATCACATATGCATAGTCAGTCTAGATTACTAAAACACAATGTCACAAATAATTCGACTCATACCTGAATGTCATAATCCTAACCATCTTCATAGGCCAATCCAATTTAGCAGGGTACATATAACATCGATATCTTACTGTAATAACCCTAATCATCCAGTTGCTAGCATATAACAACAAGAAGTTATACACCATGCTCATCAACAAGATATAACATAATCATCAAGTTATCTAACATAAAACAACATTAACAATGCATACAACCACAGTTTACTATCATTCATGACTATCTGACACATGTGCATATGACTCCACTAATCAACTAGCATCTATAATGTATGTACCCAAAACATAAATATAATGAAAAGCATACACATAACCATAATTCATATAACAATCCTTAACCTACATACCTGCATGCCCAACAAACAAACTTGTATGATGACATGCTCTTGCCCCAAATTCTAGTGCTGCAACCTCGCTCTAATAGTTTGCATCTCCTGCTTTATCTCAAACAAATCATTAGTATCATAACATACCAATAACGTCATGATGGCCTAATTGCATACAATGACCTCACAATGCATGTCTGGCCTACCATATATGCATAACCATAACCATGACAGTGCATGCATAACAACATAACAATGTAAACTTTGAAACATCAACTATAAACTCAAAACGGGAACTCTGGCCAAAAAACGCCAAAAAAAAATCAAAAACAATGCTAAAAACGAAAAGTGTGTATACTGGAACAATGGTTTTTTTTTAGGGACAATTTTGAACATGTTTTAAAAATGGTAGTGAAAATGAAATTTTCGTGCAAAATACAGCTTGAAAACGAAAAAGTGATTATACTAGAATGATGATTTTTTTAGGGTCAATCTTCAAAATTTAAAAAAATTGCTAGTAAAATGATCCAACAACATAAAAATGACACATGACTTCTCATTTAACACTATATGGAAATCAAAAATTTTATTTCAAGATACGATACATACATCAGTTAGATAAACTGTCTTAAACAATTATTCAAAATCACTCATATTTTCTTGCACACCATCAGAATTCACATCTTCAGATGAGTGACTAGATGCTAACGAAGATGTTACATATTCTTCTCTTTCATCAACTAGTGCCCCATCTGAGTCCACAAGCATGCCCATCAGTTCAAGTTTTAAAATTCTTCTAGATCTACGACTGGTTTCAGTAGACTGCCATCTCAACATTGTTCCTTCTAGTAACAACCTTTTCAGAATCTCTATCGTCTTGAAGTGAAGAGTTCCTCTCTTTGTTAAATTGAAGTCATAAACAAGTATGTCAACATCATCCAATTTTAATATGTCTGTGCAGCGACGATTTATATTCGTACCCTTTCTTTTTCTCCTTCCACCATTTCTTTTGTCAACTACCATCTCTGGCTTATACACACCATTGAATGGGTGTGTATTTGTGGCATACCAATGTACTCCAACACTTGTAACATGCTCATTTTCTGTAAAGACCTTTATAACTTTAGCAACCTAGAATGGATAGCCATTGGGATCTCCATCTGCTAGCACTGCGATCATGCAACCCTCATTAATATCCTGTACTGAACCCCTGTAAAGGTCTTCCATGGCTTCATGTTGTGCAAGAGATCTTCTGGAACCAATATACATCTCTCTTTCCTCTGCCTGTGAAGAATTAATAATACCTTGAGATTGTCGTTGTTCAACAATTTTTATATCCTCATGTGCATTAGACACATTTTGTGGCCAAATAAATGGATTTTTCAAAGGTATATCTTCATTTGTTGTTGTTGAAATAATATCACTTTGATTATTGAAAAATGACTCCCACCAAACCGAATCAGCAATGTCAAAGTACTCATATGTATATCTAATACACTTTTTAATTTCTTCTAGGCAATCAGAATAATTTATATCTCTATTTTGTCTGTGTGCATTATGAACGTCACCAACTGATTGTAATAACAATATTTTTGATGCAAATATTGGATGATTTGGAATGAACTTCAAAAATTTCAAACCTGATGATGGTTCCCATTCTGCAGTAGTTGAATACTTCTTGCCCCATATTAGTGTTTTCCCATGAATTTTTTTGATACGAAATTGATGTTGGAAGTTAATGTCATTAAGTTGTTCAATGCATTTCCCCTCACCATATGATCCCATAATAAACCTTTGCATGTCAATAGTTTCTTCCAACACATCAAAAGTAGGCTCTGGCATGTATGATTTCTTAATACATTCAATTAATGATGGCAAGCTCCCAACTTCCTTCCTTCTCAATATGACTGAAAAAAGGCTGAACATCTAATCAATATGGTCATGAGTGTGCCCAAAAAGAAGGAAACCAAACTTTACCTTCTGAAAAATTCTCAATTCAACAAGCATGTTTAGATATCCAAAAACAACCTGATTTTTTCTTTCACGACAAGTGTTGTCCTATTGTAGATACAAAACTTCAGGAAGATTACCAGACCAATGAGAAAGCACATCATGAATTATGGTTATGGTCAAATTTTTATCATTATGAATATTTGGAGCTGTGAAGTACACCTTTGGAAACATTTTCCCATTGAAGACCATGCAACCGACCAAGTGATACTGAATAAAATTTTCCTCCTCTAAATTTTTGGGTGTGCGAACAAAATGTGGTAAAAGCGTTTTCTTCTGGTCCATACCATCAATTATCAAACCCAAATATTTATTCAGATTATCATAACACTTCTTTCGATGCTTGTACAACTTTTTCATTTCATTTGTTTGTTGTTCGCAATACTCCTGAAGTTCTTTGACAATTGAATCTACACAACATAAAAGAAAGCCACTAAGAAATATGTTTTCATACTTGATGAATATACAATTTTAAAAGTTACAATTATGAATGCTTACCTCTTTCTGAGCCTTCACATTTGTCCCTTTCTGATTTAAGAGAAGCACATGTGCTGCAAATCCCCATCCTTGTCTTCTTAGGAATACAGACATTGTTGAATTCTTTCTTCCATACCTTGACAAAATACTGATATGTAATAAACCGGCCATGTCCCTCAGCACCTTTTGCATATTCTTTGTATAAGTTGTAGATTTCTCGTCTTGAAAAATTATCTGGAATATGTATTGTCTCTCTATTTGGCATACACTCTCCATGCTTTGAAAATAAATCTTTCATCCAGGACATTGCAGTATTTGATAATGGCCCAAACTGTCTTTTATGACGTACTTCAGAATAAAATATGGAATCCTTTTTCAAATTTTCTTGAATTCTCGAGAGAAGAAAATTCTGAATCGAATGAAACTTTTTGAAAGATTTTCTACAGATAAATAAATTCCTCATATGATAATCATAACCTGACAATGTAGATTGCTTGCACCCAACTAAATATGAATTTTGCATGCTTTTATTCATTGACAAATATCTCTTCCTGCTCTCTAATGCAAATTTGAAATCCATATGTTTCAAGCAATCTTTTTGGCAACATTCACTTGAAATGAGTGTGCTAATAGAACTTATTCTCATCTGATATTCTGCTCTACCCCTTGTATAACTAGAACATCTTGCATTGATACGAAAAGGTCTGCTCCTACTCCTCGATACAATATTTCTTGGCAACATCTCCATCAATGGATCATCATTTGTATAAGGATTTTCATCATCAGTAAGAGGAATGTTATCCACACTATGATAAGCTGTGCTTTTCAAATACTGACTTGGAGGATATTCTTCATCTTCCCCTTCTTTAGTGCTACTGTCATAGTCCTTAGAATTCAAACTCAATGGAAAATTTGACTCGATGTTTATTGGATATTCTTCCTCATGTGTATTTTCAGTGCTTCTCTCATAGTCCATAGAATTAGGACTAAGTGCATCATCCTATCCTTCATCACTGCTACCTTTATAGTTATTAGAATTAGGACTAAGTGCATCATCTTGTCCTTCATCACTGCTGCTATCATAGTCCTTAGAATTAGGACTAACTGGAAATCGTGACACTCCATACTTTTGAAATTCATCATCCCGCTCTTCATCAAAGATGCTCTCATAGTCCTTAGAATTAGGACTAAGTGGACACCGTGACACTCCGTTCTTTTGAAATTCATCATCCCGCTCTTCATCATTGCTACTATCATAGTCCTTAGAATTAGGACTAACTAGACACCGTGACACTCCATACTTTTGAAATTCATAATCTCACGCTTCATCAAAGCTGCTCTCATAGTCCTTAGAATTAGGACGAAGTGGACATCGTGACACTCCATTCTTTTGAAATTCATCATCCCCCTCTTCATCACTGCTGCTATCATTGTCCTTAGAATTAGGACTAACTAGACACTGTGACACTCCATAATTTTGAAATTCATCATGCTACTCTTCATCAAAGCTGCTCTCATAGTCCTTAGAGTTAGGACTAACTAGACACCGTGACAATCCATACTTTTGAAATTCATCATCATGCTCTTCATCACTACTACTCTCATAGTCCTTAGAATTAGGACTAAGTGGACACTTTGACACTCCATTCTTTTGAAATTTGTTATCACACTTTTCATCACAGCTACTCTCATAGTCCTTAGAATTAGGACTAACTGGACACCGTGACACTCCATTATTTTGAAATTCGTCATCATGCTCTTCAACAATGTTGCTCTCATAGTCCTTAGAATTAGGACTAAGTGGACACCGTGACACTCCATTCTTTTGAACTTCACCATCATGCTCTTCATCACTGTTGCTCTCATAGTCTTTAGAATTAGGACTAAGTGGACACCATGACACTCCATTCTTTTGAAATTTGTCATCAAGCTCATCATCACTGCTGCTTTCATAGTCCTTTGAATTCGGACTAAGTGGAATCTATGACTCTTTATTTATTTGAAATTCTCCATCCCCTCTTTCATCAGTGCTGCTCTCATAGTCCTTAGGATCAGGACTCAGTGGAAGAATTGACTTTCTATTCATAATGGAAGAATTCCCGCTATATTCATCCATATGAATAGAGTTGTTACGTGATGAAGATGTTGATGCTGTATAATCGAAACTTCACTATCAGGACAATCCATCCCTTTCAAATAGAAGATGTTGGATGATACAAAAGGAGAGTCTCCTAAAGCTATTATATAGCTTAGAGAATGAAATTTTCCCTCCAAAAATCCCCCCCCCCCCAAAAAAAAAATGTTTCACAAAAATATTTCCCTCCAAAAAGTTTGTGAGATTTATTTCTCTTCATTATTTTATTCTACAATTTAATGAAAAATGAAAACTAATTTTTTTATGAAATAAATCATTAAAGTTAAAATTGTAAACTACAACTTCTACCAAAATTATATTAATAGTCAAAGTATATAATATTTACTAAACAATTGAATGTTTTTTTTTTTTTTTTTTTAATTTTTATAATACATTCTGAAACAAATTAATCCCACATTCACTCCGCTGTAAAAAAATTCCATAATGTTCACTTTATCATATTTTCCTTCATCGCCATAAAAATTAACATGTTAATTTTTTTTAAAACTAATTAATCCCACATTTACCGTACGGTAAAACATCTCCATAATTTCACATATATACAAATTCCATTATCACTATTACTCACATTACATCAAGGTTTTATAAGGTTCGTTGAAAGACTTGGAGTGAATTTGTGGAGTAGCTACATTGTTATCAACAACATATTCAACGAAGAATTCTCACAATTGAAAGGTCAGTTAAATTGTTTTCTTTGAAAATTTTCATATTAAATTAGTTTAATGAGGTAGATTTTTTTTTTAAGATTAATAATTTTTGTTAGCCAAATTAACCAATACTTTCATCGTGAGCATGGTGGGCCCAACAAAGTTGGGCACCCGCATCCTGCAATTGGCCGGCCACACGCCCCCTTCGCACATCCTATCGGACCCCTCCCCAAACATCCCCTGCCTACTCCACCCCCTGCTTCCCCCTACCCCCTCAACCCCCCACTCCCCCCTACCTCACTCCGCAATCGGACGGCCACCCCACCCTTACCTGTACCCCTTCCCCCTCACCCCCCCCACACCGTCCCCCTGTCCCCCTACCCCACCCTGCAATCGGACGGCCACCCCACCCTACCCACTTCCCCCCTGACACCACCCCCCTACCCCCACCTCCCTCGCCCACGGCCCCCCCCCCTCCCTCCGCCCCCCCTTCCCCCTACCCTCTCAAGCACCCCTCGCCTCCCTACCTGCTACCCAACCCCCCCCCCCCCCCCCCCCCCCCCCCCTCACCCATCCCTCACCCCCCTACCCACTAACCCCCTTCCTCGCCCACCCCTAAACCCCCTACCCCGTACCCCCTCCCGACCTTTACCTCGTCCACCCCTCCCCACCCCTACCCTCGCCCACCCCACTCGCCTCCCCCCTCATCCCACCCACCCGACACCCCCCTCCTTACCCCCGCCTACCCCACCCACCCCACCACAACCTGCCCTGCCCTCTGCCCCCTCCCCGTGCAACCCCGGCGGTCTGCCTGCTCGCTCGGGGTGGCCGTCCGATTCTATGAATCAGATGGCCACCTCGGGTGGGCAGGTGGGCCACCGGTGTGGCACGAGGAGGGGGCGGAGGGCGAGGGTAGGGACAGAGGGCAAGGGAAGGGTGGGAAGGGGTGGGCAAGGGTGGGGGTGGGGGTGGCGTGGGCGGAAGGGCGGGGGAGGGAGGGGGTGCACGGGGGAGGGAGGGGGTGGGTGGGGTGAGCGGGTGGGGTGGGGTGGGTGAGGTAGGGGTGGGTAGGGGTGGACGAGGGAGGGAGGAGGGGGAAGGTGAGTTTGGATGAGTGAGGGGCATGTGTAGTGGGGTGGGCAAGGGGGTAGGCGGGTGGCCGAGCGGGTAAGGCGTGTGGGGTGGGGTGGGTGATGGGGTAGGGCGTGTGGGGGGAGAGTTCGGTGGCTGGAGGGGTGGAGTGGGATGAGGGCAGAACAGGTGCGGTAGCGGGAGGGGTGAGGTCAGATGAGGGAGGGGGCGGGTCGGGTGAGGGGGTAGGGGTGGGGAGGAGTGGGCGAGGGGGTGGTGGGCGGGGTGGGATGAGGGGGCAGGGGTGGGTGGGGGTAGGGGTGGGGAGGGGTGGGTGGGGGGGGGGGGGGGGGGGTTAGGGGGCGAGGGGTGGGGGGGGATATGGGGTGTAAGGAGTGGGGGGTAACAGGGCATGGGGGTAGGGGTCGGGTAGGGTGGTCGTCCGATTGCGGGGTGTGGTAGGGAGGGGTAGAGGGTAGGGGGTAAGGTGGGTTGGGGGGGTTGGTGGGCAAGGTGGCACGACGAGGGGGCAGTAGGGGGTAGAGAAGAGGTAGGGGAGGGGGGGGGGTAGTTGGGCGAGGGAGGGGGGGTAGGGGGTAGGGTGGCGGGGGTAGTGGGGCATGGGGGAAAGGGGGATAAGGGTTTGGTGGGAGGCAGGTAGGGGGGGAAGGGGGGTGGGGGTGGGGTAGGATGGTCGTCCAATTGCGGGGAGGGGTGGCGGAGGGTGAAGGGTAGGGGGTAGGGGGTAGCTGGGGGGTTGAGTGGGTGGTGGGACAGGGTGAGGGAGTTTGGGGAGGGGGCCGGTAGGGTGTGCGAGGAGGCGAATTGTTGGGTGTGGAGCCTGATTATCTTCTGTATTCAAAGGTATCACCACATTGGACCCGAGTTCGAAATGGGGCGGCAACACCGCCTGTAAAATATTCACTGCATGGGGGGTGGCTGCGACTTTTGTGGAGCCCCCCCTGGCAGGGGGTTTCGAGGGCAACACCCCCGAAGCTAAGAATAGATGTAAAATTGCCTTGTAAAAGTATAGTAATTTCTAGTCAATCTAGGCCGTTCATTAGGCGAAGATCTGACGATAGAAGTTATGTTTAATTTAGGGTTTTTTTCCCTAGAAGGCAACCCCTCACTATATATGAGGGAATTGTATTGCCTCTATGTAGATTTGTATTCTGAGTGAGAAAGAGAGAGGAGATTGAAAGTGAAGAGGGTGTTACAGCGGATTTGCTGTAGGTTGTATCTCTTCAGTTTGCTTGATAATATAAAAGGAAGGACTGGTTGTTTCTCAGTGGACGTAGCCCAAACTGGGTGAACCACATATATCTGTGTGTCTCTTGTTTTATGCGTTTTCTGTGTTTTTATTTCTGCAATATTTATGTGTTCCATTTCTCCGTAATAATATATAATTTTCTAACAACTGGTATCAGAGTCGAAGGTCTATTTGGCTAATAAACTTGGAGGAAAGAAGGATTCCTCGTTTGATTGGGAGCAATGGTAGAAGATGGTAAGTTTAGGGTCGAGAAATTTAACAGCCAAAACTTCTCACTGTGGAAGATGCAGATGGAAGATTATCTGTATCAGAAATATTTATACCTACCATTTGGCGGAAAAACAAAGATGCCGACGGGGATGACAGATGAAGAATGGAACCTTCTTAATAGAAAGGCACTCGGAGTAGTACGGTTGTGCCTCACAGTGTCGGTTGCCTTCAACATTTCGAAGGAAACAACGACAGAGGGTTTGATTAAGGTGTTGGTGAAATTATATGAAAAACCCTCGGCCTAAAATAAGGTATTTTTTATGAAGCATTTATTTAATATAAATATGTTGGAAGGTGGATCTGTTGTAGACCATTTAAATGATTTAATAGTGTTACAAGTCAGTTAAGTTCTTTAGGGGTAAACTTTGATGATGAAGTTAGAGCTCTGTTATTATTGTGCTCATTACCAGAAATTTGGAATGGTTTAATAATGGCCATTATTAACTCTATTTCTAGATCTAGTTCTTTAAAGTTTGATGATGTTTTCGGTGCTATCCTTAGCAAGGAAATGCGACGGAAAAGCTCCACTGAGACATCGGGTAATGCTTTGAGTGCAGAGTATAGGGGAAGAAAAATGGAAAGAGGAAAGAGCTCAAGATATCACAGTAAATCAAGGAAAGGCAGATCCAAGTCCAGGCCAGGGATAGTCTGCTGGAAATGCGGAAAGAAAGGACACATGAAGAAAGACTGTAGATCTCGGAAGAGAAAAGAAGGAGATGCACAACAAGAAAACAATCATGAAGAAAATGTGACAGGTGAGGTGTTACAAGATGCTTTGATTCTTTCTTTCGAAAATATTACTGATTCCTGGGTGGTAGATTTAGGAGCCTCATTCCATGCCACACCTGATAAGAAATACTTTCATGACTATGTTCAAGGAGATTTTGGACAAGTTCGTTTGGGTGATGATAAAGCCTGTAAAATTGTTGGAATGGGTAAAGTTCTTGTAAAACAACAAAATGGAAACCAATGGCTACTAAAGGAGGTAAGGCATTTTCTAGATCTGAAAAAAAATCTAATTTCAACAGGGAAGTTAGGCAGTGAAGGTTGTGTGACAACTTTCACAGATAAAGCTTGGAAGGTCACCAAAGGAGCCCTGGTAATAGCAAAAGGCGAAAAGGTTGTTACATTGTATTTATGCAATGGTATTTCTAACTTTGTTAATGCTTTAACTTCCAAAGGAGTAGATGCAGCATTATGGCATCATAGGCTCGAACACATGAGTGAGAAGGGGATGAAGATCCTTCACTCAAGGAATTTGTTGCCGGGTTTAAAGAATGTTGATTTGGACTTCTGTGAGAATTGCATTTATGGAAAATAGAAGAGAGTCAGATTTCTCAGAGTTGGGAAAGAAAAGAAGAGAAAAAAATTAGATCTTGTGTATACAGATGTATGGGGACCTGCTTAGGTATCATCTCTTGGGCTCTCGTTATTATGTTACTTTTATTGATGATGCAACTAGAAAAACTTGGATTTATCGTATTAAGAATAAATCTGATGTATTTGATATTTTCAAGTGGTTGAGATTGAGATAGGAAAGAAATTGAAGTGTCTCATATTAGACAATGGAGGTGAATATTGCAGCAACGAATTTGATAGGCACTGTTTAGAGCATGGAATTTGCAGAGAGAAGACAGTTCCAAGAACACCACAAGAAAATGGTGTGTCAGAAAGGATGAATAGAACAATCATGGAGCATGCAAGGTGCATGAGATTGCATGCAGGATTGCCTTTACAATTTTGGGCAGATGCTGTAGATACTGTTGTTTATCTAATAAACAGAGGACCTTCAAGTTCCTTGGATTGTGTTGTTCCAGAGGAAGCATGGATAGGTAAAAAGGTAAACTACTCTTTTTTAAAGCCTTTTTGTTGTGAGGCCTTTGTCCATATTAATAAAGAAAATAGAACAAAGCTTGAGGCAAAATCAAAAAAATGTACCTTTATTGGATATGGTGTTAATGATTTTGGTTATCGCTTATATGATTATGAAAATCACAAAATCATTAGGAGCAGAGATGTAATATTCAATGAAAAGGTCTTTTATAAGAATCATTTGCAGGAAAAGAAATAGGAAAAAGAAAACAAGGAATACACAATTCTTGATGAGATCACTGAAAAAGTAAAGGTGCTTGAAAATAATAATAATCAACAACCACAACAACAACAACCACCACAACAACAACAGGCACCCCAAACACTTGAAAGTGGTGTTAAAATATCTACTAGGATAATTAGACCCCCTGAACGATACTCTCCTTCATTATATTATTTATTGTTGACTGATTCTCGTGAACCCGAATATTATGAAGAAGCAATGCAGGTTGAAAGCAGGAAGAAGTGGGAGCTAGCTATGGAAGAAGAGAGGACTCCTTAATGCATAACTAGACTTGGGACTTAGTCAGGTTGCCTGCAGGTAAAACTACATTGCAGAATAAATGGGTTTACAGGCTGAAGGAAGAAGATGGAGGAAAACAGGGGTACAAAGCTAGACTTGTGGTGAAGGGGTTTGCGCAGAAGAAAGGTATTGTTTTTGATGAAATATTTTCTCCTGTTGTTAAAATGACTTCAATCAGAACTATTCTAAGTCTAGTAGTAGCTGAAGATTTTCATCTTGAGCAGTTAGATGTAAAGATAACCTTTCTCCATGGGGATTTGGAGGAAGAGAGATATATACAACAACCACAAGGATATGAGTTAAAAGGGAAGGAGAAACTAGTGTGCAAGTTGAAGAAGAGATTGTATGGCTTAAAACAAGCTCCAAGGTAGTGGTATCTAAAATTTGACAAGTTTATGTCTGAACAAGATTACACTAGATGTCACTCTTATCATTGTGTTTATCTGAAAAAGCAAAATGATGGCAACTATATTATATTGTTATTGTATGTAGATGTCATGCTTGTTGCAGGGTATAACATGTAGAAAATAAATGTGCTCAAAAGAAAATTGGAAAATTCATTTGCAATGAAGAATTTGGAAGCTGCAGAACAAATCCTTAGTATGAGAATAACTAGAGACAGGAAAAATTGCAAACTAACATTGTCTCAGAATGAGTACATACAAAAGGTGTTGAAAAGATTTAATATCCAGAATGCAAAACTAGTTAGTACACCTTTTGCTAGCCATTTTAAACTTATTAAGGAAATCTGCCCAAAGACCCAAGAAGACATGGATTATATGTCTAAAGTTCCATATGCATCAACAGTTGGAAGCTTAATGTATGCGATGGTTTGCACAAGGCCTGATATTGCACATGCAGTGGGAGTTGATAGCAGGTACATGAACAATCCAGGAAAGGAACATTGAATGGCACTGAAATGGATTCTCAGATATTTGAAAGGTAACACACATCAAGAACTATGCTTTGGTGGTTCAAACATTTCTCTACAGGGATATGTTGATGCAAATATGGCAGGTGACAGATATAACAGGAGGAGTACTACAGGATATGTATTTACTGTAGTTGGAACAACTGCCAGTTGGGTTTCAAAAATCCAAAGTGTTGTTGCACTTTCAACAACAGAAGCAGAGTATGTTGCTGCTACAGAGGATGGTAAAGAAATGATTTGGTTACAAAGGTTTATGGGTGAATTGGGTAAGGAGCATGATATGGGAACGGTATACAGTGATAGCCAAAGTTCCATTCATCTTGCAAAGAACTCAGCATTTCATTCTAGGACTAAACACATACAGCTCAAGTACCATTTCATACAATCAGTGTTGGAAGATGGAGAGTTGAAGCTGTAAAAGATACACACTAGCTAGAATCCTGCAGATATTCTAACAAAATTTGTAACCAGGGATAAATTAAGAATATTCTTAGTTTCAATTGGTCTTCAAGTATGATGAAGAATATGAGAAATAACCAGGTCTAAAGAGGAGTCATTGCCCAGTAAATGAAGCAGTGGTGGAGTTGCTATAATCAGTCTCCAAGTGGGAGATTGTTGGGTGTGGAGCTTGATTATCTTTTGTATTCAAAGGTATCACAACATTGGACCCTAGTTCGAAATGGGGCGGAAACGCCGCTCGTAAAATATTCGCTGCAGGGGGGTCCAGGGGGGGTGGCTGCGACCTTTTGGGAGCCCCCCCCTGGTGGGGGGTTTCAGGGGCAGCGCCCCCGAAGCTAAGAATAGATGTAAAATTGCCTTGTAAAAGTATAGTAATTTCTAGTCAATCTGGGCCATTCATTAGGCAGAGATCTGACGATAGAAGTTATGTTTAATTTAGGTTTTTTTGCCCTAGAAGGCAACCCCTCACTATATATGAGGGAATTGTATTGCATTTATGTAGATCTGTATTCTGAGTGAGAAAGAGAGAGGAGATTGAGAGCGAAGATGGTGTTACAGTGGATCTGCAGTAGGTTGTATCTCTTCAGTTTGATGGATAATATAAAAGGAAGGACTGGTTGTTTCTCTGTGGACGTAGCCCAAACTAGGTGAACCACGTATATTTGTGTCTCTCTTGTTTTATGCATTTTCTGTGTTTATATTTCTGCAATATTTTATGTGTTCCATTGCTCGGTAATAATATATAATTTTCTAACACGAGTGGCCGACCGATTGCAGGATGGGGCCGCCTTGGTGGTGCGGTGAGGAGCTGCCGCAACCCCATCCTGCACCACCATGGCGGCCCGCCCATCTGCCCATAGAGGTTGCGCGATTCTCGGAATCGCCCGCCACTCTACGGATGGACGAGGTGGTGTCGGTGGGCTTCTGCCATTTCTTAGTGTTAATATTTTTTTAATTTCAATTATCTGATTATACAAATTAAAAATTTATGATATATTTTCGTTGTGGATTTAAGTTAATATGTTTTCGTTATTTACTGATTTATGTGTTTCTATTTTTCAGGAAAATGGCATCAAAGAAGATTTCTGTGAATCTTTCTAGACCAAAGACTCTTAAAGGTGCAACTTCAAAAAACATTGGTGAACAAACTCCACCTGAGCTCATGGCTACAAATCTTTCAAGTGCCTCAAATGATAAAAAGATGATTTCAGACTGGAAAAATTCAAAAGAGTCGAAATTCCCATCAAGAATCTAGTATGTGAAAGAAAGAGAAAGAAAAAATGTGAATATATATCTATATATTGATATACCGAATGATAATGGAATTTATGCGCTGATGGGAAGAGTCATAGATATGTGTTCGGTACCGGACACTGAAGTTGTTTACATACTTACAAAAGCTCCCATGTCACATAAAATGATTAAATATCGACTATAGTATTCATTGTATGACACAAGAGAGGTATCTACAAATTTGTGTAAACAAATCGTAAATGAGATGAAACAAAACATCGTAAGTATTGTTATTTATATTTGTATTTTACGTTCTTGAAAGTGTCTCACTATATTTTTTTAACTTTGTTTTTATTGACATATGATATTTTGTTTGGTAGAATTTTGTTGAAAGTTGTTCAATTAGGTTGGGAGGCATTCATTTCATAGAGCATGATATCATGAAAGTTGACAACATTTTTTACTTAGTGTCAGAAGAAGATATGAAAAACAGGAAAAATGTAGTAATTGATGATGCTACAAAACTACATCCAAAGGATCAGAAAAAAAAGCCTCCAATGGATAAATATAGCAAGGGTAGACAAGTTACTTTTGAGGACGATGAAGTTGATACTAACAGTGAAGCATATGTTGCCATTACTGAAGATGACATTGGAACTGAGAAGAGCTGTAAAAGACCAAAAGTAGTAATGCCCTAGAATAAATTTGTTGAGAATGTTATGACGAAGAAAAGTAAATATGAAGATATTGAAGTAGTCATTACCAACAGTCAAGAACCTAGTGAAACTTCAAAAGAAAGTGGAGAAATCGTTACACCAGGAGCTAATTTAGAGGATGGCATTATAAGAAAAAAAAACAAAATTCCATTCGACAGAATTTGACAAAGAGAAACTTAATTGATGGTGGTCGTACATTTCATCTTAATGTCAGACAAGCCTATAAGACAAGTGAAGGACATGTCACTATCAAGTCAGAAAGCCACACCATTTGCATTTTCACAACTTGAAGACATTGATGAGGTACAATCTATATGCTCATGTGGTTAATTATGTGCTTCTTATTGATCCAGTTCAAGTTCCCAACAAAGAAGCATTTGATAAGTCAAAATGTTTTGAATATAATTATTATGTGCTTGGAGGGAACCATTCTGTAGAAGCTCAAAGACAATTGATGGAGGAATATACCAATAACCCACGTTTTGAAACAATGAAATGTATCATTTATGCTGGTTTATTGGATACAGAAGCAAAGTTAGTGGCATGGGATCATAATTCAGATAATGAATATAGGATGTCTATGAATTTCATCCAAAGGGTTAGATTTATTCATAGTGAATTTCAAGAAAAATGTGGTGGGGATAGGACAAAAGTTACTACAGATTTCCAAAGGGAATGTTGTATGGAAATAGGCTATCAAATTGAAGAGAAACCCAATTCAAAAGGTGGAAAACACAACCTTCCTAATGATATATTTAGAGGTGTTGATAACATTTGACAATTGGCATTTAGAACTGGAGATGTTTGGAAGTTGATTGATGAGATTTTTAGCATGTGGGAAAACATTGGCATTAAAAACCAGAAGGTCAAAAAGTCTAAGCCATTGATATGTGGCGGCAGTAAATCAGCTCCTGAATTGAAGCAGCTTCCATAAGATATGACTATCACACCTTGGGGGATCAATGCAAGGAGTGAAAGATGAAAAAATTGTCAAGACAATATTATCTCGTGTGAAGTCAGAGGAATTATCATTGGAGGAAATGTCTGAGGAATTTCAGAAGTAAGTTTGTTGAATTATTTTTATTTATTTCTAGATTATAATTTTCTTTTAAAGAAAACATATTGTTCTTGGTAGTATTTGTTATAAACATCATTATATTAAATTTTTGTTACTTTATCTATGCAGTAACAAAGTTTACATGAAAATTCAAGAACAAATGGTTAAATTGTTGAATGAAGATAGTTGGGATGATGTTGTATACAACTATCCAGATTCAAGTTTTACATCAACATTAAAAGCTTTTTACCTTGCATTTAAAAAGGTATCTTGATTTACACATTCATTTTTATTCATCTGTGTACTATTTTTAATTTATAACTTACACATATATTTGTTTACTTTATAAAAGATGAAGAAGGATGATAATGGAGCGCCAACTAGCTTTAAAACCTTTATTGAAAAAATAAAGTTCGAAAGAATGAGGAAGCAACATATTAAGAATGTTGAACTTGATCCAAATCTTACTCATTTCATTTGGAATGGGCTAGACACTGCTCAATATCAAATAATACAAGGCGACTGTGAAAACATTGCTAAACTCATACCTAAAAGGGAGTATGCCTTAGTTATTGCAGATATTTCCCATGGTTTCAATATTCCAAACATTGACTATGATAGTGACCCTTATACTTATCAAGCTCTTACTAAAGTGGTTGTGGGATTTGTAGAAGTCATGTCATCACCATTATGGAGATTTGTGACATTTCATTCAGACACACAATTGGCAATGATATTGTCAAGCTTCAAGGGGAAAGCAAATTCAAGGATGCAACTTACACGGTAAGACGTTTAAAATGTATATTTGATTAATGTTGAAAAATTCATTTATGTACAAGTTGATTGACTTTTATTATTTCATGTTACAGGAAAAAGTCAAATCTTCTTAACCGTGAAGATCAAGTATTTATAAATGATTATGATTTCATTCATATTGATAGTTGGGAAAAAGATGATAGCTATATGTCTATGATTTTTAATCGGGTAGACAGAAAGAGTCATAGCCAAATACCGACTTATGATGCTGTTGTGAGAAAACTAACATATGAAGACAAAGAAGCAAAAGGAGAGATAGTTAACATTTATCAAAAACCACAATTATTGATTAACTATCTTATATACATATGTTCAAATGAAGGAGATTGGGTCCTGGATTTATTTTCTGGCTCAGGTAAATTTTATTATATGGAATTGAATTTCAATATGTTATTTTTTAATTAATATGTCATTGTACTAATTTACTTCATTATTTCTTTTGTGCTCGATAATTAGGTACAATACTAGCATGCTACCTTCAAAAAGGAAGAAATTGCATTACAATTGAAAAAGATCCATTACAGTGCAATTTCATTCAGCAAAGAATTAATGCTCTTCAATTTCTTCCAGATGCAATGCAAGAAATTGGGTTGAAGAAAGGGGACTTTAGTGAATCACGTGTGGCAAAAAAGGCAAAGGAACCTCAACCACCATTACATGGGATGTTTGGAAAGACTTACATTTGGAGATTCATAGGCATCAAAGATCTATTAGAAGACGAAAATGAGCAAAAGGAAGCAGAAAATATTGTGGAAGAAGACAATGATGAAACTCTAGAGGACGAAGAGTTTGGATTTTGTGACATTGTTGATTAACTTTAAGTTATTCTTGGAAATCAAGCTCATTTTTTGTAACTATTAAGTAGTTATACTTGCAATGTTTTGACTTTGACATTTTATGAGAAGAATATACACTCAATTAAGGTCGTTATGCATTCAATATTTGTAATATGTGATTTTCACATTAATTTTTAAGTTAGTCATTATTTTTTGAAAAAAAAGTGATTATTATTATTGTTTTGACATAAAATTCATAAAAAAAACTATTATTTAACTATTTTTAGTTAAATTTTTTGTATAAAAATTGTGATTTTCGCATGTCAATTGTAGCAAAAAATTATCAAAACGTGTAGTTTTTTAGTTATATTTATGTTATAAATGGCTATTTTTATATCCATTGTTAAAAAATATTGTTTTTTAAAAACAATTATTTCTTGTGGATTGAAAAATTAATTAACAATGTATAAATATGTAGAATATCGAAAATTCAAAATATCGACCTTCTTCTTTAACTATGCAAAACAATAAAAACCTCATTACAAAAAAAAAAAATGAAGAAAAAGACTACTTCAAAAATTATTAAATTTATAAAATAGTTATTTATATTTCATACATTAAAAAAAAAGAAAAAAAAAAAGCCTTTTAAAAAAAGGGCCTGGTATAGAATTACCACGTTTTTAAATCAGCATAAAAAACACTACCATTCTAAAACGCAATGTACATAAAAAATTTTAGAGTGCCAAAAACTAAGCTCTAAAATACACATGTATGTTCTGCATCACCCCTTTTCAAAATCGGGTTACTTTTTTTCTATCTTTACAAAATAGGTAATAGTATGAGTTCCCGTTTCAAAGTTTACATTGTTACATATAGACAAGGACATGCATAACAAATGCATATACAACCATACACTCATGATGACACATCCTGCAACAACACCATCAACCTTCACATGGAGACATTGCTACAACCATGATCAACACCATGAAATTGCAACAAGCACATGGGCTACAAGAATAAGTAACGCATATGCAACTGACATGAATGCATGGCCAACACACTACCCATCCATTCTAAGGGGTGAACCATTCTCTGATGCCACTCTGCAGTATCAAATATCACGCAAAAGAACAAAACCATCCACCACCCAAAGAAAACAAAACCCATTCTGAGACCACTCTTTGGTATTAGATATGACCCAAAGAGAGTGCAACCCGCTCTGACACCACTCTCTAGTATCAGATATGGCCTACAGAGAGTACAACCTGATTTGATACAATTATGTAGAGATATGACCCAAAGAGAGCGCAACCCACTCTGATACCACTCTGTGGTATCAGATATGACCCAAAGAGAGCGCAAACCCACTCTGATACCACTCTATAATATCAAATATGACCCAAAGAGAGTGAAACCCACTCTGATACCACTCTGTAACACCCTCCTCCCCTATCTACCCAAGTAACAGCCAACTAGGGTAAACATGTGACAAGAAGTTACCATGATATGATTTGACTCCCTATGTGTCAGTTAAGGAAGTGGAACTGGCAGAACACATCACACATACCTTCCACATCAGGAACAGAACTCCCAAGAAGGTGAAAGCATGAAGATGGGTTACACTTTTTGGCAAGAGCATGAGTTGGGAGGGAGAAAAAAGTAGCTTGATCGAGCTATATTTTAGCCCTCGGTTGAGTTGTTTGACTATTAAAGTAAACCAATGATCGAGTTCCTACGTAATCCATAGTTACATAGGAGCTCAATCAAGTTTTTTTTTAAATCTTCCCACCCAAAACACAAGGGGGAGTTTATGGGGGCTCGATCAAACCCTTTTTTAACCATGTTAAGAGCTAGAGCCCTTTTTTAACCATGTCAAGAGCTCGATTGAGTTTTTGTTAAACCCTCAATCGATCTATTTCAAATTTTACATTGAGCACTCAATCGAGTTCTTGAGGGCCTAAAAAATGGATTTTTAGCTTCCCTTTTGCATATTTATCTACAACACCATTTTGTACCACAACGAACTTCAAGCAGAATTTGTTCTTATGTGGCGGATTTGATCATGTTGAATTTTTGAAGGAATCCTCTATCTGATGGCATATGAGTTTCACATTTTCGAATTCATACGAAATTTTTCATCTAATTTCTTTTAAACATGATGCTTGAATTTTTTTTGAATAGTTTTAAAGGGGTTGAATAAAAATCAATAACATAAAATATACAAAACAAAAAAATTCCAAAAAATACAAATATCTTTGTTTACGAGTTCTCTTCAAAAGGGTACTTTTGCTTTTTGAATTTATTTAAAGAGTAGAAAAAAATCTTACACAAACACATGTGTCTGCAAAATGCAATTGAAATATTACTTCTCCAACTTTGAAAAATAATAAAAAATATAATTTTGAATATATAAATATTTTTTTAATATAAAAAATTGAGTTCTCTCCATATATATATATATATATATATATATATATATATATATATATATATATATTAAATTACACATTTTAGATAAAGTTATGATAGGCGAACATTCACATACCTCTTAAGATGTGCCAAAATTTGCAAGGACAAGAATTTCATTTAATGGAAAATTGATAGTGTATACAACACTAAAAATTTGCAAATCATTAGGACAACAACATAATTCTCCACAAATTGTCTTTTCGCTCTTAATCAAAATTTACAATGCTCATATGAAATTTGAGGGCTTCAATTCGATAAAAGAGAAAAATTTTGAAACTTCATTGCCACATTTGGCCCAAAAGTGTAACCCATCTTCATACATTCACCCAAGAGCCATCCCAACCACTTAGTTAACTAGCCCCTGATACCCACTGAAGTTTTAGTGCATCAAACCCCTAGACGCTCCCTTGATATGGATAAGGGTGCATCTGGGAGGCTCTCGAAACTCCCACGGCAAGGGCAAGGGAGGCTCCGGGGACTTTTTTCCCTAGTGTTGTGCTTTCGATTCAAGGATTTGCACCACCTTTTTAGGCCCAGAGCCCAGGTCACTTCCCAGAAATCAATGACACCTTCAGAAATGAATTTACACAACAAAACAATGATAGATTTGTAAAAACATTGATAAGGACTAGGATGGACCCCTACTAGCCATGATAGGAATTTCATCAAACATATCAAAAATATGAAATCTACAGGTCTTAACAGCAGAGATGAGCATAGGAGTGTCATACTTATCTGAGATTCACTATGATGCATTGCTTCTTTATCACATTAGTCTCAATTTCATCTATTAGGCCATTGATACATTTTTCATTCATTTACAAGTAAAAAAAACATGATGAGAGCATGTTGTAGGCTCAAAATGTATGCCTCAACATTGGGGGAAAGCCACCTGGTCGGGACCTTAGAGCAGATCCTTTTCTATTTGAAATGGTGGTTCCAATTGGTTAAACTAGGTCCAGTTACCTTTTCTCTATCTCTGTTGGCTTAAAGTATGCCTTTTTCTTACCAATAGAGAAGAGCCATCAGATCAGACCTCTTGCTGAGCTCAGACAAGAAAGTGATCCTTAAGTTGATCTAGGGCTCAACCAAGCCACAACTAAAGTTTGCCTCTTTAATAAGAAGAATTATAGAAATGTAATTATTAATCTAAATACAAACTAATCCTAGAATGAAAGAAAACAGAAAGAAACCCTAAGCCTATCTTGGTGAGGAAGATGTAGATATAATGGGACAACCGAGAGCAAAGTAATTAAAAATTGGGATTTCAACATGCCTGGTTTATGATGAATATCTCGCTAATGAAATAGTTCTACTAGATGATATTATAATTAACAAAAAAATTTCTGTTTGCAGATCATTTAACAATGAATAATTGACTATCAAAACCAAGAAATAGTTCTCATAATTCCAATAGTAATTAAATTGTATTTTGATGAAAAATTTCAAATTAAATAGTTACTTAGAAATCTAATTTAAATATTTGAGCAAAGAGAAATTAATAACATATCTATGTGACTATGAATTAGATAACTAATCCAAAAGACAATTTTCCTCTTATCAAACATGAATGCCCAACATGAGTAAATTTTACATAGATACACCATTACATAAATGAAATTTAGAATTAAATAGAAGTATTCGAATTACAAACTAATGAAACCTGGTCTCTTTCTCTGTTTCTTTAAATATGATCTCCTATAAACCCTCCAAAGCATAAAATATGCTGCTAAAAGCAAGAGCTGCAATAGTGCAACCTCTGCCTCTCATACACAGTTCATAATGAAAAGAGACAAATTCCAATAATCCCCAAATCTCATATCTATAGATTATTGGGATTTTTCTCTTTTCATTATGAACTGTGTATGAGAGGCATAGCTTGCACTACCACAATTCTTCCTTTTAGCAACATAATTTATTCTTTGGAGGATATTGTAGGAGATTCAATTTAAAGAAAAATAGCAAGAGATAAGGTTTCATTAGTTTATAATTTGAATACCTTTATTTAATTAAAAAATTCATTTATGTAATGGCGGATTTGTGTAAAATTTACTCATGTTGTGCATTCATGTTTGATATGAGGAAAAATGTCTTTTGGATTAGCTATCTATTTCATAGTCACATAGATCTATTATTAATTTATATTTGATCAAATATTTAAATCAGATTTCTAAGTAACTATTTACTTAGAAATTTTTAATCAAAAGACAATTTAATTACTATTGGAATTATGAGAACTATTTCTTGGTTTCGATATTCAATTATTCATTTTTAAATGATTTGCAAAGAGAACATGTTTTGGTAGTTATAATATAAGCTAATGGAACTATTTCATTAGCCAAATATTCATCATAAACCAGGCATGTTGAAATCCCAATCATTTAGTTATTTTACTCTTGGTTGGGTTAGATCTACATCTTCCTAACCAAGGTAAGCTTAGGATTTCTTTCCTTTTTCTCTCATTCTAGGATTAGTTTGCTTTTAGATTAATAATTGCATTTCTAAAATTCCTCTTATCAAAGAGACAAACCTTAATTGTGGCTTGGTTGAGCCCTATATCAACTTAAGGATCACTTTCTTGCCTGAGCTTAGCAAGAGGGCTGATATGATGGCTCTTCTCTATTGGTAAGAAAAATGCATACTTTAAGTCAACAGAGATAGAGAGAAGGTAATTGGACCTAGTTTAACCAGTTGGAACCACCATTTTAAATGGAAAAGTATCTTCTCTAATGTTCTGACTGGGTGGCTTTCCCCCAATGTTGAGGTATACTTTCAAGGCTACAACATTTTTGGCACTTGAAGGAGGGACTAACGACTTGTTGCCTTTTGGAGTTTTTGTATTTTAAATTTTTTATGTACTCACAATGTCTCCTTCCAAACTTCTAATTTGGAGTTGTACTTATGGACGTGCATATTCTAGTGATCCACTGGAAATAGTAAGACACTGGTCAAAGGTAAAATTTAACGGTAAGAGGAATGTTTTAGCATTTGATCATGCCTTACCGTTTATTCAAAAAAATTCAAATTATAATTTTCATGATATTAATGAAGGTATTTTATGCAATATTTTTACTCTTACATTCTTAGGAAAAGCTAGAAATTGGTGTCAATCTATTCTAGTTTCCTCTATTCAAATTTGGGATCAAATCATCACAAAATTCCTTTATAAATTTGATGGTTATGATTATGAAAATGTATGTGATAAATTCAAAGACTTACGGAGATTTGAAAATGAATCTCTTAGATTTTACTGTTAGATTTCAATTAATTTTCTTGAGATTCAAAGCTGAAGATAAACCTTCAGAAATTGAATTGTTTGATTAGTTTCAATATGTTTGTTCTCTTCCTCCAATTTCAAATCCGTACGTAACAATTTCAAGCTTCGATGACTTTCATTCAAATTCTAGTAACATTATCAAAAACTCTTATATAGAGGTGCATATTAACCATGATGAAGTGGCCTCAACCTGATACATTCTTAAATCTAGTACACACCTCTTACAGTATTAATGATAATCATGCTAATGAATTATTATCACAAAATGTGCAATAAGTTGATAAATAATTACAAGAATAAATTAGTAACAAACTTGAAGGACCATCTGCCACAAAATTTGAAAATCACTATTAATTAAATTCATAAAATCATATTATAAATCAACAAGTACATGAAGAAATTGAAGTTTTCAATAATATGCAATCGATTGTAGAAATTTCTGAATTCTTTCATGATGATCAAATGCTAAATTTAGGGAAGATAGCGAACATTCTTTAAGAAAGAACAATTAGCCAAGTATATAATTTGGAATATGAAATTTACAATGGACAAAATTTACAAGAATATGCAAATAGAGATATTTTCAAATTCATTGCTTTCGATTCTCATTTTTACCTCTATCCTGGTATTTTTGCTGATTGCAAGTTATTCCCTCTTTATTTAATGTTATTTCAGAAAACAAAGAGGCTGCTATAAATAAATTTCCTATTAGTTTTTATCAAGATAGAGACAGAGTTATTGATCATTCTTTTGATATTGATGAACATGTGCTCCATATTCCTTATTGTTTTGATACATCGGATAAGAAGAAAGAGAATACTAGTGAATGTTTTGAAGTCATTTATGATGACTGCTTTAATATTGAAGATATTTATTTGTTTCCTTCCCTATTAAATCCTCATGTTTCAAATCAAACTATACTTGAAAATGAAGAGAAATTCATTATAGAAATCATATGAATTGATTCTCATTTTCAAATATTTAATCATACTCATGATTTCAACATTCAAGAACCCATTTCAATCTATGATTCTTACAATGATCAAGTTATCATTCCTATCCATAGTCCCGATCCTCTCTCTAATTCACAAGTTGGTGTTTGCAATAATTCTAATTTCATTATTCTAACCAATTCTTGTGAAGAGGAAATTAATTCAAACCAGTCCCAGTTGTGTTGTAACAATAATTGTAATATGACTATAAATAGTGATTTTATTTTATTTTTGTTCCTTCACTTATTTTGTTTGATTTCAGATTTATATTTGTTTTTATTTTTCATTTTTTAGATACCTTATGCTGACATATTGAGTAGTTCAGTATTGAACACTCAATTGATTGATTTCTTGAATGGGAAAATGAAGTTTCAAATCATAATCATGAACATCAAGAGTTATTACTCTTCCAATTCTGAATGATTTTCATTTCTTATCACTTGTTCCTTTCCTCTCAAAATAAGTGCCAATAAGAGAGTGCATCCTTACAATATGACCAAAAACCTAATTCAATTAATGATCTTAGATTGAATGTACCTGACCTCCATGCACATTTCATTGACCCATTTGAAAGACATTTTGAAAGTTTTCCTACACAGAATATTGTAAATAATTCAACATATGTACATCAGACTTACAATTTCATGTAGACCATTATATCTAAAAATGCATTTCCACAATCTGACCAGTCATCTTCTCTTTTGAACCTCTTCCAATCATTAATGAAAATCCATCCAGATTTCTATGATGCAATTGAAATTCGGCTGGAAAGGACATTTTAAGAGAAGATGATTGTAAATAAGTTTCTTCTTGTAAATATGTTTGATAGGTCCAGCCCCCCTTGTCACACTTACAAACGTTAATAAAATGATTATGAATGGATTTAATGATGAGTAGTTTGATTACATGTGATATTGGTTCATTTGACGATTGATTACAATGATTTAATAATTGGTTGGGTTCAACACTTATGCCTTGTACCCGCCCTAATGTTTATTGGACAAGTGTCCACTCCTCGGAATTGTCACTCCCACTTTCGTATGAGGTTCTCAAACCCTATCTCCTGGTCATTTTTCTTGTCAAGCCATTGAGGTTGAGGGTTCTACAATATGGTTCTTCTGTGCGGTTTTCTCTGTACAATGTTATGCTACCTCTGGCATTCTGGCTCGACTCTAGACCTGGAACCTTGTTGGCTTCTCTGTCTGGTAATGAACTCTTATTTGGCACTGGTTTTTCCTTTGTTTGTTTCTCTGTCTGGCGCTTAATCTCTCTGCCGAGTTATGGATTATAGTTTGCTTGTTAGAATTTGGAACTTCTCTGTGTACAAAGTTGACACTAGTTATTTAGCTGGACTGTGCGACTCCTCTTGTCTTGAATCCTTCTGTGCAACTATTCATTGAGTTCTCTAGTTACATTTCTCTGTTTTGTGGATAGGTAGTGGTCTCAGGGTCTTCGGCTTCAGTTTCTTCCGCAATGTCAAGGTAAGTTTTTGTTCCCTGCTATCAGTTCTTTCTCCTCTTCACGCTATTTAACTGACGCACTTGCTCCTTTATGAGCATAGTGACCCTTGGTAACTGCAATGTAGGCGCCCTGTCTCTGTAATGTAAATTTGAAACCTTGTTTCGTTGTTTTCTTTCGGTCTCTTCTTTCTCTGCCACAGAATGCTCACAAATTATTGTTGATGTCTATCGTCGCAGGTGTGTTCGTACAGGACGGTTTTGATTTCGACTCCTCGATGTATTGGCTAGACCTGGGTAGGGTCGTTCCTTATTATTCTTGTCACTTGTGTTCTGTTAGTCGTAGGCTAGGGTTACAGTAGCTTGTTATGATGACTTGTGACCGACCAACAGTATGTAGACGTAGGCCGCTAGACTTGCACTGTTTCTTTTATGGGTAGCTACTGTAGGTTTGGATTTACGGCTAGGGTGTCTAAACCCGTCTGCTATGATAACCCTTCGAACCTTGTACAACGTTATTGCATGGACTATGTGTATATTTGAACAGAGGTTTTGTGACTGTATGTATTCGAATAGAGGTTCTGTGCTTATTTTATAAATGAAACAGAGAGGGTTTATTCTTCAGAAGTACCTGTATGATTTGTCTGTCTTTACTGTTCGAAAATGCATGCATCTTGTCTCTGCCTTTGATGCTCGAAATATATATAAACATTCAAGATTCCTCTGCGCTCTTTTGATTAACAAATTCTGGAACTGTATGCCCTCGTTTTTGCAGCGTACTCTTTAGTTATTTTTGCAAGCTTGCTTTGATTTATTGGCCTACTTGAATCAATACAAGTAGAAACATATATGCATACATGCTTGTGGAATAAAAAAAAAAGGAGAATGTGCTTTCATTGTTTTAGGCAATTTAACAAGATGATGGATAGACAGTTATAGGATATTAGAAAATAGTTTGTGTGCTTAGAGATATTTTATTAGATTTATTTCTCTCTCCAAAAAGTTGAACCTCTTACAATTGCATTCTGTTCCTTTTCAATAATTGTCTGGAAACTGTTTTCTCCTAACTGTTGTTGGTTACATTCTATTGGTTACATTTTTTAGTTCAAAAACTCTTTATTGTCCTACGTTACAATCCTGTAAAAGTTGACATGAAAATAAAAATAATTACTTGCAACAGTTTGACTAATTAATCCTCTACCTTCCTAAATACTATTCTTTACTAAATTAAAACAACATTAAAAAAAAAACATCTACAGTGTTCACTTAGCAATTTCCTTCTCAGTCCTCTCAGAGACCAAACAACCTTCTGTCATGATGACCCGTTAGCTAGATTCTCCTACATCAATGTTAGCAATTAGTGTACATACTATATTCCAATTTATTTTTATTCATTTAACTATATTCTTGTTACTAATATTTGACCTATACATACATGCAAGAGTTAGAATGAGAGAATGGTTACATTGGAAGTATGACTATACGTAGTCATGTTTCCTTTTATTCAGGTAGAGTTAGGAATCGATTGATTTAAATTTAAATTCATTTTCTATTTGCATTTATTTCATTATTGCAGATTTTTAATAAGAAAGTAATGAATTCGAGTTCTTGGCATCCCCTTTCATTTTTTGGAAAAGTGGCTTAGAACATATAAAAGTTCTTATATAGTTGGATCATACACAGTTGTGAAGCACTTGATTGTATTGTTTTTGAAAAACTTCATCACATTGTTAAAAACAAATTGTAATAAAATCATATATGAAGAAATTCCAAGGAATTTCCATGGCTTGACCATTTTCTATTCACAAATGTTTCTAAAAAGCTCATTTTCACCACTCTTGTCTTCTGATATAAATTTGAGGTGGATGCAATCTTAAATTTCATTACTTAGCATTTTAAGTTGAATAAGTAGATGATGTTGAACATATGTGAATTTTTATAAATGCATGGGAGAACTTGTAGATTCATGAGGTAAACTTATAGTCAATATTCTTCCATGTATGCATTAACAGGTTCATCTTCATTTTATTGTTAGTTTTATCTTTTTCATAGTTTACTTCTTATTTATGTTTTTATTCTTTTGTAGGTCTTCATTGGCTTGATTTTGGAGACTTGAGATAAGCAAGTAGTTAGCCCTTTCTAAACTACAACATGTCCAGGGAAGTATTCATTGTTTCATCAGAATTTAAGTATTGTTTAGTTTTTCTTTTATTCATATTTTCCTTTGTTCACACATTTAGCAATATGAGTCAATAATCATATTCCGCCTCTAATCGGTACAGTTGAAATGAAATGATTAGACTCTTTATTACTTATATTTTCTACAAACAAAGGAAAATTTGCACAAAACTCTTGTAGCAAATGATCTTATCTGTGATTTTATCTATACATGTTCTGAATCCTACATTTCCCAGTTCAGTGAAACTTTTTTCATTGCACTCATTCATTTTACATCCATTTCATTGAATTTCTTCTTCCAAATTGATTTAGGGCATCTATGTGGTAATTATCGGAATCCCGATTTATTCAAATTTATTTTTATTCATTTAACTATATTCTTGTTGCTAATGTTTGATCTGTACATATATGCAGGAGTTAGAATGAGAGAATGGTTGCATAAAAGTATGACTATACCTAGTCATGTTTCTTTTCATTCAGTTAGAGTTTGGGATAGATTAATTTAGATTTAGATTCCTTTTCCGTTTGCATTTATTTCATTATTTCATATTTTTAATAAGCAAATAATGAATCTGAGTTTTTCTTGGCATCCCCTTTAATTTTTTGGAAAAGTGGCTCAGAACATATCAAAGTGCTTGTATAGTTGGATCATACACACTTATAAAGTGTTTGATTGTCATGCTTTTGAAAAACTTCATCACAGTGCTAAAAACAAAATTGTAATAAAATCATATATGAAGAAATTCCAAGGAATTGCCATGGCTTGACCATTTTCTATTCACAAATATTTGTAAAAAGCTCATTTTCACCACTCTTGTCCTCTGATGTAAATTTGAGGTGGATGCAATTTGAAAGTTCATTACTTAGCATTTTAGATTGAATAAGTAGATGATGTTGAACATATGTGAATTTTGAGAAATGCATGGGAGAACTTGAAGATTCATGAGGTAAATTTATAGTCAATATTCTTCCAGGTATGCATTAATAGGTTCATATTCATCTATTGTTAGTTTTCTCTTTTTCATAGTTTACTTCTTATTTATGTTTTGATTCTTTTGTAGGTCTTCATTGGCTTGATTTTGGAGAACTAAGATAAGCAAGCAGTGAACCCTTTCTAATATGTAACATGTCCAAGGAAGTATTTGTTGTTTCATCAGAATTTAGGTATTATTTAGTTTTTCTTCTATTCATATTTTCCTTTCTTTGCACATTTAGTAATATGAGTCAATAATCATATTCTGCCTCTCATCGATGTAGCTGAAATGAAATGCTTAGACTCTTTATTGCTTAGATTTTCTACAAATAGAGGAAAATTTGCACAAAACTCTTGTAGAAAATGATCTTATCTGTGATTTTATCTACACCTGTTCTGAATCCTACATTTGTCGGTTGATGTAAACCTTTTCCATTGTGTTCATTCATTTTACATCTATTTCAGTCACATTTCTTCTTCCAAATTGATTAAGGGCCTTTATTTGGTAATTGTCAGAATCCTGATTTTCTGTTATTCACTTTTTGATATCAGATTCTTTGGTTTATGTTATATCAAAACCATTTGAAAACAAGTTCTGAGGCATTTTTATGAGATCCATGAACCCTATTTTATTTTATCTGATCAAATTCCTTGATCTCAGAATCTCGTAAGTCATATTGAGCTATTACCATATCCAAGTTCTGATATAATGTTAATTCCATACTTCCTTTTATCATAACTCTTATTTAAAATATTTACAAGAAAAGTATATATCTATACTTCCGATATCAAAAGTGAAAATCAATTAAAATTTCAAAAAGAATTTTTGTCAAAAATATTCAAATAACAAAGGCTTTATTTATCAGAATTCTATTTATCAGAGAATTGTTCCCATTTCAGAAGTCTTGTTTATCGGATCTCTTACATATCGTTTTGATTCTCTGGAACCTCAGAATGTTAGAATATCGGGTTAAGTATTCTCGTAGGCCTCTCGTCAACTCGTTCTGATCTTTCAATATGCTCACATGAAGTCCTATTTGATTATATTTGTATGTATATATGCTTACTTTACTGTTATCATGGTGCTCAAGAGCCTAGATGTATTTTAATTATAATTTCATCAATTCCAAGCATTCATTCCTTGGGATGACTATGTGACTTTGGGGATATACATTCTTCATGGTGTGTGCACATGGGCCTCTTATTACTCTTTTCTCAATGATCTTCCTGGCTAATGAAAATTTCATCATTTGTGGTTCGTTCAAGTTTATGCATTTGTTCCACTATTAGATGCCCATTTCATTATCTCAGTGATCATTTAATGTGCATCTTCATTTGTTTTTCAAGGCACTCTTAAGCAGTGAATGTGGTAATGCAACAATTGATAAGGAATTTGGAACAGGTAAAGGTAATAGATCATGGTTAAATCATGTTTGATTTCTCTTATATTTGAGTTTTGATATGTCACTTTATATTTAACATACAAAATTTCAAAACCTCTCCTTCTACACATATGCATTACGCTTTTTTGGACTTGGTCTTGGTTCGTGGCAATTTCCGAGAATCATGGAGTGAATATGAAATTTGAAATATTATGAGAACAATCATTGTTGCAAAAACACACCATCATTCTCATTTCCGACGGATTTTATTTACTTCAGATTCTTTGGACATGAAACAATGTTTTATTTTTGTTTATTGCTCGATTTAGTTTCTATTTAATAAATGATGATTTTGGGTCAATAAGATTTCAAAGGATTCAACTTCTTCATGTTTTTAATTCTAATTAAAATAAGAGGTTAACTTTTGTTGGAGGAAATGATATCTCTCACGTAATATTAAACGAAATTCTCCAATGGTAAGTTTCATATGCCCACTTTCATTCATTTTCATTTCTTTACTTTTGATTTCAATTTTGTTTTTAAACTTTTTTTGATATAAAACTTTGTTTTGCAGCTCTTGTTAAACCTTTTTACACCTCTACCAGCTTAGATTGGGAACTCATTGTCTTGATCATTTTCTTTCGGGTTTCGGAGTAGTAGTGATGATCCTCACCGAATCAACTACATTGGGGAGTCCCTAAACTTTTTAATCTGTTTCTTAAGCATTTCTTTTATGCTTTTATGTAGGATTTTCTTTAGAGAAAGAAAATTTGCAACAGGTAGAGACTTCCCATTAGCTTATTATCTCTCACAAGTGATATTTATCCTTTAAATTTTAAGAACCTCATTTCTTCTAACTCTGCAAGATAAAATTTATGAAATATCAACATAAAATGAACATTCACATTCTTATCTTCTTTTACTCTTTTGATTAGACATTTGTATAATTAGTTCTGTTGAGTTTTCTTTTTTTTTGTTTTGTTTTGTTTTGTTTTTTTGTTTTTTTGTTTTGTTTTGTTTTGTTTTGTTTTGTTTTGTTTTTTTTTTTTTGGGTTCATCTTTCAACTTTTCCTTTTTTCATTTCACAATTTTGAAGTTTTCTTTACATTTCTTCCCCTTTTTCTATTGGTTTTGGTTTGATTTTGGTGATTCCGCCATGATTTATGTGGAAGGCCTTTTCCTTACCTAACAATGGTTGGAATACATGGGAAATATTTACTCTGTCGATTTCATGAACTTCATTTATCATTAAAGGTATATCTTTATGGAATCCTAAAGCCCTCTTGTTTTAAAATATTTTTTCATGGAGGAACATATATCCTTTGTAAGTGATATAGTTCACATTTTCAAGGTAATAACTAACCCGAGTTTAACTCAATGGATCCTTCCCTCCCCTCTATTGTAACATTTTTTGGTTTTGATAAGATAGAATAAATTAGTCAAAAAATGAAAAATATGTTTACAAAATGTTAAGATAGGATACGGACAAAACAAATATTGAATAAAAAATGTTAGGAAAACTTTTGAATAAATATGTCCATATCAAAGTAAATGTTAGGTTAGATGCCCTAAAAAATCAAGGCAAAAACAAAATATTAGGTTAGAGAGAAAAGAAAAAGAAATAAACTCTGAAAGTGTGCAAGTTCAAATGCCATTACTATATTACTTTTTTCTACAAAATAATGGTTGTGTGCAGCTCATCATAAATGCCAAAACCCATGACAGTCAAATAGTTTAATCTTGACTGCTTCGTGATTTAAATTTCATGTTTATAGTTAGAGAGTAAAGATCTAGCCAAGCTGTTTAATCTTGGTAGATCAATAGTTAGGTAGAGAATAATAAGGAGCTCATTAGTTTAATTTGAGCCCTTGGATGTTATAAGGTTAGAATTAGATAGTTTGCTTTTCAAAAGAAAAAGGGAAATGAAAAGGGTCTGCTAGCTTAAATGCACCCATTAAGTGAAGAAAAATGTTAGGATAAGCAAAGGGTAAGTAGAAGAAAGGTTGTTGAAGTTCACAATTGATTTAGTTAACTTCCCCCTCATTTCATCTCATCTTCCACTACATACTTATTAATTTCCCCTTCCCAAATGTTCTCCAATACTAAAACCTTCAGTCATAAAGGCTCAAAGCATTTCTTTGACTTTTGGTGGGACCAGACCCTTGGCTTGATGACTCATAGGTATTAAATATTGGAATTCCCTTCACAAAAGTCATTTTTCTTCATTTCCCTAAAAGATCCCTTTTCCTAAGGCTAAACACCATTTGCCTAGGAAGAATGGAAATCCCATGTTAATTCCCCTTTCACTCACAAATACACCAAAAACCCACAAAATGAGTTTTATCCTAAGTACTAATGTATGTGGATCACGAGCATATAATTCCAAATTTACATTATACTTAGCATATCTCCTTTCCACTCATATTCGTATTAAATTTTAATTTAATATATTAAATCCATAAAATAACCATTCCTGTATATTATTAAGTCCTTTTATGTAAATATCCTGAAACCTTGTTTTAACTATAAAACTATGTATTTCACCCAAAACTCATTAACTTATCAATTCATGATAAAGTTAATTAAACCTCCGTTAATCATCCTGATCGCCTAATCTGAGTTTAAATCTATAATTAAGCGTGATACCGCCGTAATTAACTCACCGGCCCCTTCCATTTCTCTTCCCTTTTCCCTCCGCGTTGCTTTATTGCTCAACCACCGTTAGATCAAAGATGTTATCATCCAACACACCACATCCATATCGGATTGGCCCGTTGACCGAACCTTACCCACCCGATAAATTAGTTTTGCATCGAACCCCCAGTGCTACGTGTCAGCCAATGGAGTAGATTGGTTGACCCCCTCTAAAAACCACCTTCGCCACAAAAGTGGTCTGATGGCTCCACTTACCACTCCATCGTACTCCTGAACATGGTATTCCTTATTCACTCTACTTTGCGCCAAAATTTTGAAAAGTTGAACGTTTACCCGTTTAAACGTTAAACCCTCACCTTCGCTCTTTTCGCCCGTTTTCACCTAAAAACCTGTATAAACCCTCCTGCAGCACCCTAAGCCTCTGCAACCCATATAACCATTGTTTACCTTCCGATAATACTCTGGAATACTTCCATAGACCTTTCAACTCAAAATGAAGTCATTTCGGCCCTCCTTGCCAACCCGTGTTTTTCTTAACATTTGTTGTGTTTTGCAGGTGATCATACAAACCTGTTGTTCCAGGTTTACAAGAAAATGGATTCAAAACTCTGCATAGAGTTAAGGACAAACGAGACGATCAAAATCCAAATTACTTGATGCTGAGACATAAAAGTTAAATGGTTTATTGTTGAAATATACAGTAAAAACTTGAAATGTATAGTAAAAGTAAAGTGACACAGTCAATGATATTCACAGAGGTTAAAGTGTATCATATGAAAGATCATAAGTGAACATCATGTCCAACATAAAGATCAAACAGACAAGCATCTTAAAAGGCAAAATATCAAAAACCAAAGCCAACAGAACCTACAGAACAGGGATAGCAAGAAGCAGTTCAATAGTTGTCTCTATATTCTTGCATGAAGATTCTCCCTTTTCCTAAAATAAATCCTTAAACAGTTTAGGATATTTTCTAGTTTTTGTACAAATAAATCTCTTCTTGAGTTATCAAAGGGTTCATTGTTCATTGATCATTACTCACTACTCATCTTTGAACCTGGTTACACCCTTGATGAAGCATTTCTAGATATTTGATGTACTTGACTTTTCTCGAACCTCAATACGAAGCAAAGGATTCTGAATGCTGTTTTGCACAGTTTGTGTTTCATGCAAGTTTTTCCAATATTACTCATTATGTTTTTCTTCATATTCTTAGGACATTACAAAGATAACTAGGTAGGAATAATTGTGTTTCAATCTATTCCTATAAGCTTTCTAAAGTGATAATCATTAAAGAGAATGGATTAATGGACTCTCTTTAATTAATTCCCTTTAAATCAATAAATCATTAGCATCTTGTTGTAAGAATAAGAATATTCTCTTGAACCTTCTGAACATTGGTCAGAGGTTTTCATACTTATGATTATGTAATTATCTATCTGAGAATTGTGATAATCATATTATTTTTCATTTTCTGCTCACCACTATTCAAGCTTTATCACTGTGTGAAATTTTATAGCAGCCCTTTACTGAGATATTGATATTATTCAAAGGGTTAGGTATATCAGTTCTATATTTGTTTTATTCACTAGTCTCCCAAATCAAAACAAAAACCCCCAAAACATTTATCTTAGATGCTCTCGCATTGATACCTAGCCACTATTATTCAGAGGTACAACACCCTCCACTTTATAGAAGCATCTGATTGATAGTTGTGAGAAAATAATTTGGAGTCAACATCATGGAATTTTTATATCCATCAACATAAGTCTCTATTACCATCCCACCTCTTTCACTCAGGTACACCATAAACTAAAAGCTTGCAAATGCACTTATCAAAAGGGTGATTAAAAGAGGAAGCATGAGAAATACAAGTAAACATGTAAGGTCCTCGAGCAGCCGGGCGCGGTTAGGCGTGGCGAGCCGGGCCACACGATGGACAAGAAACGCAGGCGTGGTGAACGAGCGCGGGCACAGGTGAACGGACGCGGGCACGGGTGAACGGGCACGAGCGCGGTGAATGGGCGCAGGCGCGGGTGAACGAACACGGGCGCGGGTGAACGGGCGCGGTGCACGGGTGGGCGCGCTGCATGACAAAAGTGCGACGAAGGTTATGCGACGTTATGTGACGACACTTGGTGAGCGACTAAGTTTTGTGCATGGGTTATACCCATACTTGGAGCACATTATGGTGGAGGGTTGGCCGACCAACATTGGTGGTGAAGCCAACTTGTAGAACGCCCGAATGGATGTGAGTGTGGGGTGTGTGGGCGGTCGGCTGGGCAGCCCACCCACACACGAAGGTTGTGTATATATGCTTGTTGGTTGAGCGTTCAAATCATCGAATTCAAACAACACATCTTCGCTCTTGAGAAGAAGAGAAGTGTGTAGTTCAAGAGGAGAGTTGAGCACATAGATCATGCGCTCTCCTTAGTAGCACGCACTTGTTGAAGCCGCTCATGGTGTAAGGTGAAGGTGTTGGGCAAGGTGCGCCCAGGGTTGGAGTTCGGTTGTGACATTGTGCCAGGTCTTGACAAGGGTGTCTTGGTGGCTCGGGTGAGCACCCACTCTTTGTGCAAGGTGTGTACATGTATTGTAAAAGGTTGTTTTGCCTATGTTGTAAAAGTGACTAAGTATAGACTTGGATCTTGCCAAATATACTTGTATTATTGAAGAAAGATTGATTATAATATATTATTGGGCAGACTCATTGTTCAGGGAGTTGCCCCTCCCTTTATACTGTGCAATTGTTGTTCTTGTTATAATTGCTGTTGATAATGAATGAGTATGGTATAAAGGATAAACATAATTTTACTTGGTTGCGAAACACAAACTAAGTAAGGACAAGTGAATTAGGCGTAGTCCACGGATGTTAGTATTGGTGAAAAGAAAGTGTTCGGTGGTGCTGCACCTCGCTATAAGCGGTTGGAAGACTACCGCAGGTGTAGGGGCGTGACAGGTGGTATCAGAGCATCTAATTCAGGGTATTGAAGGTGTAAGCTGCTACACACCTTCACCGAAGTGAAGGTGGGATCAGAGCAGGGTTGCTCGTGACAGTGGAAAGGGTACTTGCAGGTGAAGTAAGCCGTTTCACACAAGTGAAACAAGGGTTGGTTCAATTTGCAGGTGACTTGGTGAAGCTGTTGGATGGTCAAAACCAGATCACAAAAGAAGAAGAAGCTATTAGAGATGGCAGCTAAATCTCATGCTGGGTCTAGTCATCAGGGTGTGCAGGATGCTACCATCACACTTATGGAGAAAGTGTTGGTGATAATGGAGGTTATGGAGACTTCCTGGGAAAAGAAGATGGACTTGCTTTCTAAAGAACAAGAGGCCAATTCAAAGATGAAGGAAGAATTTGATGAACTCCGAACACAACACAATGAACTCCGAACACAATATGAGTACACTGATCTTATGTGTACACAATTTGAAATAAGGGTCAAGGAGGTTGAAGAACCAAGGGATCAAGGTCTTGCAGAGATCGTGAACTTGAAGAAAACTCTTGACGAAGCCAAGGATGAGATCGCGGTGTTGAAGAAGGCCGTGAGGCATAACTCAGGTGGAGGAGTGCCTCATGTGAAGGTCAAGGAACCAGAATCTTATGATGGTACAAGGAATGCAAAGACTCTTGGCAACTTTCTATGGGACATGGAGCAATACTTGGAACGGTTGGGTCTATCTTATGATGAGACGAAGGTCAAGGTAGCTGCTCAGTTCTTAACAAAGGATGCTAAGATGTGGTGGCGAAGGAGGCTAGATCAGATTGCCAATGGCAGTGCTGATGATATCACTTCATGGGATGACATGAAGAAAGCTTTGCAGACCCATTTTAGTCCTCAGGATGAAACATGGGAAGCAAGGACAAAGATTAAGTACATAAAGCAAACCGGGAGCCTACAAGCATATCAGTGAGAGTTTGCAAGTGCAGCTCTGGAACTTCCTGACATGGAGGAGAGGGACAAGGTGTTCAACTTCATTATTGGGTTGAAGCCTTGGGCATGCAATGAAGTGAAGAGGCAGAAAATTAGGACACTTGAGGAAGCTTTTGCTGCTGTTGACAGGTTGGTGGAGCATTATGATGAGACTTCTGATGATAGGAAGAAGTCCGATAAACCGAAAGATAAGAAGAAGGATGATGCTTCGAAATCGGATGATAGTTCGAAGACGAAGAAAGCCTTGAAGTGTTGGATATGTGCTAGACCACACACGATGAAGAATTGTCCTTCTAAACCAAAGGTGGCTGCTATTACATAATTTGATGCGAAGAATGAAGGTGCTTCTGTGGGGATGATGCAGATACTTGGTGCTTCTGCTACTACGGAGGTGGTCTCTAGGAGGGATCCTGAGAGGAACAGATTGGATTATGTTTGAATGAAGGTTGGAGGTGCTGATGTACTCACTATGGTGGATAGTGGTGCTTCTCACAACTTCATGGGTGAAGATACTACGAGAAGAATTGGGCTGAAATTTGTATCGGAAAAGGCACAAATGAAGACAGTGAATTCTCCTCCTATTGAAATTCTTTGTATAGCTGAGAGGGTGGACACTACACTTGGTGAATGGACAGGGAAGGTTGACTTCACTATAGTGCGGATTGATGACTATGAGGTTGTATTGGGGATGGAATTCATGAAACAATTTGATGCTATGATTGTTCCACATTTGAAGAAGCTCTACATTTATTATGGAAGGGAAGATGTACCCATTGGTGTGACAAGACCTAATTGTAAGTTGGGAGTGATGCAAATGGAGGATGAGAAGAGAATGGGAGATATGAGTAAGTGGTTGTCTACTATTGAGGAAAAGCTTACCGAGCAGTCATTGGCTTTCAAGTCACTTTCAGATAGCATCTTGGATTTATCAAGAAGGCTAGATTTGGTTGAGGATGATGATGATGATGAGGAGGTGTATGTGAGGCCAGATGTCCAGAAGGAAGACCGGGTTGGTTATCTACAAAGGATGGAGATTGAGGATCCTGATAGGTGGATCGAGCTGATTAGTGAGGGAGAGCCTTCAGGCTCTACTCCCTCCACATCTTCTTAGATGGATGAGAAGATGGGGCTCATTGTTAGCTGCTCATGGCAGTGAGTCCTTAAACATGTTGAGAAGGCATGACTAATGGTGCAGGGATGGCTTAGCATCAAGCATCATGACATGTTGCAGAGGGATGGAATTTCCATGGACCTGAGCATGGATTATGGAGATAGATTATTGATGAGTCAAGAATGTGGCAGGATGTTTTGAGGAAAAACTAATGATGGCATGAGGATGTTCACTCTCATGGTTTGAGCGTGATAGCTGGATTAGCTACCCAACTAGTTCAGACATGGGGTCGTGAAGTGTGCAGAGATGTGTTAGCATTTTGTTGGAGTATCACGACAGAGGTTCACATGGAGACACATGATGGGGTCGGCACGAGATGTTGCAATGAAGATTGTAGCAGAGGGGTCGATGATCATGGATCAAGATGATATCTGATAGTGTACTTGGTGGCAGTTGGTCACTAAGGTGAGACATGATGGAGATGAAGTTCTACATATGTTGCAGGGATGTTTGCCTTATCTGGAAGAGTTGACATCATAGATGGAGATGTTCTTGAGAGATGGACACCGGGATGATATATTGTCGAGGACGACAACAATTTCAGGTGGAGGAGGATGTAAGGTCCTCGGGTAGTCGGGCGCAGTTGGGCAAGCGGGTGCGGTTGGGCGTGGTGAGCAGGGCCACACGACAGACAAGAAATGTGGGCGCGCGGACGCAGTGAATGAGCGTGGGCATGGGTGAACGGATGCAGGCGCGGGCGCGGTGAACGGGTGCGGGCACGGGTGAACGAACGCGAGCGCGGGTGAACGTGCGTGATGCACGGGCGGGCGCGCTGCACGACAGAAGTGCGACGAAGGTTATGCGACGTTATGCCACAAAACTTGGTGAGGGACTAAGTTTTGTGCGTTGGTTATACCCATACTTTGAGCACATTATGGTGGAGGGTTGGCCGACCAACATTGGTGGTGAAGCTGACTTGTAGAATACTCGAATGGATGTGAGTGTGGGGTGTGTGGGCGGTCGGCTGGGCAGCCCACCCACACACGAAGGTTGTGTATATATGCTTGTTGGTTGAGCGTTCAAATAATCGAATTCAAACAACACATCTTCGCTCTTGAGGAGAAGAGAAGTGCATAGTTCAAGAGGAGAGTTGAGCGCATAGCTCATGCGCTCTCCTTAGTAGCACGCACTTGTTGAAGCCGCTCACGGTGGAAGGTGAAGGTGTTGGGCAAGGTGTGCCCAGGGTTGGAGTTCGGTTGTGACATTGTGCCAGGACTTGACAAGGGTGTCTTGGTGGCTTGGGTGAGCACCCACTCTTTGTGCAAGGTGTGTACATGTATTGTAAAAGGCTATTTTGCCTATGTTGTAAAAGTGACTAAGTATAGACTTGGATCTTGCCAAGTATACTTGTATTATTGAAGAAAGATTGATTATAATATATTATTGGGCAGACTCATTGTTCAGGGAGTTGCCCCTCCCTTTATACTGTGCAATTGTTGTTGATAATGAATGAGTATGGGTGTTCATTGGTATAAAGGATAAACATAATTTTACTTGGTTACGAAACACAAACTAAGTAAGGACAAGTGAATTAGGCGTAGTCCACGAATGTTAGTATTGGTGAAAAGAAAGCGTTCGGTGGTGCCGCACCTCGCTATAAGCGGTTGGAAGACTACCGCAGGTGTAGGGGCATGAAAAAACCTGTCGGGGCTATGGACACTTGCTAGTAGTGGGGGCATGCTTGTATGGCATAAAATACAACTTCGTCGGGGTACTGTTTAGGCTCACTGATAGTGAAGCGATGTCAAAGACCATTCATAACAATGGTTATATATTTTATCAAAAAAATCCTATCTGTACCTTCTTCTATTTTCTTTATACGAGGTAATCTTAAAAGAAATTCTTCCCAAAATTTGGATTCATGATTTTTACTCATTCTGCGTTCAGTACTTATATTTTCAAACACATATTACTTAATCTATTTATATGGGACCCATGTGAATTTTTTTAATGTTAGATAATTTCGTAGAATCAATTACTTTTAACCTTTTGGGTAAATTAAAGTTCATTATCTCTAACCATAGATAACTGGTTCTTCCTTGTGTGTCATCAGTGTTGTGGTGAAAACTCAAGCCCCCCATTTTTGACTTATTTATTTCAAATAATGGAGACCATTTCAATAATTTTTTGGCTAGATCACCTTTTTAATATTTTATTTTGGTTAAGTGTCCTACAATTCTGCTAATTTTTTTTTTCGTATTTCAATTTGATTGTTTCATTCACTTCGAATTTTCGATAGCTTTCCATCGGTACTTGTTTCATATCATTTGGTTACACGGTTTGCAAATGGTGCTCATCCGAAATTCAATAAGTTTTACTGCCTAGGTTAAAAAATGTACAAAATGTATATTATTTTAGTTTTTGTAAATAAATTAGTAATTGATTGTAAACATTAATTCCTATTTAATTTTGACTAATTATTTCATTTTTCGCTAACGTTTCTACAAAATCAATGCAACCAAATTGTAAAACAATTAAAATTATGTGTTTTTGGGATATCAGTAATTTATTTCAATGCCCAATTTTAAAAGAAATTACGAAGCTTGAAATCTCAAAATCGCGAAGTGGTTGTAGTTCATTTTATCAGATTTTTAATTAGCAAATTGTTGTATTTATAATGGATGATTCCCCACTCCAAGAGGTATCTACTTCACCTCCCCTCTCTTAAATTAAAAAACTTGATATAAAAAGTCCTAATAGAAAACTTCCGATATAAAAAATATCGATAAAATAATCCTGATATAAAATCTCGATATTTAAAAGTTTCGATATTAAAAATAAATCCGATATAAATATTGGACATTAGCATTTTTATGTTGTGTCAAAATGATTGTTTTTAAAAACTTATGTAATTCGATATCCGATATCCTCCACGCATTTGGTTTGTCCCACACCTACGTCACTCCTTCATTGTTTTTAAAACCATTCATATTATGCCATGGACCTTTGACATATTTTTTTGCAAGTTATTAAAAGGAATGGTAAGAATACAATGATGTATGGTGAGGCGAGTGGGTTCGTTGGGTGAAACCCACGAGGTCAGAGTTCAAATCACATTGAGTATATTGTCTTGCTATGGTGTGCAGCGCAAAGAGTAGACTCCCCACTAGCTAGAGTCTCGACTCTTACAAAAATCATAAGAAATTAGTATATATGCTTGCAAGTTGTTGGATGTACTCTTGGTGTTATAGTGGAAACTATGATAATTGATCTCGGGTCTTCTTTAGATTAGGTTTGGCAGTTACCGATTCACCACGTTGTTAAAAAAAAAAAAGTAATGGTGAAAATGGCAAGGTATGTAGTGTAGTATTATAATAATAATACAATTTTAATACAATTAAAATATAATATATTATTAATTAAATTAAATTAATTTTTAATTAATTAAATTGATTAATTTGTAAATAATTTAATTAATTGTATATATTTAATTGACTAATAGTTAATTAGAATTAATGGATTTAATCTAAAATTAGAATTTTTAATTCAAATTTCCTATTTTTGGCCCAAACAACAATATTTTAGAATTTGGGCAATTTTGACACTTCAACTTTGGAAGCTTATAAGTCGAGTTTTACTTGGCCAAATGAGGCCCATGACAGCTTGTTGGATAGATAAAATCATGGAGAACATTTTTGAAGTGGTTGCTTGACCAGTTTCGATCATTAAATGAGTATAAAATTTAGCAGAAAATCAAGCTCTAAATTTGTAAACAAAATTAATTTTCTGAGTTTAATTTTTTGCATTTTCATTTTCTCATAGCCTCTGTTGAGTGCAGATCCATTCGACTATGTTATCTTTGACCAATAAGATATTTTCAAGAACCAATAGAAATTTCATATTCCCTTTTAGTTATTTATTTAATTAAGTTTTATTGAAGATGTTTTTGTTTTCCAGATTTGATATTTTTTAATTTTAATTTAATTTTGATTGGGTTTTGGTAGGAGAACAGTTGAAGAGATGAGGAAGAGAAGATTTGAATCAATGAAATTTCTCCAGCAATAGAAGAAAAATAATTTTTACCAATGAAATTTTTTGGAGAAGATTTTTTCTTCAACAACTCTCTTATTTGGGATTCATTTTTGTAATTGTAAATAAGGGTTTGTAGAATGTGCAAAAGACTTCTCTTCTCTACAATTATGGAATTATTAAAGAACTATTGTAATAATGGTTTTATGCTATAGGTAGAGAGGATCAATCTTAGATCGAGAAATTATTAGGTTTTGTCTCTTTTCATTCTGAACTGTGTATGAGAGACAAAGTTTGCACTACTGCAGATCTTGCTTTTAGTAGCACATTTTATGCTTTGGAGGAGATTCTAGGAGATAAAATTTAAACAATAGAGCATGAGAATAGGGTCAAATAAATTTGTATTATAAATACTATTATTTTTAATGTGAATTTCATTCTTGATGGCATAATTATGTTAATTGGATTTATATTGTGGACTACTATTAGTATGAATAACTGTCTTACATAATTAGCAATCTAATATGTTTGTCTCATAAATCTATTTTCAATGGTGTCTTTTTGCGGTGATGTATTAAGATCAGATTCTTGAGTAACTATTTACTCAGAAATCCGATATCTAATTTTTATTAATTTCCATTGGCATTATTTGAACTACTTCCTAATTTTTTTGGTTTATTATTCGTGGTTACTAGATGTCTAAAACAACATGTTTGGTAACCATAATATTAGTTAATTGAACTACTTCATTAGCTGCATATTCATCTTAAGTCAGACATGCTTAAAATCCCAATCATTTAATTACTTTTCTCTCGGTTGGGTTAGATATACATCTTCCTAGTCGAGATGGGCTTATGATTTCTTTTATTTTACTTGCATTCTACGATTAGTTTGCATTTAGATTTAATTATGCAGTTCCATAAGTCCTCTTATCAAAGAGAAAAAACTTTAGTTGTGGCTTGGTTGAACTCTAAATCAGCTTAAGTATCAATTTCTTACCTGAGCTCAGAAAGAGAGTTGATATGATGACTCTTCTCTATTGGTAAGAAAAATGCATACTTTAAGCCAATAGATATAGAGAGAAGGCAACTCGACCTAGTTTAACTAGTTGGAATGACCATTCCAAATAGAAAAGAAGCTAATTTAATTTCTTGAACGTGAGGTCTCCCTTATAATGTTAAGGCAGACATTTCGATCCTACAACAAAGCCATACATATCCAATGCCTTAATACATGTTCATAACCAACATAATAAAAACAGAAATACTAAGCAAACAATGGAAATATGATCCACATATAAACCAGTATAATACTCATGAATTAACAAGGAGAAATAACCTCATATTAATGATGCAAAGGCCATATAGGTTTGGGAATTCCACAAACCACCTGACCATAGACATAGCTGAGCCAAATCTCTCTTCATCTAGTCACCCTTGTGCCATTTTCCAAGCATGAATATGGGATCTCATAGAATAATCCATCAAATCCGAACTAAGGCTTCCAGAGGCCAAACCACCTCAACCCATCAAACAATGTTTCCACCTCATATTCGGTCATAAAAAATCATCACCATATTGGTCTCTACCCAAGCCTTCTAGAGAAAAACAAAGTTTTTTCGACCAAGGCTTCCAAGACTAGTAACACAACCCACATCTACCATTGAGCTCCAAAGCGTTTGTCCAGCCAAGGCTCCAGGACTAGTAAGTCGACCCACCAAGGGCTCTAGAGCATTTGTCCAGCCAAGGCTCCAAGGCTAGTAACTCAACCCAAGTTATTACAAGGCTCCAAATTGTTTGTCCAACAAAGGATCTAGGAACTAGTAAATCAACCAAAGCTAAAGGGAACATGAGAACCAACCAGAAAAATAAAGAAATGAGCCCATAACACCATGGATTTTCAGGATATGGAAAGGCTAGGAAAATCCATCAATCTAGGTAATACTACATGCCAATGAAAGATCATGACCAATAAACCACATGCATAGGCCATGCAAACCAAAAATAGTGAGGAAAACATACATGTAACTCAGTACCTACAAGGAAAGCCTGATGTAGTTGTTGATCTCGATGTCCTCTTGCACTTTCGTGCTCTTACTTTTCCTTCTTTCTCCAAGAATCCAAGTATTATACAATCTCCAAGAGTGCTCCAAGAAAACTCTAAGTGTATAAGAGTCTGAGAGAGAGAATAGAATGAGAGCTTCAAAATTGCATTGACAAAAAGCTAGACTGACCAAGCCTAAGCAAAAAAACTTTTCAACTAGTCCTCAGAAGCCTTTTTATCAATGAGGCCTCTATTTTCCTTCATTTTCCTCCTCACATGCAACTTGTGACCTTTCAACTTCCTTTTCTCCTAATTTCCATTACTTTCATAAATAAATGTGCCAAAAATTCCACTTTGCGTTTCCAAAGGCTTTGCCATTGCCTTTGCCAAATTCCTTTAGCCATAATAACCAAAATGAATACCCACTAGGATGTTTTTCCCACCATTCAGCTTGGAATATCTGTTCCATGACCGTCGTATTAAATATTTTTACATGGATTTGTAACCAAGGCTATTACAATTTTCATATGGAAGCCCAAGTTCGTCTAAGATATGCAAGGGAGGTAGAGATTACCTACTTTCTATAATAACACTTGCTCCTAGTCCCATAAAATGAAAGGAATGGAAGCTTTAGTTAGTAACAATATTTTTGGATGATGGGCCACTTACTCCTTTACTAATTAGGCTATGTGAGATTTGACAATGAAAGTAAAGATAGTCTAATTACCCATGTAATTATGATTAGTGGAGAAATTAAGTAATCTAAACTGACTAGAAAAAATTTGTAGAGGTGAAGGCAATTCACTAAAGGCTTCCAATCACATGAAAAATGTGAAATTACAAGGTATTTTTTCTTTTTGGGAAACCATGCGGGTTTCACAACAAACAGATGTGGTGGCGCATTTGTTAGAGGAAAAGTCATGGAGTGCATGTCTGTATGATAAGAAGTCATGCGGTCAACAATAAATTGTAGATTAACAAGTTTCTTGGCCAACAACAAGTTAAAAGGGTCCTGCAAAAATTCTATAGAGGTGTTGAATGCCTTGTAATTCGACTATGTAGAGAGAAGATCATGCAAACACAACCTTTAGATTAAAGAAAAGACAACAGTATGGCCATGATTTCTATGGTAGTGTCTTTGTGGCAATGGTGTATCAAAATAAACCTCCTTAACAGTTGGTTATTCCCTGCAAAGGATCACAGACAGAGTTGGTGTTGTTAGTGAAAAAACTTAGATAAACAAAGCATTGCAAATAGTTAAAACAATGCATATACAAAAGTGAACTAAAACAAAGAGATAAATACACAAAAAATGCTCAATGGAGTAAACAATTCAACACAATAATGGAAAAGACTCCCTTTTATTGATTGCTGGTAGTAGAAGTTGAAAGCAATAGATGAATATTAAACACTTGAAGAGAATTTTTTGAGCTATGGTGCTCAAAAATCCTCAATAGGGAGGTTCTTTTCCTCAATATATTTGCAAGCTTCTCCTATCTCTCAAAGAAGTATGAAGACTCTGCCAATGGTGGACTCTTCTCCTCTCATGAAGATGATGGATTGCTTAGAAGCAATATGGCCAACATGTTAGTGCTATTACTTTATTTGGCTTCAACAAAGAAATGTTGGTTTTCTCTGATAATAATTTGGGCAGCATAACATTGTCTCATCTTTTGATTTTCCAATGGCTTGTTTATATAGAATTTTGAATCCATATTCCCTCTCTTGGTTCATGAATGAAAATTACTCATAAGTAGGACAAGATGATTCCATTGAGGGTTGCATATCTTCAGGTGACTCGAATTCGACTATCCTGAACTGATAACTTATTAGGGAATCACCTCCAAGTGTGTGAAGTTTACCCAAATTCATTGAGTTAGCCATTTCTTTGACCATGCGGCTTTCGAAGAAAATTTCGCATGGTGCATGGCTATCGAAGAAACAACCGCAAAGTCTTCAATTTTTAAACTCTATAAACTTTGGACCTTAGGAGAAATTAATGTTTTTAAACCTCATAATGTCTCCAACTGAAAAAAATTCACTTATGCATTTTGTTGGACGTCTTTTTGCATCTTTTGGATTGTGAAAACATGTGTACAACTTTATGTTGTTAACAAATGGCATGGAATTCATGATGAGGTGACAATGCCAAGTCGTTCTTCTTGCTGCTTTGTTTTTAATATTTGTGAGAGGTTTATTTGGTAATTAATTTTCATGAAAGATATGCTTTGTTCTTCATTTTCACCCTCCGAGGGACTAAATGATGCGAAGTCTTCATGTGATCATGATCTTTGGTCTTATGTTGTAAGCTAGTGTCCTTCATCTTCTTGGATGATGAATTTTTCATGGTTCCTTCTTCGCAAGTGTCTTCTAGCATATTCTCCTTCTCCTCCTCTCCGAGCATCATCCTATCATGTTAAGATGTAGTACCTACAAGTGAAATCACTCATGACAAGACAAGATCTATCTGGAAATATCATAGTATAATTATTTTTTTGAAAACCAATGAGTGACATGGAATTGAGCACTGAATAGGGAGGAAGGCTTAGTGATTGCGCAGTTCCAAAGGACAGGAGTGAGAGACTGAGGCTTGCAAATGCGTAATGCGCAACAATGGGAGGACTTAGAAGAAGGATTACATAGTTGAGAGTCACAATGAGGTAAGATTTCCCTCCATAAATATGTAATTTTTAGTATAGTGGATTACGTAGTTTCATAGTTCAGGGAGACGGGGAGGCAGATTGTTGCTTGCAATTGCATAATTCACAATAAGGGACTAGATGGGAGGAAGGATTGCACAGTTCTAGAGGTTAGGAGGAAGTTCTTGGGCATTATGACTACATAATATGCAGTCCATGGAGGTAGTAACTACGCATTATGCAATTCCAGGAGGCAAGAATTCATGCTTGAGGCTTGCAACTGTGCAATGTGTATTTCAAGGGGGAAGAGTGAGCTCATCTTCGTCGGGCATGAAACATTTTGTAATTTATCTAAGTGTGAGATCAATGAGGTAGAGATGAAACCAAGGTTTGAATTAAACATGATCACACACTTAGGACATTCGATGAAACAACACTAAACACTCAACACTCATAATCAACATGTTCCCCTTAATGTGATGGTAAAACAACATTCTCTTCCAAGTGTGACACTTAAGATATAGTTTTTGACGAGAGTGACGACACTAGTACAAAAAGGCACAAAACTTTGGGAATGAGTCTAATACATGTCTACGTGATAGATAGGACCCATTGGTACCAAATTTTCCACTTTAAATGAACTATAACTCTATAACTTTGCTTTTACAATGTGTAATACTTCCCATGCCAAAAGACAACACTTGCGAAAGTAAGAGAAAAGTGCAAACAACACTTGCAAAATCTTAAAGAAAGTGAAAGAGGCACATGCTAGAGAAAAGATAACATGAAAAAAAACTTATTAAAGTGAATTCAAGCAAAAATGATAGTTTGGACATGAAAGTGACACTTGTGAAAAAAAAGGTGCAAGAGAGCGACAGTTGAGAAAACTCATTGAAATAGAAGTAAAATTGCATTCAATGTGAGAAATAGTTTTAATGGAGAGTGGACACTAACTGTTCATTTTCACAATAAACTATGCTTATGGATTGCAGTCAATGTCACTAGTGATTATGCAACCCTTACCTTCAAAAGTTGTGCAATGCATATCTAAGATGACATAAAAGATTTATGTTTGTGAATTCATCGAAGATAGAACATGTGTGAGAAAGTGACTTTAAAACTTAGAAGAATACTTAATACTTTGAAAAACATTAGAATACCAATAAGTGACCATGGAATGATAGATCGCAAGATCCTTAATAGGATCCAAAATTTAAGTGTAACAAAAATTTGGAGGATGTTTTGCACAACAACAACACTTAATGACACATTGGTAGAAATCCAACTTATTTGCTCAAGTTTTTTGTTTAAGTGAAATGTCTTAGTCTTTCTAGAATTATTGATTCATCATGAAGATTACTCCAACATTTCCACTTATCTCAGATAAATATATAGTCTCTTCTTTTCCTTGCTTAGCTTCAAACAAATTGACATAAGAATAGTCATACCTCAACTATTTTAATAGGGGAGAAGGATATTAAGTATATCAAGCATTTGATATTCAAAGTTAAGCAAATTCCTCGTTGATGCTCTGCTACCAACAAACTTATTCAGTACCCCAGCAGAGTCACCTCGAGGAAACACAAGCATCGCTTCGCTGCCAGCGAGCCTGTTTAATGTGTTGGCGAAGTTGCTTGCTTCACCTCTCTGCATAGGGAGCCTTTCTCTTCTTCATCTCCTTATTTAGTTACTAACAGAATGTGCAAAGGAACTTAGTTATTTTGGTGGTGGAAAAGGGACCCCATCCTATTTATTTGCAAGAGAAGTTGTTCCTTGTTTAAGGGATTTGAAAGATATCTAAAGTTAATATGATCGTTTAAAGTTTTCTCATTTCCATTCTCTACTTGGTTGAGTCAACATATCAGAACACCATTAACACAAGGCTGAGTTAGAATGAAGATGCTAATAAATATACGAACTTTATAGTTCGACAAAAGGATTTCCATCTGGAACAAATAATATTTTTCGTTCATACATTATTGACTCTAAATATATATAAACCCAAATATAGAAGAAGATAACATATTATCCAAGTATTGTTCATCATCATAAACACCCTTTTCAAGTTCCTCCACATTGCCTTTTGAGCCAAAAGAAAGTAGTTTTCATGCAATAGCCTTATTAAAAAATCATGAAAGAAAAGACACGACTAAGGTAGAACACACGACCAAAAGAAAAAAATAGATGGACAACTGAACGCAAAACAACATGCATGAAAAAAATAAGAGAATAAAACCAATGTGGAGACTAGATGAAGAGAAAATACATAATGTGTAGGTTTTAACTCTCTACATAAATTACCCGCATACGAATTATAAAACACAAAAGATAAACAATGTGAAAGCATAACACATAAAACACATATACATAGAGATTTTCCTCTAGATCCCAAAATCGGGACTACTAGCTTGATTTTTCATTATGATCCATTCAATGTTACAATACATATTTATACATGCCGAAGCATCCAATACCATGGGCTGAAAACCATCGTGACTAAAACCATGGACCGAAAACCATCGCATCCAAAACCATGTGCGAAATCATGCACAAAACCATAGGTAGGACTCTCCAACCTAATATAGGGTCCAAAAACAAAATTTTCCGGGGCGCTGCCCCAGACCCCATAGAGTGGGGTTAACTGCACCCGTCAAACCCCCATGATCCCCCCTGCTACGCAATCGGCACAATGAAGGGGGGGCTTCGCCCCCCTTCTAAACCCTCGGTTAACTATGTGGGCTAGTCATGGGAAGAATATAACACAACCCAACATTCTCCCACTTGTTGTTTTCTTTCCACATGGGGCCACAAGAGAGCTTAGTCATTTATCCAGCCCTGCAATGCCTATTGTTTCTCTACACCAGGAGAACTTCTCAGAGCTCACAGATTTTGTCAATGCATCTGCAATATTCTTCAAAGTGTCCACCTTTACCAACAACACCTTTTCTTCATCTATAATTTCCCTAACAAAGTGATACTGAACATCAATGTGCTTTGTCTTTGAATGATACGTAGAGTTCTTTGCCAAGAAAATTGCACTTTGGCTATCATAGTCTATCCTTATAGCTCCTTGTACTAACCCCATACTTGAACACAACCTCTGCAACCAAATTGCTTCCTTGCTTGCATGAGTGGCTGCCATGTATTCTGCCTCTATAGTTGATAGTGCCACTACAGATTGTTTCTTACTCATCCAACTAACTGCACCTCAAAATAGGTTAAACACATACCCACTTGTAGATCTTCTCTGATCCAGATCTACAGCCCAGTCTGCATCAAAGAAGCCACGAATATCCAACACTATGTCCAATCCTGGTCTTCCTTGGTAGCACAAACCATAATCACTAGTGCCACACAAATACCTGAAAACCCGCTTCACTGCTGTCTAGTGTTCCTTCCCTGGTTTTGACATAAACCTGCTCAATACTCCCACTGCATGTGCAATGTCTAGTCTAGTACATACCATCGCATACATCAGGCTACCGAGTTCACTTGCATATGGAACACGAGACATATCCTCTTCCTCTTCTTGTGTCTTGGGACATTGTTCAACAAATAACTTTACACCTACAGGAATAGGAACCTTCACCGTTTTACTATCCTGCATATTAAACCTCTGCAATATTGTCTCGATATACTTCCTCTGGTTTAACTAGAGCTTCCTCTTTGTCTGATCTCTTTTAATTTCCATGCCCAAAATATAGTTTGCAACACCAAGATCTTTCATGTCAAATTTGGAGGACAAATGAGTCTTCAAATACTAGATAATTTCTTTGTCATTTCCAACCAGAAACATATCATCCACATACAAGACTAGATAAATAACATGATCACCAATTAATTTAAAATACACACAGTGATATGCTTTACTTCTGGTGAAGTCAAGTCCCTGTATAAATGTATCAAATTTCTGATACCACATCCTTGGTGACTGTTTTAACCCATACAGAGACTTCTTTAACTTGCATACCAGTTCTTTCTTACCCTTCACCGCCAAGCCTTCAGGTTGTTTCATGTAGATATCCTCTTCCAGATCCCTGTGAAGAAATGTTATCTTCACATCCATATGTTCTACCTCAAAAACAAAAGCAACAACAATAGATAAAAGTAATCTAATAGAAGTTACCTTGGCCACAGGAGAAAAAATATCACCAAAATCGATTTTCGACACCTTGGAATAACCTTTTTCTACCAACTGAGCTTTGTATTTCTCCACCTTTTCTCCTGTAATTATCTTCTTCTTGAACACCCATTCGCTGCCAATGGGTGTCCTTGTAGCTGAAAACTCCACCATATCCCAAGCCTCATTTTTGTGCAAAGATGCCATTTCATCAACCATGGCCTCTTTCTAGAGTTTTCCATCCTCTGAATCTACTGCTTCCTTCACAGTTCTGGGATCATCATCAGTAATAGATAAAGCAAAATTTGAATAGAAAGTAGATGGACTATACCTTTCTGGTTGCCTTCTTTCTCGAACTGATCTTCTCACACCCAGAGTTTGTGGCTCTTCATATTCTGATTCCTCCTCTGTTGTAGAGTCTTATTCTTCCTCCTTTAGCTCAAACTCTATCTTCTCAGTTTCCTTTGGTTGGACTTCATGTTTAATAACATCTTTCACCTCTCTAAACACCGCATCTTGGTTGTACACAACCTTCCTTGTTACTGGGTTCCAAAGCTTATAACCCTTTAAACCATCCTTATACCCAATAAAGATGCACTTTTCATATTTACTATCCAAATTGGTTCATTTCTCCTTTGGAACATGTACATATGCATCACATCCAAATACCCTCAGATGTGAAAGAGAGGGTTTCTTACCAGTCCATACCTATTGTGGAGTCTTATCCTTCAACGTTGATGAAGGTGATCTATTGACCGGGTAACATGTTGTCTCCACCGCCTCCGCCCAGAATTCCTGTCCTAACCTGGCACCACTGAGCATGCTTCTTGCCCTTTCCATCAACGTATTGTTCATTCTTTTTGCAACTCCATTTTACTCAGGTGTATGTGGAGTAGTCTTCTATCATGCTATACCACACTTCTTAGAGAACTCTTCAAATTCCTTACTGCTAAACTCTCCACTGTTATCTGTCCTCATCACCTTTATCTTCTTCTCTATCTGGTTTTCCACCAGAGCCTTAAATTCTTTAAACCTTTCAAATGCTTCAGATTTATTCTCAAGGAAATATATCCATGTATGCCTTGAGAAGTCATCTATAAATGATACATAGTACACAAACTTACCCAGTGATGGAACCTTCATAGGTCCAAACACATCACTGTGCACAAGATCTAATATCTGTTTTTCCCTCTTACCACCAGAGGGGAAACTCACCCGAATCTGCTTCCCATATACACAAATTTCATAGAAATAAAAATCCAAAGAGGTATTACTCATACCTTCTACCACTCCTTTACCATGAAGTATTTGAAGGCCCTTCTCTCCAATATGTCCAATCCTTTGATGCCACAACATGGTCTTCTCTCCAGAGACTACTAGATTTTCTGCTCCACTTTCAGGAACCACGGAACTGTTGCACCCATCAACAACAGTGCTACCTTGTAGCTTGTATAGAGTTCCAATTCAAACTCCCCGCATCAATACCAGTGGCCCTTGAACCATCTTGTAGGTATCCTTCTCAAACATTGTTTTTACACCCGCATCATCCAACTTTCCTACAGAAATCAGATTTATTGCTAATGTAGGAATATGCAAAACACTCGGAAGTGTTCTAACCCTTCCACCTTGCAACTTCAACTTTACTTTTCCGCGACCAACGATTTTAGCCTTCCTGTCATCCCCGAAGAAGACATCACCACCATCATATTTCTCATACTCGCAAAACCAGTCTCTATGGGTAGTGAAGTGAAAGGATGCACCTAAGTCAATCAACCATGCCTCATGATCTACATGTGTACTTGAAGAAGCCAAGTACATATCCCCACCTTCATCTGAGGTGGTTTTCGCCTCTACAGAAGGAGCATCATCAGATCCCTTTCCTTTGTCAGGAGCTTTAGATTTACAATCCCTTTTGTAGTGCCCTTCCTTTCCACATTTCCATCACACCACCTTTACAGGTTTTCCTGGAGATTTAGATCTCCCACTCGATGAATTATTTTTGTTTCTGTTCTGGGACCGTCCTCATACAGGTAAGGCATCACCTTTCTGGCTCTCCATATTTTTCCATCTCTTCTCCTCTGTTGGCAAGGATGAGACTATTTCATCAAACTGCAACGCAATTGTATTACTACCTATTGTAATAACCAGACTATCCCATGAATCTGGTAGAGAACACAAAAAACTGATGCACTTATCTTCATCTGAAAGTTTAATATCAACATATAATAACTGACTTACCACAGTATTAAATGCGTTCAGATGCTCTGTCACCGAGTCTCCATCTTTCATCCTCAGGTTATACATCTTTTTCCGCAGGAACAGTTTATTCACCAGATACTTAGATTGGTACAAAGTCCCTAACTTTTCCCACAAAGCCTTAGCTGTAGCTTCCCCTAATACATTCAACAATACTGAATCTGAGACACACAATTGTATTGTGCTCTTTGCCTTCCGATCTAAATTCTTCCATTCTTCATCAGACACTCTCGTTGGTTTAGTACCCAGATCTATCGTGATCCACTGAGCTTTATCCACCAACAGATCCTCCATCTTGAGTTTCCACAACTCAAAACTCTAACCATTAAATTTCTTGATCTCTATCTTTCCACTGCTCGCCATCTTCTTTCACCACCAGAATCGATCTCGCAGATCTCCCACTGAACAGGGTCTACCACAGGCCCAAGCGAAACCCCTCAGCAACAAAGGTGTCCCCTTGAAGCCAAAACAACTCTGATACCAAATGTAGGTTTTAACCCCGTATAGAAATTACATGCATATGAATTCTAAAACACAAAAATAAACAATGCGAAAGCATAACACATAAAACGCATATACACAAAGATTTTTCCCTGGATCCAAAAACTGGGACTACTAGCTTGATTTTTCATTATGATCCTTTCATACATATTTATACATGCCGAAGCATCCAATAACATGGGCCGAAAACCATCGCGTCCAAAACCATGGACTGAAAACCATCACGTCCAAAACCATGTGCAAAATCATGCACAAAACCATAGGTAGGTGTGGCCAACCTAATATAGGGTCCAAAAACAAAATTTTCTGGGGTTACCTGCACCCCTCAAACCCCCTGTGATCCCCCCCACTACGAAATCGACGCAACAAAGGGGGGGATCCGTCCCCCTTATAACCCCCCGGTTAACTATGTGGGCTAGTCGTGGAAAGAACATAACACAACCCAACATAATGAGTGTGCAAGAGGAAACTAGAATGCAACTAGACCTACTCCTAATCTAACTAGCTAGAACGTTAGGGCTAAGTGAAATGAAATTTCCAATGTAGCCATTGTAATTGCTTCTGAACTGAAAACACAAAGATACAAGTGATTAAATTAGGTATAAAATAATGTGCAATAGAAATGATAGTAACTTGAAAAGTTTGCATAATAGATTGAAGGTCTTTGCTAAAGGAAAAAAAATGTGCCATAACAACTAATCTTGAGTTCCCAACAACCTTATATTTTTTATGATAATAATGGTCATACAAAGTTTGAAGCCTTCTTATGGATGAATCTTCATCGGTGTTGTATTTCTCCGGAAACATCAAGAAAGATAAAATATTATTATTATCAAATAGGCTTGCTAATAAATATGCTTCCATCCAGTCATATATTCAATCATTAAATTCAAAACAATCCTTTTGAAACCCTTGAAATTCTTGAGAGACTGAACTTTCAATTAACGCACTCAAATTACAAGGAAAATCGATTAGATAAACTGATGTACTAATGAGGAAAAGATTCATCAAGTGATAGTTGCTAGGTCCAGTATCATGACCATATTGATGAATTAGCATATGAGACTCCCAGTTCTCCATTTCTTGCTTTGTGTCCAATTCCATACAAGACCAGTAGTACAAAAGATTGAACAATTAGAAACAATTGTTGGCCTTGTAAATCTAGGAAACCAATTGAAACAACATGTTGATAAAGGGTTAGAAGTATATGTCAAATAAAATCTAGTATCCATATCAGCACGAGGGTTTTGATCCACTGAATGATTCAAGAGTTCAATTCTACTCAAAAGGATTAATTGGGAAAGAACCAAAATGATTAGTTTAAAAACATTCACGATGAATATTAGGATTTTATTTTTCACCAAAACTCTTAACATATATGGATCCTTTGACCAATGCTCATCTTTATCTTGACAATATAAATGGTAGGATACATAGCTCTAAGCATGCGTGAAGGATATACATTCCAAACCCAAATTTGATACAAGATATTTTCTTGGAGATGTATCAAATAAAGAAGATTTTTTTTATCTAATGAGAAACCAATTCTTGAAAGTTCTAAAAACTATATATTAAAACACCAAAACTCTTTCAAGGAAGAGTTTGTATCGAGTGAAACAATACAAAGGAAATATGTCTACAAGGAAATCCATATATGACACAGTTTGAGAATCTCACCAAGATTGAGAGAACTTGACATAACCATCAACGAAATTTGAAGTGCCTCGACTTCCTGTGAAGTACCAGAACTTTAAAAAGTTGGATAATCACATTTTGAGGATTGAGTAAGACTGCAAATTACATGTGGACAGTTGATGATTTGATTGTTTCCTTATTTTTCATGGATAACCTCACTACCTTTTTTCAAGGCAATATATAACTAATTATATGACGAACTCAAAGACCATGGAGTATATTCTTCACAAGTTACTGCATTAGAAATTGTAGAGCACAAGGGACAATGAGGTTAAGAGGAAGTTTCCATAGGAACTTCTTCCTTAACCGAATCAGATTCTAGATCAAGAAATTTGAAATTAAAATCTTCTTGAGAAACCAAAATATCAATTGGTGCACTTGGGCATTCATCACTAGATACATCAATGGATTCATCATCATTAGAATACTGGTTTCCAAAGACTTTAGATGGATAAAAAAAATTAACTTCATTTTATTGACTACGGAGGTTAGTAGATTCTAAAATAGTAAAAAATGAAGGAACATTATCTTGACATAGAGGAACTAGAAATATATCAGAAAGAGAGAAATAATCTTCAACTTTCTACTCATCTATCTGTGAAGCATGACTACCTTTAACTTCATTACTGCTTGGATTTGGAGGAGACTGGTCAAGAAAATAAAGGGAGAAGGGGCTATGAGAATGGGATGATATAGGAGGAAAAGCATCCAAATCATATTTAAGACCAAAGTTATGAGTGTTAGTACCATATTGAGGAATGGAAGGATTAGTATTCACCCTAGGATCCACGAATCATTCCAAGGTTTTCTCCATTGGATCTAGATCATGGAAAGTGGAGGAGGATTGAAGAGAATGATAAGAAATTTGAATTTTAAATTTTCCAACCTTGACAACATCACAAGGAAGCACCCATATCACATCTGAAAAAGGAGGACAAGAAACAAAATGAATAGTTGGTTCCTCCTCTGAAATTAAAGGTATCTCATGATTTACAAAGGTTGGCGATGTAGAAATATCAGGGGGTTCAAATTCACAATGGAAAGACATATGAACCAAATGATCAAGCTTTCCTTTAAAGAAATCCCAATCCATATCCTCTCCAAGAAACTCATAAAATAGGTGAAGGAATCGATTATAAAAATCATTAATTGACTCATTAGGGTTCATTCTTAGTGAATTAATCCTTTTAAGGAAATCCCAGTAATCATACTTCTTGAAGGATAAATGAAGCTCCTTGATGAAGTTTTCAAAAGAATGAATGGAATGGTTGGTAGGGTTTGACACCATCGGTTAACACAACCTCAAGTGTGAGGAATAAAAGAACACAGGCCACATCTTCATATCAATTTCATAATATTCACATAACTTAAGAGAAGGAGATGCACGCTCGGTTATGGATGTATCACCCTCACAATCAAACTTGAATTGACACAAGCCATAAAGAGGCCCATCAGGGATAAATTTTTTTCCATTGGTTCTATTTGAAAAACATCCCAGGAGTATGATTTGGTGATGAACCATTTAAGATAATAGGTTCAAAATAGACTTAATGGGCACAACTTGTCATTTGGCCCTCCTTCTAGTGCCAACTGTTGATGGTGCTGGAAATATGTCAACCAATAGGTTCTCCCCGATATGAAGTCCCAATTAGACGTCACATCATTTGGATTAGGAGCCCCATCCTTAGTGTCGTCCTGACCACCATAACTCTAATGTTTTCCTTGGATGTAATTAATAACACAAGAGAGTTTGCACAAAACCTTTGAAATCAGAAAGAAAGTTGACAATGTGAAACACCAATTGCAATGTGTAAAAGGAGACTTTCACGAGAGGGAAGTAAGAGTGAGTCTCCAGAAGGAAAGTAATATTACTATCATAGGAGAGGATCATGAGGGAAAGGAAAGTTTTGTTAGTTATCTAAATTAATAATTAACATACACACAATGAACTCTAAAGCAAATACAACACACATTCAACAAGATGAGTATTAAAGCCAATGAAGTAGTTCAATTTCCTTAGTACATATGAACAAAACATATACCGCAAACATCTAAAGAATAGTATTATAATATTCATGGTACATTCATGAAAATGTGTTGCCTCAGTGAGCTTCTGATTATAAGGTGAATGACCCAAGTACACAGTAACAATAGTGAGACACTAGATCCAATAGTGGAATATTAAGTCACTCCTTTCTTCTCCAAAGAATGATATTATCTCCTATGCCAAGCTAGATAATCCAAGACTATCTCCAAAGTATATGACTCCAAAAGCCATTTTCTTGAGTTATTAGGTTTCTTTTAAAACAAGAGAAATGAAATTTCATATCCCTATAATTCTTGGGTTACCCTCATGACTCTTGGACTTCTAATGTGACCTTTGCACTTCTATATGACTTTTGGACTTTTCCTAAAGAATCTTTTTCCCATATATGACTATGTGACTTTTCATATTCTACATATGACTCTTGGAATTCCACACATTACATTTTTTCCTTTCCTTTTTATAATTACATCATTACATCCACAAATGATGTGGCAAGACACATGGACACACATGTCACTGTGATGAGACTTCTACATGTCACAACTTTATAATGATGACATGGACTTCATGATGAGTTGGCAAAGCCAAGTTGTTGTTCTTGTTGCTTTATTTTCAATCTTTGTGAGAGGTTTGTTCATTACTTCATTTTCATGAAATATGTGATTTGTTCTTCATATTCACCCTCTAAGGGACTGAATGATATGCATTCTTCATGTTATCTTGATCTTTGGTCTTCTACCATAAACTAGTGTCCCTTCATATTCTTTCTTGACGACCTCTTCATGGTTCTTGCTTCACAAGTGCTATTATATGGAATATTCACTTCTGCAGATAAAAATGAACTCTTTAGATCTAGAGGTCTGGTATAGAACAAGAGAGGGAAAAATAGCCATGTTTTCCTTAGAGGGATTATAATACATAAAAGTGACCTATCCGAAATATGTAGTAAGTCCTCATCTTCTCTTTGCTTGTAAGATCCATGCACTATAAATGGAACCTGCAACAATGACTAAAACAAGAAAGGTAACTACAATATCCACATAAAATAATCCAATATCTCTAATCAATGATTCTAAATGGTATTGAAATACATACGCATCAAGATGACACAAGTATAGGAAAAAAGAGTGCTTTTTGTATTAATAAATAAAGGAGAGAGTTACAATCATATATAGAAGTTGACTTTGTAGATGTATCCCCAATTATCTTATCCTTCCTTGCCATAAGAAAAACCTTCACACTCAACCCTAATTCATAAATGGACGATGATTCCTTAAGCTCAAAGAATCAACATGAGGGCACTAGTAATCTCCAAAACCCAACCTAGACTCTATGGGAGGCAATAGATTTATAGGGTAAAAGTGGTAATTTAGGATTTACCAATTTGGGCTTGAGATCCACATATGAACAAGGATAAGCTAAAAGGATAAGAGATAAGACCTATAGGATAGGAATTCGATATCTATATCCATGGTAAATGGTTAAAACCACCATAGAAGCATCTACAAGGAGAAGATTCAAAAAAAAATTCTTTTCTTTTCTTGAACTTCTAGAACCATTGCACCTGCAAAGTAGAGCAACCTGCGCTGGTCAGTGCAAGTGCTCAGTTATGCAAATTGCAACCATTATAGGTGGACAGACATGTAAGGTGCGTTGGGGATAAAAATAATGCTTTTGATTTGATTGGCCCAGAAAATCATACTTTTTGGAGAAATTATGCGTAGGGCTTTGCATTTTTATTGATCCATTTTTCAAGCCTTTTGACTGAATGCGAGAAAATGAACTATAACATATTTCCCCCTAAAGAACTAAGTCAAAAGTAGTGGCTAACGAATGAAGTGATTTACCTTCTGACAAGTCTGGAGCAATACATATTTTCATCATGATATCATTGCTGAGGGAGGCATACCCATGCTCAACATATAGGCCAATATGACATGTAAAATAATAAAGAAATATCATTCGTTGATGATAAAGAGTGGACCAATGTTTAGATGATTGTCTGAATAATCATAGCCATAACACTGTAATCGCGTACAAATCTTGAAATCATAGCTTGGATGGATGAAACTAGATTCAGGGTCTTCTACCTCATCACTCGATAATACTAGTCTAACCATGTGAATAAATGAGTTGAATTTAAACACCGTAGACACCATCTAATTATCGGCTAATGATGTAAGTTGATAACAAATGTGAGAGAAACCAACAATAATGATAATAGTTCTCAAGGTACTATAGTACAATCTATGTGGTGTGAAAGGATGAGTTGAATTCAAAGACCACACATAATCTTTTGGTCGAAGGCCAATGATGAGGACCTATCACCAAGAGTGAGGAAACTTTCCATTGATGTGTGCAAGCTCCAAGGTACCAAAATAATTTTCTAAGTCAACTTCCTAGATAATGAGCTGATGTTGACAAGTAGCCACCCATCGCAGGAGGGCCTTGATGTATCCCTCATCAACGACACAAAAGGGGTGTCAAGATCTGAGACAAAATGGTGTTGATGCAAATCTGGTTTAAGAATAACAGACATGAAATAAGGCTTAAGAGAATTGTAGTAGAAGTTAAATGAAGTACTTCTCTTGAGCATATCGATGACACTTTATGGAGTTGGCAACATTGACTCAAAACTGATTACGAAGGCTTTGGACATGGTGTGATTAACAAAAGAGGCATGCAAATTTCCAACCCAACAATGATGAAGATGAAGTGAAAGAGTGTAATGTTTAAGAGTGACTCACTGAAATTAGTAGGTTAATTACATAATTTTCCCAATTTCCCCAACCATTTATGGTCAATACCTATTTATTTTTTGACAAGCTTGAGGACGGTAACATATTCTTAATCTATAAGTTCATCTTTTAGATGAATCCTTCTAAGTATTTTTAACAAACCCTGAGGAGGAGTGGTTCAAACCCATCATCTTCGATGAATCCAATGTTGTTTTATGATTTTACGAGTCTAATGAAGGTGTAACTCAAATTATTTTTCATGTTTAGAGAGTTTGAAAAAATAGGCAAAAAAACACTCCAAAGGTTCCTTTTCGTAAATTGAGTCTTTAGTCCGAAAAGGCAGAAAAATATACTCTGGAGAAACTTTTAGTCATGTTCCACTAAAGTATTCCTTTTTTGTAAATATTCTATCCTAGTTTGGAAGAATCCTTGTACTTTAAACTTATCTTAGGAAGAATCCTTGTACTTTAATGAGTTTGAAAAGACAAGTGCTCAACCATATTTTCATGTTTTAGGAGTCTAAACAGAGCTCAAAGGGGACTCCCCCTGGAGGAATGAATGGTATAAAGGGCAGAAATTGGTTCTAGTCATGATGGAACTAATCAAAACATATAGATGTCAAGAGGCTAGCTAATAAGACCACTCATCACAATAGTTGATCAGGAAAGGGTAAAACAACTAAGTGAAAGCATATGATTGTCCAAGTAGATGATGACGATGGAATGAGAAAATCAAGGATAATCTAGCAGAAGCATGCTAATAAAAATGGAAATCTTGAGGTATATATTGTGAAGTATGTTTAATTTTTACACAAGCTTGGAACAAACAAAAAATATGCTTGAGAGTGGTTTCATTTTTACACAAGCTTGAAGCAATGGAAAAACTATGCTTCAAAGTAGTTTCATTTTTACACAAGATTGAAATAGAGGAAAACCATTCTTGAGATAAGTTTTTATGCCCCCAGTATAACAATGAAATTCTAGGAATACACCCCCCAAGCTTCATTTCATTCACCTAAGTATGCTATTGGTTATTAATAGGCAGATCGAATGAAGGTTCATTTATGAGATCAAGTGAAATACTCGACTTAACATTTATGAGATCTAATCAAAGACTTGAGTTGGAAGGGGATATGTTTCATCTTTTAATGAGCCTTACATAGTAAAAGAACTATGCTCAAAGGACCTTGTTTCATTTTTTAATGAGCTTGACACAAGACAAGGAACTCTGTTCATGGCACCTTGTTTCACCTTTAATGAGCTTGAAACAAGAAAATGAACTCTGCTTCGACACCTAGGTAGCTCAGTAACCATGTGGGGGAAGGTTAAATGCTTGTGAGGGATATTCAAGATAGGAAGGGATGGGTTGGGTTACTGACATTTGCATCCCACCTTGATAAGGATTGTTTTGATAATTAGGATAACCCATACTAGGTTTTCTAGTCCTAGGAAAGCCTTGATATTGTTGGAAAGGTTGACCTTGAAAGTATTGGCCTGGATAAGGTTGTTGTATAGTTTTTGTCTGACCAACAAGAGCTTGGGTTATTCCTTGTAAATATTTACCTAATGGGATTTTCATCATCCCTGGACCAGGTTGATCAATTGGCACCTATGGCATGCTATAAATGAGTTGAATTACTTGTACCTATTGAATATTTTGACTAAGTGAGTCATCATGGTTGCCAATTTGTTATATGGAAAATTCACTTCCGCAGACAAAAGTGAACTCCCTAGATCTAGTGGTTTGATCTAGAACAACAAAGGGAAAAAATATCCATGTTTTCCTTAGAGAGATTAGAATACGGAAAAGAAGCCTACCTAGAATTTGTAGTAATACCTCCTCTTGTCTTTGCTTGTAAGCTCCAACTCTGACTCCACGCGTTATAAATGGAACCTGCAACAATGTCTAAAATAAGAAAGATAACTACAATATCCACATAAAATAATCCAATGTCTCTAATAAATGAGTCAACATGGAATTTAAATACATAAGCATCAACATGACACAAGTATAGGAAAATAGAATGGTTTTTGTATTAATAAATAGAGAGAGTTACAAGCATATGTAGAAGTTGACTTTGTAGATGTCTCACTAATTGTCTTGTCCTTCCTTGCCACAAAGCAAAAATTCACACTCAACCCTAATGTATAAATGGATGATGAATCCTTAAGTTCAAAGAAATGGTATAAGGTCATTAGTAATCTCCCAAAGTCAACCAAACTCTATTGGAGGTAGTAGATTTATAGGGTAAAGGTGGTAGTTTAGGATTTACCAATTTAGGATTGAGATACACGTATGAAGGAGGATAAGCTAAAAGGATAAGAGATAATATCTCTAGGGTAGGAATTCGAGATCTTTATCCATGGTAAATGGTTAAAACCACCTTAGAAGATTCTAGAAGCAGATGTTTAGAAATAATTTTTTAATTTTCCTAAACTTCTAGAACAATTGCACCTACAAAATAGAGAAACCTATGTTGGTCAGTGCAGGTGATCAGTTATGTAACTTGCAACCATTGCAGGTGGATAGGCATGTAGGGTGCGCTAGGGCTAAAAATAATGTTTTTGAGCTAATTGACCTAGAAACTTGGACTTCTTGGAGAAATTATGCTTAGGGATTTGCAAAGGGATTATGACAAAGTGTTTAAGATGGATGTTGATTGATCCTGTTTTCAGGACTTTTGAGTGAAACAAAATGGTTTGTAGCAAGTGTCTTCTAGAATAATATCCTTCTCCTATTATCCAATCATGATCTTGTCATGTCAAGATGTATTACTTTAAAGTTAAATCACTCATGACAAGATAAGATCAATCCAGAAATATCCTAGTCTAATTCTCTTCGTGAAAATCACTAAGTGACTTGGAACTAAGTACTGAACAGAAAGGAAGGATTAGTGATTTTTCAGCGCACTATTCCAAAGGATAAGAGTGAGGGACTGAAGCTTGCAACTATGAAATGAATGACAATTGGAGGGCTGAGAAGTAGGATTGCACAAATGAGGGTCAGAGTGAGGTAGTATTTCCCATTATAATGCGCAATGTGCAGTTTAGGGGAGAGAGTGGGCCAGCGGATTACACAATTGCGTAGTTGAGGGAGTTAGGGAGGAAAACTAATTCTTGCAACTATGCAATGTGTAGAAAGACATTGGATGGGAGGTACAATTACATAGTTCTGTAGGTTATGAGGTAGTTCTTAGGCATTGTGACTGAACATTGTGCAGTCCTTGGAGGCAATGACTACACATTATATAGTTCTAGGAGGAAAGGATGCATGCTTGAGGCTTGAAACTGTGCACTGTTCAATTCAAGGGGGTAGCGTGAGCTCATGTGGGTCGGGCATGAAACTTTCCAGAAGTTGACTAAATGTGGGATCAATGAGGTAGAGATGAAACCAGGGTTGGGCTTCAACATGATCACACACTCAACATAATCGATGACACAACATTAAATACTCAACGCTTAGGATCAACATGATCCCCTTAATGCAACATCAAAGAAACATTCTCCTCCAAGTGCAACACTTAGTATATACTTTGTGACTATAGTAATGACACTAGTACAACCCTGCATAAAAATTTGGTAATGAGTCTAATACATGTCTACATGATAGATAGGACCCATTGTTACCAATGGTGCCTCTTGAAATGAACCATAACTCTACTTCTACAATTTGTGACACTTCCCATGCAAAAAGATGACACTTTTGAAAGTAAGAGGAAAGTGCAAATGACACTTGCAAAGGCTTAAATAAAGTGAAAGTGACACATGCCAAAGTGAATATAACATGAAAACAACACTTATTAAAGTTAGTACAAGCAAAAACAAAAATTGTGAATGTGAAAGCAACACTTACGAGAAAAAAGGTGCATGAGAGCGATAATTGAGAAACCCATTGTAATAGAAGTACAATTACAATCGAAGTGAGGAATATTGTTAATGGAGAGTGCACACTAAGTGTCGATATGCATTGCACAGTACATTGTGCTTATGGATTGTGCAGTCACTGTCACTAGTGGTTGTGCAACCCTTACCTTCAAGAGTTGCATAATCACTATCTAAGCTTGCATAGAAGATGTGTGTTTGTGAATTCATTGAAGACAAAACATGTGTGAGAAAGTGACTTTGAAATAAAAAAATACTTAATAGTTTGAAAAACATTAGATGACCATGAAATGACCATGGAACGCCAGATCGTAAGATGCTTAATAGGTTCCAATATTCAAGTGTAAGAAAAATTTGGAGGGTGTTTGTTGCAGAGGCATCATTATCTTCTAGGTTCATAGCAATCAATCATCCTCCACTTTAGGTCTTCATGTTGCATTGGGGACGATAATATCATTTCCAACACTTACAAGAAAAATATTTATCTTTTCTTTTTTCATTCTTAAATATAGAGGAAAGCATGGATTATTTTGAATTATTCTTATATGAATTCATGTAAATAATCAGGTTGCACTACTCAACCAAGCAACCCCCAACGCAGTCCAAAACAAAGAAAACTAAGGGTTCTTTGCAAAGGAGGAT